>OZ010793.1:14877701-16234443 GCA_963932465.1 Maratus speciosus | reverse complement strand
AGACTGTCAGATAAATTTATAAAAATATCCAACCTAATTTCTTTGATCAATATCAAGCCGTGAAACTCGGAAAAACGCTAAGAAATCGCGAAAAAATGCTGTTAAATTGGAAAAATCGCACAGGAGAAAATTTATTATATTAGGTTAAAACTTTCAAACCGGATTCTTTTTCCGTAACTCAAAAAATCACCGCAAACACTAAAAAAAGAAAATAAACGCTAAAAAATTGTACTGAAAATCGCATTAAGAATTGCTATACTTCAAAATTAGCAGAGAAGAACATTTACCATAATAGGCTTAAGGTTCGAAAGCAAATTCCTATTAGGCTAGAAGTTTGAAACAGAATTCCTTCTAAAAAGTTTAAAAAATCATTCTGAACCCCGAAAAATCGCATTAAATATAAAAAAATATTAAAAAATCATTAGCTACTATATTAGGCAAAAAGTTTGAAATCGAAATAAGTTTCCAAATGTTAAAAAATCACCATGGAACTTGAAGAATTGCCAAAAATCACATTGAAAATTGCATTCAAAATCGCTAAATGTTTGAAAGTCACTTTTGTAAAAATTAAATATTAAGGAGGAAAACATTGTAATCGAAAATCTTTCATGAATAACCGAAACATGGACACAGGAAGCCAAAAATCTCTAAAACTCGCTATAAATCACAATGAATATTGCAGTAAAAATTGGTAAAATTCAAAAAGCGTAGGGAACAAAATGTAACTATATTATGCTAAAAGTTAGAAACCGAAATCCTTTTACCAATGTTAAAAAATTGCCGTGGAACTCGAAAAATCGCTAAAAATAACATAAATTAAAAATCACTAAAATTCACTAAAATTCAAAAATCGCAGAAGACAAAATTTACTATAGTATGATAAAAATTTTGTACCAAATTCCTTTCCCGAATGTCAAAAAATCGCCGTGGGACTCGAAAAATGGATAAACTTCGCATTGAAAAATGCATTAAAAGTCGCTGATTATTCAAAAATAGCAGCGGACAAAATTTACTATAATGGAGGAAAATATTGTAATCTGAAAAACACTGTAATCGGAAATCTTTCAAGAATGACAAAAATTCGACGTGGAACTTAGAAAATCTCGAAAGAAACGCTAAAAATCGAATTAAAATTCTCTAAAAATCAAAAATCGATTATGACAAAATTTACTATATTAGGCTAAAAGTTTGAAACAAAATTTCTTTTCCGAATGTGAAAAATCGCCATGGAACTCGAAAAAACTCATTGAAAAAATGCATTAAAATTTGGTAAAATTTAAAAATAGCAGGGGACAAATTTACGTTAATCGAGTAGAATAGTATAACCTGAATTCTTTTATAAATAACAAAATTGACGCAAAGCGCAAAGAATCTGTAAAAATCGCTAACATAAAAAATTCGTAGAGTACAAAATCAGCTACATCACGCTAAAATGTTGAAACTGAATTCCGTTTACCAATATCAAAAAATTGCTGCGGTATTCATACAATCGCTAAAAATCTCATTGAAAAACGATAAATATACAAAAATGGCAAGGGTTAAAATTTACCATAATAGGGTAAAACACTGAAATCAGTTATCTTTTACTAATGCCAAAAAATCAAAGCGGAACGTAAAAAATCGCATTGAAAATTGCATTAAAAATTAGCTAGATGGCAATATTTACTATATTAGTCTAAAAGTTTGAAACCAAATTCCATTTCCGAATGTCGAAAAACCGTTAAAAGTCGCATTGAAAAATCCACTGAAAATGGCTCAATATTGAAATATTTAGAGAAGTTAAAATTTAATCTAATGGGATAAAACACTATAATTGCAGAGCTTTCATGAATGACAAAAAATCGACGCGGAACGTAAAAAATAATTAAAAATTGTAAGATTCAAAATTCATAGAAGGCAAAATTTTTATATTAGGCTAAAAATTTGAAACAAAATTTTATCTCCGAACGTCAAAAAAATCGCCATGGGACTCGAAAAACTGCTAAATACCGCATTGAAAAATGCATTAAAAATCGCTAAATGTAAAAGTATTCCTGGAGTAAAAATTTACTCTAATCAGATAAGAATTTGCAATCGTAAATTTTTCATGAATGACAAAAAATCGGTGCGGAGCATAAAAAATCTCGAAAAATCGCTAAAAATCGCATTAAAACTTGCTGATATTCAAAAGTCGTAGGTGATTAAATTTACTATATTTAGTATATATTAGGCTAAAGGTTTGAAACCAAATTCCTTTTTGCCAAAAAATCACTGTGGGGATCCAGAAAATGCTAAAAATCGAGTTGAAAAATGCAGTAAAAATCGCTAAATATTAAAATATCGTAGGGGTCAAAATTTACTCAAATGGGTTAAAACATTGTAATCGGAAATATTTAATGGATGACAAAAAATCGACGCTGAATGCAAAAAATCTCGAAAAATCGCTGAAAATCGCATTGAAAATCGCATTAATAATCGCTGAAATTCCAATATCGTAGCAGACAAATTTTCTACATTAGGCTAAAGGTTTGAAACAAAATTCGTTTTACCAATATCAAAAAATAGCCGCAAAATGTGAAAAAACATTAAAATCGCGTTAAAAAATTCACTAAAAATTCAAACATCGCTGTACGAATTACGATTAAACTTTATTCAAATGGGAAGAAAATTTGCAATATTGAGCTAAAAGAATGAAACCGTATTCCTTTTACTAATGTGAAAAAATCTCCTCGTAACATAAAAAAACGCTAAAAATCGCAACCAAATTAAATAAAAAAAATCTCATCAAAAAATCGAAAATCGGGCTTCGAGTTACAAAACTTCATATATAGAGGTACCTTTTCCCCAAATTTTGAAGCTCTGCCTGCATCAGTCTCTTCAAAACACTGCCGACACTCACGCAAACTTTTTTCCTTATTGTTATAGATCAGGAGTGGCGAACAGTGGCACGCCTGATGCCACTAAAATTTTACAGAAAAATTCGACTTCATGAATCGCAGAGATTCGATGATTAGATAAGGCAATGATTACTGTAAAATTTTAGTGGTGTGGCGCGTGCCACAGTTGGCCACCCCTGTTATAGATTGACATGAAAAGCAATGTAAATTTTGAACTGCATATTTGTGCGAAACAAATATTTTGATGATTGGGTCACAGCACTTAAAACTCGTTACTGGTCTCAGCTTGAAATAAAAATTGCTTTCTGTGTTCAAGCAATGTCGTTGATTCCGTAAAGATGTGAACTTGTTTCAAACAAACAGGAATAAATATCACATCAAAATGCGTGATGCTTAAATAAGGTTCAGTTATATTGTAATATTGGGATTAACGCTAATAATTTTGATACAATTAAACAACCCTTGAAGATTTTTGTTATGATTAAATAAGACGGTGATTATTATTAAAAAATTGTGGTATCCCATAGACAACAAAGTGACACCCCTCATTTATAATTTTAGTTTATTGATTAGGTACATTTTCATTTTATCCTACTAGAATAAAATTATGTGATAATTATTGTACAAATACATTTTTATTATTAAAAAAATCTTATTAGTGGTCCATGGGATTTCCAATTATAAATTCACTGTTCCGTGAAGTTCAGAAGTTGGCAACCGTTGGTCTAAATAAATGTTGTTTTTTAATTCTATTGCTTCTGAAACTGAAATTTTGCATTTTTTCTATTTCTAACTACCTAGTGTATATTTATGCAATTTGTTTTGCTTACGTCATTTCATGAAAAAAAAAAACAAAAAAAAAAACAATTCACAGCAGTTACATTTTCACAGATCAATAATTTCAGCATCTGAACCAACCAACCATAACATAAATGCAAATAAAAAAACATGCATCAGCTATCCATATTTATAGTTATCGCTAATATATAACAATTTACATAAGGTAGATTTTATCCGAAAATGTACAAACTGCTCCCAAATTTCAGTAATTATCACCTATTCTGAATTATTCAATTCTCAATTTAACATGTATACATAAATAGCTATATATACAACCAGATAACTCTCCACCTTTCTATACTATGTATTTTACAAACCAAACCAACAATCATTACTCTGAATAATTACCTATTGTTTTCTTTCACACTGACGTACACTCCCTAAAAAACTTACTTTAAATTATCAACCGTTACACAGTATATATTCAGTCAGTAATGTCTTAATGAACCAACATCAATCAAAGTTTTTATACTGACGTACACCACTTCCAAAATACACTTCATATTCTCAGTCATTATACACAATATCTTTTTGTACTGACGTACACACTTTCCAAAATACACTTTATATTCTCAATCATTATACACAATATTTTTTGTACTGACGTACACCCCTTCCAAATTACACTTTATATTCTCAATCATTACACACAATATTTTTTGTACTCACGTACACCCCTTCGAAAATACACTTTATATTTTCAATCATTATACACAGTATTTTCTGTACTGACGTACACCTTTTCCAAAACAGACTTCATAGTCTCAGTCATTATACACAATATTTTCTGTGCTGATGCACACCCCTTCCAAAATACACTTTATATTCTCAATCGTTATACACAATATTTTTTGTACTGAAGTACACCCCTTCAAAAATACACTTTATATTCTCAATCATTATACACAATATTTTTGTACTGACGTACACCCCTTCCAAAATACACTATATTCTCAATCATTATACACAATATTTTCTGTACTGACGTACACCCCTTCCAAAATACACTTTATATTCTCAATCATTATACACAATATTTTTTGTACTGATCTACATCCCTTCCAAAATACACTTTATATTTTCAATCATTATACACAATATTTCCTGTATTGAAGTAAACCCCCTTCCAAAATACACTTTATATTTTCAATCATATACACAATATTTTCTGTACTGACGTACAACCTTCCAAAATACACTTTATATTCTACGTCATTATACACAATATTTTTTTTGTACTGACGTACACCCCTTCCAAAATACACTTTATATTCTCAATCATTATACACAACATTTTTTATACTGACGTACTCCCCTTCCAAAATACACTTTATATTTTCAATCATTATACACAATATACCGGGTGTCCTAAAAAGGACTGACTGATTTTAAAATTTAATAACTTGCAAACGGTGACAGACATTTAAAAAATTCTTGCAGGAGGGTTGTGCATAAGGTTTACAAAGATTTTCGATTTTAGTTCGAATTACAAACAATAGATGGCGCTGTAAGCAATAGGCGCTAAATTCAGGCTCGAATTTTTGGCTTTTCTTTTCTTCCATGAGGAAAAAGGAGGTTAAAATGTATTGAGTGGGTTCCGAAGTACCAAAAATCGAGCCTGAATTTAGCATCTATATTGATCGCAGAGCCATCTATTGTTTGTAACTAAAATCGAAAATCACTGTAAAAAAAACTTTTCACCTCATGCATAATCCAAATGATGAAAATCTATGCATTAAATAAAAAAAAATCTCATCAAAAAATCGAAAATCGGCTTCGAGGTACAAAACTTCATATATAGAGGCACCTTTTCCCCATATTTTGTAGCTCTGCCTGCATCAGTCTCTTCAAAACACTGTCGGCACTCACGCACTCACACATAAACTTTTTTCCTTATTGTTATAGATTGACATGAAAAGCAATGTAAATTTTGAACTGCATATTTGTGCGAAACAAATATTTTTATGATTGGATCACAGCACTTAAAACTCGTTACTGGTCTCAGCTTGAAATAAAAATTGCTTTCTGTGTTCAAGCAATGTCGTTGATTCTGTAAAGATGTGAACTTATTTCAAACAAACAGGAATAAATATCACATCAAAATGCGTGATGCTTAAATAAGGTTCAGTTATATTGTAATATTAGGATTAACGCTAATAATTTTGATACAATTAAACAACCTTTGAAGATTTTTGTTATGATTAAATAAGACGGTGATTATTATTAAAAAATAGTGGTATCCCATAGACAACAAAGTGACACCCCTCATTTATAATTTTAGTTTATTGATTAGGTACATTTTCATTTTATTGTATTCGAATAAAATTATGTGATAATTATTGTACAAATACGTTTTTATTATTAAAAAATTCTTATTAGTGGTCCATGGGATTTCAAATTATAAATTCACTGTTCCGTGAGGTTCAGAAGTTGGCAACCGTTCATATAAATGAATTAAACATATCTAAATAAATGTTGTTTTTAATTCTATTGCTTCTAAAACTGAAATTTTGCATTTTTTCTATTTCTAACTACCTAGTGTGTATTTATGCAATTTGTTTTGTGAAATACTTTCTGTATGAGTGTTATAGTTGTGTACTAAATTGCTATTTATATATTTGCATCCCTGAAGCAAAAGTTGTAAATAAAATTATGTGTGTAAGTTTATTGAGTTGTGATCGTTACTGTATTATTCAATTAAACATTTCAATTAATTGAATGTGTTGTTGTAGATGTATTTGTTTGGAAAGAAAAACCATAAACATTTTGTGAATTCAAAAAGTTTAAAGCTGACATTTCTTTTCAATTAAAATGTTATTTATGTAATATCAGCGTTTTTCAATTAAAATAATTATTAAATTCTTTAATTTACAAAAATGTTTGACCTGTTTTTTAATTTGTAGAAAATAATAAGTAAATAATTCATCACCTGAACTTCCCTTCCCTCGAAATTTCACATCCCAGCCCCCCCCCCCCCCCCCCCCCCCCCGCTCTGGCCTTCTAACACACAAAGTTAAACTTCTTAACTAATTTCTTTTTTTTTTTCTGTCGTATTTGTTACTTTGTATTAACAATAAAAAATTCAGTTAATACAAATCTAATGAACACATCTTTCATACACATCTAATGAAATTAAATATAAACAGAACCATGTCAAAGATTGAAAACTGATCTAAATTATTAAATATATATATATCTATCTAAATAAAAGTTTCCTAATTTCTTTTAGTTCTTTATTTCTGATGAACCATTCTTTGAAAGATAAAAAATTTAAGCATGAAATAAATAAACATTAGGATAAAAATCCGGTGTACATTCAGATTTCTTTTACTACTGTTTTGTATATCCATCACCTCTCAAGTTTCTGAATCACAGCATAAAAATACTGTACTCCAGCCAAGAGCTGCGATAAAGAGGCAAAACTACCGTTGCTATGCTACTAGTAACCTTTCATCGTCAAATGCCAATTATCATGTGGGTCATCCTGACCGCACTTATTACCGGCGAAAGGAATGGGGGTGAAATCTCTAGCAACGTTTACTCTGAGAGTATTATTGTTATAGTAGGAGAGCTGTTGAACATTTTTGAGTAGGTATTTGAGGCACCCTGAAAATTTGTGCAACACTTCTTTTGTAATGCCTGAATACAAAATCGAATGTCTGGCTGAAGGATCGTGGCCCAAAACCTGTGCCAGACACGTGTCAAGTGCCATTTTTTGACACTACCCAAAAAAGGTATTTGAGGCACGCTGAGATTGAAACAGAATAATATTTATACTTAGAAAAAAATATTTTGAAAATGACAGACACTTTAGTCGGCCCAAAAACTGTGGCAGACACGTGTCAAGTGCCATTTTTTGACTACCCAAAAAAGGTATTTGAGGCACGCTGAGATTGAGGCACAATAATATTTATGCTTAGGAAAAGATATTTTGAAAATAACAGACACTTTAGTCGGCACAAAAACTGTGCCAGACACGTGTCAAGTGCCATTTTTTGTCTGGCACAGGTTTTGGGATCGAAGTGTAACAGCTCCTTGGACTAGGTTTTACTGAATCCGTCTGTCGCAGATTCGTTAGCTTGAGTTTTCATCTATGCGACGTTATCCCCACCCATTCAGAAGTTTTATTTTTCTTAATAATATTTCTTTTAAATTTTTCTGACTCTAGTTTTTTTTTTAAAGCTTCAAGTCCGTGTTTCTTTGTCACTTCAGAAGATCGAAGAGGACAATGTTTATCTAAAACCTAAACAGGCACAGAGTTTTCGGGACCACCTCTTCCATCGCCCTCTCGTATGTTATACCAAAGCCGCCTCAAGACTACAAGCCAAACACGCCCTTCATCCCCCCACATGTGACGTCACAGCCCGGGGCTGGCTAACTGCCAACGCGCCACCCCCGAACATTTGAATTTTGTATCTTCCTATTTTACGTGCACGTGCGTTTTACTTAGCCTAATAACATATTTTTTTCCAAGGTAAGTTTTATTTTCAAATTATATTTGTATGCTATCAGAACAAGTTTTATTTCTTGTGTTCAAAATCTTTTATTTTTAATTTCTTTGAAATAAAATAACTAGCAAATCCTAGTACGATTCTATCAATAATACCGTATCTCAAAACGAAACGATATTATTGTAGTTCTGTTTCTTTCCACATAGAGCAATAATTTAAAATGGCAAACATCCCTAAATCGTGTCAAGACTTGTATCATTTAATTTGTATCTTGTCACATTATCCTCTCTTTATAATTTGTTCTGTTTTCTCTAATTCATTAGAGTGACCTTTAATTAACGCCCATTTATTAAAAAACACTTGTCGTGTGAATAGTAACTCGGGATATTTTGTATGCAGGATTAGTTGGACTTTAATTTGACAACAAATTTATGTATTTATATATATATATATATATTCATACTTAAAAATTTAAATATTCTAGAAATTTTCATAAAAGTCGCTGTGTACATAGCATTTTTATCTTGTTTACTTCTTTTAAAGCAAACCCCGATCGATATACTTGTATCAATTTATTGTTGTTTTTTAATCTTAAACGTTTGCTATCTTAATAAAAAAAAATTTTATAATTTTTTGTTAAATTATAAATACTTATGTACTGTGTAAATTGAGCTATGGGGATAATGTTTTTGAATCTCTCTATTTTTGCCACAACTGTAAACAATTTATTTACAAGACTAGAGGAAGGGTTGTTAGTACCCTTCAGCAAAACAGTAGTTTCCCCCCCCCACACACACACACACCTTCTTTGCAAAAATCCTATGTGTTTTCATATACATTTTAATGTTTAATTAAAAATAACAATAAATAAAATTATTATTCTATAATTATAAATTTACTTTTAGATCTAGTCAGGAAATACTTTTCATCTCATAAAAATTGATTATTTTAAGCTTAAAAGATGTGAACAAACATTTAAGAACCCACACAACATTATTTTGGAAATGAAATATTTTCGTGGAAGGTTTTTGTGTTTTTCGATGTTTTTTTTTTTTATCAGCTATTACCTAAACATTCCAGGAAAATGAACATAAATTAGGAATATTTTAATTCCAATTGATGAAAGTCTTTTCTTTCTTTCTTTTATTTTTCTCTTCATATGTCTATACATTTTTTAAAAAATCTATTGCTTGTACCTTGCATAATATATCAAACTAATACGAAACTAAATAATAATTTTCTGTTTCATGAACTTGTGTTGTTTTAGTATTATGACAGTTTTATGTTTTTTTAATTTAATGGATTTTATGTGAAAATTACCCATTTCTGATACGAAAATTTATTTATACGAAGATTACGAAAATTTATTTATAAGAATACTTAATTTCATGTATACTTTAATTTTACTATTTATTATACGCAGGTTTCAAATCACTTAATATTTAATAGGATATTTACTGTATAATTTCAAGCCCAGTTAAAAATAAAAATAGAACACAACTTGAATTTGTTTTCATTTAACATTCACTTTTCTTCCACTTTAATTTAATTTTTAAATGTGGGTTTTGATTGACACACTTATTGTTATTTATTTATTATAATGAAATAATTGAGAGCAAAATAATTCAATTTATGTGTTTAAACTGCAAATTTATATATATATATATATATACATATATATATATATATATGTATATATACTATATATGTAATAATGCATAATGTCTTGTTTTTGAATATATACCAAATAGATAATTGATATTGTTTCTAAATTTCAAAGTAGAATAAATAATACAAACTGTCTACTAAAATAAATTTAATACTTTGCATTTTTTTTTTCATTAACGAACGAATTTTCTTTAATGTATCTTTAATTCTGATGCACATTTTCATTGACACAGTGATATTATTTCATAAATATTGTTTTTGTGTTATCGTTATTATTGTTTCGAGTGATCGAAATTGATTAAAAAGCACTTAATTAGCGTCTTTAAACTATAAGTTTTTATTTTTTCCCCCATATGCTGTGATAATAAGTTGAAATATGGAGGAAAGAATTAATGTTTTAAATAACGCATGTGCTCTCCACGGCTGATCTAAGCCCCGCGTCGTGACGTCACGAAACCTTGTGTTTGGCTTGTAGTCTTGAGGCGGCTTTGGTTATACTCGCAAAGATATCCTAAAAAAACCCATTATTAATGGATCATAAATGCGCGTCAGAATGAACGATTACTTACCTCTTATCTGAACGTGTTTGTACTTGCATAGTGCCTTTCAACAAGTTTAAGACTAAAATGGCGGTGAGGAACCCTTTTGCCCTAACCATACGGATATATTTCGATTCTAACCAGAAATTTTTTTTTAAATAATTTTATAAGATACAAAGGAAAAATGGGCTAATTAAATAAGTTAAACAGTTTTAATTGAAAATTCTTGTATTAAATATTTTTATAAAACTTCAGAAAAAATTCCCGTGTTTCTAGTGTTAAGGGGGTCAGGGAAGTTCTTTAACTTCAAAAAATGCTTTCTGAATATTTGACATTTTATAAATGAACAATTGAAGGTATTATTAAAAATGTAAACAAATGCGGAAGTTATTTCTCGTCGAATAAATAAGGCACTGTACTTGTCTGAATTCTTACTGCATAATTAAAAATTAATTGTTGAATTTTAAGTGTATTTTTTTCGAAACAGTGTTTTTTTAAGTCAGTACCCAAACATCTCGTCAGTGGATGGATAAATCCATTTCCATGCCTTTTTTTTTTAAGAAATGAAAATTTTAAACATTTTCAAGTTCCTTCACTAATGCATTTTTTTTTTTTTCTTTTGGCATTCTTCTTTCTAAGGAAGAAAGTACAGTAATCTAAATTTATTTCGAATTCCGGCTTTTGACTGATCTGATTTACATGCTTTAGGGGCCAGAGATCCCTAAGAACATGTTTATACAAATACCTGTCCATCCGTCCGTATGTCCCCTATGTATCATCGAAAAGTGTGTATCGAAACGTCATATCGTTAATTAATTAAAATTTCGTTATAGGTTGTTTCAGAAAGAGTCCTTCCTAGAGTAGTCCTATGTCTTTTGCTTCTCAAACTGAGGTCTTCAGTTCGATCCCAATAGACGGAAATTTATAATAATAATAATAATAATAATAAAAATCAAACAAATTATTGACAAATTTAAAAGTGGAGTTATCGACGAATTTCGCATGTCAGTTGATTTAAAAATTTCAATACAACGATTTAGTTAAATCCATTTATGGTTTCCACACATTTTGATTTATTGCGTTTAGAGCAGGGGTGTCAAACTGTGGCCCGCCGGATACCAGTAAAATTTTACAGTTATCTTTGCCTTATCTAATCGTCGAATTTCTGCGATTCAACTTGTCGATTATTTCTGTAAAATTTTAGTGGTATCCGGCGGGCCACAGTTTGACACCCCTGGTTTAGAGAAATTGAACAAAATATTTGATAAATCTACGCAAATTATTCAAATTTTTAAAAATTATTCAGAATCATCGATAACTTGTGTTATAATCAATTTGTGTGCATCGAAAATACGGATTACTTGATGTAGCCGATCACTGCTTCATAGACATTAAAAGTCACTATGGTCATAATTGAACAAGCCAACCAAAACGCCACTAAAAGGAGTACTGACATCAAACAATTCATGCGCAGCCTCTGAAGACATTGCTTCTTTGATCCAGTCGTGCAAAAACAGTGTTGCTAATAATATTGTTAGGAATTACTGAATCCGTCTGTGCAGATTCGTAGTCTTGAGAAATTTGTGAAATATGTTAGTTTGGAGAGGAGTTTTATTTTTGTCAATAACATTTCCTTTAAATTTTTCTGACACGAAATTGTTATTGTTAATCGCTGAAATAATGATTTTTATGCCATTTTCCTTATTATTTTTCGAAAAGTGTATGAAGTTATGCATAGAATTCAACCAGCTTTTTTGTGTATATTTTTGGCTATGGCCAGCGAGTACCCCTTTAATTTGGAAATATAGCGATTTTTGCCTCATTTTCATTATTGCACTAACGAAAAATGCATGAAGTTATGCATATGAACCAAATTTTGTGTGTATATTTTTGGCTATGTCCAGCAGGTTTTCTTCGAATTTGGTAACAATCCGCTGGAAGGGGGCGCTGTAATAGTGATTTGTCTCAATTTTTCATAGCTCTATTGTACATCGGCTGTTGTGCATCGACGGGCAATTCGCATCCAGCTTACTTGGCAATTATTAAGTAGCTGATGTACAACAGAATAACGAAAAATGTTGATTTTTTATTAAATACGAGCTGGAACCCGTCGAAATTCGACGAATTAAAATGTTTAGAATGGAGCTGTTAGATCGAATTTATAATAAACCTACAAAAATAATTACAATAAAAAATTCCTCTTGCATTGGTTATCTAACTCTTAAAATAAATAATATTTTTAATCTAAAATTACCAAAATATTATTTCCAAAAATTTCAACTGCTTAAATTATTGAAAAATTAAACTGTTTTAGAATACGTAATAAAAATGAGTAATTGTGTTGAAGTTATCGATTGAGGCTCTTACGTTTGTTTTTACGGGATGAAAAATCAGTGAAAAGGATTTCGCTTTGTCACATCATAAAAATTTCCCCCATAAAATCTAAACTGTACGTTATTTTCATATTCTCAAAATTTACATACGCTCCACTCAAATTCACAATTTAAAAGTATTTTAACGCGCAATACATTATTAAAATGGATATATTTCCAAACTTAACGTCACGTTTGTCCGATACAACTTTTCATGTGAACATTCGCATAAAATTTAAGTTCTAATCTCAGTACCCGCGAAAATTTATAATTCAGAAGTTTGCCTTTAGTTGCCATAGTATTGACCATTTAGTATTGGTCAAATAATTAGTTTTATCAAAGAAAATGATCGTTTTGCTTTAAATAGGACATTTTTACTCACTGAATCATATTGCCTAGCGCCTGAAACTCAATATCAGCGTAATGAAAAAATATTGAAATATCTTCTTCAATCTTTAAATTTATGAAGAAGAATGCGTATTTTTGTTAATGGCTGGTGTCATTTTCTGTTCAAAAATTAGAAAAAAGTTACTTTGTAATGTGAAAATGGCATCAATAAGGATATAATCAATAAAAATAAATTAACCATGTCTATTTTCCCTTTACTTTTAATAGAAATGGAGTACTTCAGTTGCCACAATTACAAAATTGGTACTAAAAACTATAAAAAAATGAATATCTCCAAAATAAATTGAGATACAGCTTTAAAACAAATTTCATTTAAAAGAGCGTTTTTTTCCTTATACGACGGTGTAAAAACTGAATCTGTGCGATGTTAGAAGTTTAAAAATTTGCAGTAGCGAAAATTGCAAAACCGAAATTTCATTTCAAATTTCAAAGTGTTGCCATTCGCAGAATGACGTATGCGTTAGGCACAGATATGTTTGTCCTTTATAATATAGAAGCTTTCAAACAAATTTCATTTAAAAGAGCGTTTTTTTCCTTATACGACGGTGTAAAAACTGAATCTGTGCGATGTCTAGAAGTTTAAAAATTTGCAGTAGCGAAAATTGCAAAACCGAAATTTCATTTCAAATTTCAAAGTGTTGCCATTCGCAGAATGACGTATGCGTTACGCACAGATATGTTTGTCCTTTATAATATAGACTAGCAGTTTTCGTTCTGATCTATTTCTCTAAGAGAATCTTGAATGAAACGAAATACATCTATAGCCCAGGCAATAGGGAATTTTACCTAGCAAAATTAATGGTAGTACTGGAAATCGGCTTTTTAGATGTTTTTTGGGTCGCTGAATCCGAATTTGTAACTTCCCACCAAAATTTCCCCCGGCAACCCCCCCAAATTTTGGTAAAAAGCCCCCCAAAAAAGGTTTTTATTAAAAAATCAATTTTTTTATTGTTTTAGGGGAAAAGTATCTAGAAATTTAAAAAGTAGACAAAATTTGCAACAAATTAGATATATGACATTATGACTTAGGATGAAGGGGAAGGGGGGGATCTGCCTCGAAACATGCGCGCGGTGCTGCGTGGACTAAGTTGCGCAATTCCACTTAACCACTCACACGTATACATTCGCCCTCCCATCTTCCCTCCGAACTTTCCTTATAAGGTTTACTTTAAGTTTTTTGGGTCACTGCATCCGAATTTTTAACTTACCCCCAAAAATTCCCCCCCCCCGAAACCCCCCTAAAAGAGTTGTTATTAACTTAATTTTCTTATTGTTTTAGGGGGAAAGCATTATGAAATTCAGAAACTAGACAAAATTTGCAACAAATAGGATATATGACATTATGTCGTAGGATACACGGGGAGAGAGGGGTCTGCCTCGGAACATTCCCCGAGCGCTTTTCTTAAAAAACAAATTTTTTCAAAAAATAAATTTTTTGGTGGGTTGCCGGGTGAAATTTTGGTGGGATTTCGACTCACTTTATGTTTTTTGCGTCGCTGAATCCGAATTTGTAACTTCCCACCAAAATTTCAGCCGGCAACCCCCCAAAAAATTAATTTTTTGAAAAAATTTGTTTTTTGAGAAAAGCGCGCGGGGAATGTTCCGAGGCAGCCCCCTCTCTCCCCGTGTATCCTACGACATAATGTCATATATCCTATTTGTTGCAAATTTTGTCTAGTTTCTGAATTTCATAATGATTTCCCCCTAAAACAATAAGAAAATTAAGTTAATAACAACTCTTTTAGGGGGGTTTCGGGGGGGAAAATTTTGGGGGTAAGTTAAAAATTCGGATTTAGTGACCCAAAAAACTTAAAGTAAACCTTATAAGGAAAGTTAGGAGGGAAGATGGGAGGGCGAATGTAAACGTGTGAGTGGTTAAGTGGAATTGCGCAACTTAGTCCACGCAGCACCGCGCGCATGTTCCGAGGCTGATCCCCCCTTCCCCTTCATCCTAAGTCATAATGTCATATATCTAATTTGTTTCAAATTTTGTCTACTTTCTAAATTTCTAGATACTTTTCCCCTAAAACAATAAAAAAATTGATTTTTTTAATAAAAACCTTTTTTGGAGGCTTTTTACGAAAATTTGTGGGGGGGTTGCCGGGGGAAATTTTGGTGGGAAGTTAAAAATTCGGATTCAGCGACCCAAAAAACATCTAGAAAGCCGATTTCCAGTACTACCATTAATTTTGCTAGGTAGAGTCCCTATACGGTCTCTATTGCCTGGACTACTAGTAAAGATTTAAAAAAAAAACTTGATATCTAATCGAATATCCATAATTGTGGTCTTATTTGTATAATTTTACATTTTCCAGAGCAAAGTCGATGCTAACGATTTAATAGACAAAAAAGCTCTAAAAATACTGTGGTTCCTATGTTTAATTATTATTTTAGTAGGCATTTTATTTTGAATTTGCCGCTTCTACCTAAAACTGCTGCAGAAATAGGGCGAAATGTTCTAAAAGTGCGACCACACCATTAAACCCTCTTAGCTGAGAATTTCTAAAATAGAAAAAATTAATTTTTAAGTTTGTTTTAGTAGATTTGTTATCTTCAAATTCATGCCTCTATTAAAACAGCTGCTGAGGTATGGCGGAATGACTTGCAAGTTTCTTTCCCTCCCGTTAATCCCTTTGGAGGGGGGAGGGGAATTTTTAGAATTGCTGTAATAAATGTTTAATATTTTTTTTTAATAGGCTTGTTATCTTGAATTTCACGCTTCTATCTAAAAATGTTGCTGAGATATGGCTAGTGATGGGCGATTCTCGAAAATTTACCAATCGAAAAAAATCGTCATCGTAGAATACACAATCGATACAGTCATCGATTACTTCTGAGAACCTACAATCGAGATGTTCTAAAATCAATTATTAAAATCGTTGTTTTTACATGCTTATAAAGTAGATTTTAATAAGTACATGGCAACTAAAAACAGATTATTTAAAGACTTCAAACCGATGGGAGGATTTAAGAACCACAATAGTGGTAAAGTCGTGTGACGGCGTCCCCTGGTTGCAAAAAGTTGAAAAGGCGTGAGTAAGTATAAAAAGATTAGGGAGTTTAAGTATTAAAAATTAGAATTTTTCGCAATTAGCAGTAAAATGGTCAAAGAAATAAATAAGAATTAAAAGCATCCTTTGTGGCAAAAACAGGAATTAAAAGCATGGTAAATGGGGTCAATATTTGTTATTGATTTTTCTACGTCATTTGGATCCAGTTCTATAATTTTGCTAATATTAGAAGACTTCCTACTGGAATACGTTAAACGTACCGCCCCACCCCCCTGCCCTCGAGGGACAAGGAAAGTTATCAAAATCCTATCTTATTCAAATAATTTTATTCAAATTAAAACAAATATTTTATGTTTGTTTTGTAGAAACTCTGTTCAAATTTGAACTCACAAAATGTGATCCACAGTAGTTTTTAAAAATATAAAATGAATATACAATGTACTTCAAAATTTTACGGTTATCTCGAAATAAATTATTCTGAATATTGCCAGATTGGTAACTCCAATTATTCAGAATATCTATGACTATTTCAGAATAAAAATCTATGCTTTATTTAAAGACAGTCATTCATATTTAAATAAAGCTTAGTCGCAGAAATTGGTAGACGTTTTGATGAAAAAATTCTCCAATTTAGCAACACTAACTAACCTATAAATATTATACCTGAGACAATAAAATTAGGCAGGAAACATTTATTCAAGTTTAAAAAATTATTTTCTTAATAGAAGCTTTTAATAAATAATAATATTCGTTTAAAAGTCTAATTTGTATTTGGCATTAACAGAATTTCGCATATTGTCATTGAAAACATGCACGTGTACTATTTGGTAAATTATAATTGCAAATCACATAAAAACATATGCACAAAATTTTGTGATTTCATATATATTTTTTTAATTGATTATATTTATGTAAAAAAATTGGAAAAGATGTCGTATCTTCCCGCATGCCGCCATCTTGGATTATTTTCTTGGCGTGAAATCTGTACCGGATGGAATTCCAATAAATCAAATAGCTTAATGAAACTAGTATACTACTTTTATTGATTATTAAAACAAAAAATATAATTTCATAAAACAAAAATTTTTGCTGTACAAAAGTATTAGAAAAAAATATAGACAAAGCAAATAACATAAAATCCATTACAGACTTAAAAAAACAAACAAAGAAAACTAACTTGGATAACTTAAAATATGTTTCAAAATGCTGTGCCCCTCACCCCCACCCCGTACCTGAAAACGTCCGTTATGTATATACCAAAAACACAATAATAATAACGGTATTTTACAACACAAAATATGATAAGGATCCAAGATGGCGGCATGCGGGAAGATACGACATCTGTTCCAAAAAATTATACTTCTATATTGTGAAATAAATAAATAAATAAATAAATAAATAAAAGTAGAATGGTTCATAAATATTTTAGGAACGCCCCTTCGCTATAACATAGGAGATTCATTCATGCTTTTGAAAACGGAATACCAATTGAATGGAAAATAATTCTCATATTGATTTCTGACTTGGCTGTTATAATTGAGGTCCTCACAACTATAGTAGACCAAGCCCATTTTGAAAAAAAAAAAAAAAAAAAAAAAAAGAGCTAGTCCAATTAGAAGGTGCATAAAATTTGTTTTATCCACTCACACAATGAACCAAGTCTCTAAATAGATGACACATATGAGAATGAACATGAAAACAGACTTGGTTCACTGTGGGAGTGGATAAAACAGATTTTTTGCACCTTCTAATTGGACTAGCTCTTTTTTTTTTTTTTTTCCAAAATGGACTGTCTACTATGGTTGCGAACCCCTCAATTGTAGGTATTCCTCCCGTCCGCACAATGTAATTTTGCAGTTAAAGAAATTATTCCGTCATAGACAGGTTCCGCTTTGAGAGGTTTTACTATATCTCTTTCGATTTAAATGAGTCCAGTTATATGTCATATAGACCTTACTAAGAAATAATTTTATGTACTTGCTTAAACGAATATAATTTCTTAAAAAAGAAAAAAGAGAAAATAAAAACAAACATTAATGGTAGTTAAAAAAAAAAAAAACTTCAATTATACCGAAAGATAATAAATTTCAAAATTATTGTGTCCAATACAAGAGTCTCAAAATAAACGTATTTACTTCTAAATGTAATTTCTCTTTTGTATATGATATTAATGCAGAAATGAATATTTTCTGTTTTGCGTATGATATTAAAAGTGACTGGTTTCACTTTCACAGTTTTCGTCGTTTGAAAATTGTTATGTGATAATAAATAAATAAATAAATAAAGTACAATTAAAGTAGAATTCGGAATGTAATTTTGACCGCCACAAGTGTTTAAATATAAATGCCAATATCTTCTATCATTCATAATATATCTTGAATGATTTGTGGTTTTTTTACCTTGCCTTAAAAAATTAATGTATTTCAGCAAAACTATCTGGAAAATATGTCACATGTATATACGTAATTAAATGTTAATATAAGGTTTCACAAGAATCAATGAAAATTGACGTGTAAGTTAAATAGGCCATGGGACAAAGCATCAAAAAGTAGCTAAAAACCAGTTTTCGTTTGCAACTCCGGCAACTAAGAAATTTCGCATTTAGTACAATTATACAGTGCTTATTAACTGAAAGACGCAAAGTTCACCATAAAAAATTTGCACATTAATTTTTTATACCAATTTTATAGTAGTACTCTAAAACTGACATTGTAAAGCTAATGTTCAGTATTTTGGCTAGTATAATCACTTTTAAATAAGAATGAAGATAAAATTTATTGAATTGTCATCATTTACTAATAAAAACACTGAGAGAAAAATATTATTTTTAATATGTGTATTGTATTTAATATTTCCTGTTTAAGAAGTTTAATATTTCTGAATATATTTTACACGAATGTAGCTTACATATTAGGTTAAATGAAACTTGAAAGTAAAAATAATAGAATTAAAATGCTCTTTTCTTTCAGAATGTATGTTTTAACACCTAATGAAGTAATAGATATAAAATTTAAGGGTTTGCCGTCATATATCGACACTTATATCAACTGTTGAAAAGAGCAATTTTGACTCTAAAAACTTAACATTCTCTTTAACTATTAAACTTCTGAGGTAAAAACATTTCTAATACAACTACAAGGTGGCTACTAAATACTGTAACACTCCAAAAACTACGAATTAATTTTAATCGTTTGGTAAAATGACTTACTTCTCTAATTTAGCGTTTGGCAATCTTCTATTAGTGCAGACGAATTATGTTATAAAGCAAATATTTAAAATTATTTTAAAGAGGGAAGCCAAAAGAATGATGATTAAACAGCTCTTTGATCGCAGATTTTCCGCAGGTAAAAACTTTAAGCAATTAAAATGCCTTGGTTTTAATGGAACATTTATATATAGAACTATAAATCGATTATTGGATACTAATAGTTATGTAAGGATCGATCTAGGTCTGGTCGTCCACGCTCAGTTCGCATAATAGAGCGCATAAAAAGAATCCGTGAAAATCTGTGAAAAAATCCACAACGTTCTGCAAATAAAATGGCTTCAGAAGAGAACGCTAGTCGCAGAGCTATGCAAGTTATAAATGAAGATCTGTGTTATTGCCCTTATCTCAAAAGAAAAAATCAAGGTTTCACTGCAGCACAAAGAATAAAAAGATTACTAAGAATGAAGAAATTGATGAAGCGGCATGATAGGCAAAGTGTTGACAGAATAATATTTTCTGATGGGAAGCTATTTTGCACTGAACAGTGTTATAATGTTAAAAATGATGTCGTATATTCAGCAACCCTCGAGGATATACCTGAAACCTTTCAAGCTGTTAAACGCTTTCGAAACAAGAGTTCTGTCATGGTTTGTTCTGCAGTGTCAAACAATGGAAAATTGCCTTTGAAGTTAATCGATAAAGGAATAAAAATCAATGCCAATATTACAAACAGGAGATATTGGCTACACATTTATTGCCACATGCTGACAGATTGTATCCCAAAAAAAAATTGGACATTTCAGCAAGATTCTACACCTTTGCACCGAGCTAAATCCACACAGGCTCGGCTCCCTGTCAGTTGTCCGAACTTTATCATGCAAGAAGATTGGCTATCTTCTTCCCCGGATCTAAATCCTTTAGATTATTGCGTCTGGGGGATTTAAGAGGCTAAAGTAAATATCAACAAACACAGAAGTTTGGACTCTCTCGATGTTTCCATGTTGCATGAATGGTACCCATTACCTCTTAAAATGATTCGCGCCGCAGTCGGACAGTTGCATAAGAGATTATCTTTGGTAATCGACAAAGATGGCGGTCAATTTGAGTAAAATTATTTCCCGGTAAACTTTCATCTCTGATGTTCACCATATTAGTCTAGTTACCATTTTCAATTTTACATTTGTAAAATAAAATGATTGAATATTTGTAACAGTATTTAGTAGCCACCCTGTAAAAAAAATTTTCGAATACTTCTAATTAAAAAATAAAATGTTTAAGTAACACAAAGCTCTTTTTTACATAACATTAAGTAACATAATAACAGTAAAGAGTGAGTACATGAACATAATTCAGAGCAAGAAATGCCATTCAATTTGCATGAGCATTCACTTGATAAACAAACGGTCTTTTGGCACGTGCGCAAAATGTTTTTTATTAAACTGTCTTATTATCTCTCTTATTAAACACAAGGAATTGTGTTCTAACAAATGCTTGCTTCTATTTTCCCCATTAATAATCCATCCATGTTCAGCAGGATTAAGGGCACTCATTATGTTCTGGAAACACCGACGATGAATACATGCTTGATAATTCGCCATTTTAATATGGCATACTAAAGCATCCTAATTTGGTGGTAAAGCAGCATCAATTTTAAACTTCAGTTCGAGCAATGTGTATTTTGCATCATTTACTGAGGTTTTAGTAGGTTGGCCATAAAGTTCGCAAACAAACAGTCCAACAAGTTTATAACTCTTTAAATGCATCAATATAAACAATTTTACTTTTCATTATATTCAATGTTTTAAATTTGACCTTGCCTTTAAAGGCACTACAGCGATCGCAACCTGTAAAAATGTGAAGGCCTATTAAACTATCATAAATATCTGGACCTAAAATAGTAGCGATAAATGAAACATGATGAAATTCTAAATTACTCGCAGTACCCAGAAGCAAACATGAACCAAAGCAAACATGAACATGTAACCAGAAGCTACTGTTAAAAATCTACTCACTCAAAATGAGAGGATGAAAACATCTGTGTCCGAACTTTTAATAATAACACGTTTGAAACATATCGAAGCATTTTCTGCATGCAACAGCATTCTTGTATCCGCTCCCTCGTGATCAGAATGCAGTTCGGGCATATCTCTTACTCTCAGTTGACTATCTTCACCCCTTATCATATGACACTTTACCCCTTGTGCAAAAATGAGAGATACACTTTTCAGCATTGTGGGATCTACTGAAGACCATTCCTTAAAAAGAAATTCAAACAAAGTTTCCTTATTTGGCTCATTTGCTAGAAAATTTTAAAACTGATTAGGGGTTTTTTGTGCTGAACTTCCTATCTATATTATAAATGACAAACATATCTGTGCGTAACGCATACGTCATTTTGCGAATGGCAGCACTTTGAAATTTGAAATAAAATTTTGTTTTTGCATTTTCTCTACTGCAAATTTTTAAACTTCTATGCATCACACATTTTAACTTTTTACACCGTCGTATAAGAAAAGAAATTCTCTTTTAAATACTATTTTTTGAAAGCTGTATCTGAATTTGTTTTTGAGATATTAATTTTTTTGTAGTTTTTAATACAAATTTTGTAATTGTGGCAACTGAAGTACTCCATTTATATTGAAAGTAAAGGGAAAATATTCATGGTTTATTATTTTTATTCATTATATCCTTATTGATGCCATTTTCACATTACAAATAAAAGTAACTTTTTTATAATTTTTGAACAGAAAATGATGTCAGACATTAAATAAAACACGCATTCTTCTTCATAAATCAGCTACATTTTAATATTTTTACATTACGCTGATAAATGAGTTTGAGGCGCTCGGCAAAATGATTCATTGAGTAAAAATGATATATTTAAAACAAAACGATCATTTTTTTTTTTTTTTTGATAAAACTAAATATTTGACCAATACTATAAATGTCGAATACTATGTCAACTAAAGTCAAATTTCTGAAATTTTTTTTCGCAGCTACTAAGATTAGAACTTAAGGTTTGTGCGAATGTTCACATGAAAAGTTGTATCGGACAAACGTGACTTTAACTTTGGAAATGCATTCATTAATAATCTATTCTTTTGCGCGTTAAAATACTTTCAAATTGTGAATTTGAGTGGTGCGTATGTAAATTACGAGAATGTGAAAATAACGTACAGTTTAGATTTTATGGGGGAAAATTTTATGATGTGACAAAGCGAAATACTTTTTACTGATTTTTCATCCCGTAAAAACAAACATAAGAGCTCCATCGATAACTTCATCATAATTACTCATGTTGATTACGTAATCTAATACAGTTTAATTTTTCAATAATTTAAGCAGTTGAAGTTTGTAGAAATAATATTTTGGTAATTTTGGGTTTAAAATATTATTTGTTTTAAGAGTTAGACAACCAATGTAAGATGATTTTTTTGTTGTAATTATTTTTGTAGGTTTATTATAATTTCTATCTGACAGTTCCTTTCAAACATTTTAGTACGTCGAATTTCGACGGGTTGCAACTCGTTTTAATAACAGTTTCACCTCCTGTAGCCCTTCTTTGTCGCTCGTTGCATTTAATGCTGATAATAGGATATGTGTCAGTTACAAAGTGAATTACTTTAGATTTGCAGCTAACACCCATATTAATAATATATTTCAGTACTTGTAAAGCAATATCTCCAAAAGTAATTCGAATATTCTGTATTTCTTGCAAAACTCCCGTACCGTCCAAACTCAAGGCATTATTTTCAGGGCTATCACTTGGAATTTGATACTGATCCACTGATTTCAGCACTGAATGCATCATCAATGCTGCCTTATTTGTTTTTACGATAGAACCATCAGGATTTGCTATAGATGAGGGTTAGGCAGTTAAATTATATGACATTACATCTTTTATATCAGGTTATGATGCTTGCCCCATTACAATTATGCGAGCCAGAATGTTGCTTGTATCTTTCAAGATTCCAGTTTCTAATTCAGTTTATGGATTAAACTGTCTGTTAGTATCAGAAAAGGTTAGCAACTTTTGTTGAGCAATTTTTGAATAAATGTTTAATGTTACTTAATGTTATGTTAAAAAGAGCCTTATGTTACTTAAACCTTTTATTTTTTTAATTAGAAGTATTCGAAAAAAATGTTAGTTGTATTAGTAATTTTTTTACCTAAAAAGTTTAATAGTTAAAGGGAATGTCCAGTTTAAGAGTCAGAATTGCTCTTTTCAGCAGTTGATATAGGTGTTGACATATGAGGGAAAATCCTTAAATTTTATATTAATTACTTCATTGAAGGTTAAAACATACATTCTGAAAGAATAGAATAATTTAATTCTATTATTTTTACTTTGAAGCTTCATTTAATCTATTATTTAAGCTACATTCGTGTAAAATATATTCAGAAATATTCAATTTCTTAAATAGCAAATATTAAATGCAATACTAATAGTAAAGATAATATTTTATTATCAGTATTTAATATTTATTAGTAAATGATGACAATTCAATAAATTCTATCTTCATTCTTATTTAAAAGTGATTATACTAGCCAAAACATTGGACATTAGCTTTACAATGTCAACTTTAGGGTAATACTTTAAATTGGTATAAAAAATTAATGTGCAAATATATTTTGGTGAACTTTGCTTTTTTTAGTTTATAAGTACTGTGTAATTGTATTATATGCAAAATTTCTTA
Organism: Maratus speciosus; assembly: GCA_963932465.1. Lineage (NCBI taxonomy): Eukaryota > Metazoa > Arthropoda > Arachnida > Araneae > Salticidae > Maratus > Maratus speciosus. The sequence goes on along the minus strand of OZ010793.1, from coordinate 16,210,373 downwards.
GTTGCCGGAGTTGGTAAACGGACTTGAACAATTTCGCCACTCGTCCCATGGTCTACAATAAGTTCCCTAGCACGGCGAGCTGGCTCATACGATGCTTTGTTTACTTTCAGCTTAAAAGCGTTGCATATTCATAGTTTTTAGAAATAATAAAAATCAGAAAACAGCGAACAAATATCATTCATGTACAAGTTAAATGAGCTTTATTTAAACTTCTTGATGATCATTTATTTTTATTATTATTATTATTTTAAATCTGAATAAAATCAGTTTATTTTTTCTTTTAGATTGATTTTTACTGGAGACTGGATTTTTTATTTACTAATGTTCAATAAAAAGAAATTAAAACAATATTGCAAACAATTTAAACATAATGAAAGAGGTAACATTTTATAAAATTTCTGTCTTTTAGAAAAGAAAAAATTTGCTGTTATTTTTATGAAAGTAAATACTAGAATACATTAAAAAAAAAAAAAAAAAAAAAAAAAAAAAAAAAAATCTGCTTTTTAAGTATTGATGCGAGATACAATATCCTAAAAATAAAATTATGGATAAATATTCTTTTTTAAAAACTGCTTCATTTCCTAGTTAGATAATCACTTTATTTTTGTAAGAATATAACTAGACTGATGTGCCAATTCCAAAACTCTATTCTATCTCATACATGTTAATAATTCAAAATTCGCTATCACAGTGCTAAAATTAAATGGCAACCTATGTCCATCATGAGGAATGTAAAGGTATAGAGGTTCGTTGAATTCGATATATTTAATAAGAAGATATAAGTATCGCATTGTTTCAAACAAATCATTGAATTTCGGAACTCGACCTCTTAGATGTCCGCAGCCAAAATTCCAACCCAAAGTATATAAAATCAACACCTGTTGTTCCATATACACCAAAATCTAATAAGGATCTATTTACGTGATAATGTAACAGAATACTAAGTTTAATTAAATTCCGTGCATTAGTTTTTGAGATATAGATTTCGCGAAAATCGTGAAAAATTCAGCATAGCAGCTCCACCTGTTGTGCGATTTACACCAGAAGCTAATCAGTAACAGCTTACATCAACGTCTAACTGAATATGAAGTTTGATGAAAATCCGTGCATTAGTTCTTGAGATAATTATCAATTAATTACTCAAATCGTACAAAAAGCAATACAGCAGTGCCACCTGTTGGGCGATATACATTAGAAACAAATCGAGCTAGTTTATATCAAGGTCTAACTGAATCTAAAATTTTATTAAATTCCGTACATTAATTCTTGATAGAGTTATTGCTGAAATCGTGAAAAAATCATCATAGCAGCACCACCTGTTGGGCGATATACACCAAACACTAATTAGCACCATTTATATCAAGGGCTAACTGAATCTATAGGTTTGAGAAATTTCGTGTATTAGTTATTGAGATGACACCCACAAAAATTTTGTCACATACAGACAGACTCGCAGACAGAGTGACAGACAGACATTGTCTAAAAACCATTAAATCGTGTTCATGATTTTCCAAAACATATAAATACATCGAAAACCGGAAGTCGAAAATTTTCCCGAATCCTACTAATTTCTTCTTGTAAAGATAGAAAAACGCAAAAGTGGGAAACATGGATTTTTCATTTACAATTTTTATTAGTAATTAAAATCAGTAGAAAAACACTCAACGGGTTAAACGTTTGTGACACAGCACTTTACCTTAAGGCTATAAAAATTTTAAATATAGGTCTTAAAAATAATGATATCAAAATTTGGCTAATGCTATGCTATTAATTAAAGGAAAAATATATCATCATTTTCTTTCTTCTATCTATATTCACAAGTGCAAACAGTATTTTCCACATGAATTCATTTATATACAATTTATTCACTAATGCTTTTTCATTCAGGTCTCTCATTAATTTAAAATATGGGTTTTAAATGAGATGATATGAAAATTTGAGTGGCGAATTTATTACAGCGACTTTAAAAGGTTTGTTTTAAAATTCAATAAAAATTATTTTTGGTTTGTCTTTTTAAATATATTTTCACATCCAAACGATATTTTTAATTTTCCAGTACACTGTTAAATATATCACATTTTCACTGAGCCTATATCATACATTGAAATGTATTATTTCAATCGATTGAGTTATCTATTGTGTCAAGCTATTTAAAAATCATAAATAAAATTTATGTAAATATTTTGTTTGCGTCATAGTAGCCAAATTAAATGAAATATATGCAAATCGATAACATGCCAGAAAGAAAACCCGATAGTTTTTTTTAAATTCTTTATTTAAAGAAAATAATCTATAACATTTGCTGTTCAGTTTGAGAACAAATCGTATGAATAAATAAATAATTACTGTTAATTTTTCAGATTTTAATGAGCGCGTGAAAAGCATGTTCAAAGTTTAATCATATATGCTTTATACTTTGCACTCACATGTGGAGTCCCTGGATGACTGATAATTATAAACAGTGAATATCTTAGCAATAAATGAAGAGTGTCTCATTTAAGCCGATACAGTTCAAATCAATGAGTAATGTAGAAAATTTCCGAAGAAACAAACGAAATTTTTGAAATACAGATAGTTTCGGCCAAATTTTCAGCAGCATTTTTCCCGAAAACGAATGTTTGGCGAAACTCAGATTTTGAGCCGAAAACGTAACGAATATTTCGGTCGATCTACACTTAAAGTTTCTAAAACTTTTAAATCTATTATACGTAACTCCTTAGTCGCTTATTCTCTGATCTCTAATGCCAGATATTTAAGATCTGATTGCTTACCTTTACCTAAGAAAGCCATTTTAAAAACTAATATTCATATACTATTTATTCTTTCCTTTAAATACTGAAACAACCAGAGATTTGATAAGTAAAAAAATAACAAAATTAACAAAAATCGTATTTATAACATCTAAAGGACAACATTTTTATCCAGAAATATTCCTCTACATTCATCTATTTATTGACATTTTCCAATAATTTTTTAATTTATTATTCAGAATCAATAAATAAAAATTTAATCCCAGTATTATCAAATCTATTTAAAATGATTTTGCCCCCACGCCAATAACAACACACAGACGCAAAAAAAAAAAAAAAAAAAAAAAAGCATCAAATTTAACTCATTTTCACAGATAAGAAAGAAAAACCATATTTTCCCTTTAAATAGGGATTTTCTCAGTAGTATAGGGAATTCGGGAATTTCGCGGGTGCATTTGTAATATGAGCCGTTGTGAGGAACGTGATGTAGACGCTAGTGAACGACGCTAGCGCAGAAGCAGTGTTATTGTTGGGAATTACTGAATCCGACTTGCATGTTCCGCATCAAAGATTTCCGAAATCCTCCCAAAATCGATCTGCGCATTGCTTCGCGCATTCTCTCGCCCTTCAAAGATTCCTTTCTAACATCGTACATTTTCATAGTGTCGCCATCTACGGAGAAGAATATAAAATATTATCATGTTAATCTAATGCTTTTGACTAAAATAAATTATGTTTTATAAAATAAATGTAATATACAAGTAATTTATTTGAAATAAATTAAAATATATTTAATGGAATTTTGTTTTCATGTACCATCAAATATTAATTAATTATATACGAGAATTGTATTAACATAATTTGTAAATTTTAATTTATATTTTTTTACATTTCTTATAGTATTCCAATTTATAATCAATAATAATTAAAAATAAAAAAAAGAAGAACGAAAGAGAGATGTTATTGTATTCGAATAGTTTAAAAAATGATAGCTAAAAATACATTTTATTTTTTAAATTTTTCTTATCTTGATAAGTATCAATTCAAAACCTTACTAAGAAAATATTGAGTCTGCTATATCAAATTTCTATTTTATTTTTTTCTACCAGTGTGATATAAGTCACCAAGCATAGTAATGCACTAAGATTAATAAATTAAAACTTTTTAATGCTGAAAATATACAAGAAATCATGACATGTTAAATTATGCAAAAAGAAAAAAAAAAGAGAGAGAGAGAGAGAGAGAAAGTAAATAAATAAATAAGTAAATGAATAAAAACAATAAATAAATAAATAGAAATAAAAGAAGAATAAGGAGGAGAAAGAGAGCTGTTATTGTATTCGATTAGTGATAGCTAAAAATACATTTTAATTTGTTTAACATCAATTCAAAATCTTACTAAGAAATTATAGATTTTAGAGAGGTCTCCTAGATCAGATTTTTATTGTTTTTAAAAATCTGTTATACGTCATCAAGTATAGTTATACACTAAGGTTAATCAATTAAAGTTTTTAATAATCAATGTAACATTGCATCTTTCTGCTTTAGTTTTGCATTTTCTTAACGTTCTCATAAGTCAATAAATCTGACAATTTTTTCTCATAAAAGTGAAAACATATACAATCATACACATATTCATGTGGAATATTTGAATACATATCAATATATGTACATAATAAATATGAATATATGCATGCCTGCATAAATTTTATGTATGTGTGTGTTTCTAATATACTTGAAAATCGCATATGGTTTAGATATCTGCTGTCATCTACTTTAATTTTCATAACATTCTTCAGATTACAATGCCATTCAAATATATTACTAATGTAGACAACATATACCAAAAAAAGAAAAAGAAAGAAAAAAGTATAACTTCCAGATTCTAAGGATGACCAAAAAAGTATACCTATGTTTCAGTTACACATTATTACTCATAACTTGTATTTCAATTAAAATATTTTTGGTGTTATTTACATTCATTTTTGTAAAACTGTCATTTAATACACCCTTCCTATTCATAAGTTGATATGTCTATACTAATCATATATGCATGTAATGATTGGGTTTCTACAAAGTATATAGTACAAAACAAAAGTTCATTTATGTCTAAAAAACCCACGTGTTTATCTAATGTAGATAGTCTTTTTGTTTTTTTTTCATATTTAATATCTCACGAGCTAGACATTAAAAACTGAAGAAAATTAATAACAAACTACTAAGCTAAAACATTAATTATTTGTTTAAATAATAATATTTATTAATATGAATTATAAATTAATATGAAATAATAATGTTAATTAATACATTTAAAAAATATATAATTTTATAATTATAATACATATCTTAATTATAATAATTACATATAATAATATTATAAGTATATATAATAATATGTACATATTAATTAATAATTAATATTAGTTATATATATTTAAATGAAAATATTAATTATATATTTAAATAGTGATAATAATATAAGAAAAAGATATTATCATCATTATTTCAATAATTATTACTTGATATCAATTATGCATATTTAAATATTAATTAATTTGGTATATTTAAATGTCAATATTAATCATATATATAAATAGTGATAATAATATAAGAAAAAAAGAAAATCTTTAATTATGTTAGTGGAAGATTAACATAATTAAAGATTTTCTTTTTTATTCTTACATTATTATCACTATTTAAATATATAATAATATTAAAATTTAAACATGTATAATTAATATTAATTAATATTTTTATTTAAATATATATAATTAATAGTTTTATGTTCCACTATTTTATAATTACAAATGAACCAGTAATTAACAAAATTAATACTAGTAAATTAATAGAGATTTTTTAGTTATGAACGATAACACTTCACTTTAAAACATAAGAACTTTAAAAAATTGATTTTACTAATTTGATATCTATCTCTTACAACAGGGTGATATCACAATTAACATAAAAATATTTTTAATTTTATTTTAAGAATTATTGCATTTTAATAAATGTTCATTTAATTATTATAAAATAGAATTTAAAAATTTATTTGAATTATTCAAATTTATTTAAAATTTTATTTAATGTAATACAAATTTAAATTAAGTTTAATAACTTAAATGTAATTAAAATTTAATAGTCTATTTGACAAAAAAAAAAAAAAAATAAAAAAAAAAATAAATAAATAAATAAATAAATAAATACAAAGCAACTGGTCTTTATATGTTAAAGATCAAAACAAAATACTAATTTGATATCTATCTATTAGAACAGGTCGGTATCGCAATTAGCATAAAAATATTTTAAAATTCATTTTAAGAATTATTGCATTTTAATAAATGTCCATTTAATTATTTAAAAATGTATTTGAATTATTTAAATTTATTTAAAATTAAATTTTATAACTTGTCATTTAAATGTCTAATAGACAATTTAAAAAAATACAAAGCAACTGATCTTTATATGCTAAAGATCAAAACGAAAATCTACAACAAATAGGACACAACTCACAACCTAACTATTACAAAGATTGTGCTTTAACCACCGCGCTATGACGCTCGTACTTCTATTTCGCCTTCAACAAAGTCCCTCGTATACCACAAAAATGTAAACAAAATATCCGAAGCAGCAATAATGCGCGAGAGAATGCGCAGATCTGTTTTGGGAGGATTTCGAATCTTTGAGGCGGAATGTGCTTGTTATTTTTTGTTATATCAACAGAATTGAATCCACAGCAAAGGGACTCAATATTTAGAAAGAGCAAATTCAACTACTCGGATAATCTGGAACAAGAAGTTCTTTAAATTAAAAGTAATTTCATATTTTTTCCGGGTTGAGTAGGTTTCTTTAAAAATTAGTAATATCGAAACTTCTGAGAAAATCGAAATGTTAAATTTCTTTCGGCTTTTTAATATGACTGGAAAGTATATGATTTTAATTCACAAGCACATGAATATTACTAAAGAACCTGAAAGAACAGAAATTTTAAAAATTTAAAAAAAAGATTTACCCCTTATTCTCGCTCCCGTCATATTCACAGTCTGTGTCCTTTATTCAGATTGTTTGATTCCCACCAGTTTTATAAATTAGTGTAATTGGCTTTATTATGGGCACATTTTACCTGTCATTAAATAAGGCAAATATTTCTTTTTCAAAAAACTGGTGCCGATAAGCAATTTGAAATTTTAAACCGTAATTTAATGCGACCGTTAAGTTGTTAGAAACAAATTTTTTTTTTAAAAATAAATAAAATACTAAGTTGCAATAAACAATAAAAGAGCTGAACATTTACACCATGAAAAGTTCAATATTAATGTGAAAATAAAAATCACAAATTTACTAAATGGTGTATACAAAATGTTGTAAAATCAAATCTAAATTTTATTTTATGCAAAATTGTTTTGCAATCATTATTTTAAATTATTCAGACATGACAGATATAAATTTATTGCAAGATTTTAAAAATATATAGTTTATTTGTCTTTTATAGAGATATCAGAAAAAAATGAACAGAAACAAATTACACTGAATATTTACCACATTGCACATTATTTACATCTAACGTAAATAATAATAATAATAATAATAATAATAATAATTGCAAATGTGAAGTCTAAGAATATTAAGGAGCATGCAATTAATCCATAGAATTAAGCAATACATGTGTTATAGCTTAGCATGTAAGGAATATTACTTGGAATTTTACAATAATTGATGCACTTTGCCATGGATTTTGCCACTTTTGCCTATTTGTTTTAAGACAGACAATAATTGACTTAAAAGAGCGAGGGAACTATTCGGAAAAGGTCACTATTCGGAAATAGTGGCAGAAATTTTGGTGTCGCGTTAATTCGTCGTGCACAATTCATCGCGGCGTCAATTCATCCATGTTTTCCTAACCTGCCGAATTTAGATCCATCAATGTCAATCAAGTGATCGATCAAGTACTTCCGTTAGGAAGGTACCTGAAGTCGTCTTCGATGTACTTTAGGAAAAAAAAATACCAAGCCGGCCATTTTGTTTCTCCTGCAAACTTAACTATTTCAAATCTCCCCCAAAACCAGAAATCCATTAGTGAATGTCATTAGGGAGTAACCCTACTCAATAAGTATAATGTTTCAAATCACCAAAACACCAATCCATCTTTCTCTCGCGTATCTTCGTGCTTACCTTTTCCTGTTAAAAAGATTTCGTAAACATCTTTTTGTTTAACTATTTATATAACGAATCGAAATAAAGACAAAATTGTTTTTTTTTTTTATCGTTTTTGAATTAAAATACAGTTCTTAATGCTGAACCATGGATGCTGATTTAAAAAAATAACGCTCAATAATTTAAAATCTTTCAATATTGTTGACGGACAGTTCATTTATTTATCTTATTAAAAGCATAAAATTAGGAGCCAAACTATGCAAATAATTTGGAATCAAACAGTGGATTTCAGTTATTGATAAATTTATTACATATTGAGTTATAATTGATTGAAAATCGACTTTGAAACTATTTTATGAAAGGTAATTTGTCTTTATAGAAAAAAAAATGTATTGGGATTTCTTGATATCCAAATAAAAATTTCTGCAAATTTCGTAAATTATACAAATAATCATAAATTCTTTGATTGTATTAGAAAGCAGCAAGTATGTATTTGAGAACAGCTTTATAACTAGATTCAAGAGGTTTTTGAGTTGCTTATTACACCTTGAATCTTAATTTAAGGTATTTTACAAATAATTTATTCTTTATGGCGAATTGAAAAAAAAAAGGAGACTTCTTCAAAATAAACGACCAAGAGCGAGTATTACTCGCGCTCAGAGAGTTCCGCATAATAAATATATGAATTAATTAACTGTATTATTTTTACTTTATTATTACTTTCAAACTATGCAAGCTACAGCTTTAGAAAATTAGCCAAATATTCATTTCTTTATAGTCTTCATGCTAAAACCAAAAAAATTCACATATTTTGGTTATTTATTTATTTAGTTTTTTTGGCAATTGAAAAACTTTTTTTTTTCTTTTGTGCAAAAATTAAATTTTAAACCTTTTTGCATATATTATGGTTTTACTGTAGAAGTAGGTGTGTTGTGATTCTAATTTGCTCAAAAATTGTTTTCTATATGCATAATTTAGAGTTTTATCATGCCCGCACCAATTAATAATTTTAATTCACGCATCAGTGAGTTAAATTTTTAAATTTAAATATCAATTTTGTATATGCAGCATTTATTTTTCTGGATAATATAGCCAAGGATATATGCTTTAGGCAGAAAGGGATCTTAATTCCATATTATTTGTGTTTTGATACATTGAAAAAGGCGATGTTTTTTATCGTTTCGACAAACTCAAAATTACTGTGCCCCGTTAGCCCCACCAGTGGCCGATAGGTTCTGCTCTCGAAGCTGGTAGACGGGAGGTGCTGGGTTCAATCCCAATCATGCCCGTCGGCCTAATCGTTCGGAGTTTTCGTGGTTTTCTTTGAACCTTGGTTTTCCAAGCGTAAATACGGGTTAGATTCCCTTAGAAAGACATCCAATAAGGGCACTCTCCACCTTATGGCCTATACCCTCGTGCTAATAATTGGCCGTCATAAACACAACCAACGTGTGCCGCCTTAATTCGGTACTGACAATAAAAGTAGTGCATATTAAAAATTCATTTTCATCTGAAGCATAGTTCTGCTTAAACTTTTTGTGAAAATTCTAACAACCTGACTACTTGCAAGAAATATTAATATGACACGCAAAAATTATTCTAAGTTGAACCCGACTCGCAGAAAGAAAATAAGAATCACCCCAACCTGGAAAAAATCTCTTTCGGCTCGGCCTACAGGCGCAGGTAGATTTCGTTGTTAACCTGTTCGGGACGGGAGCCTTTTACAAAATTTTTAATCTTTTGTCACCGTTTTTTAAAAACAGAAATTTGTGTCTTGTTGAATCGAGAAAATGCGCTGATTGAACATATTAAATTTTGCAGTAAAATTTTACTGGTGAGGAAAAACAAGGATTCTGAGCGCTTCATGCGGCACGTATACGTGCCGCTCGTCCCCAAGGGGTTAAGTGCTAATGTCAACAACAAAAACTAAATCATGATTAGAGATAAACCCACTTTAACAATTTTATCTGGCCGCTGTTGACGAGTTTTTAGTTCATTTTTGTATAAGAGCTGGTTTTATCAGAATCATGTTAAGGCGGTATTAAAAAAAATATTTTCCCATGCTCAACAACTTTGAATTTTCTGGCACATTTTCAAATTCATTTTTAAAAGAAAAAATATGAAACTTGCGGACGTGATTTTGGAAGATATTTATAAGTGACCTGTGTTTTCAATTTTCTTTCAATTAATTAAAACTTGATTTATAAACAATTATTTTCTCAGTAGGACAATATTTTTCGTTTCCAACAGAATCGCTTCGGGAAATTCGATTCAAAATGCCCAATTTGACATCATTTTTTGAAATATATTCTATCTCTATCAAAAAAATGACCATTACGATACATTATATAGTATCTGAATAAGAGAATCTACCAATTGGATGCGTTTGAGAGCAAAAATGAATTTAAAAATGAGTCAGAAAATAAGCAGTTTGGATTTGAATACACCCTTCAAACGAGGATTTTAGGTAGATTTCGTATGAAATACTACCTATTGGGATCGTTCCTATGTTGGAATTTCGGAAAATTTTTTGCAGATCTACACCGATCATGACCCCTAGAACCCAAAACCACCCCACCCCCCCAAAAAAACTATATCTATATATATACATCACTTATTTATGGACACGATAACTTTCGTAATTCTGCACAAATCTTTTCCAAACTGATACATAAAATCAAGGGGGGGGGGAATCTTTTTGCGCCCCTGGAGCCCATTTTTAATTTTATCAATAATCTGTGATATATAAAATTTTGGCCTTATTTTTAGAAGTAATAAAAACTATAAACTAATTTGATATGTACAAAAATTAAGAAATTATGGCATTTTTCCGGTTTTCACAAAACTTTCCATCCCCTTGGTCTGATTTTGCCCATTAACGAACTTGACCGAGATTTTATGCCCCTTGATTTTATGCATCAGTTTGGAAGAAATTTGTGTAGAATTACGGAAGTTATCGTGTCCATAAAAAAGTGATAATATATATGTATAAAGTTTTTTTACTGAGGTTGGTTTTGGTTTCTAGGGGTCATGATCGGTGTAGATATGCAAAATTTTTTCAGAAATTCCTACGTAGGGGATAATGTAATAGGTAGTATTTCATAAGAAATCTACCTAAAAGAAAATTAGGGACTACCCGGCCCGATCCGATGTAGGACTTTTATTCAACAATCTCGGAGTGTCCAATATTTAGAAGTTTTACTATATTTAAATAGTAAAAATATAGATTTGTTCTTTTTTTTTATATAATAAAACTTAAGATTGGTATTGGAGATAAATTCTAGATTTAGTAAAGTAAACATGATTTACTTTCATTTCATTTCGGGTTCGGGTCGGGTTGCGGGTTGATGAAAATTATTTTGGTGGTTTCAGATCGGGTACGACCGGGCCCACCCAGGACTCTAGTTTAGGTGCTACTGCGAAACTGCGAACCACAAATACGTCTCAGTTGCACTGCACTGTTTCATGTATTTGGATGTTAGTTTTTTCGAATTATTGAACATAAGAATTTTCACGATCTGCTTATTAAATTTTTATGACTTTAATTTTCTGTCAAATAAATCATATGCACCGAAGTCTGATGAAATTGAATCTTATCTTACACTAACGCGTTCTACGTTGTCTGTAATGGTGTGTGAAATGTTCAAGATTTTTATTGCTATTTTTCAGTTCGAAAATTCTCTAATATTTGCATAAATATGTGCATACTAGTACACTTTTATTAGACGGTAAATGTAAGATAATTGTTAATATCGCAGGATCTCTTTACTTCCCAATCGTAATCCCCTAATTCATCAAATTATTTCCATAAACGCATATTACAGATGCATCATACAAATGAAGAAAGGAAAATGTACTGTACAGTGTAATGCAAGATTATACAACTTTTATATTGGTTTGTTGCATATTTTCATAGATTTAAAAGACACGTTGAAATTAATTGCAGGTAAAATGTGTATTAAGCAAGAACGAGTTTTTCTTTTATTTAAACCTTGTGTATTTGTTTTTTTAAATGCCTCCTATTACAAATACATGCATATTTTTTGATAGGAACAACCATTACATAAGTAATAGTACTTCATCCGAAAATAATTTAAATTAAATAATTACAGTCAATTTTGTAGAAAATTTAAATTATTTATAATTTAAACATAATTAGTAACAGCTCTTAAAAAATAAATCGAGTTGATTTGCTTTTATAACATGATCAAATCCTTTAAAAGCATCTTACGATATTGTTATAAATATGCCCATTAAAAAAAATGAAACTATTTTAGGCTAAATGTTGAATATTTTTTATCTGTTTTGTGTTTTCATAGTTGTATCATGAAGTCTGCATAGTGTTTATTCGCGTTAACAAATATTTTAAGAAAACTCTTCAGGGAACCAGATATGTTCTGTTCATTAATTTTTGCTGATTTTCATACTATATGCATACAAACCTGATTTTAGACTCACTATATATGTTATTGGTTGTAGAAAAAAGCCTGTATTAAAAGTAGAAATTATTTTAATCATAAAATTTGGAACATTAAATTACAAAAAAGGGAGAAATGTTGTATTAGAGTTGTTCTTAAAAAAGAAGAAGGGGGGGGGGGGATTGAGGAAAAAAAACCTGTTGATTTAACACAATACTTATATGGCGCATAATTTACTTTCTAATAATTAGCAGCATGTTATTTAAACTTACAAATGTTATGATGGATTATAATTCTATTAAAAATTACTCTTTGAAATTCTATTATTGTGGGTGAAACAATTTGATAATACCATATTCTTGCAGTGAAATATCGGTAATCTGTTAATAAAAGATGAAAATTCTCTTATTTTGACGATAATTTATACATTTGAATGAATCGAAATAGTAAAGTAATTAATTTTCAAGATATTATCATGTAATAATTCCTTGAAATAAAACATATGATTAAAATAAAAATGTCCATACTTGCTAATTCACCCCCCCCCCCCTCACCTCTGAAATGCGTTACTTTAGAATTAGAAATTTTATGCACGACTATAACACTTAAGGCGTTTTTTTTTTTTTTTTTTTTTTTTTTTTCTTTTCTCTCACAACTCAGCAACTCAAAACTGATGTATTCACCGACTTATTTTATGCATAAATGCATGGAAATAGCAGTCATTACTATTGAGATAATTTAAAATCAAACAACATTTTGCATTTTCGATGATTGTATATCACATTAAGTTCTAATTAATTGTTTTCTAAAAACAAGCTTTCGCGGGCTGTAGAATCCCGAAAATCGGCTTAAAACACAAACTTGGACGGCATATTCCGCAATATTTTTGTCTTTATAAAAAGATGAAAAATGCTATTCGATTTCTTAGTTCATGAAGAACAATTTTTGCATTAACATAAACTACACACTAATACACTTGTTTACACTAATACTAATAATCACTAATGCATTTGTTGCATTAACAATAACTTTGTGAATATGTCAGAAAGCAGCCAGTTTGGATTACAATGTTTCAGTAATTTTTCATTTTTTTAAATATTTTTCCCCCATAAAATATGTTTACTCTCTCTCCTTTCTTTTAATAACCTTAGAAAAGTGAAAATATTGCAATAAAGTTTGGAAGAGATTGATCTTGCTTTATGAGAAATGAAATAAGATCAAGACAAGCTCCAGAAATTTTCACTTTTCGCGCTCAAACAACAAGAACATGTACTGCACATTGAATATGGTTGCTATTATTTTTAACACTGATTTACTGCATTCTTCCTGCATTTTTCTTGATGTTGTATTTCAAGAAATGTGAGGCTAAGTTCACATTATTAGTACAATATTTTCACTGTTATTAACTATTTAACAGAAATTTATCTAGCTATTTTTTTTTCTAATAAAAATATAAAAAAATATATAAAAGCACTTTCTCTTGATATTATATTTCAAATAATGCGAGACTAATTTCATATGCTTAGTACCATATTTTCACGGTTACTGTTTAATAGAAATATATCCAGATACTTTCTTCTAACAAAATTATTAAACATTATTCTGCAAATTTCCTAAATATAAAGAAAATATTAGTTTAGTAAATCGGAAGCTTTTCCTTATTTCATTTTCTGCATTATTTATATTTACGGTAATTGTTGAAAAAGGAAATTCCGTCAGCAGTTGCACATTTCTTTTCCATTGTAGAATTCAGAAATAAAAAATCATTTCCTACTGGTCAATTACTGACGAACCACCCTATATGTAGGTACATGGTATATATAATTTAGATAGAACATACCGATTTGCTTCGAAATTGTGTTCTTTTTAATTATTTTATGCCGTGTCTTATTATTATTACATTATATAATATAAATTATGAATTTTACTAAAATGTTTACTTCAAAATAAGCTCCAAATTTAACGGATTTTATGAAATTTCCTTTGCTTTTACCAAAGATTGGAAACCACCGAACGATTTCCCAGTTTGTGAATGTCAATACCTGAAGATATTTTCAGTTTAAGATTGCAAGTCAATCGAGCAATCGTGACAGAAGGTAGCCACTTTCGGGGAGAGGGGGGGGGGGCTGTCCATACATAACTTTATCAACATTTTGCTAATTTTGACCCCCCCCCTCCCCCCACGTACCACCATCACTTGATGAAATAGTTAACAGTGTCAATTTTTTTTTCTTTTCTTTCGTCTGCTTCGGAATAGCATTCAGAACCACGGGGTTGAAAAGCGCTGCGTTTTGAAATTTTTCGCTTATATTTCATGTTTTGATCGAGTTTTAAATATTTTCAGGAACAAGTACAGCTTATGCATGAATTCTTTTCTCCATTTTATTGCATCATCATGCACATTTCCATGTTATTATTAAAATGTAAATCATTTATTTTAATTAATAAGTAGATACGAATTTTCCAGTATGTATTTATCGAATAGCAATAAAATAAATCGAAAGTATTTTGTTCATGCATTTACCTTTATTTATGCTGCATCAAGTGATGAAATCTATAAACAAATTTGCTATTTGCTAGCCGCACTACTTGTACACCATTTGATTTGCAATGTGAGATCCTATTAATATTGTCCATAAGAAAATAATTTTAAATGCATGATGTAATTTTCATCCTTTTAGGGGCAAAGCACTTGCATTGCTAAAATGTTGAAATGAATGATTGGCACCATAATTTACGAACAAATTTATTTGCAAATAACAAAAAGCGATTTTTCACATATGTAATAAATGAAAAAAAAATAATGCAAAAATCTTGGTGACATTATCGCATTTGAGAATTAAAATTAAGTGGTTACATAAACATACCACCGCCACTGAAAGGGTTAAATGCGTTTCGTGTGCAAAAATTTAATTACAGCTTTTATTTCCCCACTATTTTAATATTCACGTGTAAATATATTATTCCATTTAAAAGTGTTTGGAAATATCAGTATTTTAACTTTTTAAATATATGACCTAATTTTCCCTATTAAAAGTTTTTCACGCATAATAATTTAATTATTTTAGGCATCTTTCATATGACAACATAAATTTTACATATGACGTATTTGTCCCCATTAAATGCGGTTCGCCAGCAATAATTTAATTATTTTAAGATTTTCTTACTTTTTTAATATTCACGTGTAAATACAATTTGTATGACATAACTTTCCATATTTTCTGCTTTTAACAATTGATCATTTTATTATTATTTTGAAGTTTCATTTCTGTTTTAACAGTAACGTGTAAATACATTTCTTATTTGAGAGGCAATATAATTCTTTCTGCTGTTTTACAAATTAGCATCAACATAAAAAATTACCCTTTCTAAATATGAAAAGAATTCTCTTGAAATAATGAAAATTCGAATAAAAGATTGAAAAAAAACCCTTCATAAATTAGTAAAATTTAAAAAAAATAATAATAATAAGCGCAGTTTTCACACCACTAGCTTAAGAAGTATATCCCTAGAAACATATATTAAACTCCTATGCATAGCGTGGCTGAGAGGTTCTGCTCTCGAAGCTGGTAGACGGAAGGTGCTGGGTTCGAACCCAATCGCGCCCGTCGGCCTAACTGTTTCGGAGTTTTCGTGGTTTTCTTCGAAACCTTGGATTTTCATGCGTAAATACGGGTTGGGTTCCCTTAGAAAGACCCCCAAGGAGGGCACATCCCCTATGGCCTATATTCCTCGTGTAGATAATCGGCCGTCAAAAATTAACCAACATATGCATAGCTTTGTTCCTAAAAAATTTTTTTAATGGACCTATTCTGACAGACTTTAACATTGAAAATCACTTTAAATAGTTCTTCGATTTAAAAATTGTCTACTTTAGCGTGCTTATATAAGATTTCTCTATAATACTACCAATTTTCATATTTTTGTGTGTAGTAGTTTTCTTAATATTAGCGAAGAAAGACCTCCGGTCACAAAAAAATTCATTTACATCGGCGGCGGCGGTGTATATATTTTTTTAGAATAGAGAGAAATCTGACAGAAAGGTCTTTTTTCCCCCTTTTATTTTTATTCTAGTAACAAAAACTAAGTACAATTTTTTTCAATATTTGTTTAATCTGTAGAAATTACTATTACTACTACTACTACTAATAATAATAATAATGTAATAATAATAATTATTATATAATTTTATTATTAAATAATAATTATTATATATTACTATTATTGCGAGTCGACACACTAATAACTTGGCGGATTCGACGAATGAAAATGTTTAAAAGACAGTGATTGACTGAATTTATAAAAAGCTAAGAAAAATAATTACAATAATTAATCAATAGTATATTGGCTAACCTAACTCTTAAAACAAATATTATTTTAAACTAAAGTTTAACATAGAAAGACCGGAAATTTTACTCCAGTTTCATAAAAATATTTAATACCAGAATTTTTATTTAAAACTGTTTGAGTTATTTAATTAACCCTTTCTTTCTTTGTATCATTTAAACTTAATTCCTAAATAAATTTCTGAATCGGAACAAAATATATTCATTTGGTAAGGGCAAAATGGCCCCTCACCACCATTCTAGTGTTACTTTCAACTTTTATAATTATTGAGACATTAAACTTTATTTATATACGTTACAATTAACATGCAATTAAGATAAAGAAATCAAGAAGTTACTAATTATTATTATTACTATTATTATCATCCATGCATTAAATATTCGCGATAAAGACATTTCTTAATTATTTTTAGCAAAGAAGATTGTTACAAATTCATTTTTAATTGTCTGAAAAACATACGAATTTCACACTTGTATTTCAGACGAAGCATATAAAATACAAGTATTAAAATTTAATAATTTAGTACTTATACAAAATAACCATATTTGTTTCTAGCTGAAAAAAATAAAATTTGATGGAATTTTTCAAGTTGAACTGTTAAGAAAGATAATCAACAGGAAACGATTAATGGTTTTCAGAAGTGCCATCTTGAGAATAACCATCACCCAGAACCTCGTTGAGTATTTGTAATTAGCGTCCACCTGGATCTAGCTTGCAGATGTTTGGGGGAGAATATTTTTCTGAAAAAGGATCGAAATGTCGCATTTGTGAAGATCAGCATTTGAGTTTTTTGTGTTGTGTTTTTAACCTTTTTTTTTTCGCTTCATACGTGTCATCGCCGTTTGTTAATAGGACCTACCAAGAAACTGCAGGGGGTTCTGGGGAGATTTTTCGGCGGATTTGGAATAAATCAATTCATCGCAGCGTCAATTCGTCGTGGTATCAATTCGTCGCAGCGTCAATTCGTCGAAGCGAAATTTTTTTAAAATGCGATCATTATATATTTTTTTTCCAAATACAGCGATTATAGCTAATATGTTACCAGCTGGTTTTAAATAAAAGTATATATTTTATAATTATTATTTATTACATAGAGTGTTTTTTTTATTGCTTTTGTCCAAAAATATCAATCGTTAAAATGGAGCAGAATTTTTTTTTATATGTGATTTTTGAGAAAATCCCAATTGCGAATTTGTAAGTTTAACGGATAATGGAACTCATTCCAGCCTTAGCTGGAATTGTAATTGTCGAAAGCTATCGGTGGAGGTTGTTTCGATGGCAAAAGTGCTTTATATGCTTTTGCCATGCAAATTAACAGAAATATATTGAATTAGATTTCTATTTGTGTTTTTATTTTATCCATTCAGTCCATTCAATCAATTAACCTGCGTTTTGTTTTAACCCCTTAATCGCCTTAATTCTCGCTCCCGTCATATTCTCGGGCTGTGTCTTTTAAACTCAAATTGTTTGATTCCCACCAGTTTTATAAAATAGTGAAATAGGGTATATTTTGGTATCGTTTTTACTGTCATTAAATAAGGTGAATATTTCTTTTTCATAAAAGTGGTGCCAATAAGCAATTTGAATTATTCAACCGTAATTTAATTCGAGCGTTAAGGGGTTAATACTTTAATGTGTAAACATGCCCCTCCTCTTCCGAACAGAAAAAAAAGATAATCTTCGTTCTTTGGTAGAGTTAGGCGTGGATATTCGGCATTTCGATGGTTTCTGCTGTTGTTTTTTTTATATTCTCTAAATCGTGGTTAGGGGCTGGATGTATAGGATTTTTTTACTATTACTATAGAGTAACATATAGGACAAAATAAAAAGAAGTACATATAATTTTTTTTGTGTGCGGGCGGAGCAAAGAATGGGGAAGTGGTGTAAAATTCAGTTGGTGGTAGGATTGGAGATTTAGATCATTGATAAGTTACTGCAATCAGAAAATAACAATTAGGGCTAAAATATTTTCCATAATTCTAATAAATGTAATATTTTTTTGTAAATTAATATATTTTTTCAATTTAGCATTTTTTTTTCATAAATTTAAACAATAGAAAAATTTTGATATTTGAAAATTTTTAATTAAAAAAATAATTTAAGTCTTTAACTCTGTCGGGATTTGTGAGGTACACATATTCATCGTCAAAAGGTGCATGTGGAATTCGTTTTGGGCGCCATTAATAAATGAATAATATTATTTAATTTTTTAATTAAAGGATTTTTTGGTATTTCACAAGTAAAGGGGACAGTTGAAAAAACACGGTGTATTCCAAATAAAATTAGTGTACGCGATGCGGTCTCGAAAGGGTTAAAGTGTAATGATTATTTGCTCGTGTAGACGACGTGTTAATTATCACAAATAAATTAAACCAATTGAACAATTAAAAAAAAAAATCAAACAATGTAATACATAAAACCCATTAAAAACTTAGATTCCGTTAAAAAGAAATCTAAATAAATTTTAAACTTTTTTCCTTTTTAAGTTGCAAATATTTTTATTGCAGATTTTGTATTATGCTTATCATGAGTATGTACAAAATGATAAGGCACATGTAAAACACAAAAAAAACATTTTAAAAAGTCTAAGATTTATTTTGATTTAATTTGAAGGAAAATTTTAGGGATTTTTAGGGTATTTAAATTATCATATTGTTAAAATTTTGTTTTTATTTTTTAATATTCATTTGGTTTAACCCTTACCGGCGAGGAGTAATTCTGTTTATAAACTGATGAAATGATAGACTGACATCAGAATTTATAAACGAGTTTATTGGAAAATACAAACTTTCTTATTTTCGAGTACGGTATAAATGGAAAATTTTAATTAAATATTCTGGATGCTAGTAAAATAAAAATTATGTGTCCTTTTTTAAGGACACTGTCCGCAAAAGCTCTAACTTATTTATTACAAAACTTTAACATTAAACATCGAAGTAACTGAATGAAATATGTGAATCAATTTCCCTTCTCGGGCTTAAAAATGTAGGAAAAAACTGATTTGTTTTTAATTTGTTCTGCAAATAACGTTTTTGTTTATATATTTTTTCACATTTGTTATATTATTGTAATAATTAATAAATAATTAAACACTTTTCTACATTATCCTTCAACCATGAAAATTAAAACGTCTTCTCCCCCAGGAAACAATCAACAGTGGTTAAAGAGTTAAATTATATTTTAAATTCAAAAGTTTAAAAGATCAAAAATTTTCAATTGTTTAAAATTATTGGATCGTTTGGAAAGTCGTGCCCGTTTGGGAAAATCAATTCGTACCGGAAAATTCTATCATTTAATAATTAGACATTGATTCCTATATCTAATGCCTAATAATAACCGGGCAGGATTTTCCGGTGCGAATTGATTTTCCTAAACGGACACGACTTCCCGAACAACTCAATAATAAATTTAAAATTAGGAAAAATATATTAATTTACAAAAAAGTATTACATTTATTAGAATTTTTAATGTTTTCTGCCCTACTTGCTAGTGAGTAGTTACAGTAACTAATCCATCATCAAAACCTATAATCCCACCCTCCTCCACCTGAAATTTACGCTACTTCCCATCCTTTGATGAGCCAGCACTAAAAGATTTTATAAGTTTTTTTTTTTTTTTTTTTTTTTTTTTTTTTTTTTTTTTTTGCTCCTTTATGTTACTCTATAGTGATAATTAAAAAAAACGTCTACACTCCCATCCGGCCCCGAATTAAGTGATTTTTTTCACAGCAGAAGACATCGAAACACAGAATATCAACACACTCCGCCCCCAAACAATGAACACTATCATTTTTCTGTTCGGGAGGGGAGGTGCTTATTTACTCGTTAAAATATCAAAATATGCAGTTTATTATTTAAAATTGATCGATTTGATAAAAAGACATGCAAATAGAAAACTAATTTAATACATTTCTATTAATTTTTATGTAAAAAGCGCCATGAAAACAATCTCCACTGAATGTTTTTGAGAAACACTATTTCCGTAAAAGACGGCAACTTTGACGTTAAAAGTTCTGGCCAATCACATTTCAAGATGTCAAAACCTGGTTGGGAAAACCAAAATATGTGTCTGTTTTATTTGCTCGATTACACCGTGATCAACGAATATTAGAAAAAAATGTTAAATACAAAAGTTACGTATTTTTGTCCATAGAATCCGAATCTGCAATAAAAATTGGGGGTTATTATTCAAGATTTCAAAGTTGGACCTCCCTGACCCCCGGGGGTCGGTTGCGAGGGTCAAATTTGGTATCATTCAGTAGCTTTTAAAAAAATATTTAACATGTATATTTTCGTTTTTCAATCTGCTTTGTATTTCTCGAGTTATTCGACCGCGTCCAGACTTTTCGGACACCCTGTATATAAGGACGATGGTAATTTTTAAGGGCTTAGATTTTATTACATTATCTTATTTATGGATATGTATACATATGTATTATTTATTATTTACACAGTATTATTTTACGAATAAAGCATCCTGCAGCAGTATATTTACTCGGATATAAACTATAAAAATATGAAAAAATATAAAAACAGGAATGCGATGTTTATAAATTTTCATTGGTGAATTGGTTTAAACAATTTTCAATCTACATTAATCAAACAGGTAAAGCTGGAATAAAAAAAAAAAAAAAAAAAAAAAAAAAAAAAAAAAAAAAACTCGTTCCTTTTCATCGAAATTTTAAAATTAGCTTTCGTTCTGGTTTTAATTCAGCTACCATAATTATTATGGTTGAACCGCAGATTTTTTGTCTCATTTTAATTAGATTCGAGTTTTTTTTGTCAAAGATTTGATTGTATATCCCCTCAAAAAATATAACTCTCACTAATATATAAAACTGTATTCTGGTTGTGATTTTTATCTGCATGTTTTATTTATAAAACAATTATAAAAAGTATTCAAATGCATATCAAACGCGTTAGTGTGTTCATAAATGTAATTTTCGAGATTTATTACGTAACTGCGAATTATTATATTATATTATATTATAATAATATAAATATTATTAATATATAATTTATTATTGATATTAGTATTTTTATTGCATTAATTAGTATATATTTAATTATGCTTAATTATTAATAATTACTATTTATACACAATTATTAATTATGTTTAAATGATTTATCTTCGACTTTTACACTTTTCAAATGGCTATAATGGCGATGGCGATTTTTACACTTTTCAAATAAATTTCGAAAATTGTTTATTGTACCCCTCTAAAACAAATAAAGGTACTTTTCTGTTAGCCGGGCGCCAGTGTTACATATACGTATATATACATGTATGCATATATATCTACATATATGTGTGTGTATATATACAATATATGTATATATATATATAAATATGCATATATACATATGTGTATGTATATATATATATGTATATGCAACATTGGCGCCCGGCTAACCGAAAAGTACCCAAATAAGTAACGAATCTGACATTATTTATTAAAAAACAACCAAAATTCAGTAAATTGATTTCGATAAAGCATTTTTATGCTTCGCGAAACTAGTCATACTTCGCCAAATCTAGCTTCGATTATTAGTTGAATCCAGTAGAGTTGGCCGAAGAGTCGATGAGTCGACTCAAAATCTCGACTCCTTCCAAGTGAGTCGAACTGTCGACTCCTCGATAGTGAATTGCCTCGACTCAAAAGAGTCGAACTTTAGTTTTCCACTCAGTTTGGGATTCGGAGTCGAAGAGTCGAAGTCGACTCACTCAAAGAGTGGTTGGACGAGTTTAACGCAGTGTCGGACTTGGAGAGTCGAGAGTTGAAGAATGGATTTTCGATTCTTCGACTCAGTATCGGATTTCAACTCTTCGATTCCGGGCTGGGTTGTTTAGCAGAGAACCAGAGAACGGAGATCTTGGTTTAATTATGTACTGGTGATTTTGGGAAAGGAGAAAGCAGTGTACATGTATGTTTAGGAAGATGACGGTATGAATGAAAGGAGAGGGAGGGACAGAGACAAGGGGGCGGACAGCATGATATTTCGTTAAAGATTATTTGAATTTACGATATGCTTAGGGGAAAGAAGAAAAAAAAAGGGGGGGAGATGTTACCTTTGTATTTTTTGGTAAAAAAAGAAGTAGGACTAGTTAGGAATATTTCATCTGCAATACTAAAAAATCATATCATGCAATATTAAAAAAAAACTTAGAAGAAAGAGAAGTAAAATTCTACTTTAGTAGCAGGTTGTTTAAATGTACTAAGTTACTGAATTTATTTTATAATAGATGTATTTTAGATAAAAGTGAATTATCGTTTATTTTTTTGTGTATATAATATTATTTTAATTCCGTTTTATAAATAAAAATGTTTGCAGGTAATATTAAATGCATATAATTTACATATATTTTTTTAAAGTTTAGCCAATCGATTTTTTTAACGTTCCTTATTTAACCCCAGATGTGGAAGATATTTTCGGAATCCTGTCACTCCCCCCCCCCTTTTTTTTCGTAAACAACTAGGCTGTGTGTGTCTCTCTATGGATATATCTCAATATATTATCATGGTTTTAAAAATAAAATTTTAAAAGGGAGTAAATCAAAAAACTATAAGCATGAGAAAAAAAGAACTTTTTAAAACTTAACCCCCGCCCCCCCTCTGGGTTAACGGGCGACTGATTATTGAATTATTTTTTGTTCGGAAAAGCGTAAAATTTACAGGTGTTCTTATTCAGGAACTAAGTAATCGAATTACGTTTTCCTTTTTTTGCCAAAATATCTTTCAAAAGTTGCTGTCAAAGTTGAAGTTTTTAAACGAAGTTCGGTACATGATAGCACGGGGAAAAGAGAAAAACTTGTCGTTACGTGACAAAAATCGTATTTTTCTTGATAAGCAATTTATTTATGGAAAAAAATGGAAAACGCTATTTGATTTCAAATCGCCACAATAGTTAGGCCTGTCAATTTTATAACTTTGTAGTTAAAAATACTGCCGCTGAGTCCCGCAAATTAAAGTTTGTGTGTAAGGAAAAATGCGGTTTTATCCAAAACTATGTGACCGAGGATAATCGCTATAATTTTCCAGCAAAGTTTGAATAAACTACTATTGCCCCTAGTTTTTTTTTTTTTTTTTTTTCCATAATTTTAGTTTTAGTAGATTCGGAAATAGGCTAGAGTGGGGGGGGGGGGGCGGGACATATTTTTGTATCATATTTTTGACAGTATCTAAAATTAGAACAAATATATTTTTGATTTCGGTGTTACGAGGTCTTTTCAACGATACACATGCACACACGCATAAAAGAAGAAAAAAAATCAAGTAACTAAATTTGTCCCTTTTTTCCCGAAAAATATTTGTGAATGGCTTTTAATCTATAAATTTATTAACACTATCCACTTATAATAGCTCCGTTTTCACTTTTTAATTACGGAATCCAAAAAAAATCAATGAAGAAGAGACCTAAGAATTTAAGATGTGATTGGGGAGGATTTCGGATATTTTGATGGATTCTTGTCCTTGTCAGCAGTAAATTTCACTTACCCCACACTCTCCGCACGCGCGCGCGCGCATACACACACACACACAAAAAAAAATCCGTTTCCCGTTTTGTTTTCAGCACAGAAAATTTAAACCTTTAAAACTTGATATATATAAAAAATAACACTTCAAAACCTTCCACTCCCAGTTAAAAAGAAGGTAAATTTTTAGACATGTTACGGGATTAAACAAGAATATTTCTATATTTTACAGTTTGGCTTAGAGGTGTGTACTGGCCCAACCCGTGGGCAGGGCTAGGGCCAATTTTTCGCAACGCTGGGGGTCGAACCGGGCCTTACTTTTTTTTTTCAAGGCTTTGGGCGGGGCTTAGGCATTGCGCTTTGCAGACCGGGCTGGGACCTTTCTTTTTTCTAAAAGAGTGCGCTGAGCTCAACTTAATTTTTCAGTACCGATCCGGTACTGGCTTCATTCTTCCAAGATTTGCAAGGGCCGACATTTTAAGTACCGGTGGTCTCGACCCACCCCGTACGAAAATTATTGTCTCGGCCTGGTCTGATCCGTGCAAAAATCAGTAAAATTTGTCCCGGACCAAAACATTTGCAAAAAATGCATATATTTTTAAATTGCCATTATTGTACAACTAAAATTTAAAATTTATTCTTTTTTAAGAATAGCAATTTCTAGGCAATAAAATTAAAATACCATAAAAAAGTGAAAAAGGACGCGTATATGACGGAATCCTGTCTTAAACTAAAAAATGTGTTGATACATGAAAAATGAATATAATAATATGTGAGGAAAAGCATATAATACATTTAAAACTGCTAAGAAGGAAACTTATCTATAACGTATATTTTTTTTTTCCTAAGCAGTTTCGTCTTATGTGATTTTACTGTATATTAGTTATCAGATTCTTAAGCCTCAAATACATAGAATATAGATTAACGATATTAATGTTAACTGAATCATTTACATACAGATAGTGATTCATTAAAAAAATAAATATCGCAGCACACGATGTTTCTTTAAAAATAAAGATTATAAAAATGAAAAGAAAAAATGGTAAAATAAGTATTTTTAGTCAGAACTCCTCGTACGAAACATTTTTTAATCCTACCGACGTAAAAATCCATGTTTTCTAGTTTTTAGTACCTAGATTTTAACTTTCCTTTTATTTTATTTTTTTTTGGGGGGGGGGGGGGGGGGGAGGGGGAGGACGGTATCGGCCCGAACTTTTAAGTTTTCTACCGGGCCGGACCAGTAATATATTTTGCACGGGATGAACTTTTAGATTTTATACCGGGGCGGGTAGTAGATTATTTTTCTACGTGCCGGGCCAAACTTTTTTCTATGAGCAAGCCGAACTTCTTTTAATGTGGACGGGGCCTGGAAATTTCGTCCCGTAGAGACATCTAGTTTGGCTGTTTCCAGTAACCATCCAACAAAGTTTAATATAAAAGACTTCTATATAAAATCAAAACCAAAGTAATTCAATCTTATGCTAAAATACTTTCTCCTGCGCTATAAATTTGATACGAAAAATAGGATTGCGTCATCTTTACTACCAACCAACCAATCTTACTTCCGCAAGTGAGTCGAGAGTCGAGTCAGTATGTCGACTCATCAAACAAGCGAGTCGACTCATGGTCGACTCCTTAAAATGAGTGGAAATGCCCATCCCTAGAATCCAGTCACTACGACCTTCATGCGGAAGGTAGCAGAGCTACGCCGAGACGCTAGCGTAGAATTAGCGTTAATATTGTTGGGAATTACTGAATCCGTCTGTAGCAGATTCGTAAACTGGAAAACGTTTTTGCGAAATGTACGAAATACAATACCAAAACGTTTTATTTTACTTAAAATAATTTCTGTTAACTTTTTCTGGGGCGAATGTTTTTTTTTTAAAAACCCTTATACATCAGTAGCTCAGGATCAAGATCGAAGAGAACAATGCTTGTCCGTAACACATGAAACAGACACAGAATTTTGGAAACCACCTCCTCGATCGCCCCATCGTATGTTATAATCGAAAAATATTCTTAAAAAAACCATATTAATGAATCATAAATGCATGTCGGAATGAATGTTTACTTACCTCTTAGCTGAACTTTTTCGTACTTGCACAGTGACATTTTACAAGTTAAGGGGTCATGAAAGATCTTAGACTACAAAAAATACCTTTTTTTTTTTCTTCGTTTTCTGAATCTCTGACATTTTATAAATGTTCTGCTGAAGGTATTATTAAAAATATAAGTAAATACCGAAATTATTTCTCGTCGAATAAATAAGGCCCAGTACTTGTCTGAATTTTTATCACACAAGTAACAGTTTGTTGTACAATTTTAAACGTAATTTTTTCAAAACAGTGTTTTTTAAGTCAGTACCTCAAATACTGCGCCAGTGGATAAATCCATTTTCTTGCTTTTTTCAAGAAATGAAAATTTTAAATATTTTCCAGTTCCTTGACTAATGCATCTTTATTTTAGCTTTTTAATAAGTTCGCTTTTTTTTTTTAAATAAACAAAACAAAGTTGGATTTATTTATCTTTATTTTATTTTATTTATTTAATTTTTTAATTTTAAAAAACGGATACATTCACTAATAATTTTCTGACAATTCGTTAAAGGAGCGAAATTATAATAATAAAAAATTCTATCAAGAATTATAAATTTATAAATATTTAATGTACTTTTTGTTTTATTGGTTTCAGATGAAACTCTTTGAAGAAATATTGTGTACGCGCAACATAAAAAGTGAGTCAAAAATGTGAATTTTCAAATAAAAATAAGAGAACCAAAATGTTTTGAAATGAGGAAAATTGACGAAGTTTGATCGTGGATCAGTAAGCCTGTCATTCAGTTTGATTATTACATTTTTTCTGCTTTTATTTATTTATGTTTCATAAAAATAAAGAACTGCATACTTGTTAAATTTCAAAAAATAATAACAAACATATTTATATATTAAGACTAAGTTCGTCTTGCAAAGTTTGTTTTGCTACAATTATAATGTCAGGGTTTCCTATTTTTCAATCGTCATTTCTTCTTTACACTGCTTTTTTTTTTTTTTTTTTTTATCATGCCCTAGACAAACAATCAGCAATAACAACAACAACAACAAATAATAAAGATAAAAATAAATTCAAAAAAATTATCATAAAAATGCAAAATCCACAAAAATTGATCATATTTTTTCTTATAACTTAAAATAAAAATTTCTTTGTGCTTCAGATATAATTTGCTAGGAATTTAAATTCCTTTATTTAAAAAAAAGAAACATATAAATTAGTTAACTTCCTCAAAAGTTATCTGACGAAATTGCTGAAAAACAATCTTTCCAGATAATTGAGTCTAAAGTTTTGTCCTTAACATGTATCGACGGTCTGTGCGGCTCAACGATCGTAAATTTAGGAATATTCATATCGAACCAACTCTAAGACATTCAAAAGGGTTAAACAGCATAAAGATAATAAGGACAAAAAACAGATTGTCTTCGATATTTCAAACATTTTTGGAATTTTTACTAATTTTGTGAATTTTGATAGTTCAACATCTGCGTTAATAAATAAATTTTTTGAAAATTTTTATGAACAAGACTGCTAGTATTATAATACTAACGATAAAATTTAAAGAAAAAAAAAGTCTGTAGCCACCTTTTATAAATCACGGTAAGCACTCTCAACATACGCAAAAGGGAATAGTCGCGATTTAAAAGGGTACGATAAAGCTTGAAAGGTTACAGAAAACTCTCGTCCCAAAAGGAAGTGTTGATTAACCCCATTGCGACAAGAGCCCTTTGCCTAATTTTTAAATCTTAACCTATAATTATTTAGAACAATGGTTTTTCATTAACCCTTAAATGCCCAGTGTAGAATGCGGTCCAGAAATTGCGTAATTCAGAGAATCGAAATTCATACCAGAAAAATCTAAATAGTAAATTTCGGTTATTTGAATAATGAAGTGTCTGTTATTAAATAAATCAAAAATTTCCATTTTAATACGTTGCCGACTGGCAATTTTTGTTCGAATCTTAATTTTGAAACACTAGAAGTTCGTGTCCTGAAAGTCTTTTGTAATTTGCTGTTCTAGATAGGTTTCCCAAGTATGCATCGGTAAAGATCTTTCAATGTACGAATTTAATATAAAATGTCTTACAGTCTAAAAAAATATGGACAACATAATATAAATGCATTTTCTGCAAGGTAAAAGCCACGCCCTTAGTCAATGATGTTTTTTGAATGAAAACTAGAATTCTCGTTTCCCGTCGTGAATGTGTTAAATTTCTAGTGTGAATTCGGAATATGTGAATAAAAATATCCGCTGAATCGGTAACACTGATGGTGTATCATAAATGATATCATAGGCTTTTAAGGGTTAAACAGAAATTATAGCAAGTCAATGTGCCACTAATAATTAAATATATAATTTACAGCCTATTGACACGTATACAAAAATCTCGAATGTAGAAGTGATTTGGCATTTAACAAATAGTATTTAAATGGATGGTATAGCCATATAGAATCGATACAATTTTATACAAATCAATGTCTGTTTAAATTATCTGTTATTAATTAGCACATTCACGACAGGAAACGAGAATTCTCGTTTTCACTCAAAAAACATCATTGACTAAGGGCGTGGCTTTTACCTAACAGAAAATGCATTTGTATCATGCTGTCCATATTTTTTTAGCTTGTAAGACATTTTATATTGAATTCGTACATTAAACATATTTACCGATGCATAAACTTGGGAAATCTATCTAGAACACCAATTTGCAAAGACTTTCAGAACAGGCAGGAGCTTCTACTGTTTTAAAATTCAGATTTGATAAAAATTGCCCGTCGGCAATGCGTTAAAAAAGAAAAACTATATTAATATGAGAAATAGCAGTAATTTTTTTATTGAAAAAGGAATCTAGGTTTAACGTGCGTAAATTCACTTCCTTTCAGGCGCAGATTTTCTATAAGAAAATACTGGTGCCTTTGAATTTTCTAATCTGCAAAATTCCAAGAGGCGTACGAACCCTCGAGAATATATTCGTGCCAACAAGGGAGGGGGAAACGCCATGTCCTCACCCGGAATTGTAACATTTTAATCAAATATCCTTTATCTTAAAAAATTTATAAAAAAATAACAATAATAAATTAAAATAAAATTTATTTTTGTTCGGTGACTTAAAATAAAAATTAGTTTACTCACAGTAGTATTCTTTTGTCTCTTGGTATCTCATTGAGTGTAAAAGACATTTTAATTGTTACTATATTAAATCATCGTCTTAGACAAACCCTCCCACCTCTACACTTCATTCTGTCGACCCCTACGGTTAAGCCTAACAAATATAAATTTATACACGGATCCTCCATGGTATATTCTAAATATTTTCTGGATATTTGATAATGTTGGAAAAATAGAAAAGAGTCAAAACATTTTTGTTGGTGAGTTTAACCCTTAAATGCGCGATTTTTTATTGTGTTTCGGAAAAATTATGTATGATTCTCTGAAAGGTTTATTACACAAGAAAAATAATGAAAAAATCAGACACATTTTTCATATAATACGTCAATCTTTTCTTCTGTTGCACATCTGCAATACAAGTAAAAACTACTGTCGTGTGGCCATTTTACGCAAAAATAATGAAAATTAGTAAATACTTTAATAATTATGTCTGCAAATACCTTATTTTGAATACGTAAGCTATGAAGGTAAATCATAGCATATAATGAGCGTTTTGTTTGGTCATAAATTTTCTTGAAATGATTAATTCAATTAACTAGCAGGGTGCGTTCAGTTCAATTAAAATATTTCAACAGAACACTTCGCTTTGAAGAATCACAAAAAAAAAAAAAAAAAAAAAAGTGCAAATTTTTCTGTTAATAGCTAGAAAATCTTAAAATCTGAAGTTTAAGTTGAAGTTTTATCTGAAGTTTTTAAAATCTGAAGTTTTCAGTTTTAATTAATTGTGCTGAACACCTTGGAAATTATAAGCATTGTTCACACTTTTATTCTTTATGGAATAAGATTCCAAAATGGCACTCTAAAAATAGCAATAGTTTGAAATCATTGGCTGAACGATTAAGGCAGAAAACATGGATTCTATGATCATTCGTACGTATAGTAAAGATTAATTAACCACTGACTGCTGTAGGATTGCAATAAATGCATTCTAACCATCTCGGGAGCGATACTACTGTAGAACTTGACACCATTTTGCAGGAGCTAATATACAAAAATATGAAAACTGTTGCCATGAGCGCACTTTCACGACTTGTTGGTACATATCTCCTGGAGGCGACAACATTTGGGAAATCTCATGTAAAAAAACTGATAATGTAGTAATTCTTTCTCATGAACTACTGAAACCATTTCTATATTTTTTGGTAACATATTTCCATCGTTTTCCACTTCTAGGAAAACGAATCTGTTTACTAATCATAGAATATAAATAATCATAAAATATTGAATAAGTTAAAATTAAAATATAATAATCATAGAATATTTTGTTTCCGAAATATCGCAACTATTTCATTTTTATTTCTTTCATTGCTGAACAATAACTTTTAGTTTGTTTACTGCCATTTTTTTTTTATTTGAATGATTAAAACAGTTTCAGTTGTTCCCTAGAAATCCTCCCCCTCTTGACGACTTTAAGCTGCGAACAGACTAAAACCTGCTACAACGGCCGCTTTAAAGTAGTCAGTCTTCTGCTCACCGTGACAGGTTAGAAGTCATCGGAGGCAATCCCTTATATGTTTTTCACCGCCCCTTTCTTTTGTTGATGACCAGAGAGTTCAGGTATAGAAAACGCTAGGATATAATTCATGTGTTTTTAAAGGAAGTTTGCTGAAAGTTAAATTAGGTTGTGTTAGAATTTACTGAGTCCGTCTGTATCTGTCGCAGATTCGCAGACTGGAATACGATACTATAATGCATAGCAAAAAGCGTTTCAATTTACTTAATAGCATGTCTTTTAAATTTTTCTGACTCGAGTTTATTTTGTTTAAATTTCAAACCTGCATGAAGCGTTTGCCCAGTGGCTGTCTAATACAGAGCTAGGCTGTCCAACGTGGCTCCCGCGGGTGCCATGGCGCTCTTTGAAGGTTTTTTTTTAGCGCCCTTTCGTATATCGTATTTCGTATATATAAGTTTTTGTAAGGAGAAAAATCCATTTTAGATACTATATTGTATCAAAAATACTGTACATCAGCGGTGATTGCTGGAAATGCATTTTCAATTATGATATGCGCTTTTATATTTCAGTCTATTTATGCATACTATATGGTGTGTATAAATGCTATAATTTATATACAGGGCTTCACAAAAGAATTCGTAAGGGTTACTGGGTATGAGCGCAAATTGCTTAAAGGTGGTTTTTAAATGAGTTATGCATTTTTACGCTGAACTGCATTTAGTTTATTAAGAAATATTTGTAGAATATAGATAAAATGATATACAAGGTCATGCAAAGAATTGGATACATGCCGTCTGTGGATCAGGATGATAATTTCTGGAAATAGGATTTCAGTAGTTTTAAGAATGTTTTAGTTTGAATTAAATTTGAACTAAATAGTGGCGTGTAATAAAGGTACTAGGTAAACTACAGGGCTGTACAAAAGCATTCAAGTATGTTTCCATCTGTTAGTAAAAATTGCTGAAAGAGAAATTTCAACCTGTTATACGTTTTATTGCTAAAATAAATTTCCCCATTTTATAGTATATATATCAACATACAGATCAAATACAGGTCTGTTCAAAAGAATTGGGATACATAGTTGGCTATGGATGTTAACTGCTGCAATCAATTTTTTAAACATTTATTTAGTTATCTTATTTACTTCATTTCCCTAAAGAAAGAAGCTTTAATAAGATTTCAGGGAGTGTTGGAAAGTGTTTCATAATCTATACCGTACGCATGATTTTTCTTTCTCGTTTAAATAAAGTATTAAAAAAAAAAGATTATTTTATTGTTTTGCTGATTACCTTTCTGAGTTCTGTAACAGTAAAATAGTTAAACTTTCAAAATAAATACAAAAAGCAGCCAGACTCAATTTCTCATTATGTTTCTCTGTGCAACGAAAATATCATACATCTACCAGACCTTAATTTTTCTACTGTTGTCCATGACTCGTACACAATTGAAGACAAAAACTTTCATTAAATGAACCAATAATTATAATGTTTATGTTTTTAGTTTCAACATTTTTCTTTGGAAAGATCTTTTTTTTTTTTGCGTGTATAAGTATCATTACCATTAAACACACATTGAACATATCATTTTAGTTGGAAAACAGAGCAAATTGTTTCATGTTGGGAAATTTTTGAATTATAAGTTGGGAAAATTTTGAATTATAAGTTGGGAAAATTTTGAACTCTCTGCCACATTTTAATCAAATATCCTTTATCTTAAAAAATCTCAATCAGGGGCGCGCCAGTGATTGAGTGCAGACGCGCCAGTGATCAGTGAAGTGTCTGGCGCATGTGTGCAGAACTTCACTTAACGCCCTTTATCCGTAACCCCCCCCCCCCCTCCCGCAGCATTATTATCTATGAAGTTTAGAGAGACTATAGTTTGCACATCTATACCAATAAAAGAAGAGAGTTTGTCTCTCTGTTTGTTGGCGACGGCTAGAAAAATCTACCAAACGTAGAAGTCTGAACTTTTTGCAAATACAAAAATACAAAAGAAAGAAAGTAAAATGAAACGTCGAATTTTTGTTTTTCTTCTCGTTTTACGAAGCCCACATCCGTTTAACTAACTGAAACACGGAAAAACTGATTACATCGAATTAATGATCGCACTTTTTCGTTTAAAACACCGCAATCCGCTCGTGAAAATATAAATGTTAACCCTTTCGAAAAAAAGAAAAAATGCCGAGAGTCGTTTCCGCTATCTTTAAAAATCTGCATCCGCGCTTCTGATCAAAACATGAAAATATTAAAAATTACCACAACTTATCTGCATTCATTTTCCATTCGGACACTCCCACAAATTAACTTGTGCTAGTCGTGATTCAATTTTATTGCAGTGCGTAATTTCCATATGTTCGCATTTTTCAAGTTGATTTCCTATCGGTTTAGAAAATCCTTTAGGACCCGTTGTTGTTCCATCGAGATGTTGAAATAAGCGTCTAAAAACAGTTCGTTTGCATGTAGTAAGCAATTTATCCATTGTAAAGGTTTTTTCAATCTTGCGCTTCCGATATTTTGATAACTCCAGTTTTGCGTCCTGCATTAAGGACGGTTTCGTCGCACCCAGTCAGCTTCAAATTTGAAATGTCCATTATTATTATTTTGAAAATACACCAAAATTCCATTGGCTATAGTAGGGATGCACAACCTGTGACCTGCGGGCCAAAAGTGGCCTGCCATGAGTTAACTTGTAGCCCGCGATCACAATTCATATAATTTCTTCGTTTTTTTTACACAATTTCGTCAATTTATAACTGGAAAACTTTCAATTTTCTGTCAAACTGTCGCAGGAAAAAATCGCGAATTTCGTCAGTTTGCCCCGGGAAGAAATTGCAAAATTCATCAGAGCCAATTAAGAATCGGAAATTTCGTTGATCGAGTTTGGAAAAATCGCGAAATTTATCGATGAGTCGCAGAAAAATCTCAAATTTCGTTGATCAACCGGGGAAAAATCTCGAGTTTTGTTAGTTTATCGCGAGAAAAAATCGCGAATTTCGACCATTTGCTGCTGAAAAAATTACAAATTTCGTCAGAGTCAGTTAAAAGTCGTGAATTTCGTTGATCGGACGCGTTAAAAATCGCGAATTTTGTCGATTATGTAATCCTTGATCGGTTACTGAAAAATCGCGAGTTTTGCTAGTTGATCGTGAGAAAAAATCGGAATTTTTCAATCTACCGTAGGAAAAATTACAAATTTCATCAGAGTCAGTTAAGAATCGCAAATTTCGTTTATCGGGGTCGGAAAATTTTTGAATTTTGTTGATCACGAGGGGAAAAATCGCGAATTTTGTTGACTCGGCGCGGAAAAGTCTCAAATTTCTTTAATCGGCACAGAAAAATCGCGAATTTTTGTCGATGAAGTACGGAAAAATTTCAAATTTTGTTGACCGGCAGCGGAAAAATAGTGAGTTTCGTCAGTTTATCGCGAGAAAAAATGCCGAATTTCATCAATTTGTCGCGTAAAAATTACAAATTTCTTCAGAGTCAGTTAAGGATCGCGAATGGCGATTATCGGAAACGGAAGAATCGCGAATTTTGTCGAGGAGCTGCGGAAAAATTGGAAACTTTCTTGATCGGATACGGAAAATTCGCGAGTTTCGCCAACTTATTGCGGGAAAAAATCGCAAATTTCGTCAATTCGCGCGGGAAAAATTACAAATTTCAGCAAAGTCAGTTAACAATCACGAATTTTGTTAACCGGACACAATAAAATCGCGAATTTTGTCGATGAGGTACAAAAATTGCAAATTTCGTTGATCGTCTGGGGAAAAATCGCGATTTTGTCAATCTGTCACGGAAAAAAATTACGAATTATGACAATTCATAGAAAAAATTACAAATTTTGTCAATTGGTTGCAAAAATATTGCGAAATCTGTCAATCGCTCGTGAAAAAGAATCGTGAATTTTCCCAAAAATTCGCGAATTTCATGAATAGCTTATGGAAAAAATTACAAAATTTGTGTGTCGGTCCCAAAAAATATCATGAAATAGAAATCCATTGGTCGCAGGAAAAAATCGCCAATTTCATCGATTGTGCGCGTAAAAGAAATCGCGATTTTCGCCAATTTATTGCGCGAAAAAAATCGCAAATTACATCAATGTGTATCAGGAAAAAATCACGTTTCGTCGATCGGTCATTGGAAAAAAATTGCAAATATTGTCAATGTGTCACGTAAAATATCGCAAAATTCGCCAATCACTCCTGAAAAGAAAATCGCGAATTTTGTCAATCTTTCATGGAAAAAACTTGCAAATTTCGGAGATCGATCCCAGAACTAAAAAGTCGCGAAATAATTCGATCGGAGGCGGAAAAAATAGCAATTTTCGTTGATCCGTTGTGGAAAGAAAAATCGCGAAATTTGAAAATGTATCGCTGAAAAAAATCGCGAATTGCATCAATTTATCACAGGTATCGCAAACTGGTTGTATGAAAGGATTGTAAATTTTGCCAATCGGCAATGGAAAATTACCGCGAAATCTGTCAATTGGTCGTTGATAAAAAATCGCGAATTTCGTCAATCAGTCGCACTTGATTGACAAAAGAAATAATAAAGAGTTCTGTTAATAGTCCGCAGAAAAAATAGCATAATTAGTCCATCATGCCTTGTTATTTCAAAAATAAGTTTCCTTTTATTAACCATTTGGAAAAATGGTTATTGTCCTCCGTCAGGGTAGGAAATCAAAAACATATCTGAAGCGTTTTATTGGTTGAATCCGCATTTTATTCGTTTTCTGATTTGTCTATACAGTAATCTGTATTTTCCCTTTACTTTCAACAGAGATGGATACTTCAGTTGCCACTATGACAAAAAAGTAATAAAACCTTCAAAAAAAAAAAAATTAATAACTCAGAAACAAATTGAGATACAGCTTTCAAACAAATTGCATTTAAAAGTACATTTTTTTTTATCTATACGACGGTGTAAAAAGTAATATTGTGGGAGGTTTAGAAGTTTAAAAATGAAATTTCATTTAAAATTGGTCCAGGAATATTAATGTTAATCCATGGCATACGTAATGAATGAACAGTTCCGTAGAAGTTTAAAAATTTAAAGTACCGAAAAATGTAATCCATGGCGTACGTA
Organism: Maratus speciosus; assembly: GCA_963932465.1. Lineage (NCBI taxonomy): Eukaryota > Metazoa > Arthropoda > Arachnida > Araneae > Salticidae > Maratus > Maratus speciosus. The sequence continues at coordinate 16,174,479 of OZ010793.1, read as the reverse complement.
ATGTATGATCAACTCCGTGCGATTTTTTATGTCTTAATTTTTAGTCTTTGAAAAGATCATTTTCCAAATGGTCGTTGTAATTTGTTAAATTGCATTTTTTTTTGTTAATGAAGTTATTCTTCAATATATATATATATATTTATATATATATAATTTTCAATAACGTTCAATTATTTAGAAATTTTGTGTAATTTTTTTTCTTCAAGTTACTATTTGTTAAGAAGGAACCCTTACGAAGAAGCCCTGCATTCCTTCATACAATTATATATTTCCGTTTGTTTATTTTTATTATAGACAAAAAATAATTATTCATCAAGAATAAGGACTTATTACCCCCTTCCTACCTCCCGATATAGAATTTTCTCTGTGTTACTGATGTGGCCCTCGACAACCCAAACATTTTTGTAAGTGGCCCTTCTCTTAAGGGGTCTTGTACCTTTTAAACGCGTCGAAAATTAACGAAAAACTTCAAAGTTTGAATTAGTGTATCTTCAAAACCTTTTTATGTATAAACATGAAATTTTGGATATTGATTAAACAGATTGTGTTTTGTAATATACTACCAACAGAAATTTATTAACCCTTTACAGAATTTGTGTATTGTTGAAATCAAAATAGCTCTTTTTTTACCACATAAGTCATTGCGCGCGATATCTTGAGAAAGTATGTATGGATTGTCATGAAATTTGGTAAATATACTAAACAAATATGTGTGTTTAAAATGATCTACTTTTAAGTATTTACAATGGTAAAATTTTTAGTTATGACTATTTTTATTCATTAAAAATACAAAATTTTTATTTTTTTTTACGAAAATATTTTTTTTATATAGTTAATGGAATAATTTTAGTCTAAGAGTAGGTCATTTTAAACACACATATATGTTTAGTATCTTTACCAAATTTCATGCTAATCCATACATATTTTCTCAAGATATCATGCGCGCAATGACTTATGGGGTAAAAAAAAGAGATATTTTGATTTCAATAATACACAAATTCTGTAAAGGGTTAATAAATTTCTAATGATAGCACATTACAAAGCACAATCGGTTTAATCAATATCCAAAATTTCATGTTTATATATAAAAAAGCTTTGAAGGTTCAAACTTTGAAGTTTTTTGTTAATTTTCGAAGCGTTATAAGGTACAAGACCCCTTAAAAAGGTTGTGCACCCCTAGGCTATAGTAATAGCAGGGGAAGATGTCAATGAAATACGACCAATATATTTTGATCCTGGTTTTTGAACTAAGACAATGTGTTATTACTAAGGTTCTTTCAACTGCTTAAATGTCAAATTTAGGGTCAGTAGAACTACCGATTGAACTATTACCTTCCAAGATATCTTCAGCTCGCAAGACATTCATCAAAACATCACTTTTTTTGTTTTAAAATAACTTTTTATTTCCTTGATATTTCTTTTTCCAGTTTTGCTACACTGCGTATTAGTATTTTCTCTGTAGTTTTTATATCTATTGATCCAATTGACATAATTTTTTCCTCTCTTTGGTCTTTGTGAAAGTTACGTTCTTGTTCTGATACATGACAATATTTTGTGCATTTACACAAAGAAAGGTTTTTTGACAATTACCTAAATTTTACAGTTTTATATTGCATGTGGGATTATGCTTTCTACTATTAATATTTTTTTTCAAATTTTGGCATTTCTCATGATAGTCTAATCATTTTTATGATTTATATATCAGAAACCATTGGAATTGAAGCTCTCACTCAACCATACACTTTTAATTGTATCAGCAATAGCCTTAGATATTTCAGAAACAGTGCGTTCCAGATTCCAGCTGTCAAATTTTGAACTAAATTTCTATGACACGCAGTCAAGTAAAACAGAAACAGTGGAAACGCTGGCCTACGTTGGCTTCTACTAATGTCAAATAAAGTGGGGCCATCTTTTCCATGATATTTAAACTATATTATTCTCTTTATTACAGGGCTTTATTACACTTCATTATTTTAATTTTGTAAAATATAAACTTATTAATAAGCTTAAATTACCGTTAGTGCAATTATTAGGTTTATTCTTTTTTTTAGGGAAAATCAGACGCTTTGAGGAACCGGAAAATGTCATTTTAAAATTAACAGGAAAATATTTTCTTTCTGAGGAGTTAGAGGGAAAAAATTCCCTATTAGAATATAAAATTCGAAACTTCGTTTTTTTAGTTCCACACTAGTACACACTGCCGAAGGCAGTTGAACTAACAATGTTAGGTTCATTCGAAAAGATTTTCGTTAACAAATATTAAATCGAAACAAAACAGAGGGTATGTAGCAAACCCATGAAAAATATTGAAATTCGCTCGGGATGTCTCAGTCGGTAGAGCTTTGGCCAAGATATCCCTGGTTCTAATCCTGACCCGGACTTTTTTCACCCACTTGGAAATTTACTACTGTTGTGATTTATTTACCAATAGAATAATTTTATTAAAAATTAATCTAATATAAATGAAAGATTAAGATTATTTTAGATTAAAAATATAAATAGATTTTAGATTTTACATCTGCATATAAAAATTAAATGAATTAATTTAGGAAAACAATTAATTTTAAATATTTTGTATTTCAAATGTAAGATCTTATCATTAGCCCCAATATTAGGATCGTTTTTAATTAATTTCATTTAAAAATATAAAATCAGTCAACATTTGTATTTAGGTATATTTAAGGTTATTATCACGGGACCGGATAGGTCAGCTAGAAGGACCCAAAATGCAAGGGAATTTAAAACTCTCTCTCTCTCTCCCTTTTTAAAATAAATCTCTATTTTTTGGTGTATTACAGTACAGCCATTCATTGTAGCTCCTAAGTCAAAGTTGGCGAACCTGTGGCACGCGTGCCACTTTTAGCACGCGAAAGAATAATTTTGGCACTGCACGGCGTTGATTGTATCTATAAATCAGAATACATTGATTTTGCACAAAATACACAAGCTTAGATAATCTCATTCGGCTGTAAATTCGACTAATTGGAAAATGAAGAATTTTAATCTTATTCAGTATGGTTTCGAAAATTTATCAGACAAAGAAAATAGTTGAAAACTATCAAAAGGGAAAGATTATTATATGTTAACAGAAATATCGATGGTAAATTATGGCAACTGGGACAATAATTTCAGAGCTAATTAAATACAACTGTTTTTTTTCCTTTTAATAATTTTTCCTACTATTTACTATTACCTTTGAGTTTTTATTAAATGAATAATATAAAAAATCAAACAGAAAGCAGTTGCCAGATAAATTTCATCCAAAATACAACCCAATTAATCACATTATTTTTTAATTAATTTCTAAATTCTAAAATATAATTGTTTCTATAATTGTTACAATGTAATACTTACATGGATGTTACCCATTTTAGAAAAAAAATCTTAATAAGTAATTTTCAAGTAGTTTTGATTAATTATTTTTCAATGCACTAAATTTGTTTATTAGTTGGCACGTCAAGGTCATGTAAAATATTTTTTTGAAAGAAATTGGCACGCGACTATAAAAAGGTTCGCCAACCCTGTCCTAAGTTATTTATGTCTAAATTTATTTTTTTTTCTGCTATGCAATCTCTAGCGTCTAACGCTATATATAATGGTACTGTTCATGTATTTCCATTTTATCTTTTGAATTGAAGGGAACAAATCTTATAATCATCACATTTATTTATCCAGCATCTGATTGGTATGGGCGTACGCGTAACCGCCCCTTCTAAATCTTTTGGAAAATAAGAAATTTTGGATATTTTTGGCCAAATTTAACCTATTTTCATCATTCTCCACTCCCGGCAACAAAAATCTTTCATACGCCATGAATGATATGTTTAGAGTACAAGACAGAATAGATAAAAAAAATATTTGCTTTGCTCGGAAGTCTAAACTCGAATGGCCGAAAAAAACACGCAATTTTTGTTCAATACATAATAGTTTCTACAGAAGTGATCATTCGTAGGGGCGTTGAAAAAATCGTTCTTCGGCCGCCTAAAATAGACTTTATTTAATGAATGAGAAAATCACAGCTTTAAACCTACTCTGTGGAATTCCAAAACCTTCGCAAACGACTGATGCTTCATTTTTTACCAATTAAACAATTGAAAGTTGTCCCATAGTCACGGCAGCCTTTCCAATTTAAAATATATGCATTGAACAGAACGTTCAGTTTAGAAGTTCTAGTTTTACATTGTTTCTCTAATTTACTAATCAGACAACCCAGAAGTAGAATTTAAAAAAAAAATGGATAAAGAAGAATTAAATGATAATGAGTAAATTTGTTTCATGTAAATCTACAAAACATAATTAAGCTGTCAGAAAAATTTAACGTAATATATAATTAAATAATTTTTTTGAAGTGTTTTCTCCTCAACTGAAATTTTTGGCGCCTTCGGTACTTGGCGCCTGTGTGCGGCGCACACTTTGCACACTGGGTCGGCGCGCCCCTGATCTCAATAAAAAAATAACAATAATAAAATAAAATAAATAATTTATTTATGTTTGGGGACTTAAAATAAAAATTTCTTTATTTACAGTAGTCTCTTGATATGTCATCGGAAGTAAACTACATTTTAATTGTTATATTAAATCATTGTCTTAGACAAAACCTCCCATCTCTGCACTTCATTCTGTAGCCCCGTACAGTTAAGCATAACAAATATAAATTTAAACTGAGGAATATTCCATAGTCGGAGCGCCTACAATTTTGATAAAAATGCCTTTCAAACAATGAAATAGTTCATCTTTAACTAATGAATGTATGTAAAATTCAGAAGCATCCTAAACGTAGAAAATGCCCCGCCCCAACATGAAGGGTATAAGCCCCTCTTCACCAAAAAGGAAGGGGGAACATGTGTGTTCCATGATGACATCAATACTAATAAAAGAACACATAGCTCTGTCGGTCTGTGTGTCTGCGATGGCTAGCGAAATCTATGGCATGTATGAAGCTGAAATTTTTTGTGAAGATAGTCGAAGACCTCTCCTAGTGCACTTGAGTTACAGAATTTTAAGTTTATAATAATTAGTTGAGAAATTAATTAAAAACCCGAAATTAAAAGATTGAAAAAAAGTATAGATTTTTATTAAACCGCAGAATATTTCTCCGAGAACTGGAAGAGAGGAGGAGAGGTTAATAAAATTACAGCACTGCAAGCGCGATAAATGCATTGGGCTTATTTAAAAAGGGCTGCATCGTAAATTCTACTGAGCCTAAAATCTCGAAAATTGCACAGCCAGACGCAAAATAAATTCCCCTTTCAGAAATTCTAAAAATTATTCCTCTGCGGTTTCAGGAGGTAAAACAATCCGCGGAAAATCGATTTATAAAAAAATCTGCTTAATTCCTTCGAAAGAAGGTTTGATTTTTCTGCCACGGACGCAGGTGTTCATTGTGGACAACCCGACGCCTTTCGTTAATGGACATTTTCGAACGAATGTAAAATTTATAATTTAATTTGTATGCATCCAGATATAGAATTTTTCGCTGATTTCAGATACGTAAATTTCTTCACGGTAGCTCAATTACAATATAAGATATTAATTATTGTTTGATTAATTGGATGATTCCTTTCAAGCTCTCGATTTAACCCTTTCAAGGGCAGAAGAATTCTGTAAGTAATATGATGAAATAATCGACTGACAACAGAATGTTCAAACGAATTTCTTAGAAAATAAAAACCCGCTATTTTGCACTTTCTTTATAAAAGCAAAATTTTCTTGGTGCCATTTGTCAGTTTTCGAATTAAAATTAGGTGGCTAAACCCTCTAGCCTCTAGCCACCGCCCTCGAAAGGGTTAAAAGCCAGTCTCGGACGCCCTTGAAAGGGTTAAAAGCCAGTCTCCGAAACCGCAAATGATTTTTATACTAGGATTCTTTGAAACGCCGTCAATTTTTGTTTCTAAAATACCATTTAGAGATTTTAAAGTTATATATGTAGCCCTATCTTTAAACGCTCTTTAATAATACCTAAATTTTATAAAAATCTATCCGCAAGTTTTTATTTTATAAAAAATTCGATTTTTAAAAAGGAAAAGGAAAATACATTGTTGAAACGCAAATTAATTAAAATTAAGAAAACTGACGAACTGATCGATTTGGAACTTTCAGATAGTTTATAACGCACAATAAGAATTTTAAAGAGTAGGGGTCATGAAAATTCAGGAGGTGGAGGGGAGGAATAAATTTTTTTAGGGGGGGGCGATCAAATATTTAAAACCGTACCGTTTTCTACCGTTTTAGATGCAGATTTTTGACAGAGCCCTTGGATAAATATTACTTATTTAACATAAAATTTCAAAAGTGTACTTACGGCTATTTTCGAATAGTAATTTTAACAAATATCTTAAATCCCAAGTCCGGCACTCCTTTGACTAATTAATGTATATCTAAAGTTAGGTCGTTTAACAGAGTTTCGTTCAGAAACAGTTTTGTTAAGAATAGAGTTCGCCCCCTTTGTTGTGGAATGTGGAACAAAAGATTCGATATTTTTTGTTGTTGTTGTTGTTTTTTTGCATGATTTTGCAGTGCGTGCGCAGCACGCCTGATAAACGGTGTTGTAGGCAGCAGGGACCCGATTCCAGGTTTGTTCGATTTGGGATTGTTTTTATTTTACATTACACTGCAGTGCGTGTTCAACATGCCTGCTATACGGTGCCGTAGGCAGCGGGGAACCGATTCGAGGTTCGTTCAGTTCGATATTGGGTCTTTTTATGATAATTTTGCAGTACAGATTTCAGGTTCATTTAAAAATATTATTACGGGTACGGGAAACGCCGGGTGATGCAGCTAGTTCAAAATATTTTCTTGATATTTGATAATTTTGCTAAAATAGAAAAGAGTCAAATTTACTTTTTTTTAGGCGAGTAAGATAAGTAGATGCCAAAAGAAAAAGTGTCATTGAAAGTAAAAAACTTTTATTTGCTATAATAACGTCAATGATTTATGCCATATTCTGTTAACGGTTCGTTCAGAAGGCTTTTAAGGGGCTACTTCAGTCACCTGAAAAGACTCACTCGCTAATGCTAATTCTATGGAAGAAATATTTAAAGATATCTCGTTTGCATTTTAATAACTTTAGATGCTTCTTTTTGAATTGGGTAGCTGAGATTGATCTCTACATCTGTCCTTTTTAGGGTTCCGTACTTAAAAAGTAAAAGCGGAGCCATTATAAGATCACTCCTGTGTCTGTCTGTCTGTCACAGCCATTTTACTCGTAAACTATGGAACGTGGAAAGTTCAATTTCGGGGAAGTAATAAAGACCATTGACCCACATATTTTCAGATTAATAAACATTCATAAATATATTTAGTAAAAAAGTAGAGGGGCTAATTATGCTACTTGAAAAAAAAAATCTTTTCTTTGCATATCATGTGGGGTATCCTGTGAAAGCTTTTGTAACGCTGAACTCAAAAATACATTCTTTTTAATTTTAGGTATTATATTTTCAAAGATATTGTTGAAAATGTAGCGCAAAAATATGTTCCCCCCATCTAATTCCGAATCTACTGAAACTAAAATTATGAAAAGAATTAGAGGTAGTAAACGTTAATGTAAACCTTGCCGGAAAATTATAGCGATTACCCTAGGTCACATAGTTTTTGAGTAATTAGCATTTTTCTGTTATACACAAATTTCGATTTACGGGAATTGGAAAAAATTGTTGAGCATCGCTGAATATACCTATCGTTGCAGAAGAATAAAGCATTGTTGATAATGATTTTTAAAAAAATCATCGGTAATTAGCCGAGATATTAACCCTTAAAGGTACGGTCAGTTTGGACATACACAAGGACAGGGGCGGCGTACTCTATGCCTAGTTAACAGCTTTTAATGATATATATGTGTAATGTAATGTCCAGTAACAGTATAAAAGCAATAAACGTCAAATTGTTAAAAAAATACTAATTTAAGGGCTCTCGGGACTATAAAAAAGTGGAAAAAATGAAAAAAAAAGACCATTTTCAACATTTAATGTCTTAATATGTATAAGATTTTAAAACACATTTTCAATTGATATAAAAAATTGCAAGATACAGAATTAGTATTTATAGGGGGCTCGAAACTGTTAGACATTTGTCGAACAAAAAATTGGCATAACAGTTTACGCGCAGGATTACAAAATAAATATTGTAACTAGAATGAAAATTTTGGAGCTTACTTATACTTCAGATTGTAATAATTTCCCTGAAATTAAATAAATTTGTATATAAAGCATTTTTTTATTTTTAATGCAATGTTGCCTTTAGCTAATTCAAAATTTTGAAAATGTCAACAGTAAAATCACCTAAAAAAATATTTTTTTGAACAATAAAAAGGAAATTTTAGGTTCAGTTTATACAGTATAACATGAAATATATGCTTTGAAAATTTCATAAAAAATATTTAGAAGTTTTTGAGGTATCCTGCGCGTTATGCCCAAAAAACGCCATTTGGAAAATAATGACTTTAAAGTTTCGGAAACGCCGCTTGAGCTATTGAGCGGGTATAATTCTAAAAGCCAAAACTTCTGTTCTAATGGGAATTTCAAGGAAACAATTTTATCAAAATATTCAGAAAAGATAGAAGTTTAACATCTAAAAAAAATTTAAATTTCTTAAATTTTGAAGCTTTAAGAGTCCTGCGACCACTTAATCCTTTCCGACACGGAGTAATTCTATTTATAAACTTATGAAATAATCACTGATACCAGAATTTATAAAAGAATTTATTAGAAAATGCGAACTTGCTTATTTTCACGTACATAATAAAAGGAAAATTTTAATTAAATATTCTTGGTGCCGTTTGTCTGTTTTGGAATTAAAATTAGGTGGCCGTTTTTAAGGGCAGCGCCCTCGAAAGATTCAATTAGAATGAATCGCATAAATACTGTGGGATTCGCGATAGTTTACATTGTTTGTATCTATCAATACGCCTCGAGTGACTTTAAAAGTTAATTAAACACCTATCTGGGAAAACGCGGCACTGACCAAGGCAGCGTTGCAACTTTGAGACCTCAATTCGAAGCGCGCTTAGCACAATGCCAAATTTAAACTTTGAACAAAGGTTTTGTTTTTAGCTACACTGTAGAAATAAAGACTACACTGAATTTAGTTTCATGAAATGCCAGATGAAGTTTAACTATGCACTGCTTTTATTGTCAGTACCGAATTAAGTTCATCATAAACAGATTAGGATAATATTAAAAAAAGAGTTATACGAATAGCTATATTTGATATTATTTAGGTTCCATATTTCTTTGAACTTTCATGGTATACCCATTTACACTTTTCTAATATATACAGTTATACCCAACCCTACGTTGTATAGTTTTTTACAAAGTCTTAGTATTCTTTTAGCAACCTTTTTTTTTTTTTATAATACAATTACAAATTTATATATTTATTCTACGGAACCCTCTGTGCCCGAGTAATGCTCGCACTTGACCGTTTATTTACTTTTTCGTTTTGTTTACAGATTTTTTTTTTTCAAAACAACGCTTTCACTTTCGAAACCGGTTGCGAAAATGACCAAGAGAGAGAGAGAACTCAAAACGAAAGTAAAAAAAAGGGAGGAGGATTATTCTCTGAAAATAATTTGTGACTATTTTGCTATTTTCATCCATTTTAAATTAAGTCCTGCCCACTAGTGAGTTTGTGCCTGCAACACACACAGATAAGAACTGAAAAAAAAGTAAAGAAAGAAATAAAAATCTTTTTCCTAAAGTTTTTTTCTTTTTCCTAAACTTTTTAACACAATGACAAAGATTATCAAAAACAAAGACTTTTTAAAGTAAAAAAAAAAAATAAATAAATACATTTCTGATATGTTTTATCTTTTAAGACAACTCTAAAAAAAGAAAAAGAAATGAAATGAAAGAAAAGAGAAAGGAATAAAGAAGGTAAAAACAGGAATTCCCCCCCCTCGAAAACGCAAAAAATTCTGACCTATTCGTAAGTCATGTGACATGTGAAAACCATGAAAATTCAAACACTTTGAAAAACAGAGTTCTTTATTTTCTGATAAATGTATAGCATCTTGAGTTATAATATATTGCTCATCATTGCATGGATTAGAACTGTCTGCATTTCAGCGGTTTTCTGTTTTTTTTTTCTAAACTATCCCACCCGAAATTGCCACCCCATTCTTTTTTATGCAACATAAATTTAAATTCTATAACTCTTTAATTTTTTAAAAATATTTTTGGCTTGTTTTTCATTTTGCTGCAAAACAAAAGAGTATCTAAATTGCCTTTTTTCCCTTGGCAAAATTTTTGCTGCTGCAGTGTTCTTCTTTGCACACAAAGTTTCAAATATTTAAAATTCTTTATCTTTTCGAAAATCTATCTGCCTTATCTTTAGTACTGTTAAATAATCGTTCTTTTAAATGCCTACTCTAATTTCCGACCCCCCCCCCCCATCAACATGCAAAATTTGAAATCCTTAAAAAAGCTTTAATTTATTGGGGCGGGGATGTCTTGTTTCTCACTTTCCAGTTGAAATAATTAGCCAAGTCTAAACTCCTCACCCTCTTTTCGCAATTGCATCAGTCAAATATCCTTTTTTTCTAATCGACGAAAAATTTTTTAAAAGCCTAGTATTAATTAATTGTTTTTTTCTAAAACTATAAGACTCTGCTGTTAAAAGGATAAATAAACTAATGTTTTCCAATGTAAAAAGTGCATTAATTAATTGTAATGAAGCGGACTATTGGTATTATATTTACTTATATGTTCAGTAATCGGCCACCAAGGTTGACTACTATAATAAAGGTCGTGTTACTTTTCTTCAACAATTAAAATCTAGATTTAAACATGACCTCCATTAAGAGACCACCTCTCGGAGTGACCCATTTTTATTGGAACGGAACGTGGTCGCTTTAGGGAGGTTTTACTGTATATTCTCCAATCACAAATTCAATCATTTCATTACTCTTTCCCATTCTTAATTTTTTCAGTTCAAACTCTCTTTTCTCTCTCTCTCTCTCTCTGCTTTTTCCCGTCTTGTTTCTACAGTCGTTTCCAATAATCCCTTCACGAATTCGGCTTCATAATTCTTACTCGCCATAATGAATTCCTTTAGATCAACTATTCTTGCATCCAGACTCGGCTGTTCTCCCATCTCCTCTGCCAAACATCGTAAATCTTCCTTCCGACACTTTCCGAAAAATGACATTTTTTTTCCTTTTTCTTCCTTTTTTTTTTTTTTTTTTTTTTTTTTTTTTTTTTTTTTTTTTTTGTCACAGCCTGACCAAAGTTTTAAAATTTTTAGACCAATTCGTGGAAACCACAATTTAAATCAATATCACCAATATCACTATATGTAACCACAACATTTACACTTTCACATTACCTGAAAATATATATCAATCTTATATCTTAATATACGCCATTTCATAAAAAACTAGTATGTTGTGACCATCACAAAACTTTCTTCTATATAAATCACGTCAATTAAACCATTTAAATAGTACAAGAAATTGCATCAATTTAGCACCAATTCACCGCAAAGTAATTTGAAGTTTAATATACAGCTACAGCGGAAATTCTGAAAAATGTAGCATAGCAGCGCCACCTGTTGAGCGATTTACTCCAAAACATGAACAGGACTAATTGATATCAAGGTATACCTGAATCTAAAGTTTGATGAAAATTCGTGCATTAGTTATTGAGATACACCTGCAGTGGAAATTCTAAAAAATGCAGCATAGCAGCGCCACCTGTAGAAGCGATTTGCACCAAAACATAAATAGCACTAATTCATATCAATGTATACTTGAAACTGAAGTTTGATATAAATTCGTGTATTAATTCTTAAGATAGAGCGATAATCATAAATAATGCAGCATAGCATCGCCACTTATTGGGCGATTTACACCGAAAAGTTATCAGCACCAAATTATATCAAGGATTAACTGAATTTGAAATTTTCTGAAAATCCGTGCTTTAATTCTTGAAATATAGCTATTGTGGAAATAATGAGTAATGTAGCATTGTAGCGCCACCTGCTGGGCGATTTACACCAAAAACTAATTAGCACCAATTTATATCAGGGATTAACTGAATATAAATTTTTATTAAATTCCGTCCATTAGCTCTTGAGATAGAACGCCCATAAAATTTGTGTCACATACATACAGACAGACAGACTCACAGACTCATAGACAGACATTTTGTAAAAACATGTTTTTCGGAATCTCTGACCCGTAAAACGTGTAAACCCGTCGAAAACCGAAAGTCCAAAATTTTCACGAATCCAATACTTTCTTCTTGTAGAGACAGAAGAAAGTAAAAACAATTCACAGTAGTTATAAAGATTTTTACACATCAATAATTTCAGAATCTGAACCAACCAACCATAACATAAATGCAAATGAAAAAACATGCATATACAAGTCAGCTATCCATATTTTATACTTATCGCTAAATACATAACAATTTATATAAAGTAAATTTCATCTGAAAATATATAAACTCAGCGCGTATACATAAATAGCTATATGTCCAACCAGTTAACTCTCCACCTTCCTATCATGTCTCCACCTTCTTGCCATGTATTTTACAAACCAAACCAACAATCATTACTCTGAATAATTACCCTTTTTTTTATCTTTTTTTTTTTTTTCGTACTGACGTATACACTTTCTTCAAGGTTTACTTTAACCCTTAAATGCCGAGTGTTGCCTTTCGGCAACATACCCAATTTAGGCTTCTAAAATACTATTAGAATAATATTTAAGTTACGATGGCTAATGTTGCTAATTAAATACATTCTGAAAATATTATTAAATCGATTTTCAGCATGCAGATGGCAACACTTGTGTTGTTTAAAAATAAAGATAAATTTATTTTTTTCAATCGCTGCTACGTGTTCTTTTTGTTTTGTTTGGAAGCTTGCGAAATACCCTATTTTGTTCTGCAGTGAGCAAGCCAAATTTATTTCTTATCATAGTTTTTAAAATTCTTGTGTGTTTAACATTATAGAATTTTATCAAGGAAAAGTATTTTTTCAATTAAAGATCAGAATTGCCGAATAGTAATAAACAGTTTTTTAGCCGTAAACCACACTTAAAATAAAATATGAATTTTTCAAGTATTTTTCCCATAATTTATTTAAAAAATGGAAGCCGAAAAACATTTTTAAAATGATTTTTGAAAAGTCAGGCATTTAAGGGTTAAATTTTCAACCGTTATACACCATATATCCAGTCAATAATGTCTTAATGAACCAACATCAATCAAAGTCTTTGTACTGACTTACACCCCTTCCAAAATATACTTTATATTCTCAGTCATTATACACAAGATTTTTTGTACTGTCGTACACCCCTTCCAAAATGCACTTTATATTCCCAGTTATTATACAGAATATTTTTTACACTGACATACACCCCTTCCAAAATTCACTTTATATTTTCAATCATTATACACAATATTTTCTATACTGACGTACACCCCTTCCAAAATACATTTTATATTTTCAATCATGATGCACAATATACATCTAATCAATAAATATTTTAATAATGCTACATCAAATAACTCTGCTATCGGTATCGCTAAATTTCATACCGCATACAATTCATTGTTATCAATTTATATTGCCGTCAGTGGCGTGGCTTCCGGTCATCGCTGGATGCGGCGATGACCAAGCAATATTTTAAAACTCTTAATAAGCTTTTAAAACTCTACGATCCAGTTTTAGCAGAACATTTGGAGTTCATGTATAAGTGAAGGTAAGATTTAAAGTTTCTTTTTTGAACATTCAACCATTGAATTTTAGAGTTAATAATTTTTCACCACAAACTTAAATAATTGCGATGACCATCGAAAATTTTCACGCCACGCCACTGATTGCCGTATATTATACTTTAACTAAAACGTCATTCTTAAATCATGCGAATATATAAAGACACCTTCTTTTTCAACTGAGCATAATCAATTTCAAATTTTCAAACTGAGTATTTTTTTTTAAATACAGCATATCATTCGATTTATTACAACCTTTTTAAAAATAACTGATAACATTAATGGGAAGCTATTTACAACAGAAGATTGTCACTTTGCATTTTTCCCGATATGACCCGAGCGTACCATCTTATCGGGAATCTTAAGGCCTACACTAGTCACTCAAAAAGACCCGGATGATAATGTTAATCCTATGGGGAAGTTATTTTGAAACATCTCGCTTCAATTTTGATATTTTCGAATGGTTTTTTTTTTTGCATAAGATAGCTGAGGACGATCTACAACGGGCTAGTTTTTACTTTTTTTTTTATTTTGGTTTCAAATTTAAAAAAAAAAATACTTTTACTTTCGGAACCGGTTTGAACCGGTTCTGAAATTGAAACTGTCGTAATATAAAAAAATTATAACCAAAATCGAAAAAGTAAAAACTAGCCCGGTTGTAGATCGTCATCAGCTATCCTATGCAAAGAAAAAAAATCATTCAAAAATATCAAAATTCATGCGAGATATTTGAAAATAACTTCCCCATAGGATTAACATTATCATCCGGGTCTTTTTAAGTGACTAGTGTAAGCTCTTAACCGACATCGCCAATAAGGTTTCGGCTTAACGTAAGTAATCAAGTAGATTCATAACGAATCTTGAATTCATTATGCTGATGGCCATCATGTAGACGCGTAGACTAACTACCACTTAAGCAAACTACCTCAAACTACCATTTAAGCGAATTTCTAAGAGCAGACGGATCTAAAACACAACACGTTTCATTTAAAACTGCAATTCAGTATTCATAATTCATAAATATATAATCTACACCTCCAAGCTTCATGTGTTTCCTTCCACAACGTTCTGTCATTTCCAATTCCTCTAACCATCGTCCTCCTATCGTTGCCAGTTTCCCTTACCTAAAGATCGGCGGCAGACGTTGGATTCCAAAAAGGTCTATTCTAAGCGATAGAGTTTGTGCGCTGCATTCATAAATCTGACAGAATTAGTTTCTGCATTTTGAACTTCCGAAACGGTATTCTCAACAACAACCAAATTAATGATAGGGGGCGAACACGTGAGGCCATTTTTAGAATTTCCTCGGCATAGTTCTGATCCATGTTCTCTGAATCAGAGAACAAAACGGATTCATTATCATTTTTTAATTCACTTTAAAAATTTGCCTCATTACTAGACTTTTAAGCAAGATCTTCCTTTATGCTTTTAAGTTTTTTGTCTTCTTTTTTCCACAAGGCAAACAACACATAAACATTCGACAGCAAACGGGTTTACAACACTTCCACCACGAGCGTAAACTACGGCAACACTTCATTTTCTCATTTTTGTCTGTATTTCCCTGCTTTATTGTCAAACTTGAAGAAGAAATTTCTGACAGGTTAGTCATTTGGCTTTCGATTTTCTTATCGAGGGGTCCAGAGTGTAACACTGCTTCAGAATTCTTTGAATGTTCTTCCCTTTGCAGAGATGCGACGGGTTTTCTGTTGTTAGATTCTCTGTTGAAAGACGGCGATTCATACTTTTCCGTGAAAGAGACCTCGCTAAAAAGAGTTTCCAATCCAAAATTGGAGATGTCATCCGATTCCAATTGAAGTTCTTTTTTCACTTCTACGTCAAAAAAATAATCTGAGTTGACGATTGAAACCCAAGATGAATTGTGTTTTGATCCTTCGTGCGAATCAAACATCCATTCAAGACACAAATCCTGTGAAATATCCGATGTCTCACTTTCAGTTTCTTTGGAATCTGCTTCAGGAGGACTGGGGTAGACCTGAGGTGACTGCGTGTCAAAAGAGACAGCTCTATCGATCACTTTCCCGGAAGGAAATACGGGCATATTAAACTCAAATTTTTCATTAGAAGTCTGTGTTGCTGACTCCTTGTGTTTCTCAATTATACTTTTTACTTCGGATGTGCTCATCGCTTTCTTCCAAATATCAATTTCAGGCTTTTCGATTCCCATGTTATCCGAAGAGCCACCAAGCAAACAATGTGACAAGAGCTTTTCAATTTCAGGTCGTTTTTCCGGTATAACATGCATACAGAATTTAATAAAACTTAGAGCATCGTCAATCTTCTTTCTAACCTGTGATACGCAGAATCCCCGCTTCATCAGCTTGAAAAACTGTTCTTTTATTAAAATTCCCTGCACCATAGGATAGACTATACGAATCCAATCAATTAATGGGCCCTGCCATTTATTAGCTTCATTCAACAATCCCATACGCGTAAAAATTTCAATGGCCACCATGCCAATGCGCCAGATATCAAAATGGTAACCGTCTACACTTGATAAGTCACTACTAATACCCGCTTCAGGCGGACCATAAAGTCGTGGAGAACCATAATGGTTTACACGTTTATACCCAACAGTTAGATATCCGAAATCACAGACAACAGCATTTCGAGTCTTACTTATTATAATATTATTCGGTTTCAAATCAAGATAACACAATTTTCGACTGTGTAAATAGGCCATGGCATCACAGACGTTTTTCAACCATCGAATGGCTACATAAAGTTTTACATTATTTGACATGTCTAATAATTTATCACTTAAAGTAGTTGGGAACACAGGGGAAAGGAAAATAAAGGCGTCTACGCTTGAAACATATTCATAAGCAATCAATTTTAAAATATTTTGATGCTCTAATGTGCGCCATATATTAAGTTCGCCGAAAGCTGGCTTTTTATCAATAATTTTTACTGCTATATTAGATTTATCTTTCAAGTTTTCCATTTCTACAACACAACCGAAAGCGCCATGGCCTAAAATTCCTTTAAAATCATATCCTTTCCTCTCCATATATTGGACTGCAGAAGTTATTTTATCATTGAAGAACAGATCCATAAAGCTTAATGCTTTCTTCGCCATCTTAGACGACACCTTTTATGAAGATTCGAAACTTTAAAATGAAAAATGTGTTCGCATAAGTTTTATAAACTCGATAATGATAACCCAAACAACTCGTTTGATGTTTTTTGCACTAATGCACCGATTGAAACAGCAGTAGCATTCGCACTACATATTTTGACATTGTTGAAATACAGTTTTACATTATTGGAATTAATAATGGTTCATTCTTACGTCAGCAATTTCATTTACATTTACTTAATATTGTTTCATTCTTACGTCAGCATTGTCACTTACATTTACTTTAATAATGTTTCAATCGTTCTTTAAAAAAAAAAAAAAAAGGGGGAAAAGTATATTTTGAATGCCACTGTGTCGAACGAACAGAATTGTGATGCAATAAATAAAATGCAATTTATGAAAGTTTAAAGTTTAAGTAAATGCAGTTTAAAAAATGCAGTGTAAGCAATCATTTTTTAAACTTATGTAATTTTAATGTAAATAAGTAAATAAATGTAATATATATATAATGTACGCATATATGAATAAATAAATGTAAGTGAGAATAAATATGTAATGTAATAAAGAAATGTATATAAATAAAGGTATTTTGCCTTTTTTTAAATTTATGTTTATCACTTATAGCAATAATTGAGTATTTTGGTTATGTAATTTTTTGTGGTTTTTTTTTCGGAATTTCATTAATTTAATAAAGACTTACTTTATAGTTTGAAACAGTAAATTTTGCTTAGTGTTTTGCTATATTTTAAAATACCCAAATTATAAAAACTTGTACTTACACGTGAACAAAGAAAATTAAGCCATTACATATGTAAAGCATTAAATAGCGAAAATTATGTGACATTAAAAACGATATACTTAAAAAGTCCTATTTAAAACCACTTTTATAGCGTTTTTAAACCCTGTATTTTTAATTGAAGTATACACTTACACATATACAGGGTGTCCATAACTAAACGACCGTATTTTAAAGTTATCTACCAATGAAAATATTGTTCAGAAAGTTGTGAAATTTTGTTGAGAACATACAGTGAAACCTCCATTTAACGAAGTCTTATCGTTACACTTTAACAATTCGTTATGAAAAAAATTCGTTAAACAGAAATCGGTACTTTTCGGTTAGCCGGACGCCAGTGATATATATCCATATTTATATACATACATATATGTAAATATGCATATATATACATATACACATATTGTATACATACACACACAAATATATGTAAATATATATATATATAAAATACATGTATATATACATATGTATGTATATATGTATATATAAAACTGGCGCCCAGGTAACCGAAAAGTACCCAGAAATCAACTCAAATTCATGAAATTTGTTGTCATAATTGTGTTTTAATTCGCGCATGCAACTTTCTTTTTAATGCAATGTACACATATGAGAAAAGTTTAAGTAGAATAATGTCTAAAAGATACATAACTAGAAAACAAGAATTCTGTGAAATATACATAACTAGAAAACAGGAATTTAGTGTCGCCACCGATGAAAAAAAAATATATGTATATAAATAGTATAAAACATATTTCAAAACTTACATCACACGCTTTTATTTTATGTAAAATGTCGTCATTCGCATCCGCTTAAGAATTCCACATTTACGTTCTTACACATCTACTGTAAAGTAGGCATAGGATGTCACTATCCCGAAATAATACACAAATGCAGCCAAAATATGCCGTCATTAAAGAAACTCGACAAAAAAAAAAAAAAAAAAAAAAAAAAAAAAAACAGCTGTCTAATGATTTATAGACCTTCATTTGTTTGTAACATTAATATAGATACTTAAAATTGAATATAGTTTATAATAGCTCCATGTTTTAACAGAAATCATTTGTTTAATATTTTTTCAAAATAGCACGTATGTTAATTACATTTTCTTTCGGTTGTTATCAAAAAATGGCAACAAAAATATATAATTAATATTTTACAACTATTTTTTCCTTACTTTCTATAGAAATGGAGTTCTTCCGTTGTCAATATTAAGCAAATGGCTCCAAAAACTAAAAGAAAATTAATATTTCAAAAATAAATGGAGATGCAGTTTTCAAACAAATTGCATTTAAAAGTACATTTTTTTTTTCAAATACAACGGTATAAAAATTGAAAATGTGCTATGCTTAAAAGTTTAAAAAATTGCTGTAGAGTATTTAATCCAACTGCTTTGTTTTACGGCTGGCTTCTGTAAGGTAACGTTATTTTTTGGAGGCGACACAAAATAAGCTGGTAGAAAGAAATTGCATACCGTAACCAGAGGCTAATAAATAGAGGTAAGCAAAAACTGAAGCGTGGCGTACCTTTTCTCTTTTTTCTCAACATTTCAAATCCTTAACGTTAAAAAGAGTCTGTAATATTAGTTTGGACAGTTTCTTATAAAAAATACACTCTTCATAAAAATGTTCGCACTTTTGTAATTTATCTGTAACAAATTCGTGAAACTGGAATCCCCTTCCGATTGTATCGAAGACTTTTAGAATTTCTTTTTTTGGATGGAAAGGATTAAATAAATAAATAATTTCATTTTCATGCAATTCGCTGAAATAAATTCATCCATCCATTGCAACACAAACCCATCAGTTTGAATGTTATACACGCACGAAAGTGGAATAAACTTCATTATATAGAATATATTTTTCGTAATATGGAGATACATTTACATGTTGATGTTATTCAAAGTCAAGGTTCAGCAGACAATTTCGTTAAGTAAAAAACTTCGGGAAGTTCCACTATAATGAAGGGGTGGGAATTTGTTTAAGCCAATATATATATATATACATATATATATATATATATATACTAGTAGGGGCTTTGCTCGGGTAACAGTTGAAATATGCCAAGTGATATTTGCATGACTATTTTTTATTAGAAGAACACTTTTTGAAATAATTCAAAAATTACAAATTAAGTCACAAATTAAGTCCTTTGACTAAATTTTATTATAAAAGTGCAATAGACAGAAATGAAATTTTAATTAATAAGAAGAACTAAAACTAATTCCAATTAAATGATAATTTAGAAATTATTTTGAGACTTTTATGTTCATTTTATACACTCATTTCAGAATTCATTTGAAGTTTTGAATTTTTTAGAAACCATCTTAACACATTTACATCTTAAAATTAACCATCATGTCAAATTCCAAGCTAACAGTCTATCACCTCTCTGGTGTTAGTGGCACTAACATATAATGCCGAAACAGAGTTGAAATAGAATGTCTCGAAAAATGTTGAAATAGAGACTTCCATCATTAATTTGCCAACATTAACCTTGAAATCGGTTGGTATTTCCTAATATTCTATAGAAAACGGAATTTAGATGTTTTTAAAGGCTTTCTTGTTGCTCCTGCCAACCAGGTGGTAGTGACACCGGCATAAAATATAGTCCGTATAGGATCAGGGACTATCACTCTTAATTCGCAAACAATAAATTCTGTAATCGGTTTATTGTTTCCTGAGATTCCATAAAAATCGTATTTTAGGACTCTTTTAGAAAGCTTTTCGCTCCTTCTCTTCGTTTCATCCCTTTTTATTTTCGAATTTATTTTCGAATGTTCTTAGAGAACATTTATATTTTATAATAAACTACCGTGCTGTATTTAAAGTTTCTAGCCGCTTCAGTACCGCAGAAATCGCAATTTAGAAAGTATTTTGCTCCAGCAACCCCGGACATAAAATATAGCTTATGTTTGAGCAGGTTCTGTCACCATCAATTTTCAATCATTATGTTTGAAATCGGTTTTGTATTTCATACGATTGCATAAAAATCGTAATTTAGAGTGCTTATAGAACGCTTTTCGCTCACTTCGCTAATTCCAAACTCTATTTAAAAACTGATTTAATTTTTAAATAGCGCGAGCAAAGCCGCGGGGTTTGCTAGTTCATTATAATTTAAGATAGAAATAGTTATTACAAATGGATGCTTAGTCACTAAAGCGCAAAATAAAACATTTTTAAACTCTTTTTTTTTTTTTTTTTTTTTTTTTATAAATAGCCTTTTCAGTACCGCAGAAATCGCAAATTAGAAAGTTTTTTGCTCCAGCAACCCTCGACATAAAATATAGCTTATGTTTGAGCAGGTTCTATCACCATCTATTTGCAACTATTATGTTTGAAATCAGTCTCGTATTTCATACGATTGCATAAAAAGCGTAATTTAGAAAGCTTATAGAACGCTTTGCGCTCACTTCATCCTTTTAAATTTGGAATTTTCTTTCGACAATTATTAGATAACATTTGCATGTTTCAAGTAATTACCATTTAAAATTTAAAATGTTAGACCCCCCCCCCCCCATCTCAGTAACACAAAAAACGCAATTTAGAACATTTTTAGCTCGTGTAACACTCAGGTGTTAGTGAGAACAACGTAAAATATAGGCTATGTTGGAGCAGAGATTGTCACCATCAATTTGAAACCATTACTTCTGAAATCGGTTTATATTTCCTGTGATTGCATAGAAATAGCTATTTAAAAAGTTTTTAAAATACTTTTCGTACATTTTCACTCTTTTTAAATTTCAAATTTTTAAGGAACTCTTCTCAGAGAGTATTTACATCTCATAAGTAATTACCATGCCAAATTTCAAGTCGCTAGGCCCTTCAGTATCACAATAATCACAATTTAGAACGTTTTTTAAAATGCTACCGCAAGGTGGTAGTGACGGTGACATGAAGTAGATCCTATTTTGGAGCAAGGGCTATCATCAGCAATTTGCTGATGCAATTCGCTGGGCGGTTCTGATGATGTACATTTTTTGGATAAGGTCGGGTAAAGTTTAGTATACCGTTCTGATGAAAGACGGGTCCGTGTCCAGTTCCGACCGGTTTCGCTCGATTGCATATGTACTGACGGGTTCCGTATCCGTTACTTGCAATTTATTGCATGTACCTTACGTATGAGGGTTCAGAGGGTGGGTTTTAAGATAAAATAAAAACGAAAACAAGGAATAACAACTTACAAATCACAAAAAAGTATAAATAAAGAAATGCCATATGAAAGAAAATTAGAACACATCATAGAATGAACTATAAAAGAGATAGAAGAAGAAACAAAAAAAAATATATTATGCAAAGAAATTTCGAAATTTCGTTCCGTTAACATAATTAAAATCTCTTATCTTTGATACCATCGTATGTATTATTTTTTATGTCTTTATTATTATTAACCCGGGAGAACGCACGCATACCCAGGGTATGAATGGTTTTTACTTTGTCACCCATAAATACAAATAATAATCTTCCTCTTATTTAAACGAAGAGAATTTTGCGATAAAAAAGTTGAAGATTACTTTTAGAAAGATAGTGGTGACAGTTGTAAAAACCGTGTACTCTCCGGGTCTATCAGCCCCGGTGCGCGTCCTCCCGGGTTAATGATTTTTGCAAAATATAAATTTTTCTGTTTCTTCTTCTTTCTCTTTTATTGTTTATTCGATGATGTGTTCTAATTTTCTTTCATATTACTCACATAGAATTCATGTTACTTGTTTATGGAAATTATATGCAGTATTCAATTTGAATTTACTCTGACTAATGAAACATGGGTTAATTCGAAGGCTAATGTTCAAATTAATTAAGGTCGTATATACTTAACGTATGATGTAAGGAAAAACATTAGGTTTACCTGAGATATGGTCATTAGTTTACATTGAAAATATTTATACGAAATCTTTCATTCGTTAGAACATAACACAGAGAACAGAAATTAATTATTCAAAATGCAATAAGTTATACATTTTTACATTTAAAGTTAAAATACGTTAAAGTTAAAATTAGTTTAAAATACGTTTTAATATACGTTTAATTAATTTAATTAAAGTTATATGTTTAATTAATTTAATTAAAGTTATACGATTTAATATAATAATATTCATGTTCTTTTGTTTTCTCGCCGAAAGTATGTAGTTATTAAATTTACTATGTTCGATAAAATTCCTATATAAATAGTACGATGTAGCCATGGAAAAAACAAGCACGACGATGCATGCTCTTTTATTTATTATATTGTTGCAGAGATTGCAAGAGGTACCATTCGAATCGAAGTAATGTTTATTTTTCAAATATTAACGCAATATTTGAAACAGGAATCGTCTACATATTAAAAATTGTATGAAACTTCATTTTATAAATGGTAACATCCAGTTTTTAGTTCAAGGGCTGAAATCAGCCGGGAAAAGTGTATAGTTCACGAAATTTAACATTCATATTCGGAAACTTTGGGCCGGGTCAAAAAGTTTAAAAAGGGAAACATAATACTTGCTTACGAAAATCTTAGTAGAATGACTCAACGGCCTTTCCACGGTCAGTGCCCCGCCAATATCACAGCCAGTAGTTTGAGTAATGAAAATATGTTCACAGACCCAGAAACCGACAAAAAGTTAACATTTTAAACTTGCAGTACTTTCCGAACACGAAATGGAATAAAAGTAATCCACGTTTTAATTGAATTATGAAGAATATTACCCAATTAAACCTCTAATAAAATTTTAACTTTATTTGAAAAATGCACGCATTCAAATTTACTAATCAAATATACTATCACTCTCCTGTCAGCGTTATTCATCAGTAAATCTGACACAGCAACGTAACGATGTACATTAAAGAAAAATAATCATTATAACGTCAGCATTCTCCATTGTTTAATGCTGATCATCAATCTGTATCAGCAATCAACCTGTGCTACGATGGGATAAAGAGCTAAATATTTACATTTCAGCATTCTTCATTGGTAAACGTAACAGGGCTATGTAAAAATATCCAATTAAGAAAAAATGTCATCAGACATCAACAATATACTTCGTTTATTCGGAACATCAGCAATATACTTTCTTTACTCTGAACGGAGCAGTTCAACAATGTACACTGCCGGGGAAACAAAACGGCAGCATTATTCGTTGGCAAACCTAGTGTTGACGTAACAATGGCTAATGCTTTTTTCGAACAAACATTGTAACAGTCTACATCGTAGGGCAAACAATTGGACTTGGAGTTAAACGTAACAACGGCCAATTGTACTTCGACAACAATACAGGCAATAATTGAATCTACAAGCACGCGCTTACTGAACATATGAAAGCTTGTTGTTCTTACGACAGTCATCAGTCTAGCTATTGACCTTCTCCCGAGAATGACTTACTTTTCTTTCTCTGGTGCTTTCGCTCTGAGTTACTGCGCTCATTGGTTACTCAGGCGATTTGTTTTTGGTGAGTATCATCCCAC
The DNA here is from genome assembly GCA_963932465.1 of Maratus speciosus. Taxonomy (NCBI): domain Eukaryota; kingdom Metazoa; phylum Arthropoda; class Arachnida; order Araneae; family Salticidae; genus Maratus; species Maratus speciosus. Next base: position 16,150,431 of record OZ010793.1, on the reverse strand, counting down.
AGATGGCGATGATACTTGTGAAAGTCCAGCGACTTTCACCGCAGCTGGACACGGTGTGTTGCCGGATAATAATAACGGTCCGTCTACAGCGTCAGAAGAAGATATAAGAGATTTTCTAAGGAGCTACGAGATACCAGTTAGAGGGCAGGGATACGTTTCGAGAAAAAAATCGGGACTGTATCTCAATGCTTTGAATACAGCACGTCCTCCTAACCTCCCCAAGCTCCTTAGAGTTCCGACAGTCGAAGTTTTACCCATAATTATCGAATGTCCGGATGAAGAACTTTTATCTGAAGCTGATGCTCTTCTCAGTCAGACGGAGGACGTCGTCAGTGAAGAATCTGCGTCTTCCTCCGAACCTGATGAGAAGAAGAAAAAGAAGAAGTTCTCTAAGATAAGAGGCTTCTTTAAGAGATTGTCCTGCATCCGCAAGGTAAAGGACTGACGGACTCCCGCAACACGCCAGAAAGTGGATTAGGGCTACTGGCGAACCACGGTAAAAAAAACGCATCCATGCGCTTGAACCTCCCGGGTGGATGTGGAATCACGCGCGAGTTCCTTTGTATACAGTATGAATGTATACATTTTTTGAAGTCTAATTTATATAATTATCTTAACTTTTCATAATAAAATATAAGGTTTATTTAATATTTAAATTTAGCAATATAATAATAATCAGCAATCATTCTTACGTCAGAATTTTTCATTGCTAAACCTGACAGGTGTATGTAACATACATTAAAAAAAAAAAAAGAAAAAAATCATTGTTACGTCAGCATTCTGGGTTTGTTAATGACGGAGTGATATAACAATGTACAGTCGTGGGGGAAAAAAAGTAAACACTCCCTACTAACTCTGAAACGAATAATCGTAGAAGAAAGTTATTAGTACCAAACAATAGGAAATTAAGTCTACTTTTAAATGATGCATATGAAATTTGTTTAGGGGGCCATATACAAGCTTAAAACATCCAAACTTTGTTTTTTCCAATGGCAACACCCAATTTTAAAAAGATATTTTAAATTTTCGGTTCAAACTATGCCTAAAAACGAATTTTCATGTTATTTGGATAATAAGTTTTTGAATTATGAACATTTAAAATTCAGAGCTTCTAACGTTAATTTACATTTCCATATTTTTATTAATATCTCCTGAAATTATAATCCTAATGTGGATAATGTTAAAAAAATTTATGATATGAATTATGAAATGAATATATAAAAAAATATGAATTTAATATTTATGTTTATATAGATTTATAGTTGTTATGTCCTTCTTTATGCAAATCCAAAATTAAAATTTTTTATTCCAAGTAGTTTTCAAGTTATGCTTAAAAAACTTTAAAATGTTGGCTCATGGGCAGTTCATGATGCGCAGAAATGCATAATGTGAAAAAAAAAATATTTTTTACTCATGTTTAGGATGCATTTGGACTGTGATTACGGTGCCTCGTTTAAGATTAACTTAGAGCTTGTAATTCTGTCTTACGACGTAAAGAAAGCGTAAAATTTATTTCAGTATCTCACGATCGCACGGTTGACCTGCATCTTTTCTACCTTCATGTGCTATGCAAATTATGAAATACTTTTTGACCAATTTTGAGGTGAACTTTCCCCTTAATTACGCGTCCACTCCTCATCCCTCCCTCAAGCTTACACGAACGGTAGTAGACATGATTTCAGAAGAACCCACAGGAAAAATTTAAGAGCTAAATTCCATAAGTTCCATACATAGGCACCGATCAGTGTGTGAGGAAGTTTAGGCCATTTAACCCTTTCGGCACGGATGATACATATATGCATTCTCAAAAGGTGCATGTGGAATTTGTTTTTGGCACCATTAATAAATATATGTAATACAGTAGAACCCCCGCTAATCCGAACTGATTGCGAACGGTGCCAGTTCGGATTACAAAAAATTCGGATTACCCGAAATTCTGATAAAAATAGAAAAGTAAAAGGTGCGTGCTATAAAAAATGAAAGTTATAAATACTCAGTAGTATAGTAATCATCCTGTAATCCAGCATCCTAAGGTCCGGCGTGGTGGATAATCTGGTACAACTTTCGGAAAGATATAGTATACCTGCTTAATCACTCCCGGTGTTTGTAATAATCCAATGGAACTTCAGAATGAGGAGATTCGTAACAACCCATTACAAACTGTTCAAAATCAAGAATCTATAAATAACGCAATCGCTACGTCGACCAGGGGTGAAGGAAAGAACATTACTGTAGATAATTTTGCGAAATCAAACTGTTGAAAGGAAAAAACTCTCATCATCTGAGTACTTTTTGCATTTTAGGAAAGATTTTTATAGTGACTGGCAAACAAACTGCTATTCGAGATTTCTTTAAGATGGCTTCTAAGAGTAGGCCTACAGTGCACGTTTTCATTTTATATTCGTGAACATATGTTCTACTTTTAAATTACTGAGTATTTTTTTTTAATCTGTTCAAGTATAATTTTCGAAAATAAAATCGGTTCGGATTAATCGGAATTTCGGATCAGCAGGGTTCGGATTAGCGGGGTCCTACTGTATTTGAGCATTTTCTTGGTATTTCACTAGTGAAGAGAATTGTTTAAAAAAAAGCGGTGCCAACCAAATTCAATTTGAGTAAGGGATGCCCTCTCGTAAGGATTAATTCATCGGACAACCAACGTACGATTCTCCACATATCTCTCACCATTAGATTCATTAACACTAAAAAAGCGGTGACGTGTCATTTTGACCATATCAAATGAATATACAGAAAAACCTCCATAAAGCGAACACATTCCGTTCCAATAAAAATTGGTCGTTCCGAGAGGTGGTCTCTTTATGGAGGTCATGTTAAAACCTAGATTTTAATTGTTGAAAAAAGGTTAAACTTGTGTCGAGGAAAATATTTAACTGCCGTTCGATGTTTTGTTAATGCGTCACTTTGTTCATATACGTCAATTAATGTTACTAAAATTTATTTTTCACATTAAGAAAAAATATAAAAAATTAATTAACAAAAAAAAAGTTAATTACTGCAGCGTTTAAAAAATTAATACATTGACGTTTGCTTTGATTTTACGGTTTTATCTTTCATAACTTTTATTTCCAAGTCCTTTGGAAGTTCAGTAAATAAATACAATTTTTTTGGACGGGAACAAATAATTTCAGTAATTCATCTATTTCTTTGAGAGTTTCCAGACAGAATAGGGCCGGGGAGTTTATTGACTTTCATTCTTAATATGTCATGAGGGTTAAATTCATTGCAAAAAAAGGCACAAAGGGGGTTAAACACTTAAAATTTACCGGAATAAATAAAAATTCTAAACTTAGTTTAGAAGTTTGATGAATAACGCGCTCTCCGGAATGATTTTTCTAATAAAACCGTCTTCAAGGAATCAGGAAAAAACGGAATTTGTTTCATTTTCTTCAAAGAAATGGGTCACTCATGGAGGGAGTTCAACTCGGATGGTCTGTGAATGGAGGAAAAATTAGTATTGAGCCTATGGGAATAAATTTCGTTCCATGAAAAAATGGTTGTTCAAAGAGGTGGTCGCACAGGGAGGTTTCACTGTATGTCGAATCGAACCAGAAAACACATTTTAAAATAAGTGAAATATATGCTTATAATATTTAACTATTATAAATAAAGTTAAAATAAAGAAAAATAATTTAAATAAATAAGTAAAATAAACTTTTCATTAAAATTTTATGATTTTACACGGTCATATGGGCGTATGACGTCACAATAAACCCAGAAGTGCGAAAAATAAAATTCCAACAACAGTCCAAAAGTTCCAAAGTGGACAAAAGTGGACAAAAACATTTTTTTAACCTCCTTGAAAGGCTGTAGCTCAATTTTGGACCACTTCATTTTAAGGACTGGCATATTTCCGTGAATTTACGAATATCCGTTTTTTCCCTCTGTTACAGGAGGTAAAATATCCGTCAGTTGAAGAAAGTTGGGAAAAAGCAAAAGCGGACGACGTTGGATTCGAACCAGCCGTCTCAGCGTTACGAGACGAACGCGATTGCTGGCTGTACAGCAACAAAACGCTTTGAAGTAAATATGTTTGCTTCAGACGTGTATGACTTGACCAATTTCTTTAAAGCTTTTAATTTTGAAGTTCATTTCGGGAATATTTAGTCTTTAGCGAGATTGTGGCTCCGGTTTTTATACTTTAATATTTACATAGTATAAAAATATGAATTTAAAATAGTTTTAGGTACATTGCTAGAGGTAAAATACGAATATTATATTTTTATTCGATAAAAAAGATTTTGAGTAATATCGATTTTTTTTTCATTTAATTTTCTTAATTAAAATATCTTAAATATGTTCATTTAAAGTATATTTTAAATGCGAATATTTATTTATAAACAACTTTATAAATTCAACTTTATTTAACTTTATTCAACTTTAAAAAATAAATTGTGAGTACTTTATTTGAATGAATGAGAAAAGTAATTGTTATTCATATGGAAGATCGAGAATTTTGTCTATTTTAATTAAATTTATAGAATTTTTGGTTTTTAATTTTTAAAATAAATTCTGATTTATTATTAATAAGCACAATACACACGCGTGCGAGGAATGAACGGAGTTTTTCCCTCTTTTTTAGACGTTCGGGGATAATTCAGGGATAAAACATGAGGAATAATTTAGTGTATATTGACGAATTTTTCTGACAGTGTAGAAGAAAAATTAGTGGATGTAAGTTTTTAGGTTATTTAACCATTTATCGGGGATATTGTATGATAGTGTGTCGTTACATGCTTGATTTTGGACATGGAAAATTTTCCTTCTATTAAGCCCGCGAATAAAAGCCTTTACTTTTTTTTCAAATAAATTAGGTAAATTCTGGTGACGTTTAAACATTTCAGCCCTCTACAAATACAAGTAGTACTTTGTCATGAAAAGGTTAAACCTCACCGAGATGGATAAGAAAATAACAGGCCTACCGAGACAATTACAAAAATATTTCCTTATATATTTTTAACCCCAGATAAAACAATACTAGGGTGCATCGTATCAATGTGTGAGTGAAATTTATGAAATTGCTACATTGTATGAGTCCTTTTCTATATAATCACCGTGCATAGTAACATATTTCTGCAAACGGTATTTCAAAGAGAGAGGGAGGGGGAGGATGTATTCAATGAGGTAGTAAGGAGGTCCAGGAGGTACAATAGTAGACCCAAACGAGGGCATTTTTCTAATCTTTCCGACCTCCCACATGTGACATTGTTGGAAAGGCCTGTGACCACTTATTCATGTTATGCACCCCGGAGCCCCTCCCCCCAAATTTGCTCCCCAGGGAGCATGAATGATGACCGAAAAATTTAGAAAAGTGCACCTCGGAGGGCAAATTATGTCGGGGTCAACAATATGTCGCCTGTGGGGGGGGGGGAGGGGAGGGAGGGTAAATGTTAGAAAAAGGTCCCCTTTGGGTCTACTATTAATTCGCGTCTCCTGAAATACTTTTTCCCCCTCTCTTTAAAATATGCAGAAATGTGTTACTGTGCAGTGTGACTATATAGAAAAGGACTAATAAAATGTAGCAATTTATAAATTTCACTCAATTATTTCTATGCGAGGGCAAAAATATTGATACACGTAAGTAAAAGTTAAAATAAAAATAAATAAACACGATTTTACATTTGTTTAACTTATGATGTCACAAATCTTTTCTATTTTGTACAGATTTTTGTTACATTTTCTTATACATAATTATAAATATTCACGCAAGGAAATGGGCATCAAATGAGAGTTGAAATATTACAAACGAAAGCATAATTTAGAAATCGGAAAGACATGTCTATATTTCAAAATTCAGTTAGGATAAATGACTTATTAACGCCGTTTCAAATTTTGCCGTATCTGTTTAATTTCTTTTATTTCATAACATTTATGGTTCGTTTTATTAAAAAACTCCGTTAAAAGTTCGCTGCTATGCATATATGCGCTAATATTTATGCGCTATTCCAATAATATTTAATAACACTTGTCTTGTTTCTAGGTGGTATAAGTAAAATTTTAGTTTCAATATTTATTTCACCTTCAAAAAGAAATCGGAATTAGTAGTTAATATAATAGTTAATTCTATTAATTGGATTTATTATAATAATTACTTTAATTAAAATAAATAATATTAAAATGTAAAACGAAGTATAAATGTACATTTTCAATAACTAATCATGAAAATTAATTAAAATACCGTGTTTACATGTCTAATATCTCATATTTATGCTCACTTAAATTTCAAAATGAAATAACATCTACATTAAAACTAATAAATAAGAGTTTACATAGCTATAGATAATAACCTACAAAATTCAACGTTAAATTAAAATAATTTTTATTTTTGTCTGAAGTTATAACAATGTTATGTGTTACTGCCTTTTATTTATACAAATATCATGTTTCTTGTATTAGGAAATCTCTTTTGTTAAAGCTCTTCAGATGATAACTTTTGATCATTTATTTCAATTCACAAAAACAAAACTTTGAATATAAATATCGATTAGAAATTTAATACGTGGAAGATTAATTAGTAGAAGAATAGATTTTTAAATGAATTAATGGAGATATCAGTAATTGAACTATGGTATGAATATACGCATGGGATTTCATTATGATTTATTTGGCATTGATATGCTATTTATTTCAGGCAATAATTAAAGTGTCGTAACTAAAAAAATAACGTTACGTTACATAAGCCAGCCGTAAAATGAAGCAGATGTATCATTGTACGGTTAAATACTGATAATCTGTACTGCAATTTTTTTTTAAACTTCTAAGCGTCGCACATTTTCAATTTTTACATTTTCGTATAGAGAAAAAAGTACTTTTAATTGAAATTTGTTTGAAAACTACATCCCAATTTATTTTTGAATTAAAATACGTGCTATTTTGAAAAAATATTTAATGAATGATTTCAGATAAAACATGAAGCTTATATAAACTATATTTAATTTTTAGTATCCCTGTTAATGTTACAAACAAATGAAGACCTGTGCATCATTAGATACCCGATTTTTTTGTGGAGTTTCTTGCATCTTGTTTCTTGAAGTTGCTTTTTTTCATGCATAAAATAGCTCAAAATGCAGTAGGAGTGGGGTGGGACAAAAAGTTACGATTTCGAAACCAGTTGCGAAAATGAAAGTATCTTCATTAAAAAACTTCAACCGAAATTGAAAGATTAAAAAAAATACACAATTACGCATCGACCTTAGATTTCCTATGCAGAACACCTCCCCCTCGCCGAAAAAAAATAGAAATGCAAACTAGAAAAGAGTTCCCCCATAGGAGTGCAAATGCCGTCCTATTAGCGGTAAAATCTTAAACGTACAAGGCAGAATTTAAGAAATACATTTTCATTAAGAGGGTCCGTGACACATTTAAAAATAATTTTTTTTGTGGTGGTTAACGATATCATTTGTCAACAAAAGCGCATGATAAAACTTCTTATATTAAAAAAATAATAAAATTTCAATTTATTAAAAAAGTGAGGTAATTTAAAATCGTTACAACTCGAAATATTAATTGTAGAATCTCAATTTCTTTTTTTGATTTAAATAAATATTTAAGTTTTAATTTTGATTCAGCATTTAAAAAAATATTAACTTAAAAATATTTAAAGTAAAAAAAAAAAAAAAAGAAAGAAAAAAAAAGTAACATTTTTTTAAACTAAAAATTTTCAAAACTAAATATTTTTTTTTAAACTTGCGGAATCAAAATTAAACAATTGGAAAAGACATGTTCCAAGTTTCAACCCTTTATCTTTAACGGTTCTTGACTTATAACAATTTAAATACAAGAAATGGTTAAAAAACGTATCATGAAGAATACGCATTTTCACCTTAAAACAAACAATTTGTTTCATTTTATATTTCTTACGGTTTGTTAAATCAAAAATATATGCACAAACAGAATTTTATTTAAATTTATTTTGAATGCAAGGTTGGGCTGCGACTGGCGATTTTTTTTTTATTTTTTTTTTCTACCATCTTTTTTAAACGGTAACAATCTAGCTCGATTATTAGTAGATATTTTTTGATAGTATTAAACCTATGTTTTTTATATTTGCAATAAATTTTATAAAATATTGAACACTCAAAATCATCAAAATCCACTACAATCACCATAGCTTCTTTTTATGTGTTTATTTGTTTCTTACATGTTGGGTGTTGATCTGTTATAGATAAGATTACATATTTTTCTAAACTATATTACGGCATCAGTCAAATTTTGTGAAAGACTTATATGTTTCTGAACTCCATCCGAAAGAAAATGAATTTTTGTTATAATTGTATGTTTTTTATAAGTAACACAGATAAACATTAAGGTATCCGAGAAGCATGGTCATTCCTGTTTATCTGTTACAATACCATTTTTTTAAATCATAATTATTTACATTAAATAATTCATTCATACTAACTATATTAATCTTCTAATATCATGTGCTCATTGCAGCCATCTGTCAATTATAAAAGTATAATTTTTACTTTCTTCTATCTTCTTGTAAAGACGTGGATTCCTGAAAATTTTAGACTCCCGGTTTTCGACGGATTTACACGTTTTAGGGGTCGGAGATCCCGAAATACATATTTTTACAAAATATCTGTCTGTATGTGACAAAAATTTTGTGGGTGCTGTATCTCAAGGACTAATGCACGGAATTTAATAAATTATATTCAGGTACTGCCTGATATAAATTAATGCTGATTAGTTTTTGGTGTAAATCGCCCAACAGGTGGCACTGCTATTCGGAAATTTTGACGATTCCCGCAGTCGCTCTATCTCAAGAACTAATGCACGGAAACTTCAGATTCCGTTGGTCCTTGATCTGATTACGTGTTGGTGTAAATCGCCCAGCAAATGGCGCTGCTGTGCTACATTTTCCGTTGACATAACGTTGACATAAGTTGTTGGCTGAAGCTAACTTGAACCTGAAATTTGGGTTTGAAGTTAAAGGGGTCTTTGTACGGTTTAAACGCGACGTAAGTCTAGAAAACTAGTTGCATGTGCCAATCCGAAAACTTTCTTCTATCTCGAACATCTAAATATTTGAAAAAGTAGTTACAGATATTCATAATTCAATATTATTAGTTCAATACTACGCCAACTTTGTTTTTCATCTTAAATTTGTGCTTCAGTCAATTATTCGTAGTAAAAAAACAGTTAATCTCTATAAAGATATTTAGTAAAATCTATAGTTTTTCGTTATTCTGTATATAGTACATCGCTATTACAGCGCCCCTTTCCGGCGAAATTTTTTCAAATTCAGGGAGGACCTAGTGGCTACAGCCAAAAACACGCACACAAAATTTGGTTCAATTCTATGCATAACTTAATACACTTTTCGAAGGTACAATATTGGAAATTGCACAAAAATTGCTATTACATGGCCTCCTTCTGGCAGAATTTTTTTTCAATTGAAGGAGGACCTGTTTGCCATATTTAAATACATACACAAAACATTTTGTTTAATTCTATGCATAACTTTATATACTTTTTGATGGTACAATGACGACACCCACATTTTGTATAAACATGTTTTTTTTTTTTTTTTTTTGGGGGGGGGGGGGATCTCTGACCCCTAAAACGTGTTAATCCGTTGAAAACTGGAACTTAAAAAAAATTTCTATTATAATACTTTCTTCTATTGAAAGATTGATTTACGTTTGATTTGTTACGATTTGATTTGTTACGTTTGATTTGTTACGATTGATTCGTTTTCGGAAAAAACGGTCAAATGACCTGCCAGAATGCTGCAAATTTTTAACAGTGTAGATTGCGTTTTTTGATATAGATAATAAGTGCATATGTATTTTCAAAATGAACTACTTTTAAGAATTTACAGCGATAAGATTATTTGTTAGACTTTTATTAAAATACTGAATAATTGCTATAAGTGATAAGCATAAACTAAAATAAAGGGCAAAATACTTTTATTTACATTTCGACATGTCTTACTACATCAGACGGCAACAATCTCAAGAAAATAAAATGATAAAAATATTTTCGCAAAAATTCGAATTAAAAACTAATGAGCAAAAACAACAATCAAGCGAACACAAGGATAAGGAAATGAGCTGCAATATTAAAACTAAAAATTTATGAACATGAATTATTTTACATTATTGTTTCATGATTCAGTGTAGCATTTCTTTCCAAATTTCAGGGAGGTGCATGGACACACCCCTATAAATATTCTCATTGCGTGCACTTCAATAAGTGCATATCAATTTCATTCCGTTCGAAAGGCTGCAACATCATTAAAATGCACTTGAAATAATTTTTTCCCATTGGCAGACTTTTGATGGAAGACTTTTGGACGGACAGACCGACCGGACAACGACTATATGTGCTACGTATTTATATAAATACGAACGCACCTAAAAAGCACAATCTCTTTAATCAATAGTCAAAATTTCATGTTTCTACATAAAACGTTTTTGAAAATACACTAATTCAAATTTCCAAAGTTTTTGTTGACTTTTATCGCGTTTAAAAAGGTACAAGAACCCGAATCCGATAATCCGATCCTAATCTGACAAAATGGTTTTCGTCTACTTACAACTCAACCCGAACAACAAATGTAGTTTCGTTGATTCGAACACGACCCGAAACTAGCCCAAACCCTAAATTCCAAAAAATCCTACTCGAAATTCGAAATGAAAGAAAATTAATACCAGATTGTAGCGACTTTGTGTCAGCACCGTAATTCCTGGCGTATAATCCGTAGATCAAACAATCATTTTTCGACCCAGAAATTTCTTAAAATAAAATGCAACTTTTTAGATCGCGGTAAATATTTGACTTTAATTGCTAAATAAAATTTCTGGGTTAAAACAGAATTGTTTGATCCGCGGGTTATACATCGAAAATTACGGTAATTCCCACTCTTTGGTGTTATTCTCGCATGCTATATTAGTCAAAATGATTTTCTTTAATCGTGTTTATACTAAAAACAGAAAATTAGCGTTAATTTATTTCTCTTAAAATAAAAAATTGCGTGTGAAAATAAATAGCACTCTCGGAATCAAATTGGACCAAAAATGAAAAATCTAAATTACTGCAATTCCTGTTGTATGTTTGAAAATTCAGTTAATTATATTTAGGAACTTTTGTTCCTAACACGTACAAAAACTAAAATGTTTAATCAATTTGCTGCAAGTTGCTTTTATATGAGTTTAAAAATTAACTTTAAAGAAAGAATTTATGGTTTTAAAGAAGTAAGTTGCAAAAGCTATATTATAGAGTGCATTCCCATTTCATAATTAAATTCACGAATTTTTAAATTTTATCTTAAAAGTGAGAATTTTAGAACTATATTTTAATATTCTATATTGTTTTCTGAATAGTCGTTTATAGGATTTTTGTAATATTTATGAGAGTAAATATTGAAATATATAAATATATAAATATATAAATATATAAATTTATGAGAGTAATTTTGTAATATTTTTGTGCGTAGAGGTGCTTATTTTTGGGTACCACTATTTCCGAATAGTGGAATTTTTAATCACAGAATATACTTGAATGAAGATTTTGTTTGGGTCTAAATGTAATCCAAGATTTTTAATGCAAGCTATCGAAAGATATCTATAGGGAGGGTTTGTCTTTTAATATTGTTATCATTTTTGAACCAACCGAAATTTTCTCCTTTTTATTTCTAACTTGGTCTTTATATCAAAATAGTATGTTATGATTTTTAGTCAGTTATCTATTTTTATAAAAATACAAAGTTATTATTAAAATCCCTAAATGATTACAAAATTATTTAATTCCAATTTTTTTTTCTATGGAATACTTCAACATTTTGCATCTATTCTTCTGTCGTAAGTATATTTCTATATACTTCGCTGTTCGAGAAACCGTATGCAAAAAAGATATTTGTGTTTACTAGTAAATAAACGAGAAAGAATGCTGTCTACCTGTTTTGTTGATAAGAAGTTCTGCCTGCTCTTCCGCCCCCCCTTCCCCGTGGGGACAAGTGCAAGAAGACAATATAGACAAATATAAAACCAATTAGTCATGAATGCTGAAATGTATTGTAATAAAAGCTTCCTAGCCAATCACAATGACTGTTCTGAGAAACAATCAAGTTTATTTTGATTTGTAAAAGCGGTATTTTGCTGGAATAAATTATGCAGAAGGGTGAATACTAGTGTAATTAAGTAGAATGATTTTTTTTTTAATATTTCTATTTTTTTCTTAATGCAAATAATTTTAAACAATGTCACCAACAACAAGAACTGATAGGACACCTACAAAAAGAAGCAGAATTGTCATATTGAGAGAAAATGGTCTCTCTTATGCTGAAATTGCCAGACAGGTTGGTGGATCAGTCATTTTATCTGGCGTACGAAAGTTGTGCTTATGGTATGAAGAAACTAAATCAGTGGTAAATAAGGCAAGATCAGGCCGAAAAAAATGCACAAGTGTTCCTGACGATAGAAAGATAAAAAGGATATGCCTCAAAGATAGAGGAATTTCATCAGATACTGTTAGATGTGAAATGAATGCAATATGTATTTCAGTTAGTTCAAAAACAATAAGAAGACCATTAGCAGGTTTTGGACTGAAAGGTAGAATTCGGAAGAAAAAACCATTTTTAAATATTCAATAACGTAAGAAACGAGTTCAGTGGGCAAAAGAACACATTAATTGGTCAGAAACTCACTGAAAGCAAATAATCTGGAGCGATGAGAGTAAAATATCGATTTTTGGTAGTGATGGACGAAAATATGTGAGACGTCAAATAGGAGAAGAGTTTCATACTGATTGCATTGAAGCAACTACAAAGAACACAACAAATGTCATGATTGGCCTGTATGTCTGCATATGGTGTGGGCCGCATTCAAGTGATTGATGGCATTCTGAATGCAAAAAATACATCGAAACTGTCCTGGAACCAAAATTGATACCTTCCATCAGGGATCTCTTCCCCAATAAAACACCATTTATCTTTCAATAGGATTCAGCTCCATGCCAAACGGCAAAAATATGCAAATAATTGTTTAAAAATAAAAGCATACAATTATTACCTTCGCCAAGAAACAGACATGATGTGAATCGTATAGAAAATTTGTTACGACGTTTGAAAACGACGTTGAAGTCTAGTGGTGAGTGAGAGACTCTCCTTGTTTTGAATTGCTTTTCACCAGACATTTTTTGAGGAAATTACATATCAGATGCGTTTACATGTTATAATAGGAACCATTGAGCTCTGTAGTTCTGAGGGCTAACTCCCTATTCTGATACCTTCAATAGGGGCTACTAATAATGAGATCGAAGTAGATAGGAGTCGTTTGGTAGCTTTATCGCTTCGAGCACTTCCTTTCGCTTTTCGGTGTCTTTAATTTTTATAATTTCCCTTTTAAATTTGTCCGGTTTCAATTTTTGATTTTTTTTCAATTCTTTCGCTAGAGTGTCTTTCACTCGGGACGTGGCTGGCGACCTAGGAACCTTGCTTTCGCAAAAGAGTCGGACTAGAGTAGAAGAATAAAGGGCTGCGGACGAAGAGAGGCCGCTCGCCGAATCCATCCAAAAATCTGTCCATTTGATATTAGTTAAAAATGAAATTTTAGGAAAGCTGAAGGAAAAAAGATGAAATATTTGTTAAGTGTTGCTCATAAAAGTATCAAAAAGGTGTAGAAAAAATCAAAAATGATAAATGTATGTGTAAAAGTTTGGGAAAATCCTTCTAATATTAAGAGAAGTGTGTGATTGCTGCAGTCAGGTGGACCGGTGATTTAGCTTTCCGAGCTATTACGGAGCTCAATGATATGAACACAATAAAATGCGAAATTGTTTTTTTTCTTTTCTTACCCTAGTAGCATCGACAGATCGTATTTTTCTCGGCCTTTCATCAATTCCTCGAAATGTGCTCGAGTAATAACACAGGTATATCCTTGCGAGCAGTACCTGAGAACCGGTTTTCGATGGGCACTATTTCCTCGGGTAAAAGGTATCATTATGAGCATAATTACCGAGGAAAATGTGCTAATCGCATAGTCATGTGCAACAGATAACGGCTCGATATCAAATCACGGTGAAATATGCTAAAAAACGCAGTTTTTTTGGAAGCGTGAATCTGATTGGTTGAAACACGAGAGCTACGAAGATCCCGGATGAAGACGATGTTGTTGTTGATGGCTGTTCGCGAGGAAGAAGGAAGCGGTCGCCATTGCTACACCGCATTATCCGTGGAATAAATACATTTTTTCCGGAAATATGTAAGCACCTATTTCATTCTTTCTGATGTTATTACCTTTTTCATTTGACAATGCTTCTGATTTACACACGTTTTCCCGTGCTCTTGATTGTAATGCACCTTTTTTAATAGTCTGTGTCATTGTTTATATTTAATCTTATATGACAACAAAGCGCAATTTAAAACTGAAAAAAAAATTGATTTCATTTCTGATTTTTGGATTTCGGAGTTTGGCAAGTCTGTATGTAGTAGGGTGTCAACGATTTAAATCAGTTGATTTAAATCAGCGATTTAAATCATGATTTTAATCAAGTGAATTTTTTAAAAAAATCATTGATTAAAATCAAAAAAATTCTAAATGTTTAAAATGACGTAAAAAGTATTCAAATCTAAGATGAACATAATTTGGAAAGTTTCTACAGGTATTGTGACTTATGAATACACAAAACAAAGCTTTAAATAATTGTTTCTAAGCATAATTCCTGAGTATTGTGAAATTTTAAGTACAGTAAGTTTGCAAAAAGCATGGTTTTTATCTAACAAACATAAAAAGCATTTAATTTAAAAATGATATTTCAATCTAATATAATTTACAATGCCATAATTTCCTTTTAATAATCAAGTTATTCATTCTTTTATACTATACAATAAACATAGCAATAGAGTGTCAATGATTTTAATCAATTGATTTGAATCAGATGATAAAATCACATATTTTGTGATTTTTTAAAATAGTGTGAAAAAGCATTATAATCAGTAATGAAAACGATCACTAAATCACTTGTAAAAAATGTAATATTTGTTATTGTTAATTATAAAAATATTAAACTGTGTAAAAAGAAGTATTATACATTTAAAAAAAAAATCTAACTAAATGTTAAATAACTTCAAAACATTATAATATTTAGTAGCTATTCAAATATTTTAATGTTATGGGGAAAAAAATCCGATTTAAGTTTCAAAAATACAATTTTTGTAATCTATTTTTAAATTATGTGTGAATTTGCTGTATACATTGCTACAATTTTTGATCGATTTGATATACATACGCTTTAGAACCTGTGTAAAATTACTGGCTGCTTTATGTATTTATCAAACTATTATTTATCACCTTTTTTCAATCACTTTTTCAAAAATGTAGATTGTGTTCTTAAAAAGTTAATTGTTTAATAATTACAAAATTTAATCTGTATCATCAATTTAAAATTAAATGCAATTTATCAATAACTTTAAAATGTAAGCAGTATTTCATATTGGTTTACATAATTATTACAAAATATTAATGCACTGCACATAATGTTGTATGTTACTAAAGAAATTTTTAATTTGCAGTTTTTTGTAAATTCTATAATTGCATAATTAAAATTTTATTAATTAAAGCAAAAAAACATAGATTATGTTAGTAACTGAAGGGTTGTTCATTTTTGAAATGCTTAATTCTTGGTAAATGTTTAATATTTTAACACAGGGAAAAAAATAAAAAAAATCTGATTTAAATTAAAAAAATCTGATTTTTTAAAAGAAATCGGTACAGATGTCATATTCGTCCCATATTGGCGCGATTTTTTTCGCTTGCCAATTTGGCGAAAACATCAACAGCATAAACAACATAATCCGGGTTACCACATCAAGCACTTTGGCGCAAGTTAAGTACCTGTTGCCTATATGATATTGGCGACAGAAAAAAATCGCGCCAATATGGGGCGAATATGACATCTGTTCCAAAAAATCATGATTTTTTTACACCCTAGTATGTAGTAGTATTTTGTTTCTGAAACCAAGCAGTCTGGCAGCCAAAATCCAAAATGCTTTAGTATCATTCAGTCAAGATTTAAGGATACTAAACAAAAAACATCTTTTAACGCTTTCGTTTATTAACACACAAAACAACCCCTACTGCTGGGATATTTAAAAAGAAAAAAAAAACAGGCAGAGGGGGGGGGGGGTGATATTAAAATACAAAAAAGTTCATAAAATACTCTTATTTTTATCGTTTATGATAAAAAATAAATTTTTGCAGGGTCGCAAATATCAAAACAGCGGTAGAAATGATTAAAAAAAAGTCACTGGTCCCAAGGACCAGTAAACATCAGAGTTTACTGGTCCGCAGACATCGTCACTGGCCCTCTACATAAAATTATATTAAGTACTTTTAACCCTTTGAGTGACACCCCCCCCCCCTCTCCTCCTCTGAGAATATAAACCAAACTTCCTTTCAGTTACCCAAAATTTTCGGCATAATAAAATTTAAAATTATAATTTGCTAAAAATTAAATAAGTAGTACATTATCAAAAACTGAACTTATTAATTATGTATTTTATTTTCGTTTACTTATTTTAACTAACTAAGTTTTTATGCTTATTGTAATGTTTGGTTGCGGTTTTTGTCAGGGATGGGGTAATTTAAGTTTACCTGTCAGAGAGGGAAAAAAGTTACTTGCTTCATCGGAATGTTAAAAGACATATTGCATAGATTTTTTTTTTTTTAACCAAAATTTTTCTAATTTACCAATGTTTTTGAAGACAAAATAATATTTTGTATTTATCGCTAATGCTGCGTGGGGACAAGCATTAACAAATGTTATTAAATACAAGAATATTGTTTTGAATTTTTGCTTTATGGGCATGCAGTGCTCATACATGCAGTATTTTTTACTTACTGCACATGCATGCACAAAATTTTTTGTTTATTTTATTACTATTTGCTTTTTACAAATTCCCTTTCCCCTCTCTTTTTTTAGAAATAACGTTTGGAAAATTTTGGTATTTTGTTTTGAAAACATCATTGTTTTTTATTGGGCTTAGATCAATTTTAATATTTATATGAATCTCAGAATCATTATCATTACAAAATTTTATACTATTTGCTTTTTACAAATTTCTCGCCCCCCCCCCCCCCATCTCTCTCTCTCTCTCCTTTTTCATAAATAACATTTGGAGAACTTTGATATTTTGTTGTAAAAGCATGTTAAAAGATAGATTGAATAGATCTTCTTTTTTTTTTTTTAACCAAAATTTTTCTAATTTACCGATGCTTTTGAAGACAAAATAATATTTTGTATTTATCGCTAATGCTGCTTGGGGACAAGTATTATAACAAATGTTATTAAATACAAGAATATTGTTTTGAATTTTTAATGTTATCATCTGTTAACCTTATGTTAATTTTTATAATGAAATTGAATGAGTTTTTGTATATCCCTTGCATATTCTCCCTTGATCGTCTGTCATCTTTTTTGTTATGACCGACATTTTTTTGGCGATTTTGCAACCCTGGCTATTTTCAGCGGTAGAATTGATTAAAAAAAAATCACTGATCACAAGGAACAGTAAACATCAGAGTTTATTGGTCCGCAGACATCGTCACTGGCCCGCTACATAAAATTATATAAGTTCCTTAACCCTTTGAGTGACACCCCCCCCCCCCTTTCTCCTCCTCCGAGAATATAAATTGAACTTCCTTTCAGTTACCCAAAATTTTCGGCATAATAAAATGTAAAATTATATTTTGCTAAAAATTAAATAGTACATAAACAAAAACTGAAATTATTATGTTTTTTATTTCCGTCTATTTATTTTAACTAAGTTTTTATGCAAATTTTATGCTTTGCAGTTTTCTCAGGGATGGGAAAATTTACGTTTACCTGTCAGAAAGGGGAAAAAGTTACTGTTAGTTACTGGTCCTTCGGACCACTAAATTTTTTAAATTAGTGGTCCGATTGAATTTTTAGTGGTCTCGGACCAGCGGACCACCAAGGATTTCGAACGCTGCAAAATAGTCAAATACTTATTGCTGATTATAAATATTTTGAGATTTAATATAAATTGGAAACTAAAATATATTGCACCTAAAAAGAACACAATCTTTTTCTTTCTATTTACACCAAAATTGACAGTCAACTAATTGAAAACAGAAACAATTTGCTTTTCACAAAAAACAAACATTCACTATCAAGGGAATTTTTATACACAGAACAAAATGTATTTTTTACTGAAGAATTTGAATGCAAATGTTAGCATGCCTGTATTTTTATTGCCTAACCTTTTTAAACTAAATTAAATGAAAACCAGAAAATATTCTTTCTAATGAAACTATAAGTAACTCATTGTCTTCTAAATTAGGCAGTTTATAAATTAATATTGCTCCACATAAATATTCGTTCTACATTTACAAATCAACATTCAGAATCCTTGGTATTCTGCTGATCCACGACCACTGAAAATTCAACCTGACCACTAAGGGACAGTCCATAAATGATGTCACACTTTTTGGCCCCTCCCCCCCCCCTTTGTCACACTTCACCTTACCTCTTGCCCTCCCCTCTTGTCGCATGTCATGCTATATTACATAACATATACTTGCAGTTCAGAAACAAAGCACTGCTTTATAGATCATATTTAAAATTTTAACTTTATAATTAAACTTTCATATTAACTTTAACTATTTGTTTTCACGACATTTGTGAGCATAACTATAAAATATGATTTGTGTATTTATTTTGTAT
This sequence comes from Maratus speciosus, assembly GCA_963932465.1. Taxonomy (NCBI): domain Eukaryota; kingdom Metazoa; phylum Arthropoda; class Arachnida; order Araneae; family Salticidae; genus Maratus; species Maratus speciosus. The sequence continues at coordinate 16,131,723 of OZ010793.1, read as the reverse complement.
GAAATAATATTAAGGTTTACGACAAAAAACATAAATTAATATGCAATAGTCATAAAATATTAATATGAAAGAGCATTTGAAAACAGTAGTATTTTGGAATTTGAAATGGAATTTAATATATTTGGCTTTAAATCTTATCCTTTAGTGTTGACTCTAGAAAAAAAGGGCCGTCGGGCAGTAATTTTTCAAAAAGGGAACACTATTCTAAAAAAAGGGAACACTATCTAAAAAAGGGTACATTTCTTCAAAAAGGAAACATTGTTCTAAAAAAAGGCACATTTTTTTTTTTCAAAAAAGGGACACTTAAACCTTGTTCACAAAAATATTTTGAACTGGTTTGTTTAGAGAGCCTAGAATTTGTGATATTTTTTCGGGATCAATTGGATTGCCACGAGGCACATAGGAAATGTTGAAAAGGGCAGCTGGGCGTATCGGGAGGGTTTAAAAGAGCTGGCGGGCACAAAAAAGAAAAAAAGGGCCGCCTAGCGCTGCGCCCTGCTAAAAAGCGGCTTAGAGTCAACTCAATACTATCCTTACTTTATGAGTATAAAATACTTTCAAGGATCGATGCAGGTTTTTATTCTTGGGGCCCATTTTGTGAAAAGTAAGTTATTTTTGTGAATTTTATAATATTTTTGTGAAAAATAGCATTTTGTAACGAAAGTGGAAATCCAGTTACTCATTCGAACCAAGAATTTATAAACAAGAACTTCTTTAAATCCCCTTGCTAAATTTTTTGTTTTTCGTGATCTGGTTTTATTTACAAATTACACATTTTAAAACAGTTTTTATGAAAAAGAATGTTATGAAAGGGGCCTGTTTATTAAAAGGAATTTTGTGAAGGGGTCTATTTTATTAAATAGATTTTTGTGAAAGAGCCCTAAATAGGCCCCAAATTTTGCATGGATCGACCCCTGATTTTAATTTCAAAATAACTTCAAAATTTAATCTGCTGATTTTTAATGCTTTTATTTTAACCAAAATGTGTGATGTCACATTTCTTCCTACCCCCTCCCATCCCCTTGTCACAATTTCACGAACCCTACTCCAAGCATGACATTAGTTGTGGGCAGCCCCTAATTTGAAAAATTTAGTTGTCCGCAGAACCAGTAACTTTTCTGCCCTCCCGATCGCAAATCACAATTTTATTTAACAAATTAAAATTTCACATTTTATTAATGCTGAAAATTTTGGATAACTGAAAAGTGAGTTTGGTTTATATTCTGGGGAGGGTAGAGGGCTCAAAGGGTTAAAGGTGCTTAATAGAATTTTATGTTGTGGACCAGTAAATTCTAATGTTTGAGTCCTTGAGACCAGTGACTTTTTATTAATCAGCTCTGACACAGCAAATTTAGCTCGAAACATAAAGATTGGGGGATATATATATAATAGTAGAAATAAGCAAAAAAAAAAAAAAAAAAAAAAAAAAAAAAATGCAATTTTGTACCAATCATTCTTACAGTCATAGTTTGGTTATCTTCACTGCAGTCTTGATTGGTTGTTGCCATACTTTCTTAGCAATCTTCTATAATTAGAATGCACAGACAAGATATTTGACTGTGGTCCAAAAATGATAAACACGTAAGAAATGTGACCATATTAAACTTATGAACTTTATGGTCTTAAATCACATTGTTTGGCGACTTTTTTTTCTTTTTTTTTTCTTTTTTTTTTAATATAATATATAAGTGAATTATTAAATACAGTCAACTCTGTGAAATCCGCTGATGTGATGATCCGCCAATGTCTATTATCCGGACTACATGTTGGAATGTAAACAATGAAAATTCCATTAACAGTTAAACTCTTAGATAAAGTTAAATTTGGTATTTTTTTTTCATAAGTTATCAGTTCTCCAATGAATAAATATTTAAATATAAATTGGTCATAAATGTTTAAATTTCTCAGGGCAACAAAATTTTATCTCAGAGCAAAAAGTAATGATTGTTCATAGACTATAGAAAAAAATTATTGACAACAAAGCAAAACTGAAATTACCATTATGTTGTGTCAACGTTTAAAAAAATTAATACAATTAGTAAAATAATAATGCATTATGTTTTTCTTTTACATTGTAATTATAATTTGTGTGCAGTTTTTTCTAATTTATTGCCAGACTCTAAAAAGTAAAATGTAAACAAATGGATGATCTATAATCTGCAAAAATGTGTAATCTGCAAAACCGTCTGTCCCTAAGTGTGCAGATTTCACAGAGTCGACTGTATATAATTTTATTTTTATTTTATGAAAATCAAAGGGGTTTTGTCGTAAAGATGAAAATAAGCACTCGCCACCCGGCGATTAAACTTGAAAGACTGGCGACTAAAAATATGGAAGGAACCGGTCAATTGCAGGATTTTGTAAAAAAAAAAAAAACCTCAAATTTCATCAAAAAATCACGAAAAATGCCGCTAATTTTGTCAAGAGATCGTGAAAACTCGCATTTCTTCGAAGGATCGTGAAAACTCGCATTTCTTCGAAGGATCGTGAAAACTCGCATTTCTTCGAAGGATCGTGAAAACTCGCATTTCTTCGAAGGATCGCGAAAACTCGCATTTCTTCGAAGGATCGCGAAAACTCGCATTTCTTCGAAGGATCGCGAAAACTCGCATTTCTTCGAAGGATCGCGAAAACTCGCATTTCTTCGAAGGATCGCGAAAACTCGCATTTCTTCGAAGGATCGCGAACACTCGCATTTCTTCGAAGGATCGCGAAAACTCGCATTTCTTCGAAGGATCGCGAAAACTCGCATTTCTTCGAAGGATCGCGAAAACTCGTATTTCTTCGAAGGATCGCGAAAACTCACATTTCTTCGAAGGATCGCGAAAACTCCAATTTCTTCGAAGGATCGCGAAAACTCCAATTTCTTCGAAGGATCGCGAAAACTCCAATTTCTTCGAAGGATCGCGAAAACTCAAATTTCGTCGAATGGCTGCTGAAAAATCATGAATTTCATCGAAGGATCATGGGGGGGGGGATGCAAATTTCATCATAGGGCATGGAAAAGTTCAAATTTTGTGAATGGTTCGCAGAAAAGACTAGAACGGGCTCTGTGACAGACTGACAGAGGAGCGAGACGAATAGGGTTTCATCAGATGAACGAAACCCTAAAAATTGAATTTCAAGCCCTGTCTTCAGCGGTTATAAAATTTTTGCGACGATTGATAAATCCTGCCATTTCATTTTACGATTGATTGACAAAATTTACTCTGTTTTTCCTCTGTTGAATTGAAAAATTGCATGTTTTTTTTCTGAGATGAGTAGACAATTTGATATTTTTTTCCCATTAATCGATCACAATTAAAAGATTTCGCAGTTTTTTTCTTGTGTGGAGTTGACATATTTCTTGATTTTTTTCCCCCCTCTTTACAATCAATTAACAAATTTTGCATTTCTCTTGCCTATTCGATGAATTTAGCTGGGTTTTTTTCTTCTTCGGCCAATTAGTGAAATTCAGATTTTTTTTTGCAGCTGATTGATGTATTTTTCGATTAAATTAAATAAAAGGGTGAATAAAAAAAAGCAGTAAGGACCCCTGGGTGCATAAAGTAGTTAGTAGTAGGGCCGCCGGGCTTTATGCCCTGACAAATAAGCCCATAGTCAATACTATTTTTACATTACCAAAATTCCTTTTTAGGTGCATTCGTAATTATATAAATCTGTAGCTATAGTTGTCATTCAGTAAGTACGCCTGTCTGTCTGTCACTCTGCATATAACTGAGAAAAAACTACCCAACCGAATGTTCTGAAATTTTAAATATATAATTATTGCAATATTTTGTTGGGTCATTTCAAATTTTATGAAAATCAGATCTATAGTTTAATGACAGGGATAGTCTAAAGTTTTCCATTACATTACGGCCAATGGGGGGGGGGGGGGGGAAGTGCATTTTAATGATGTTACAGCCAACAGAATGAAATGGATATGCACTTATTGAACCGTACTAAAATATACATTCAGTGAGTACAATATGCGGTGCAAAAAATATTTATAAAACTAGCTATAGTACGAACGCACCTCATTAGCTACGTTTGACGTGCAATTTCCAACTTGTTTTTGTGTATCAGTACTTTAATGAAATCCAATATTTTTTTTTACATTTCAATTACTTTTTTTTATTTTTATCCTTAGGATATACCTAGAATTCCTGAGAGTCCACTCTGAGAATGCAAACAGTGTTCCCCTTGCAGCGTGACTTTTTAGAGAAATCTGTTTAACGGTAATTATAATTATGTTTATGCTAAAGAAACTACTTTTTGCAGTAGATGCTGCTTAATGTGATTATGTGTAATATCAGCCTGTTAGTGTTTTCAAAATCATCATATGTCTCGACCTAACGCATCATGCTAAAAGCATCGCTTTGTGTGAAAAATATTTTGAATTATATTAAGAATTATATAAAAAAATTCAGTTGTAGTTGGTTCAATATATTCTTAATGCAGCAAACCAGTCCCATGAGATACAAATGTACTTTTTAAATTAACTTAATTTTTTATATATATATTTTGCTAAATCATACTTAATTAATGCAAAATTATACCCAGGTTTCACTGATAAATGTATAGGTATTATGTAGAAGTTTAAAGTGTTCTGCAAAAAAACTCAATAAAGTCCCAACCCCCCCCCCCCCCCCCCCCACCCTTTTTTTTCTTTTTAAAGAAAACCCCGAGTTTTAGACCAGTGTGCTGGGTGTTTTAAAACCCTCTATATTGTTATCAAAAACTTGTGGTCCCGAAGTAATCACATTAAGCAGCACATCTATACTATACAGTGAAACCCCCGATCTATCGTTCCAGCATCCATCGTTTTCCCACATTGATCGTTTTACTTCTATGGTCCCTGCACAAATTATACTTAAATAATGTTAACAAAACCTGCATTCATCGTTCGTCAAGAAATCTTTTTCCCGCATTCATCGTTGTAAAATTTTTCTCCCCACCGAAATGAAATTGAAGGTCAAGCGGATCCATATGACATACAAACTGGAATTACTTCTTTTATCCTAAAATAACTCATTTGAGCTGTTTCGGGAGGGGGGGGGGCAGAGATTATCAAGAGGTCGTACATCTTCTTGATGCCAGAATAATCAATTGTTTTAAGCAATTTTACAGGAGAAAGCTAGTGAAATATCTTTGTTTCATGGAATAAGCAAAAGAACGTACTCCAAAAATAGAGCTTCTGCAGGCTATTCATTTTGTACTTTCAGCTTGGCATGGAGTAACTTCTTCATTCCATCCAGAAGTGTTTCGTGAAATGCAGTTTTTTTGCGAAAAACTCATGGAGAATGCTCAACAGAAGGGAAAGAAAATAATGAATATGCTGACGATAATGCAAATGAAGAGTGGTTGCGTGTAAAAGAGGATGTCTCTGTTACAAAATTTAACGATATATTTCTATTGATCGAGATGTTGCGACATGTGGTGTCCTAAGCATAGAAGAAATGTGTGATGATGCAAAAAAGGAAAATAATGGCGAAGAAGCAGAAGATAATGTTCATGCCGATGAAGCTAAGCCTACACCAGCGCAAAGTCTGTCTGATTTAATTACGGCATTTGAAACTATACGAACTTTTTTATATGTACATGAAATTACAGAAAATGACCAGAAATATGTTGTACATCCTGAAAATTTGTTGTTTAATTTAAAAAATGAACGAAAAACTGAATATAAAATTACTCATTTTTAGAATAAATATCCATTTTCTACAACTTTGATTTATTTATTTTACAGTTTGGTCTGTAACAAATTAGTATTTATTAATATACTGTATACATTGCATGTATTAGTAAGTAATGCTTAAACTTTTTTTTTTTTTTTTTTTTCGTGTTTTGACGTTAAACCACATTCATCGTTTTCCTGCATTTATCGTTTTTTCCACACACACCTTGAAAAACGATGGATCGAGGTTCTACTGTATTTAAATATTAATAAATTTGTATGTGTTCAAACTGTTCAAAGCAAAAAAGACAGTATTTATATGAAACATTTAATTATAGACTTTTTTCCATAATTGTATTAAAATATGTATTACTTTCCTTTCTTTTCAGTTTGTAGAATTTTTTTGTTGTTGGATTCGTATTGATTTTAAGCAGAAAATTCGTGTTTTGGTTGGTATAAACTGATCCATGTTAAACGTTAATGTTTTTGATTTACCAGACGTAACTTGACGTCTCTTGCTACTTCAAAGAGTATGTTAAGTTATACACTAATGTAACAAATACTTCTTTATTATAGGGGCTATGACATAACTCAGTCATGACCGAGTTAAGATTAAGAAAGTGTGATTTCTTGGCAAATATTATAAACTGTCGTGAAAGTGAAATTGCGACCAATAAAAAATGTCTAACTATATATGGCTTATTCCTTATTATATATATATATATATATATATATATATTGTATTAATTGTTATGTTTTATTTATGCATAAATTAAACTAATAGTTTTTTAATGTGCATATTAAATGGTATCAATATAAAACAAATAATTGTTTGTGCGTTTGATACATTGATAACTATTTTATAAAGATATTTCAATCTGTGAATGTTTTTAAAATGTAAATAAAGGTTGCCACAAAGTGATTTTGAAAATGTTGATAAATTGCCAAATAATTTTTGCAGTTGTAATTATTTATGAGTACAAAAACAACGAAGATAATGTGTCAAATGATTTCTGCCAAAATATGCCAACTGACTGCGAATCTGCAGTAACAAAATATTTTAAGCACTAAAAAGTAGAAAATATAAATAAATAAAATATGTATTTAAAAATATTACCTTTTTATCATTTCAAATTTTCAAATGGTTTAATATTAATATAATTATGATTACACATTGAGTAAACAGTTTAGAAGAAGTGTAGTTATAATTGTTTATGAGTACAAAAACAATGAAGATAATGTGTCAAATCATTTCTTCGAAAATATGCCAACTGACTGTGAATCTGCAACAACAAAATATTTAAACACTAAAAAGTAGAAAAGATAAAAAAAATAATGTATTTAAAAATTTATATGCCTACTCTTTTTATCATTTAAAATTTTCAAATGGTTTAATAAATATAATTATGATTACACATCAAGAAAACCGTGTAGAAGTCTATTTTTAAGGACCATTTCATGTTTTTTATCCAAGTGTCAATCAGAAGGATGAATTTTCAATAATCGGGCCCATGCCAAATTAACGTGTTGTAATGAAAAATTTTTTTAACTACATAAACTTGCAGTTTTGAAAGGTGTGATTTTTAAAGATAAACGTTGAATGCTTATGAATTGTTTCTTAAATTGTTGTTATTTTTTTCACCCCTCCCTTTTTTCCCCCTCTTCTCCCTCATGTCTGTGGAAACATAAATAATTTCGAAATTGGAAACTCCTCCCCCCCCCCCCCAATTGTGAAATTTGGCTTTTTTTTTCTCCTCAGGTTTCCAAGAATAAAAATTATACAAAATTGTATTTTTTTTTTTTTGCTTGGTTTTATGCACCTTGGACCTGAAATAAAACAGATGTTGTAAAATTATCTGTGTGACTGAAAATAAAGCCAAAATGGTAAATTTTCTCTTCAATCTGCATGCAGTCTGTCTCAAATCGAAAGGTCTGTGTGACATAAAATAACGATGGTGGTATAAACTTTTTACAAATTTTACAGCAGTTCATTGAAATTTAATTTTTTTTTTTGGGGGGGGGGGGGGGAAATTGTTTTCAGAAAAAAAGTGTCATCTTTTTTCTGAAAACTTTTATCTTTTAACTTCGGTGTAGCTCAAAGAATATATTATAATTACATATGTAAAAGGCTGATGGGCCCGCAAAATATTCTGCTATTTCCAAAAAGAAAAACATGATTGGGTGATCCATTTAAACTGTATTTTACATGTCATGCTAAAAATGTTGTATATGCAACTGACAATATTGCCATCAGTTTTAATAGTTGTTGTCCCGGTAGCAGAATGTTCGAAACAGGAGACGAGCTTCGCAGATTTTCTTTTCTCTTTTGCAGATTCTTCTTCGTCAGACCTTTATTTTGCTTCATAGTATTATGTTTAGCTCTTTCTTTATTACTTAATACAAAAAGTTAATATTGTTATTAATAAAATATTTTAAAATGTCTAAAAACGTTACATGTAAGTGATTGTTTGATTAATTAACGCTTCAATTGTAAAAATATTTTACCTGCAGATTATTTTTTGTCCCTGAAGTATCTGTCACAGGCACATGGAGAATTTTCTGCTACTGGGGTTGTTGTATAATAAAAAATATCTGTTATACTACAAACTATGAATAATAACTGGTTAAATTCAGTTTTTGTGGTACTTTATTCTTTCTATGGGGGGGAGGATGAAATTGACCTACTTTTTCGGCTCAATGAATGGTATCCTGCCTTTAAAGAAAATTATAGAGGATTCCATGAAATCATAAAAACACCTTTTCTTCATAGCAAAAAGCTGGTTTTTGTTGTTTGAAATAAGATTTTGGGTGAAATCTGTAGGGTATACTTGATAAGTACCAGGTTTCAATCTGAAGAAAATCTCCAAAATTGGCCCTTTGTAAAATGGTTATTTAAACACTGAAACTGTTTATAGAAACAAAGTGTAATTTTGCATATGAAGTCTTAATTTTTTTTTTCTTTGCAAATTTGCCGGTTCCTATTTGGAAAGTTTTATGTTTGTTAATTTTAACTTGTATATAGAAAAATTAACTGAAATAACAGTAGACATTAAAGGTCTGCACAGACTAAAATTTTCAGGTTTGGCCTTAACAAATTCTATCTTGGCTTAAAATTTTTACAATTTTGCTGTTATTTCAAATTGTGCAGACCCAAAAAATCCAAGATTAAAAAAAAAAAATACTAAGCTGGGGCCAAAATCCCAAATTCACCTTCAGTTTCTTTTTTGAATAAGTATTCAATCCTTTTCAAAAGATATTTTTTCTTTCTTAAAAATTTCAAAATGGACTTTTTTGAATGACCCCATATATCTCTCATTGAAATAAAATACAAGGGTACTAAATAAAGCTTACTGAAATAAACCACAGTTTTATATGTATATACACAACACATGATTATGCACAAAAATTTACTATTTTTTTCTCTTTTTGTCTAGCTTTGTGAACTGCATTTTACATCTGATGACATTCATGATATCCCCTCTCTACACTGCAGAAAATGAAATATTGTCAGCAGTTTTGTTAGCTACATTTAAGAAAAGATGGCATTCCGTCCTGATAATTTGGCTAGAACACTTCTAAAACAAGATACTTCATGTAATTACCCAGATGACTGACTTCAAATGGAAAATACAGATCAACCTTCCCTTGCGATTTTTTTTCCGAAGTTATTTTAAATGCATTAGTTTTTGTTTGTTCCTGTTGGAACATTAATTATAAACAGTGTAATTGATGCACTTATATATTTAAACTTACCTTGAATTTCTTTTTATGTGTATGTTATATTATGTGTTATTTAAAAATAAATAAATCTTAAATTTATATCAGAGTTAATTAAAGTTTGCTTTTGAAATTATTAGCTATATTTGAGGACATGAGTTTCAAAATTCGCCTTATCCAGAAAATCAAATTTTCAGAAATCGTGAAAAACCTCTGATCACGTCCATTGGTCTTCATTCTAAACCAAGATTTTACAATGCCAGAAATACACAGTAAAGCTAGTGTTTTGCAGATTGTATTGTTTTCTCAATTCATGTCCACCAGTACCAGTAGAATAGAATGACAGAGAAAACTCGATTTTTTAACTTTTAGATAAGACAAGTTTTGAAACTGACGTCCTCATTTAATTCTTATGCATGAATATTCAATAAATATTTTATTACTTCTACTTTTTTATGGGATGTGAATGTACACAGCCACGTTTGAATCATTCTGTGACAATAAATTGCTTCAGAAACTTATTTAACTTAGAAGATTTGTGTTTAGATTTCTATGAAGAGTTACGGGAAGAAGCAACAATTTTTTTTTTCTGCCATTGTTTAACCTTAATAAAACTTTCAAATAGTACATTTATATGAAATGAGCAAGTTAATTGAACAGAATTTAAGTACTTTTTGTGTACTCTAATTTCAGATGTACATAGTTTGCAGCCGATCCAATAAATTTTACATCAAGAAAGTTTCTTTAAATATGTTGCATAATATGTAGAAAATAGAAATAAGATAAATCTTATTTATTAACATTTCTGGATCTAAACATGTTTGTTTGATCAGCAGAGTATGCACTAGAAATTGGGGTATTTTATTAATGTAGTAATTAAAAAATGCAGATAGTATATGTAGATTCTTAAAACAACACTTCAAGTTTAGAAACAATAAGATAAAATAGCTCACATTAATGTGATGTTTTATGTAGGCATAGAGATATAAAACTGAAAAAAAAAATGAATTAAGATAATGTATTTTTTCAGTCATCTGCCCTAATATCTAAACAGCATAGCTGCCAACTTGTACGGATTTTTCATACCACTAAAATGTAACAGGAAATTTTAGTTAATTTAATCACTGCAATTCAAGCAATTTTAACGTTTAAATAAATAAAAAAATTCTATAAAATTTTAGTGGTAAGAAAAATACGTACAAGTTGGCAGCTATGAAACAGAAACTAACAGGAGATGGATGTTGCTATTAAACAACAAAAAGTACATTCAAACCTCATTAACATGTACAGAATTAACCTGGTATATTTTAATATGAATTGTTCCTACAATGCCTGTCAAAATTAATACAACGATTTTGTTACTAATAATATAAACTATTGATGATAACATGAGGGAAAAACTTTTAATTTGCCTTGAAATTTATGTTAACGAGGTTTGACTGTATAACTACTACAGTAGTATTTTAAATTTTGTTTCAGTCATGAAATTTATGGATTAATAAACAAAAACAGTTAAACATTTTAAATAATATCACGAGCATTAAAGCCTTTCCTTATTCCACGTTGTGTGGATTTGTTCGCATTCAACTATTGTGACCTATGCATCTGGATGCGTAAGTTTAGGTGTTGAAAATTTTTTTCCTACACTTCCAGAGAATGTTGATCCTGTGCTAATGAAGCCCAATTCCATAATGAATATAAATTTATGTAAATTTTTTGAATGAAAAAAATCATCGCAGCAGTGTTTTGGGAAAAAAATTATCAGAAAGGCTCAAAAAGTTATTTTCAAATAAATTGGACAATTAGATTGATCAATAATTATTAAAATATTAATTAAAATAGTTTTTCTATCTATTTTTCTTAAATCATATTAAAGATACAAATATTTCAGAGGGGGAAAGACCTACTTTACAGAAGTTTTCACAGACAATACAGTCTTGAAGTATCAGCGTGACATAAGATTTTTCCTTAAACATCTAGGTAGTACTAATAGAAAAGAAATTAACCGTAGACGTGAAAGTTGTGAATATTAACCCCTTGAGAGGCGATGGGATATATTTTATCTCACCTAAGTTTAATCAAGATTTGCACCGGAAACTTTTAAATAAATTTTATTTTTGTAACTTTGATGGAAAAAACTTGTAAAATTGCTTTTCCTTATTTTGAAACAAAAATTTTCAAAGATCCGGTGTGAATTTAACATTACAGGAACACAATCACTTTCTCAAGGGGTTAAATGAAATGGATTTGAATTAAAAATGGGACTTGCAAAGCTGAACCTAATTCATACATTTGTTTTAGAAATATAATCTGTTATTACGGTGTGCTTCTTCAAGAGTTTTATTTTTTATACTTTACAGATATGAATTATGAAATATTTAAGAAAAAAAAATATAAGCATACTTATTTATTACCACCTTCCCACGTAATGAAAGAAGAAAAAAACTTTAAACCAGAAATTTTATTTAATGAAATAAAGTATATTTCAAATCTCTACCACATAGAGGCAAGACACATTTAATTAAATAAATTTTCTGGTTCAAAGTATTTATTTTTGGGAAAAACGGCTTATTGGCAAATATGGGTATGTGTTTGGGGCAGTTTGTGTGATAAAAAATGGTCTTTATTTAAACGAGGAGGGTGTGAGGGCCTTTTTCTTTTATATGCCTCTTGTCAAGGATCTCCGAACAGACCTAAATTGTACCTAATTAGACACCTGAATCCCACCTTAACCCTCCCCCCCTCCAAAAAATGCTTATTTAAAAATATGCACTCTTGTGAGTTATGAGTGTTTATACAATAGTATAACTTGCTGAATTATTCATATGTACCTTGGTAGAAAAAAGGCCCAATGCATTTTTCATCTCTTAAAGTCGAATAAAATGAAAGAAATAACCTTTCACATTTTAAAATGAAAAATTTAAAGGGCAAAAACTTATCAAAGCAGAACAATAATTTAGAATTAACAAAATTCTTTTAAAATATTTCTATCAAACAAAATGATAAACAATAACAGTGGTAATTGTTAGTCCAATATTAATACTTAAAAAATCCCTTTTTTAAGTATTAATATTGGAAAATCCCTTTTTTAGAGCCTTTTTTTTTTTTTTTAATAAATCAGTTTGAGTTCAGCAAGCAAACTTTATTTAAAATAAAAGGCTCTAGGAAGAGGATAAATAATAGAATTTAATAGGATTATTTAAATGAAGGAGTAGTATTTGTTCAGAAATAAACTAAGAAAATATGGAACTTTAATTCAGCCCCCCTCCCCCCTCAAAAAATAAAACAAAATTTGGATATTTTTGTTTAAATATTTTGTTTCAAATGATTGTAGTAAAGCTAATAGAAATTAAAAGTGAGCATATTTAAATTTCTAACTCCTAAAAGTTTAATGTATGTATATTTCGCAAAATCTGAAAATAAATATTCTGAAATCGCTTTCATTTATACACCCAACCAACCAATCTATAATTCATCGCTTTCTCATCAAAATTTGCTTGATAACTCATCTAAAAGTCATCGGAGATTCATCGTTATGAAATCGTACTCCTCGGGGATTCATCATATTTTTTTCTAAAATTCATTAGGTTGCGATCATCCATTGATCTAAGGCCAATGAGACATTTCTGAGTAATTGCCGATGAAAATCATCCCTGTCCGAGTTATCAGATGAAAAATAATTAACAAATATATTTAAATATGAACATAAAAGTTAATAATAGTTTTTAAATGATTTATAAAACTATTGAAAATGATTATAATTATTTAACTAGTTGGATGTGCCAATCCCATAACTTTCTTCTATCTTATACATCTTAATATTTTAAAAACTAGTTACACATGTTAATACTTCAATATTATTAGTTCATTACTACACCAACTTTGATTTTCATCTTAAATTTCTGCTTCAGTCAATTAAATGAACTAAAAACGAGTTAATCTATATCATGATATTTGTTAAAATTAATAGTTTTTCCTTATTCTGTTGTTATCAAATGTTTGCGAATAGCCGGCTTAGCAGGAAGTGAATTCCCGCCTTTGCACGAACCGCCGATGGACAATAGAACTAAGAAAAAATAAGAAAAGTATACAAAAATCGCTATCACAGAGCCCCTTTACCGCGCGATATTTCCAAACTCAAGGAGGACCTGATGGCCAAAGCCAAAAACATGCACGAAAAATTTGGTTCAATTGTATGCATAATTTTATACACTTTTCGATTGTACAATAAAGAAAATGGTACAGACATCGTAATTATAGCGCCCCCTTCCAGCGGAATTTTTCCAAATTCTGGGAGGGCCTTCATGACATGACCAAAAAGAAACACAAAAATTTGGTTCAATTCTATGCATAACTTCATACACTTTTCGATGGTACAATATTCAAAATGGCACAAAAATCGCTATTACAGCGCCCCCTACCAGCGATTTTTTTTCAAATTAAGGAAGGACCTGCTTGCCATAGCCAAGAACTTAAAATAAAAATTTGTTTCAATTCTATGCATAACTTCATACACTTTTTGATGGCACAATATGCAAAATCGCTATTACAGCGCACCCTAGCGGCGAATTTTTTCCAAATTCAGGGAGGACCTGCTTGTCATAGCCATACACTTAAAATAAAAAATTGGTTCAATTCTATGCATAACTTCATACAATTTTAGATGGTACAATATTCAAAATCGCGCATAAATCGCTGTTACAGCGCCCCCTACCGGCGATTTTTTTTCCAAATTCAATGAAGACCTACCTGCCATATTCAAAACTTAAAATAAAAATTTGGTTCAATTCTATGCAAAACTTCATATACTTTTGGATGGTACAATATTCAAAATCGCACAAAAATCGCTATTACAGCGCCCCCTACCGTCCATTTTTTTTCCAAATTCACGGAGGATCTGCCTGCCATAGTCAAAAACTTAAAATAAAAATTTGGTTAAATTCTATACATAACTTCATACACTTTTGGATGGTACAATATTCAAAATCGCACAAAAATAGCTGTTACAGCGCCCCCTACCGGCGAATTTTTTCCAAATTCAGGGAGGATCTACCTGCCATATACAAAAACTTAAAATAGAAATTTGGTTAAATTCTATGCATAACTTCATATACTTTTGGATGGTACAATATTCAAAATCGCACAAAAATCGCTATTACAGCGCCCACTATCGGCGAATTTTTTCCAAATTCAGGTAGGATCTGCTTGCCATAGTCAAAAACTTAAAATGGAAATTTGGTTCAATTCTATGCATAACTTCATACACTTTTTGATGGTACAATGGCGACAGACAGACGGACACACGGGCAGACAGACGTTTTTATAAAGATGTTTTTTGGGATCTCTGACCCCTAAAACATGTAAATCAGTCGAAAACCGGACGTCGAAAATAATTTCGATTACAATACTTTCTTCTATTGAAGATAGAAGAAAGTAAAAATATACATAACCTTTGGCCATAAAAAAAAAAAAAAAAAAAAAAAAAAAAAAAAAAAAAAAATGTTGCAAAAGAATTAGAATCATGTTTGGAGGAAAATATTAATGTATTTTGAATGAAAATGTATTTGATTTTTTAAATAAATGTAAAATTTTGCAAATATTTACCTGTTGTAAAGGCAGAAATATTCATGTTAAAGCAAAGAGTTTGTTGAATTGAACCTAATTTCTTATTTTTGTTTTGCTCATTGCGTTAAAGGGATGGAATAATACTTTCTTAAAATTCCCACATAAAAAAGAAACTTACTTCTTTACATCTAAAGTAAAAATGAAAAACGGTTAAATATTTAGAAAGGGATTAATTTATGTTTCAAATAATTTCGTCTAGAAAATTCCTTTCTTTCTTTTCTCTATTTCGATCTTCTTTTAAAGGTAGGGGGCAGAAAGACTAGAAAATCTGAAATTAACCCTAGAACTACCGGAAATTTTACTCAAGTTTTATAAAAACATTCTACACCAGAATTTTTCTGATTTATACATTTAGTTTGTTTTGAAGAAATTTCTGGTTTGAATAAATATTTTGAATGTACATGTCGGGTCCAATGGACCCGTCTGGTAGACGGAAGGTTAATCTCTTGCTTTACGAAACTTTAAAAATACATGATTCGACATCTGTCGAATCTTGGAACTTGAAAACATGTTTTTTTGAATAGAACATTTTAACAACATTTCACACTTTTATAAAATGGAATGATTGCAAAATATGCTCTTTATAGTGAAGAACGAGATAATGCTGGGGATAATTGTATCACTGAACATTGTGGGACAAAAAACACAATTGACAACCTATGTCTGAGACACCCCAAAACCAACTGTTAATCCTTGAAGGGAGTCGCTTCATTAAAAAAAAAAAAAAAATAATAAAAAATAAAATCTCCCTATCGTAAAAGTCTATGTTACCATACGAGAAAACTTAAATACATAATTATTCATTTCATAATATAATTATCAAAATACGGTTTCACTCTCAGAAAGTAGAGGTCAGATGACGATGAGGTGGTGCGTTTAACCTTCCGTCTACCAGACGGGTCCATTGGACCCGACATGTACATTCAAAATATTTATTTAAACCAGAAATTTCTTCAAAACAAACTAAATGTATAAATCAGACAATAATAAGTTAAATAAACAAATTAAATAGTTTTAAGTAAAAATTCTGGTGTAGAATGTTTTTATAAAACTTGAGTAAAATATCCGGTAGTTCTAGGGTTAAAAAAAGGCGATAAACCTTGAAATTTTGACTTGAGGGTGTTCTCAAATCCAAAAGGGCAACTTTCTGACATAATTCTTTTAATTTATTTTAGTTCGAAAATGCATGAAAATACTAGCTGGTGTTCTTGTTCACAAACTATGCCATTAAGCTGTTTTTTTTTCATTTTTTTTGCAAACGCAATAGATCTTTCAGAAAAGATTGAACCGAATTTCCGCGCGAAGGAAGAAAGAGCACTCAAGAGCGGTCGAAAAACGTGTTTGTCACATGATCAAAATAGCTTATAACCCAATAGGTAGCTGATTGATCAAAAAATCGGAAAAAACAGTTCAATTCCAAATCGTTTCCATGACCCGACTTTCCAATTTTATTTCTTTCCATTAAAAAATGAATTTGTAAATGTGTCAAAACCTTTTGCGCTTGTTGAGCAGAGCAGTTAAGAACAGCCATTTATGAAATTCAATCATCTTCTTAAAAATACTTAAAATTGTAGGGGGCATTTTTTTTAGAAACGCACCTAATCGGCATCTGACGTCTCTTTTTGGATGGTAAAAACTGCATTTTGATAATTATATTAAGCCATGCGTAATGCGTACTTAAGTTGTCGCTTGCATCATTACAGGATTTCGCTTAGCAATTGAAACATTTCAATGAAGCGACCCCTTTAATGTAACGACGATACTGACAGACAATAGTTGATGTATCGGTAGTGCAAGCAATTTTACTGATTTAAACGATTTATTTGCATAAAGCAAATATTTCTTAAGGAACTTAAAAAATGGGTTTTAGGAAGCACCTGCAAAAATAAGTTTAATTTATTAATTACAATTTATTACAAAATGTTTCTGACTTCAAATGTTTTAAAGGAAATATTTTCTTAAAAGACATTTGATAATATTGTCTTTATAAGGACATTTATATTATTTTATATATATAAAAAAAGCAGACACAAATTAGTGTTCGTTTGCACCTGTTTAGTTAAAACAAATTCAGAGTAAAATTTTATATTAATATGTTAAATATAGAATAAAATTATAAATTTTTAAATTCTTTTACAGACAGAAAATGTAAATGTTTTTGCAATTATATGTTATTTTATAACTATTCACTAAAAAGGAAATATTTTAAAAGTAGAATAGTTGCAAGAAAAATTGTCAATTATTTATGAGGTATCAATGATATTTCATCTAAAATTATACTGTGATTTTATCATTATACAAAATATCAGAAAAAATAACATTGAATCTCCCCAATAATAGATAGGAATTCAGAAAATAAGCAAATAGCATAATAAATGCTTCAAAATTCAGGTCAAATATAAATTTTTTGAGTAACTATGGAAACAGCTGTACATTTTTATGGATTAATATTGATATATCTTTTTATAGTATCGATTATTTGATAGTTTTTAAGTATGTTCGTAGTATGTATGTAGTATAGTATGTTCAGCCATTTTCTGGACGGTTTATGATTACTACAATGGAGTTAGGAGACATATAGTATACTGTGTATCAGCTGCGAGTGAAGTAACTGAGGAATTGTCACAATATGGCGGCTACTTTTTTTTAAATCGGATTAACGGTTTCTGTTAATCGCCTGTGCAAACTATACTAGTAAATTTGAACAAAACATTTCGTTTTATTTCACACGTTAAGCGCCACGTCAGTCACCGGTGACTGACACTGAACATTCCGTTTAAAACGCGTCATTCACCGATCACTGACGTCTAAAATATGACATAAAACTAAACTAGTATGTTGTGGCCATCACAAAACTTTCTTCTATATAAATCACGTCAATTAAATCATTTAAATAGTACAAGAAATAACAACGATTTAGCACCAATTCATATCAAAGTATATCTGAATTTGAAGTTGGATGAAAACTCGTGCATTAGTTCTTGAGATAGAGCTATAGCGGAAATTCTGAAAAAATGTAACATAGCCGCGCCACCTGTTGAGCGATTTACACCAAAAGTAAACAGCACTAAACGATATGAAGGTATACCTGAATCTGAAGTTTGTTAAAAATCTAAGCATTAGTTCTTGAGATAAAGCTATTGCGGAAATCGTAAAAAATACAGCATAGCAGCGCCACCTGTTGAGCGATTTACACCAAAAATTAAGCAGCACTAATTTATACGTCAATTCATGTCAAGGACTAACTAAATCTGAAGTTTGATGAAAATCCGTGCAATAGTTCTTGAGATACAGCTCTTATGGAAATCGTGAAAACTGCAGCCCAGCAGCGCCGCCTCTTTGGCGATTTACACCAAAAATTAAACAGCACTAATTTATATCAGGGACTAACTGAATCTGAAGTTTGATGAAAATTCGTGCATTTTTTCTTGAGTTAGAGCTATTGCGATAATCATGTACAATGCAGCATACCAGCGCCACCTGTTGGGCGATTTTCACAAAAAAGTAATCAGCGCCAAACTATATCTTGGACTAACTGAATCTGAAGTTTTATGAAAATCCGTGCAGTAGCTCTTGAGATATAGCTATTGCAGAAATCGTGAATAATGCCGCATAGCAGCGCCACCTGTTGAGCGATTTTCACCAAAAACTAATCAAGTCCAGTTTATATCAAGGTCTAACTAAACATGAAGTTTTGTAAAATTCCGTGCATTAGTTCTTGAGATAGAGCGCCCACAAAATTTTTGTCACATACAGACTCACAGACAGAGTGACAGAGTGACAGACAGACATTTTCTAAAAACCATCAAATCGTGTTCTGGGCATTCTAAAACGTATAAATCCGTCGAAAACCGGAAGTCGAAATTTTTCACGAATCTAATACTTTCTTCTTGTAAAGATAGAAGAAAGTAAAAATATATATATTGTTTTAAGTAATTATTTTAAGTTTTTATTTAAAATTTTATTTAAATTATTTAAAATTTACCTACTTTATTTTGATTACAGGATTATACTTTCTTAAAAATTTCTTTAAACATTGTAAATTTTTCAGCGTTTCAGTATCAGTCGCCGTGGCACTCAACGTGTTAAGCACCTTATTCATAGAAATGTTTTCTCACAAGTATGATAAAAATTTCTATTTGTATTTACTGGTGTCAATTTTCCCAGATATTATAATATTTTTCATCGACACTAACAGAAGATTGTCACAATATGGCCTCACTACCACGAAAGTAATCTTCCACAAGTAAAAATTAATATCTGTACCTTCCAATATTTACGACTGAAATTTTACATTAATAAAGCATTTAAATAAGGATTTTTTTTAAATTTAAATTTACTCAGTTATTCCAGACTTCGGTTTTATGTGAACGAGCATTATTATTCCTCCTCCCCCATCTCCCCCAAATTATGGACATATTTCATAAAAGATAAATCATAGCATGTAATGAACGTTTTGTTGGGTCATAATAATTCTTGAAATGATTAATTAAATTAACCAGCAGGATGCGTTTAGTTCTATCAAAATATTTGAACAGAACATTTCGCTTTGACGAATAGCAGAAAAATAGTGCAAATTCTTCGGTTAATTGCTAGAAAATCTTAAAATCTGAAGAAATATATTGGGCAAAGTTTTCAATTTTAATTAGTAGGGCCGAACACCTTGGAAATTATAAGGAGTGTTCGCACTTTGATTCTTTATGGAATAAGATTCCAAAATGGCACTCTAAAAATAGCAAAAGTGTGAAATTTTTGGCTGAACGATTCGAGCAGGAAACACGGATTCTATGATCAATCGTACGTAGAGTAAAGATTAATTAACGACTGACTGCTAAAGGATTGCAATAACATGCATTCTAATCTTCTCGGGAGCGATACTACTGTAGAAATTGACATCATTTTTCAGGATCACAAAATACAAAAATATGAAAATTCTTGCCATGACTGCACTTTCGTGACTTGCTCGTACATATCTCTCACCCGCCAGAAAAGTGACACATCTCGACAAAAGCAAATTTCACAGGACAGGCAAAAGAAAGTTTGCATAACTTTACCATAAAATAAAATTACAGCCACTTAGCTCTGCATGCAAGGACTAAAAACATGCATGAAAGCATAAAACCCTATAGAATGAAGACGTAGGATGATGTCTGGAGGGTTAGGTCATTTTACCTCCCCACACAATCCACCCTCTTCTGTGGTCACAAATGGATATATAGCGTAAAACGCATGTTCTGTGTAACTACACTTATGAAAACTGGTTTGTGTAGCAAGACGCAAAATGATTTTTTGCAAGATCAGTCACTTTTAAGTTAAAATTAAAATATAATAATCATAGAATATCTTATTTGCGAAATCTCACAGCTATTTCATTTTTATTTCTTTCATTGCTGAACAATAGTTTAGCTACTGCCAATTTTCTCCCCTATATGATTAAAACAGTTTTGACGTTGTCCCCCCCCCCCTCTTGACGACTTTAAGCTGCGAAGACCTTCTACAACGGCCACTTTAAAGTAGACAGTCTTCTGCATTCCGTGGCAGGTCCGAAGTCATCGAGGGAGATCCCTTATATGTTTATCACCGCCCCTTTCTTTTGTTGATGTCCAGAGAGTTCAGGCCAGTGTTGCCAGATTGGAGACTTTTTTGTCCCGAGATTGTTGATTGTAAGTGCTTTTTTGAAATAGAAATATTCGCCCTCTTAAAAAATAGATTAAAAATTCTGAAAAATAAGCGAATTATACTACATAAAAAAAGGTTGACAGCCAAATAACCTGAATTTAAAAAGTCGTCAATCTGGCAACACTGATTCAGGAACAAAAAGCGCAGGGAAATAATTTATGTCATGTATTTTTAATGGAAGTTCAATGAAAGCAAAATTAGTAGTTTTAGAATTTACTGAAAATGTCTGTTGCAGATTCGTAGACTTGAATATTATACTGTGATGAACGATGGAACAATGGAACAATCAAGCAGGTGTTTGGATTCCCTAGTTGCATGGCAACTTTACATCCAGGCTAAGAGTATATTGTGTTACAATGCAATGGGAGCCTTGGAAAAAAGAGCGTTTAAACGCGGCTATAGCCACGAAAAAATGGAGAGTAAAAGCTAAAGAGATAGACAATTTTTAAGAAAAAATTGTTAGTAGAACTAGTAGAAAAAAAAAAAAAAATTCCATATGATCCACATAAGTGTCCAGGACAGGCGAAAAAGCTACCAAAGGAAGCCCCATAAAAAAAAAAGACTCAATTCAGAGACCATACATTTAATATAGCATGTTAAGTAAAAAAGTTTAACACAGTGAATAAAAGAAACAAAACTAAATATTTACATATTTACAAGAGAATTTAAATTACTGAAAAGACTAGCGTCTCGGTGTAGCTCCGCTCCCTATGGTGATTTTTCTCCTACCTCTTGGCTAAGGAATTGGCGCTAGTTATTTTTGAGGTTGCAGTATTTCAGACGAAGCACAAGCGCTCGCTGACGCTCGCGCTGTCGTTGAAAAGTCTGTTTAGGTTAGACGTTTTTTGAGCGAAGATGGCGATGGCGGATAATACAGCGATAATTTCATACTCACAAATTTTCACTACTACAATTCTACAATTTCTCTACTACAATTCTACTCTCATTATTTATTTATCAATCAGTTGATTGTGTTAAAAATAGTTAAAATGCTATAATTTAATCTTTCGTAATTGGGTAATCTTTTTAAAACAGGGCAAATTAGCATGTTTTTAGATAAACAGCAAAAACAATTGTATGCGGCATGATCTTTGTCGGTTGGAAGATAGGATTTTAATTTCTTGTGCATTATTAAACACTAAAAAAATTCTTTCCTAAAATTTTCTCAAAATATTATGTGAACCGTGGTACCTACAAATAAAAATTCAATAAAATCATATATTTCTTCTATTAAGGTAGAGTAAACACTTCTCGAAAATGATACCATTTTCAGGCATGAAAGTGTTCCTCCTAAAGGTGGAAATCCACCTTTTTAAAAATAATTTTGGTCATTTTCTGTATTGATGCAAAAATGCAAAGAAAATATTGGAAGCATATAAGGTGGGGGAGGGGGGGGGGGAATCTTGAAAATTTAATAATCAGACATTTTGTCTAACTAAAATGCTTGGAGTTTTTTTTTTTTTTTTGAATTGCTGTGCAAAAGATCTATCAAATCAAAGGGAAGCTTATATTATAATCATATGAAAGTGGTGTAAATAAATTTGATTAAAGTATCTCTCCAGAGTGAAAGTTTTTTAGACTTTAAAAGAAAAAGGAATTTTCATAATGTTCTTTTTGGTATAGAATATTTTTTTCTATTTATGCAACACTTTTGATTTAAAAGTTTAAATTTGTTTTTAATACTTTCTAAGCTATGTAAAGAAAATAACAACGTACAATTATATTTCATTTTATCCCATAAATAACTGTTAAAATGTGTCTAAATTTTAAAAGTTTGGTGCCATCATATGAACCGAAAAGATTTTCCTCCTTTTTTCCTATTTCCCACTTTCATGCCTGCATTTTAGGCTCTTGGATATCGCCCCCCCCCCCCCAAAAAAAAAAAAATGCAATTTTATTCTTTAGATTGACATTAATACCTAAATTTTGCAGGCAGGTACATTTTAAATAGTAATCCTATTTAAGTATTACTTTATTGAAAACTTTAAGAGAAGATAATCTAACCCCCCCCCCCCTTCCTTGATTAAAAAAAAAAAGTTTTGGTGGTATGACTTCGAATAATCAAAGGTATTTTAAATTTTGTATGCAGGTAAATCCTTAATAGTATATATGCTAAGAAAATTTGAAGGGTCATAAACAAAAGTGTTACTTTTTTTTTTTTTCAGGGGAGGGGAGGGGGAAAACATTCTTTGGACCCCACTCATTAAAATTCCAATTGGAGTATTTTCGCATCACTATTAAGGTTATATGTTCATTCAAAATTTCTAGTGTCTATGACTGTTTTAATTCTGAAACAAAGGTATATATATATTTTTAGAATTTTTCAAATTTAAGTACGATTCCATTCAGAATGTGCCTGCCTACAAAATGCAAGTATTTATGACAATTAGAAGATACATTATCAAAAATGTTTTTTTCCGTGGGGTTGGGGGGGGGGGGAGACGACACCCTTTGGAATCCATAAGTTGAAATTTCCGAAATCGGAATACATAATAAGCATCATCACTATTCTGGTTCTATCTGTGTTCAAAATTTCTAGTAAATTGTTTTCGATATAACATTTATGCTTCGCGAAACTAGCAACACTTCGCCAAACTAGCAATACTTCGCCAAATCTAGCTTCGACTGGACTTAGTTGAATCCAGTCAGTACGATCTCCATAGGGAGCGGAGCTACACCGAGACGCTAGTACTGAAAAGTGTTTCATTTTACTTAAAACCATTTTATTAATATTTTTCTGACTCGAGTTTTATTTAATTTAAGCTTGAAACCCACATGAAGCATATGCCCAGTGGATGTCCAATAGAGGGCTGTCCAACGCAGAGCCCGCGGGTGCCATGGCGCTCTATGAAGGTTTTTTAGCGCCCTTTCGTACATGACTAAGTTTTTGTAAGAAGAACTTACAAAGTTCTTCTTGCGCTTTTATTTTAAATAAATAATATTTGCATCTATTTTTTAATTGTTATTAGAGCAATTAAGTTTTATGGCACTTTCCTCTACAAAATATTTTACACACCCCCCTTTCTTTCTTCCTCACAAAAAATTTCATTCTAAATTTACTACAATTTTTGTTTTGCATAGAATTCCTGAGTGGCAGAGACCATATGGCTAATTCTATGAGATGTATGTGTATCGCATAAGACGTGTGTAACGTATAAGGCTACCACTATTTAGACCTTGATTACAGCAGGGACAAACTTCCACCGAAGTAGTTCCAGTAGTTCCGAATAGTAAATTTTCTTCATATTTATGACACAAATTCTACATTTAAATAAGGCGACGACTACAAATGTACTAGCGGAAATTATCTCATGTGGTAATCACACTCTACCACTACAATAGTGAGATGGAATTCTTGCATGTTTTAACCCCTTAACGCTCGAATTAAATTACGGTTGAATAATTCAAATTGCTTATTGGCACCACTTTTGTGATTAACGTCTGTCATTAAATAAAGAAAACAATAAAATACAGATATTAAGAGTGAGTAGAGCACCACTACAACAAACATTTTTTTGTGTAGAAAAGCAGGGTCGCGAATGGAAATTTTCAACAAACTTTGCTTTGTGTGAAATGTGAGCACGGGAATACACAGCAAACAACGTGTGTAACAGCAATTGTATTTCTAATAACGGAAGTCTAATTATTCACGGATAGTGGAAACTTCCACCATTTCTCGTGATATTGTTAAATTTCCTATTGCGATCAGCATAATTTTTCCTTCTTATTTCTGAAAACTCAAATTGCCCATTGACTTGTACGAATTATTTTCTTAAGAGAAAGCACAACTGTTATTAAAATCTACCTGAATAACAGACTCTATAAACATTCCACCACATTTATCGAAAAGGGTCAAGAAAATGGTTGCGTTTGATTTAACAAAGTTACGTAGCATAGAAAGTAACTCTAATCTACGTTATTGTCTAATTTTCCCCTCAGATAAGGGTTTTCAGATTAGCTTGCATATTTTTATTCTTTTGTACTATGGCGTATATCGCCCTACGCGTTGTTGTTCCAGCAGTTAAATCGAAAGAAGAAACCAATCAGCTTGCTGCATCAATTGTTATACTACCGCTAATTGCTTGGATCTTATGATTTAACGCCAGGATTGGAAATTCCCAAGACGATAGTATCATAATGAAAATGCAAATGTTAATGGCCGGTGGGATGTTAGTAGAACGAAGGTACTTCAACCTCTCCCACCATCTCGTAGGTCACTCATTTTATTATCCTAATGGAAAGAGGCTCTCACAGTCTTAGGCCAGATAGACCTGTGATACGGAGAAAACCCTTCCGCAAACTAAAATTCGTTAATCTGGAACGAATGCATCTCATTGTACGACTATATGATAAGGCTTTTATGTACGATAAGAGGTTAGAGTGCTGAATATACAGAACAAAATACCGACCTAATCTCTCCCTCATATGAGGTTTCGCCGATTCGGTTGCACGGCATTAAAAAAGACAAAGTGTCTAATGTCCAAACTAATATTTTTGCATCATAGTAAAATTTGATACATTTGTCTTGCACTTTTCTGATTCAAGGTCCAAAAGAATTAAGGAAATATTTCAATCGTTACCGAAAAGGGAGAGGGGGTTCAAGTACACAATATCTACATCCCACCGAGCAACGATTCATGGAGAAACATGCTGTGCATGCAAAATCCGTGGAGTGGATTCCTCCATGTATCGTTGCTTGATGGGAGATAGTTACTGTGCCATAGAATCCCCTCTCCCTTTCCGGTGACGATAATTCATTCTTTTGGACCTTGATCTAGCCTGCCTATAAACGTTTGAATAAAAAGTCCGGCAAAAGATTTCTAGATTTGTCGCACCATATATGACTCATTGAGTAGCCGCTTTTTTTTGCTCGACACTAATCCTACTACTACTGCCGACCGATACAGAAACATGCCAAAGGTGTTGGATGTAATACACCGGCAAAAAACCTGACAAGCACTTTATTGATGCATTGGTTATCACTTCAATTATGGTGAAGTGTTACTTCATCACAGTTGGACATGTATAATTTTTATTTAATTTTTCATTTTGCATTTTTAAAGTGTTTAAGTATATTTTTTATGAAAACAATTCTTACTAGATCATCTGAAACATTCTCTGGTATGTATTAATTATTTACAATTCCAGTAATTTACTTAACATATTTCTTTTACCGTATTAAAATGACATACAAACATATATATGTTGCGTAAGATATGTTGCGTAGGTTGTGGACTTTTATTAGATTACAAATATTGTTGCTATATAATACTTTCTAATTTAATTTTTCGATTACAATTTACATGTATATCAATATTTTATATCCATATGCAGTTTTGTTTGTTAAAGTATCTTGTTTATGTTAAAAGATAATTGTTTTTAGCTTTCCCATTTCGGCAACACACTTTTAGTAGCTCTGTTTTGGCAATACTTAGCTAACGTTTATGTCATTAGTTCCAAAGTCAAGAATTTCACATAAATCATCACCATTAGGATTAAGGCTATCCTCTTTCTGACCGTCTACAATCTCTAATTTGTCCCTAATTTTATCATTTATCATTATTTATCATTTATCATATGATATTAAAAATACTTGATATTATTTTTCCTTTCTGACAAACTTCTTTAACCCATTTGTGTCTGAATTTTGATTTTCTAAACTGTTTTGGTAAAATCACTTTAAAATATTGCAAAATTAACTGGAAAAATACTAAAAAAATTACCCTTAAATTTTTTTGTATTTATTTAATAAAATGTAAAAAAAGTACATATGAGTATTTCTAGTAGAATAATATGCATAATTATATGTTTTGTCTATATTTATATTTTTAATTTTTTTAAATTGTATATTATGTACTATAACTAGTATTTTTATGAACTGCAAAAAAAAATATATTCATTTCTTTACAGAGACTAATAATGTTATAACTGTTAATAATAAAATAAGAATAATCGTATTGCTGACTTAAAAACAATTTATTTCATAAATATCTTCAAAAGGAGATTACATAAATAACTGTCTCCTACATAAATAACTGTCTCCTAAATGTTCAACAAAAATATGTGCCCATTTGTGCCTAGAACCCTATATTTTGGACGTTACAAAAATGCATAAAAAATAGGCTTGAACATTTAATTTAGCAATTAAAAAAAATACGTATTTAAAAAAACTCTACAAGCTAAGATTATGACTTGCGATTTTAGATCCTTCATAGAAAAAATACAAATAAACTTACTTTTTACATTTCGCCATCTTGCAAAAATTAAAAATTTAAAACACCGTAAAAAGCCTTCATTTAAACAAATAAATATCCACCTTATGCTGTCATCTCTCGTTAATAGATAAAGACATTTATAAATAATTATTTCATATAATTTTTATGTTATAAAGGAGAAGAAAAATATACTTATTCATGAAAATTTTAAACAAGTGCACAAGGTCCAACAAACATTTATCAGCATACACAGGAATCACCTGCAAATTCAACTTCTTCTCTATCTCATTGACTTCCTTTTTAAGTAACAGTTTTCTTCCTACAAGCTTAGGTTTTATATCTGGAAGGCTTTTTTCATTCTCATTATCAAGTTCAATCTCTTTCAACAGAGCGGCAGTTCTGTTTCCAAGGATATCTCTTCCCTGATCCAGATTATCTCTGATACCTGCTACCTTCGTTTTAACATGACCCGATTCATATTCAGTTTCGAATTCCGCCAGAGGCTAACATAACCTTCGATGGTTCAACAAATTTTGCGCCCATATATATTCTCCAGTCCCAAATTCAATCATTTCGTTACTCTATCCCATTCTTTTTTTTTCAATTCAAACTCTCTTTTCTCTCTCTCACCGCTCTTTCCCGTCTTGCTTCTACAATCGTTTCCAGTAATCCCTTCACGAATTCGACTTAATAATTCTTACTCGCCATAATCAATTCCTTTAAATCAACTATACTTGCATCCGGACTCGGCTGTTCTCCTAACTTTTCTGCCAAACATCGTAAATTTTCCTTAAGATCCTTTCCGAAAAGTAACATTCCCTTCCCCCTTTTCTTCCCCCACAGCCTGGCCAAAGTTTTAAAATTTTTAAAATTTTTAAACCAATTCGTGAAAACCACAATTTAATTCAATATCACCAATATCACTATATGTAGCCACAACATTTACACTTTCACATTACCTGAAAATATATATCTATCTTATATCTTAATATGCGCCATTTCATAAAAAAAAAACAATTCACAGCAATTACAAAGATTTTCACAGATCAATAATTACAGCATCTGAACCAACCAACCATAACATAAATGCAAATGAAAAAACAAGCATATACAAGTCATCTATCCATATTTTACACTTTTCGCTAAATACATAACAATTTATATAAGGTAGATTTCATCTGAATATATATAAACTGCCCCAAAATTTCAGTAATTCATAGCTGCCAACTTTTACGCTTTTTTGCTACCACTAAAATTTAATAGTTATTTTTGCCTTGTTCAATCGTGAGCAAAGCCCTTGAATATATTCAAGGGCTTTGATCGTGAGATTTCGAGAATTAAATAATACAATATTTTTTATAAAATTTTAGTGGTAGGAAGAAAGCGTAAAAGTTGGCAGCTATGGTAATTAATCACCTATTCTGAATTATTCAATTCTCAATTTAAGGGGGTAGGATACCTTTGAACACGTCGAAAAAGGAAAAAATACCTGTTTATTCCGAGCTTCGAAACTTGTGTAATAAGTCAAAAATAAAAATCAAACTTCATTTAAATATAAAGCTCATATTTATATTTATATTTAAACATATATATATACTTGTAAATTGATTAATAAATATTAAAATGATAAGTTAAAAATATATGACAACAAGAGAAAAATATCTTGCGCGCATGATAAATCTGAAAATATGCATAATACAGTAATGAATATGTGGTGAAAAGTTTTTTTGATTGCTATGCATAGTTTTTTAGTAACACTGCGCGCAGTATCAAAATTCATCGTTTTGAATAAACGCAATGCAAAGTTTAATTATGCCATGTAATCTTAATATATATAGTCTTAATAAAACTGCCATAATTAGTGAACTAATGGGAATTTTTTAATGCGGTTTTTTGCATATTGTTCAGAAATAATTACGGAATCAAAATATGTATTAAAAAATTTTCGAAAATTTTGCAGGTTAAAGGTACCTTACCCCCGTAACATGTATACATAAATAGCTATATGTCCAACCAGTTAACTCTCCACCTTCCTATGACATGTATTTTACAAACCAAACCAACAATCATTACTCTGAATATAACTACCCCCCCCCTTTTTTTTTCTTTCGTACTGACGTACTGTCGTCCCTCCAAAATTTCCTTTAAATTTTCAAACGTTATACACTATCTATCCAGTCAATAATGTCTTAATGGACCAACATCAATCAAAGTTTTGGTATTGACGTACACCCCCTTCCAAATACACTTTATATTCTCAATCATTATACACAATATTTTTTTGTACTGACATACACCACTTCCAAAATACACTTTATATTTTCAATCATTATACACAATATTTTCTGTACTTACACACCCCTTCCAAAATACACTTTATATTTTAAATCATTATACACAATATACATATAATCAATAACCAAGCTAGTTTTTACTTTTTCGATTTTGGTTATAGTTTTTTTTTCTATTAGGATAGTTTCAATTTCAGAACCGGTTCGAACCGGTTCCGAAAGTATTTTTTTTAATATGAATCCAAAATTAAAAAGTAAAAAGTAGCCCGGTTGTAGATCGTCCTCCCGTATCCTATGCAAAAAAAAGAAAAAAAAATCATTCCAAAATATCAAAATTCAAGCGAGATATTTGAAAATAACTGCATAGGATTAAGATTATCATCCGGGTCTTTTTGAATGACTAGTGAAGGCTCTTAACCGGCATCGCCAGAAAGAATTCGGCTTTAGGTAAGTTTTTAATCGAGTAGATTCATAACGAATCTTGAATTCATTATGCTGTAGCTATCATGTAGACAGCGAGGTAGACTTTCAAACTACCACTTAAGAAAATTTCTAAGAGCAGGCGAATCTAAACTTTAACAAATTTATTGATCTAAAACACAACCCGTTTCATTTAAAACTACAATTCACTATTCACAATTCACAAATATATAATCTACACCTCCAAGATTCATGTTTTTCCTTTCACATCGTTTTGTTATTTCCAATTCCTCTGACCATCGTCCTCCTATCGCTGCCAGTTACCATTACCTAAAGTTCGGCTGCAGACGTTGGATTCCAAAAAGTTTTCATTCTAGGCGATAGAGTTTGTCCGCTGCATTCACAACTCTGACAGAATTAGTCTCTGCATTTTGAACTTCCGAAACGGTATTCTCAACAACAACCAAATTAGTGGTAGGGGCCGAACACGTGAGGCCATTTTTAGAGTTTCCTCGGCATAGTTCTGATCCATGATGTGTGAATCAGAGAACAAAACGGATTCATTATCGCTTTTTAATTCAATTTCAAAATTTGCCCCATTACTAGACTTTTAAGCAATATCTTCATTAATGCTTTTAAGTTTTTTGTCTTCTTTTTTTACACAAGGCAAACAACACATAAGGTTTCGACAGCAAACGAATTTACAACGCCTCCACCACGAGCGTAACCTATGGCACAACTTCATCTTGTCATTCTTGTCTGTATTTCCCTGCTTTATTGTCAAATATGAAGAAGAAATTTCTGACAAGTTAGTCGTTTGGCTTTCCATTTTCTTATCGAGGGGTCCAGATTGTAACACTACTTCGGAGTAATTTGAATGTTTTTCCTTTTGCAGAGATGCGACGGGTTCTCTGTCGTAAGATCCTCTGTTAAAAGGCGGCGATTCATACTTTTCCGTTAAAGAGACCTCGCTAAAAAGAGTTTCTAATCCAAAATTGGAGATTTCATCCGATTCCAATTGAAGTTGTTTTTTCACTTCTACATCAGAAAAATAGTCTGAGCTGACGATTGAAACCCAAGATGAACTGTCTTTTGATTCTTCGTGTGAATCAAACATCCATTCGAGACAAAAATCCTGTGAAATATCCGATGTCTCATTTTCAGTTTCTTTGAAATCTGTATCAGGACTGGGGTAGACCTGAGGAGACTGGGTGTCAATAGAGACGGTTCTATCAATAACTTTGGCGGAAGGGAGTACGGGAATATTAAACATGTATTTTTCATTAGAAATCTGTGTTACTGACTCCTTGTATTTTTGAATTATACTTTTTACTTCCGATGTGCTCATTGCTTGCTTCCAAATATCTATTTCAGGTTCTTCGATTCCCATGTTATCCGAACAGCCACCGAGCAAACAATGTGACAAGAGCTTTTCAATTTCCGGTCGTTTTTCCGGTATAACATGCATACACAATTTAATAAAGCTTAAAGAATCGTCAATCTTCTTCCTCGCCTGTGATGCGCAGAATCCCCGTTTCATTTGCTTAAAAAACTGTTCTTTTATTAAAAGTCTCTGTACCATAGGATAAACTATGTAAATCCAATCTGTTAATGGGCCCTGCCATTTATTAGCTTCCTTCAACAAGCCCATACGCGTAAAAATTTCAATGGCTACCATACCAATGCGCCAGACATCAAAATGGTAACCGTCTACATTTGATAAGTCACTACTAATACCCGCCTCAGGTGGACCATAAAGACGTGGAGAACCATAATGGCTTACAGGTTTACCCCCAACAGTCAGATATCCGAAATCACAAACAACAGCCTTTTGACTCTTACTTATTATAATATTGTTCGGTTTCATATCAAGATAACACAATTTTCGGCTGTGTAAATAGGCAATGGCATCACAGATCTTTTTCAACCATCGAATGGCTACATAAAGTTTGACATTATCTGACATGTCTAATAATTTATCACTTAAAGTAGCTGGGAAAACAGGCGAAACGAAAATAAAGGCGTCTACGCTTGAAACATATTCATAAGCTATCAATTTCAAAATATTTTGATGCTCTAGTGTACGCCATATGTTAAGTTCGCCGAAAACTGGCTTTTTATCAATAATTTTTACTGCTATATTAGATTTATCTTTCAAGTTTTCCATTTCTACAACACAACCGAAAGCGCCATGGCCTAAAATTCCTTTAAAATCATATCCTTTCCTCTCCATATATTGGACTGCAGAAGTTATTTTATCATTGAAGAACAGATCCATAAAGCTTAATGCTTTCTTCGCCATCTTAGACGACACCTTTTATAAAGATTCGAAACTTCAAAATGAAAAATGTGTTCGCACAAGTTTTATAAACTCGTTAATGATAACCCAAACAACTCGTTTGATATTTTTTGCACTAATGCACCGATTGAAACAGCAGTAGCATTCACATTACATATTTTGACATTGTTGAAATACAGTTTTACATTATTGGAATTAATAATGGTTCATTCTTACGTTAGCAATTTCATTTACATTTACTTCATATTGTTTCATTCTTACGTCAGCATTGTTTCATTTACTTTAATAATGTTTCATTCGTTCGTTAAAAAAAAAAAAAAAAAAAAAAAAGAGAAAAGTATATTTTGAATTCCACTGTGTCGAACGAACAGAATTGTGATGCAATAAATAAAATGCAATTTATGCAGTTTAAAGTTTAAGTTTAAGTAAATGCAGTTTAAAAAATGCAGTGTAAGCAATCATTTTTTAAACTTATGTAATTTTAATGTAAATAAGTAAATAAATGTAATATATATTTAATGTATGCATACATGAATAAATAAATGTAAGTAAGAATAAATATGTAATGTAATAAAGAAATGTAAATAAAAAAAGGTATTTTGCCTTTTTTTAAATTTATGTTTATCACTTATAGCAATAATTGAGTATTTTGGTTATGTAATTTTTGGGGTTTTTTTTTTCGGAATTTCATTAATTGAATAAAGACTTACTTTATAGTTTGAAACAGTAAATTTTACTTAGTGTTTTGCTATATTTTAAAATACCC
This sequence comes from Maratus speciosus, assembly GCA_963932465.1. Classification (NCBI taxonomy): domain Eukaryota; kingdom Metazoa; phylum Arthropoda; class Arachnida; order Araneae; family Salticidae; genus Maratus; species Maratus speciosus. The sequence continues at coordinate 16,099,052 of OZ010793.1, read as the reverse complement.
AAATTATAAAAACTTGTATTTACACGTGAATTTTAAAGAACAAAGAAAATTAAGCCATTACATATGTAATGCATTAAATAGCGAAAATTATGTGACATTAAAAACGATATGCTTAAAAAGTCTTATTTAAAACCACTTTTATAGAGTTTTTAAACCCTGTATTTTTAATTGAAGTATACATTTACACATATACAGGGTGTCCATAACTAAACGACCCTATTTTAAAGTTATCTACCAATGAAAATATTGTTCAAAAAGTTGTGAAATTTTGTTGAGAACATACAGTGAAACCTCCATTTAACGAAGTCTTATCGTTACACTTTATCAATTCGTTATGAAAAAAATTCGTTAAACAGAAATCGGTACTTTTCGGTTAGCCGGGCGCCAGTGATATATATCCATATTTATATACATACATATATGTAAATATGCATATATATACATATACACATATTGTATACATACACACAAATATATGTAAATATATATGTATATATACATACATGTATATATACATATGTATGTATATATGTATATATAACACTGGCGCCCAGGTAACCGAAAAGTACCCAGAAATCAACTCAAATTCATGAAATTTGTTGTCATAATTGTGTTTTAATTCGCGCATGCAACTTTCTTTTTAATGCAATGTACACATATGAGAAAAGTTTAAGTAGAATAATGTCTAAAAGATACATAACTAGAAAACAAGAATTCTGTGAAATATACATAACTAGAAAATAGGAATTTAGTGTCGCCCCCGATGAAAAAAAAATATATGTATATAAATAGTATAAAACATATTTCAAGACTTACATCACACGCTTTTATTTTATGTAAAATGACGTCATTCGCATCCGCTTAAGAATTCCACATTTACGTTCCTTTCTTACACATCTACTGTAAAGTAGGCATAGGATGTCACTATTCCGAAATAATACACAAATGCAGCCAAAATATGCCGTCATTAAAGAAACTCGACAAAAAAAAACAGCTGTCTAATGATTTATAGACCTTCATTTGTTTGTAACATTAATATAGATTCTTAAAATTGAATATAGTTTATAATAGCTCCATGTTTTAACAGAAATCATTCGTTTAATATTTTTTCAAAATAGCACGTATGTTAATTACATTTTCTTTCGGTTGTTATCAAAAAATGGCAACAAAAATATATAATTAATATTTTACAACTATTTTTTCCTTACTTTCTATAGAAATGGAGTTCTTCCGTTGTCAATATTAAGCAAATGGCTCCAAAAACTAAAAGAAAATTAATATTTCAAAGATAAATGGAGATGCAGTTTTCAAACAAATTGCATTTAAAAGTACATTTTTTTTTCAAATACAACGGTATAAAAATTGAAAATGTGCTATGCTTAGAAGTTTAAAAAATTGCTGTAGAGTATTTAATCCAACTGCTTTGTTTTACGGCTGGCTTCTGTAAGGTAACGTTATTTTTTGGAGGCGACACAAAATAAGCTGGTAGAAAGAAATTGCATACCGTAACCAGAGGCTAATAAATAGAGGTAAGCAAAAACTAATGCGTGGCGTACCTTTTCTCTTTTTTCTCAACATTCCAAATCCTTAACGTTAAAAAGAGTCTGTAATATTAGTTTGGACAGTTTCTTATAAAAAATACACTCTTCATAAAAATGTTCGCACTTTTGTAATTTATCTGTAACAAATTCGTGAAACTGGAATCCCCTTCCGATTGTATCGAAGACTTTTAGAATTTCTTTTTTTGAATGGAAAGGATGAAATAAATAAATAATTTCATTTTTATGCAGTTCGCTGAAATAAATTCATCCATCCATTGCAACACAAACCCACCAGTTTGAATGTTATACACGCACGAAAGTGGAATAAACTTCATTATATAGAATATATTTTTCGTAATATGGAGATACATTTACATGTTGATGTTATTCAAAGTCAAGGTTCAGCAGACAATTTCGTTAAGTAAAAAACTTCGGGAAGTTCCACTATAATGAAGGGGTGGGAATTTGTTTAAGCCTATATATATATATATATATATATATACTAGTAAACTCCGGAGCTTTGCTCGGGTAACAGTTGAAATGTGCCAAGTGATATTTGCATGACTATTTTTTATTAGAAGAACACTTTTTGAAATAATTCAAAAATTACAAATTAAGTCACAAATTAAGTCCTTTGACTAAATTTTATTATAAAAGTGCAATAGACAGAAATGAGATTTTAATTAATAAGAAGAACTAAAACTAATTCCAATTAAATGATAATTTAGAAAGTATTTTGAGACTTTTATGTTCATTTTATACGCTCATTTCAGAATTCATTTGAAGTTTTGAATTTTTTAGAAACCATCTTAACACATTTACATCTTAAAATTAACCATCATGTCAAATTCCAAGCTAACAGTCTATCACCTCTCTGGTGTTAGTGGCACTAACATATAATGCCGAAACAGAGTTGAAATAGAATGTCTCGAAAAATGTTAAAATAGAGACTGCCATCATTAATTTGCCAACATTAATCTTGAAATCGGTTGGTATTTCCTAATAAACGGAATTTAGATGTTTTTAAAGGCTTTCTTGTTGCTCCTGCCAACCAGGTGGTAGTGACACCGGCATAAAATATAGTCCGTATAGGATCAGGGACTATCACTCTTAATTCGCAAACAATAAATTCTGTAATCGGTTTATTGTTTCCTGAGATTCCATAAAAATCGTATTTTAGGACTCTTTTAGAATGCTTTTCGCTCCTTCTCTTCGTTTCATACCTTTTTATTTTCGAATTTATTTTCGACTGTTCTTAGAGAACATTTATATTTTATAATAAACTACCGTGCTGTATTTAAAGTTTCTAGCCGCTTCAGTACCGCAGAAATCACAATTTAGAAAGTATTTTGCTCCAGCAACCTTTGACATAAAATATAGCTTATGTTTGAGCAGGTTCTATCACCATCAATTTTGAAACATTATGTTTGAAATCGGTTTTGTATTTCATACGATTGCATAAAAATCGTAATTTAGAGTGCTTATAGAACGCTTTTCGCTCACTTCGCTGATTCCAAACTCTATTTAAAAACTGATTTAACTTTTAAATAGCGCGAGGAAATTATTGCTATCACGCGAGCAAAGCCGCGGGGTTTGCTAGTTCTTTATAATTTAAGATAGAAATAGTTATTACAAATGGATGCTTAGTCACTAAAGCGCAAAATAAAACATTTTTAAACTCTTTTTTTTTTTTTTTTTTTTTTTTTTTTTATAAATAGCCTTTTCAGTACCGCAGAAATTGCAAATTAGAAAGTTTTTTGCTCCAGCAACCCTCGACATAAAATATAGCTTATGTTTCAGCAGGTTCTATCACCATCTATTTGCAAATATTATTTTTGAAATCAGTCTCGTATTTCATACGATTGCATAAAAAGCGTAATTTAGAACGCTTATAGAACGCATTGCGCTCACTTCATCCTTTTAAATTTGGAATTTTCTTTCGACAATTATTAGATAATATTTGCATGTTTCAAGTAATTACCATTTAAAATTTAAAATGTTAGACCCCCTCCCCCCTCCCCAACCTCTCAGTAACACAAAAAACGCAATTTAGAAAATTTTTTGCTCGTGTAACACCCAGGTGGTAGTGAGAACAACGTAAAATATAGGCTATGTTGGAGCAGAGACTGTCACCATCAATTTGAAACCATTACTTCTGAAATCGGTTTATATTTCCTGTGATTGCATAGAAATCGCTATTTAAAAAGTTTTTAAAACACTTTTCGTACATTTTCACTCCTTTTAAATTTCAAATTTTTAAGGAACTCTTCTCAGAGAGTATTTACATCTCATAAGTAATTACCATGCCAAATTTCAAGTCGCTAGACCCTTCAGTATCACAAAAATCACAATTTAGAACGCTTTTAAAATGCTACCGCAAGGTGGTAGTGACGGTGACATGAAGTAGATCCTATTTTGGAGCAAGGGCTATCATCAGCAATTTGCTGATGCAATTTGCTGGGCGGTTCTGATGATGTACATTTTTTGGATAAGGTCGGGTAAAGTTTAGTATACCGTTCTGATGACAGACGGGTCCGTGTCCAGTTCCGACCGATTTCGTTCGATTGCATATGTACTGACGGGTTCCGTATCCGTTACTTGCAATTTATTGCATGTACCTTTCGTATGAGGGTTCAGAGGGTGGAGTTTAACATAAAATAAAAAGGAAAACAAGGAATAACAACTTACAAATCACAAAAAAGTATAAATAAAGAAATGCCATATGAAAGAAAATTAGAACACATCATAGAATGAACTATAAAAGAGATAGAAGAAGAAACAAAAAAATTTATACTATGCAAAGAAATTTCGAAATTTCGTTCCGTTAACATAATTAAAATCTCTTATCTTTGATACCATCGTATGTATTATTTTTATGTCTTTATTATTATTAACCCGGGAGAACGCACGCCTACCCAGGGTATGAATGGTTTTTACTTTGTCACCCATAAATACAAATAATAATCTTCCTCTTATTTAAACGAAGAGAATTTTGCGATAAAAAAAGTTGCAGATTACTTTTAGAAAGATAGTGGTGACAGTTGTAAAAACCGTGTACTCTCCGGGTCTATCAGCCCCGATGCGCGTCCTCCCGGGTTAATGATTTTTGCAAAATATAAATTTTTCTGTTTCTTCTTCTTTCTCTTTTATTGTTCATTCGATGATGTGTTCTAATTTTCTTTCATATTACTCACATAGAATTCATGTTACTTGTTTATGGAAATTATATGCAGTATTCAATTTGAATTTACTCTGACTAATGAAACATGGGTTAATTCGAAGGCTAATGTTCAAATTAATTAATGTCGTATATACTTAACGTATGATGTAAGGAAAAACATTAGGTTTACCTGAGATATGGTCATTAGTTTACATTGAAAATATTTATACGAAATCTTTCATTCGTTAGAACATAACACAGAGAACAGAAATTAATTATTCAAAATGCAATAAGTTATACATTTTTACATTTAAAGTTAAAATACGTTAAAGTTAAAATTAGTTTAAAATACATTTTAACATACGTTTAATTAATTTAATTAAAGTTATATGTTTAATTAATTTAATTAAAGTTATACGATTTAATATAATAATATTCATGTTCTTTTGTTTTCTCGCCGAAAGTATGTAGTTATTAAATTTACTATGTTCGATAAAATTCCTATATAAATAGTACGATGCAGCCATGGAAAAAACAAGCACGACGATGCATGCTCTTTTATTTATTATATTGTTGCAGAGATTGCAAGAGGTAGCATTCGAATCGAAGTAATGTTTATTTTTCAAATATTAACGCAATATATGAAACAGGAATCGTCTACATATTAAAAATTGTATGAAACTTCCTTTTATAAATGGTAACATCCAGTTTTTAGTTCAAGGGCTGAAATCAGCCGGGAAAAGTGTATAGTTCACGCAATTTAACATTCATATTCGGAAACTTTGGGCCGGGTCAAAAAGTTTAAAAAGGGGAACATAATACTTGCCTACGAAAATCTTAGTAGAATGATTGAACGGCCTTTCCACGGGTCAGTGCGCCGCCAAGATCACAGCCAGTAGTTTGAGTAATGAAAATATGTTCACAGACCCAGAAACCGACAAAAAGTTAAAATTTTAAACTTGCAGTACTTTCCGAACACGAAATGGAATAAAAGTAATCCACGTTTTAATTGAATTATGAAGAATATTACCCAATTAAACCTCTAATAAAATTTTAACTTTTTTGAAAAATGCACGCATTCAAATTTACTAATCAAATATGCTATCACTCTCCTGTCAGCGTTATTCATCAGTAAATCTGACACAGCAACGTAACGATGTACATTAAAGAAAAATAATCATTATAACGTCAGCATTCTCCATTGTTTGATGCTGATCATCAATCTGTATCAGCAATCAACCTGTGCTACGATGGGATAAAGAGCTAAATATTTACATTTCAGCATTCTTCATTGGTAAACGTAACAGGGCTATGTAAAAATATCCAATTAAGAAAAAATGTCATCAGACATCAGCAATATACTTCGTTTATTCGGAACATCAGTAATATACTTTCTTTACTCTGAACGGAGCAGTTCAACAATGTACACTGCCGGGGAAACAAAACGGCAGCATTATTCGTTGGCAAACCTAGTGTTGACGTAACAATGACTAATGCTTTTTTCGTAGAAACATTGCAACAATCTACATCGTAGGGCAAACAATTGGACTTAGAGTTAAACGTAACAATGGCCAATTGTACTTCGACAACAATACAGGCAATAATTGAATCTACAAGCACGCTCTTACTGAACATATAAAAGCTTGTTGTTCTTACGACAGTCATCAGTCTAGCTATTGACCTTCTCCCGAGAATGACTTACTTTTCTTTCTCTGGTGCTTTCGCTCTGAGTTACTGCGCTCATTGGTTACTCAGGCGATTTGTTTTTGGTGAGTATCATCCCACAGATGGCGATGATACTTGTGAAAGTCCAGCGACTTTCGCCGCAGCTGGACACGGTGTGTTGCCGGATAATGATAACGGTCCGTCTACAGCGTCAGAAGAAGATATAAGAGATTTTCTAAGGAGCTACGAGATACCAGTTAGAGGGCAGGGATACGTTTCGAGAAAAAAATCGGGACTGTATCTCAAAGCTTTGAATACAGCACGTCCTCCTAACTTCCCCAAGCTCCTTAGAGTTCCGACAGTCGAAATTTTACCCATAATTATCGAATGTCCGGATGAAGAACTTGTATCTGAAGCTGATGCTCTTCTCAGTCAGACGGAGGACGTCGTCAGTGAAGAATCTGCGTCTTCCTCCGAACCTGATGAGAAGAAGAAAAAGAAGAAGTTCTCTAAGATAAGAGGCTTCTTTAAGAGATTGTCCTGCATCCGCAAGGTAAAGGACTGACGGACTCCCGCAACACGCCAGAAAGTGGATTAGGGCTACTGGCGAACCACGGTAAAAAAAACGCATCCATGTGCTTGAACCTCCCGGGTGGATGTGGAATCAAGCGCGAGTTCCTTTGTATACAGTATGAATGTATACATTTTTTGAAGTCTAATTTATATAATTATCTTAACTTTTCATAATAAAATATAAGGTTTATTTAATATTTAAATTTAGCAATATAATAATAATCAGCAATCATTCTTACGTCAGAATTTTTCATTGCTAAACCTGACAGGTGTATGTAACATACATTAAAAAAAAAAAGAAAAAAATCATTGTTACGTCAGCATTCTGGGTTTGTTAATGACGGAGTGATATAACAATGTACAGTCGTGAGGGAAAAAAAGTAAACACTCCCTACTAACTTTGAAACGAATAATCGTAGAAGAAAGTTATTAGTACCAAACAATAGGAAATTAAGTCTACTTTTAAATGATGCATATGAAATTTGTTTAGGGGGCCATATACAAGCTTAAAACATCCAAACTTTGTTTTTTCCAATGGCAACACCCAATTTTAAAAAGATATTTTAAATTTTCGGTTCAATCTATGCCTAAAAACGAATTTTCATGTTATTTGGATAATAAGTTTTTGAATTATGAACATTTAAAATTCAGAGCTTCTAACGTTAATTTACATTTCCATATTTTTATTAATATCTCCTGAAATTATAATCCTAATGTGGATAATGTTAAAAAAATTTATGATATGAATTATGAAATGAATATATAAAAAAATATGAATTTAATATTTATGTTTATATAGATTTATAGTTGTTATGTCCTTCTTTATGCAAATCCAAAATTAAAATTTTTTATTCCAAGTAGTTTTCAAGTTATGCTTAAAAAACTTTAAAATGTTGGCTCATGGGCAGTTCATGATGCGCAGAAATGCATAATGTGAAAAAAAAAATATTTTTTACTCATGTTTAGGATGCATTTGGACTGTGATTACGGTGCCTCGTTTAAGATTAACTTAGAGCTTGTAATTCTGTCTTGCGACGTAAACAAAGCGTAAAATTTATTTCAGTATCTCACGATCTCACGGTTGACCTGCATCTTTTCTACGTTCATGTGCTATGCAAATTATGAAATACTTTTTGACCAATTTTGAGGTGAACTTTCCCTTTAATTACGCGTCCACTCCTCATCCCTCCCTCAAGCTTACACGAACGGTAGTAGACATGATTTCAGAAGAACCCACAGGAAAAATTTAAGAGCTAAATTCCATAAGTTCCATACATAGGCACCGATCAGTGTGTGAGGAAGTTTAGGCCATTTAACCCTTTCGGCACGGATGATACATATATGCATTCTCAAAAGGTGCATGTGGAATTTGTTTTTGGCACCATTAATAAATATATGTAATACAGTAGAACCCCGCTAATCCGAACTGATTGCGAACGGTGCCAGTTCGGATTACAAAAAATTCGGAGGGCAGTAACATAACGATTCATATTTGATCACAACCAATGAATAAAAAATGATTACATGTGTTTCTCAACTTTGAGTACATTTGGATCGGAGCTATTTTGAGTATGTGACGCATTTAAAATTGAGTACTTTTTACTCAATTTTGACTTCCCATTTTTTTAAGTGTATATATACTATATAATGGGAAAATATAGTTTAGCAAGGAAACGCCTAACAGGTTGAAATTCTTTTTTAGCAATTTATACTAGTGTATGGAAACATACTTGAATACTTTTGTACAACCCTATAGTTTACCTAGAATCTTTATTACACGCCACTATTTAGTTAAAATTTAATTCAAACTAATACACGCTTAAAACTGCTGAAATCACATTTCCAGAAATTATAATTTATAGACGGCCATGTATCCAATTCTTTACGTGACCCTGTATATCATTTTATCTATATTCTACAAACATTTCTATGTAAATTAAATGCAGTTCAGCAAAAAAAAAATAAGCATAACTCATTTAAAAACAACCTTTAAGCAATTTGCGCCCATACCCAGTAATCCTTACGAATACTTTTGTGTAGCCTTGTATAGGAATTATAGCATTTATATACACCATATACTATGCATAAATATAGTGAATCATAAAAGCGCATATCATAATTAAAAATACATTCCCAGCAATCATCGCTAATGAACAGTACTTCGGATACAATATAGTATTTGAAATATTTTGTGTGTCCCTGTAAATGCTATATACGTATTATTCGTATTATACATGAAATAATTTATAGTATGTAAACCTCAGTGACATATATCAATTTCATTATATATGAAATAGATTAACATAATTAAAGTATGCCGCAAACAATTCCCTCCACCCCTATATCATTATGTATTTGAATACCTTTTTTAGCCCTGTAAATGAACAATAACTATTCTTTGTATCGCATAGTCAACAGAATGCATATTTTAGTGCACTTCATAAATGCATATAAATTTTATTCTGTTTGAAAGCGTGCGTAAAATCATAAAAAATCATTTGAAACGATTTTTTCCCATAGGCTGTAATGTAACGGAAAACTTTTGGCTGTCCCTGTAAATGAACAAAGCATGCTACAAACTTCATTACAAATAGGTACCGTGCTATGGTAAACGTCAATAACATCCAAAAATTTCAGGGCAATCCGAGTATATTTTCGAGAGTTAGAGTGCGGACAGACTGCTAGACGGACAGACGGAGAGACAAACCGAAGTCATAAGCACTTTTCAACTTGTGTCCTATATTATGTATCCTGTATTATATGAACTTTTAAAAAATATATACTAAAGCAGTTTAATCTATAACTTCCCATCAGGCATGAAAAACACTTTGTTTCAATGCTTAAATATCATATTTTACTTTTTAGTGCCAATAATTACTCGTATCATAAACATAGAAAATGAATTTACAATAGAAGAAAATTTAATAACCAATTCAGAATGTCTATAATTAAATGTTTGCTTAAAATCACAAACAGAAAAAATGCTTACATACAATTTAAAAAAATAAATATACCAATTTGAAAAACACTAGAAATAATAATTAGTATTTATAATTGTACTATTAAACAACAGCAAACTCAATAGATAAATTAAATGCATTATTAGATTTAACAATATCTCAAAAATATTTCCATATGGTATAAGGAATTCCTATTATTTTATAATTTCGGCAAATGTTAAATCTGAAAACATTGGTTTGAAGATTTAGGATTTTGAAAGATAATTTAAAATATTATTAGCACTAAAAGAAAATTCTTTCAAATGTTTCACTACTGTAATATGTAAAAATACATTTTCCCAGTATAATGTTAATTTCTAATCTGAAACAGTTTCGTAATCTCATGATAATCGAACATCATATTTAACCCCAAAATAATAATAACTATAAGTGTTAGTAATCAAAAAATAGTAAGAAACCGATAAAATAATTCCAAATCATTGTCGTTCCATACATTTTCAATCTCAAGTAAGAGTAAATTAATGTTTATATTAATTCCAGTATGAATGTAGGCATGCACAGTCTCTGCGCAGTTTTTTTTTTCAAGCGATGGCAGATTAAGATATTTTTCTTTACAGTTATCGAATTTGAAAATATCGCTTCTGACAGTTAAAGATCAGTCTCTTACAAATATAACATAAAACTATTTAACTCATATGTACAAATCAGGAATAAAATATTTAAATTAAATAAAACTTACATATACGTTCTATTAATATCCGTGTATCTTAAAATGGTCATTTACTTATCTTAAAGTGTTGTAGAGCAGATGGTCTGGTACAGATTATTTGTTTTTGCATGCAAGAGATATGAAACTTGAATGCGCAGTAATTTTCTGAAAGTATGGTTAATTAAAATTTTGTATTTGAAGAAATGTCCAACGTATTTAACCTTTTCTTTTTATCCGTACCAAATAATTCAAGTTAAAATGTATTGTAAAGTTCCTTTTTTCTAAATAATTATAATAATAATATTCATAATTAGAGTTTATTAGATATACCATTATTTAAATTTTCAAAAGGTGTACAAATAAATTTAATGGTAATAACGAGCCCCCCCCCCTTTTTTTCTTTTTTTTTAAAGTAAAGTTTGTTTTGCACAAATTTTGTATATTTCTTTTATTTTCGGAAAATGCTAATTTTATTTAAAAAGTCTGAAAGAAGTAGAATTTATGACTTGAATACAAATTATAAAAATATTCTAAAGCAAGAAATGCATAGATGCCTAAACTCTGAAGACTCTTTCTACGTGCTCATTAAAAGGTGCAGATTTAACTGTAATAGAAATTTTTTATTTTGAAACCACAGAAGTGTTTCGAATAATCCTGGTCGGTAAAAAAATAAATAAATAAATAAATTTCCTCCCAGCAAACTTAATATGTAAAGTGTATAAATTTAATATTCCTAATTCTAAATATATTATCCAAATGCTAGATAAAATTGAAATCATGAAAAAGTATACATTCACTATCTTAGATATCAAATTGATAAAATATAGCCTGAAAATTTAGTTTATTAATGCTTGTATCGTGCACTTTATTTATTATGCCCCCCCCCCCTCCCCTTTAGTGACAGAATTTACCATTTGCTATCCACTAATATATTTTATTCCTTATGCCATGTAACTCGTGACTGTTAATATTTCTCTTCATTTTCAAAGATTTTTGAAGTTCATATTTTTGTCACACTGTGACTCACAATATGGTGGTTTTTTTGTCACATATGTGACGTGACGTACGTTACATAGCAGTGACATAACAGTGACCTCACAATTTTTTTTTTAATTGCCAGAAAAACATAATTTTACAGTAAATAACATGTTTTGAAGAATTTTCGTAATTTTTTAAAGTTTTCTAAGAAGTTCACATCTCAGTCACAATGTGACATCACTGAGTGGTGGCATTTTGGTCACAGATGTGACGTGACCACAGTGACGTCACAACGACGTCACCGTGACCATGCATGCTATGAGGGTAGTTAATATAATAGTTAATTCTATTAATTGGATTTATTATAATAATTACTTTAATTAAAATAAATAATATTAAAATGTAAAACGAAGTATAAATGTACATTTTCAATAACTAATCATGAAAATTAATTAAAATACCGTGTTTACATGTCTAATATCTCATATTTATGCTCACTTAAATTTCAAAATGAAATAACATCTACATTAAAACCAATAAATAAGAGTTTACATAGATATAGATAATAACATACAAAATTCAACGTTAAATTAAAATAATTTTTATTTTTGTCTGAATTTATAACAATGTTACGTGTTACTGCCTTTTATTTATACAAATATCATGTTTCTTGTATCAGGAAATCTCAAAGCTCTTCAGATGATAACTTTTGATCATTTATTTCAATTCACAAAAACAAAACTTTGAACATAAATATCGATTAGAAATTTAATACGTGGAAGATTAATTAGTAGAAGAATAGATCTTTAAATGTATTAATGGAGATATCAGTAATGGAACTATGGTATGAATATACGCATGGGATTTCATTATGATTTATTTGGCATTGATATGCTATTTATTTCAGGCAACAATAAAAGTGTCGTAACTAAAAAAATAACGTTACGTTACATAAGCCAGCCGTAAAATGAAGCAGATGTATCATTGTACGGTTAAATACTGATAATCTCTACTGCAAATTTTTTTTTAACTTCTAAGCGTCGCACATTTTCAATTTTTACATTTTCGTATAGAGAAAAAAGGACTTTTAACTGAAATTTGTTTGAAAACTACATCTCAATTTATTTTTGAATTAAAATACGTGCTAATTTGACCCGATTTTTTTGTGGAGTTTCTTGCATCTTGTTTCTTGAAGTTCCTTTATTTCATGTATAAAATAGCTCAAAATGCAGTAGGAGTGGGGTGGGACAAAAAGTTACGATTTCGAAACCAGTTGCGAAAATGAAAGTATCTTCATTAAAAAACTTCAACCGAAATTGAAAGATTAAAAAAAATACACAATTACGCATCATGGAACTATTAATAAAAAGGAACTGACATACCCTTAAAATAGTGAAGCTTCAACTGTAACCGCTACCACAGGCGTTGTTTATCGACGGTGGAAACTCCCACCAGTAGGTTTATATAGATATTTTCAACTTATTTAAACGCCTTATTACGACAAAATTTCAGTCATAAATAATGGCAGAAACAGATTTTAATTTTTACTGGTAGGAGCTTTCTTTGGTGGTAGTTAGGCCCTGCGTTTCCGCCATATTGTGACAACCATGGAAACAAACTGACAGTTTTATAAGGCATACTCACACCAGTAAAAATAAATAGAAAATATTACAAAATTTTTGAAAAAAATTTCCATGAATAAGACTCTTCTTTAAGACGAAATCTTCTATTCAATTTCACTGGTGGGATGTTTGACCTATCGGTAATCAGAAACTGAAGAATCGATTTTAAAAAAGCAGCCGCCATCTTGTGACAACCTCCTCAGTTACTTCACTCGCAACTGGTAGACAATACACTATATGTCTCCTCCTTTTTATTCATAACTCCATTTTACGCATCGACCTTAGATTTCCTATGCAGAACCCCACCCCCTCACCGAAAAAAAAAATAGAAATGCAAACTAGAAAAGAGTTCCCCCATAGGAGTGCAAATGCCGTCGTAGGCTTTAGCGGTAAAATCTTAAACGTACAAGGCAGAATTTAAGAAATACATTTTCATTAAGAGGGTCCGGGACACATTTAAAAATAATTTTTTTTGTGGTGGTTAACTATATCATTTGTCAAGAAAAGCGCATGATAAAACTTCTTATATTAAAAAAAATAATAAAATTTCAATTTATTAAAAAAGTGAGGTAATTTAAAATCGTTACAACTCGAAATATTAATTGTAGAATCTCAATTTCTTTTTTTGATTTAAATAAATATTTAAGTTTTAATTTTGATTCAGCATTTAAAAAAATATTAACTTAAAAATATTTAAAGTAAAAAAAAAAGAAAGTAACATTTTTTTAAACTAAAAATTTTCAAAACTAAATATTTTTTTTTAAACTTGCGGAATCAAAATTAAACAATTGAAAAAGACATGTTCCAAGTTTGAACCCTTTATCTTTAACGGTTCTTGACTTATAACAATTTAAATACAAGAAATGGTTAAAAAACGTATCATGAAGAATACGCATTTTCACCTTAAAACAAACAATTTGTTTCATTTTATATCATTATTTCATCATTCAAAAATATATGCACAGTTTCATTTTATATTTCTTACGGTTTGTTAAATCAAAAATATATGCACAAACAGAATTTTATTTAAATTTATTTTGAATGCAATGTTGGGCTGCGACTGGTGATTATTTTTTTTATTTTTTTTCTACCATCTTTTTTAAACGGTAACAATCTAGCTCGATTATTAGTAGATATTTTTTGATAGTATTAAACCTATGTTTTTTTATATTTGCAATAAATTTTATAAAATATTGAATACTCAAAATCATCAAAATCCACTACAAACACCATAGCTTCTTTTTATGTGTTTATTTGTTTCTTACATGTTGGATGTTGATCTGTTATAGATAAGATTACATATTTTTCTAAACCATATTACGGCATCAGTCAAATTTTGTGAAAGACGTATATGTTTCTGAACTCCATCCGAAAGAAAATGAATTTTTGTTATAATTGTATGTTTTTTATAAGTAACACAGATAAACATTAAGGTATCCGAGAAACATGGTCATTCCTGTTTATCTGTTACAATACCATTTTTTTAAATCATAATTATTTACATTAAATAATTCATTCATACTAACTATATTAATCTTCTAATATCATGTGCTCATTGCAGCCATCTGTCAATTATATAAGTATAATTTTTACTTTCTTCTATCTTCTTGTAAAGACGTGGATTCATGAAAATTTTAGACTCCCGGTTTTCGCCGGATTTACACGTTTTAGGGGTCGGAGATCCCGAAATACATATTTTTACAAAATATCTGTCTGTATGTGACAAAAATTTTGTGGGTGCTGTATCTCAAGGACTAATGCACGGAATTTAATAAATTATGTTCAGGTACTGCCTGATATAAATTAATGCTGATTAGTTTTTGGTGTAACTCGCCCAACAGGTGGCACTGCTATTCGGAAATTTTGACGATTCCCGCAGTCGCTCTATCTCAAGAACTAATGCACGGAAACTTCAGATTCCGTTGGTCCTTGATCTGATTACGTGTTGGTGTAAATCGCCCAGCAAATGGCGCTGCTGTGCTACATTTTCCGTTGACATAACGTTGACATAAGTTGTTGGCTGAAGCTAACTTGCAGGGCCGTAGCAAGGTCTTCAGAGGCCCCCCCCAAAACATATTTTTCGGGCCCCCCTCTAAGATTTTAGAGAAATATCTATATTTAATTTTCCACCCGAGTTCCATTGTATAACAACACCAGCGAAGTTTCGCTGGTCGAATTTTCCAAAATGAACTTCAAATTGAACGAATTTGTAGTTAGGCTGCACTGCTTTCGGCAGCGTACACCCATAGGGGCTATGTCCGCTCCGATCTCGAATCATACGAACCTTGAATTATTGTAATTTTTTTATTTAGATCCAGATTAAATTCAAATTTTCAACATTTCGTTCACGTTGCTGCCGAACAGATTTGATATTTTTAGGTGCGTTCGTAATTATATAAATACGTAGCACCTATAGTTGTCGTTCAGTCCATCTGTCTATCCGTCCGTCTGTCTGTCCGTCCGTCCGCATATAATAGACCAAAAACTACCCAACCGAATGGTCTGAAATTTTAAATATATGATTGTTGTAAAATTTTGTCGAGCAATTTCAAATTTTATGAAAATCGGATGTATAGTTAAATGACAGGGACAGTCAAAAGTTTTTCTTTACATTACGGCCAATGGGAAAAATTATTGCACGTGCATTTTAATGATGTTAAAGCTTTCCGAATGGTCTCAAATTTTAAACATATAATTATTGCGACATTTTGTCGAGTCATTTCAAATTTTATGAAAATCGGATGTATAGTTTAATTACAGGGACAGTCAAAAGTTTTTCTTTACATTAAAGCCAATGGGAAAAATTATTGCAAGTGCATTTTAATGATGTTACAGCTTTCCAAATGGGCTGAAATTTTAAATATATAATTGCTGCAAAATTTTATCGAGCCATTTTAAATTTCATGAAAATCGGATGTATAGCTTAATTACAGGGACAGTCAAAAGTTTTTCTTTACATTAAAGCCAATGGGAAAAATTATTGCAAGTGCATTTTAATGATGTTACAGCTTTCCGAATGGGCTGAAATTTTAAATATATGATTGCTGCAAAATTTTGTTGAGCCATTTCAAATTTCATGAAAATCGGATGTATAGCTTAATTACAGGGACAGTCAAAAGTTTTCCGTTACATTAAGGGGAATGGGAAAAAATTATTGCAAGTGCATTTTAATGATGTTACAGACTATGCACTTATGAATAGCAAATAAATACACATTCAGTACAATATGGGGTACAAAAAATAATTATAAAACTAGTTATAGTTTTCACTTCATTTGCCACGTTTGACGAGCAATTTCCAACTTGTTACAATGTGAATTTAATCAAAGGACTTGCAAAATTTAACTGAGAATTCTTCCATTTAGGAAAAAAATGTCAAAAAAATCGCCGAAGAACGCGAAAGAACGCCAAAAATTGCATAAAAATTTTCAAAGGTCATACAGATCAAACTTTACTCATATTGGGTTAAAAGATTGTAAGCTTTTTTTTTTTTTTTTTACGAATATTAAAAAAACTACCTGAAAAGTGAAAAAAAGCTAAAAATCACATAAAAATTCTCGAAAATTTTAAAAACAGCAGAGGGCAAAATTTGGCAAAAAAGTTTGAAACTGAATTCCTTTTACAAATGTAGAATTGCTAAGTATTGTTCATAAACAAAATAAATAAATAAATAAATATGGAAGTCGTTTTCGTATTTTAGGTAGCTTTCTTTACAAAAAAGCTACCTATTGCAGCCGTTCGGAGGAAAGCGATTTCAAAAAATTTTGGTATATTTTCATCGATCATGACCCCCAGACCCCGAAACCACCCTCCGTTCAAAATTGATATATATATATATATATATATATATATATATATATCTGACCTATGTCACACTGTAACTCCCGTAATTATGAACCGATTTCGATGTAATTCGGTGTGTACATAGTACATACCAATGTCTCGACCGAGTTCGTTGGCCAGCTTCATCCGCCATCTTGTTTCAAAATGGCGGCCATTTAAAATTTTTTAAAAAATTTAAAACTTGAAATGTGCTACCAAAAAATTAAAAAAGGAAAAATATTTTTTTCTTATGTATTTGACCTTTATACAAAGATTCCGGAGCAGTTTTTGTTTCGTCTATATCTTAAAAAATGGCTGAGTTATAGCATTTTGAATTTCTAGCGTGGCTGACATTTTGAAACGTCCTGAATTTTGTCACGCGATAAAAGGCGCATTTATGAACCGATTTGGATGTAATTCAGTGTGTACATAGTACATACCAATCTCTCGACCGAGTTCGTTGGCCAGCTTCATCCGCCATTTTGTTTCAAAATGGCGGCCATTTAAAAATTTTTTAAAAATTTAAAATTTGAAATGTGGTACCAAAAAATTGAAAATGGAAAAATATTTGTTTTTTATGTATTTGACCTTTATACAAAGATTTTGGAGCAGTTTTTGTTTCGTCTATATCTTAAAAAATGGCTGAGTTATAGCATTTTGAATTTCTAGCGTGGCTTACATTTTGAAACGTCCTGAATTTTGTCACGCGATAAAAGGCGTATTTATGAACCGATTTGGATGTAACTTCGTTTATGCATAGTACATACCAATGTCTCGACCGGGTTCGTTGGCCAGCTTCACCCGCCATCTTGTTTAAAAATGGCGGCCATTTAAAATTTTAAGAAAAATTTAAATTTGAAATGTGGTACCAAAAATTGAAAATTGAAAAAATATTTTCTTCTTATGTGTTTGACCTTGATAAAAAGATTCGGGAGCAGTTTTTGTTTCGTCTATATCTTAAGAAATGGCTGAGTTATAGCATTTTGAATTTCTAGCGTGGCTGACATTTTGAAACGTCCTGATTTTTCTCACGTAATAACAGGCGTATTTATGAACCGACTTGGATGTACCTTGGTGTGTACATAGTACATACAAATATCTCGACCGAATTCGTTGGCCAGCTTCATCCGCCATCTTGTTTCAAAATGGCGGCCATTTAAAAAAATTAAAAAATAAAAAAAATTAAATAAGATACCAAAAAATTGGAAAATGAAAAAGATTTTTTTTGTATGTGTTTGACCTTAATACAAAGATTCCGGAACAGTTTTTCTTTCGTCTATATCTAAAAAAAAATGGCTGAGTAATAGCATTTTGAATTTCTCTTGTGGCTGACATTTTAAAACGACCTGATTTTTGTCACGCGATAACAGGCGTATTTATGAACCTATTTGGATGTAACTTGGTCTGTACATAGTACATACCAATGTCTCGACCGAGTTCGTTGGACAGCTTCATTCGCCATCTTGTTTCAAAAAGGTTGCCATTTAAAAAAAATTCAATTTAAAATTCAAAATGAGGTATTAAAAAATTGGAAAATGAAAAAGATTTTTTTTATGTGTTTGGCCTTGATACAAAGATTCCGGAGCAGTTTTTGTTTCTGAAAATTTGTTCTTTAGTTGATATCTTAAAAAACGGTTGATTTATAGCACTTTTAATTTCTAGCATGGCTAACATTTTGAAACGATCTTGTATTTGTCACGCGATAACACACGTATTCGCCTATTTCGATGTAAGAAGGCATGTGGATAGTATACATCAACACCTCGACCAAGTTCGCTGGCCAGATTCATCAGCCATCTTGTTTCAAAATGGCGGCCATTAAATTAAAAATTATATATATATTTAAAGTGAGGTGCAAAAAAATTAGAAATTGAAAAAGGTTTCTTTCTTAAGTATTTGATCTTGATATAAGGATTCAGGAGCATTTTTTGTTTGTCTTTACCTTAAAAAATGGCTCAGATATAGCAGTTTCAATTTCTATTGTGGGTGACATTTTGAAAAATCTGATTTTTTGCATGCGACAGCACTCCTATATATTAACCGATTCCGATGTGAGTGAGCATGTGCACAGCAATTACTAAGGTCTCGACCAAGTTCACTGCTTAGCCTCATCCACCATGTTGTCTTAAAATGACAGGCACTTTAAGAAATTGCCGAATTTGGCAGCCAAATATAAGTTACTTTAAAGAAAAGCAGCTTGGATAAAGCTGACTAATTTCGCGAAATTCTCATTCATTATATTGATAAAAATTAGTATTGAATCTCCTATATTCGGTTTCCACTAAATTGATCTTCGTGTGTTTGCATGATATAAGTTGGCTTTTTTAAAATAAGGATTGTGAAAGCTACCTCTTCCTCCCGGCACTGGCCGGAAGGACTTTTCAATTTTCTCTTCAGTTTGACAATGCTATCCGCGTGGCCCAGACAGATTTTCTTTAAGCAGAAAATATTCACTTATAACAATTTTTTTCCCTCTCGGATTGGTGCCTTTTATTAAATACATATATATGTACAGATTTACTAATTAAAAAAAAATACTTTTGGGATGTTGTTTTCATATATTCCGGTTTTCTCCAGTTTAAAATTGTCACCCAAGTTGAAATTTAAGAAGAAAAAAAAAATACCTTTGGATAGAAGGTACCTTTCTGTGGGCAACGGAGACGGGTTTCCTAGTAGCTAATAATAAAGACAGACGTTTGTCTGTCCAGAGTTTTTCTTTGTCTGGCAAGATGTTTTTCTGTTTCAAAAAGATGTTCTGTTTCACAAGATGTTTTTCTGTTTCAGAATTTGACAGGAAGGTTACCTGTATGCCTGAAGTTGCTCGAAACAGGTTTTTAAATTTTTTGATTCGAATTTTTTTCATTTAATTTTTTACGATATTTTTTGTATTTTTTCGAGTTTCGTGCTTTTTCCCCCACATTCATAAAAGGAATCTATTTTCAATCCATCTTTCCATTTTAGCCGAATATAGTCTTCTTCGATTTTTAAATATTTCGCGAATTTTTTATGTGATTTTTAACTTTTTTTCGCGTATTTTTTGACATTAGTAAAAGGAATCAGGTTTCAGTCTTTTAGCCCGATGTACTAAATTTTGTCCTTTGCGATTTTTGAATTTTTCACAAACGTTTTTTTTCCCCTTTTTAAGACCCCCGTGATTAGAAGAGATTTTATCTCACATTTGAAGAAACTTTCGTCTTTAGAAAGGAAAATTTCTAGAAATTTTGATGTTTTATTCGCGACTTCTTCGTGCTATGAAGGAAAAAGTCATGCGTAAAAGTTCAGTTTCTAATAGGGAAAAGTACAATGCAGCAAAGTTGGCGGAACACTCCTGTGATTTGATTTGACAAAAATGCATCTTCAAATTTAGTAAGGATGTTAGGTAATTTTTATGTTAGATTGGCGAGTTTTCTATATTTTCGCGGAAAATGAGAAAATCAAATCAAAGCTTTTTTTGTGTGTGTGTTTGAATGAAAGAAAAAGTTACGGAAAAAATCCTTCAATTTACTGATTTCTTTCTTTCTTTTTTTTTCTTGGAGAGACAGTGTAAAAGGAACCCAGTTTCTATCTTTTATCCCAATATAGTAAAAATTTTGCCATCTGCGGCACGGATTTTTGACATCCCTAAAAGGAATCAGGTTTCAGTCTTTTAGCTCAATATAGAAAATATGTCCATAGAAATTTCTGAATTTTTTACGAACGTTTTATGTGATTTTTAACATATTTTTGCCTTTCACGGCAATTTTTTCACATTCCAGTTACAATCTTTTGGCTCGATATAATCAATTTTCTCTCAGCGATTTTTGAATTTTTGCCCAATTTTTTATAAGATTTTTACACTTTTTTTTTCGCGTTTTGCGGAGTTTTTTGACATTTTTTTTCTGAAACCGAAGAATTATCCAGTAGATTTTGCTGCTGTCATAATTAAGCTGAAGTGGAAAAATAACAAATTTGTTCCTGAAGCACTTGAGCTACGATGCTGGAAAAGTATATTTTTATCTGGACACTATCACTTTTATCGAAAAAATCATCGAAATTCGAAAAATATTGAAAAATTCAATGATTGTTTGATTCAAGATTGGAGCGGGAATATCCGGAAAAGGAAAAGCTGCGAAAGGCAGTGAAAGCCCCCATGGAGAACTCCAAAAAATGGGTTCTTTTTTTAAAAAAAGCAATTAGCGAAGCTCTGCACACGATGCATAAATAAATACATCTTAAATAAATACACGATGTAATTTATGTATAGTTAACATAAGTAATTTATCGAGACAAGAGAAATGAAATGTTCAAAACGAAACAGGTCGAACATAAGTGGATAGGCGGCATATGCAATGCACATAGATGCCCGCTTATTGGGGTCCCCAACGAGATTAAGAAGCATATATTTTTTGAACATTTGAAAAAAAAAAATGAGGCTTAAAAGTTTTGAATCTTGAGTTCCGAATTTTGCTCACTTTTAAGAGCGGCCCCAAAAAAGACAATTCAAAAAGAATTTAGAGCCTGCAAAACTTCTTTCATCTGGGCACCTTTAAAAAGAATGGTAGTTATAGAAAAAAAGGGCATGTCTGTTTTGGTTAAAAGAAGTAATAGTATTAAGAAAGTTTTTAACCTTATTGGGGTCCCAACGAGATTAAAAAGCATATTTTTAAAACATTTGAATAATAAAAATTGGGCCTAAAAGTTTTGAATCTTGAGTTCCAACTTTTCCTCACTTTTATGGGCGGCCCCCAAAAAGTCAATTAAAAAAGTATTTAGAGCCTGCAAAATTTCTTTCATCTGGGCACCTTTAAAAAGAATCGTGACTGTAGAAAGAAAGCACATTTGGTTGAAGGAAGTAATAGGATTAAGAAAGTTTTGAAACTTATTGGGGCCCCCAACGAGATTAAAAAGCATATTATTAAAACATTTGAATAATAAAAATGGGGTCTAAAAGTTTTAAATCTTGGTCTCCAACTTTTCCTCCCGTTTATAGGGGGCCTTAAAAAAGACAATTCAAAAGAATATAGAGCCTGCAAAATTTCTTTCATCTGGGAACCTTTAAAAAGAATGGTACCTATAGAAAACAAGTTGGAAATTGCTCGTCAAACGTGGCAAATGAGGTGCGTTCGTACTATAACTAGTTTTATAATTATTTTTTGCACCCCATATTGTACTGAATGTATAATTTTTTGCACTTCATAAAGCGCATAGTCTGATACATCATTAAAATGCACTTCCAATATTTTTTTCCCATTCCCCGTAATGTAACGGAACACTTTTGACTGTCCCTGTAATTAAACTATACATCCGATTTTCCTAAAATTGGAAATAGCTCAACAAAATTTTGCAACAATTATATCTTTAAAATTTCAGACCATTCGGAAGGCTGTAATATCATTAAAATGCACTTGCAATAATTTTTTCCATTGGCCGTAATGTAAAGAAAAACTTTTGACTGTCCCTGTAATTAAACTATGCATCCGATTTTCCTAAAGTTAGAAAGGGCTCGACAAAATTTTGCAACAGTTATATCTTTAAAATTTCAGATCATTCGGAAGGCTCTAATATCATTAAAATCCACTTGCAATAATTTTTCCCATTGGCCGTAATGTAAAGAAAAACTTTTGACTGTCCCTGTAATTAAACAATACATCCGATTTTTCTAAAATTTGAAAGGGCTCGACAAAATTTTGCAACAGTTATATCTTTAAAATTTCAGATCATTCGGAAGGCTCTAATATCATTAAAATGCACTTGCAATAATTTTTCCCATTGGCCGTAATGTAAGGAAAAACTTTTGACTGTCCCTGTAATTAAACTATACATCCGATTTTCATAAAATTTGAAATGGCTCGACAAAATTTTGCAACAATCATATATTTGAAATTTCAGACCATTCGGTTGGGTAGTTTTTGCTCTGTTACATGCGGACAGACGGACGGACGGACGGACAGACGGACAGACGGACGGACAGACGGACAGACGGACGGACTGAACGACGACTATAGGTGCTACGTATTTATATAATTACGAACGCACCTAAAAAGGACATGTCTGTTTTGGTCAAAAGAAGTAATGGTATTAAGAAAGTTTTTAACCTTGTTGGAGCCCCCAACGATAATAAAAAGCACATTTTTAAAACATTTGAATAATAAAAATTAGTCCTAAAAGTTTTGAATCTTGAGTTCCAACTTTTCCTCACTTTTATAGGGGGCCCCCAAAAAGTCAATTAAAAAAGTATTTAGAGCCTGCAAATTTTCTTTCATCTGGGAACCTTTAAAGAGAATGCTGGCTATAGAAAGAAAGTCCATATCTGTTTTGGTCAAAAGAAGTAATAGTATTAAGAAAGTTTTGAACCTTGTTGGGGCCCCCAACGAGATTAAAAAGCATATTTTTAAAACATTTGAATAAAAAGATGGGGCACAAAAGTTTTGAATCTTAGGCTCCAACTTTTCCTCACCTTTATAGGGGGCCCTAAAAAAGACAATTAAAAACGAATTTAGAGCCTGCAATTTTTTTTTTCATCTGGGAACCTTTAAAGAGAATGATGGCTATAGAAAGAAAGTGCATATGTGTTTTGGTCAAAAGAAGTAATAGTATTAAGAAAGTTTTGAACCTTATTGGGGCCCCCAGCGATATTAAGAAGCATATTTTTAAAACATTTGAATAATAAAAATGGGGTCTAAAAGTTTTGAATCTTGGGCTCCAACTTTTCCTCTCGTTTATAGGGGCCCCTAAAAAAGACAATTCAAAAAGAATTTAGAGCCTGCAAAATTCCTTTCATCTGGGCACCTTTAAAAAGTATGGTAGCTATAGAAAAAAAGGGCATGTCTGTTTTGGTCAAAAGAAGTAATAGTATTAAGAAAGCTTTGAACCTTGTTGGAGCCACCAACGATATTAAAAGCACATTTTTAAACCATTTGAATAATAAAAATTGGGCCTAAAAGTTTTGAATCTTGAGTTCCAACTTTTCCTCACTTTTATAGGGGGCCCCAAAAAAGTTAATTAAAAAAGTATTTAGAGCCTGCAAAATTTCTTTCATCTGGTCACCTTTAAAGAGACTACTGGCTATAGAAAGAAAGCACATATATGTTTTGGTCAAAAGAAGTAAGAGTATTAAGGGAGCTTTGAACCTTATTGGGGCCCCCCAACGAGATTAAAAAGCATATTTTTAAAACATTTGAATAAAAAGATGGGACCTAAAAGTTTTGAATCTTAGGCTCCAACTTTTCCCACCTTTATAGGGGGCCCTAAAAAAGACAATCCAAAAGAATTTAGAGCCAGCAAAATTTCTTTCATCTGGGAACCTTTAAAGAAAATGCTGGTTATAGAAAGAACGAACATTTGTTTGAAGGAACTGATAGTATTAAGGAAGTTTTGAAACTTATTGGGACTCCCAACGAGTTTGAAAAGCATGTTTTTTAAACATTTGAATAAAAAAGGGAGGCCTAAAAGTTTTTAATCTTGTGCTCCAACTTTTCCTCCCGTTTATAAGAGGCCCTAAAAAAGACAATTCAAAAAGAAATCAGAACCTTCAAACTTTCTTTCATCTGGGAACCTTTAAAGAAAATACTGGCTATAGAAAGGAAGTGCATATCTGTTTTGGTCAAAAGAAGTAATAGTATTAAGAAAGTTTTGAACCTTGTTGGGGCCCCCAATGATATTAAGAAGCATATTTTTAAAACATTTGAATAATAAAAATGGGGCCTAAAAGTTTTGAATCTTGAGTTCCAACTTTTCCTCACTTTTATTGGGGGCCCCCAAAAAGACAATTTAAAAAGTATTAAGAGCGTGCAAAATTTCTTTCATCTGGGAACCTTTAAAAAGAATAATGGCTATAGAAAGGAAGCACATTTGGTTGAAGGAAGTAATAGTATAACGAAGTTTTGAAACTTATTGGGTTCCTAAGTGAGTTTTAAAAGCATATTTTTAAAAAATTTGGATCAAAAAATGGGGTTAAAAGTTTTGAATCTTGGGCTCCAACTTTTTCGCATTTATATAGGGGGCCCTAAAAAAGACAATTCAAAAAGAATCTAGAGCCCGCAAAATTTCTTTCATCTGCGCCCCTTTAAAAAAATGGTTCCTGTAGAAAAAAAGCGCATATCTGTTTCGTTTGATGGAAGTAATAGTATTAAAGAAGTTTTGAATCTTTGGTTTCACCTTTTTCGCCCATTGATAGGTGCACCCCAAAAATACTAAAATGCCATTTTATTTTTTAAGTACAGCCTTTATTTACAGCCTTCAAAAACTTTTATAAAAAATGGTGGATATAGAAGAAAAGCACATATCTGTTTTCTATTTCTAAATCTAATCAAGATCTTTGACAAAAAAAAAATGAATTTCGATAAAACAAAATAAAATATTAAAAATTCATTTAAAAAAAAAAAAAAAAAAAAAAATCGGCTGAAAGGTACAATAGCTCACTACTGGGCCCCTGACTTTGCTCAGGCCCCCCCCAAATGGGGGGTATGGGGGGCGGTCGCTACGGCCCTGCTAACTTGAACCTGAAATTTGGGTTTGAAGTTAAAGGGGTCTTTGTACGGTTTAAACGCGACGTAAGTCTAGAAAACTAGTTGCATGTGACAATCCGAAAACTTTCTTCTATCTCGAACATCTAAATATTTGAAAAAGTAGTTACAGATATTCATAATTCAATATTATTAGTTCAATACTACGCCAACTTTGTTTTTCATCTTAAATTTGTGCTTCAGTCAATTATTCGTAGTAAAAAAACAGTTAATCTCTATAAAGATATTTAGTAAAATCTATAGTTTTTCGTTATTCTGTATATAGTACATCGCTATTACAGCGCCCCTTTCCGGCGAAATTTTTTCAAATTCAGGGAGGACCTAGTGGCTACAGCCAAAAACACGCACACAAAATTTGGTTCAATTCTATGCATAACTTCATACACTTTTCGAAGGTACAATATTGGAAATTGCACAAAAATTGCTATTACATGGCCTCCTTCTGGCAGAATTTTTTTTCAATTGAAGGAGGACCTGTTTGCCATATTTAAATACATACACAAAACATTTTGTTTAATTCTATGCATAACTTTATATACTTTTTGATGGTACAATGACGACACCCACATTTTGTATAAACATGTTTTTTTTTTTGGGGGGGGGGGATCTCTGACCCCTAAAACGTGTTAATCCGTTGAAAACTGGAACTTAAAAAAAATTTCGATTATAATACTTTCTTCTACTGAAAGATTGATTTACGTTTGATTTGTTACGATTTGATTTGTTACGTTTGATTTGTTACGATTGATTCGTTTTCGGAAAAAACGGTCAAATGACCTGCCAGAATGCTGCAAATTTTTAACAGTGTAGATTGCGTTTTTTGATATAGATAATAAGTGCATATGTATTTTCAAAATGAACTACTTTTAAGAATTTACAGCGATAAGATTATTTGTTAGACTTTTATTAAAATACTCAATAATTGCTATAAGTGATAAGCATAAACTAAAATAAAGGGCAAAATACCTTTATTTACATTTCGACATGTCTTACTACATCAGACGGCAACTATCTCAAGAAAATAAAATGATAAAAATATTTTCGCAAAAATTCGAATTAAAAACTAATGAGCAAAAACAACAATCAAGCGAACACAAGGATAAGGAAATGAGCTGCAATATTAAAACTGGAAATTTATGAACATGAATTATTTGACATTATTGTTTCATGACTCAGTGTAGCATTTCTTTCCAAATTTCAGGGAGGTCCATGGACACACCCCTATAAATATTCTCATTGCGTGCACTTCAATAAGTGAATATCAATTTCATTCCGTTCGAAAGGCTGCAACATCATTAAAATGCACTTGAAATAATTTTTTCCCATTGGCAGACTTTTGATGGAAGACTTTTGATTGTCCCTATAATTAAACTATACATCCGATTTTCATAAAATTTGAAATGGCTCGAAAAAAATTTGCAACAATTATATATTTAAAATTTAGACCATTCGGTTGGGTAGTTTTTGTTCCGTTATATGCAGGCGGACGGACGGACAGACAGACCGGACGACGACTATATGTGCTACGTATTTATATAAATACGAACGCACCTAAAAAGCACAATCTCTTTAATCAATAGTCAAAATTTCATGTTTCTACATAAAACGTTTTTGAAAATACACTAATTCAAATTTTCAAAGTTTTTGTTGACTTTTATCGCGTTTAAAAAGGTACAAGACCCCGAATCCGATCCTAATCTGACAAAATGGTTTTCGTCTACTTACAACTCAACCCGAACAACAAATGTAGTTTCGTTGATTCGAACACGACCCGAAACTAGCCCAAACCCTAAATTCCAAAAAATCCTACTCGAAATTCGAAATGAAAGAAAATTAATACCAGATTGTAGCGACTTTGTGTCAGCACCGTAATTCCTGGCGTATAATCCGTAGATCAAACAATCATTTTTCGACCCAGAAATTTCTTAAAATAAAATGCGACTTTTTAGATCGCGGTAAATATTTGACTTCAATTGCTAAATAAAATTTCTGGGTTAAAACAGAATTGTTTGATCCGCGGGTTATACATCGAAAATTACGGTAATTCCCACTCTTTGGTGTTATTCTCGCATGCTATATTAGTCAAAATGATTTTCTTTAATCGTGTTTATACTAAAAACAGAAAATTAGCGTTAATTTATTTCTCTTGAAAAAAAAAATTGCGTGTGAAAATAAATAGCACTCTCGGAATCAAATCGGACCAAAAATCAAAAATCTAAATTACTGCAATTTCTGTTGTATGTTTGAAAATTCAGTTAATTATATTTAGGAACTTTTGTTCCTAACACGTACAAAAACTAAAATGTTTAATCAATTTGATGCAAGTTTCTTTTATATGAGTTTAAAAATTAACTTAAAGAAAGAATTTATGGTTTTAAAGAAGTAAGTTGCAAAAGCTATGTTATAGAGTGCATTCCCATTTCATAATTAAATTCACGAATTTTTAAATTTTATCTTAAAAGTGAGAATTTTAGAACTATATTTTAATATTCTATATTGTTTTCTGAATAGTCGTTTATAGGATTTTTGTAATATTTATGTATGGTGCGTAGAGGTGCTTATTTTTGGGTACCACTCTTGAATGAAGATTTTGTTTGGGTCTAAATGTAATCCAAGATTTTTAATGCAAGCTATCGAAAGATATCTATAGGGAGGGTTTGTCTTTTAATATTGTTATCATTTTTGAACCAACCGAAAATTTCTCCTTTTTATTTCTAACTTGGTCTTTATGTCAAAATAGTATGTTATGATTTTTAATCAGTTATCTATTTTTATAAAAATACAAAGTTATTATTAAAATCCCTAAATGATTGCAAAATTATTTAATTCCAATTTTTTTTTTTTATGGAATACTTCAACATTTTGCATCTATTCTTCTGTCGTAAGTGTATTTCTATATACTTCGCTGTTCGAGAAACCGTATGCAAAAAAGATATTTGTTCAAAAGATATTTGTGTTTACTAGTAAATAAACGAGAAAGAATGCTGTCCACCTGTTTTGTTGATAAGAAGTTCTGCCTGCTCTTCCGCCCCCCCTTCCCCGTGGGGACAAGTGCAAGAAGACAATATAGACAAATATAAACTCAATTAGTCATGAATGCTGAAATGTATTGTAATAAAAGCTTCCTAGCCAATCACAATGACTGTTCTGAGAAACAATCAGTATTTTGATTTGTAAAAGCGGTATTTTGCTGGAATAAATTATGCAGAAGGGTGAATACTAGTGTAATTAACCCTAGAACTACCGGAAATTTTACTCAAGTTTTATAAAAACATTCTACACCAGAATTTTTACTTAAAACTATTTAATTTGTTTATTTAACTTATTATTGTCTGATTTATACATTTAGTTTGTTTTGAAGAAATTTCTGGTTTGAATAAATATTTTGAATGTACATGTCGGGTCCAATGGACCCGTCTGGTAGACGGAAGGTTAAGTAGAATGATTTTTTAATATTTCTATTTTTTTCTTAATGCAAATAATTTTAAACAATGTCACCAACAACAAGAACTGATAGGACACCTACAAAAAGAAGCAGAATTGTCATATTGAGAGAAAATGGTCTCTCTTATGCTGAAATTGCCAGACAGGTTGGTGGATCAGTCCTTTTATCTGGCGTACGAAAGTTGTGCTTATGGTATGAAGAAACTAAATCAGTGGTAAATAAGGCAAGATCAGGCCGAAAAAAATGTACAAGTGTTCCTGACGATAGAAAGATAAAAAGGATATGCCTCAAAGATAGAGGAATTTCATCAGATACTGTTAGATGTGAAATGAATGCAATATGTATTTCAGTTAGTTCAAAAACAATAAGGAGACGATTAGCAGGTTTTGGACTGAAAGGTAGAATTCGGAAGAAAAAACCATTTTTAAATATTCAATAACGTAAGAAACGAGTTCAGTGGGCAAAAGAACACATTAATTGGTCAGAAACTCACTGAAAGCAAATAATCTGGAACGATGAGAGTAAAATATCGGTTTTTGGTAGTGATGGACGAAAATATGTGAGACGTCAAATAGGAGAAGAGTTTCATACTGATTGCATTGAAGCAACTACAAAGAACATAACAAATGTCATGATTGGCCTGTATGTCTGCATATGGTGTGGGCCGCATTCAAGTGATTGATGGCATTCTGAATGCAAAAAATATATCGAAACTGTCCTGGAACCAAAATTGATACCTTCCATCAGGGATCTCTTCCCCAATAAAACACCATTTATCTTTCAATAGGATTCAGCTCCATGCCAAACGGCAAAAATATGCAAATAATTGTTTAAAAATAAAAGCATACAATTATTACCTTCGCCAAGAAACAGACATGATGTGAATCGTATAGAAAATTTGTTACGACGTTTGAAAACGACGTTGAAGTCTAGTGGTGAGTGAGAGACTCTCCTTGTTTTGAATTGCTTTTCACCAGACATTTTTTGAGGAAATTACATATAAGATGCGTTTACATGTTATAATAGGAACCATTGAGCTCTGTAATAGTTCTGAGGGCTAACTCCTTTTGATACTTTCAATAGGGGCTACTAATAATGAGATCGAAGTAGATAGGAGTCGTTTGGTAGCTTCATTGCTTCGAGCACTTCCTTTCGCTTTTCGGCAGTGTTGCCAGATAGTCAAAAGTGAATTTCCCCAAAATTTCTGAAATTTTCCCCAAATCAGTGATTTTTTCCGCAAAAGTCCCCAACTCAGTTTTTACTCAAAAAGGGAATTTTTAAATTTTCAATTTACCTCTATAAAAAATATTTAAGTAATTTAAGCTCAAAAATTTTCCCCAAATCAAGCCTTTTTTTGAAAAAATTCCCCATTTACAAAAAACAAACTTTTAAACTGGGCTTGCAGTAACAAGTTATTTCACGTTTGTTTTAAGTATTGTCTAACAATGTTGGACTATTGTTATATTAGCTCCATAGCTTTAGACAATCTCTTATCAGTTGGTGTTTGAATGAATCCAAGATGGTACGCTGTTTTAATTTTTTTGCCAACCCTATACTGAAGTACATAATCATAATGCAAAGTATTTTCGCCGTATCAATCGATGTGCTTTTGTATATCATGAAAGAAAAAAATATCTGCTTTCCACATATTTAAATTAATTTTTTTAAAGTACGGCGAAGGAATTTTTCATTAAAGTCCTGCAGATTTAGTCACGCGCAGGTTTAAGCTGCTTAAGACTTTAGAGTCTCATGCATCTGTAATATGTGTAAACTGTAATGTAGTAAACAACGAATACGACCAGATCCAAGAGAATAATGATTGATATTTCCGATTTCTGGATTGTATTTTCGTTTTTCAAATCAAAATTGAGTTCGTGACAGATCCAGTTTTTCTACAGGACTAAAAGAAATTTTTACGGAAAATAGTAAAAAAAAAAAAAAAAATCCCCAAATTTTTCCCCAAAATTTTTGTAGTCCCCAAAAATTTCCCCACGAACTACTTGTCCCCAAAAAATTCCCCTAGAGGTTCAAAATTCCCCAAAATGGGGACAAAATCCCCAATCTGGCAACACTGCTTTTCGGTGTCCCTGAAAATTGAAACCGGACAAATTTAAAAAAAATTTCTCTTTTAAATTTGTCCGGTTTCAATTTTTGATTTTTTTTCAATTCTTTCGCTAGAGTGTCTTTCACTCGGGACGTGGCTGGCGACCTAGGAACCTTGCTTTCGCAAAAGAGTCGGACTAGAGTAGAAGAATAAAGGGCTGCGGACGAAGAGAGGCCGCTCGCCGAATCCATCCAAAAATCTGTCCATTTGATATTAGTTAAAAATGAAATTTTAGGAAAGCTGAAGGAAAAAAGATGAAATATTTGTTAAGTGTTGCTCATAAAAATATCAAAAAGGTGTAGAAAAAATCAAAAATGATAAATGTATGTGTAAAAGTTTGGGAAAATCCTTCTAATATTAATAGAAGTGTGTGATTGCTGCAGTCAGGTGGACCGGTGATTTAGCTTTCCGAGCTATTACGGAGCTCAATGATATGAACACAATAAAATGTGAAATTGTTTTTTTTCTTTTCTTATTTATCAGATGAAAAATAATTAACAAATATATTTAAATATGAACATAAAAGTTAATAATAGTTTTTAAATGATTTATAAAACTATTGAAAATGATTATAATTATTTAACTAGTTGGATGTGCTAATCCCATAACTTTCTTCTATCTTATACATCTTAATATTTTAAAAACTAGTTACACATGTTAATACTTCAATATTATTAGTTCATTACTATACCAACTTTGATTTTCATCTTAAATTTCTGCTTCAGTCAATTAAATGAAGTAAAAACGAGTTAATCTATATCATGATATTTGCTAAAATTAATAGTTTTTCCTTATTCTGTTGTTATCAAATGTTTGCGAATAGCCGGCTTAGCAGGAAGTGAATTCCCGCCTTTGCACGAACCGCCGATGGACAATAGAACTAAGAAAAAATAAGAAAAGTATACAAATATCGCTATCACAGAGCCTACCGCGCGATATTTCCAAACTCAAGGAGGACCTGACGGCCAAAGCCAAAAACATGCACGAAAAATTTGGTTCAATTGTATACATAATTTTATACACTTTTCGATTGTACAATAAAGAAAATGGTACAGACATCGTAATTATAGCGCCCCTTTCCAGCGGAATTTTTCCAAATTCTGGGAGGGCCTTCATGACATGACCAAAAAGAAACACAAAAATTTGGTTCAATTCTATGCATAATTTCATACACTTTTCGATGGTACAATATTCAAAATGGCACAAAAATCGCTATTACAGCGCCCCCTACCAGCAATTTTTTTCCAAATTAAGGAAGGACCTGCTTGCCATAGCCAAGAACTTAAAATAAAAATTTGTTTCAATTCTATGCATAACTTCATACACTTTTTGATGGCACAATATGCAAAATCGCTATTACAGCGCACCCTAGCGGCGAATTTTTTCCAAATTCAGGGAGGACCTGCTTGTCATAGCCATACACTTAAAATAAAAAATTGGTTCAATTCTATGCCTAACTTCATACACTTTTAGATGGTACAATATTCAAAATCGCGCAAAAATCGCTGTTACAGCGCCCCCTACCGGCGATTATTTTCCAAATTCAATGAAGACCTACCTGCCATATTCAAAACTTAAAATAAAAATTTGGTTCAATTCTATGCAAAACTTCATATACTTTTGGATGGTACAATATTCAAAATCGCACAAAAATCGCTATTACAGCGCCCCCTACCGTCGATTTTTTTCCAAATTCAGGGAGGATCTGCCTGCCATAGTCAAAAACTTAAAATAAAAATTTGGTTAAATTCTATACATAACTTCATACACTTTTGGATGGTACAATATTCAAAATCGCACAAAAATAGCTGTTACAGCGCCCCCTACGGGCGAATGTTTTCCAAATTCAGGGAGGACCTACCTGCCATATACAAAAACTTAAAATAGAAATTTGGTTAAATTCTATGCATAATTTCATATACATTTGGATGGTACAATATTCAAAATCGCACAAAAATCGCTATTACAGCGCCCACTACCGGCGAATTTTTTCCAAATTCTTGCCATAGTCAAAAACTTAAAATGGAAATTCGGTTCAATTCTATGCATAATTTCATACACTTTTTGATGGTACAATGGCGACAGACAGACGGACACACGGACAGACAGACGTTTTTATAAAGATGTTTTTTGGAATCTCTGACCCCTAAAACATGTAAATCAGTCGAAAACCTGACGTCGAAAATAATTTCGATTACAATACTTTCTTCTATTGAAGATAGAAGAAAGTAAAAATATACATAACCTTTCGCCATAAAAAAAAAAAAAAAAAAAAAAAAAAAAAAGAATATTGCAAAAGAATTAGAATCATTTTTGGAGGAAAATATTAATGTATTTTGAATGAAAATGTATTTGATTTTTTAAATAAATGTAAAATTTTTCAAATATTTACCCTTTGTAAAGGCAGAAATATTCATGTTAAAGCAAAGAGTTTGTTGAATTGAACCTAATTTCTTATTTTTGTTTTGCTCATTGCGTTAAAGGGATGGAATAATACTTTCTTAAAATTCCCACATAAAAAAGAAACTTACTTCTTTACTTCTAAAGTAAAAATGAAAAACGGTTAAATATTTGAAAGGGATTAATTTATGTTTCAAATAATTTCGTCTAGAAAATTCCTTTCTTTCTTTTCTCTATTTCAATCTTCTTTTAAAGGTAGGGGGCAGAAAGACTAGAAAATCTGAAATTAATCTCTTGCTTTACGAAACTTTAAAAATACATGATTCGACATCTGCCGAATCTTGGAACTTGAAAACATGTTTTTTTGAATAGTAGAACATTTTAACAACATTTCACACTTTTATAAAATGGAATGATTGCAAAATATGCTCTTTATAGTGAAGAACGAGATAATGCTGGGGATAATTTTATCACTGAACATTGTGGGACAAAACACACAATTGACAACCTATGTCTGAGACACCCCAAAACCAGCCGTTAATCCTTGAAGGGAGTCGCTTCATTAAAAAAAAAAATAAATAAAATAAAATCTCCCTATCGTAAAAGTCTATGTTACCATACGAGAAAACTTAAATACATAATTATTCATTTCATAATATAATTATCAAAATACGGTTTCACTCTCAGAAAGTAGAGGTCAGATGTCGATGAGGTGGTGCGTTTAAAAAAAGGTCTTATCTAATTTTTTTGTATTTAAAAAAATTCGATAAACCTTGAAATTTTGACTTGAGGGTGTTCTCAAATCCAAAAGGGCAACTTTCTGACATAAGTTTTAATTTATTTTAGTTCGAAAATGCATGAAAATACTAGCTGGTGTTCTTGTTCACAAACTATGCCATTAAGCTGTTTTTTTCCATTTTTTTTGCAAACGCAATAGATCCTTCAGAAAAGATTGAACCGAATTTCCGCGCGAAGGAAGAAAGAGCACTCAAGAGCGGGCGAAAAACGTGTTTGTCACGTGATCAAAATAGCTTATAACCCAATAGGTAGCTGATTGATCAAAAAATCGGAAAAAACAGTTCAATTCCAAATCGTTTCCATGACCCGGCTTTCCATTAAAAAATGAATTTGTAAATGTGTCAAAACGTTTTGCGCTTGTTGAGCAGAGCAGTTAAGAACAGCCATTTATGAAATTCAATCATCTTCTTAAAAATACTTAAAATTATAGGGGGCATTTTTTTTAGAAACGCACCTAATCGGCATCTGACGTCTCCTTTTGGATGGTAAAAACTGCATTTTGATAATTATATTAAGCAATGCGTAATGCGTACTTAAGTTGTCGCTTGCATCATTACAGGATTTCGCTTAGCAATTGAAACATTTCAATGAAGCGACCCCTTTAATGTAAGGACGATACTGACAGACAATAGTTGATGTATTGGTAGTGCAAGCAATTTTATTGATTTAAACGATTTATTTGCATAAAGCAAATATTTCTTGAGGAACTCAAAAAATGGGTTCTAGGAAGCACCTGCAAAAATAAGTTTAATTTATTAATTACAATTTATTACAAAATGTTTCTGACTTCAAATGTTTTAAAGGAAATATTTTCTTAAAAGACATTTGATAATATTGTCTTTATAAGGACATTTATATTATTTTATATATATATAAAAAGCAGACACAAATTAGTGTTCGTTTGCACCTGTTTAGATAAAACAAATTCAGAGTAAAATTTTATATTAATATGTTAAATATAGAATAAAATTATAAATTTTTAAATTCTTTTACAGACAGAAAATGTAAATGTTTTTGCAATTATATGTTATTTTATAACTATTCACTAAAAAGGAAATATTTTAAAAGTAGAATAGTTGCAAGAAAAATTGTCAATTATTTATGAGGTATCAATGATATTTCATCTAAAATTATACTGTGATTTTATCATTATACAAAATATCAGAAAAAATAACATTGAATCTCCCCAATAATAGATAGGAATTCAGAAAATAAGCAAATAGCATAATAAATGCTTCAAAATTCAGGTCAAATATAAATTTTTTGAGTAACTATGGAAACAGCTGTACATTTTTATGGATTAATATTGATATATCTTTTTATAGTATCGATTATTTGATAGTTTTTAAGTATGTTCGTAGTATGTATGTAGTATAGTATGTTCAGCCATTTTCTGGACGGTTTATGGTTACTACAATGGAGTTAGGAGACATATAGTATACTGTGTATCAGCTGCGAGTGAAGTAACTGAGGAATTGTCACAATATGGCGGCTACTTTTTTTTAAATCGGATTAACGGTTTCTGTTAATCGCCTGTGCAAACTATACTAGTAAATTTGAACAAAACATTTAGTTTTATTTCACACGTTAAGCGCCACGTCAGTCACCGGTGACTGACACTGAACATTCCGTTTAAAACGCGTCATTCACCGATCACTGACGTCTAAAATATGACATAAAACTAAACTAGTATGTTGTGGCCATCACAAAACTTTCTTCTATATAAATCACGTCAATTAAATCATTTAAATAGTACAAGAAATAACAACGATTTAGCACCAATTCATATCAAAGTATATCTGAATTTGAAGTTGGATGAAAACTCGTGCATTAGTTCTTGAGATAGAGCTATAGCGGAAATTCTGAAAAAATGTAACATAGCCGCGCCACCTGTTGAGCGATTTACACCAAAAGTAAACAGCACTAAACGATATGAAGGTATACCTGAATCTGAAGTTTGTTAAAAATCTAAGCATTAGTTCTTGAGATAAAGCTATTGCGGAAATTGTAAAAAATACAGCATAGCAGCGCCACCTGTTGAGCGATTTACACCAAAAATTAAACAGCACTAATTTATACGTCAATTCATGTCAAGGACTAACTAAATCTGAAGTTTGATGAAAATCCGTGCAATAGTTCTTGAGATACAGCTCTTGTGGAAATCGTGAAAACTGCAGCACAGCAGCGCCACCTCTCGGGCGATTTACACCAAAAATTAAACAGCACTCATTTATATCAGGGACTAACTGAATCTGAAGTTTGATGAAAATTCGTGCATTTTTTCTTGAGTTAGAGCTATTGCGATAATCATGTACAATGCAGCATACCAGCGCCACCTGTTGGGCGATTTTCACAAAAAAGTAATCAGCGCCAAACTATATCTTGGACTAACTGAATCTGAAGTTTTATGAAAATCCGTGCAGTAGTTCTTGAGATATAGCTATTGCAGAAATCGTGAATAATGCCGCATAGCAGCGCCACCTGTTGAGCGATTTTCACCAAAAACTAATCAAGTCCAGTTTATATCAAGGTCTAACTAAATATGAAGTTTTGTAAAATTCCGTGCATTGTTCTTGAGATAGAGCGCCCACAAAATTTTTGTCACATACAGACTCACAGACAGAGTGACAGACAGACATTTTCTAAAAACCATCAAATCGTGTTCTGGGCATTCTAAAACGTATAAATCCGCCGAAAACCGGAAGTCGAAATTTTCCACGAATCCAATACTTTCTTCTTGTAAAGATAGAAGAAAGTAAAAATATATATATTGTTTTAAGTAATTATTTTAAGTTTTTATTTAAAATTTATTTAAATTATTTAAAATTTACCTACTTTATTTTGATTACAGGATTATACTTTCTTAAAAATTTCTTTAAACATTGTAAATTTTTCAACGTTTCAGTATCAGTCACCGTGACACTCAACGTGTTAAGGACCTTATTCATAGAAATGTTTTCTCACAAGTATGATAAAAATTTCTATTTGTATTTACTGGTGTCAGTTTTCCCAGATATTATAATATTTTTCATCGACACTGACAGGAGATTGTCACAATATGGCCTCACTACCACGAAAGTAAACTTCCACAAGTAAAAATTAATATCTGTACCTTCCAATATTTACGACTGAAATTTTACATTAATAAAGCATTTAAATAAGGATTTTTTTAAAATTTAAATTTACTGGTGAAAGTTTCCACCGGTGAAAATCAGCCTCTGCAAATCGATTACAGTTGAAGATTCACTATTTTAAGGACATGTCTGTTCTACATTATCAATAGTAGTCCCATGATTACTACAGCTTGAGCTTCCCAAATGTGTTGAATAGTAGAAAACAACGATACAAAGTCATTGAAACAGTTATTCCAGACTTCGGTTTTATGTGAACGAGCATTATTATTCCTCCCCCATCTCCCCCAAATTATGGAAATATTTCATAAAAGATAAATCATAGCATGTAATGAACGTTTTGTTGGGTCATAATAATTCTTGAAATGATTAATTAAATTAACCAGCAGGATGCGTTCAGTTCTATCAAAATATTTGAACAGAACATTTCGCTTTGACGAATAGCAGAAAAATAGTGCAAATTCTTCGGTTAATTGCTAGAAAATCTTAAAATCCGAAGAAATATATTGGGCAAAGTTTTCAATTTTAATTAGTAGGGCCGAACACCTTGGAAATTATAAGGAGTGTTCGCACTTTGATTCTTTATGGAATAAGATTCCAAAATGGCACTCTAAAAATAGCAAAAGTGTGAAATTTTTCGCTGAACGATTCGAGCAGGAAACACGGATTCTATGATCAATCGTACGTAGAGTAAAGATTAATTAACGACTGACTGCTAAAGGATTGCAATAACATGCATTCTAGTCTTCTCGGGAGCGATACTACTGTAGAAATTGACATCATTTTTCAGGATCACAAAATACAAAAATATGAAAATTCTTGCCATGACTGCACTTTCGTGACTTGCTGGTACATATCTCTCACCCGCCAGAAAAGTGACACATCTCCACAAAAGCAAATTTCACAGGAGAGGCAAAAGAAAGTTTGCATAACTTTACCATAAAATAAAATTACAGCACTTAGCTCTGCATGCAAGGACTAAAAACATGCATGAAAGCATAAAACCCTATAGAATGAAGACGTAGGATGATGTCTGGAGGGTTAGGTCATTTTACCTCCCCACACAATCCACCCCTCTTCTGTGGTCACAAATGGATATATAGCGTAATAAACGCATGTTCTGTGTAACTACACTTATGAAACTGTTTGTGTAGCAAGACACAGCTGTGATAGATCTATTAGTGTAATAAAACGCAAAATGATTTTTTGCAAGATCAGTCACTTTTAAGTTAAAATTAAAATATAATAATCATAGAATATCTTATTTGCGAAATCTCACAGCTATTTCATTTTTATTTCTTTCATTGCTGAACAATAGTTTAGCTACTGCCAATTTTCTCCCCTATATGATTAAAACAGTTTTGACGTTGTCCCCCCACCCCTCTTGACGACTTTAAGCTGCGAAGACTAAAACCTTCTACAACGGCCACTTTAAAGTAGACAGTCTTCTGCACTCCGTGACAGGTCCGAAATCATCGAGGGAGATCCCTTATATGTTTATCACCGCCCCTTTCTTTTGTTGATGCCCAGAGAGTTCAGGCCAGTGTTGCCAGACTGGAGACTTTTTTGTCCCGAGATTGTTGATTGTAAGTGCTTTTTTGAAATAGAAATATTCGCCCTATTAAAAAATAGATTAAAAATTCTGAAAAATAAGTGAATTATACTACATAAAAAAAGGTTGACAGCCAAATAACCTGAATTTAAAAAGTCGCCAATCTGGCAACACTGATTCAGGAACAAAAAGCGCAGGGAAATAATTTATGTCATGTATTTTTAATGGAAGTTCAATGAAAGCAAAATTAGTAGTTTTAGAATTTACTGAAAATGTCTGTTGCAGATTCGTAGACTTGAATATTATACTGTGATGAACGATGGAACAATGGAACAATCAAGCAGGTGTTTGGATTCCCTAGTTGCATGGCAACTTTACATCCAGGCTAAGAGTATATTGTGTTACAATGCAATGGGAGCCTTGGAAAAAAGAGCGTTTAAACGCGGCTATAGCCACGAAAAAATGGAGAGTAAAAGCTAAAGAGATAGACAATTTTTAAGAAAAAATTGTTAGTAGAACTAGTAGGAAAAAAAAAAATTTCCATATGATCCACATAAGTGTCCAGGACAGGCGAAAAAGCTACCAAAGGAAGCCCCATAAAAAAAAAGACTCAATTCAGAGACCATACATTTAATATAGCATGTTAAGTAAAAAAGTTCAACACAGTGAATAAAAGAAACAAAACTAAATATTTACATATTTACAAGAGAATTTAAATTACTGAAAAGTGTTTCATTTTACTTAAAACCATTTTATTAATATTTTTCTGACTCGAGTTTTATTTAATTTAAGCTTGAAACCCACATGAAGCATATGCCCAGTGGATGTCCAATAGAGGGCTGTCCAACGCAGAGCCCGCGGGTGCCATGGCGCTCTATGAAGGTTTTTTAGCGCCCTTTCGTACATGACTAAGTTTTTGTAAGAAGAACTTACAAAGTTCTTCTTACGCTTTTATTTTAAATAAATAATATTTGCATCTATTTTTTAATTGTTATTAGAGCAATTAAGTTTTATGGCACTTTCCTCTACAAAATATTTTACACAGCCCCCTTTCTTTCTTCCTCATAAAAAATTTCATTCTAAATTTACTACAATTTTTGTTTTGCATAGAATTCCTGAGTGGCAGAGACCATATGGCTAATTCTATGAGATGTATGTGTATCGCATAAGACGTGTGTAACGTACTGCTCCAGGCGCACGAATCCTAAGGGCGAAAAATTAGAAAAAGCGAAATAAAGATGTCTTAAAATATTTGTATTTTTTTTTCATTATTAATCAGACATTATAGATGAATCTTGTTACAATCAGCGTATTCCTATGATATTTTACCTTGTGTTTAATCTCAACTATTTCGATTTAAAATATGTTTTCATACACAGTTGAAAGAAATGACTTCTATTCAGGAAGTTTTAATTTTAATTCACACCACCATATTGCAGCCTCAAGTAACTTCTCCAACAGCGTTTCAGCATGCCTGATTATTTTCTGTAACTTTTCTGGAGACGACCGTTGAATATTTTCAGATCTTAAAGTAATCAAAACTTATTTAACAGGGCTCTCATCGGTCATTTTACTGGCTACCACTATATCTAAAAAATAATCTTTCTGGTACATTTCTATTAAAAATGTTTTAGAAATTTATCATGATGATTACTGTGCGGAAATAATGGTAGCCAAAGAATTCACCGCTGAGAAACCTATATGTACGATGTAACAGTAGTAATTTACGATAATTATTTTACGATTTGGAAAAAATAGCCTGACAAGTTGAAGAAAATTATTAACCATTTTACAGACGAAATCCAAGAAAACGAAAATTTTGAAGGGGTTTTTTTTTGTTTGTTTTGTGGAAACTAAACATGCATTAATACAGATTACAAAACAATAATAAGAGCTGGATTTAAACATACTCCACATCAGCTCACGGCGACAAAATTTAGATGGGAAGGGGGGGGGGATGCGGGTAAGGGGAAGCAGCAACTTAAATTTTGTGAGTATTGTTTTTGAGATTTTGAAAATATTGCAAATGTTGCAGAATCGATAAGCTTCAAAAAGAGAGAAAAAGTTAAGTACCCAATTCAGTGTTCCTTAGGGCCTGATTACAGCCTATGCAAAATTAAACCACTTTTTGGTAACAGTATTTTTCAGCATCAAACCTTATTTAATCGCATAATTTTAGGATTAAATAAGGCTGACTGGCCCGCCGGGCAACCGACCTGCAGGTCTGTGCGCCCTAAACCAGATAAAGCTGCTTAGGTGAAGCTAATAGTTTAGGCTTAG
Source organism: Maratus speciosus (assembly GCA_963932465.1). Lineage (NCBI taxonomy): Eukaryota > Metazoa > Arthropoda > Arachnida > Araneae > Salticidae > Maratus > Maratus speciosus. The sequence goes on along the minus strand of OZ010793.1, from coordinate 16,057,809 downwards.
GTGAAGCTAATAGTTTTAAAATTTGCTATAGCAAATTTACATATGAAACGCATTACATTATGCATTACATATGAAAAGTCTTAAATCATTTAATAATTTTTTTTTTTTTTAAATCACTTTTTTGAATCATTTTTTATTAATAATTTTTATTTCTCTTTGCAAGGCAGAAGAATTGATTTTTTTTCTTGAAAGTTTCTTTGCTTCAGAGGACCATTTAAATCTTTTAAAACCTAATGTGTATGTTCTGTAATTTTCTTTGTGACCAATAGCGACATGGTCTGCCCCAAGAATTCTGAGCCTGTCTGGTACCAAACAGCGCGGCCTCTCTTTAAATATTAATATTTGAAATATGCCAAGTGATATTTATATGTCTAATTTTTATTAAAAGGTACTAACTACATTTTTATTTTATTAAAAGGTAATATTTTATTTTATTAAAAGGTTTTTTTTATTAAAAAGTACTTATTACTTTTAGGAATGATTCAAAAAATTACCATTTAAAACACAGTTTGATTAAACATCATTATTACACTGCATTAGGCAGAAATGAGACTTAAATTAATAAAATGAAATAAAACTAAATAAATGATAATTTAGAAAATATTTTGAAACTTTTATGCTCAATTAATACGCTCATTTCAGTATTCATTTGAAGTTTTGAATTTTTTAGAAACCATCTTCTTACATCTTAAAATTAACAATCATGTCAAATTCCAAGTCCTACCACCTCTCTCAACATAAAGGTCTATGTTGAAACAGGAACTGTCACCATTAATTTGCCAACATTAATTTTGAAATCGGTTTGTTATTTCCTAATATTCCACAGAAACGTAATTTAAAAAGCTTTTAAAGCCCCTTTTTAGAACGTTTGTTGTTCCTGTGAACCCCAGGTGGTAGAATCACCGGCATAAAATATAGCCTGTGTAGGATCAGAGACTGTTACCATTGATTCGCAACTATTACTTTTATAATCGGTTTATATTCCCTGAAATTGCATAGAATCGTAATTTAGAACTTTTTTAGAATGCTTTTCGCACCTCCCCTTCGCTTCACCCCTTTTTAATTCGAATTTATTTCTGACATACCTTCGAGGGCATTTATATTTTATAAGTAACTACCATGTCATATTTAAAGTTTCTAGCATTTTCAGTATCACAGAAATCGCAATTTAGAACGTTTTTAGCTCCTGCAACCCTCTGGTGGTAGTGGAACAGACATAAAATACAGCTTATGTTTGAGCAGGTTCTATCACCAAAATTTGTCATCATTATTTTTTTAATCGGTTTGGTAATTTATAAGTTTGCTTAAAAATTGTAATTTATAACGCTTTTCACTCACTTCATTTTTTAAATTTGGATTTTTCTTTCGACTGTTCTTAGAAAGCAGTTGCATCTTCTAAGTAAATACCATGCCATACTTCAAAGTGTTAGACCCCTCGGTTGTGCAAAAAACGCAAATTAGAACATGTTTTGCTTTTGTAACCCTCAGATGGTAGTGACAGCAACATAAAATATAACCTATGTTATAGCAGGGACTGTCACCATTGATTTGCAACCATTACTTTTGAAATAGTCTTAGATTGAGTAGAAATCGCAATTTAGAACGTTTTTAGGACGCTTTTCTCGCATTTTCACCCCTTTTTAAATTTCCAATTTTTTCGAAACTGTTCTTAAAGATCATTTATATCTAATAAATATTTACCTTGCCTAATTTTAAGTTGCTAGCCCCTACCGATCACAAGAATCGAAATTTAGAACGCTTTTTTGCTCCTGCAACATCTTGGTGATAGTGATACCGACATAAAATAGCGTCTATGTTAGAGCAGAGGCTGTCAGCATCAAATTCCTACCATTACGTTTGAAATCAGATTCATTGTTCCTGAGATATTGCCGACAAATCGGCATTTAGAACGTTTTTAGAACGCTTTTCGCGCATTTTGCTCCTGCAGCTCCTCTGGGGTAGTGGAAACAGATATAAAATATAGCCTATCTTGGAGCAAGATCTGTCACCATCCTTTTTACACCATTATATTTGAAATCGGATCAGTACTTCCTGAGACTGAATAGAAATCGCAATTTAGAAAGTTTTTTTACAACGGTTTTTTGCGCATTTTGACCCCCTTTTAATTTCGATTTTTTTTAGGAAATGATTTCGATTTTTTTAGGCCCTTCTGTAACGCAAAAGCCGCAATTTAGAACGTTTTTCTCCTGCACCCCCTTTGGGGTAGTGGCACCGACATAAAACATCGCCTATGTTGGAGCAAGGGTTGTCACCATCATTTTGACGCCATTATTTTTTAAATCGATTTGGTATTTCCTGAGATTGTGTAGAAACCACCATTAGAACGTTTTTTAGAACGCTTTTCGCGCATTTTCACCCCTTTTAAATTTCGAATTGTTTAAGAGCTGTTCTTAGAAATCCTTTATATATAATAAGTAGCTAATATTTCAAATTTCATATTTCTAGGCCCTTCAGTAACACATAAATCGCATTTTTAGAACGTTTTTTTCTCCTGCGACCCCTTTAGGGTAGTGACACCGACATAAAACATAGCCTATCTTGGAGCAAGCGTTGTCACCATCATTTTGGCACAAATATTTTTTAAATCGGTTTGGCATTTCCTGAGATGGTGTAGAAACAACCCTTTAGAACGTTTTTTAGAACGCTTTTTGTGCATTTTCACCCTTTTAAATTTAGAATTGTTTAAGAACTGTTCTTAGACATCATTTATATCTTATAAGTAACTAATATTCAAAATTTCATATTTCTAGGCACTTCAGTAACGCTAAAATCGCATTTTTAGAAAGTTTTTTGCTCTTACACCCCGTTTGGGGTAGTGTCACAGACATAAAACATAGCCTATCTTGGAGCAAGCGTTGTCACCATCATTTTGACACCAATATTTTTTAAATCGGTTTGGTATTTCCTGAGATTGTGTCGAAACTACCCTTTAGAACGTTTTTTAGAACGCTTTTTGTGCATTTTCACCCCTTTTTAATTTCGAATTGTTTAAGAACTGTTCTTAGACATCATTTATATCTTATAAGTAACTAATATTCAAAATTTCATATTTCTAGGCCCTTCAGTAACGCTAAAATCGCACTTTTAGAACGTTTTTTGCTCCTACAGCCCCTTTGGGGTAGTGGCACCGACATAAGATATAGCCTATGTTCTAAGTTGGACTAACACCATCATTTTGATACCATTACTTTTGGAATCGGTTCGGTAGTTCCAGAGCTTACCTCCTACAAAGAAACAATTTTTTCCTCTTTATAATAGTAGTATAGATTACGTATTTTATTTTATTTAGTTTTTTGTAAAATCATTTATCAAGTATTTTTTTGAAATGTGTAGGCTTCGTGTATTCGTACAATGCTGTGATTGTAATTTCCCCTATATATATGTGTATTATATTGATTTTTGCGCTTGATGTGCAAAAGTATTTATAAAGAATATTTTCGGCGAAGAAAATGTAATTCAAACATTCTTTTTTGTTAAAAATTACATTTTAATATGAAAACGGAACTGTTTCAATATTGTCTATAAATGTGATAATCAGAACGGCGGTCAGCTATTTTGTATATACAGGACTGTTTTTTTTTTTTTTTTTAATTTTAAATCGATTTTTCACGCAGTCGTCGAGCTCGTGTTTCAGACAAAATCGTGTTAAAGATATATGACAAGATTTTCCCCTTCGTTGACTGTTTTTTCTACTTTCGTCGGGAAATTCCGTTGAAAACGCCATCTTTGACAATATTTTCAGTAAGATCTATTATGTTTACAAAAAATCCCGAAAACGTCTTTCGATTACAAAGTTTCTGAATAACAATACATGCCAGTTCTCGAGCAAAAATTAATTAAAATGAATGTCATAAAATTGCCCCTTTGGATTTAAGAACAGCCTTAAGAAATAAAATCATAAAAATTTCAGGTTCATTTAAGAATATTATCACGGGCCCGGGCAACACCGGGTATGTCAGCTAGTCTATACTAATAAAAGGAAGTTTCGCTCTGTGTGTGGTGGCTAGTGAAATATATTACACGTAGAAGTCTGAAAATTTGGATGAAGGTAGTCCAAAGACAGGTCCTGATACACCTGGAGCTCAGATTTTTTATTTTTTATGACCGGCGTCCCCTTAGCACCTTTCAGTTTGTATGCCCTGAATTGCTCAGAACTTGCCCCTTTTTATCCGATCTTCTTCGTTTTGAGGGCCCTTTCCCATTTAATTATTCTCCGTTTCTATATTCCAGTTAAGACACTGGACACCTTGAAAATTTTCTGCGCCATGCATTTTCCACACCCTAATATTGTCAACCAATCAATGCATAACTTTAAAATTGAGACTTGGACTCCTCTCCCTGGGCCAGCACCCTCATATTTTTATTGGGCACTTAGTGCCCTTTTTTAAGAATCTCCCCATTTTTTTTTCGCGCTTCTTTAAGATTTTATTCGAATGAATAATAAATAACCTAAGCTTAATTTCGACTTATTGAAATCTAAAGCGCTAAGTACTAGAACCTTTTAACATGTTTCCATCTTAGGGCCCTGCTCTCAACTATCAGTTGGCCCCTTTTGGACCTCCTATTATATCTCCCTTAAAAATGGTCTGATTCAATAACTTTTTTTTTGTAACAACATGATAGGAAATCCAGCTACTACGCGAACAACATAAAATTTTTTAAGACTTCAGCTACCACCAAATTTTAAAATTAATCGCCTTTTTGGGGCCCTTGCCCAGCTACATTCCAGTTGAGACCCTGGACCCCTGGGGCTTGGTACAAGGCCACTTTAAGTTTTTGTGCCCTAAATTGTTAATAAATCGCCCCTTTTAATCCGTCCTTCGTTTTTGGGGCTGTTTTTCCGTTTGGCTTTTTTTTCGTTTCTACATTTCAGTTCAGACACTAGCCCCCTAGGGTAACTTTTTGTTCGCCATGTATTTTTCACCCACTAATTCTGTTACATTCTCATTGCATAACTTCAAAATTGAGTTTTGGTCTTCTCTCCATGGGGGTCTTCTCCCGTTTCTCTCTTTATCGGTGTTCTAGAGCTCTTTTTCAAAGCATTTCTTTGAATTTTTTTTCTAATGATTAATGCTTATACCTATACTCTATACTTAATTTGGACTAATTGAAAATCTAAAGCGCTAAGTACTAGGGCCTTTTATCGTGTTTTCATCTTAAGCCTTGCTCTCAATTATCAATAAGCTTCTTTTGGTCCCCTATAAAAATGGTCCGATTCACTAGGATTTTTTCCCTAACTATTTCTTCGGTGCCCCAGCTACTACATGAATAACAAAAAAATTACTCACACTTCAGCTACCACCAATTTTGAATATTAATCGCCTTCTTAGGGTCCTTGGTGCAGTTTCATTAAAAATTATCTGATAGTATTGCAATTTTCTTTAGCATAGTTCTAGGGTCCTCTGGCTACTTTGGAAACCACTAAAAAATTTCTTTTACTCCAGCTACCACTTTTTTCTAATGTTAATCTTCTTTTACGGCATCAACTTACGTTTACTCACTACAGCCGTGAATTAAAATTCGCGCTACTGTTAAAGGTAAGTGGTTAACTTTAGAGGGATGGGATTTCCTCCGTAAATTAAATATCACGTTAATGCTAAAGGTAATTCGTTAAATTTACAGGGGGGGTGGCAACAAGCACCTTCCACTGCTTCGGGTTGCATCTTTCCTCGAATTCTAGGGGGCCGATTTCAACGGGAATTGGTTAATTCAACCTAGATTACGATTCAGCTCTGTATTATGAAAATTTGTCTTAGACTTCATTTACTAACATTTTCGAACATTAATGGTGCATTCTTTTCTCGGGTTCAATATGTCCGATTTCAACGGTAAATGGATAATTAAGCTTAGCTTACTATTCAGCTACTTTCTGCATTGTAAAAGTTTATCTTAAACTTCTGTTACCACCATTTTCGAACATTAACGGCGCATTTTTTTCTCGGCTGTTATGGGCTCTATTTCAACGGAAATTGGTCCATTCAACTTAGCTTACGATTGTTTTAAAGATTATAGTTCCACCGCCAGGATTCGCATTCTTATCTCGGGTTCTATAGGATCGATTACTACAGGGTTTACTCATTCAATTTTCGATTGTCTCCGTCGCGTAAGGAACACTCCTGGCATACACTGCCTTTGGTAGCGGGGACCCAGGCCACAGTTTCGTTCTAAAAGAGGTTTGTTGGGAACACACTAGACGCTGCCGAAGGCAGTGAGCCACCCCTAAAACCATGTTCATTTGAATTACTTATGAATATATAAAATCATACAAACTTGATTTTTGTTTACGTTATTATAACGGGCCCGGACAACGCCGGGCGGGTCAGCTAGTTACACGCACACACACACACACACACATATATATATATATATATGTGTGTGTGTGTGTAACTTCCAAACAAAATTACGCAGAACTTTTTTGAGAGACAAGAGGGCGCACGAACTTTGCTTGCTCCAGGGCGCAGAATATGTAGCTACACCACTGCCTTGATTACAGCAGGGACAAACTTCCACCGAAGTAGTTCCAGTAGTTCCGAATAGTAAATTTTCTTCATATTTATGACACAAATTCTACATTTAAATAAGGCGACGACTACAAATGTACTAGCGGAAATTATCTCATGTGGTAATCACACTCTACCACTACAATAGTGAGATGGAATTCTTGCATGTTTTAACCCCTTAACGCTCGAATTAAATTACGGTTGAATAATTCAAATTGCTTATTGGCACCACTTTTGTGATAAAGAAATATTCACCATATTTAATGACAGTAATAACGATACCAAAATATACCCAATTTCACTATTTTATAAAACTGGTGGGAATCAAACAATTTGAGTAAAAGACACAGCCCGTGAATATGACGGGAGCGAGAATTAAGGGGTTAACCCTTTCAGGGGCAGAGGAATTCTGTTACTAAAATGATGAAATGAGAATTAAGGGGTTAAGTCATGTGAATAATGGCGTCCTTCGTTGTTTGTAACCCGCTGAGGGGGCGCCCTTTTTTAGTGAGAAGTTGGACAGGCCTGGTCTACTGGGTTGCCAGTTTGGCCTCTACATGCAATTTAGAAACTTCACATCAGAAACTCTGAAAGAAGATTTTTTGCATAAGTAATCACGTAACGTCTGTCATTAAATAAAGAAAACAATAAAATACAGATATTAAGAGTGAGTAGAGCACCACTACAACAAACATTTTTTTGTGTAGAAAAGCAGGGTCGCGAATGGAAATTTTCAACAAACTTTGCTTTGTGTGAAATGTGAGCACGGGAATACACAGCAAACAACGTGTGTAACAGCAATTGTATTTCTAATAACGGAAGTCTAATTATTCACGGATAGTGGAAACTTCCACCATTTCTCGTGATATTGTTAAATTTCCTATTGCGATCAGCATAATTTTTCCTTCTTATTTCTGAAAACTCAAATTGCCCATTGACTTGTACGAATTATTTTCTTAAGAGAAAGCACAACTGTTATTAAAATCTACCTGAATAACAGACTCTATAAACATTCCATTAAAGTATGTAGCATGAACATGTCCTTGATTCCACATTTATCGAAAAGGGTCAAGAAAATGGTTGCGTTTGATTTAACAAAGTTACGTAGCATAGAAAGTAACTCTAATCTACGTTATTGTCTAATTTTCCCCTCAGATAAGGGTTTTCAGATTAGCTTGCATATTTTTTTTCTTTTGTACTATGGCGTATATCGCCCTACGCGTTGTTGTTCCAGCAGTTAAATCGAAAGAAGAAACCAATCAGCTTGCTGCATCAATTGTTATACTACCGCTAATTGCTTGGATCTTATGATTTAACGCCAGGATTGGAAATTCCCAAGACGATAGTACCATAATGAAAATGCAAATGTTAATGGCCGGTGGGATGTTAGTAGAACGAAGGTACTTCAACCTCTCCCACCATCTCGTAGGTCACTTATTTTATTATCCTAATGGAAAGAGGCTCTCACAGTCTTAGGCCAGATAGACCTGTGATACGGAGAAAACCCTTCCGCAAACTAAAATTCGTTAATCTGGAACGAATGCATCTCATTGTACGACTATATGATAAGGCTTTTATGTACGATAAGAGGTTAGAGTGCTGAATATACAGAACAAAATACCGACCTAATCTCTCCCTCATATGAGGTTTCGCCGATTCGGTTGCACGGCATTAAAAAAGACAAAGTGTCTAATGTCCAAACTAATATTTTTGCATCATAGTAAAATTTGATACATTTGTCTTGCACTTTTCTGATTCAAGGTCCAAAAGAATTAAGGAAATATTTCAATCGTTACCGAAAAGGGAGAGGGGGTTCAAGTACACAATATCTACATCCCACCGAGCAACGATTCATGGAGAAACATGCTGTGCATGCAAAATCCGTGGAGTGGATTCCTCCATGTATCGTTGCTTGATGGGAGATAGTTACTGTGCCATAGAATCCCCTCTCCCTTTCCGGTGACGATAATTCATTCTTTTGGACCTTGATCTAGCCTGCCTATAAACGTTTGAATAAAAAGTCCGGCAAAAGATTTCTAGATTTGTCGCACCATATATGACTCATTGAGTAGCCGCTTTTTTTTGCTCGACACTAATCCTACTACTACTGCCGACCGATACAGAAACATGCCAAAGGTGTTGGATGTAATACACCGGCAAAAAACCTGACAAGCACTTTATTGATGCATTGGTTATCACTTCAATTATGGTGAAGTGTTACTTCATCACAGTTGGACATGTATAATTTTTATTTATTTTTTCATTTTGCATTTTTAAAGTGTTTAAGTATATTTTTTATGAAAACAATTCTTACTAGATCATCTGAAACATTCTCTGGTATGTATTAATTATTTACAATTCCAGTAATTTACTTAACATATTTCTTTTACCGTATTAAAATGACATACAAACATATATATGTTGCGTAAGATATGTTGCGTAGGTTGTGGACTTTTATTAGATTACAAATATTGTTGCTATATAATACTTTCTAATTTAATTTTTCGATTACAATTTACATGTATATCAATATTTTATATCCATATGCAGTTTTGTTTGTTAAAGTATCTTGTTTATGTTAAAAGATAATTGTTTTTAGCTTTCCCATTTCGGCAACACACTTTTAGTAGCTCTGTTTTGGCAATACTTAGCTAACGTTTATGTCATTAGTTCCAAAGTCAAGAATTTCACATAAATCATCACCATTAGGATTAAGGCTATCCTCTTTCTGACCGTCTACAATCTCTAATTTGTCCCTAATTTTATCATTTATCATTATTTATCATTTATCATATGATATTAAAAATACTTGATATTATTTTTCCTTTCTGACAAACTTCTTTAACCCATTTGTGTCTGAATTTTGATTTTCTAAACTGTTTTGGTAAAATCACTTTAAAATATTGCAAAATTAACTGGAAAAATACTAAAAAAATTACCCTTAAATTTTTTTGTATTTATTTAATAAAATGTAAAAAAAGTACATATGAGTATTTCTAGTAGAATAATATGCATAATTATATGTTTTGTCTATATTTATATTTTTAATTTTTTTAAATTGTATATTATGTACTATAACTAGTATTTTTATGAACTGCAAAAAAAAATATATTCATTTCTTTACAGAGACTAATAATGTTATAACTGTTAATAATAAAATAAGAATAATCGTATTGCTGACTTAAAAACAATTTATTTCATAAATATCTTCAAAAGGAGATTACATAAATAACTGTCTCCTACATAAATAACTGTCTCCTAAATGTTCAACAAAAATATGTGCCCATTTGTGCCTAGAACCCTATATTTTGGACGTTACAAAAATGCATAAAAAATAGGCTTGAACATTTAATTTAGCAATTAAAAAAAATACGTATTTAAAAAAACTCTACAAGCTAAGATTATGACTTGCGATTTTAGATCCTTCATAGAAAAAATACAAATAAACTTACTTTTTACATTTCGCCATCTTGCAAAAATTAAAAATTTATAAACACCGTAAAAAGCCTTCATTTAAACAAATAAATATCCACCTTATGCTGTCATCTCTCGTTAATAGATAAAGACATTTATAAATAATTATTTCATATAATTTTTATGTTATAAAGGAGAAGAAAAATATACTTATTCATGAAAATTTTAAACAAGTGCACAAGGTCCAACAAACATTTATCAGCATACACAGGAATCACCTGCAAATTCAACTTCTTCTCTATCTCATTGACTTCCTTTTTAAGTAACAGTTTTCTTCCTACAAGCTTAGGTTTTATATCTGGAAGGCTTTTTTCATTCTCATTATCAAGTTCAATCTCTTTCAACAGAGCGGCAGTTCTGTTTCCAAGGATATCTCTTCCCTGATCCAGATTATCTCTGATACCTGCTACCTTCGTTTTAACATGACCCGATTCATATTCAGTTTCGAATTCCGCCAGAGGCTAACATAACCTTCGATGGTTCAACAAATTTTGCGCCCATATATATTCTCCAGTCCCAAATTCAATCATTTCGTTACTCTATCCCATTCTTTTTTTTTCAATTCAAACTCTCTTTTCTCTCTCTCACCGCTCTTTCCCGTCTTGCTTCTACAATCGTTTCCAGTAATCCCTTCACGAATTCGACTTAATAATTCTTACTCGCCATAATCAATTCCTTTAAATCAACTATACTTGCATCCGGACTCGGCTGTTCTCCTAACTTTTCTGCCAAACATCGTAAATTTTCCTTAAGATCCTTTCCGAAAAGTAACATTCCCTTCCCCCTTTTCTTCCCCCACAGCCTGGCCAAAGTTTTAAAATTTTTAAACCAATTCGTGAAAACCACAATTTAATTCAATATCACCAATATCACTATATGTAGCCACAACATTTACACTTTCACATTACCTGAAAATATATATCTATCTTATATCTTAATATGCGCCATTTCATAAAAAAAAACAATTCACAGCAATTACAAAGATTTTCACAGATCAATAATTACAGCATCTGAACCAACCAACCATAACATAAATGCAAATGAAAAAACAAGCATATACAAGTCATCTATCCATATTTTACACTTTTCGCTAAATACATAACAATTTATATAAGGTAGATTTCATCTGAATATATATAAACTGCCCCAAAATTTCAGTAATTCATAGCTGCCAACTTTTACGCTTTTTTGCTACCACTAAAATTTAATAGTTATTTTTGCCTTGTTCAATCGTGAGCAAAGCCCTTGAATATATTCAAGGGCTTTGATCGTGAGATTTCGAGAATTAAATAATACAATATTTTTTATAAAATTTTAGTGGTAGGAAGAAAGCGTAAAAGTTGGCAGCTATGGTAATTAATCACCTATTCTGAATTATTCAATTCTCAATTTAAGGGGGTAGGATACCTTTGAACACGTCGAAAAAGGAAAAAATACCTGTTTATTCCGAGCTTCGAAACTTGTGTAATAAGTCAAAAATAAAAATCAAACTTCATTTAAATATAAAGCTCATATTTATATTTATATTTAAACATATATATATACTTGTAAATTGATTAATAAATATTAAAATGATAAGTTAAAAATATATGACAACAAGAGAAAAATATCTTGCGCGCATGATAAATCTGAAAATATGCATAATACAGTAATGAATATGTGGTGAAAAGTTTTTTTGATTGCTATGCATAGTTTTTTAGTAACACTGCGCGCAGTATCAAAATTCATCGTTTTGAATAAACGCAATGCAAAGTTTAATTATGCTATGTAATCTTAATATATATAGTCTTAATAAAACTGCCATAATTAGTGAACTAATGGGAATTTTTTAATGCGGTTTTTTGCATATTGTTCAGAAATAATTACGGAATCAAAATATGTATTAAAAAATTTTCGAAAATTTTGCAGGTTAAAGGTACCTTACCCCCGTAACATGTATACATAAATAGCTATATGTCCAACCAGTTAACTCTCCACCTTCCTATGACATGTATTTTACAAACCAAACCAACAATCATTACTCTGAATATAACTACCCCCCCCCTTTTTTTTTCTTTCGTACTGACGTACTGTCGTCCCTCCAAAATTTACTTTAAATTTTCAAACGTTATACACTATCTATCCAGTCAATAATGTCTTAATGGACCAACATCAATCAAAGTTTTGGTATTGACGTACACCCCCTTCCAAATACACTTTATATTCTCAATCATTATACACAATATTTTTTTGTACTGACATACACCCCTTCCAAAATACACTTTATATTTTAAATCATTATACACAATATACATATAATCAATAACCAAGCTAGTTTTTACTTTTTCGATTTTGGTTATAGTTTTTTTTTCTATTAGGATAGTTTCAATTTCAGAACCGGTTCAAACCAGTTCCGAAAGTATTTTTTTTTAATATGAATCCAAAATTAAAAAGTAAAAAGTATCCCGGTTGTAGATCGTCCTCCCGTATCCTATGCAAAAAAAAGAAAAAAAATCATTCGAAAATATCAAAATTCAAGCGAGATATTTGAAAATAACTCCATAGGATTAAGATTATCATCCGGGTCTTTTTGAATGACTAGTGAAGGCTCTTAACCGGCATCGCCAGAAAGAATTCGGCTTTAGGTAAGTTTTTAATCGAGTAGATTCATAACGAATCTTGAATTCATTATGCTGTAGCTATCATGTAGACAGTGAGGTAGACTTTCAAACTACCACTTAAGAAAATTTCTAAGAGCAGGCGAATCTAAACTTTAACAAATTTATTGATCTAAAACACAACCCGTTTCATTTAAAACTACAATTCACTATTCACAATTCACAAATATATAATCTACACCTCCAAGATTCATGTTTTTCCTTTCACATCGTTTTGTTATTTCCAATTCTTCTGACCATCGTCCTCCTATCGCTGCCAGTTACCATTACCTAAAGTTCGGCTACAGACGTTGGATTCCAAAAAGTTTTCATTCTAGGCGATAGAGTTTGTCCGCTGCATTCACAACTCTGACAGAATTAGTCTCTGCATTTTGAACTTCCGAAACGGTATTCTCAACAACAACCAAATTAGTGGTAGGGGCCGAACACGTGAGGCCATTTTTAGAGTTTCCTCGGCATAGTTCTGATCCATGATGTGTGAATCAGAGAACAAAACGGATTCATTATCGCTTTTTAATTCAATTTCAAAATTTGCCCCATTACTAGACTTTTAAGCAATATCTTCATTAATGCTTTTAAGTTTTTTGTCTTCTTTTTTTACACAAGGCAAACAACACATAAGGTTTCGACAGCAAACGGATTTACAACGCCTCCACCACGAGCGTAACCTATGGCACAACTTCATCTTGTCATTCTTGTCTGTATTTCCCTGCTTTATTGTCAAATATGAAGAAGAAATTTCTGACAAGTTAGTCGTTTGGCTTTCCATTTTCTTATCGAGGGGCCCAGATTGTAACACTACTTCGGAGTAATTTGAATGTTTTTCCTTTTGCAGAGATGCGACGGGTTCTCTGTCGTAAGATCCTCTGTTAAAAGGCGGCGATTCATACTTTTCCGTTAAAGAGACCTCGCTAAAAAGAGTTTCTAATCCAAAATTTGAGATTTCATCCGATTCCAATTGAAGTTGTTTTTTCACTTCTACATCAGAAAAATAGTCTGAGCTGACGATTGAAACCCAAGATGAACTGTCTTTTGATTCTTCGTGTGAATCAAACATCCATTCGAGACAAAAATCCTGTGAAATATCCGATGTCTCATTTTCAGTTTCTTTGAAATCTGTATCAGGACTGGGGTAGACCTGAGGAGACTGGGTGTCAATAGAGACGGTTCTATCAATAACTTTGGCGGAAGGGAGTACGGGAATATTAAACATGTATTTTTCATTAGAAATCTGTGTTACTGACTCCTTGTATTTTTGAATTCAATCTTCTTCCTCGCCTGTGATGCGCAGAATCCCCTTTTCATTTGCTTAAAAAACTGTTCTTTTATTAAAAGTCTCTGTACCATAGGATAAACTATGTAAATCCAATCTGTTAATGGGCCCTGCCATTTATTAGCTTCTTTCAACAAGCCCATACGCGTAAAAATTTCAATGGCTACCATACCAATGCGCCAGACATCAAAATGGTAACCGTCTACATTTGATAAGTCACTACTAATACCCGCCTCAGGTGGACCATAAAGACGTGGAGAACCATAATGGCTTACAGGTTTACCCCCAACAGTCAGATATCCGAAATCACAAACAACAGCCTTTTGACTCTTACTTATTATAATATTGTTCGGTTTCATATCAAGATAACACAATTTTCGGCTGTGTAAATAGGCCATGGCATCACAGATGTTTTTCAACCATCGAATGGCTACATAAAGTTTGACATTATCTGACATGTCTAATAATTTATCACTTAAAGTAGCTGGGAAAACAGGCGAAACGAAAATAAAGGCGTCTACGCTTGAAACATATTCATAAGCTATCAATTTCAAAATATTTTGATGCTCTAGTGTACGCCATATGTTAAGTTCGCCGAAAACTGGCTTTTTATCAATAATTTTTACTGCTATATTAGATTTATCTTTCAAGTTTTCCATTTCTACAACACAACCGAAAGCGCCATGGCCTAAAATTCCTTTAAAATCATATCCTTTCCTCTCCATATATTGGACTGCAGAAGTTATTTTATCATTGAAGAACAGATCCATAAAGCTTAATGCTTTCTTCGCCATCTTAGACGACACCTTTTATAAAGATTCGAAACTTCAAAATGAAAAATGTGTTCGCACAAGTTTTATAAACTCGTTAATGATAACCCAAACAACTCGTTTGATATTTTTTGCACTAATGCACCGATTGAAACAGCAGTAGCATTCACATTACATATTTTGACATTGTTGAAATACAGTTTTACATTATTGGAATTAATAATGGTTCATTCTTACGTTAGCAATTTCATTTACATTTACTTAATTTTGTTTCATTCTTACGTCAGCATTGTCAGTTACATTTATTTTAATAATGTTTCATTCGTTCGTTAAAAAAAAAAAAAAAAAAAAAAAAAAAAAAAAAAAAAAAGAGAAAAGTATATTTTGAATTCCACTGTGTCGAACGAACAGAATTGTGATGCAATAAATAAAATGCAATTTATGCAGTTTAAAGTTTAAAGTTTAAGTAAATGCAGTTTAAAAAATGCAGTGTAAGCAATCATTTTTTAAACTTATGTAATTTTAATGTAAATAAGTAAATAAATGTAATATATATTTAATGTATGCATACATGAATAAATAAATGTAAGTAAGAATAAATATGTAATGTAATAAAGAAATGTAAATAAATAAAGGTATTTTGCCTTTTTTTAAATTTATGTTTATCACTTATAGCAATAATTGAGTATTTTGGTTATGTAATTTTTTGGGTTTTTTTTTTTTTCGGAATTTCATTAATTGAATAAAGACTTACTTTATAGTTTGAAACAGTAAATTTTACTTAGTGTTTTGCTATATTTTAAAATACCCAAATTATAGAAACTTGTATTTACACGTGAATTTTAAAGAACAATAAAAATTAAGCCATTACATAGGTAAAGCATTAAATAGCGAAAATTATGTGACATTAAAAACGATATGCTTAAAAAGTCCTATTTAAAACCACTTTTATAGAGTTTTTAAACCCTGTATTTTTAATTGAAGTATACATTTACACATATACAGGGTGTCCATAACTAAACGACCCTATTTTAAAGTTATCTACCAAGGAAAATATTGTTTAGAAAGTTGTGAAATTTTGTTGAGAACATACAGTGAAACCTCCATTTAACGAAGTCTTATCGTTACACTTTAACAATTGGTTATGAAAAAAATTCGTTAAACAGAAATCGGTATTTTTCGGTTAGCCGGGCGCCAGTGATATATATCCATATTTATATACATACATATATGTAAATATGCATATATATACATATACACATATTGTATACATACACACAAATATATGTAAATATATATGTATATATAAATACATGTATATATACATATGTATGTATATATGTATATATAACACTGGCGCCCAGGTAACCGAAAAGTACCCAGAAATCAACTCAAATTCATGAAATTGTTGTCATAATTGTGTTTTAATTCGCGCATGCAACTTTCTTTTTAATGCAATGTACACATATGAGAAAAGTTTAAGTAGAATAATGTCTAAAAGATACATAACTAGAAAACAAGAATTTTGTGAAATATACATAACTAGAAAACAGGAAATTAGTGTCACCCTCGATGAAAAAAAAATATATGTATATAAATAGTATAAAACAAATTTCAAGACTTACATCACACGCTTTTATTTTATGTAAAATGACGTCATTCGCATCCGCTTAAGAATTCCACATTTACGTTCCTTTCTTACACATCTACTGTAAAGTAGGCATAGGATGTCACTATTCCGAAATAATACACAAATGCAGCCAAAATATGCCGTCATTAAAGAAACTCGAAAAAAAAACCCAGCTGTCTAATGCTTTATAGACCTTCATTTGTTTGTAACATTAATATAGATACTTAAAATTGAATATAGTTTATAATAGCTCCATGTTTTAACAGAAATCATTCGTTTAATATTTTTTCAAAATAGCACGTATGTTAATTACATTTTCTTTCGGTTGTTATCAAAAAATGGCAACAAAAATATATAATTAATATTTCACAACTATTTTTTCCTTACTTTCTATAGAAATGGACTTCTTCCGTTGTCAATATTAAGCAAATGGCTCCAAAAACTAAAAAAAAATTAATATTTCAAAAATAAATGGGGATGCAGTTTTCAAACAAATTGCATTTAAAAGTACATTTTTTTTTCAAATACAACGGTATAAAAATTGAAAATGTGCTATGCTTAGAAGTTTAAAAAATTGCTGTAGAGTATTTAATCCAACTGCTTTGTTTTACGGCTGGCTTCTGTAAGGTAACGTTATTTTTTGGAGGCGACACAAAATAAGCTGGTAGAAAGAAATTGCATACCGTAACCAGAGGCTAATAAATAGAGGTAAGCAAAAACTGAAGCGTGGCGTAGCTTTTCTCTTTTTTCTCAACATTCCAAATCCTTAACTTTAAAAAGAGTCTGTAATATTAGTTTGGACAGTTTCTTATAGAAAATACACTCTTCATAAAAATGTTCGCACTTTTGTAATTTATCTGTAACAAATTCGTGAAACTGGAATCCCCTTCCGATTGTATCGAAGACTTTTAGAATTTCTTTTTTTGAATGGAAAGGATTAAATAAATAAGTAATTTCACTTTCATGCAATTCGCTGAAATAAATTCATCCATCCATTGCAACACAAACCCATCAGTTTGAATGTTATACACGCACGAAAGTGGAATAAACTTCATTATATAGAATATATTTTTCGTAATATGGAGATACATTTACATGTTGATGTTATTCAAAGTCAAGGTTCAGCAGACAATTTCGTTAAGTAAAAAACTTCGGGAAGTTCCACTATAATGAAGGGGTGGGAATTTGTTTAAGCCAATATATATATATATATACTAGTAAACCCCGGGGCTTTGCTCGGGTAACAGTTGAAATATGCCAAGTGATATTTGCATGACTATTTTTTATTAGAAGAACACTTTTTGAAACAATTCAAAAATTACAAATTAAGTCCTTTGACTAAATTTTATTATAAAAGTGCAATAGACAGAAATGAGATTTTAATTAATAAGAACTAAAACTAATTCCAATTAAATGATAATTTAGAAAGTATTTTGAGACTTTTATGCTCATTTTATACGCTCATTTCAGAATTCATTTGAAGTTTTGAATTTTTTAGAAACCATCTTAACACATTTACATCTTAAAATTAACCATCATGTCAAATTCCAAGCTAACAGTCTATCACCTCTCTGGTGTTAGTGGCACTAACATATAATGCCGAAACAGAGTTGAAATAGAATGTCTCGAAAAATGTTAAAATAGAGACTGCCATCATTAATTTGCCAACATTAACCTTGAAATCGGTTGGTATTTCCTAATAAACGGAATTTAGATGTTTTTAAAGGCTTTCTTGTTGCTCCTGCCAACCAGGTGGTAGTGACACCGGCATAAAATATAGTCCGTATAGGATCAGGGACTATCACTCTTAATTCGCAACCAATAAATTCTGTAATCGGTTTATTGTTTCCTGAGATTCCATAAAAATCGTATTTTGGGACTCTTTTAGAATGCTTTTCGCTCCTTCTCTTCGTTTCATCTCTTTTTATTTTCTAATTTATTTTCGACTGTTCTTAGAGAACATTTATATTTTATAATAAACTACGGTGCTGTATTTAAAGTTTCTAGCCGCTTCAGTACCGCAGAAATCGCAATTTAGAAAGTATTTTGCTCCAGCAACCCTGGACATAAAACATAGCTTATGTTTGAGCAGGTTCTATCACCATCAATTTTCAATCATTATGTTTGAAATCGGTTTTGTATTTCATACGATTGCATAAAAATCGTAATTTAGAGTGCTTATAGAACGCTTTTCGCTCACTTCGCTAATTCCAAACTCTATTTAAAAACTGATTTAATTTTTAAATAGCGCGAGCAAATTATTGCTATCACGCGAGCAAAGCCGCGGGGTTTGCTAGTTCTTTATAATTTAAGATAGAAATAGTTATTACAAATGGATGCTTAGTCACTAAAGCGCAAAATGAAACATTTTTAAACTCTTTTTTTTTTTTTTTATATATATATATAAATAGCTTTTTCAGTACCGCAGAAATCGCAAATTAGAAAGTTTTTTGCTCCAGCAACCCTCGACATAAAATATAGCTTATGTTTGAGCAGGTTCTATCACCATCTATTTGCAACTATTATGTACTACGATGGCATAAAAAGCGTAATTTAGAACGCTTATAGAATTTTTTTGCGCTCACTTCATCCTTTTAAATTTGGAATTTTCTTTCGACAATTATTAGATAATATTTGCATGTTTCAAGTAATTACCATTTAAAATTTTAAATGTTAGAAACCCCCCCCCCCCAACCTCTCAGTAACACAAAAAACGCAATTTAGAAAATTTTTTGCTCGTGTAACACCCAGGTGGTAGTGAGAACAACGTAAAATATAGGCTATGTTGGAGCAGAGACTGTCACCATCAATTTGAAACCATTACTTCTGAAATCCGTTTATATTTCTTGTGATTGCATAGAAATCGCTATTTAAAAAGTTTTTAAAACACTTTTCGCACATTTTCACTCCTTTTAAATTTCAAATTTTTAAGGAACTCTTCTCAGAGAGTATTTACATCTCATAAGTAATTACCATGCCAAATTTCAAGTCGCTAGACCCTTCAGTATCACAAAAATCACAATTTAGAACGTTTTTTAAAATGCTACCGCAAGGTGGTAGTGACGGTGACATGAAGTAGATCCTATTTTGGAGCAAGGGCTATCATCAGCAATTTGCTGATGCAATTTGCTGGGCGGTTCTGATGATGTACATTTTTTGGATAAGGTCGAGTAAAGTTTAGTATACCGTTCTGATGACAGGCGGGTCCGTGTCCAGTTCCGACCGGTTTCGCTCGATTGCATATGTACTGACTTGTTCCGTATCCGTTACTTGCAATTTATTGCATGTACCTTACGTATGAGGGTTCAGGGGGTGGGTTTTAACATAAAATAAAAAGGAAAACAAGGAATAACAACTTACAAATCACAAAAAAAGTATAAATAAAGAAATGCCATATGAAAGAAAATTAGAACACATCATAGAATGAACTATAAAAGAGATAGAAGAAGAAACAAAAAAATTTATAGTATGCAAAGAAATTTCGAAATTTCGTTCCGTTAACATAATTAAAATCTCTTATCTTTGATACCATCGTATGTATTATTTGTTATGTCTTTATTATTATTAACCCGGGAGAACGCACGCATACCCAGGGTATGAATGGTTTTTACTTTGTCACCCATAAATACAAATAATAATCTTCCTCTTATTTAAACGAAGAGAATTTTGCGATAAAAAAAGTTGAAGATTACTTTTAGAAAGATGGTGACAGTCGTAAAAACCGTGTACACTCCCGGTCTATCAGCCCCGGTGCGCGTCCTCCCAGGTTAATGATTTTTGCAAAATATAAATTTTTCTGTTTCTTCTTCTTTCTCTTTTATTGTTCATTCGATGATGTGTTCTAATTTTCTTTCATATTACTCACATAGAATTCATGTTACTTGTTTATGGAAATTATATGTAGTATTCAATTTGAATTTACTCTGACTAATGAAACATGGGTTAATTCGAAGGCTAATGTTCAAATTAATTAATGTCGTATATACTTAACGTATGATGTAAGGAAAAACATTAGGTTTACCTGAGATATGGTCATTAGTTTACATTGAAAATATTTATACGAAATCTTTCATTCGTTAGAACATAACACAGAGAACAGAAATCAATTATTCAAAATGCAATAAGTTATACATTTTTACATTTAAAGTTAAAATACGTTAAAGTTAAAATTAGTTTAAAATACTTTTTAATATACGTTTAATTAATTTAATTAAAGTTATATGTTTAATTAATTTAATTAAAGTTATACGATTTAATATAATAATATTCATGTTCTTTTGTTTTCTCGCCGAAATTATGTAGTTATTAAATTTACTATGTTCGATAAAATTCCTATATAAATAGTACGATGCAGCCATGGAAAAAACAAGCACGACGATGCATGCTCTTTTATTTATTATATTGTTGCAAAGATTGCAAGAGGTACCATTCGAATCGAAGTAATGTTTATTTTTCAAATATTAACGCAATATTTGAAACAGGAATCGTCTACATATTAAAAATTGTATGAAACTTCATTTTATAAATGGTAACATCCAGTTTTTAGTTCAAGGGCTGAAATCAGCCGGGAAAAGTGTATAGTTCACGCAATTTAACATTCATATTCGGAAACTTTGGGCCGGGTCAAAAAGTTTAAAAAGGGGAACATAATACTTGCTTACGAAAATCTTAGTAGAATGACTGAACGGCCTTTCCACGGGTCAGTGCTCCGCCAAGATCACAGCCAGTAGTTTGAGTAATGAAAATATGTTCACAGACCCAGAAACCGACAAAAAGTTAAAATTTTAAACTTGCAGTACTTTCCGAATACGAAATGGAATAAAAGTAATCCACGTTTTAATTGAATTATGAAGAATATTACCCAATTAAACATCTAATAAAATTTTAACTTTATTTGAAAAATGCACGCATTCAAATTTACTAATCAAATATACTATCACTCTCATGTCAGCGTTATTCATCAGTAAATCTGACACAGCAACGTAACGATGTACATTAAAGAAAAATAATCATTATAACGTCAGCATTCTCCATTGTTTAATGCTGATCATCAATCTGTATCAGCAATCAACCTGTGCTACGACGGGATAAAGAGCTAAATATTTACATTTCAGCATTCTTCATTGGTAAACGTAACTGGGCTATGTAAAAATATCCAATTAAGAAAAAATGTCATCAGACATCAGCAATATACTTCGTTTATTCGGAACATCAGTAATATACTTTCTTTACTCTGAACGGAGCAGTTCAACAATGTACACTGACGGGGAAACAAAATGGCAGCATTATTCGTTGGCAAACCTAGTGTTGACGTAACAATGGCTAATGCTTTTTTCGAAGAAACATTGCAACAATCTACATCGTAGGGCAAACAATTGGACTTAGAGTTAAACGTAACAATGGCCAATTGTACTTCGACAACAATACAGGCAATAATTGAATCTACAAGCACGCACTTACTGAACATATAAAAGCTTGTTGTTCTTATGACAGTCATCAGTCTAGCTATTGACCTTCTCCCGAGAATGACTTACTTTTCTTTCTCTGGTGCTTTCGCTCTGAGTTACTGCGCTCATTGGTTACTCAGGCGATTTGTTTTTGGTGAGTATCTTCCCACAGATGGCGATGATACTTGTGAAAGTCCAGCGACTTTCACCGCAGCTGGACACGGTGTGTTGCCGGATAATGATAACGGTCCGTCTACAGCGTCAGAAGAAGATATAAGAGATTTTCTAAGGAGCTACGAGATACCAGTTAGAGGGCAGGGATACGTTTCGAGAAAAAAATCGGGACTGTATCTCAATGCTTTGAATACAGCACGTCCTCCTAACCTCCCCAAGCTCCTTAGAGTTCCGACAGTCGAAATTTTACCCATAATTATCGAATGTCCGGATGAAGAACTTGTATCTGAAGCTGATGCTCTTCTCAGTCAGACGGAGGACGTCGTCAGTGAAGAATCTGCGTCTTCCTCCGAACCTGATGAGAAGAAGAAAAAGAAGAAGTTCTCTAAGATAAGAGGCTTCTTTAAGAGATTGTCCTGCATCCGCAAGGTAAAGGACTGACGGACTCCCGCAACACGCCAGAAAGTGGATTAGGGCTACTGGCGAACCACGGTAAAAAAAACGCATCCATGTGCTTGAACCTCCCGGGTGGATGAGGAATCAAGCGCGAGTTCCTTTGTATACAGTATGAATGTATACATTTTTTGAAGTCTAATTTATATAATTATCTTAACTTTTCATAATAAAATATAAGGTTTATTTAATATTTAAATTTAGCAATATAATAATAATCAGCAATCATTCTTACGTCAGAATTTTTCATTGCTAAACCTGACAGGTGTATGTAACATACATTGAAAAAAAAAAGAAAAAAATCATTGTTACGTCAGCATTCTGGGTTTGTTAATGACGGAGTGATATAACAATGTACAGTCGTGGGGGAAAAAAAGTAAACACTCCCTACTAACTCTGAAACGAATAGTCGTAGAAGAAAGTTATTAGTACCAAACAATAGGAAATTAAGCCTACTTTTAAATGATGCATATGAAATTTGTTTAGGGGACCATATACAAGCTTAAAACATCCAAACTTTGTTTTTTTCCAATGGCAACACCTAATTTTAAAAAGATATTTTAAATTTTCGGTTCAAACTATGCCTAAAAACGAATTTTCATGTTATTTGGATAATAAGTTTTTTAATTATGAACATTTAAAATTCAGAGCTTCTAACGTTAATTTACATTTCCATATTTTTATTAATATCTCCTGAAATTATAATCCTAATGTGGATAATGTTAAAAAAATTTATGATATGAATTATGAAATGAATATATAAAAAAATATGAATTTAATATTTATGTTTATATAGATTTATAGTTCTTATGTCCTTCTTTATGCAAATCCAAAATTAAAATTTTTTATTCCAAGTAGTTTTCAAGTTATGCTTTAAAAACTTTAAAATGTTGGCTCATGGGCAGTTCATGATGCGCAGAAATGCATAATGTGAAAAAAAAAATATTTTTTACTCATGTTTAGGATGCATTTGGACTGTGATTACGGTGCCTCGTTTAAGATTAACTTAGAGCTTGTAATTCTGTCTTACGACATAAACAAAGCGTAAAATTTATTTCAGTATATCACGATCTCACGGTTGACCTGCATCTTTTCTACGTTCATGTGCTATGCAAATTATGAAATATTTTTTGACCAATTTTGAGGTGAACTTTCCCCTTAATTACGCGTCCACTCCTCATCCCTCCCTCAAGCTTACACGAACGGTAGTAGACATGATTTCAGAAGAACCCACAGGAAAAATTTAAGCGCTAAATCCCATAAGTTTAAGACATAGGCACCGATCAGTGTGTGAGGAAGTTTAGGCCATTTAACCCTTTCGGCACGGATGATACATATATGCATTCTCAAAAGGTGCATGTGGAATTTGTTTTTGGCACCATTAATAAATATATGTAATACAGTAGAACCCCGCTAATCCGAAATGATTGCGGCCGGTGCCAGTTCGGATTACAAAAAATTCGGATTACCCGAAATTCTGATAAAAATAGAAAAGTAAAAGGTGCGAGCTATAAAAAATGAAAGTTATAAATACTCAGTAGTATTGTAGTCATCCTGTAATCCAGCATCCTAAGCTCCGGCGTGGTGGATAATCTGGTACAACTCTCGGAAAGAAATAGTATAACTGCTTAATCACTCCCGGTGTTTGTAATAATCCAATGGAACTTCAGAACGAGGAGACTCGTAACAACCCATTACAAATTGTTCAAGATCACGAATCTATAAATAACGCAATCGCTACGTCGACCAGGGGTGAAGGAAAGAACATTACTGTAGATAATTTTGCGAAATCAAACTGTTGAAAGGAAAAAACTCTCATCATCTGAGTACTTTTTGCATTTTAGGAAAGATTTTTATAGTGACTGGCAAACAAACTGCTATTCGAGATTTCTTTAAGATGGCTTCTACGATTCAGCCTACAGTGCACGTTTTCATTTTATATTCGTGAACATATGTTCTACTTTTAAATTACTGAGTATTTTTTTTAATCTGTTCAAGTATAATTTTCGAAAATAAAATCGGTTCGGATTAATCGGAATTTCGGATCAGCAGGGTTCGGATTAGCGGGGTCCTACTGTATTTGAGCATTTTCTTGGTATTTCACTAGTGAAGAGAATTGTTTAAAAAAAGCGGTGCCAACCAAATTCAATTTGTGTAAGGGATGCCCTCTCGTAAGGATTAATTCATCGGACAAACAACGTACGATTCTCCACATATCTCTCACTATTAGTTTCATTAACACTAGAAAAGCGGTGACGTGTCATTTTGACCATATCAAATGAATATACAGAAAAACCTCCATAAAGCGAACACATTCCATTCCAATAAAAATTGGTCGTTCCGAGAGGTGGTCTCTTTATGGAGGTCATGTTAAAACCTAGATTTTAATTGTTGAAAAAGGTTAAACTTGTGTCGAGGAAAATATTTAACTGCCGTTCGATGTTTTGTTAATGCGTCACTTTGTTCATATACGTCAATTAATGTTACTAAAATTTATTTTTCACATTAAGAAAAAATATAAAAAAATAATTATCAAAACAAAAGTTAATTACTTCAGCGTTTAAAAAATTAATACATTGACGTTTGCTTTGATTTTACGGTTTTATCTTTCATAACTTTTATTTCCAAGTCCTTTGGAAGTTCAGTAAATAAATACAATTTTTTTGGACGGGAACAAATAATTTCATTAATTCATCTATTTCTTTGAGAGTTTCCAGACAGAATAGGGCCGGGGAGTTTATTGACTGTCATTCTTAATATGTCATGAGGGTTAAATTCATTCCAAAAAAAGGCACAAAGGGGGTTAAACACTTAAAATTTACCGGAATAAATAAAAATTCTAAACTTAGTTTAGAAGTTTGATGAATAACGCGCTCTCCGGAATGATTTTTCTAATAAAACCGTCTTCAAGGAATCAGGAAAAAACGGAATTTGTTTCATTTTCTTCAAAGAAATGGGTCACTCATGGAGGGAGCTCAACTCGGATGGTCTGTGAATGGAGGAAAAATTAGTATTGAGCCTATGGGAATAAATTTCGTTCCATGAAAAAATGGTTGTTCAAAGAGGTGGTCGCACAGGGAGGTTTCACTGTATGTCGAATCGAACCAGAAAACACATTTTAAAATAAGTGAAATATATGCTTATAATATTTAACTATTATAAACAAAGTTAAAATAAAGAAAAATAATTTAAATAAATAAGTAAAATAAACTTTTCATTAAAATTTTATGATTACACACGGTCATATGGGCGTACGACGTCGCAATAAACCCAAAAGTGCGAAAAATAAAATTCCAACAACAGTCCAAAAGCTCCAAAGTGGACAAAAGGGGACAAAAACATTTTTTAAAACTCCTTGAAGGGCTGTAGCTCAATTTTGGACCACTTCATTTTAATCCTTAAATGCCGCATTGACACCATAAATTCAAAGTGACAAATAATAATAATAACATTAATACGGATGTTAGAAGATTAAAAATATACGTTTTATTTTAAGTTTCCGAGTGATTTCGGTATTCGACCCAGCAGCCATCTTCAGGGAATATTTTCAGAATGCTGTTCCTTTCATTCAAATACGTCAATTCGTTTGAAGTGGGAGAGAGTATAATACTTAGGGTAGCTGGAAGTAGAAGTAGTATTGCTTTGGATTAAACTTGTGTCAAGGAAAATATTTAACTGCCGTTCGATGTTTTGTTAATGCGTTACTTTGTTCATATACGTCAATTTGTTTTAAAAGCGCAGCTGGAATATAGAAGTAGTAGTGCTTCGAATTTAATATACACTCTCAAAAAAAAATTTATTCAATTCGCAGAAATACTACTGGCATATTTCCGTGAATTTACGAATATCCGTTTTTTTCCTCCGTTACAGGAGGTAAAATATCCGTCAATTGAAGAAAGTTGAGAAAAAGCAAAAGCGGACGACGTTGGATTCGAACCCGGAAATCTCAGCGTTACGAGACGAATGCGATTGCTGACTGTACAGCAGCAAAACGCTTTGAAGTAAATAAGTTTGCTTCAGACGGGCATGACTTGACCAATTTCTTTAAAGCTTTTAATTTTGAAGTTCATTTCGGGAATATTTAGTCCTTAGCGAGATTGTGGCTGCGGTTTTTATACTTTAATATTTACATAGTATAAAAATATGAATTTAAAATAGTTTTAGGTACATTGCTAGAGGTAAAAAACGAATATTATATTTTTATTCGATAAAAAAGATTTTGAGTAATATCGATTTTTTTTCATTTAATTTTCTTAATTAAAATATCTTAAATATGTTCATTTAAAGTATATTTTAAATGCGAATATTTATTTATAAACAACTTTATAAATTCAACTTTATTTAACTTTATTCAACTTTAAAAAATAAATTGTGAGTACTTTATTTGAATGAATGAGAAAAGTACTTGTTATTCATATTGAAGATCGAAAATTTTGTCTATTTTAATTAAATTTATAGAATTTTTGGTTTTTAATTTTTAAAATAATTTCTGATTTATTATTAAAAGACACAATGCACACACGTGCTAGGAATGAACGGAGTTTTTCCCTCTTTTTTAGACGTTCGGGGATAATTTAGGGATAAAACATGAGGAATAATTTAGTGTATATTGACGAGTTTTTCTGACAGTGTATGTAGAAGAAAAAATTAGTGGATGTAAGTTTTTAGGTTATTTAACCATTTATCGGGGATATTGTATGAAAGTGTGTCGTAAAATGCTTGATTTTGGACATGGAAAATTTTCCTTCTATTAAGCTCTTGAATAAAAGCCTTTACCTTTTTTCAAATAAATTAGGTAAATTCTGGTGACGTTTAAACATTTCAGCCCTTTACAAATAGAAGTAGTACTTTGCTCCTGAAAAGGTTAAACCTCACCGAGATGGATAAGAAAATAACAGGCCTACCGAGACAATTACAAAAATATTTCCTTATATACTTTTAACCCTAGATAAAACAATACTAGGGTGTATCGTATCAACGTGTGAGTGAAATTTATGAAATTGCTACATTGTATGAGTCCTTTTCTATATAGTCACCGTGCATAGTAACATATTTCTGCAAACGGTATTTCAAAGAGAGAGGGAGGGGGAGGATGTATTCAAGGAGGTAGTAAGGAGGTCCAGGAGGTACAATAGTAGACCCAAACGAGGGCATTTTTCTAATCTTTCCGACCTCCCACATGTGACATTGTTGGAAAGGCCTGTGACCACTTATTCATGTTATGCACCCCGGAGCCCCTCCCCCAAATTTGCTCCCCAGGGAGCATGAATGATGACCGAAAAATTTAGAAAAGTGCACCTCGGAGGGAAAATTATGTCGGGGCCAACAATATGTCGCATGTGTGTGTGGGGGGGGGGGGGAGGGTAAATGTTAGAAAAAGGTCCCCTTTGGGTCTACTATTAATTCGCGCCTCCTGAAATACTTTTTCCCCCTGTCTTTAAAATATGCAGAAATGTGTTACTGTGCAGTGTGACTATATAGAAAAGGACTACTAAAATGTAGCAATTTATAAATTTCACTCAATTATTTCTATGCGAGGGCAAAAATATTGATACACGTAAGTAAAAGTTAAAATAAAAATAAATAAATACCATTTTACATTTGTTTAACTTATGATGTCACAAATCTTTTCTATTTTGTACAGATTTTTGTTACATTTTCTTATACATAATTATAAATATTCACGCAAGGAAATGGGCATCAAATGAGAGTTGAAATA
Source organism: Maratus speciosus (assembly GCA_963932465.1). NCBI lineage: Eukaryota > Metazoa > Arthropoda > Arachnida > Araneae > Salticidae > Maratus > Maratus speciosus. Next base: position 16,029,691 of record OZ010793.1, on the reverse strand, counting down.
TTACAAACGAAAGCATAACTTAGAAATCGGAAAGACATGTCTATATTTCAAAATTCAGTTAGGATAAATGACTTGTTAACGCCGTTTCAAATTTTCCCGTATCTGTTTAATTTCTTTTATTTCATAACATTTATGGTTCGTTTCATTAAAAAACTCCGTTAAAAGTTCGCTGCTATGCATATATGCCCTAACATTTATGCACTATTCCAATAATATTTAATAACACTTGTCTTGTTTCTAGGTGGTATAAGTAAAATTTTCGTTTCAATATTTATTTTACCTTCAAAAAGAAATCGGAATTAGTAGTTAATATAATAGTTAATTCTATGGATTTATTATAATAATTACTTTAATTAAAATAAATAATATTAAAATGTACAACGAAGTATAAATGTACATTTTCAATAACTAATCATGAAAATTAATTAAAATACCGTGTTTACATGTCTAATATCTCATATTTATGCTCATTTAAATTTCAAAATGAAATAACATCTACATTAAAACTAATAAATAAGAGTTTACATAGATATAGATAATAACATACAAAATTCAACGTTAAATTGAAATAATTTTTATTTTTGTCTGAATTCATAACAATTTTACGTGTTACAGCCTTTTATTTATACAAATATCATGTTTCTTGTATTAGGAAATCTCTTTTGTTATAGCACTTCAGATGATAACTTTTGATCATTTATTTCAATTCACAAAAACAAAATATTGAACATAAATATCAATTAGAAATTTAATACGTGGAAGATTAATTAGTAGAAGAATAGATTTTTAAATGAATTAATGGAGATATCAGTAATGGAACTATGGTATGAATATACGCATGGGATTTCATTATGATTTATTTGGCATTGATATGCTATTTATTTCAGGCAATAATTAAAGTGTCGTAACTAAAAAAATAACGTTACGTTACATAAGCCAGCCGTAAAATGAAGCAGATGTATCATTGTACGGTTAAATACTGATAATCTCTACTGCAATTTTTTTTTAACTTCTAAGCGTCGCACATTTTCAATTTTTACTCTTTCGTATAGAGAAAAAAGTACTTTTAACTGAAATTTGTTTGAAAACTACATCTCAATTTATTTTTGAATTAAAATACGTGCTATTTTGAAAAAATATTTAATGAATGATTTCAGATAAAATATGAAGCTTATATAAACTATATTTAATTTTTAGTATCCCCGTTAATGTGACAAACAAATGAAGACCTGTGCATCATTAGATACCCGATTTTTTTGTGGAGTTTCTTGCATCTTGTTTCTCGAAGTTCCTTTATTTCATGCATAAAATAGCTCAAAATGCAGTAGGGGTGGGGTGGGACAAAAAGTTACGATTTCGAAACCAGTTGCGAAAATGAAAGTATCTTCATTAAAAAAAACTTCAACCGAAATTGAAAGATTAAAAAAAATACACAATTAGGCATCGACCTTAGATTTCCTATGCAGAACCTCTCCCCCTCGCCGAAAAAAAAAATAGAAATGCAAACTAGAAAAGAGTGCCCCCATAGGAGTGCAAATGCCGTCCTATTAGCGGTAAAATCTTAAACGTACAAGGCAGAATTTAAGAAATACATTTTCATTAAGAGGGTCCGGGACACATTTAAAAATAATTTTTTTTGTGGTGGTTAACTGTATCATTTGTCAACAAAAGCGCATGATAAAACTTCTTATATTAAAAAAAATAATAAAATTTCAATTTATTAAAAAAGTGAGGTAATTTAAAATCGTTACTACTCGAAATATTAATTGTAGAATTTCAATTTCTTTTTTTGATTTAAATAAATATTTAAGTTTTAAAAAACTAAATATATATTTTTTAAACTTGCGGAATCAAAATTAAACAATTGAAAAAGACGTTCCAAGTTTGAACCCTTTATCTTTAACGGTTCTTGACTTATAACAATTTAAATACAAGAAATGGTTAAAAAACGCATCATGAAGAATACGCATTTTCACCTTAAAACAAACAATTTGCTTAATTTTACATTTCTTACGGTTTGTTGAACCAAAAATATATTTAAAAAATAGGCACAATCAGAATTTTATTTAAATTTATTTTGAATTACGAACTGTTCAAATTAGGTTAAGCAAAAAATATTTTAATTAACTTTAGTCACACGGCGAGGTAGCTATTCATTTTACCTTTTAGTATAGAAAACTCATAACTTGATACACTCTTCTTTCTATTGCAAGGTTGGGCTGCGACTGGCGATTATTTTTTTTATTATTTTTTTTCTACCATCTTTTTTAAACGGTAACGATCTAGCTCGCTGATTAGTAGATATTTTTTGATATGTTTTGGTTTGTTATGAACCTATGTTTTTTATATTTACAATAAATTTTATAAAATTCATCAAAATCCACTACAATCACCATAGTTTCTTTTTATGTGTTTATTTGTTTGTTACATATTGGATGTTGATCTGTTACAGATAAGATTACATATTTTTCTAAACTATATTATGGCATCAGTCAAATTTTGCGAAAGACGTATATGTTTCTGATCTCCATCCGAAAGAAAATGAATTTTTGTTATACAGTAGAAACTCGATTATCCGAAGTAATTGGGACCGACCCTCTTTCGGATAATCGAAAATACTTCAATTTTAAGATTAAGGAGAAATATATGCAATATTTCTTATTATGGTAACAAGTGCTTAATAAGAACAAAGCAATAGCAAACTAGAAACAAGAATAACTTACCTGAATTTTAATTTTGAAATTAAGTACCTTTCACATGTATCACAAGGATTTGAAAAAATGTTTTGTTTGTCGCAGTTTCGATTGTCTTTGATTTGAAGCTCTATCACGGACTTTTTTAATATTATTAGTTCACCAGTATCACAGTCTTTCTCCTGCTCCAGCCATGCCAAACCTTTCAGAATTGGCTTCAGAATTGCTAATTTGTTCAGTTTTCTTCGTTCCACTCCGCAGCTTACGGGAGCTCAAGTTAAATTGAAAGGAACGCTAAGAAAAGGGATCGAAAATATTTAAATGTACTCGTAGTTCGGAAAGGATCGCTTGCACACAAGGAATATGATAGTTAAAAAAAAAAAAAAAAAAAAAAAAGCTTTTAAAAGGGATTTTGTTTAATCGAGAGTTTCGGTTAAAAGGGTTTCGGATAAAAGAGGTTCTACTGTAATTGTATGTTTTTTATAAGTAACATAGATAAACATTAAGGTATCCGAGAAGCATGATCATTCATGTTTATCTGTTACAATACCATTTTTTAAATCATAATTGTAATCATCATTTACATTAAATATTTCATTCATACTAACTATATTAATCTTCTAATATCATGTACTCATTGCAGCCATCTGTCAATTATATAAGTATAATTTTTACTGAAAGTGTTGGATTCGTGAAAATTTTAGACTTCCGGTTTTCGACGGATTTATACGTTTTAGGGATCGGAGATCCCAAAATACATGTTTTTACAAAATATCTGTCTGTGAGTCTGTCTGTATGTGACAAAAATTTTGTGGGTGCTGTATCTCAAGGACTAATGCACGGAATTTAATAAATTATATTCAGGTACTGCCTCATATAAATTAATGCTGATTAGTTTTTGGTGTAAATCGCCCAACAGGTGGCACTGCTATTCGGCAATTTTGACGATTCCCGCAGTCGCTCTATCTCAAGAACTAATGCACGGAAACTTCAGATTCCGTTGGTCCTTGATCTGATTACGTGTTGGTGCAAATCGCCCAGCAGATGGCGCTGCTGTGCTGCATTTTCCTTTGACATAACGTTGACATAAGTTGTTGGTTGAAGCTAACTTGAACCTGAAATTTGGGTTTGAAGTTAAAGAGGTCTTTGTACGGTTTAAGCGCGACGTAAGTCTAGAAAACTAGTTCGATGTGCCAATCCGAAAACTTTCTTCGAGAACATGTATCATAATTCAATATTATTAGTTCAATACTACGCCAACTTTGTTTTTCATCTTAAATTTCTACTTCAGTCAATTAATCGGAGGAAAAAAACAGTTAATCTCTATAAAGATATTTAGTAAAATCTATAGTTTTTCGTTATTCTGTATGTAGTACATCGCTATTACAGCGCCCCCTTCCGGCGAAATTTTTTCAAATTCAGGGAGGACCTAGTGGCTACAGCCAAAAACACGCACACAAAATTTGGTTCAATTCTATGCATAACTTCATACCCTTTTCGATGGTACAATATTGGAAATTGCACAAAAATTGCTATTACATGGCCTCCTTCTGGCAGAATTTTTTTTTTTAATTGAAGGAGGACCTGTTTGCCATAGCCAAATACATACACAAAACATTTTGTTTAATTCTATGCATGACTTTATATACTTTTTGATGGTACAATGACGACACACACATTTTGTATAAACATGTTTTTTGGGGATCTCTGACCCCTAAAACGTGTTAATCTGTTGAAAACTGAAACTCAAAAAAAATTTCGATTATAATACTTTCTTCTATTGAAAGATTGATTTATAATACACTATACTATGATTTATAATACATTAAAATGCACTTGAAATAATTTTTTCCCATTGGCAGACTTTTGATTGTCCCTATAATTAAACTATACATCCGATTTTCATGAAATTTGAAATGGCTCGAAAAAAATTTGCAACAATTATATATTTAAAATTTAGACCATTCGTTTGGGTAGTTTTTGTTCCGTTATACGCAGGCGGACGGACGGACCGAACGACGACTATATGTGCTACGTATTTATATAATTACGAACGCACCTAAAAAGCACAATTACTTTAATCAATAGTCAAAATTTCATGTTTCTAAAAACGTTTTTGAAGATACACTAATTCAAATTTTCAAAGTTTTTGTTGATTTTTATCGCGTTTAAAAAGGTACAAGACCCCGAATCCGATAATCCGATCCTAATCTGACAAAATGGTTTTCTTTTACTTACAACTCAACCCGAACAACAAATGTAGTTTCGTTGATTTGAACACGACCCGAAACTAGCCCAAACCCTAAATTCCAAAAAATCCTACTCGAAATTCGAAATGAAAGAAAATTAATATCATATTAATACTTTTTACACCGATTGTAGCGACTTTGTACCAGTACCGTAATTTCTGGCGTATAATCCGTGGATCAAACAATCATTTTTCGACCCAGAAATTTCTTAAAATAAAATGCGACTTTTTAGATCGCGGTAAATATTCGACTTCAAATGCTAAATAAAATTTCTGGGTTAAAACAGAATTGTTTGATCCGCGGATTATACGCCGGAAATTACGGTATTCCCACTCTTTGGTGTTATTCTCGCACGCTGTATTAGTAAAAATGATTTTCTTTAATCGTGTTTATACTAAAAACAGAAAATTAGCGTTAATTTATTTCTCTTAAAATGAAAAATTGCGTGTGAAAATAAATAGCACTCTCGTAATCAAATCGGACATCTTTGAAAAAAAAATCAAAAATCTAAATTACTGCAATTTCTGTTGTATGTTTGAAAATTCAGTTAATTATATTTAGGAACTTTTGTTACTAACACGTACAAAGACTAAAATGTTTAATCAATTTGATGTAAGTTGATTTTATATGAGTTTAAAAATTAACTTTTAAGTCCGCCAAAATAATTAAGACATGAAATTAAAAGAAAAGAAAGAATTTATGGTTTTAAAGAAGTAATTAAATTTAAGTGCCGTAATAAGGCAAAGCATTTAACATACTTTAATTCGCTGAAACTAAGTTAAATAAGACACAAGTGGAAAAACAGTTGAATTTTATAAGATCAAGAAGACATTTTTCATTAAGGTGCAAACGCTATGTTTTCAGAGTACATTCCCATTTCATAATTAAATTCACGAATTTTTAAATTTTATCTTAAAAATGAGAATTTTAGAACAATATTTTAACCCTTAAATGCCTGGTGTTGCATTTCGGCAACATACCCAATTTAGGCTTATAAAATACTATGATAATAATATTGAAGCTATAATGCCTTATGTTGCCAATAAAATATATTCTGAAAATGTTATTAAATCGATTTTCAACATGTAGATGGCAACACTTGTGCTATTTAAGAATAAAGATAGATTTATTTTTTCCGTTGTTGCTACATGTTCTTTTTGTTTTGTTTGGAAGCAGTGCGAAATACCTGATTTTGTTCTGCAGTGAGCAAGTAAAATGTATTTCTTATTATAGTCCTAAAATTCTTGTATGTTTAATATTATAGAATTTCATCAAGGAAAATTATTTTTTCAATTAAAGACCAGTATTGCCAATTAGTAACAAACAGTTTTTTAGCTGTAAACCAAAACTTAAAACAAAATATGATTTTTTTTAAGTATTTTTCCCGTGATTTATTTAAAAAATGAAAGCAGAAAAACATTTGTTACAATGATTTTTGAAAAATCAGGCATTTAAGGGTTAATATTCTATATTGTTTTCTGAATAGTTGTTTATAGGATTTTTCTAATATTTATGCATGGTGCGTAGAGGTGCTTATTTTTGGGTACCACTATTTCCGAATAGCAATCTTCACCTTATTTAATCACAGAATATACTTGAATGAAGATTTTGTTTGGTTCTAAATGTAATTCAAGATTTTTCTTGTATTAAGGGGTGTCAGGACACTTAAAATTGGAAAAAATTAAAAAAAAAGGACCATTCAACAATTAATATCTTAAAATGTATAGAATTTAAAAACACAATTTTAAATGGGATGAAAGATATAAGTATGTTCTTTCATTTCATGTATCTAAAAAATTGCAAGGTGCAGAATTAGTATTTACAGGGGGCTCCAAAACGTCAAGATTTAAATTTTTTGTTCCTAATTTTTCTTCATATTGTAATAATTATCCTGAAACTAACTAAATTTGTATTTAAAGCATTTTTATATTTTTAATACAAAGTTGTATCTAGATCTTGTACAAAATTTTGAAAATTTCAACAGCTTAATTGCCTAAAAATATTTTTTTGAACAATAGAAATGAAATTTTAGGTTCAGTTTATATAGTCTAACATGAAACATTACATATGTGTTGAAAATTTCATTAATAAATATTCATAAGTATTTGAAATATCGTGCGCGTTATGCCCTGAGATACTCGCTTCGAAAATGCCGCTTCAGCTATTGCGCAGGTATAATTCTAAAAGCCATAACTTCTATTGAAATGGGAATTTTAAGGAAATAATTCTATCAAAAGGTCAGTAAAATATAGGAGCTTAACATAAAAAAAAATTAAATTTCTAAACTTTTGAAGATTTAAGAGTCCTGAGACCCCTTAAGCCATGTCTCACAAAAGGAATTTTCTTTTCTTGTGCAGTTTCTTATTCAGTTTACTCACGAATACTTTTTCATTCTTTGAACAGTTAACATAATCTAAGATGCTAAACTATGATTTTTGAATATGTTCACGCATATGAAATACACAAAATTTCACATAAAATTTTTCTCTTTTAATTAAAATAAAGTCGAGCTAAATTCAGTCTGAATAGATTAATAAAAAAATAAAGAATTTGAAAAATACATTCCTATTAATTTTATAAAAATTGAATTCTATGTATTAAACTCGTTGAACTGAGATTGTGACGCATAATTTATCATTTTATTTTTCATTTAGCTCATATAGTGTTTTATAGTGTTTTATAGTGTTGTTTAGACTATCAAAGCCTGAGAGTTAATGTGCCCGCAGGTTCTGTATGTCCGTACATAACGCGATAACTCTTGATAGAAATATCCGATTTGCTGGGGGGGTACGTGGCGACATATGGACACACAGACAGACGGACATTTTGTATAAAATTGTTTTTTGGGATCTCCGACCACTAAAACGTGTAAATCCGTCGAAAAAACTTTCGATTACAATACTTTCTTCTATTGCAAATAGAAGAAAGTATTAATTGCTAAATTCGTGTATCACGAAAAAAAAAAAAAAAAAAAAAAAAAAAAAAAAAAAAAAAAAAAACCTCACAAAATTTATGTATCACGCGAAAAAAAAATAATAAAACTTCTCAAAATATGAGATTTTCCTGAAAAATAAATTAAGTTCGAAAATAAAAAATATTCCCCGCGAAATGTTTCCATCTCCGCTTAATACATTTACAAACTAAACTATAAGGCGATATCTCCCAATATTCTAACACCCATTCAGTTTATACAGAAAAACATCTTAATGAAAATTTTCAAAGTCTCGCTAATTCATTCATTTCTCCAAATAAATACCCTATAAGACAAGTCCTTATCAATTCACGCTTCCCGCCTCTTATCTTTCTGTATTTCCGACTCCGCCGAGTTTTATTATCACTCGCGCTCGGCACGCAACCCCACAGGTTGCACATAGCTCCACGAATTCACAGGTGGCACCAAACTCTCAAAACCACACTACTCATATACATTAAGATACATTACAAATGCATTAAATGAACCAAAAGCGAGTCGTTTGACCGGCACCAAATAATATTTCAATTCGAGCCAGAAATGTCTACATAAAAAAACTAAAACTACACAGAAATAACAGAAATAAAAATCTGGTGTTTTTTTGTAAAACTTAACAGTAAATTTCCCGGTATGTGTTAAAAGGTTTTTGAAGTCAAGATACTTTATTCAATTTATATAATTATCTGAAATTTGCACAATATATTTATAGTGTATTCAATATGTAAATGCAGCAATATAATAATAATAATCAATAATCCTTCTTATGTTAGAATTATTCAATGCTAAACCTAACAGGGGAACGTATCAATGCAACATCAAACAAAAAAAAATCAATCTTACGTCAGCATTCTCTGTTCTTTATTAGTGTGTTTATTTTTTATTAATGACGGAGTGATGTAAAGATGTATATCTTAGAAAAAACAACTGTATGTATGTGTTTTTTAAAGTGATGAATTTTTCTTTCTGTTGCGTCTCTAAATATGTTTAATGAGTCTCATCTAATTAGTTCAATAAATTCATGGAAATGGTTATAAATGGAGAAACGGAATATACTTCAGGAATACAATAAGCAATTAAAATTAAACACAGTTTCTGTTTCCAATAATTTAGTTTTAACAGTACGATATTTTCAACTGCTGGACGAGATGAACTTTAATTTCTAGATATTATCCACTAAATGATAACGTTTGGGTTTCAATTTCAATGAAAAGTAATTAAACGTGATATAAAAACAATCTGGTAGGTGTCGCTACTTTAACTTTCAGCAAATGTTCTCGTGTTACCAGTAAATTAGACAGAAAAACTTTAACTGAGTCAAAAAGTATAAAAAGGGGAACATAATACTTGCTTATGAAAATCTTAGTAAAATGACTGGGAGGTGTCAGTGAGAAGCGAATATCATAGCCAATAGTTTGAGTAATGATAAGTTCACAGACTCGAAAACTGACAAAAAGATAAAATTTCCGACTTGCAGTACCTTCCCAATCCGAAATGGAATAAAAGTAATCTACGTTTTAATTCAATTATGAAGAGTATTACCCAATTAAACCTCTAATAAAATTTTAACTTTATTCGAAAAATGCACGCATTCAAATTTAGTAATCAAATATAATATCACTTTCCCGTCAGCGTTATTCATCAATAAATCTGACAGAGCAACCTAACGATGTATATTAAAGAAAAATAATCATTATAACGTCAGCATTCTCCATTGTTTAAAACTAAATGACCTGTGTAACGATGGGATAAAGAGCTAAATATTTATATTTCAGCATTCTTTATTGGTAAACGTAACAGGGCTAGGTAAAAATATCCAATCACGAAAAAATATCGTCAAACATCAGCAATATAAAAAATCTATTACAATTCATCAGACATACAAGTAAAAATTACATAAATACATTTAATACAATTAAAAAGCAAACGTTTCGATCTAAATTTTAGCCCTTCATCAGTGCAATAAATAACATTCAAATGACAGAAAACTATATATCATGTTTGCAGTTAAAAATTACTAGCAGTTAAATTTAAATAAAGTATAAAAATTTCAAAACAATGCTGAGTATTCAGGAGGAAGTGCACATGATTCATTTATCGGCGACGCTTGCTTACGAGTGAACACACCTTCCAGAAAAACTCTACTTTTAATATTATTGCAATCGGATCTGATAACTTTCATATTTGCGAAATCTGGATATGGTCGGTATCTAAAAATGCTGTACAATTTTAGACTGTAGGCTTCCAGATTTGTAGGCACGTCCAGATTTGTTCGGCAAGGCGAATGGCGCAAGTACGACCAGTTTCGCCGATATATACAGAGTGGCTATCTTTACATGGGATACTGTAAATTGAACCGATTCTTAGTAAGGAGGCTATTTTAGGTTTAGATTTACAAAGTAAATTTTTCAAAACATTTTGTGGCTTGAATGATCTATAGATATTATGAGACTTCAAAAGACTAGAAATTTTTTCAGAAAGATATTTGTTGTATTTAACTGTAAATATGATACATAGTTTTCTGTCATTTGAATGTTATTTATTGCACTGATAAGGGTCCAAAATTTAGCTCGAAACGTTTGCTTTTTAATTGTATTAAATGTATTTATGTAATTTTTACTTGTATGTCTGATGAATTGTAATAGATTTTTTATTTTTAAATCGTATATCAGACGTTAAACAATGATTATTTATTTTAATATCAGTAATATACTTCGTTTATTCGGAACATCAGCAATATATTTTTTTTTATTCAGAACGGAGCAGTTCAACAATGTAAACTGCCGGGAAAACAAAACGGCAGCATTATTCGTTGGCAAACCTAATGTTGATGTAACAATGGCTAATACTTTTTTCGAGCGAAACATTGCAACAATCTACATCGTAGCGCAAACATTTGGACTTAGAGTTAAACGTAACAATGGCCAATTGTACTTCGACAACAATACAGGCAACAATTCAATCTACAAGCAGGCGCTTACTGATCATATAAAAGCTTGTTGTTCTTACGATATTCATCAGTCTAGCTACTGACCTTCTCCCGAGAATGACTTACTTTTCTTTCTCTGGTGCCCTCGCTCTGAGTTACTGCGCTCATTGGTTACTCAGGCGATTTGTTTTTGGTGAGTATCATCCCACAAATGGCGATGATACTTGTGAAAGTCCAGCGACTTTCACCGCAGCTGGACACGGTGTGTTGCCGGATAATGATAACGGTCCGTCTACAGCGTCAGAAGAAGATATAGGTGATTTTCTAAGGAGCTACGAGATACCAGTTAGAAGGCGGGGATACGTTTCGAGAAAAAAATCGAGACTGTATCTCAAAGCTTTGAATACAGCACGTCCTCCTAACTTCCCCAAGCTCCTTAGAGTTCCGACAGTCGAAATTTTACCCATAATTTTCGAATGTCCGGATGAAGAACTTGTATCTGAAGCTGATGCTCTTCTCAGTCAGACGGAGGACGTCGTCAGTGAAGAATCTGCGTCTTCCTCCGAACCTGATGAGAAGAAGAAAAAGAAGAAGTTCTCTAAGATAAGAGGCTTCTTTAAGAGATTGTCCTGCATCCGCAAGGTAAAGGACTGACGGACTCCCGCAACACGCCAGAAAGTGGATTAGGGCTACTGGCGAACCACGGTAAAAAAAACGCATCCATGTGCTTGAACCTCCCGGGTGGATGTGGAATCAAGCGCGAGTTCCTTTGTATACAATATACATCCGTCTTTGACATTACATACATTTTTACAAGTCATTTTTATATAATTGTCTTAACTTTTCATTATAAAATATATTTAATGTGTATTTAATATTTAAATGCAGCAATGTAATAATAATCAACAGTTTTTCTGACTTCAGAATACTTCATTCCTAAACTGACAGGGGAAAGTAACGATGTACATGAAACAAAAAAATCATTCTTACATCAGCATACTCTATTGTTTCTTAATTACGGAGTAATATAACAATGTACATCTTAGAACAAACAAATTTATGTATGTATTTTTTTAAAGTCATATTTATCAATTTTTCTCATTGTTGCGTTCCTTAATATGTTTAATGTGTCCCATTTAATTTTATCACTTTAAATCGTCCATTCATTAAGAGCCATTAATAGTTAATAATGTGATGACATAACAATATAAGTCTGTTACTTGTAACACTGCAAATTAACAATACGATTTGAAATAAACAGTGGACTAAATATTGAAAAGGTCTTTCGAACACAGAATGTCATATCATTTGTAGTGATGGGTTCCAAGTATAAAGGGTGGTTAAAAAAAAAAAAAAAAAAAAAAAAAAGCTCTGATAAAAACATGGAAAAAATTATGACGAAAAAAACTTTAATTTAATGTAAAAATTAATTTTATTTCTAAAGAAAACTATCTACTTTCAATTTTATCACTTTAAATCGTCCATTCATTAAGAGCCATTAATAGTTGATAATGTGATGACATAACAATTTAAGTCTGTTACTTCTAAAATTGCAAATTAACAACACAATTTGAAAGAAACAATGGATTAAAAATTGAAAAGGTCTTTCGAACACGGAATGTCATATCATTTGTAGTGATGGGTACCAGGTATAAAGGGTGGTTAAAAAAAAAAAGCTCTGATAAAAACATGGAAAAAATTATGATGAAAAAAACTTTAAAAATTAATTTTATTTCTAAAGGAAACTATCTACTTTCAATTTTATCACTTTAAATCGTCCATTCATTAAGAGCCATTAATAGTTGATAATGTGATGACATAACAATATAAGTCTGTTACTTCTAAAACTGCAAATTAACAATACAATTTGAAACAAACAATGGATTAAAAATTGAAAAGGTCTTTCGAACACGGAATGTCATATCATTTGTAGTGATGTGTACCAGGTATAAAGGGTGGTTAAAAAAAAAACTCTGATAAAAACATGGAAAAAATTATGACGAAAAAAACTTTGTAAAAATTAATTTTATTTCTAAAGGAAACTATCTACTTTGAATTTTATCACTTTAAAGCGTCCATTCATTAAGAGTCATTAATGTGATGACATAACAATATATGTCTGTTACTCCTAACACTGCAAATTAACAATACAATTTGAAACAAACAATGGATAGAAAACTGAAAAGGTCTTTAGAACACGGAATGTTATATCATTTGTAGTGATGGGTACTAGGTATGAAGGGTGGTTGAAAAAAAAATAGCTGTGATAGAGACACATAAAAACTTTTGAATTTAATGTAAAAAATCATTTTATTTCTAAAGGAAAGTATCTACTTTGAATATCTATCACTTTAAATCCCCCATTCCTTAACATATGATAGTTTATAATGTGATGACATAAAAATATAAGTCTGTTACTTGTAACACTGTAAAGTAATAATACAATTCGAAACAAACAAAGGATTGAAAACTGAAAAGGTCTTTAGAAAACAGAATGTCATATAATTTTTTGTGATGGACATCAGGTATGAAGGGTGTAAAAAAAAAAGCTCTGAAAAAGACACTGAAGAAAGTATGACGAAAAAAATCTTTTGAATACTAATGTAAAAATTAATTTTATTTCTAGAAGAAACTCGATACCTTGAATTGTATCATTTTAAAACCGTCTGTTATTAATAGAATTACTTTACTTACAACGTGGGAAACATTGAAGAAAAATACCACTCTCGCCTTAAAAGCATCTCGATTACATGAGGGTGTGTAAGATATCATGACTATAAGGTCACTGAGATTCTGTTTCATCATCTACTATACATATAAAATGCAAATGGGGTTTCTTTTCTGTTCGTTTACGACTTGAGTTCAACTGAATTGATTTTACTCAGACTTACACTGTTAGTTAGATGATTATCTACAGAAGGTTGTAGTATATAAAGAATTGTTCTGCGTTTCTTAGGTATAGACTTACGGGGCAAAGTTTTATAATCAGGCAAACCCGATCATAATTTTCCGGGATGGTTTTAATATGTTGTATATCTTTCTATCAGTCTTTACCAAATCGTACTGCAAATAGGGTTGCCAATTTTATTTTAGAAAAAAACGGAAGATTTTGACCGACTCTACTTAGTTTTGGTTTTATCACGCTGTCGTGCTTTTTCATACCATGCAAATGGACGAAATCGGCTCAATTAGTGTCTAGCAGCAAGTCGTCAGTCGTGCCTTAGTTAAATACACAGTTGTGTTTAGTCTCTGTTATTTTTATAAAGTTTTGTGGAAACCTAACGTTGTTGTAAACTTCATCATACAGTGAAAAATCATTTTCAAAATAAGTGCTGTTCTTAATTATTGGAATGTAAATAGTAACAGATAATCATATTAGATATAGGTGTAAGGCTCTTTCTATTCTTAGTTTCACCGGTAGAGTAGGTCGAATTGTGACGTTTCGTTCTTCTTAATATTGCATTACGCAAACTATTTTATTTAAGGTTTTAAGTGTCAACTTTTTTATATTTATGAAGGAATTTCTAAGATTTCTTTTATGAATGTGTTTTCCCTTTGAATAGAAACTTATTCCAAGACCACAAATTTGCAGTGTTTGACTCTACTGAGACTTCTTACCAACAAGAACATCCATAAGACACTGCCAGCTCATCACTGAGAAGTCGTACAGCTGAAACAAGTCAAATTAGTCAGGAACAACCTGAGCCTTTATCCAGTAGTCCCGAACCACCCGGAAACAAAAGTGTCAAGCTTAATCGAAAGTAGCCCAGTTTTGTATCCTCCTCGCTATCGCCAAAAGGTGGCAAAGTTTTTTAAATGGATGTAAGCCTATCCGAATGAGAAAAACGTTTAAGGCCAGTCGGAATCCCTATACTTGCCATGTTAAATTAATGTACCTTTTCTCATAAACTGCTTAAGATATAGACTTTAATTTTTTATGCATAAAATAAACAATTCTTAATAATCTGAAGTTAAATTTATAATTAAATAAAGCTTAGGTATTTTAAAAAAAAAATCTGAAGTAGAAACCAAATTCAAATTTCAAAAAAAAAAAAAAACGTCAATTTTTTCAAAGATAGTGGTAATAATAATAATAAAAAAATTACAAGTATAAACAATTCACCGCAGATTAAACAAGGATATGTATAGAATGTTTAAGCAAAATTTCAAAGCATACTATATAATAGTTTTTTCAAAACGGTATATCGAAGTTGAAAAAACAACATTTTGAGAAAATCAAATTTAAAGTAAAGAAACGCACTAGTAGTAAAGTAGGTAAACAAACTGAATTACTAAAAATTTTCCAACTTCTGGTTGCCGTAGAAACAAAAGTAATATATCAGTAGAAAGAGGAGAAATGGTAGATTCAAAACATTAAATAATCGAAAATTCGATATATTTTAGGTTTTGACCTTCCAACTGCCCTTAAATAAACAAAAGAGGACGTCGAAGTTGCCCAGCAACGGATCTGACAAATAATCCATATAAAGTAAAACTTTGTGAAAATCATTATAAAAAGAAAAAGAACTATTGTTGTAAAAATGTATTTGCCCCGAAAAATGCAAAAAAAAAAAAAAAAAATCATATCTATTGGAATGAAGAAAAAAAAAAGATGAAACGTCAACCATTATCAGAGACATCCTCAAAATCAGACGAAGATCCTGATCAACTAGTGACAGTGTCTACTGACGAAGAAGACAGCAAAAAAATTGTGAATGTCCTTTCTGTAACCAGGTTTACTCAACTGCTCATTTTTAATAAATGTCCCATTTGTTGCTAAGAACAAGTCTGTAGCTACTGGCTACAAAACCTACATTTGTGATTTTTCGTAAACAGCTAATTTCCATTCATATATTATACAAATGACAATTTTATACTCTGACTGCTGTGTAGAATGTTTTAATCCAAAAAAATGAGTTCTTTATTAAATATAATAAAATATAAAATGTTCTTTCTATTTATTTTCCTTGCATATTCCATTTTTAGGAGTACTGCAAAAAGTATCTAATATCGCACAGGACGATATTAGGGAAACATTTTTCCAAATGTCCAAAATATTTTCCAAAATATAACTTTCGTAGTTCTATATATATTTTAATTTTTTATTATCTCATCTATTGAACTGGTTGAATGTGGTATGAAGTATCAATAACACATCTACGAAAATTACGTGAATGTTATTAAATAAATTGAAAAATACCAAAAATATCTAAAATTTTAAAAAAGGGTGCGATATTACGGACATTACCGCAGGCTATAATAATATATACATATATTTAATAGATGTATTTAATACATTATTTAATACAATATTTACATTTTACATTATTTATATTATACATTATTTACATTATTACATTATACATTATTTACATTATTACATTATGCATTATTTACATTAATACATTATTTAATTCAGATATTTAATACATATTTTATACTATTATATTTTTAATATAACAATAATATATTAAACAAAGTATTATAAAGTATTACAAAAATTAAAGAAAGTATTTAATATAAATGTATAAACATTAATAAATTTCACATTGTTCCGATTAACATTAATATAAACCATTATATATTAAACATAACATATATTTAAAACCATAGAGGCAGAACTATATTAAACGTAAAAATGTGAAACGCAAAATGTAAATTTTGCGTGCACCAATGTCGGTTGACGACAACCATGTATGACATACCGGTGAAAAGCGACCTTATTTGGATGGCAACCCGGTGGTGTTTGGCAGTGGATAAGTACAACGCAGTAGATGGAAAGTATCCGACCAAGTTTTGAGAAAGCATCAAAAATTATTGGTGTCGTATCGGGCAGACCGCTTTTAAAAAGTCGAGACTAGAAAATTAATATAAGTAATAAAAATAAATTAAAACATTAAAGATAAATAAAAGTTATAATGAATTAAATACCTAAATTGTTATTAACATAATACTAATACATAAAATAACATTATTTCTAGAGCGTTCGAGATTCAGGTTAAATTTTTTTTATTTTGGGTTAAAGTTTAGAGGCAGAAAAAACCCGTATACTGGTTTGATTTCAGAGTAGTTTTTAATTAAGGACTAAAATATGGAAAAAAATTTAATTAAAAAAATGCAATAATTTTGAAATACAAAATATTAAATATAAACGTATGAACATTAAAAAATTGAACACTATTATCATTAACGTTAACATAGACATTTCTATATTTAACGTAAAATTTATTTTAAAACGAAATGGCAGAACTATATTAAACATAAAAATAAAACATTGATTTATAGATATATTCCTTAATATATTGAATACAAAAATATTTAAATAAAAATAATGAAATTATTAAATGTAATAAATTTAAAATGGAAAGCAATAAATGCTTTACTTTAATCATATTTAAACGGTTATGTCCTGATGTACGACGGAGAAAGGAGATGGGCTACTGAGTTTGACAAACTTGCTAGTAACTTACGCTCTCAAATTTGGGAATTTTGTGAGTCGAAATATTCATCACTTTTCCGAATTAGTAATCGGAGCTTTATTTAATCACCGAATCTCCGGCATTAAATAAAGCTAAGATACTAATTTGAGAAAGTGATATATATTTTGCATGAAAAAATTCCCTAAATTTGGAGCACTGGTTTCGAAGACAAGTTCCGTCTACTTGACACTAATTTCCAAACACCACGCTTGTGTTTTGTGGACCTAAACTTCTGTTTTTTTCGAACAAGGGTTTCTAACAAAGGAACAATGGACTGCAGAGCTACCACTAGCATTGGTGATTCTGCGGGCCACAGTTGAATTGCTGGAAGCTCCTGCTCTAGAAAAATGTCGGTTGTTTGTCAGCTTGCTTATCAAAACTATAGTAGGAGGTGCATGGCCACCGTACGGTGGGGCCAGCTATGGTCAAGATTTGCCAAGTGAAGCACAAGAAGTGGGACAAGGGCGCTTCTCATATGTGCGAAGTGTTACGGATGATTCTTATTACCATGCCTTACAAACAGATGTAATCCGTTTATTTAATCGGGAAAATATCCGATTAAATAAGTGGAAGAAGCTGTATATAAAATTGGTATTTGAAATCCACAACTCTTCACTCCAATGAGTTCACCGAAACGACAGTGATAAATCATACACGAAAGTCATTAGCCGACATTGGTGGTACACAGCGCATTCATAAATAATGTGCCAATTTTAATAACTTAATTTCCTTCAAATCAACATGTGGATGCGCGCATATTGCGTATGATTGCATTTTCCATGCACCAATGTCGGGTGACGACAACCATGAATAATTTACAGGTGAAAAGCGACCTTACTTGGATGGCAACCCGGTGGTATTTGGCAGTGGACAAGTACAACGCAGTAGATGGAAAGTATCCGTCCAATTTTTGAGAAAGCGTAAAAAAATATTGGTATCGTATCGGGCATACCAAATTATAAAATGCAAATACCAAAAATATCTGAAATTTAAAAAAAAATAAAAAAATATTGGTATCGTATCGGGCAGACAGCTTTTAAAATATTGAGACTAGAAAATTAATATAAGTAATAAAAATAAATTAAAACATTAAAGATAAATAAATGTTATAATGAATTAAATACCTAAATTATTATTAACATGATACCAATACATAAAATAACATTATTTCTAGAGCTTTCGAAATGCAGGTTAATTTTTTTTTATTTTGGGTTAAAGTTTAGAGGCAAAAAAACCCCTATAATGGTTTGATTTTGGAGTAGTTTTTAATTAAGCAAATAAAATATGGAAAAAAATTCAATTAAAAAATGCAATAATTTTGAAATACAAAATATTAAGTATAAACGTATGAACATTAAAAAATTGAACACTGTTATCATTAACGTTAACATTGACATTTCTATATTTAACGTAAAATTTATTTTAAAACGAATTGGCAGAACTATATTAAACATAAAAATAAAACATTGATTTATAGATATATTCCTTAATATATTGGATACAAAAAGATTTAAATAAAAATAATGAAATTATTAAATGTAATAAATTTGAAATGGAAAGCAATAAATACTTTACTTTAATCATATTTAAACGGTTATGTCCTGATGTACGACGGAGAAAGGAGGTGGCCTACTCAGTTTGACAAACTTGCTAGAAACTTACGGTCTCAAATTTGGGAATTTTGTAAGTCGAAATATTCATCACTTTTCCCAATTAGTAATCGGAGCTTTATTTAATCACGGAGTCTCCGGCATTAAATAAAGCGAAGATACTATTTTGAGAGAGTGATATATATTTTGTATGAAACAATTCCCTAAATTTGGAGCACTGGTTTCGAAGACAAGCTTCGTCTACTTGACACTAATTTCCAAACACCACGCTTGTGTTTTGTGGACCTACCCTTCTCTTTTTTTCGAACAGGGGTTTCTAACAAAGGAACAGTGGACTGCAGAGCTACCACTAGCGGTGGTGGTTCTGCGGGTCACAGTTGAATTGCTGGAAGCTCCTGCTTTAGGAAAATGTCGGTTGTTTGTCAGCTTGCTTATCAAAACTATAGTAGGAGGAGCATGGCCACCGTACGGTGGGGCCAGCTATGGTCAAGATTTGCCAAGTGAAGCACAAGAAGTGGGACAAGGGCGCTTCTCATATGTGCGAAGAGTTACGGATGATTCTTATTACCATGCTTTACAAACAGATGTATTCGGTTTATTTAATAGGGAAAATATCCGATTAAGTGGAAGAAGCTGTATATAAAATTGGTATTTGAAATCCAGAACTCTTCACTCGAATGAGTTCACCGACACGACAGTGATAAATCATACACGAAAGTCATTAGCCGACATTGGTGCAACACAGCGCATTCATAAATAATGTGCCAATATTAATAAATTAATTTCCTTCAAATCAACAATTGGATGCGCGCATATTGCGTATGATTGCATTTTCCATGCACCAATGTCGGGTGACGACAACCATGAATAATTTACAGGTGAAAAGCGACCTTACTTGGATGGCAACCCGGTGGTATTTGGCAGTGGACAAGTACAACGCAGTACATGGAAAGCATCCGTCCAATTTTTGAGAAAGCGTCAAAAAATATTGGTATCGTATCGGGCATACCAAAATATAAAATTCAAATACCAAAAATAACTAAAATTTTTTATTCCGTTATGCATTACATTGTACATTATTTACATTATATACATTATACATTATATTTACATTATATACACTATTGCATTATGCATTATTTACATTAATACATTATTTAATACACATATTTAATACATATTTTATTCTATTATTTTTAATATAATAATAATATATTAAACAAAGTATTATAAAATATTACAAAAATTAAAGAAAGTATTTAATATAAATGTATAAACAATAATAAATTGCACATTGTTCCGATTAACATTAATATAAACCTTTATATATTAAACATAACATATATTTAAAACCATACAGGCAGAACTATATTAAATGTAAAAATATCAAACGCAAAATGTAAATTTTGCGTGCACCAATGTCGGTTGACGACAACCATGTATGACATAACGGTGAAAAGCGACCTTATTTGGATGGCAACCCGGTGGTGTTTGGCAGTGGATAAGTACAACGCAGTAGATGGAAAGTATCCGACCAAGTTTTCAGAAAGCCTCAAAAATTATTGGTATCGTATCGGGCAGACCGCTTTTAAAAAGTTGAGATTAGAAAATTAATATAAGTAATAAAAATAAATTAAAACATTAAAGATAAATAAAAGTTATGAATTAAATACCTAAATTGTTATTAACATAATACTAATACATAAAATAACATTTTTTCTAGAGCGTTCGAGATGCAGGTTAAATTTTTTTTATTTTGGGTTAAAGTTTAGAGGCAGAAAAAACCCGTATACTGATTTGATTTCAGAGTAGTTTTTAATTAAGCACTAAAATATGGAAAAAAATTTAATTAAAAAAATGCAATAATTTTGAAATACAAAATATTAAATATAAACGTATGACCATTAAAAAATTGAACACTGTTATCATTAACGTTAACATAGACATTTCTATATTTAGCGTAAAATTTATTTTAAAACGAATTGGCAGAACTATATTAAACATAAAAATAAAACATTGATTTATAGATATACTCCTTAATATATTGGATACAAAAAGATTTAAACAAAAATAATGAAATTATTAAATGTAATAAATTTGAAATGGAAAGCAATAAATACTTTACTTTAATCATATTTAAACGGTTATGTCCTGATGTACGACGGAGAAAGGAGGTGGCCTACTCAGTTTGAAAAACTTGCTAGAAACTTACGGTCTCAAATTTGGGAATTTTGTAAGTCGAAATATTCATCACTTTTCCCAATTAGTAATCGGAGCTTTATTTAATCACGGAGTCTCCGGCGTTAAATAAAGCTAAGATACTATTTTGAGAGAGTGATATATATTTTGTATGAAAAAATTCCCTAAATTTGGAGCACTGGTTTCGAAGACAAGCTTCGTCTACTTGACACTAATTTTCAAACACCACGCTTGTGTTTTGTGGACCTACCCTTCTCTTTTTTTCGAACAGGGGTTTCTAACAAAGGAACAGTGGACTGCAGAGCTACAACTAGAGGTGGTGGTTCTGCGGGCCACAGTTGAATTGCTGGAAGCTCCTGCTTTAGAAAAATGTCGGTTGTTTGTCAGCTTGCTTATCAAAACTATAGTAGGAGGAGCATGGCCACCGTACGGTGGGGCCAGCTATGGTCAAGATTTGCCAAGTGAAGCACAAGAAGTGGGACAAGGGCGCTTCTCATATGTGCGAAGAGTTACGGATGATTCTTATTACCATGCTTTACAAACAGATGTATTCGGTTTATTTAATAGGGAAAATATCCGATTAAGTGGAAGAAGCTGTATCTAAAATTGGTATTTGAAATCCACAACTCTTCACTCGAATGAGTTCACCGACACGACAGTGATAAATCATACACGAAAGTCATTAGCCGACATTGGTGCAACACAGCGCATTCATAAATAATGTGCCAATTTTAATAAATTAATTTCCTTCAAATCAACATTTGGATGCGCGCATATTGCGTATGATTGCATTTTCCATGCACCAATGTCGGGTGACGACAACCATGAATAATTTACAGGTGAAAAGCGACCTAATTTGGATGGCAACCCGGTGGTGTTTCGCAGTGGATAAGTACAACGCAGTAGATGGAAAGTATCCGACCAAGTTTTGAGAAAGCCTCAAAAAATATTAGTATCGTATCGGGCAGACCGCTTTTAAAAAGTTGAGACTAGAAAATTAATATAAGTAATAAAAATAAATTAAAACATTAAAGATAAATAAAATTTATAATGAATTAAATACCTAAATTGTTATTAACATAATACTAATACATAAAATAACATTATTTCTAGAGCGTTCGAGATGCAGGTTAAATTTTTTTTATTTTGGGTTAAAGTTTAGAGGCAGAAAAAACCCGTATACTGGTTTGATTTCAGAGTAGTTTTTAATTCAGCACTAAAATATGGAAAAAAAATTTAATTAAAAAAATGCAATAATTTTGAAATCCAAAATATTAAATATAAACGTATGAACATTAAAAAATTGAACACTGTTATCATTAACGTTAACATAGACATTTCTATATTTAACGTAAAATTTATTTTAAAACGAATTGGCAGAACTAAATTAAACATAAATATAAAACATTGATTTATAGATATATTCCTTAATATATTGAATACAAAAAGATTTAAATAAAAATAATGAAATTATTAAATGTAATAAATTTGAAATTGAAAGCAATAAATGCTTTACTTTAATCATATTTAAACGGTTATGTCCTGATGTACGACGGAGAAAGGAGGTGGCCTACTGAGTTTGACAAACTTGCTAGAAACTTAAGGTCTCAAATTTGGGAATTTTGTAAGTCGAAATATTCATCACTTTTCCCAATTAGTAATCGGAGCTTTATTTAATCACGGAGTCTCCGGCATTTAGAAAAATGTCGGTTGTTTGTCAGCTTGCAAATCAAAACCATAGTTGGAGGATCATGGCCACCGTACGGTGGGTGCCAGGCTGTGGTCAAGATTTGCCAAGTGAAGCAAAAGAAGTGGGACACGGGCGCTTATCATATGAGCGAAGAGTTCACACTCTTTACTCCGATGGGTTCACCGACACGATAGTGACGTTCGTATGCGAAATTCATTAGCCGATATTCGTGCAACAGAGTGCACTCATAAATACTTTTCCCCTTTTCACAAATTAATTTCCGCCAAATCAACATGTCAATGCGCTCATATTGCGTATGAATGCATTTTGCGCGCACCAATGTCGGATGATGACAACCATGTATGATTTATCGGTGAAAAATGACCTTATTTGGATGGCAACCCGGTGGTGTTTGGCAGTGGATAAGTACAACGCAGTAGATGGAAAGTATCCGACCAATTTTTGAGAAAGCCTCGAAAAATATTGATAGCGTATGGGACAGACCGTTTTTAAAAAATTGAGACTAGAAAATTAATATAAGTAATAAAAATAAATTAAAAATTTAAAGATAAGAAAGAAAGTTATAATCAATTAAATACCTAGATTATTGCTAATATATTGCTTAACATAATGCTAATACATGAAGTAACATTATTTCTAGAGCGCTTGAGGTGCAGGTTAATTTTTTTTAGTTTAGGTTAAGGATTAGGGGCAGAAAAAAAAGTATACTGGTTTAGTTTTAGAGTAGTTTTTAATATATTTTTTCCTATTTCGGGTTGGGTAAGTCGGGAATTCTACAGAAATTAAAAGTGCACAAAATAAATAAATAAATAAATGGAAATAATTTCATTAAACAATACAATTTTATATGCACATTTAATTAAGTATAAATATTAGCATGTGTAAATACGATTATATTAAATATAAATGCATGAACATTACTATCATTTACATTAACACGAACACACACACATATATATATATATACATAATTTAAAATATTTAATTTAAAAGCAGAAACATATGAAACAATAAAACAAATCATTATGTTAACCGGAGAGGACCCGCGCCGGACCTTATAGACCCGGAGTGTGTACGGTTTATACAATTGTCACCACTATCTTTTTAAAAGTAATCTTCAACTTCTTTTATCGCAAAATTTCCTCGTTTAAATAAGATGAAGATTATTATGTGTATTTATTGGTGACAGAGTAAAAAACATTCATACCCTGGTTATACGCGCGTTCTCATGGGGTAATAAAAATAAAGACAAAAAAAAATAATACATATCATGGTATGAAAGATAAGAGATTTTAGTTATGTTAGCAGAACGAAATTTCTGGTAGTTTCTGTACAGCAGGCATCTACTCTGCTCGGAAAGGGCTGAATTTTCCTGGGCGGTTCTGATAATGTATATTTTTGGATAAGCTCGGATAAAGATCTGGGCGGTTCTGATGATGTAAATTTTTTGGATAAGCTCGGGTAAAGTTTAATATACCGTTTTGATGACAGACGGGTCCGTGTCCAGTTCTGCCCGGTTTCGTGCGATTGCATATGTACTGACGGGTTCCGTATCCGTTACTTGCAATTTATTGCATGTACCTTACGTATGAGGGTTCAGAGGGTGGGGTTTAACATAAAATAAAAAGGAAAACAAGGAAAAATAACTTACAAATCACAAAAAAGTATAAATAAAGAAATGCCATATGAAAGAAAATTAGAACACATCATAGAAAGAACTATAAAACAGAAAGAAGAAGAAACAAAAAAAATTTATATTATGCAAAAATCATTAACCCGGGAGGACGCGGCGAGGGCCTGATAGACCCGGAGTATACGCGGTTTTTACAACTGTAACCACTATCTTTTTAAAAGTAATCTCAAACTTCTTTTAACCCAAAATTCCCCTCGTTTAAATAAGATGAAGATTATTATTTGTATTTATTGGTGACAAAGTAAAAAACAATCATACCCTGGGTATGCGTGCGTTTCCAGCTATAATCAGTATATCTTTATTGTATTTTGAATTACTACGCCTATAGGGAGTTTTTTTTATCGCATCATGTCAATATTGTTATATCATTTCCCTCTAATAGCATGATGTTGTTTCAGGATTAGCCGCATTTCCAACGGCGTGGATAGTTTAATTCCCGCTGGAATATGGTCAACCCTCATGTTGGTTCACCCTCTGGGGTCACGAACAGCCCCGTGAAACGTCTCGTTGGGGTGAAAATGTAATTGCCAGAGTGACTTGCAGGGGATAGCAACTTTCGTGAGTGTTCTGATCACATTAAAGTCTCTCGCGGGAACGTTATTTTTAATTCAGTAAGTCCCTAGTTTTTATTACTGGAAGTGTCACGTATGCTCCAAGATTTCTATGCTGTTGGAAATTGATTTGTAATATATAAATCGACAAAAATTTAGAATATACGGTAGGATACGTCATGTCAACCAGGGGATATAGGGTTTGGCTTCCAGACACAAAGAAGATTATAGCGACAATAAATGTAAAATCCTGTGAAAATTCCACCATACCCAAAGACATGTACACTCCAAACGAGCAAGGTCCTACATATACGAAAAGTAATGATCCCTTTCATAACGATGAACAATACAATGGAAACGGTTTGGGAGCCACTTATACAATAGCGTCTAAAACACCTGAAATTAATCCATAAACTGACCTGCAACCACATAAACAACACCTGAACACACTATTCAACCTAGCACTTCAGACTAGCACGTCTAAAGACGAGAGCAATGAGGAGGGTGAAGAAATTTCAAGAGTGTTTAGAGTTTCTACGTAGTTCATGATAGCAATACATATATCTGATTTCAAAAGAACCGATATTTATTACTATGAGTTATGGGAGACGGGCAGGCTAAGATCACTTCCAGAAGTACAGCATTACTGTCACGAAAATGGTATAAAGTATCATCCAAAAATATTTTTTTTTGAAAGGGAATAATAAGTATGAGGGGATAGTGAAAATTACTTAATTCAAGCACCGGCTCAAGTCCAGGTTTTACTCCCCCATACGCCTCTATATCAACTATGTTCGAACCACAATCTGCATCTTTCACGTGTGCAGCTTGCACTTACGTATATGAACAATTAATAGACTTGAATAATTACCACTAAAGCACTCACGAAGCGTTATTTAAAGAAGTTCGTAGAGGTTATTTTTCATACTAAATAAATATCTTTTCAACTTATCTTTATAGAAATTAAAAAAAAATCATTAAAGTTTAACGCACTTTTGATATGCTGTTTCCTGCTAGAATCATTATATCTTTAATGTATTTTGAAATACTATGCTTATACACTTGTTTCTTTTTTATCGCATAATGTCAATATTGTTATATCATTCCCCTCTAATAACATGATGTTCTTTCAGGATTATCCTCATTTCCAACGGCGTGGACAGTTTAATTCCCGCTCGAATGTGGTCGGACGCATTTGGTTCATCCACCGGAGTCACGAGCAGCCCCGTAAAACGTCTCGTAGGGGTGAAAATGTAATTGCCAGAGTGACTTGCAGGGGATAGCAGCTTTCGTGTGTATTCCGATCACAGGAAGGCCTCTCGCGGGAACGTATTTTTAATTCAGTAAGTCCCTAGTTTTTATTACTGGAAGTGTCACGTATGCCCCAAGATTTCCATGCTGTTGGAAATCGATTTGTAATATATAAATCGAGAAAGGATATCTTTGTAGGATACGCCATGTCACCCAGGGGATATAGGGTTTGGCTTCCAGACACAAACAAGATTATAGAGACAATAAATGTAAAATCCAGTGAAAATGCCACCATACCCAAAGAAATGTACACTCCAAACAAGCAAGGTCCTACATAATCGATAGATATTGATACCTTTCATAACGATGAAAAACACAATGGAAACGGTTTGGGACCCACTTATACAATAGCGTCTAAAACACCTAAAATTGATCCTGATATGATTATACTGACCTGCAACCTCATAAATCCCCTAAGTCTGATAAACCAACACCTGAACACACTATTCAAACTAGCACTTCAGACTTCGCCTCCGGAAGCCCGTCTAAAGACGAGAGCGATGAGGGGGATGAAGAAATTTCAAGAGTGTTTAGAGTTTCTACGTAGTTCATGACAGCAGTACATATATCTGATTTAAAAAAAACCGATATTTATTACTATGAGTTATAGGAGACGGGCAGGCTAAGATCACTTCGAGAAGTACAGCATTACTGTCACAAAAATGGTATAAAGTTTGATCCAAAACTATTTTGCTTGAAAGGGAAAAATAAGTATGATGGGATAGAAAAAACTTCTAATTCAAGCGCCGGCTCAAGTCCAGGTTGTACTCCCCCATACTCCTCTATATCAACTATGTTCGAACCACAATCTGCATCTTTCACGTGTGAACCTTGCACTTACGTATATGCAATTAATAGACTTGAATAATTAGCACTAAACCACTCACGAAACGTGATTTAAAGAAGTTCGTGGAGGTTTTTTTTCATACTAAATAAACATCTTTTCAAGTTATCTTTATAGAACTTTAAAAAAAACATTAAAATTTAACGCACTTTTGATTTAATGTTTCCTGCTAGAATCAGTATATCTTTATTGTAATTTGAATTACTATGCCTATACACTTGTTTTTTTTATCGCATCATGTCATTATTGTCATATCATTTCTCCCTAATAACATGATGTTGTTTCAGGATTACCCTCATTTCCAACGGCGTGGCAGTTTAATTCCCGCTGGAATGTGGTCGGACCTGATGTTGGTTTACCATCTTGGGTCACGAGCAGCCCCGTGAAACGTCTCGTAGGGGTGAAAATGTAATTGCCAGAGAGATTTACAGGGGATAGCAGCTTTCGTGAGTGTTCTGATCACAGGAAAGTCTCTCGCGGGAACGTTATTTTTAATACAGTAAGTCCCTAGTTTTTATTACTAGAAGTGTCACGTATGCTCCAAGATTTCTATGCTGTTGGAAATCGAGGGGATAGCAGCTTTCGTGAGTGTTCCGATCACAGGAAAGTCTCTCGCGGGAACGTTATTTTTAATTCATTAAGTCCCTAGTTTTTATTACTGGAAGTGTCACGTATGCTCCAAGATTTCTATGCTGTTGGAAATCGATTTGTAATATATAAATCGACAAAAATCTAGAAAGGATATCTTGGTAGGATACGCCATGTCAAGCAGGGGATATAGGCTTTGGCTTCCAGACACAAACAAGATTATAGCGACAATAAATGTAAAATCCTGTGAAAATTCCACCAAAGACATGTACACTCCAAACGAGCAATACATATACGATAAGTAATGATCCCTTTCATAACGATGAACAATACAATGGAAACGGTTTGGGAGCCACTTATAATATAGCGTCTAAAACACCTGAAATTGATCCATAAACTGACCTGCGACCACATAAATCCCCTAAGTCTGCTAAACCAACACCTGAACTATTCAACCTAGCACTTCAGACTTCGCCTCCGGAAGCCCGTCTAAAGACGAGAGCGATGAGGAGGGTGAAGAAATTTCAAGAGTGTTTCTACGTAGTTCATGACAGCAGTACATATATCTGATTTCAAAAGAACCGATATTTATTACTATGAGTTATGGGAGACGGGCAAGCTAAGATCACTTCGAGAAGTACAGCATTACTGTCACGAAAATGGCATAAAAGTTTCATCCAAAAATATTTTGTTTGAAAGGGAAAAATAAGTATGAGGGTATAGTGAAATCACTTAATTCAAGCGCCGGCTCAAGTCCAAGTTTTACTCCCCCATACGCCTCTATATCAACTATGCTTGCACTTATCTGTATGAACAATTAATAGACTTGAATAATTACCACTATACCACTCACGAAACGCGATTTAAAGAAGTTCGTGGAGGTTATTTTTCATACTAAATAAACATCTTTTCAACTTATCTTTATAGAACTTAAAAAAAAAATCATTAAAATTTAACGCACTTTTGATATGCTGTTTCCTGCTAGAATCAGTATATCTTTATTGTATTTTGAATTACTATGCCTATACACTTGTTTTTTTATCGCATCATGTCAATATTGTTATATCATTTCCCTCTAATAACATGATGTTGTTTCAGGATTACCCTCATTTGCAACGCGTGGACGGTTTAATTCCCGCTGGAATGTGGTCGGACCTCATGTTGGTTTATCCTCCGGGGTCACGAGCAGCCCCGTGAAACGTCTCGTAGGGGTGAAAATGTAATTGCCAGAGTGACTTGCAGGGGATAGCAGCTTTCGTGAGTGTTTCGACCACAAGAAGGCCTCTCGCTTTTTAATTCAGTAAGTCCCTAGTTTTTATTACTGGAAGTGTCACGTATGCCTCAAGATTTCCATGCTGTTGGAAATCGATTTGAAATATATAAATCGACAAAAATCTAGAAAGAATATCTTGGTAGGATAAGCCATGTACACCAGGGGATATAGGGTTTGGCTTCCAGATATAAGCAGGATAGCAGGATTACCCTCATTCCCGCTCGAATGTGGTCGGACCTCATGTTGGTTCATCCTCCGGGGTCACGAGCAGCCCCGTGAAACGTCTCGTAGGGTTGAAAATGTAATTGCCAGAGTGACTTGCAGGGGATAGCAGCTTTCGTGAGTAATCCGATCACAGGAAGGCCTCTCGCGGGAACGTTATTTTTAATTCAGTAAGTCCCTAGTTTTTATTACTGGAAGCGTCACATATGCCCCAAGATTTCCATGCTGTTGGAAATCGATTTGTAATATATAAATCGACAAAAATCTAGAAAGGATATCTTGGTAGGATACGCCATGTCAACCAGGGGATATAGGGTTTGGCTTCCAGACACAAAAGATTTATAGAGACAATAAATGTAAAATCCAGTGAAAATGCCACCATACCCAAAGACATGTACACTCCAAACGAGCATGGTCATAAATATACGATAGATAATGATCCCTTTCATAACGATGAAAAACTCAATGGAAACGGTTTTGGACCCACTTATACAATAACGTCTGAAACACCTGAAATTGATCCATATACTGACCTGCAACCTCATAAATCCCCTAATCTGCTAAACTAACACCTGAGCACACTATTCAACCTAGCACTTCAGACTTAGACTCCGGAAGCCCATCTAAAGACGAGATGAGGAGGGTGAAGAAATTTCAAGAGTGTTTAGAGTTTCTACGTAGTTCATGACAGCAGTACATATGTCTGATTTCTGAACCGATATTTATTACTATGCTTTATGGGAGACGAGCAGGCTAAGATCACTTCGAGAAGTACAGCATTACTGTCACAAAAATGGTATAAAGTTTTATCCAAAAATTTTCTTTGAAAAGCTGTTAAGATAATGTTAATAAGAATGTTAAGATACTTCACAGAAAATGTCATTAAACATGAGTTCGCCAGTATATATATTCCGGAACGGAATGGCGTCGCAAAACGGTTAAATCAAACATTGGTAGAAGAAGCTCGTTCCACACTTAATGAAACTAATCTAAATCTTAAATTCTGGCCGGAAGCAATACTTTATTTCACTTAAACGATGAACCGCGTCTGCCACAGCTCTCAAAGGAAAACTCCGTTCGAGGCTTATTTTGGTAATAAACCCTCTATTAGACATTTACGACAGTTTGGAACAGTTTCATATGTAGGAGTTCCCAGACAAACAAGAAGTCATATATTTGAACCAAAAGATAGAAAGGGTATCGTGTTAGGATACGCCATGTCAACCAGGGGATATAGGGTTTGGCTTCCATTCAGAAACAAGATTATTCAGACAATAAATGTAAAATTCTGTAAAAATGCCACCATACGCAAAGACATGTACACTCCAAATTAGCAAGGTCCTACATAATCGATAGATATTGATCCCTTTCATAATGATGAAAAACACAATGGAAATGGTTAAAGACCCACTTATACAATAGCGTCTAAAACACCTAAAATTGATCCTGATATGATTATACTGACCTGCAACCTCATAAATCCCCTAAGTGTGATAAACCAACACCTGAACACACTATTCAAACTAGCACTTCAGACTTCGTCTCCGGAAGCCCGTCAAAGGCGAGAGCGATGAGGAGGGTGAAGAAATTTAAAGAGTGCTTGTAGTTGCTACGTGGTTCAGGAAAGCAGTACCTATATCTGATTTCAAAAGAATCGATATTTATTACTATGAGTTACGGGAGACGGGCAGGCTAAGGTCACTTCGAAAAGTACAGAATTACTGTCACAAAAATGGTATACAGTTTGATCCAAAAATATTTTGCTTCAAAGGGAAAAATAAGTATGAGGGGATAGTGAAATCAGTTAATTCAAGCGCCTGCTCTTGTCCCGGTTGCACTTCACCATAAGCCTCTATATCAACTATGTTCGAAGCACAATCTGCATCTTACACATGTGGACCTTGCACTTACGCATATGAACCATTAGTAGACTTGAATAATTACCAATAAACCACTCACGAAACTTGATTTAAAGAAGTTTATAGAAGTTATATTTCATACTAAATAAACATCTTTTCAACTTAACTTTATAGTATTAAAAAAAAAACAATTTATCAAATTAAAGCGACCATTTGGAAAATGATTTTTTCTAAGACTAAAATTTAAGACATAAAAAATCACACGGAGTTGATCCTACATTACGTATGCCATGAATTAAACATTAATAGTGTTATGACACGTAAAAATTCCAAGCGACAAAATTCGCCTGCGACTCGTACGTAATTTTTTCAGTTGTTGCTACTTGTTCTTTTTGCTTTGTTTGGGAGCTTGCGAAATACCTATTTTTACCTGCAGTGAGCAAGTAAAATTTATTTCTTATTATAGTTCCTAAAATTCTTGTGTGTTTAATATTATAGAATTTCATCAAGGCAAATTATTTTTTTCAATTAAACACCAGTATTGCCGATTAGTAACAAACTGTTTTTTAGCCGTAAACCATACTTAAAACAAAATATGATTTTTTTAAGCCGAAAAACATTATTACAATGATTTTTGAAAAATCAGGCATTTAAGGGTTAAATGAAATTTCATTCTTAAACTTCTAAACATCCCACAATATTACTTTTTACACCGCCGTATAGAGAAAAAAATGCGATTTTAAATGCAATTTGTTTGAAAGCTGTATCTCAATTTGTTTCTGAGTTAATTTTTTTGTAATTTTTATTACTTTTTTGTCATAGTGGCAACAGAAGGTATCCATGTCTGTTGAAAGTAAAGAAAATACAGATTACTGTATAGACCTATCAGAAAACGGATAAAATGCGGATTCAACCAATAAAAACCTTCAGATATGCTTTTGATTTCCCATCCTAAAGAGAACAATTACCATTTTTCCAAATAGTAAAAAAAAAAAAAAAAAAAAAAAAAAACCTCTTTTGAACTTACATATATTTTTCAAATTTCAGTACTTTTTTCAATTTTTGCAGGTTAAACATTAAAGTTTAACGCACTTCTGATATGCTGTTTCCTGCGAGAATCAGTATATCTTTATTGTATTTTGAATTACTATGCTTATACACTTGTTTTTTTTTTTAATCGCATCATGTCAATATTGTTATATCGTTTTCCTCTAATAACATGATGTTCTTTCAGGATTATCCTCATTTCCAACGGCGTGGACAGTTTAATTCCCGCTCGAATGTGGTCGGACGCATTTGGTTCATCCACCGGAGTCACGAGCAGCCCCGTAAAACGTCTCGTAGGGGTGAAAATGTAATTGCCAGAGTGACTTGCAGGGGATAGCAGCTTTCGTGTGTATTCCGATCACAGGAAGGCCTCTCGCGGGAACGTATTTTTAATTCAGTAAGTCCCTAGTTTTTATTACTGGAAGTGTCACGTATGCCCCAAGATTTCCATGCTGTTGGAAATCGATTTGTAATATATAAATCGATAAAAATCTAGAAAGGATATCTTTGTAGGATACGCCATGTCACCCAGGGGATATAGGGTTTGGCTTCCAGACACAAACAAGATTATAGAGACAATAAATGTAAAATCCAGTGAAAATGCCACCATACCCAAAAAAATGTACACTCCAAACAAGCAAGGTCCAACATAATCGATAGATATTGATACCTTTCATAACGATGAAAAACAATGGAAACGGTTTGGGACCCACTTATACAATAGCGTCTAAAACACATAAAATTGATCCTGATATGTTTATACTGACCTGCAACCTCATAAATCCCCTAAGTCTGATAAACCAACACCTGAACACACTATTCAAACTAGCACTTCAGACTTCGCCTCCGGAAGCCCGTCTAAAGACGAGAGCGATGAGGGGGATGAAGAAATTTCAAGAGTGTTTAGAGTTTCTACGTAGTTCATGACAGCAGTACATATATCTGATTTAAAAAAAACCGATATTTATTACTATGAGTTATAGGAGACGGGCAGGGTAAGATCACTTCGAGAAGTACAGCATTACTGTCACAAAAATGGTATAAAGTTTGATCCAAAACTATTTTGCTTGAAAGGGAAAAATAAGTATGTGGGGATAGAAAAAACTTCTAATTCAAGCGCCGGCTCAAGTCCAGGTTGTACTCCCCCATACTCCTCTATATCAACTATGTTCGAACCACAATCTGCATCTTTCACGTGTGAACCTTGCACTTACGTATATGCAATTAATAGACTAGAATAATTAGCACTAAACCACTCACGAAACGTGATTTAAAGAAGTTCGTTGAGGTTTTTTTTTTATTCTAAATAAACATCTTTTCAACTTATCTTTATAGAACTTTAAAAAAAACATTAAAATTTAACGCACTTTTGATATAATGTTTCCTGCTAGAATCAGTATATCTTTATTGTAATTTGAATTACTATGCCTATACACTTGTTTTTTTTTATCGCATCATGTCATTATTGTCATATCATTTCTCCCTAATAACATGATGTTGTTTCAGGATTACCCTCATTTCCAACGGCGTGGCAGTTTAATTCCCGCTGGAATGTGGTCGGACCTGATGTTGGTTTACCATCTTGGGTCACGAGCAGCCCCGTGAAACGTCTCGTAGGGGTGAAAATGTAATTGCCAGAGAGATTTGCAGAGGATAGCAGCTTTCGTGAGTGTTCTGATCACAGGAAAGTCTCTCGCGGGAACGTTATTTTTAATACAGTAAGTCCCTAGTTTTTATTACTGGAAGTGTCACGTATGCTCCAAGATTTCTATGCTGTTGGAAATCGAGGGGATAGCAGCTTTCGTGAGTGTTCCGATCACAGGAAAGTCTCTCGCGGGAACGTTATTTTTAATTCAGTAAGTCCCTAGTTTTTATTACTGGAAGTGTCACGTATGCTCCAAGATTTCTATGCTGTTGGAAATCGATTTGTAATATATAAATCGACAAAAATCTAGAAAGGATATCTTGGTAGGATACGCCATGTCAAGCAGGCCTAAGTCTGCTAAACCAACACCTGAACTATTCAACCTAGCACTTCAGACTTCGCCTCCGGAAGCCCGTCTAAAGACGAGAGCGATGAGGAGGGTGAAGAAATTTCAAGAGTGTTTCTACGTAGTTCATGACAGCAGTACATATATCTGATTTCAAAAGAATTGATATTTATTACTATGAGTTATGGGAGACGGGCAAGCTAAGATCACTTCGAGAAGTACAGCATTACTGTCACGAAAATGGCATAAAAGTTTCATCCAAAAATATTTTGTTTGAAAGGGAAAAATAAGTATGAGAGTATAGTGAAATCACTTAATTCAAGCGCCGGCTCAAGTCCAAGTTTTACTCCCCCATACGCCTCTATATCAACTATGCTTGCACTTATCTGTATGAACAATTAATAGACTTGAATAATTACCACTATACCACTCACGAAACGCGATTTAAAGAAGTTCGTGGAGGTTATTTTTCATACTAAATAAACATCTTTTCAACTTATCTTTATAGAACTTAAAAAAAAAAAATCATTAAAATTTAACGCACTTTTGATATGCTGTTTCCTGCTAGAATCAGTATATCTTTATTGTATTTTGAATTACTATGCCTATACACTTGTTTTTTTATCGCATCATGTCAATATTGTTATATCATTTCCCTCTAATAACATGATGTTGTTTCAGGATTACCCTCATTTGCAACGCGTGGACGGTTTAATTCCCGCTGGAATGTGGTCGGACCTCATGTTGGTTTATCCTCCGGGGTCACGAGCAGCCCCGTGAAACGTCTCGTAGGGGTGAAAATGTAATTGCCAGAGTGACTTGCACGGGATAGCAGCTTTCGTGAGGGTTTCGACCACAAGAAGGCCTCTCGCTTTTTAATTCAGTAAGTCCCTAGTTTTTATTACTGGAAGTGTCACGTATGCCTCAAGATTTCCATGCTGTTGGAAATCGATTTGAAATATATAAATCGACAAAAATCTAGAAAGAATATCTTGGTAGGATAAGCCATGTACACCAGGGGATATAGGATTTGGCTTCCAGATATAAGCAGGATAGCAGGATTACCCTCATTCCCGCTCGAATGTGGTCGGACCTCATGTTGGTTCATCCTCCGGGGTCACGAGCAGCCCCGTGAAACGTCTCGTAGGGTTGAAAATGTAATTGCCAGAGTGACTTGCAGGGGATAGCAGCTTTCGTGAGTAATCCGATCACAGGAAGGCCTCTCGCGGGAACGTTATTTTTAATTCAGTAAGTCCCTAGTTTTTATTACTGGAAGCGTCACATATGCCCCAAGATTTCCATGCTGTTGGAAATCGATTTGTAATATATAAATCGACAAAAATCTAGAAAGGATATCTTGGTAGGATACGCCATGTCAACCAGGGGATATAGGGTTTGGCTTCCAGACACAAAAGATTTATAGAGACAATAAATGTAAAATCCTGTGAAAATGCCACCATACCCAAAGACATGTACACTCCAAACGAGCATGGTCATAAATATACGATAGATAATGATCCCTTTCATAACGATGAAAAACTCAATGGAAACGGTTTTGGACCCACTTATACAATAACGTCTGAAACACCTGAAATTGATCCATATACTGACCTGCAACCTCATAAATCCCCTAATCTGCTAAACTAACACCTGAGCACACTATTCAACCTAGCACTTCAGACTTAGACTCCGGAAGCCCATCTAAAGACGAGATGAGGAGGGTGAAGAAATTTCAAGAGTGTTTAAGAGTTTCTACGTAGTTCATGACAGCAGTACATATGTCTGATTTCAAAAGAACCGATATTTATTACTATGCTTTATGGGAGACGGGCAGGCTAAGATCACTTCGAGAAGTACAGCATTACTGTCACAAAAATGGTATAAAGTTTTATCCAAAAATTTTCTTTGAAAAGCTGTTAAGATAATGTTAATAAGAATGTTAAGATACTTCACAGAAAATGTCATTAAACATGAGTTCGCCAGTATATATATTCCGGAACAGAATGGCGTCGCAAAGCGGTTAAATCAAACATTGGTAGAAGAAGCTCGTTCCACACTTAATGAAACTAATCTAAATCTTAAATTCTGGCCGGAAGCAATACTTTATTTCACTTAAACGATGAACCGCGTCTGCCACAGCTCTCAAAGGAAAACTCCGTTCGAGGCTTATTTTGGTAATAAACCCTCTATTAGACATTTACGACAGTTTGGAACAGTTTCATATGTAGGAGTTCCCAGACAAACAAGAAGTCATATATTTGAACCAAAAGATAGAAAGTGTATCGTGTTAGGATACGCCATGTCAACCAGGGGATATAGGGTTTGGCTTCCATTCAGAAACAAGATTATTCAGACAATAAATTTAAAATTCTGTAAAAATGCCACCATACGCAAAGACATGTACACTCCAAATTAGCAAGGTCCTACATAATCGATAGATATCGATCCCTTTCATTATGATGAAAAACACAATGGAAATGGTTAAAGACCCACTTATACAATAGCGTCTAAAACACCTAAAATTGATCCTGATATGATTATACTGACCTGCAACCTCATAAATCCCCTAAGTGTGATAAACCAACACCTGAACACACTATTCAAACTAGCACTTCAGACTTCGTCTCCGGAAGCCCGTCAAAGGCGAGAGCGATGAGGAGGGTGAAGAAATTTAAAGAGTGCTTCTAGTTGCTACGTGGTTCAGGAAAGCAGTACCTATATCTGATTTCAAAAGAATCGATATTTATTACTATGAGTTACGGGAGACGCCAGGCTAAGGTCACTTCGAAAAGTACAGAATTACTGTCACAAAAATGGTATACAGTTTGATCCAAAAATATTTTGTTTCAAAGGGAAAAATAAGTATGAGGGGATAGTGAAATCAGTTAATTCAAGCGCCTGCTCTTGTCCCGGTTGCACTTCACCATAAGCCTCTATATCAACTATGTTCGAAGCACAATCTGCATCTTACACATGTGAACCTTGCACTTACGCATATGAACCATTAGTAGACTTGAATAATTACCAATAAACCACTCACGAAACTTGATTTAAAGAAGTTTATAGAGGTTATATTTCATACTAAATAAACATCTTTTCAACTTAACTTTATAGTATTAAAAAAAAACAATTTATCAAATTAAAGCGACCATTTGGAAAATGATTTTTTCTATGACTAAAATTTAAGACATAAAAAATCACACGGAGTTGATCCTACATTACGTATGCCATGAATTAAACATTAATAGTGTTATGACACGTAAAAATTCCAAGCGACAAAATTCGCCTGCGACTCGTACGTAATTTTTTCAGTTGTTGCTACTTGTTCTTTTTGCTTTGTTTGGGAGCTTGCGAAATACCTATTTTGACCTGCAGTGAGCAAGTAAAATTTATTTCTTATTATAGTTCCTAAAATTCTTGTGTGTTTAATATTATAGAATTTCATCAAGGCAAATTATTTTTTTCAATTAAACACCAGTATTGCCGATTAGTAACAAACTGTTTTTTAGCCGTAAACTATACTTAAAACAAAATATGATTTTTTTAAGTATTTTTCCCATGATTTATTTAAAAAATGAAAGCCGAAAAACATTATTACAATGATTTTTGAAAAATCAGGCATTTAAGGGTTAAATGAAATTTCATTCTTAAACTTCTAAACATCCCACAATATTACTTTTTACACCGCCGTATAGAGAAAAAAATGCGATTTTAAATGCAATTTGTTTGAAAGCTGTATCTCAATTTGTTTCTGAGTTAATTTTTTTGTAATTTTTATTACTTTTTTGTCATAGTGGCAACAGAAGGTATCCATGTCTGTTGAAAGTAAAGAAAATACAGATTACTGTATAGACCTATCAGAAAACGGATAAAATGCGGATTCAACCAATAAAAACCTTCAGATATGCTTTTGATTTCCCATCCTAAAGAGAACAATTACCATTTTTCCAAATAGTAAAAAAAAAAAAAAAAAAAAAAAAAAAAAAAAAAAAAAAAAAAAAAAAACCTCTTTTGAACTTACATATATTTTTCAAATTTCAGTACTTTTTTCAATTTTTGCAGGTTAAACATTAAAGTTTAACGCACTTCTGATATGCTGTTTCCTGCGAGAATCAGTATATCTTTATTGTATTTTGAATTACTATGCTTATACACTTGTTTTTTTTTTTATCGCATCATGTCAATATTGTTATATCGTTTTCCTCTAATAACATGATGTTGTTTCAGGATTACCCTCATTTCCAATGGCGTGGACAGTTTAATTCCCGCTGGAATGTGGTCGGAGCTCATGTTGGTTCATCCTCCGGGGTCACGAGCAGCCCCGTGAAACGTCTCGTAGGGGTGAAAATGTAATTGCCAGAGTGACTTACATGGGGTAGCGGCTTTCGGGAGTGATCCGATCACAGGAAGGCCTCTCGCGGGAACGTTATTTTTAATTCAGTAAGTCCCTAGTTTTTATTACTGGAAGTGTCATGCTGTTGGAAATCGAGTTGTAATATATATAGATATAACATCATAATGTAATTTTTGTGCATAGTATTTATTTCTTTTATTGACCCAATATTTTGAAGTGAGCTCACTGAAACGTTTCAGTATTGGTATATTTAATGTGTGTTATATAAAGTGTATTCTTCTAAAAGTTGATTACTTAGAAAGTGGTTTAACATTAAAAGTATTTTTCTTTTTTTTTTTTTTTTTTTTTTTTTTTGTAAGGATTGAAGTATTAAAATTTGTGTATTAAAATAGAAGCTTTGTCACATAATGATCATGTTTGCATAGTGAAAGATTTAAGTGGAAAAATTTATTTTTGCAGATCTTGTTGGTAAAATGTAGTCATATATTCATGTAGATATATGATGAGGTAACTGTAAATCCAAGAACTTAACGATATCAAGGACTTTATTTCAAGAAGTAGTTTCATGACCTGTTTCTGAACTTTACAGGTTAAAATTCAAATTTCGTTAGTTATACTGCGAGATATCGTTTTCTTGAAGAGTTGAAGTTGATTCCTCAGAGTAATGAGGGAAATGTGTTATTGTTATAAAGTATGTATCCAAGTTTTTTATACTTATGTTAAATTATTGTTAATATAGTGTTATTTGAATCATTGTGTAATAGAATCTTTATTTTTTTTTTACTATCAAATATTTAATGGTTATATTGTTGAAAAGTTGTTATCGTGTTTAAAGCATTACGCAATTGAAATGATTGCTGCATTATACTTTCATTTATGTGATTAGTTGTTTCCAGTGTAATCGTGTATAAGCCTCAAGGGGGGTGGAGGGCAATTGTTAGCATAGGACATTTCATTTCCGATCGGCA
This sequence comes from Maratus speciosus, assembly GCA_963932465.1. Taxonomy (NCBI): domain Eukaryota; kingdom Metazoa; phylum Arthropoda; class Arachnida; order Araneae; family Salticidae; genus Maratus; species Maratus speciosus. The sequence goes on along the minus strand of OZ010793.1, from coordinate 15,990,152 downwards.
CTTCCGTGCAGTACAGCTACGTAACTCGTACGCACTGCGTAATCGCATCGCTTCCGTTCCGAAGTTTGAGAATAGATTTTCCGAACAGCAGTACGCATGTTACTCAACTCCGCTGAACTCTGTTTTTCAAGAAGGGGAGGGGCGTTTTCGCTGATAGCATGTTATAGAGTCAGAAGTTATTTATAGGGACGTTGTTTTTGTTCAAGAGTTTGTTGTTGGTGTTCGTTGTTATTGTTCGTTTTTTGTGGTTCGTTTTATATTTTTGATATAATGTATATCAGTGCTGCCTATTATTTTAATTTGAATTTGAAAGCAGTTTTTAAATAAGCATAATTCAATGAACGATGATAGTTATACTTCAGTATCTCCGTGTGTAATAACTTCAAGACTGTGGTTGCATACAATGGCTTTGATTTTTACCGAACTTTTAGATTGTTGAACATTTAATTTTTCCGATGTATACTTCGGAAAGGTAAAGTTTGCCACGTTTATCGAAAATTTTGTTAACTTGGGAAAGGTAAACTTTGCGACGTTTTATCGGAAATTTTGTTAACGTCATACGCTGGTACGAAGTTATTTGAACTTTTGTTCGGTCTTGCTTTTTAATCTATACACATTGTTTGCTGCTATTTAAAGGAAATATCAAGTGTCTTAATTCTATACATGGACACTGCAATAAAGACAGATGAAGTGAGCATTCATTTTTTTTCAAGATGGTTTTCTTCAATACATCGTTTTTATCTTATGAATTCGTCATCTACTATTTTGAAATCTACATCCAACTAATGATATTTACTTAAGATGCTGTTTCTGAGTTGTTATCTATATATTATCTTATCAATTGAACTGTTTTACTGTATGCTGCCATATATCCTTATTGTACTGGATGCTTGAATTGTCAATGTTCACAAACTTTTACTTAATTTACTTTGAGTTTATTTTAAGTTATTTATTTTTGACTTTTATTTTTTTTAATAAACGTTAGTTTTCATAAAATCTTAAATATTGTTTCATTACTGTGTTGATCTACCTTACACACCTACGTCCTCTACTTTGTCATTTTAGGTTAATTTCATGTGAAGTGTGACATAGAGGCCATTTTTTAAATTTCAACTAATTTAAGTTTTTTTCATTTTAATTTATAGAAAACATGTTAAATCTCTTGAAAATAACAAGATAAACATTATATATGAAAAAGTAATTTTTTACTAATTTTACTTTTATTTAGTTTTAATTTACTTTTTTTTTACTTTTAATTTTTTACTTTTTACTACTAACTTTGACACAAAATATCAGCTCTGACTATACAAACTTTGATATCTATTGAAACATTCTAGCATTCAATAAATCTTAATTTTATAATTTTGTTTTAAAAACTGACACTTTTCTTTCTAAAAAACACCGAAATCACCATTATAAACCTCTAATTTTTTGTTAGCTTGTTTATTACTTTATGTTAGTGCACTGTCATGTCTGTCACAAAAAACAATGTTTTGTTTAGTTTAAACAATATATATACTTGCCTGAAATATTTACAGTTTATTTTCTCTTTCTCTGTATCACAACAAACAGTTTATAATGACAAATGAAAAAAAAAAAATCATAAAATTAATTGAAATATAAAGGTTTTAAAATTGTCACATTTGTCATATCTGTCACGTTTGTCATGGCTGTCGCAATCTGTTTTTTAAACTTATTTTCGTTTTATTTGTTTTCTCCATTATTGGTGGCAACAATGTTTTGTCCAACATTAGTAAAGCCCTCAACTCAACTTAAAAAAGGGGTTTTGATTTCAGACCATGTGGTATTTTTAGACTTAATGGAAAATTATCTGCATACATTGAGTTTTTTCTAGAGTGGATAATACTGAGTGGATATCTTAAAGAAATCAGAGGTGAGAACAATATTTATACATAATTTTTAATGTTAATTAATTAATATATGATAATTTTCAATAATAATAAAAGTAGAAAATAAATATGTTAAATCACAATGCAAAGCAAATCTGATAATACAACAGAATTAAATTTTAGGTTTTTTCTTTTTTTTTTTGATAACAATGGCTAAAACAGAAGCAGAAAGGCAAAGGGAAAGACGAGCAAAGCTCAGAGAAAATTGAGAATATGATCAATACAAGAAAAAAGCTGCTGAACGAAGAAAAACTTTGCGTCAAAAGAAATTGAATATTGAAAGTGAAGTAGAAAAAAAGATTCGTCAGGAGAAGGACAGAATTAATCCCATAAAACATAGATTAAAACAGAAAGAAAAGAAAAACCACCATATGACTAGCCCATGCAAAGCATTTGGAAATAATCAAACTTTAGGTAAAGCTATTTCACGTGCGAAAAAAATCTTCCCAATAGTCTGTCATGTCTGTCACAAAAAACAATGTTTTGTTTAGTTTAAACAATATATATACTTGCCTGAAATATTTACAGTTTATTTTCGCTTTCTCTGTATCACAACAAACAGTTTATAATGACAAATGAAAAAAAAAATCATAAAATTAATTGAAATATAAAGGTTTTAAAATTGTCACATTTGTCATATCTGTCACGTTTGTCATGGCTGTCGCAATCTGTTTTTTAAACTTATTTTCGTTTTATTTGTTTTCTCCATTATTGGTGGCAACAATGTTTTGTCCAACATTAGTAAAGCCCTCAACTCAACTTAAAAAAGGGGTTTTGATTTCAGACCATGTGGTAGTTTTAGACTTAATGGAAAATTATCTGCATACATTGAGTTTTTTCTAGAGTGGATAATACTGAGTGGATATCTTAAAGAAATCAGAGGTGAGAACAATATTTATACATAATTTTTAATGTTAATTAATTAATATATGATAATTTTCAATAATAATAAAAGTAGAAAATAAATATGTTAAATCACAATGCAAAGCAAATCTGATAATACAACAGAATTAAATTTTAGGTTTTTTCTTTTTTTTTGATAACAATGGCTAAAACAGAAGCAGAAAGGCAAAGGGAAAGACGAGCAAAGCTCAGAGAAAATTGAGAATATGATCAATACAAGAAAAAAGCTGCTGAACGAAGAAAAACTTTGCGTCAAAAGAAATTGAATATTGAAAGTGAAGTAGAAAAAAAGATTCGTCAGGAGAAGGACAGAATTAATCCCATAAAACATAGATTAAAACAGAAAGAAAAGAAAAACCACCATATGACTAGCCCATGCAAAGCATTTGGAAATAATCAAACTTTAGGTAAAGCTATTTCACGTGCGAAAAAAATCTTCCCAATAGTCTGTCATGTCTGTCACAAAAAACAATGTTTTGTTTAGTTTAAACAATATATATACTTGCCTGAAATATTTACAGTTTATTTTCGCTTTCTCTGTATCACAACAAACAGTTTATAATGACAAATGAAAAAAAAAAATCATAAAATTAATTGAAATATAAAGGTTTTAAAATTGTCACATTTGTCATATCTGTCACGTTTGTCATGGCTGTCGCAATCTGTTTTTTAAACTTATTTTCGTTTTATTTGTTTTCTCCATTATTGGTGGCAACAATGTTTTGTCCAACATTAGTAAAGCCCTCAACTCAACTTAAAAAAGGGGTTTTGATTTCAGACCATGTGGTATTTTTAGACTTAATGGAAAATTATCTGCATACATTGAGTTTTTTCTAGAATGGATAATACTGAGTGGATATCTTAAAGAAATCAGAGGTGAGAACAATATTTATACATAATTTTTAATGTTAATTAATTAATATATGATAATTTTCAATAATAATAAAAGTAGAAAATAAATATGTTAAATCACAATGCAAAGCAAATCTGATAATACAACAGAATTAAATTTTAGGTTTTTTCTTTTTTTTTGATAACAATGGCTAAAACAGAAGCAGAAAGGCAAAGGGAAAGACGAGCAAAGCTCAGAGAAAATTGAGAATATGATCAATACAAGAAAAAAGCTGCTGAACGAAGAAAAACTTTGCGTCAAAAGAAATTGAATATTGAAAGTGAAGTAGAAAAAAAGATTCGTCAGGAGAAGGACAGAATTAATCCCATAAAACATAGATTAAAACAGAAAGAAAAGAAAAACCACCATATGACTAGCCCATGCAAAGCATTTGGAAATAATCAAACTTTAGGTAAAGCTATTTCACGTGCGAAAAAAAATCTTCCCAATAGTCCGAGTAAAAGAATAGCAGTTGTACAAAAGCTTGCAAGTCAATATTCGCCAAAATTACCTCCTAAAACTACACGAGTCTGTAATAATGGTATTGATGAAGCAACAAAAGAAGCTGTTATAAGTTTCTATGCTAATGATAATATATCAAGCCAAGCTCCAGGGCTAAGAGATTTTTGCATTTTGCGAAATGATACAGGTAAATCAAAAATACTAAAGAGATATCTTCAGTTAACCCTTGGAGAAGCATAGACTTTTCATCGAAGAATATCCATCACACAACGTTGGATTCATTAAATTTACCAGTTTGAGACCCAAGCACATTTGCTTACGCAGTGAAACTCCAAACAATATGTGTTTATGTATTTATCACGAAAACATAAGATTAATATTAGACTCATCTTCAATTTTCCCAAACAGTACAACAGAATTTGTGGAAAATGAGAACTGCATGCTACAAACCTGCAATGACTGCAAAGACCTCAAACTCTACAGGAAATTTGTTGAAGGCCTAGATGAAAGTGAACTCGAGTCTCAGGTTTCATATAAACAATGGACAAAATCAGCCGATGGAACTGTCGTAAGAAACAATAGTCTTGCTGTATTGAATGAAGTTTTACATTTATTAGAGAAACAGCTGACATATTTCTTATGGCATGTTTATGTAAGGCGGTCACAATCCAAGTTTTTTGCAGATTTAAAACAAAATCTAACTTATGGAAAACTTTTAATTCAAGCTGATTTTAGCGAAAATTATTCGCACATTTATCAGGACGAAATTCACTCCGCACATTGGCAGAATAAGTCTTCTACACTATATACCACTATGGTCTATTATCGTGATAATGCCACTGCTACTGATGTCAGTTCTGAGCCTTATGTTGTGATTTCTGATTATAACCACCATGATAAGTATGCAGTCATAATGTTTAATAAGTTGGTTGTAGAAAGTTTCATAGAAAAACACCCAGAATTTAAAGTGCAACAAATAGAATTCCAATCAGATGAAACTTCGCAACACTTTAAACAAAAATATACAATTTTTGCAATGGCAATGAATGAGCTACCCACAGCGTGGCATTTCTCTGCCACATCACATGGCAAAGGCTGTATTGATGGTATAGGTGGGACAGTAAAGCGCCGTGTTCGAGAAGTTACTCGAGCCAGAAAGGCAGATCCCAGAACATCTCTTGAATTTGCAAATGCTGCTAAGGCAATCTGCACAGGAATAAATATCCTATATGTGTCAGAAGAAAAAATACAATCAGAAAAGTCAAAACTCGATGAGATGTGGATCACTAACGGTCAAGAAATAAAAGGAATGCTTGGAACAAGAAAGGCACATTGCTTTCGCTCATATTCATCAGGTGTAGTATTTTACAGTCTTACATCTGACTGTGAAAAGGGCACTTTATTTAATTTCAACTCTGGTGAATGTGTTGAAAAGACTTTAGCACAAGAAGAAACAGAAAATCTGAAACTGCAGTGTGGACAGTGGATCACTGTAAAGTATGATAACGTAGAATTTCATGGTCTGATAACAGAAATGACTGAAGAACAATATCAAATAAAGTGTCTAGTCCCAACTAAAATGAAAGGAATATTTAAAATTGAATCTGATGAGCGTGTTATTTGGTATAAAAAAGAGCAAATTGTATCGGCAGCTATAGCTCCCACATTATTGAATTCTCGAGGATTTTATAAATTTTAAGAATTTATTTTAAGATTTTTTATTAATCATTTAACATGTTGTACATGAAAAACATCAATTGTACATAATTAGTGAAAAATAAAGTTAAAATTTAAAATGAATAAGCAATGATAATTTGAATTTTCACGCGTGTCATGTCTGTCACAAATCCTTATCATGCCTGTCACACTGCTAAATAATTTTTATTTATTTACTTAATTTAAATTGTAAAAGTTTTTTTCAATTATGTATCAGAAGGTTTTGTTTGCATAAGGAAAAATTTCTGAACTTCAAATGTGTCCCGATTTAGAGCATTTGAGTGATAATGAAAGGTCACTAAAAATCATGTCTGTTTTTTGTCATGTCTGTCACAACATATTTTTACCTTATTATTTTATTCTTTTATTATGTTAAAAGTTTTATATTGTTTGTAAATAGGGTACTTACATCACCACAAAAAAATTCATTCAGATAAATTAATATTTAGTACTTAAAACTGGACAAGAAAGTTGTCTGAAGTCATGTCTGTCACAAATGAAATTAACCTTTTATGTTTATGCCGTGTCTCTGCTACTAAAGTTGTGGCAATACTCTGCTACCCAATTTCATTTTGTTTCAGACCCGTTTTGTTCGGTACCCGGACCAGGACAACAAGTTTTAAGCAAAAAAATAGAAAATTAACATTTTCATCATTTCATCTGAAATGAAGAGGGCCCATTCTGATTTCCATCTAATCATAATAAGAAATTAATAAAATTTACACATTTTAACATGATTGCGATAAAGGATGCACTCACTTTGAAAACGGGGATGTTTTTAGTGGTGAAAGGGACGTCATTTCCAAAATAAATAAATGTTGGTCGGTTGTGTTTATGACGGCCAATTATCAACACGACGGATACAGGCCCAAAGGGGGGGGGGAATTCCAAGGGAACCTAACCCGTATTTACGCAGCAAAACCTCCCAGCCACTGGTGGGGCAAAAAATAAAGGAAGTTTAATCTATGGAAGTAAATTATTTTACTGTTATTGAGCTATTAGGTCGCCCTATTCACTGGATTTTATATTTCTTTCCATAAAGAGAATGAGCTCTTTCTCAATTATTGAATTGTATGCAAACCAGGAGTGATTCTGAATAATTAAAAAAAAAATCCTGTAATTCTCAGCAAATTTTCTCAAAAGTTACACCAGAGAAAGGGGGGGGGGGATCTGCTCACGGAGTTAATTATGCGTTTTTTCCGTGGCCCTTTGACGAAATTCGCGATCCCTTGATGAAATGTGTCCTTTTTTTCACAATCCCTGAACGAAATTTGAGTTTTTTCGCGACTTTTTGAAGAAATTTGCATTTTTTCCGCTATCTTTTTAAGAAATTCACATTTTTTCGAAATCCTTAGAAGAAATTTGGGTTATTTTCGCAATCCTTTGACAAAATTTGCGTTTTTTACGCGATTCTTTGACGAAATTTGCATGTTTTCGCGATCCTTCGACGATTTTTTCTACAAACGATGTGGGTAGTTTACACTAAAACGTAATCAGCAACAACTTATATCAACGTCTAACTGAATCAGAAGTTTGATGAAAATCCGTACATTAATTTTTGAGATAGAGCTATTGCAAAAATCGTGAAAAATCCAGCACAGTACCGCCACCTGTTGGGCGATTTACCCCAAAAAACGTAATCAACACCAAGGACTAACTGAATCAGAAGTTTGATGAGAATCCCTGAATCTGAGATAGAGCTAGAAAAATGCAGCTTACCAGCACCATCTGCAGGGCGATATACACCAAAAAGTAATCAGGACCAGTTTATATCAAGGTCTAGCTGAATCTAAAGTTTTGTGTAATTCCGTGCATTAGTTCTTGAGATATTGCTCCCACAAAATTTTTGTTACATACAGACAGACATTTTCTAAAAACCATCAAATCGTGTTCAGGACTTTCTAAAACGTATAAATCATCGAAAACCGGAAGTCGAAACTTTTCACGAATCCAATACTTCCTTCTTGTAAAGATGGAAGAAAGTAATAATAAACATCATTATATGAATACTGAAAAAATTAAATTTAACACTCTGAAACAATTTTGATTTACCGGCTGTTACCAATATTCTTATAAACGTAAGTATCGGAAAATATGGCCCTTATTATCGCATGGGCAAATCGGGACTTTGCCCAGGGCCCCCAAAACATTATATCAATTTATAAAATATTTACTTTTTCCCCCAATTCCAACTCTGAAAATTTTCAAATTCAAAATACAAATTTCATCTTTAAAAGATTCTCTGAAAAACAAATTAATTTTGAACTCAAAGCAAACCTCAACCATTCTTAAATAAGAAATATTTTGATTTTAATAGATTATATCGGCAATGCTCTTAAATCATATCTAAACTTTAGTGTTTGAAAATAATCAATTCTGTCATGATATAAATTTTCTTCCGTATTCAAAGTTTTTTCTTTTAACTTTTAACTTGAATTAAATATTGAAAAACAAACCCAAAATTGTCATCTTTTTAGATTTATTGAAAAGACACTTTCTACTTGTAAAATAGAATGTATATGGTATGGTATTAGGTTTGTATGTTGTATGTACTACACCTTATCACCCCTTATCACTCACACCTTAAAAAGATGTAAAAGAAAGTAACTTGATTAACTCATATTTATATGTTAGAGTATTTCACACTCTTCCAGAAGTTGAAGATATGAAATTCCCCTTGAAGTAATATATCAAGTTGCTAAAGCTATATAAAAGAGTTTTGTTCAGTACTATTAAAAAAAAGTATTTTTATTAATTAAGGTATTTAATTTAGAATTGACGTAACTAAGAATTTTTTTTCTTTCGAATGGGGCCCCCTAATTTGTCTTTGCCCAGGGCTCCAATTAGTCATGATCGGGGCCTGAAAATATCGGTATTAGAACACGGTTATTATCGGTTTCAGAACACTATTTATCAATACATTCATTCCTTTATTTCACAAAATGATAAGCTTTATTTTGTTCTATTTTCCATGAAGTGCATAGTATCAATGGGAAAAACGTACAGATATTCTCTGTGAGAGATTATTTTTAAACGTTTCAAAATAACTGTAATATTTACTTTTTCCCCCATTTGCATCCTCTCCACCACATCCTCAAGACTAAAGGCTCTTGGAAAGAAGGTACGCATGGACGATTCTACTGGAAAAAATAGAGATTTCCTTTAACCCTTTATCTACTGACGGATAAGTACCAATAAAATAACTTTTTATAAAATTCATTTAATGCATCGATTAGTTGTAATACATTTTAAAAATGAGTTTTAGATAATTATTTTTGCCACCTCATCTTTCCAGCTTTCTTGGCGTTGAGGAGGGGGGGATTTTTCAATTTGGAAATATTTCTATTGTAAGAACATTATATTTGTACATTTTCTAATTCTACAAAATACTGAGAAAAATATTTAAAATAAAAGATTTGAGTGAGGTTATAAATATGGCACAAAATCCCTATAAATTCAATTTAATTAATCCTTTAATTCTTCTAAAATTTATTAAATGATTATTTAAATCTTTTAATATAGTTTAAACATTTCACAAAATGTGCTTTAGAAGATAAAATTTCATAATTCAGTACATAAAGGGTTAAGTTAAAGACACTGTACAGCAGGTTTGTGAGAGCAGGGGCATTTTATTCAGCGAACGACAGCAGCGGCTTCAAGCCCATTCAAGCAAAACTCGACACGATACTTTAGCACAATTTTCATATTAAATCTGTATGAAATGTAATGACATTATTGGAAGTGAGTGAATTTTGGTCAGTAACTCAATATATATACTGTCAGCTGCATTCTAAATAAAGGAATGTCTAACTCCGTGTTGTTTAGATCTCAATAATGACAATTTCCAGCAATTCTCCTTATATCATTATACTTCAAAGGAAGCAAAGTCTGATGAAAATATCATTACAATATCTTTATTATTAAAGTTACAAACGATCATAGAGAATAAAGGGGATTGCAATCCTGCTTTCCTATACAAAAACTGTTTGTCTTGATGCCTATTATTATCACCCCTAAAAGTTTGTTCATTTAGAAACTCTGTGAAAAAGCAAGAAACTAATAAATTATTACCAGACATTATTCAGAACTGTGTCTTTACATATCATTAATTTCTATGAGTCATCATTAATAATTAATTTCTTAACCTTACACCACACAAATTTTTCTGTTAGAAGCATGATTTTTTAGACTCTTGTTAAGAATCAGATACCACAAATTTTAAAGGGTAACTTTCTTCACTTTTTGGAAGAGCAGACTTCAGGTGGCATTTTTCAGGAGATATAAGGCGAATATTCTTCGTTAAATATAGTGGTAGATAGGAACTGAATTTATTTATTAAATGTTGAATTTTAATTGATTTATGTTTGCATCACTGTGCAGTGTAGGATGAAATGTCGCTTTTCAAACAATAAATAAATAATGTAAAAGAAATATCCTTTATTTAAATATGATTCTATTTCCTAATTATCAGAATATCTTTATTTATTGACAGTTAAGAAAAAAAAAGTTTGGCCAAATATTTTGATACTTAGCCACATCAAAAATACAAATTGACTTATACGCGAGCCAATTAAAAAAGGAAAAAAAATCTGTGAATACTGCAAAATTCTGGCGTTTTATGTGTATGACTAACAAAATAATAATAATTTATCATTAAATTTTTTTTTCAATGATTTGTTTATGTTTACTATTTTTTTGCATTGTTAAGAAAAATGTTTGGTTTCATTTTATGAAAAAATGAAGTAAACAGTTAGGGGTTATGCACGTTCTTGATTTTTTATTTTATTTTTTTTTTCAGAATTTGCATTTAAGAGTTAGTTGATCGACTTATATGTGAGTATATACGGTATGTCAAGTTTGCACAAAAACAGAAATATAAAGGAGGAGTGTAAGGTTTGATTAAACATTCATCACTAAATATGTTCTATGATGGGTAAAAGGATTAAAGATTATTATTATGTTTGATTTTTTTTTCTTTTGAAAAAGGAATATTTTTAGTCAATATGTAGTGGAAATCTTCTGTAACTTATCACTCATTCTCAATACATCGTTTATGTCTGCAAATTATTTTTAAATGCTTAAACGATTTGAATAAATCACCAGAAATGTTTCAGTTTTTGGGAGTAACATAAAAAAGTAGCTTTATTCATTTATTTATTTATTTTAAAGCAGGGATATATGCACAACAATTAAAGTAGATCTAAAGTTACAAACACTTGTGATTTACCATAAAAAATAAATAGATAAATTTAAATCTTTTAACAACTGTACACAAATTAATTATATATAATTTACTTAAGGCCTTTGTTTTTTCTTCACATATCTTCTTCACAAATTTCTTCACAAATATCTTCAGGTGAAGTCTTACAGCAACCAGCAATAATGCTTGCAAGGGGGATCCATTTTTCGAGAAAGGACTCCCTTGACATTGTTTTCTCACCATACCAACTAATATATATATATATATATATATATATATATATATATAAATTTTACTTAATATAAATTTCATTACAGTACAATTCAGTATTTTATACAAAGCCAAGGAAATTTACAAATAAAAAGTGACATGATATAATTTATTTTCCAGTATCTTTAATCAGAGTTGCTACCCTTATAAAAGAATGAAATTACCTGATTTTAAGAAATTATTTAAAGAAAATTTCAATCTAGCAAGGTTGTGTAAGTTAGACATGCCAAGGATAAAATTAATAATGCATCATTAGAAAATACGAAAATATTCCAATTACAGATAATATTGATTAAAATTTTCATTACACATCAGCCCCTTCGCCTTCCCCACCCCAGCCTTCAAGAAAAACATGTACTTAAGACTACATTAAGAAATACTTTCCTTAATAATTTATGATAGTACTTTGAAACATACAAACTTTAAAAGAAAATTTTCTTTTAAAACAAGCAGCAATACAATATTATTGCATTGAACCATATTCACCTTAACAACTGTCACAAATTAACTTAAATCCTACTTTAGGCGAAAAGAGAGGGGACATATACATTTGAAGGGACAGGAGTCGAGGAAATTTGAAATTATTAATTATATTAATTCTTACTTCAAAATAACAAATATTGTACAACAAATTCAAAAAAGTATATTAATGAGTTTTAAAAAATTTATAATGTGTGTGGATAGGGATGGTAAAAGTAGGAAGAGGAGATTTCAAAAAGAGGGTGATTTAAATAAAATTTCTAAAACAAAAACTGGAATCTGTGAAAACATGGAGTCAAATCTTGCACTTACTTGGCAATCACTGTAAATTATATTACCTTCCCTAATTTTTCCAGGTTTTTAATAAAATATTGAAATTGTCTGACTTTTTATTGATTTATAAGACCAATTTCTGAATTTCCTGACTTGTAGCAATCTTGTTTAATTCTTTTTTTACAGGAAGTTTTAATACTGTGATTCTATACAAAAATCAATTCAACATGTGCTGAAAATACATAATTAATAAAATCGTATGGAGGAAAAAAAATATATACCATGATTTTCCGAAGAAACGCCACAGCGTTTTTTTTTTTGTTTTTTGTTTTTTTTGTTTTTTTTTCCCACTCCCAAAGATTTAAGTACTAAAGATGAGAAATCTCATATTAATGAGATTTTAAAATAATTTTTTCGAATTCGCCGAAATTTTCAGACCCAAGTGAGCGAAATATATTGGTCCTGCCTAAGAATTTTTCTCGATGCTTTTTACACTCATTTGCGGTGCTTTCATCAATTTCGATTTTTCTGCAATAACCTTCTCCTGTATTCTATAAAAGAACATCTGTTCCTGTCTTGCAACGACATTCCGCTGCTCCAATCCTTTGCTGACATCATCTAATGAACTGAGGACACCCCCCACACACACACACACACACACCTCCCCACACACCTCCAGTTTTCAACAATTTCATTTTTCGAAAAAAAATTATTATTTTTTTTTTCAGAATTTGCATTTAAAAGTTAGTTGATCGACATATATGTGAGTATATACGGTATGTCAAGTTTGCACAAAAACAGAAATATAAAGGAGAAGTGTAATGTTTGATTAAACATTAATCACTAAATATGTTCTATGATGGGTAAAAGGATTAAAGATTATTATTATGTTTGATATTTTTTTTTTTGAAAAAGGAATATTTTTAGTCAATATGTAGTGGAAAAATATATCTTCTGTAGTGGAAATCTTCAAGGTTTTTGATTTCCCAAGCTTTGTAAATTAAAATAAAAACATCTTATTTTGATTTCCCAAGCTTTGTAAATTAAAATAAAAACATCTTATTTTGGAGGGTATGCTTTTGATTAAAAAAAAAAGTCTTTAGCAAAAAAGAAATAAAAATTCTATCCACGGTTTCGTTCTGCATAGCAAACCATATTATCCATCCAACGTTGATGATCCAATTGTGTAAACATTCGACTTCTGATTTCATGGAGCGAGGTGAATAAACAAAAACAAACCACAGATTACTTTTTCTTCTCAGTTTCTGTAAAGCGGGCATTTTTCTAATGATTGATTATATTTTAATAAAAATTTGTTACACAGCCTAATTTACTGCTATGTCAACTTTCATTCTTTTTCTTTTTTTTTTTTTTTTTTTTTTTTTTTTTCTTGCAACTCAATATATATTTTTCCTGCACTTAAGCAACTCAAACTTGTTGGCACATTCACAAAGTTCTTTTTATATTTAAAAGAATAGAATTTGAATAGTTTTTCTCGTGCAAAAAATGAGAAAAAAAAACAGTTTTGAATCATCATGGCTTTTTAAAAAGCCATCCCGGCTAGAGGTGCACAGGCCGAAATTTACTGGCCCGGGCCCGGCTAGATACAAAAATTAAAAGTTCAGCCCGGCCCGGTATAACAACTAAAAGTTCGGCCCGAGACAAGCCTGTCCCGGAAAAAAGTTAAAATCACGGTAGATACAGAAAAAATAAGTTAGGTCCGTACCGGCCCGTAAAAAAGTTCGGCCCGGACTGAAAAAAGTGGAGACCAGGTCCGGCCCGTTCCGAGTGCCGTGAATGAAAATAGGAGGGACTGGAATATCATTACGGAAAAACAGATCATAAGATCATTTTGCCGAAACTAGACATGTGGAATGATCTGTTTTTCCGACATGTGGAATGAAAGGAGTATGAATATCTTTGTTCTTTAAAAATTGTTAGAAGTGTGGAGAGGTTTTCGATACGGTTTTAAGAATTCCAAATTTATAAAACTTTATATATATATATATATATATATATATATATATATAAACTAGTTAGCCAAACGTCCAGATTTGAGACTTTGTACTGTATCTTGTATTTAAGAAAAGCACAGTGCTGGTAAGGATTATTTTTTTCTCATTTAGAAATCATTTCGTGTGTAGTACTACAAATGCTTTTAAAACAAAATCTTCTAATTGAAATCTTTGAGTTTGTGACAGCTGAAATGTTCCAAACAGACAACAGAGCAATAGAAGGGCACATAAATAACTGACTGCATTCACTATAAGTCATTTTTAATTTTAGTTGCATAAAATTATAGGGGCATTTATGAATACTTTGCGAAATTGAATAGCGTTTTTCAGTTTTTGGTAAGGGAAAAAACATTTAGAAAATGCTGAAAGTTGATTTTTTGAACTGAATTTCCAGATAAGACAGCTCGGGGAAGATCATCCTCAAATAGCAATCGCTTGTAACTTAAGATATAATACATTTATCGAAAACGGATAAACGCATTCTATTTCAAATCACTTTGATAGATATTCCAGCAGATTTAATGCTTTTCTGTTTAAATGTTAGTTTAAAATTAACAGATCTCGATGAATTATTGCACTTTCTTTTTAATTCCTTCCTTCCCTTCTTTAAAAAAAAAACCCACTTGCATTCATGATCTACAGATTCTTTTAGAAATGATTAAAATGCTAAATTTTATATCTTATTCAATTGAACTAACGAAATGGGGTGTGATATTATTTTATTCGTACGTAGCGCTAAATATTAAAATTAATACGATTAATTTCGAATTTTGTATTTATATTATTTATTTCTAATTAATAATTCCATTTTTATGATTTCTTAATTCAGATTATAAATGTTTAGCACGGCAATCGCGATTACCATTGAAATTTCACCTGTAGCGTTTACGACCATTTCTTTATTA
Organism: Maratus speciosus; assembly: GCA_963932465.1. Lineage (NCBI taxonomy): Eukaryota > Metazoa > Arthropoda > Arachnida > Araneae > Salticidae > Maratus > Maratus speciosus. Next base: position 15,975,126 of record OZ010793.1, on the reverse strand, counting down.
TTCTGGTGTGATTTTTTGCGATGTGGCGTTTACGCTGCTGCCGCGTCTCTTACAGAAATTACGGTAAACTGTATTTCAAACTATTGCAATTTTTAAATTAAGAAGAAACCTTGTCAAAAAAGGGCCACAGCTTGTAGAGTTTCAGCAGCTTGCAACTAAAGGACATTATTGCTATTATGCCTCATGCAATATCATGCTTCATTTTTCATTTATAATTTATTTTCTACCTTTTTAGTTTTTAAAATGTGTCATTGTTTTAGTTTCACAGTCATTTGGATGCTTAATTAAATCCATTGTTGTTGTAACTCAGATATAATTGTAACCATGAAGAACATCGAGTATATATCACCTATCGCCGGCTAATTGAAAAACACCTTAAAATTAATATTTAAAGAGAAAGAACCAATCTCTGGCAAATCTCTTAAATGTCTTTCAGAAAATATTTTTTTTAAATTAGTAAATATTAATTTTTTAAACCAAGGATGTTGTTAGGATCAGAAGAGTAGCAGAATAAGTAGGTTTATTTTATTTATATATATATTTTTTAAATGCATATTTCTGTCTGGAAAAAAATTTTCCATTTTTATTTGTTTTCTGGATAAGTCAATTTAGCGTTTGTAATGACCAATATTAAATTTTATTTCTCTGCTTTGTCGCACATTTTAAGAAAAAATTATGCAGATCAGGGATCTTCCATCTACAGAAAATAAGGCAATAACCTACTTTCAAAAATATGGAATTCGTCCAACAAAACAACCATGTATCAATGTCTCTGATATGCAACTTCATTTACAAACTGATAAACGGTGTAATAATGTGAAAAACTGTGATAAAACAAAATCCATTACAAAAGGAACTTGGTTAGATGGCTTCAAATTAACATTTTTAACTGCATTAAGGCTCATTTATAGCTGGTCAAATGAATGAACATCAATAAGGAGGGGGGAAAAGCAATTGGGTTTAAATCACTGTACAGTTATTGATTGGAATAATTAACCTAGAAAAGTTTGTATATCTAAAGTTCTAGCATATATATAATTCCTAAGGATAGTTTTCTTAATGGTTCAGAAAATCTAATTTTTAAGAATGTCAAATTAGCCTGATTTCTTTCTAATTTTCCCCTTCTGATTTGTTATAAAATTCAGTTGCTGGGCAACTGTGAAATAAAGAAAAATAGGATAAAAAAGATGTATGTATTATTTACAAATTGTAAAAATTATAAAGAAAAATCTTACCCTTTTTTTTTTTTTTTTTTTTTTTTTTTCGAGAACATTCTGTACAAAATTTCATAATGTACAGAAAACTGCGAAAGGTCGATGAAATGATTAAAAAAATTTACAAACCGATTTGATCAATTTAAGACATTGCATAGCACAAAATTATGAATCCAAATATAATGCCAATTATTCTAAGCATTCCTTTGTCCAAAATGATCTGAATATATCAATTTTATATCTGGTATGTCGGTACTCTCATATAAAGGAAAGTTATTTTTTGGTGGTTTTTAATTCTAATTTCTTAAATATTCTTACGTACAAAAGCTTGGATGGCAACATTCTTCAATTTGTTTATTAGTTTTTTTTTTTTTTTTTTTTTTTTTTTTTTGCCTTATTGGATGCAGCAGTTTAAAAATGTGGAAAACTGATACATATTTGAGCTTCAATAAAAATGTTTTTTGTAACAGTAATTAATATTTTATTAAACAAAAGACACTGACAGAACCAGGAAAATAAAGCATTTTTTTTTTTTTTGTGTGTGTGTGTGTGTGTTGTTATTGGCGTGGGGAGCAAAATGATTTTAAATAGATATGACAGTAGTCAGATTAAATTTTTTATTGATTCTGAATAAAATAAACAGATGAATTTTTTTACTTATCAAATCTCTGGTTGTTTCAGTTTTTAAAGGAAAGAGAAAATAGTATATGAATATTAGTTTTTAAAATGGCTTTCTTAGGTAAATGTAAGCAGTCAGATCTTAAATATCTGGCATTAGAGATCAGAGAATAAGCGACTAGCGAGTTGGGAATAATAGATTTAAAAGTTTTAGTAACTTTAAGTGTAGATCGACCGAATGTTAATTGCGAATGACCGAATCTTGCATATTAATTGCGTTTTCGGCCCAAAATCTGAGTTTCGCCAAACATTCGTTTTCGAGGATTTATAGGAATTTTCATTTGTTTCTTTTGAAATTTTCTTACATTACTCATTGATTTGAGCTGTATTGCCTTAAATGAGACTCTCTTCATTTATTGCTAAGAGCTTCACTGTTTATAATTATCAGTCATCAGGGACTCCAGATGTGAGTGCAAAGTATAACGCAAGAAATGCATATATGACTAAACTTTGAACACGCTTTCCACGTGCTTATTAAAAGCTACAAACATAACAGTAATTATTTATTTATTCTTTTTATTGAACAGCAAATGTTACAGATTATTTTCTTTAAATAAAGAATTTATTAAAATTATCGAGTTTTCTTTCTGTCATGTTATCGATTTGCATATATTTCATTTAATTTGGCTACAAAACAAACATTTGTAACAAATTTTGCAAACAAAACATTTACATAAATTTTACTCATGATTTTTGAATAGCTTGACACAAAAGATAACTCAATTGATTGAAATAAAACATTTCAACGTATGATATAGACTCAGTGAAAATTTGATATATTTAAGGGGGTCCGGGACACAAAAATCTTCAAATTTTCAATTTTTTTTTTAATTGGATTAAAAATTTCTCTGCCGTTTTCTGCTTAAAATGATGTTTAAATCATGTTTCTATCTTAATTAGAACGGGAAATATTAATTTTTTCGTTTTGGTTTGTTTTCAAAATCTGCCTACGTTTAACCCGTTAAGGGTTTTTGTACTGATTTTAATTACTAATAAAAATTGTAAATGAAAAATCCATGTTTACCATTTTTGGGTTCTTCTATCTTTACAAGCGGAAATTAGTTGGATTCGGGAAAATTTTCGACTTCCGGTTTTCGATGGATTTATACGTTATAGAAAATCGTAATATCCATCGAATTTATTTTAATGGGTTTAATGGGTTTTAGAAAATGTCTGTCTGTCACTCTGTCTGTGAGTCTGTTTGTATGTGACAAGAATTTTGTGGACGCTCTATCTCAATAACTAATACACGAAATTTCATAAAACTATACATTCAGTTAGACCTTGATATAAACTGGTGCTAATTTGTGTTTGGTGTATATCACCCAACAGATAGCGTTGCTATGCTGATTTTTTCACGATTTCAGCAATAACTCTATCAATAATTGATGTACGGAATTTAATGAAACTTTAGATTCAGTTAGAACTTGATATAAACTATCTTGATTAGTTTTTGGTGTATATCACCCAACAGGTGGCGCTGCTATGCTGCTTTCTGAGAAATTAATAGCTATATCCCACGAACTAATGCACGGATTTTCATCAAATTTCATAGTCAGTTAGACGTTGATGTAAGCTGTTACTGATTAGCTTTTGGTGTAAATCGCACAACAGGTGGCGCTGCTATGCTGAATTTTTCACAATTTTCGCAAAACTATATCTCAAAAACATTCTGTTACATTTTCACGTAAATAGATCCTTATTAGACTTGGGAGTATATTGAACAATATGTGTTGATTTTGATACTTTGGGTTAGAAGTTTGTTTGCGGACATAAAAGAGGTCAAGTTCCGAAATTCAATGATTTGTTTGAAACAATGCGATATTCTTATTAAATACAACCAATTCAACGAACTTATATACCTTTACATTCCTCATGAAATACATAGATTGTCATTTAATTTTAGCACTGTGATAGCGCATTTTGAATTATTGAGATAGAATAAAGTTTAGGAATTGGCACATCAGTCTAGTTATATTCTTGCAAAAATGAAGTGATCATCTAACTAGGAAATGAAACAGTTTTTAAAAAAGAATATTTATCCATACTTTTATTTTTAGGATATTGTATCTCGCATCAGGGCCGAAACTAGTCTTTTTGGCGCCCGGGGCAAGCATGGATTTTGGCGCCCCCCCCCCCCCTCTCCATCTCAAAGTAAATTTTCAAAAAGTATTTTACTAAGTATCTAATAGACAACTTATTTTTAAACAACTTATTTCCACCACAAAGTAAATTTACAAAAAGAATTTTACTATCTAATAGACAAATTATTTTTAAATTTAAAATGTATAAAACTGAACTACGTAATCAGCTTTGTCAAACATTGATTCATTAAAACCTTGAAAACGAAATTAAAAGAAACCGAATTGCATTTTAATCTTTTTTTTTTTTGTATAGGCTAAATGATGTCGATATCTAAAAAAGAAAAAGGGTTTACTAAGAATTTTACTTTGTGCATTCCCCCTCCCTTTTTTTTTTTTTTTTTTTTTTTTTGTCGCGGGCAATCATCGCCCATGGCAAGACGGAAAAAAAGGGAAAGAAGCTCAGCGCTGCTCAGCGGAAGAAAAACAAACAGTTTTCATGGAATTTTTTTATCTAATAGAAAAGCCAGACTGAGGGGTCGCTTCGCGCTTGGTAGTTATCCTTAGTGGACAGCGTGTCACAATAGAGACTGACCTTGAAAAATGGTAGTGATTCTCCCACACAGGAAGTGATTTAAAAGATAGTAGGAAAAGGTACAGACATGATACTTTTGGAATGGGAGAATGAAAAAACGTAAGAGAGAACAGTTCTTTTTTCTTATTCATTTGCAGTTTTGTACTGTAGATGAATCTTCTTATTTGTAAAGTTTAATGCATTTGATTCAGTTTTCCTTTTAAATTTTCTGGCTGCGAGACATTTTTATACAAATTTTGTTTATATATACATTCTTGTATCAAACGTCAAACAAAATCTTCATTTTGGCGCCCCCTTCACCTTCTGTTAAAGCGGCGCCCGGGGCACGTGCCCCCTCTGCCCCCCCCCCTAGTTTCGGCCCTGTCTCGCATCAATACTTGAAAGGCAGAATTTTTTTAATGTATTCTAGTATTTAATTTCATAAAATAATAGCGAGTTTTTTTCTTTTCTAAAAGACAGAAATTTTATAAAATGTTGCCACTTTCATTATGTTTAAGTTGTCTGTAATATTGTTTTAATTTCTCTTTATTGAACATTAATAAATATAAAATTCCGCCTCCAGTAAAAATCATCCAAAAGAAACTAGTATGTTGTGGCCATCACAAACTTTCTTCTGTATAAATCACGTTAATTAAATAATTTAAATAGTACAAGAAATTACATCAATTTAGCACCAATTCATATCAAAATATATCTGAATTTGAAGTTCGATGAAAATTCGTGCATTAGTTCTTGAGATAGAGCTATAACGGAAATTCTGAAAAATGTAGCATAGCAGCGCCACCTATAGAGCGATTGACACCAAACCATTAACAGCACTAACTGATATCAATGTATACCTGAATCTGAAGTTTGATGAAAATTAGTGCATTAGTTATTGAGGTAGAGCTATTGCGGAAATTACAAAAAATGCAGCATAGCAGCGCCACCTTTTGGGTGATTTACACCAACACGTAATCAGCACCAAGTCATAGCAAGTACTAACAGAATCTGAAGTTTGATGAAAATCCGTGCTTTATTTCTTGAGATAGAGCTATTGCGGAAATCGTGTAAATCCTGCAACATGCAGCATAGCAGCACCACCTGTTGAGCGATTTACACCAAAATGAATAAAACGTCAATTCATGTCAAGGATTAAATGAATCTGATGAAAATCCGTGCATTAGTTCTGGATACTGAACTATTGTGGAAATCGGGAAAAATGCTGTATAGCAGCGTCACCTGTTGAGCGATTTACACCAAAAACTAATCAACACCCATTTGACTAACTGAATATAAATTTTTATTAAATTCCATGTGTTAGTTCTGGAGATAGAGCGCCCACAAAATTTGTGTCGCATACAGACAGACAGACATTTTGTAAAAACCTATTTTTTGGAATCTCTGACCCCTAAAACGTGTAAATCCGTCGAAAACCGGAATTCGAAAATTTTCAAGAATCCAATACTTTCTTTTTGTAAAGATAAAAAAAAAGTAATAATAAACTGATTTCATTCAGATTTAAAAAATAATAAGCAAGCAATTTAAATCCGATTTTAAATAAAGCTCACTTAACTTTTACATGAATGATATTTGTTAGCTGTTTTATTATTATTTTTTTAATTTCTAAAAACTATGAAGACAGGATATGCAACGCTCCGCTTTTAAGCTGAAAGTAAACAAAGCATCCTATGAGCCAGCGTGCCGTGGTAGGGAATTTCGCGTGTGCATTTGTGATATGGGCCGCTGTGAGGGGCGCGATTTAGATGCTAGTGTCTAAACCACGCCTTTTTCTCTCTCTCTTTTTTTTTTCGTTATCAATCAAAGTTTTTGTACTGACGTACAACCTTCCAAAATGCACTTTATATTCTGAATCATTATACATAATATTTTCTATACTGGCGTACACCCCTTCAAAAATACACTTTATATTTTCAATCATTATACTGTATCATTTATCAATCATTTACTGTATCACTGTCAATCATTTACTGTATTGACGTACACCCTTTCTAAAATACACTTTATATTTTCAATCATGATACACAATATACATCTAATCAATAAATATTTTAATAACACAACATCAAATAACTCTGCTATCGGTATCGCTAAATTTCATACCGCATGTAATTCATTGTTATCAATTTATATTGCCGTATATTATACTTTAATTAAATATATATATAAAGACACCTTTTTATTTCAACTGAGCATAATCAATTTCAAAATTTCAAACTGAGTAATTTCAATTTATTACTACCTTTTTTAAATAACTGATAACATTAATGGGAAGCCACTTACAACAAAAGATTCTCACCTTGCATTTTTCCCCATGTGACTCGAGCGTAATATCTTATCGGGAATCTTAAGAGCCTACACTAGTTACTCAAAAAAACCCGGATGATAATGTTAATCCTATGGGGAAGTTATTTCCAAATATCTCGCTTAAATTTTGATATTTTCGAATGTTTTTGTTTTGTTTTTTTTTGCATAGAATAGCTGAGAACTATCTACAACTAGTTTCCATTTCAGAACCGGTTCAAACCGATTCCGAAAGTAAAAGTATTTTTTTAAATATGAATACAAAATCAAAAAAGTAAAAACTAGTTCGGTTGCAGATCGTCCTGAGCTATCCTATGCAAAAAAAGAAAAAAAAAATCCTTCGAAAATGTCAAAATTTAAGCTAGATATTTGAAAATAACTTCGACATAGGATTAACATTATCATCCGGGTCTTTTAGAGTGACTAGTGAAGGCTCTTAACCGACATCGCCAGTAAGGTTTCGGCTTAACGTAAGTTCTTTAATCGAGTAGATTCATAACGAATCTTGAATTCATTATGTTGATGACCATCATGTAGACACTATACTTTCAAACTATCACTTAAGCAAATTTCTAAGAACAGGCGGATCTAAGCTTTAACAAATTTATTGATCTAAGACACAACACATTTCACTATTCACAAATACTACACCTCCACGCTTCGTGTTTTTCCTTCCACACCGTTCTGTGTCATTTCCAATTCCTCTGGCCATCGTCTTCCTATCGTTGCCAGTTTCTATTACCTAAAGTTCGGCGGTAGACGTTGGATTCCAAAAAGGTCTATTATAAGCGATAGAGTTCGTCCGCTGCATTCACAATCCTGACAGATTTAGTTTCTGTATTTTGAACTTCCGAAACGGTATTCTCAACAACAACCAAATTAGTAATAGGGGCCGAACACGTAAGGCTATTTTTAGAATTTCCTCGGCATAGTTCTGATCCATACTCTCTAAATCAGAGAACAAAACGGATTGATTATTATTTTTTAATTCCATTTCAAAATTTACCTCGTTACTGGACTTTTAAGCAATATCTTCATTTAAGTTTTTTGTCTTCTTTTTTTTGCACAAGGCAAACAACACATAAACATTCGACAGCAAACGGGTTTATAACGCCTCCACCACGAGCGTAACCTATGGCAACACTTCATTTTCTCATTCTTGTCTGTATTTCCCTGCTTAATTGTCAAACATGAAGAAGAAATTTCTGACAAGTTAGTCGTTTCGCTTTCAATGTTCTTATCGAGGGGTTCCGAGTGCAACACCGCTTCGGAATTCTCATAATGTTCTTCCTTTTGCAGAGATGCGACGGGTTCTCTGTCGTTAGATTCTCTGTTAAAAGACAGCGATTCATACTTTTCCGTAAAAAGAGTTTCCAATCCAAAACTGGAGATTTCATCCAATTCCAATTGAAGTTCTTTTTTCACTTCTACATCCGAAAAATAGTCTGAGCTGATGATTGAAACCCAAGATGAACTTTGTTTTGATTCTTCTTGCGAATCAAATATCCATTCAAGACAAAAATCCTGTGAAATATCCGATGTCTCATTTTCAGTTTCTCTGGAATCTGCATCAGAAGGACTTGGGTAGGTCTGAGGAGACTGGGTGTCAAAAGATACTGCTCTATCGATCACTTTGGCGGAAGGGAATACCGGAATATTAAACACAAATTTGTCATTAAAAGTCTGTGTTAGTGACTCCTTGTGTTTCTCAATTATACTTTTTACTTCGGATGTGCTCATTACTTTCTTCCAAATATCTATTTCAGGTTCTTCGATTCCCATATTATTCCAACAGCCACCGAGCAAACAATGTGATAAGAGCTTTTCAATTTCCGGTCGTTTTTTCGGTATAACATGCATACACAATTTAATAAAGCTTAAAACATCGTCAATCTTCTTTCTCGCCCGTGATGCGCAGAATCCCCGCTTCATCAGCTTGAAATCTGTTCTTTTATTAAAAGTCTCTGTACCATAGGATAAACTATGGAAATCCAATCCGTTAACGGGCCCTGCCATTTATTAGCTTCATTCAACAAGCCCATGCGAGTAAAAATTTCAATGGCTACCATGCCAACGCACCAGACATCAAAATGGTAACCGTTTACATTTGATAAGTCACTACTAATACCAGCCTCTGGAGGACCATATAAAGGAGGAGAACCATAATGGTTTACAGGTTTATTTCCGACAGTCAGATATCCGAAATCACAGACAACAGCCTTTTGACTCTTACTTATTACAATGTTATCAGATTTCAAGTCAAGATAACACAATTTTCGGCTGTGTAAATAGGCCGTGGCATCACAAATGTTTTTCAACCATCGAATGGCTACGTAAAGTTTCAGATTACATGACATGTCTAATAATTTATCACTTAAAGTAGTTGGGGGACACAGGCGAAAGGAAAATAAAGGCGTCTACGCTTGAAACATATTCATAAGCAATCAATTTTAAAATATTTTGATGCTCTAATGTACGCCATATATTAAGCTCGCCGAAAGTTGGCTTTTTATCAATAATTTTACTGCTATATTAGATTTATCTTTACAGTTTTCCATTTTTACAACACAACCAAACGCGCCATGGCCTAAAATTCCTTTAAAATCAAACCCTTTCCTCTCCATATATTGAACCGCAGAAGTTATTTCATCATTGAAGAATAGATCCATAAAGCTTAATCCTTGCTTCGTCATCTTAGACAATATCCTTTTATAAAGATTCCAAACTTTCAAATGTAAAAAGTTTTCGCATAAGTTTTATAAACTCGTTAATGATAACCCAAACAACTCGTTTGATAGTTTTTGCACTAATGCACCGATTGAAACAGCAGTAGCATTCACACTACATATTTTGACATTATTGAAATACAGTTTTACATTATTGGAATTAATAATGGTTCATTCTTACGTCAGCAATTTCATTTACATTTACTTAATATTGTTTCATTCTTACGTCAGCATTGTCAGTTACATTTACTTTAATAATGTGTCATCCGTTCGTTTAAAAAAAAAAAAAAAAAAATGAGAAAAGTATATTTTGAATGCCGCTGTGTCGAACGAACAGAATTGTAGTGCAATAAATAAAATGCAGTTTATACGGTTTAAAGTTTAAAGTTTATGTAAATGCAGTTTAAAAATTGCAGTGTAAGCAATCATTTTTTAAACTTATGTAATATATATTTAATGTATGTATATATGAATAAATAACTGTATGTGAGAATAAATATGTAATGTAATAAAGAAATGTAAATAAATAAAGGTATTTTGTTTTGTTTTTAATTTATGTTTATCACTTACAGCAATAATTGAGTATTTTGGTTATGTAATTTTGGGGGGTTTTTTTTTTTCAGAATTTCATTAATTGAATAAAGATTTACTTTATAGTTTGAAATAGTCAATTTTACTTAGTGTTTTGCTATATTTTAAAATATTCAAATTATAAAAACTTGTATTTACACGTGAATTTTAAAGAACAAAGAAAATTAAGCCATTACATATGTAAAGCATTAAATAGCGAAAATTATGTCACATTATAAACGATATACAGTCGGACCTCTATTTAACGAAGTCTCTAAATCCCGAAAAAAAGTTCGTTATATGGAAAATTCATTAAACAGAGAGTCACCTTTTAAAATACTTTAAACTACATAAAACATATTTTAAACCCATAAGCACTAAATATAATTTTTGAAAAGTAATTAATGACACTTTTGTATAAATTTTATCTATTTGTTTTATATATTTTACACTTCAAAAAGAAACTTGCAAGGGAAATAAGAATGAAACGAAACATTGTCTGAAAATGCATTGTATTTTCAGTTAAAAAAAAATTTTATATTACAATCACGATTTTTTATTATGGTCAATAAGCTGTTTGGAGGAATACCAAATTTTAAAGCAATGATCTTTTTCTTCACGCTTTTATCCACCACATCAAGATTTCTTTTCTTTTATGCCAAGCTCTTTCTCTTTGACATTTTCGAGCTAAAAGAACCGAAATTACCAGCACGACTGAATAATCTAGAAAACGACAGACTCTAGTTAAAGGACACGAGGCAGACACTTCTTGGATGAAAAGCAAATAATCTCAACGATTTTCCTGCTCTCGGTGAGTTAGGTGCTGGTAAGACCTGTTCATGGTCATTGATCATCATAAAATGTGTTAAAAGAAAGAATAAGTTTGAAATGTCCAGTAATATTTTGACAAATAGGGAGAAAAAAATTTTAGATTCCAAGAAAAAGTTCGTTAAATAGAGAATGCACTTCGCTATTTGGGGGTTATTTTACGAAGAAATTCGCGAAATCTTCTTGGTCCCAAGGAAAAGTTCGTAAAATACAGAAATTCGCAAAATAGAGGTTCGTTAAATAGAGGTTCAACTGTACTTAAAAAGTCTTATTTAAAACCACTTTTATAGCGTTTTTAAACCCTGTATTTTTAATTGAAATATACATTTACACATATACAGGGTGTCCATAACTAAACGACCCTATTTTAAAGTTATCTACAAATGAAAATATTGTTCAGAAAGTTGTGAAATTTTGTGGAGAACATACAGTGAACCCTCCATTTAACGAAGTCTTATCGTTATACTTTAACAATTCGTTATGAAGAAAATTCGTTAAACAGAAATCAACTCAAATTCATGAAATTTGTTGTCATAATTGTGTTTTAATTCGCGCATGTAACTTTTTTTTTTAATGCAATGTACACATATGAGAAAAGTTTAAGTAGAATAATGTCTAAAAAATACATAACTAGAAAACAGAAATTCTGTTTTTTCAGAATTTAGTGTCGCCCCGATGAAAAAAAAAATGTATATAAATATTATAAAAAATATTTGAATTTTAAGACTTACAGCACACGCTTTTATTTTATGTAAAATGACGTCATTCGCATCCGCTTAAGAATTCCACATTTACGTTCCTTTCTTACACATCTACAGTAAAGTAAGCATAGGATGTCACTATTCCGAAATAATACAGAAATGCAGCCAAAATATGCCGTCATTAAACAAACTCGACCCCCCCCCCCAAAAAAAAAAGCAGCTGTCTAATGATTCATAGACCTTCATTTGTTTGTAACATTAATGTAGATACTTAAAATTAAATATAGTTTATAATAGCTCCATGTTTTAACAGAAATCATTCATTTATATTTTTTCAAAATAGCACGCATTTTAACTACATTTTCTTTCGGTTGTTATGAAAAAATGGCAACAAAAATATATAATTAATATTTTACAACTATTTTTTTTCTTACTTTCTATAGAAATGGAGTTCTTCCGTTGCCAATATTAAGCAAATGGCTCCAAAAACTACAAAAAAAATTAATATTCCAAAAATTAATGGAGATGCAGTTTTCAAACAAATTGCATTTAAAAGTACATTTTTTTTTCAAATGCAACGGTATAAAAATTGAAAATGTGCGATGCTTAGAAGTTTAAAAAATTGCTGTAGAGTATTTAATCCGACTGGTTTGTTTTACGGTTGGCTTCTGTAAGGTAACGTTATTTTTTGGAGGCGACACAAAATAAGCTGGGAGAAAGAAATAGCATACCGTAACCGGAGGCTAATTAAATAGAGGTAAGCAAAAACTGAAGCGTGGCGTACCTTTTCTCTTTTTTCTCAGCATTCCAAATCCTTAACTTTAAAAAGAGCCTGTAATATTCGTTTGGACAGTTTCTTATAAAAAATACACTCTTCATAAAAATGTTCGCGCTTTTGTAATTTATCTGTAACAATTTCGTGAAACTGGAATCCCCTTCTGATTGTATCGAAGACTTTTAGAATTTCTTTTTTTGAATGGAAAGGATGAAATAAATAAATAATTTCATTTTTATGCAGTTCGCTGAAATAAATTCATCCATCCATTGCAACAGAAATCCATCAGTTTGAATGTTATACACGCACGAAAGTGGAATAAACTTCGTTATATAGAATATATTTTTCGTAATATGGAGATTAATTTACATGTTGATGTTATTCAAAGTCAAGGTTCAGCAGACAATTTCGTTAAGTAGAAAACTTCGGGAAGTTCCACTATAATGAAGGGGTGGGAATTTGTTTAAGTCAATATATATACAGGGTGTCTCAAAAGGTCGTTTACAAACTTAACATGCTGGTCTGTCATATCATGATAAACAAGATTTACATAGGAACTTGTGTTCGAAAATGCAAACTGCGACCGTTAGAGGGCGATGAGCGCAGGCTTACGGGAGAGTGGGAAGCGTAATAATTTCAGGCGAAGACGTTGCAGGAGAAGGATGAATTGGTTTAGTAACGGAGAATTGGCCGGTATGCAACATATGAAGTCCATGGTGTACGAGACGCCTGTAACATCGGACATGGATCTCGTCGGCAGGATCGTGGAAGCGGCAGCACGTGTCCGTGACACACCTGCCCATTTTGAACGGGTCCAAGAATCCATGCGTCGACGTTGTGAAGCATTTTTGCAACGAATGGAAGGAATTCTGAACACCTTCTGTAAATTAAACCATGTTCTTTAATAAAAGTCATATTAATACCTCTTTCGATATCCTTTCTTCCTCTCCACACCTGCGCTCATCGTCCTCTAGCGGTCGCAGTTTGCATTTTCGCACACAATTTCCTATGTAAATCTTGTTCCTCATGATATGACAGACCAGCAAGTTAAGTTTGTAAACGACCTTTTGAGACACCCTGTATATATATATACTAGCAAACCCCGGGACTTTGCTCGCATAACAGTTTAAATATGCCAAGTGATATTTGCATGACTATTTTTTATTAGAAGAACACTTTTTGAAATAATTCAAAAATTACAAATTAAGTCATTTGACTAAACTTTATTATAAAAGTGCAGTAGACAGAAATGAGATTTTAATTAATAAGAACTAAAACTAATTCCAATTAAATGATAATTTAGAAAGTATTTTAAGACTTTTATGCTCATTTTATACGCTCATTTCAGAATTCATTTGAAGTTTTGAATTTTTTAGAAACCATCTTAACACATTTACATCTTAAAATTAACCATCATGTCAAATTCCGAGCTAACAGTCTATCACCTCTCTGGTGTTAGTGGCACCAACATAAAATGCCGAAACAGAGCTGAAATAGAATGTCTCGAAAAATGTTGAAATAGAGACTGCCATCATTAATTTGCCAACATTAATCTTGAAATCGGTTGGTATTTCCTAATATTCTATAGAAAACGGAATTTAGATGTTTTTAAAAGCTTTCTTGTTGCTCCTGCCAACCAGGTGGTAGTGACACCGGCATAAAATATAGCCCGTATAGGATCAGGGACTATCACTCTTAATTCGCAACCAATAAATTCTGTAATCGGTTTATTATTTCCTGAGATTCCATAAAAATCGTATTTTAGGACTCTTTTAGAATGCTTTTCGCTCCTTCTCTTCGTTTCATCCCTTTTTATTTTCAAATTTATTTTCGACTGTTCTTAGAGAACATTTATATTTTATAAGAAATTACCGTGCTGTATTTAAAGTTTCTAGCCGCTTCAGTACCGCAGAAATCGCAAATAGAAAGTATTTTGCTCCAGCAACCCTGGACATAAAATACAGCTTATGTTTGAGCAGGTTCTATCACCATCAATTTTCAACCATTATGTTTGAAATCGCTTTTGTATTTCATACGATTGGCATAAAAATCGTAATTTAGAGTGGTTATAGAACGCTTTTCGCTCACTTCATCCTTTTAAATTTGGAATTTTCTTTCGACAATTATTAGATAACATTTGCATGTTTCAAGTAATTACCATTTAAAATTTAAAATGTTAGACCTCCCCCCCCCCCCTCTCAGTAACACAAAAAACGCAATTTAAAAACTTTTTTGCTCGTGTAACACCCAGGTGGTAGTGAGAACAACATAAAATATAGGCTATGTTGGAGCAGAGACTGTCACCATCAATTTGAAACCATTACTTCTGAAATCGGTTTATATTTCCTGAGATTGCATAGAAATCGCTATTTAGAAAGTTTTTAAAACACTTTTCGTACATTTTCACTCCTTTTAAATTTCAAATTTTTCAGGAACTCTTCTCAGAGAGTATTTACATCTCATAAGTAATTACCATGAAAAATTTCAAGTTGCTAGACCCTTCAGTATCACAAAAATCACAATTTAGAACGTTTTTTAAAATGCTACTGCAAGGTGGCAGCGATGGTGACATGAAATAGATCCTATTTTGGAGCAAGGGCTGTCATCAGCAATTTGCTGATGCAATTTGCTGGGCGGTTCTGATGATGTACATTTTTTGGATAAGCTCGGGTAAAGTTTAGTACACCGTTCTGATGACAGACGGATCCGTGTCCAGTTCCGACCGGTTTCGTTCGAGTGCATATGTACTGACGGGTTCCGTATCCGTTACTTGCAATTTATTGCATGTACCTTACGTATGAGGGTTCAGAGGGTGGGGTTTAGCATAAAATAAAAAGGAAAACAAGGAATAATAACTTACAAATCACAAAAAAGTATAAATAAAGAAATCCCATATGAAAGAAAATTAGAACACATCATAGCCGGGTCTATCAGGCTCGGCGCGCGTCCTCCCGGGCTAATGATTTTTGCATAATATAAATTTTTCTGTTTCTTCTTCTTTCTCTTTTATAGTTCATTCTATGATGTGTTTCTTTCATATTGCATTTCTTTATTTATACTTTTTTGTGATTTGTAAGTTATTATTCCTTGTTTTCCTTTTTATTTTATGTTAAACCCCACCCTCAGAACTCTCATACGTAAGGTACATGCAAGTAACTGATACGGAACCCGTCAGTGCATATGCAATCGAACAAAACCGGTCGGAACTGGACACGGACCCGTCTGTCATCAGAACTGTATACTAAACTTTACCCAAGCTTATCCAAAAAATGTGCATCATCAGAACCGCCCAGAACTTTATCCGAGCTTATCCAAAAATATACATTATCAGAACCGCCCAGGAAAATTCAGCCCCTTTCCGAGCAGAGTAGATGCCTGCTGTACAGAAACGACCAGAAATTTCGTTCCGCTAACATAACTAAAATCTCTTATCTTTGATACCTTCGTATGTATTATTTTTTATGTCTTTATTATTATTAACACGGGAGAACGCACGCACAACCAGGATATGGATGGTTTTTACTTTGTCACCAATAAATACAAATAATAATCTTCATCTTATTTTAACGAAGAGAATTTTGCGATAAAAGAAGTTGAGGATTACTTTTAAAATAGTGGTGACAGTTGTAAAAACCGTGTACACTCCGGGTGTATCCGGCCCGGCGCGCGACCTCCCGGGTTAAAATACCTAATAACATTGGAAAAGAATTTTAAAAGTATGTATTTTGAATTATAAGTTTTAACATAGATAAAAATATCTTTAAATAAAGACATGGAAATCCCTACAGGGAATTAGATATAAGATAAAGGAAATGTCTGTAAAATGGTGATTGAGAAACTCAATCGAATGCATTTAACCAAGAACTAGTGTAAATTTACTGAGAGTCTCGCTCTTTTTTCTGTGTTTTTACAGATATTTTTAACATTGTATTATTGGTTCATTATCAAAAGAAAATAAAGAAATGACTCGAAAATAGAATAATAGCATTCAAGACAAAATATAGTAAAATAAAACAGGGGGAATTAAAAACAATTTTAAGATAGTTTAATATTTAAAATATGCTACACATGTATTTAATTCATTATTTAAATCCTCTACACATTCCCTTCTACACTAACAAAATGCCGGTAAAATTCCATAAAATCAATACGATGCATGCAAATATAAGAATGTTTATTTCATACTGCACTGCATAATTGAAAAAAAATATAACACATGTAATAAGTTTTATATTATTTAAATAATCCATGCAACATTCAAAATAAGCTCTTATTAAAATAAATATACTGCAGAGATAGAATTTTAACATAGTAAAATGAACAATAAGTTAAAACGTAGCAAACTTTTTCTTTTGAAAACAGAAATATTATCGTCTTAACATTTTTTATAAGAACAAAATACCATTTGCATATCTTAAGGAGATCTGTTCATTTATCCCCTAAAATTTAAATCGTATAGAATTCATGTTACTTGTTTATGGAAATTATATGCAGTATTCAATTTGAATTTACTCTGAATACTGAAACATGGGTTAATTCGAAGGCAAATGTTCAAATTAATTAATGTCGTATATACTGAACGTATGATGTAAGGAAAAACATGAGGTTTTCTTGAGATATGTTCATTAGTTTACATTGAAAATATTTATACGAAATCTTTCATTCGTTAGAACATAACACAGAGAACAGAAATTAATTATTCAAAATGCAATAAGTTATACATTTTTACATTTAAAGTTAAAATACGTTAAAGTTTAAATTAGTTTAAAGTCCGTTTTAAAATGTGGTTAATTAATTTAATTAAAGTTATACGATTTAATATAATAATATTCATGTTCTTTTGTTTTCTCGACGAAAGTATGTAGTTATTAAATTTACTATGCTCGATAAAATTCCTATATAAATAGTACGATGCAGCCATGGAAAAAACAAGCACGACGATGCATGCTCTTTTATTTATTATATTGTCGCAGAGATTGCAAGAGGTACCATTCGAATCGAAGTAATGTTTATTTTTCAAATATTAACGCAATATTTGAAACAGGAATCGCTTACATATTAAAGATTGTATGAAACTTCATTTTACAAATGGTAACATCAGTTTTTAGTTCAAGGGCTGAAATCAGCCGGGAAAAGTGTATAGTTCACGTAATTTAACATTCATATTCGGAAACTTTGGGCCGGGTCAAAAAGTATAAAAAGGGGAACATAATACTTGCTTACGAAAATCTTAGTAAAATGACTGGACGGCCTTTCCATGGGTCAGTGCGCCGCCAAGATCACAGCTAATAGTTTGAGTAATGAAAATATGTTCACAGACCCAGAAACCGACAAAAAGTTAAAATTTTAAACTTGCAGTACTTTCCGAACACGAAATGGAATAAAAGTAATCCACGTTTTAATTGAATTATGAAGAATATTACCCAATTAAACCTGTAATAAAATTTTAACTTTATTTGAAAAATGCACGCATTCAAATTTACTAATCAAATATACTATCACTCTCCTGCCAGCGTTATTCATCAGTAAATCTGACATAGCAACGTAACGATGTACATTAAAGAAAATTAATCATTATAACGTCAGCATTCTCCATTGTTTAATGCTAAAGAACCTGTGCTACGATGGGATAAAGAGCTAAATATTTACATTTCAGCATTCTTCATTGGTAAACGTAACAGGGCTATGTAAAAATATCCAATTAAGAAAAAATGTCATCAGACATCAGCAATATACTTCGTTTATTCGGACCATCAGCAATATACTTTCTTTATTCTGAACGGAGCAGTTCAACAATGTACACTGCCGGGGAAACAAAATGGCAGCATTATTCGTTGGCAAACCTAATGTTGACGTAACAATGGCTAATGCTTTTTTCGAACAAAACATTGCAACAATCTACATCGTAGGTCAAACAATTGGACTTAGAGTTACACGTCATTATAAAATATATTTAATGTGTGTTTAATATTTAAATGAAGCAATGTAATAATAATCAACAGTTTTTCTGACTTCAGAATACTTCATTCCTAAACTGACAGGGGAAAGTAACGATGTACATCAAACAAAAAAATCATTCTTACATCAGCATACTCTATTGTTTCTTAATGACGGAGTGATATAACAATGTACATCTTAGAACAAACAATTGTATCTATGTATTTTTTTAAAGTCATATTTATCAATTTTTCTCATTGTTGCGTTCCTTAATATGTTTAATGTGTCCCATGTAATTTTATAACTTTAAATCGTCCATTCATTAAGAGACATTAATAGTTAATAATGTGATGACATAACAATATAAGTCTGTTACTTGTAACACTGCAAATTAACAATACGATTTGAAATAAACGATGGATTAAAAATTGAAAAGGTCTTTCGAACACAGAATGTCATATCATTTGTAGTGATGGGCACCAGGTATGAAGGGTGGTTAAAAAAAAAAGCTCTGATAAAGACAAAGAAAAAATTATGACGAAAAAAACTTTTTTATTTAATGTAAAAATTAATTTTATTTCTAAAGGAAACTATCTACTTTCAATTTTATCACTTTAAATCGTCCATTCATTAAGAGCCATTAATAGTTGATAATGTGATGACATAACAATATAAGTCTGTTACTTCTAAAACTGCAAATTAACAATACAATTTGAAACAAACAATGTATTAAAAATTGAAAAGGTCTTTCGAACATAGAATGTCATATCATTTGTAGTGATGGGTACCAGGTATAAAGGGTTGTTAAAAAAAATGGACTTAGAGTTAAACGTAACAATGGCCATTCGTATTTCGACAACAATACAGACAACAATTGCATCTACAAGCACGCGCTTACAGAACATATAAAAGCTTGTTGTTCTTACGATATTCATCAGTCTAGCTATTGACCTTCTCCCGAGAATGACTTACTTTTCTTTCTCTGGTGCTTTCGCTCTGAGTTACTGCGCTCATTGGTTACTCAGGCGATTTGTTTTTGGTGAGTATCATCCCACAGATGGCGATGATACTTGTGAAAGTCCAGCGACTTTCACCGCAGCTGGACACGGTGTGTTGCCGGATAATGATAACGGTCCGTCTACAGCGTCAGAAGAAGATATAAGAGATTTTCTAAGGAGCTACGAGATACCAGTTAGAAGGCAGGGATACGTTTCGAGAAAAAAATCGAGACTGTATCTCAAAGCTTTGAATACAGCACGTCCTCCTAACTTCCCCAAGCTCCTTAGAGTTCCGACAGTCGAAATTTTACCCATAATTTTCGAATGTCGGGATGAAGAACTTGTATCTGAAGCTGATGCTCTTCTCAGTCAGACGGAGGACGTCGTCAGTGAAGAATCTGCGTCTTCCTCCGAACCTGATGAGAAGAAGAAAAAGAAAAAGTTCTCTAAGATAAGAGACTTCTTTAAGAGATTATCCTGCATCCGCAAGGTAAAGGACTGACGGACTCCCGCAACACGCCAGAAAGTGGATTAGGGCTACTGGCGAACCACGGTAAAAAAAACGCATCCATGTGCTTGAACCTCCCGGGTGGATGTGGAATCAAGCGCGAGTTCCTTTGTATACAATATACATCCCTCTTTGACATTACATACATTTTTACAAGTCATATTTATATAAATTTCTTAACTTTTCATTATAAAATATATTTAATGTGTATTTAATATTTAAATGAAGCAATGTAATAATAATCAACAGTTTTTCTGACTTCAGAATACATCATTCCTAAACTGACAGGGGAAAGTAACGATGTACATCAAACAAAAAAAAATCATTCTTACATCAGCATACTCTATTGTTTCTTAATGACGGAGTGATATAACAATGTACATCTTAGAACAAACAATTGTATGTATGTATTTTTTTAAAGTCATATTTATCAATTTTTCTCATTGTTGCGTTCCTTAATATGTTTAATGTGTCCCATGTAATTTTATCACTTTAAATCGTCCATTCATAAAGAGACATTAATAGTTAATAATGTGATGACATAACAATATAAGTCTGTTACTTGTAACACTGCAAATTAACAATACGATTTGAAATAAACAATGGATTAAAAATTGAAAAGGTCTTTCGAACACAGAATGTCATATCATTTGTAGTGATGGGCACCAGGTATGAAGTGTGGTTAAAAAAAAAAGCTCTGATAAAGACAAGGAAAAAATTATGACGAAAAAAACTTTTTTATTTAATGTAAAAATTAATTTTATTTCTAAAGGAAACTATCTACTTTCAATTTTATCACTTTAAATCGTCCATTCATTAAGAGCCATTAATAGTTGATAATGTGATGACATAACAATATAAGTCTGTTACTTCTAACACTGCAAATTAACAATACAATTTGAAACAAACAATGGATTAAAAATTGAAAAGGTCTTTCGAACACAGAATGTGATATCATTTGTAGTGATGGGTACCAGGTATAAAGGGTGGTTAAAAAAAAAAACTCTGATAAAAACATGGAATTATTATGACGAAAGAAACTTTAATTTAATGTAAAAATTAATTTTATTTCTAAAGGAAACTATCTACTTTCAATTTTATCACTTTAAATCGTCCATTCATTAAGAGCCATTAATAGTTGATAATGTGATGACATAACAATATAAGTCTGTTACTTCTAAAACTGCAAATTAACAATACAATTTGAAACAAACAATGGATTAAAAATTGAAAAAGTCTTTCGAACACGGAATGTCATATCATTTGTAGTGATAGGTACCAGGTATAAAGGGTGGTTAAAAAAAAAAGCTCTGATAAAAACATGGAAAAAATTATGACGAAAAAAACTTTAATTTAATGTAAAAATTAATTTTATTTCTAAAGGAAACTATCTACTTTCAATTTTATCACTTTAAATCGTCCATTCATTAAGAGCCATTAATAGTTGATAATGTGATGACATAACAATATAAGTCTGTTACTTCTAAAACTGCAAATTAACAATACAATTTGAAACAAACAATGGATTAAAAATTGAAAAGGTCTTTCGAACACGGAATGTCATATCATTTGTAGTGATGGGTACCAGGTATAAAGGGTGGTTAAAAAAAAAAGCTCTGATAAAAACATGGAAAAAATTATGACGAAAAAAACTTTAATTTAATGTAAAAATTAATTTTATTTCTAAAGGAAACTATCTACTTTGAATTTTATCACTTTAAATCGTCCATTCATTAAGAGCCATTAATAGTTGATAATGTGATGACATAACAATATAAGTCTGTTACTTCTAAAACTGCAAATTAACAATACAATTTGAAACAAACAATGTATTAAAAATTGAAAAGGTCTTTCGAACATAGAATGTCATATCATTTGTAGTGATGGGTACCAGGTATAAAGGGTTGTTAAAAAAAATGGACTTAGAGTTAAACGTAACAATGGCCATTCGTATTTCGACAACAATACAGACAACAATTGCATCTACAAGCACGCGCTTACAGAACATATAAAAGCTTGTTGTTCTTACGATATTCATCAGTCTAGCTATTGACCTTCTCCCGAGAATGACTTACTTTTCTTTCTCTGGTGCTTTCGCTCTGAGTTACTGCGCTCATTGGTTACTCAGGCGATTTGTTTTTGGTGAGTATCATCCCACAGATGGCGATGATACTTGTGAAAGTCCAGCGACTTTCACCGCAGCTGGACACGGTGTGTTGCCGGATAATGATAACGGTCCGTCTACAGCGTCAGAAGAAGATATAAGAGATTTTCTAAGGAGCTACGAGATACCAGTTAGAAGGCAGGGATACGTTTCGAGAAAAAAATCGAGACTGTATCTCAAAGCTTTGAATACAGCACGTCCTCCTAACTTCCCCAAGCTCCTTAGAGTTCCGACAGTCGAAATTTTACCCATAATTTTCGAATGTCGGGATGAAGAACTTGTATCTGAAGCTGATGCTCTTCTCAGTCAGACGGAGGACGTCGTCAGTGAAGAATCTGCGTCTTCCTCCGAACCTGATGAGAAGAAGAAAAAGAAGAAGTTCTCTAAGATAAGAGACTTCTTTAAGAGATTATCCTGCATCCGCAAGGTAAAGGACTGACGGACTCCCGCAACACGCCAGAAAGTGGATTAGGGCTACTGGCGAACCACGGTAAAAAAAACGCATCCATGTGCTTGAACCTCCCGGGTGGATGTGGAATCAAGCGCGAGTTCCTTTGTATACAATATACATCCCTCTTTGACATTACATACATTTTTACAAGTCATATTTATATAAATATCTTAACTTTTCATTATAAAATATATTTAATGTGTATTTAATATTTAAATGAAGCAATGTAATAATAATCAACAGTTTTTCTGACTTCAGAATACATCATTCCTAAACTGACAGGGGAAAGTAACGATGTACATCAAACAAAAAAAAATCATTCTTACATCAGCATACTCTATTGTTTCTTAATGACGGAGTGATATAACAATGTACATCTTAGAACAAACAATTGTATGTATGTATTTTTTTAAAGTCATATTTATCAATTTTTCTCATTGTTGCGTTCCTTAATATGTTTAATGTGTCCCATGTAATTTTATCACTTTAAATCGTCCATTCATAAAGAGACATTAATAGTTAATAATGTGATGACATAACAATATAAGTCTGTTACTTGTAACACTGCAAATTAACAATACGATTTGAAATAAACAATGGATTAAAAATTGAAAAGGTCTTTCGAACACAGAATGTCATATCATTTGTAGTGATGGGCACCAGGTATGAAGTGTGGTTAAAAAAAAAAAGCTCTGATAAAGACAAGGAAAAAATTATGACGAAAAAAACTTTTTTATTTAATGTAAAAATTAATTTTATTTCTAAAGGAAACTATCTACTTTCAATTTTATCACTTTAAATCGTCCATTCATTAAGAGCCATTAATAGTTGATAATGTGATGACATAACAATATAAGTCTGTTACTTCTAACACTGCAAATTAACAATACAATTTGAAACAAACAATGGATTAAAAATTGAAAAGGTCTTTCGAACACAGAATGTGATATCATTTGTAGTGATGGGTACCAGGTATAAAGGGTGGTTAAAAAAAAAAACTCTGATAAAAACATGGAATTATTATGACGAAAGAAACTTTAATTTAATGTAAAAATTAATTTTATTTCTAAAGGAAACTATCTACTTTCAATTTTATCACTTTAAATCGTCCATTCATTAAGAGCCATTAATAGTTGATAATGTGATGACATAACAATATAAGTCTGTTACTTCTAAAACTGCAAATTAACAATACAATTTGAAACAAACAATGGATTAAAAATTGAAAAAGTCTTTCGAACACGGAATGTCATATCATTTGTAGTGATAGGTACCAGGTATAAAGGGTGGTTAAAAAAAAAAGCTCTGATAAAAACATGGAAAAAATTATGACGAAAAAAACTTTAATTTAATGTAAAAATTAATTTTATTTCTAAAGGAAACTATCTACTTTCAATTTTATCACTTTAAATCGTCCATTCATTAAGAGCCATTAATAGTTGATAATGTGATGACATAACAATATAAGTCTGTTACTTCTAAAACTGCAAATTAACAATACAATTTGAAACAAACAATGGATTAAAAATTGAAAAGGTCTTTCGAACACGGAATGTCATATCATTTGTAGTGATGGGTACCAGGTATAAAGGGTGGTTAAAAAAAAAAGCTCTGATAAAAACATGGAAAAAATTATGACGAAAAAAACTTTAATTTAATGTAAAAATTAATTTTATTTCTAAAGGAAACTATCTACTTTGAATTTTATCACTTTAAATCGTCCATTCATTAAGAGCCATTAATAGTTGATAATGTGATGACATAACAATATAAGTCTGTTACTTCTAAAACTGCAAATTAACAATACAATTTGAAACAAACAATGTATTAAAAATTGAAAAGGTCTTTCGAACATAGAATGTCATATCATTTGTAGTGATGGGTACCAGGTATAAAGGGTTGTTAAAAAAAATGGACTTAGAGTTAAACGTAACAATGGCCATTCGTATTTCGACAACAATACAGACAACAATTGCATCTACAAGCACGCGCTTACAGAACATATAAAAGCTTGTTGTTCTTACGATATTCATCAGTCTAGCTATTGACCTTCTCCCGAGAATGACTTACTTTTCTTTCTCTGGTGCTTTCGCTCTGAGTTACTGCGCTCATTGGTTACTCAGGCGATTTGTTTTTGGTGAGTATCATCCCACAGATGGCGATGATACTTGTGAAAGTCCAGCGACTTTCACCGCAGCTGGACACGGTGTGTTGCCGGATAATGATAACGGTCCGTCTACAGCGTCAGAAGAAGATATAAGAGATTTTCTAAGGAGCTACGAGATACCAGTTAGAAGGCAGGGATACGTTTCGAGAAAAAAATCGAGACTGTATCTCAAAGCTTTGAATACAGCACGTCCTCCTAACTTCCCCAAGCTCCTTAGAGTTCCGACAGTCGAAATTTTACCCATAATTTTCGAATGTCGGGATGAAGAACTTGTATCTGAAGCTGATGCTCTTCTCAGTCAGACGGAGGACGTCGTCAGTGAAGAATCTGCGTCTTCCTCCGAACCTGATGAGAAGAAGAAAAAGAAGAAGTTCTCTAAGATAAGAGACTTCTTTAAGAGATTATCCTGCATCCGCAAGGTAAAGGACTGACGGACTCCCGCAACACGCCAGAAAGTGGATTAGGGCTACTGGCGAACCACGGTAAAAAAAACGCATCCATGTGCTTGAACCTCCCGGGTGGATGTGGAATCAAGCGCGAGTTCCTTTGTATACAATATACATCCCTCTTTGACATTACATACATTTTTACAAGTCATATTTATATAAATATCTTAACTTTTCATTATAAAATATATTTAATGTGTATTTAATATTTAAATGAAGCAATGTAATAATAATCAACAGTTTTTCTGACTTCAGAATACATCATTCCTAAACTGACAGGGGAAAGTAACGATGTACATCAAACAAAAAAAAATCATTCTTACATCAGCATACTCTATTGTTTCTTAATGACGGAGTGATATAACAATGTACATCTTAGAACAAACAATTGTATGTATGTATTTTTTTAAAGTCATATTTATCAATTTTTCTCATTGTTGCGTTCCTTAATATGTTTAATGTGTCCCATGTAATTTTATCACTTTAAATCGTCCATTCATAAAGAGACATTAATAGTTAATAATGTGATGACATAACAATATAAGTCTGTTACTTGTAACACTGCAAATTAACAATACGATTTGAAATAAACAATGGATTAAAAATTGAAAAGGTCTTTCGAACACAGAATGTCATATCATTTGTAGTGATGGGCACCAGGTATGAAGTGTGGTTAAAAAAAAAAAGCTCTGATAAAGACAAGGAAAAAATTATGACGAAAAAAACTTTTTTATTTAATGTAAAAATTAATTTTATTTCTAAAGGAAACTATCTACTTTCAATTTTATCACTTTAAATCGTCCATTCATTAAGAGCCATTAATAGTTGATAATGTGATGACATAACAATATAAGTCTGTTACTTCTAACACTGCAAATTAACAATGCAATTTGAAACAAACAATGGATTAAAAATTGAAAAGGTCTTTCGAACACAGAATGTCATATCATTTGTAGTGATGGGTACCAGGTATAAAGGGTGGTTGAAAAAAAAAAAAAAAGCTCTGATAAAAACATGGAAAAAATTATGACGAAAAAAACTTTAATTTAATGTAAAAATTAATTTTATTTCTAAAGGAAACTATCTACTTTCAATTTTATCACTTTAAATCGTCCATTCATTAAGAGCCATTAATAGTTCATAATGTGATGACATAACAATATAAGTCTGTTACTTCTAAAACTGCAAATTTACAATACAATTTGACAGTAACAATGGATTAAAAATTGAAAAGGTCTTTCGAACACGGAATGTCATATCATTTGTAGTGATGGGTACCAGGTATAAAGGGTGGTTAAAAAAAAAAGCTCTGTTAAAAACATGGAAAAAATTATGACGAAAAAAACTTAATTTAATGTAAAAATTAACTTTAAAGCGTCCATTCATTAAGAGCCATTAATGTGATGACATAACAATATATGTCTGTTACTCCTAACACTGCAAATTAACAATACAATTTGAAACAAACAATGGATAGAAAACTGAAAAGGTCTTTAGAACACGGAATGTCATATCATTTTTAGTGATGTGTACCAGGTATGAAGGGTGGTTGAAAAAAAAATAGCTCTGATAGAGACACTTAAAAACTTTTGAATTTAATGTAAAAAATCATTTTATATCTAAAGGAAAATATCTATTTTGAATATCTATCACTTTAAATCTCCCATTCCTTAACATATGAAAGTTTATAATGTGATGACATAACAATATAAGTCTGTTACTTGTAACACTGTAAAGTAATAATACAATTCGAAACAAACAAAGGATTGAAAACTGAAAAGGTCTTTAGAAAACAGAATGCCATATAATGTTTTGTGATGGACATCAGGCATGAAGGGTGTAAAAAAAAAGCTCTGAGAAAGACACTGAAGAAAGTATGACGAAAAAAATCTTTTGAATACTAATGTAAAAATTAATTTTATTTCTAGAAGAAACTCGATACCTTGAATTGTATCATTTAAAAACCGTCTGTTATTAATAGAATTACTTTACTTACGACGTGGGAAACATTGAAGAAAAATACCACTCTCACCTTAAAAGCATCTCGATTACATGAGGGTGTGTAAGATATCATGACTATAAGGTCACTGAGATTGTTTTTCATCATCTACTATACATATAAAATGCAAATGGGGTTTCCTTTCTGTTCGTTTACGACTTGAGTTCAACTGAATGGATTTTACTCAGACTTGCACTGTTAGTTCGATGATTATCTACAGAAGGTTGTAGTATATAAAGAATTGTTCTGCGTTTCTTAGGTATAGACTTACGGGGGAAAGTTTTATAATCGGGCAAACCCGATCATGAAAGGTTAGCCTTTTTTAAAATGCTCAACGGTTGGGATTTTGAAGGGACACGCATTGTTAGTTAGATAATTTTCCGGGATGGTTTTAATATGTTGTATATCGTTCTATCAGTCTTTACCAAATCGTACTGCAAATAGGGTTGCCAATTTTATTTTAGAAAATAACGGAAGATTTTGACCGACTCTACTTAGTTTTGGTTTTATCGCGCTGTCGTGCTTTTTCATACCATGCAAATGAACGAAACCGTCTCAACTAGTGTCTAGCAGCAAGTCGTCGGTCGTGCCTTGGTTAAATACACAATTGTGTTTAGTCTGTGTTATTTTTATAAATTTTTGTGGAAACCTAACGTTGTTGTAAACTTCATCATACAGTGAAAAATCATTTTCAAAGTAAGTGCTGTTCTTAATTATTGGAACGTAAATAGTAACAGATAATCATATTAGATATAGCTGTAAGGCTCTTTCTATTCTTATTTTCACTGGTAGAGTAGGACGAATTGTGACATTTCGTTCTTCTTAATATTGCATCCCTAGTGCATTACGCAAACTATTTTATTTAAGGTTCTAAGTGTCAACTTTTTTTATATTTATGAAGGAATTTCTAAGATTTCTTTTATGAATGTGTTTTCCCTTTGAATAGACACTTATTCCAAGACTATAAATTTGCAGTGATTGACACTGAGACTTCTTACTAACAAGAACATCCATAAGACACTGCCAGCTCGTCACTGACAAGTCGTCCAGCTGAAACAAGTCAAATTAGTCAGGAACAACCTGAGCCTGTATCCAGTAGTCCCGAACCACCCGTAAACAAAAGTGACAAGCTTAATCGAAAGTAACCCAGATTTGTATCCTCCTCGCCATCGCCAAAAGATGGCAAAGTTTTTTCGATGGATGTAAGCCTATTGCCACATCCGAATGAGAAAACGTTTAAGGCCAGTCGGAATCCCTATACTTGCCATGTTAAATTAATGTACCTTTTCTCATAAACTCCTTAAGATATAGACTTTAATTTTTTTATGCATAAAATAAACAATTCTTAATAAGCTGAAGTTAAATTTATAATTAAATAAAGCTTAGGTATTTTTTTAAAAAAAATCTGAAGTAGAAACCACATTCAAATTTCAAAAAACATGCAATTTTTTCAAAGATAATGATAATAATAATAATAATAAATTTTAAGAGTTTAAACAATTCACCTCAGATTAAACAGGGATATGTATAGAATGTTCAAGCAAAATTTCAAAGCACACTATATAATAGTCTTTTCAAAAAGGTACATCGAAGTTAAAAAAACAACATTTTGAGAAAATCAAATTTAAAGTAAAGAAACGTACTACTAGTAAAGAAGGTAAACAAACTGAATTACTAAACATTTTCCAACTTCTGGTTGCCGTAGAAACAAAAGTAATATATCAGTAGAAAGAGGAGAAATGGTAGATTCAAAACAAATTCGATATATTTTAGGTTTTGACCTTCCAACTGCCCTTAAATAAACAAAACAGGACGTCGAAGTTTCCCAGCAACGGATCTGACAAATACTCCATATAAAGTAAAATTTTGTGAAGATCATTATAAAAAGAAAAAGAACTATGGTTGTAAAAATGTATTTGCCCCGAAAAATGCAAAAAAAAAAAAATCATATCTAAGAAGGAAGCTATTGGAATGAAGAAAAAAAAAAGATGAAACGTCAACCATTATCAGAGACATCCTCAAAATCAGACGAAGATCCTGATCTGACAGTGTCTACTGACGAAGAAGACAGCAAAAAAATTGTGAATGTCCTTTCTGTAACCAGGTTTACTCAACTGCTCATTTTTAAAAAATGTCCCATTTGGTGCTAAGAACAATGTTTGTAGCTACTGGTAAAAAAACCTACATTTGTGGTTTTTTGTAAACAGCTAATTTCCATTCATATATGCAAATGACAATTTTATAGTCAGACTTCTGTGTAAAATGTCTTAATCCAACAGAAATGAGTTCTTTATTAAATATAATAAAATATAAAATGTTCTTTCTATTTATTTGCCTTCCATATTCATTTTTTATAAGTACTTCAAAAACTATCCCTAATATCGTCCTGTGCGATATTAGGGAAACATTTTTCCAAATGTCCAAAATATATAACTTTCGTAGTTTTAAATATCTTAAATTTTTATTATCTCATCTACTGAACTGGTTGAATGTAGTATGAAGTATCAATAACACACCTACGAAAATTACGTGAAAGTTATTAAATAAATTGAAAAATACTAAAAATATCTAAAATTTTAAAAAGTGGTGCGATATTACGGCCATTACCGCAAACTAAAATAATATGTACATATATTTAATAGATATATTTAATACATTATTTACGTTAGACATTATTTACATTATTACATTATGCATTATATTATACATTATTTACGTTATATACATTATACATTATATTTACATTATAAATATTATTACATTATGCATTATTTACATTAATACATTATTTAATACACATATTTTATGCATATTTTATACTATTATATTTTTAATACAACAATAATATATTAAACAAAGTATTATAAAGTATTATAAAAATTAAAGAAAGTATTTAATACAAATGTATAAACATTTGTAAATTGAACATTGTTCCTATTAACATTAATATAAACCTTTATATATTAAACATACCATATATTTAAAACCATACAGGCAGAACTATATTAAACGTAAAAATGTCAAACGCAAAATGTCAATTTTGCGTGCATCAATGTCGGTTGACGACAACCATGTATGACAAACCGGTGAAAAGCGACCTTATTTAAATGGCAACCCGGTGGTGTATGGCAGCGGATAAGTACAACGCAGTAGATGGAAAGTATCCGACCAATTTTTGAGAAAGCCTCAAAAAATATTGGTATCGTATCGGGCAGACCGCTTTTAGAAAGTTGAGACTAGAAAATTAATATAAGTAATGAAAATAAATTAAAACGTTAAAGATAAGAAAGTTATAATGAATTAAATACCTAGATTATTATTAAAATAATACTAATATATAAAATAACATTATTTCTAGATCGTTCGAGGTGCAGGTTAATTTTTTTTATTTTGGGTTAAGGTTTAGAGGCAGAAAAAACCGGTATAAAGGTTTGATTTCAGAGTAGTTTTTAATATATTTTTTCTATTTCGGGTTGGGTTCTGGCATAACCATAGGAAACGATAAAACAAATCTTTAACTTGAAGACATAATTATTGATATATTAAGCACTAAAATATCAAAAAAAAATTATTAATAAAATGCAATAATTTTGAAATAAAAAATATTAAATATAAATGTATGAACTTTAAAAAATTGAACGCTGTTATCATTAACGTTAACATAAACATTTGTATATTTAACGTAAAATTTATTTTAAAACGAATTGCAGAACTATATTAAACATAAAAATAAAACATCGATTTATAGATATATTCCTTAATATATTGAATACAAAAATATTTAAATAAAAAAATGAAATTATTAAATGTAATAAATTTGAAATGGAAAGCAATAAATATTTTAATCGTATTTAAACGGTTATGTCCTGATGTACGACGGACCTAACGAAAGGAGGTGGCCTACTGAGTTTGACAAACTTGCTAGAAACCTACGCTCTCAAATTTGGGAATTTTGTAAGTCGAAATATTCTCACTTTTTCCAATTAGTAATCGAAGCTTTATTTAATCACGGAGTCTCCGGCATTAAATAAAGCTAAGATACTATTTTGAGATAGTGATATATATTTTGTATGAAAAAATTCCCTAAATTTGGAGCACTGGTTTCGAAGACAAGCTTCGTCTACTTGACACTAATTTCCAAACACCACGCTTGTGTTTTGTGGACCTAACCTTCCATTTTTTTCGAACAAGGGTTTCTAATAAAGGAACAGTGGACTGCAGAGCTAGCACTAGCGGAGGTGGTTCTGCGGCCCACAGTTGAATTGCTGGAAGCTCCAGCTTTAAAATATTTCGGTTGTTTGTAAGCTTGCAAATCAAAACTATAGTTGGAGGAACATGGCCACCGTACTTTGGGACCAGGATATGGTCAAGATTTGCAAAGTGAAGCACAAGAAGTCGGACAAGGACGCTTCTCCTAAGTGTGAAGAGTTACAGATGATTCATATTACCATGCTTTGTAAACAGATGCATTCGGTTTATTTAAACGGGAAAATCTCCGATTAAATAAGCGGAAGAAGCTGTATATAAAAGTGGTATTTGAAATCCACAACTCTCCACTCCGATGAGTTCACCGACACGACAGTGATAAATCATACACGAAAGTCATTACCCGACATTGGTGCAACAGAGCGCATTCATATATACTGTGCAAATTTAACATAAACATGTGGATGCGCGCATATTGCGTATGAATGGATTTTGCGCGCACCAATGTCAGATGACGACAACCATGTACGATTTACAAGTGAAAAGCGACCTTATTTGGATGGATACCCGGTGGTATTTGACAGTGGACAAGTACAACGCAGTAGATGGAAAGTATCCGACCAATTTTTGAGAAAACTTCAAAAAATATTGGTATCGTATCGGGCATACCAAAATATAAAATGCAAATACTAAAAATACCTAAAAACTTAAAAAGGGGTGCGATATTACGGATATTACCGCAAATTAAAATAATATATACATATATTTAATACATTATTTACGTTATACATTATTTACATTATTACATTATGCATTACATTATACATTATTTACATTATATATATTATACATTATATTTACATTATATAGATTATACATTATATTTACATTATATACATTATTACATAATGCATTATTTACATTAATACATTATTTAATACACATATTTAATACATATTTTATACTATTATATTTTAAATATAACAATAATATATTAAACAAATTATTATAAAGTATTATAAAAATTACAGAAAGTATTTAATATAAATGTACAAAATTAATATAAACAATTATATATTAAACATAACATATATTTAAAACCAAAGAGGCAGAACTATATTAAACGTAAAATGTCAATCGCAAAATGTCAATTTTGCGTGCACCAATGTCGGTTGATGACAACCATTTATGACTTACCGGTGAAAAGCAACCTTATTTGGATGGCAACCCGATGGTGTTTGGCAGTGGATAAGTACAACGCAGTAGATGGAAAGTATCCGACCAAGTTTTGAGAAAGCCTCAAAAAATATTGGTATCGTATCGGGCAGGCCGCTTTTAAAATGTTGAGTCTAGAAAATTAATATAAGTAATAAAAATAAATTAAAACATTAAAGATAAAAAAAAAAGTTATAATGAATAAAATACCTAAATTATTATTAACATAATATTAATACATAAAATAACATAATTTCTAGAGCGTTCGAGATGCAGGTTAACTTTTTTATTTTGGGTTAAGGTTTAGAGGCAGAAAAAAACAGTATACTTGTTTGATTTCAGAGTAATATTCAATTAAGCACTAAAATATCGAAAAAAAATTTAATTAATAAAATGCAAAAATTTTGAAATACAAAATATTAAATATAAATGTGTGAACATTAAAAAATTGAACACTGTTATCATTAACGTTAACATAAACATTTGTATATTTAACGTAAAATTTATTTTAAAACGAATTGGCAGAACTATATTAAACATAAAAATAAAACATTGATTTATAGATATATTCCTTAAAATATTAAATACAAAAATATTTAAATAAAAATTATGAAATTATTAAATGTAATAAATTTGAAATGGAAAGCAATAAATGTTTTACTTTAATCATATTTAAACGGTTATGTCCTGATGTACGAAGGAGAAAGAAGGTGGCCTACTGAGTTTGACAAACTTGCTAGAAACCTACGCTCTCAAATTTGGGAATTTCTAAGTCGAAATATTCATCACTTTTCCCAATTAGTAATCGAAGCTTTATTTAATCACGGAATCTTCGGTATTACATAAAACTGAGATACTTTTATGACATAGTGATATACAAAGGTTTCTTACAAAGGAACAATGGACTACAGAGCTACCACTAGCGGTGGTGGCTCTGCGGCCCACAGTTGAATTGCTGGAAGCTCCTGTTTTAGAAAAATGTCGGTTGTTTGTCAGCTTGCAAATCAAAACCATAGTTGGAGGATCATGGCCACCGTACGGTGGGTGCCAGGCTGTGGTCAAGATTTGCCAAGTGAAGCACAAGAAGTGGACAAGGGATTCTCATATGACCGAAGAGTTGCGCACTCTTCACTCCGATGGGTTCACCGACACGAAAGTGACGTTCGTATGCGAAAGTCATTATCCGATATTCGTGCAACAGAGTGCATTCATAAATACTTTTCCCCTTTTCACAAATTAATTTCCGCCAAATCAACGTGTGAATGCGCGCATATTGCGTATGAATGCATTTTGCGCGCACCAATGTCGGATGACGACGACCATGTATGATTTATCGGTGAAAAATGACCTTATTTGGATGGCAACCCGGTGGTGTTTGTCAGTGCATAAGTACAACGCAGTAGATGAGATGTATCCGATCAATTTTTGAGAAAGCCTCGAAAAATAATGGTAGCGCATGGGACAGACCGTTTTAAAAATATTGAGACTAGGAAATTAATATAAGTAATAAAAATAAATTAAAAAATTAAAGATAAGAAAGAAAGTTATAATGAATTAAATATCTAGATTATTATTAATATAATACTAATACATAAAGTAACATTATTTATAGAGCGCTTGAGGTGCAGGTTAATTTTTTTTAGTTTGGGTTAGGGATAAGTTGCAGAAAAAAAAGCATACTGGTTTGGTTTCAGAGTAGTTTTTAATATATTTATTTCTATTTCGGGATGGGTCAGTCGGGAATTCTGCAGAACTTAAGTGCAAAAATAAATAAATAAATAAATGGATATACTAAATTCATATGTAAAAAATTATTTCGTTAAACAATACATATTTTATATGCGCATTTAATTAAATATAAATATTAGCATGTGTGAAAAATCTTTAACTTTAACACATTATCATTGTCATTAAATACTAAAATTTAAAAAAAAAATTAAATTAATAAAATGCAATAGTTCTGAAATATAAAATATTAAATATAAATGTATGAACATTAAAAAATTGAACACTGTTATCATTAACGTTAACATAAACATTTCTATATTTAACGTAAAATTTATTTTAAAACGAATTGGCAGAACTATATTAAACATAAAAATAAAACATTGATTTATAGATATATACCTTAATATATTGAATACAAAAATATTTAAATTAAAAAAAATGAAATTATTAAATGCAATAAATTTGAAATGAAAAGATATGGGACGTTATACATTATTTACATTCTATATATTATACATTATAATTACATTATATGCATTATACATTATATTTACATTATATACATTATTACATTATGCATTATTTACATTAATACATCATTGAATACATATTTTATACTATTATATTTTTAATATAACAATAATATATTAAACAAAGTATTATAAAGTATTATAAAAATTAAAGAAAGTATTTTATATAAATGTACAAAATTAATATAAACAATTATATATTAAACATAACATATATTTAAAACCATACAGGCAGAACTATATTAAACCTAAAAATGTATATCGCAAAATGTCAATTTTGCGTGCACCAACGTCGGTTGATGACAACTATGTATGACTTACCGGTGAAAAGCAAACTTATTTGGATGGCAACCCGGTGGTGTTTGGCAGTGTATAAGTACAACGCAGTAGATGGAAAGTATCCGACCAAGTTTTGAGAAAGCCTCAAAAAATACTGGTATCGTATCGGGCAGACCGCTTTTAAAAAGTTGAGTCTAGAAAATTAATATAAGTAATAAAAATAAATTAAAACATTAAAGATAAAAAAGGTTATAATGAATTAAATACATAAATTATTATTAACATAATATTAGTACATAAAATAACTTAATTTCTAGAGCGTTCAAGATGCAGATTAACTTTTTTTATTTTGGGTTAAGGTTTAGAGACAGAAAAAAACAGTATACTTGTTTGATTTCAGAGTAATTTTTAATTAAGCACTAAAATATCGAAAAAAAATTTAATTAATAAAATGCAATAATTTTGAAATACAAAATATTAAATATAAATGTATGAACATTAAAAAATTGAACACTGTTATCATTAACGTTAACATAAACATTTGTATATTTAACGTAAAATTTATTTTAAAACGAATTGGCAGAACTATATTAAACAAAAATAAAACATTGATTTATAGATATATTCCTTAGTATATTAAATACAAAAATATTTAAATAAAAAAAATGAAATTATTAAATGCAATAAATTTGAAATGGAAAGCAATAAATGTTTTACTTTAATCATATTTAAACGGTTATGTCCTGATGTACGAAGGAGAAAGGAGGTGGCCTACTGAGTTTGACAAACTTGCTAGAAACCTACGCTCTCAAATTTGGGAATTTTGTAAGTCGAAATATTCATCACTTTTCCCAATTAGTAATCGAAGCTTTATTTAATCGCGGAGTCTTCGGTATTACATAAATCTAAGATACTATTCTGAGATAGTGATATATATTTCGTATGAAAAAATTCCCGAAATTTGTAACGTTAGTTTCGAAGACAAGTTTTGTCTACTTAACACTAATTTTCCAGACACCACGCTTGTGTTTTGTGGACCTAACCTTCTATTTTTTTACAACAAGGGTTTCTAACAAAGGAACAATGGACTACAGAGCTACCACTAGCGGTGGTAGCTCTGCGGCCCACAGTTGAATTGCTGGAAGCTCCTGTTTTAGAAAAATGTCGTTGTTTGTCAGCTTGCAAATCAAAACCACAGTTGGAGGATCATGGCCACCGTACGGTGGGTGCCAGGCTGTGGTCAAGATTTGCCAAGTGAAGCACAAGAAGTGGGACAAGGGCGCTTCTCATATGAGCGAAGAGTTACGCACTCTTCACTCCGATGGGTTCACCGACACGAAAGTGACTTTCGTATGCGAAGTCATTAGCCGATATTCGTGCAACAGAGTGCATTCATAAATACATTTCCCCTTTTCCCAAATTAATTTCCGCCAAATCAACATGTGAATGCGCGCATATTGCGTATGAATGCATTTTGCGCGCACCAATGTCGGATGACGACAACCATGTATGATTTATCGGTTAAAAATGACCTTATTTGGATGGCAACCCGGTGGTGTTTGGCAGTGCATAAGTACAACGCAGTAGATGAGAAGTATCCGATCAATTTTTGAGAAAGCCTCGAAAAATATTGGTAGCGTATGCGACAGACCGTTTAAAAAAATTTGAGGTAGGAAATTAATATAAGTAATAAAAATAAATTAAAAAATTAAAGATAAGAAAGAAAGTTATAATGAATTAAACATCTAGATTATTATTATTAAGATAATACTAATACATAAAGTAACATTATTTATAGAGCGTTTTAGGTGTAGGTTAATTTTTTTCAGTTTGGGTTAGGGATAAGTTGCAGAAAAAAAAGTATACTGCTTTGGTTTCAGTGTAGTTTTTAATATATTTATTTCTATTTCGGGTTGGGTCAGTCGGGAATTCTGCAGACCTTAAGTGGAAAAATAAATAAATAAATAAATAAATATACTAATTTCATATGTAAAAAATTATTTCGTTAAAAAATACGTATTTTATAATCGCATTTAATTAAATATAAATATTAGCATGTGTGAAAAATCTTTAACACGTTATCATTGTCATTAAATACTAAAATTAAAAATAAAAATTAAATTAATAAAATGCAATAATTCTGAAATATAAAATATTAAATATAAATGTATGAACATTAAAAAATTGAACACTGTTATCATTAACGTTAACATAAACATTTCTATATTTAACGTAAAATTTATTTTAAAACGAATTGGCAGAACTATATTAAATATAAAAATAAAACATTGATTTATAGATATATACCTTAATATATTGAATATAAAAATATTTAAATTAAAAAAAATGAAATTATTAAATGGACGTTATACATTATTTACATTATATATATTATACATTATAATTACATTATATGCGTTATACATTATATTTACATTATATACATTATTACATTATGCATTATTTACATTAATACATCATTTAATACATATTTTATACTATTATATTTTTAATATAACAATAATATATTAAACAAAGTATTATAAAGTATTATAAAAATTAAAGAAAGTATTTTATATAAATGTACAAAATTAATATAAACAGTTATATATTAAACATAACATATATTTAAAACCATACAGGCAGAACTATATTAAACCTAAAAATGTCAATCGCAAAATGTCAATTTTGCGTGCACCAATGTCGGTTGATGACAAATATGTATGACTCACCGGTGAAAAGCAAACTTATTTGGATGGCAACCCGGTGGTGTTTGGCAGTGTATAAGTACAACGCAGTAGATGGAAATTATCCGACCAAGTTTTGAGAAAGCCTCAAAAAATATTGGTATCGTATCGGGCAGACCGCTTTTAAAAAGTTGAGTCTAGAATATTAATATAAGTAATAAAAATAAATTAAAAGAGCGTTCAAATCTAGAGCGTTCAATATGCAGATTAACTTTTTTTATTTTGGGTTAAGGTTTAGAGACAGAAAAAAACAGTATACTTGTTTGATTTCAGACTAGTTTTTAATTAAGCACTAAAATATCGAAAAAAAAATTAATTAATAAAATGCAATAATTTTGAAATACAAAATATTAAATATAAATGTATGAACATTAAAAAATTGAACACTGTTATCATTAACGTTAACATAAACATTTGTATATTTAACGTAAAATTTATTTTAAAACGAATTGGCAGAACTATATTAAACAAAAATAAAACATTGATTTATAGATATATTCCTTAGTATATTAAATACAAAAATATTTAAATAAAAAAAATGAAATTATTAAATGCAATAAATTTGAAATGGAAAGCAATAAATGTTTTACTTTAATCATATTTAAACGGTTATGTCCTGATGTACGAAGGAGAAAGGAGGTGGCCTACTGAGTTTGACAAACTTGCTAGAAACCTACGCTCTCAAATTTGGGAATTTTGTAGGTCGAAATATTCATCACTTTTCCCAATTAGTAATCGAAGCTTTATTTAATCGCGGAGTCTTCGGTATTACATAAATCTAAGATACTATTCTGAGATAGTGATATATATTTCGTATGAAAAAATTCCCGAAATTTGTAACGTTAGTTTCGAAGACAAGTTTCGTCTACTTAACACTAATTTTCCAGACACCACGCTTGTGTTTTGTGGACCTAACCTTCTATTTTTTTAGAACAAGGGTTTCAAACAAAGGAACAATGGACTACAGAGCTACCACTAGCGGTGGTAGCTCTGCGGCCCACAGTTGAATTGCTGGAAGCTCCTGTTTTAGAAAAATGTCGCTGTTTGTCAGCTTGCAAATCAAAACCATAGTTGGAGGATCATGGCCACCGTACGGTGGGTGCCAGGCTGTGGTCAAGATTTGCCAAGTGAAGCACAAGAAGTGGGACAAGGGAGCTTCTCATATGAGCGAAGAGTTACGCACTCTTCACTCCGATGGGTTCACCGACACGAAAGTGACTTTCGTATGCGAGGTCATTAGCCGATATTCGTGCAACAGAGTGCATTCATAAATACTTTTCCCCTTTTCACAAATTAACTTCCGCCAAATCAACGTGTGAATGCGCGCATATTGCGTATGAATGCATTTTGCGCGCACCAATGTCGGATGACGACGACCATGTATGATTTATCGGTGAAAAATGACCTTATTTGGATGGCAACCCGGTGGTGTTTGGCAGTGCATAAGTACAACGCAGTAGATGAGAAGTATCCGATCAATTTTTGAGAAAGCCTCGAAAAATAATGGTAGCGTATGGGACAGACCGTTTAAAAAATATTGAGACTAGGAAATTAATATAAGCAATAAAAATAAATTAAAAAATTAAAGATAAGAAAGAAAGTTATAATGAATTAAATATCTAGATTATTATTAAGATAATACTAATACATAAAGTAACATTATTTATAGAGCGTTTTTGGTGTAGGTTAATTTTTTTTAGTTTGGGTTAGGGATAAGTTGCAGAAAAAAAAGCATACTGGTTTGGTTTCAGAGTAGTTTTTAATATATTTATTTCTATTTCGGGATGGGTCAGTCGGGAATTCTGCAGAACTTAAGTGCAAAAATAAATAAATAAATAAATGGATATACTAAATTCATATGTAAAAAATTATTTCGTTAAACAATACATATTTTATAATCGCATTTAATTAAATATAAATATTAGCATGTGTGAAAAATCTTTAACTTTAACACATTATCATTGTCATTAAATACTAAAATTTAAAAAAAAAAATTAAATTAATAAAATGCAATAGTTCTGAAATATAAAATATTAAATATAAATGTATGAACATTAAAAAATTGAACACTGTTATCATTAACGTTAACATAAACTTTTCTATATTTAACGTAAAATTTATTTTAAAACGAATTGGCAGAACTATATTAAACATAAAAATAAAACATTGATTTATAGATATATACCTTAATATATTGAATACAAAAATATTTAAATTAAAAAAAATGAAATTATTAAATGCAATAAATTTGAAATGAAAAGATATGGGACGTTATACATTATTTACATTCTATATATTATACATTATAATTACATTATATGCATTATACATTATATTTACATTATATACATTATTACATTATGCATTATTTACATTAATACATCATTTAATACATATTTTATACTATTATATTTTTAATATAACAATAATATATTAAACAAAGTATTATAAAGTATTATAAAAATTAAAGAAAGTATTTTATATAAATGTACAAAATTAATATAAACAATTATATATTAAACATAACATATATTTAAAACCATACAGGCAGAACTATATTAAACCTAAAAATGTATATCGCAAAATGTCAATTTTGCGTGCACCAACGTCGGTTGATGACAACTATGTATGACTTACCGGTGAAAAGCAAACTTATTTGGATGGCAACCCGGTGGTGTTTGACAGTGTATAAGTACAACGCAGTAGATGGAAAGTATCCGACCAAGTTTTGAGAAAGCCTCAAAAAATATTGGTATCGTATCGGGCAGACCGCTTTTAAAAAGTTGAGTCTAGAAAATTAATATGAGTAATAAAAATAAATTAAAACATTAAAGATAAAAAAAAGTTATAATGAATTATTTACATAAATTATTATTAACATAATATTAATACATAAAATAACATAATTTCTAGAGCGTTCAAGATGCAGATTAACTTTTTTTATTTTGGGTTAAGGTTTAGAGACAGTAAAAAACAGTATACTTGTTTGATTTCAGAGCAATTTTTAATTAAGCTCTAAAATATCGAAAAAAAATTTAATTAATAAAATGCAATAATTTTGAAATACAAAATATTAAATATAAATGTATGAACATTAAAAAATTGAACACTGTTATCATTAACGTTAACGTAAACATTTGTATATTTAACGTAAAATTTATTTTAAAACGAATTGGCAGAACTATATTAAACATAAAATTAAAACATTGATTTATAGATATATTCCTTAGTATATTAAATACAAAAATATTTAAATAAAAAAATGAAATTATTAAATGCAATAAATTTGAAATGGAAAGCAATAAATGTTTTACTTTAATCATATTTAAACGGTTATGTCCTGATGTACGAAGGTGAAAGGAGGTGGCCTACTGAGTTTGACAAACTTGCTAGAAACCTACGCTCTCAAATTTGGGAATTTTGTAAGTCGAAATATTCATCAATTTTCCCAATTAGTAATCGAAGCTTTATTTAATCACGGAGACTTCGGTATTACATAAATCTAAGATACTATTCTGAGATAGTGATATATATTTCGTATGAAAAAATTCCCGAAATTTGTAACGTTAGTTTCGAAGACAAGTTTCGTCTACTTAACACTAATTTTCCAGACACCACGCTTGTGTTTTGTGGACCTAACCTTCTATTTTTTTAGAACAAGGGTTTCTAACAAAGGAACAATGGACTACAGAGCTACCACTAGCGGTGGTAGCTCTGCGGTCCACAGTTGAATTGCTGGATGCTCCTGTTTTAGAAAAATGTCGTTGTTTGTCAGCTTGCAAATCAAAACCATAGTTGGAGGATCATGGCCACCGTACGGTGGGTGCCAGGCTGTGGTCAAGATTTGCCAAGTGAAGCACAAGAAGTGGGACAAGGGCGCTTCTCATATGAGCGAAGAGTTACGCACTCTTCACTCCGATGGGTTCACCGACACGAAAGTGACTTTCGTATGCGAAGTCATTAGCCGATATTCGTGCAACAGAGTGCATTCATAAATACTTTTCCCCTTTTCCCAAATTAATTTCCGCCATATCAACATGTGAATGCGCGCATATTGCGTATGAATGCATTTTGCGCGCACCAATGTCGGATGACGACAACCATGTATGATTTATCGGTGAAAAATGACCTTATTTGGATGGCAACCCGGTGGTGTTTGGCAGTGCATAAGTACAACGCAGTAGATGGGATGTATCCGATCAATTTTTGAGAAAGCCTCGAAAAATATTGGTAGCGTATGCGACAGACCGTTTAAAAAAAATTGAGCTAGGAAATTAATATAAGTAATAAAAATAAATTAAAAAATTAAAGATAAGAAATAAAGTTATAATGAATTAAACATCTAGATTATTATTAAGATAATACTAATACATAAAGTAACATTATTTATAGAGCGTTTTAGGTGTAGGTTAATTTTTTTCAGTTTGGGTTAGGGATAAGTTGCAGAAAAAACAGTATACTGCTTTGGTTTCAGAGTAGTTTTTAATATATTTATTTCTATTTCGGGTTGGGTCAGTCGGGAATTCTGCAGAACTTAAGTGGAAAAATAAATAAATAAATATACTAATTTCATATGTAAAAAATTATTTCGTTAAAAAATACGTAAACTTTTTTTATTTTGGGTTAAGGTTTAGAGACAGAAAAAAACAGTATACTTGTTTGATTTCAGAGTAATTTTTAATTAAGCACTAAAATATCGAAAAAAAAATTTAATTAATAAAATGCAATAATTTTGAAATACAAAATATTAAATATAAATGTATGAACATTAAAAAATTGAACACTGTTATCATTAACGTTAACATAAACATTTGTATATTTAACGTAAAATTTATTTTAAAACGAATTGGCAGAACTATATTAAACAAAAATAAAACATTGATTTATAGATATACTCCTTAGTATATTAAATACAAAAATATTTAAATAAAAAAAATGAAATTATTAAATGCAATAAATTTGAAATGGAAAGCAAGAAATTTTTTACTTTAATCATATTTAAACGGTTATGTCCTGATGTACGAAGGAGAAAGGAGGTGGCCTACTGAGTTTGACAAACTTGCTAGAAACCTACGCTCTCAAATTTGGGAATTTTGTAAGTCGAAATATTCATCACTTTTCCCAATTAGTAATCGAAGCTTTATTTAATCGCGGAGTCTTCGGTATTACTTAAATCTAAGATACTATTCTGAGATAGTGATATATATTTCGTATGAAAAAATTCCCGAAATTTGTAACGTTAGTTTCGAAGACAAGTTTCGTCGACCATGTATGATTTATCGGTGAAAAATGACCTTATTTGGATGGCAACCCGGAGGTGTTTGGCAGTGCATAAGTACAACGCAGTAGATGGGATGTATCCGATCAATTTTTGAGAAAGCCTCGAAAAATATTGGTAGCGTATGGGACAGACCGTTTAAAAAAAATTGAGACTAGGAAATTAATATAAGTAATAAAAATAAATTAAAAAATTAAAGATAAGAAAGAAAGTTATAATGAATTAAATATCTAGATTATTATTAAGATAATACTAATACATAAAGTAACATTATTTATAGAGCGTTTTAGGTGTAGGTTATTTTTTTTTCAGTTTGGGTTACGGATAAGTTGCAGAAAAAAAAAGTATACTGCTTTGGTTTCAGAGTAGTTTTTAATATATTTATTTCTATTTCGGGTTGGGTCAGTCGGGAATTCTGCAGAACTTAAGTGGAAAAATAAATAAATAAGTAAATAGATATATTAATTTCATATGTAAAAAATTATTTCGTTAAAAAATACATATTTTATATGCGCATTTAATTAAATATAAATATTAGCATGTGTGAACAAATCATTAACTTTAACACATTATCATTGTCATTAAATACTAAAATTTAAAAAAAAATTAAATTAATAAAATGCAATAGTTCTAAAATATAAAATATTAAATATAAATGTATGAACATTAAAAAATTTAACACTGTTATCATTAACGTTAACATAAACATTTCTATATTTAACGTAAAATTTATTTTAAAACGAATTGGCAGAACTATATTAAACATAAAAATATATCATTGATTTATAGATATATACCTTAATATATTGAATACAAGAATATTTAAATTAAAAAAATGAAATTATTAAATGCAATAAATTTGAAATGAAAAGATATGGGACGTTATACATTATTTACATTATATATATTATAAATTATAATTACATTATATACATTATACATTATATTTACATTATATACATTATTACATTATGCATTATTTACATTAATACATCATTTAATACATATTTTATACTATTATATTTTTAATATAACAATAATATATTAAACAAAGTATTATAAAGTATTATAAAAATTAAAGAAAGTATTTTATATAAATGTACAAAATTAATACTTTTAATGGTTAACCATACAGGCAGAACTATATTAAACGTAAAAATGTCAATCGCAAAATGTCAATTTTGCGTGCACCAATGTCGGTTGATGACAACTATGTATGACTTATCGGTGAAAAGCAACCTTATTTGGATGGCAACCCGATGGTGTTTGGCAGTGGATAAGTACAACGCAGTAGATGGAAAGTATCCGACCAAGTTTTGAGAAAGCCTCAAAAAATATTGGTATCGTATCGGGCAGACCGCTTTTAAAAAGTTGAGTCTAGAAAATTAATATAAGTAATAAAAATAAATTAAAACATTAAAGATAAAAAAAGTTATAATGAATTAAATACCTAAATTATTATTAACATAATATCAATACATAAAATAACATAATTTCTAGAGGGTTCAAAATGCAGGTTAACTTTTTTTATTTTGGGTTAAGGTTTAGAGGTAGAAAAAAACAGTATACTTGTTTGATTTCGGACTAATTTTTAATTAAGCACTAAAATATCGAAAAAAAATTTAATTAATAAAATGCAATAATTTTGAAATACAAAATATTAAATATAAATGTATGAACATTAAAAAATTGAGCACTGTTATCATTAACGTTAACGTAAACATTTGTATATTTAACGTAAAATTTATTTTAAAACGA
Organism: Maratus speciosus; assembly: GCA_963932465.1. Taxonomy (NCBI): domain Eukaryota; kingdom Metazoa; phylum Arthropoda; class Arachnida; order Araneae; family Salticidae; genus Maratus; species Maratus speciosus. The sequence continues at coordinate 15,930,243 of OZ010793.1, read as the reverse complement.
ATTGGCAGAACTATATTAAACATAAAAATAAAACATTGATTTATAGATATATTCCTTAGTATATTAAATACAAAAATATTTAAATTAAAAAAATGAAATTATTAAATGCAATAAATTTGAAATTGAAAGCAATAAATGTTTTACTTTAATCATATTTAAACGGTTATGTCCTGATGTACGAAGGAGAAAGGAGGTGGCCTACTGAGTTTGACAAACTTGCTAGAAACCTACGCTCTCAAATTTGGGAATTTTGTAAGTCGAAATATTCATCACTTTTCCCAATTAGTAATCGAAGCTTTATTTAATCACGGAGTCTTCGGTATTACATAAATCTAAGATACTATTCTGAGATAGTGATATATATTTCGTATGAAAAAATTCCCGAAATTTGTAACGTTAGTTTCGAAGACAAGTTTCGTCTACTTAACTCTAATTTTCCAGACACCACGCTTGTGTTTTGTGGACCTAACCTTCTATTTTTTTAGAACAAGTGTTTCTAACAAAGGAACAATGGACTACAGAGCTACCACTAGCGGTGGTAGCTCTGCGGCCCACAGTTGAATTGCTGGAAGCTCCTGTTTTAGAAAAATGTCGTTGTTTGTCAGCTTGCAAATCAAAACCATAGTTGGAGGATCATGGCCACCGTACGGTGGGTGCCAGGCTGTGGTCAAGATTTGCCAAGTGAAGCACAAGAAGTGGGACAAGGGCGCTTCTCATATGAGCGAAGAGTTACGCACTCTTCACTCCGATGGGTTCACCGACACGAAAGTGACTTTCGTATGCGAAGTCATTAGCCGATATTCGTGCAACAGAGTGCATTCATAAATACTTTTCCCCTTTTCCCAAATTAATTTCCGCCAAATCAACATGTGAATGCGCGCATATTGCGTATGAATGCATTTTGCGCGCACCAATGTCGGATGACGACAACCATGTATGATTTATCGGTGAAAAATGACCTTATTTGGATGGCAACCCGGTGGTGTTTGGCAGTGCATAAGTACAACGCAGTAGATGGGATGTATCCGATCAATTTTTGAGAAAGCCTCGAAAAATATTGGTAGCGTATGCGACAGACCGTTTAAAAAAAATTGAGCTAGGAAATTAATATAAGTAATAAAAATAAATTAAAAAATTAAAGATAAGAAAGAAAGTTATAATGAATTAAACATCTAGATTATTATTAAGATAATACTAATACATAAAGTAACATTATTTATAGGGCGTTTTAGGTGTAGGTTAATTTTTTTCAGTTTGGGTTAGGGATAAGTTGCAGAAAAAAAAGTATACTGCTTTGGTTTCAGAGTAGTTTTTAATATATTTATTTCTATTTCGGGTTGGGTCAGTCGGGAATTCTGCAGAACTTAAGCGGAAAAATAAATAAATAAATAAATAAATATACTAATTTCATATGTAAAAAATTATTTCGTTAAAAAATACGTAAACTTTTTTTATTTTGGGTTAAGGTTTAGAGACAGAAAAAACAGTATACTTGTTTGATTTCAGAGTAATTTTTAATTAAGCACTAAAATATCGAAAAAAAAATTTAATTAATAAAATGCAATAATTTTGAAATACAAAATATTAAATATAAATGTATGAACATTAAAAAATTGAACACTGTTATCATTAACGTTAACATAAACATTTGTATATTTAACGTAAAATTTATTTTAAAACGAATTGGCAGAACTATATTAAACAAAAAAAGTCCTTCCGGCCAGTGCCGGGAGGAAGAGGTAGCTTTCATAATCCTTATTTAAAGAAAGCCAACTTATATCATGCAAACACACGAAGCTCAATTTAGTGGAAACCGAATATAGGAGATTCAATACTAATTTTTATCAATATAATGAATGAGAATTTCGCGAAATTAGCCAGCTTTATCCAAGCTGCTTTTCTTTAAAGTAACTTATATTTGGCTGCCAAATTCGGCAATTTCTTAAAGTGCCTGTCATTTTAAGACAACATGGTGGATGAGGCTAAGCAGTGAACTTGGTCGAGACCTTAGTAATTGCTGTGCACATGCTCACTCACATCGGAATCGGTTAATATATAGGAGTGCTGTCGCATGCAAAAAATCAGATTTTTCAAAATGTCACCCACAATAGAAATTGAAACTGCTGTATCTGAGCCATTTTTTAAGGTAAAGACAAACAAAAAATGCTCCTGAATCCTTATATCAAGATCAAATACTTAAGAAAGAAACCTTTTTCAATTTCTAATTTTTTTGTACCTCACTTTAAATATATATATTTTTTTTAATTTAATGGCCGCCATTTTGAAACAAGATGGCTGATGAATCTGGCCAGCGAACTTGGTCGAGGTGTTGATGTATATTATCCACATGCCTTCTTACATCAAAATAGGTGAATACGTGTGTTATCGCGTGACAAATACAAGATCGTTTCAAAATGTTAGCCATGCTAGAAATTCAAAGTGCTATAAATCAACCATTTTTTAAGATATCAACAAAAGAACAAATTTTCAGAAAAAAAACTGCCCCGGAATCTTTGTATCAAGGCCAAACACATAAAAAAAACCTTTTTCATTTTCCAATTTTTTAATACCTCATTTTGAATTTTAAATTTAATTTTTTTTAAATGGCAACCCTTTTGAAACAAGATGGCGAATGAAGCTGGCCAACGAACTCGGTCGAGACATTGGTATCTACTATGTACAGACCAAGTTACATCCAAATAGGTTCATAAATACGCCTGTTATTGCGTGACAAAAATCAGGTCGTTTTAAAATGTCAGCCACAAGAGAAATTCAAAATGCTATTACTCAGCCATTTTTTTTTAGATATAGACGAAAGAAAAACTGTTCCGGAATCTTTGTATTAAGGTCAAACACATACAAAAAAAATCTTATTCATTTTCCATTTTTTTGATATCTCATTTAATTTTTTTTATTTTTTAATTTTTTTAAATGGCCGCCATTTTGAAACAAGATGGCGGATGAAGCTGGCCAACGAACTCGGTCGAGATATTTGTATGTACTATGTACACACCAAGGTACATCCAAGTCGGTTCATAAATACGCCTGTTATTACGTGAGAAAAATCAGGACGTTTCAAAATGTCAGCCACGCTAGAAATTCAAAATGCTATAACTCAGCCATTTCTTAAGATATAGACGAAACAAAAACTGCTCCCGAATTTTTTTATCAAGGTCAAACACATAGGAAGAAAATATTTTTTCAATTTTCAATTTTTGGTACCACATTTCAAATTTAAATTTTTCTTAAAAATTTAAATGGCCGCCATTTTTAAACAAGGTGGCGGGTGAAGCTGGCCAACGAACCCGGTCGAGACATTGGTATGTACTATGTATAAACGAAGTTACATCCAAATCGGTTCATAAATACGCCTTTTATCACGTGACAAAATTCAGGACGTTTCAAAATGTCAGCCACGCTAGAAATTCAAAATGCTATAACTCAGCCATTTTTTAAGATATAGACGAAACAAAAACTGCTCCGAAATCTTTGTATAAAGGTCAAATACATAAGGAAAAAATATTTTTCCATTTTCAATTTTTTGGTACCACATTTCAAATTATAAATTTTTAAAAAAAAATTAAATGGCCGCCATTTTGAAACAAAATGGCGGATGAAGCTGGCCAACGAACTCTGTCGAGAGATTGGTATGTACTATGTACAAACCGAATTACATCCAAATCGGTTCATAAATACGCCTTTTATCGCGTGAGAAAATTCAGGACGTTTCAAAATGTCAGCCACGCTAGAAATTCAAAATGCTATAACTCAGCCATTTTTTAAGATATAGACGAAACAAAAACTGCTCCGGAATCTTTGTATAAAGGTCAAATACATAAGGAAAAAATATTTTTCCATTTTCAATTTTTTGGTACCACATTTCAAATTATAAATTTTTAAAAAAAATTTAAATGGCCGCCATTTTGAAACAAAATGGCGGATGAAGCTGGCCAACGAACTCTGTCGAGAGATTGGTATGTACTATGTACAAACCGAATTACATCCAAATCGGTTCATAAATACGCCTTTTATCGCGTGAGAAAATTCAGGACGTTTCAAAATGTCAGCCACGCTAGAAATTCAAAATGCTATAACTCAGCCATTTTTTAAGATATAGACGAAACAAAAACTGCTCCGGAATCTTTGTATAAAGGTCAAATACATAAGAAAAAAATATTTTTCCATTTTTAATTTTTTGGTACCACATTTCAAGTTTTAAATTTTTTAAAAATTTTAAATGGCCGCCATTTTGAAACAAAACGGCGGATGAAGCTGGCCAACGAACTCGGTCGAGACATTGGTATGTACTATGTACACACCGAATTACATCGAAATCGGTTCATAATTACGGGAGTTACAGTGTGACATAGGTCAGATATATATATATATATATATATATATATATATATATATATATATATATATATATATATCAATTTTGAACGGAGGGTGGTTTCGGGGTCTGGGGGTCATGATCGATGAAAATATACCAAAATTTTTTGAAATCGCTTTCCTCCGAACGGCTGCAATAGGTAGCTTTTTTGTAAAGAAAGCTACCTAATAAAACATTGATTTATAGATATATTCCTTAGTATATTAAATACAAAAATATTTAAATAAAAAAAATGAAATTATTAAATGCAATAAATTTGAAATGGAAAGCAATAAATGTTTTACTTTAATCATATTTAAACGGTTATGTCCTGATGTACGAAGGAGAAAGGAGGTGGCCTACTGAGTTTGACAAACTTGCTAGAAACCTACGCTCTCAAATTTGGGAATTTTGTAAGTCGAAATATTCATCACTTTTCCCAATTAGTAATCGAAGCTTTATTTAATCACGGAGTCTTCGGTATTACATAAATCTAAGATACTATTCTGAGATAGTGATATATATTTCGTATGAAAAAATTCCCGAAATTTGTAACGTTAGTTTCGAAGACAAGTTTCGTCTACTTAACACTAATTTTCCAGACACCACGCTTGTGTTTTGTGGACCTAACCTTCTATTTTTTTAGAACAAGGGTTTCTAACAAAGGAACAATGGACTACAGAGCTACCACTAGCGGTGGTAGCTCTGCGGCCCACAGTTGAATTGCTGGAAGCTCCTGTTTTAGAAAAATGTCGTTGTTTGTCAGCTTGCAAATCAAAACCATAGTTGGAGGATCATGGCCACCGTACGGTGGGTGCCAGGCTGTGGTCAAGATTTGCCAAGTGAAGCACAAGAAGTGGGACAAGGGCGCTTCTCATATGAGCGAAGAGTTACGCACACTTCACTCCGATGGGTTCACCGACACGAAAGTGACTTTCGTATGCGAAGTCATTAGCCGATATTCGTGCAACAGAGTGCATTCATAAATACTTTTCCCCTTTTCCCAAATTAATTTCCGCCAAATCAACATGTGAATGCGCGCATATTGCGTATGAATGCATTTTGCGCGCACCAATGTCGGATGACGACAACCATGTATGATTTATCGGTGAAAAATGACCTTATTTGGATGGCAACCCGGTGGTGTTTGGCAGTGCATAAGTACAACGCAGTAGATGGGATGTATCCGATCAATTTTTGAGAAAGCCTCGAAAAATATTGGTAGCGTATGCGACAGACCGTTTAAAAAAAATTGAGCTAGGAAATTAATATAAGTAATAAAAATAAATTAAAAAATTAAAGATAAGAAAGAAAGTTATAATGAATTAAACATCTAGATTATTATTAAGATAATACTAATACATAAAGTAACATTATTTATAGAGCGTTTTAGGTGTAGGTTAATTTTTTTCAGTTTGGGTTAGGGATAAGTTGCAGAAAAAAAAGTATACTGCTTTGGTTTCAGAGTAGTTTTTAATATATTTATTTCTATTTCGGGTTGGGTCAGTCGGGAATTCTGCAGAACTTAAGCGGGAAAATAAATAAATAAATAAATAAATATACTAATTTCATATGTAAAAAATTATTTCGTTAAAAAATACATATTTTATATGCGCATTTAATTAAATATAAATATTAGCATGTGTGAACAAATCATTAACTTTAACACATTATCATTGTCATTAAATACTAAAATTAAAAAAAAATTAAATTAATAAAATGCAATAGTTCTAAAATATAAAATATTAAATATAAATGTATAAACATTAAAAAATTGAACACTGTTATCATTAACGTTAACATAAACATTTCTATATTTAACGTAAAATTTATTTTAAAACGAATTGGCAGAACTATATTAAACATAAAAATAAATCATTGATTTATAGATATATACCTTAATATATTGAATACAAAAATATTTAAATTAAAAAAATGAAATTATTAAATGCAATAAATTTGAAATGAAAAGATATGGGATGTTATACATTATTTACATTATATATATTATAAATTATAATTACATTATATACATTATACATTATATTTACATTATATACATTATTACATTATGCATTATTTACATTAATACATCATTTAATACATATTTTATACTATTATATTTTTAATATAACAATAATATATTAAACAAAGTATTATAAAGTATTATAAAAATTAAAGAAAGTATTTTATATAAATGTACAAAATTAATATAAACAATTATATATTAAACATAACATATATTTAAAACCATACAGGCAGAACTATATTAAACCTAAAAATGTATATCGCAAAATGTCAATTTTGCGTGCACCAACGTCGGTTTATGACAACTATGTATGACTTACCGGTGAAAAGCAAACTTATTTGGATGGCAACCCGGTGGTGTTTGACAGTGTATAAGTACAACGCAGTAGATGGAAAGTATCCGACCAAGTTTTGAGAAAGCCTCAAAAAATATTGGTATCGTATCGGGCAGACCGCTTTTAAAAAGTTGAGTCTAGAAAATTAATATGAGTAATAAAAATAAATTAAAACATTAAAGATAAAAAAAAAGTTATAATGAATTAAATACATAAATTATTATTAACATAATATTAATACATAAAATAACATAATTTCTAGAGCGTTCAAGATGCAGATTAACTTTTTTTATTTTGGGTTAAGGTTTAGAGACAGAAAAAAACAGTATACTTGTTTGATTTCAGAGTAATTTTTAATTAAGCTCTAAAATATCGAAAAAAAATTTAATTAATAAAATGCAATAATTTTGAAATACAAAATATTAAATATAAATGTATGAACATTAAAAAATTGAACACTGTTATCATTAACGTTAACATAAACATTAGTATATATAACGTAAAATTTATTTTAAAACGAATTGGCAGAACTATATTAAACAAAAATAAAACATTGATTTATAGATATATTCCTTAGTATATTAAATACCAAAATATTTAAATAAAAAAAAATGAAATTATTAAATGCAATAAATTTGAAATGAAAAGCAATAAATGTTTTACTTTAATCATATTTAAACGGTTATATCCTGATGTACGAAGGAGAAAGGAGGTGGCCTACTGAGTTTGACAAACTTGCTAGAAACCTACGCTCTCAAATTTGGGAATTTTGTAAGTCGAAATATTCATCACTTTTCCCAATTAGTAATCGAAGCTTTATTTAATCACGGAGTCTTCGGTATTACATAAATCTAAGATACTATTCTGAGATAGTGATATATATTTCGTATGAAAAAATTCCCGAAATTTGTAACGTTAGTTTCGAAGACAAATTTCGTCTACTTAACACTAATTTTCCAGACACCACGCTTGTGTTTTGTGGACCTAACCTTCTATTTTTTTAGAACAAGAGTTTCTAACAAAGGAACAATGGACTACAGAGCTACCACTAGCGGTGGTAGCTCTGCGGCCCACAGTTGAATTGCTGGAAGCTCCTGTTTTAGAAAAATGTCGTTGTTTGTCAGCTTGCAAATCAAAACCATAGTTGGAGGATCATGGCCACCGTACGGTGGGTGCCAGGCTGTGGTCAAGATTTGCCAAGTGAAGCACAAGAAGTGGGACAAGGGCGCTTCTCATATGAGCGAAGAGTTACGCACTCTTCACTCCGATGGGTTCACCGACACGAAAGTGACTTTCGTATGCGAAGTCATTAGCCGATATTCGTGCAACAGAGTGCATTCATAAATACTTTTCCCCTTTTCCCAAATTAATTTCCGCCAAATCAACATGTGAATGCGCGCACATTGCGTATGAATGCATTTTGCGCGCACCAATGTCGGATGACGACAACCATGTATGATTTATCGGTGAAAAATGACCTTATTTGGATGGCAACCCGGTGGTGTTTGGCAGTGCATAAGTACAACGCAGTAGATGGGATGTATCCGATCAATTTTTGAGAAAGCCTCGAAAAATATTGGTAGCGTATGCGACAGACCGTTTAAAAAAAATTGAGCTAGGAAATTAATATAAGTAATAAAAATAAATTAAAAAATTAAAGATAAGAAAGAAAGTTATAATGAATTAAACATCTAGATTATTATTAAGATAATACTAATACATAAAGTAACATTATTTATAGAGCGTTTTAGGTGTAGGTTAATTTTTTTCAGTTTGGGTTAGGGATAAGATGCAGAAAAAAAAGTATACTGCTTTGGTTTCAGAGTAGTTTTTAATATATTTATTTCTATTTCGGGTTGGGTCAGTCGGGAATTCTGCAGAACTTAAGTGGAAAAATAAATAAATAAATAAATAAATATACTAATTTCATGTGTAAAAAATTATTTCGTTAAAAAATACGTATTTTATAATCGCATTTAATTAAATATAAATATTAGCATGTGTGAAAAATCTTTAACTTTAACACATTATCATTGTCATTAAATACTAAAATTTAAAAAAAAAATTAAATTAATAAAATGCAATAGTTCTGAAATATAAAATATCAAATATAAATGTATGAACATTAAAAAATTGAACACTGTTATCATTAACGTTAACATAAACATTTCTATATTTAACGTAAAATTTATTTTAAAACGAATTGGCAGAACTATATTAAACATAAAAATAAAACATTGATTTATAGATATATACCTTAATATATTGAATACAAAAATATTTAAATTAAAAAAATTGAAATTATTAAATGCAATAAATTTGAAATGAAAAGATATGGGACGTTATACATTATTTACATTCTATATATTATACATTATAATTACATTATATGCATTATACATTATATTTACATTATATACATTATTACATTATGCATTATTTACATTAATACATCATTTAATACATATTTTATACTATTATATTTTTAATATAAAAATAATATATTAAACAAAGTATTATAAAGTATTATAAAAATTAAAGAAAGTATTTTATATAAATGTACAAAATTAATATAAACAATTATATATTAAACATAACATATATTTAAAACCATACAGGCAGAACTATATTAAACCTAAAAATGTATATCGCAAAATGTCAATTTTGCGTGCACCAACGTCGGTTTATGACAACTATGTATGACTTACCGGTGAAAAGCAAACTTATTTGGATGGCAACCCGGTGGTGTTTGACAGTGTATAAGTACAACGCAGTAGATGGAAAGTATCCGACCAAGTTTTGAGAAAGCCTCAAAAAATATTGGTATCGTATCGGGCAGACCGCTTTTAAAAAGTTGAGTCTAGAAAATTAATATGAGTAATAAAAATAAATTAAAACATTAAAGATAAAAAAAAGTTATAATGAATTAAATACATAAATTATTATTAACATAATATTAATACATAAAATAACATAATTTCTAGAGCGTTCAAGATGCAGATTAACTTTTTTTATTTTGGGTTAAGGTTTAGAGACAGAAAAAAACAGTATACTTGTTTGATTTCAGAGTAATTTTTAATTAAGCTCTAAAATATCGAAAAAAAATTTAATTAATAAAATGCAATAATTTTGAAATACAAAATATTAAATATAAATGTATGAACACTAAAAAATTGAACACTGTTATCATTAACGTTAACATAAACATTAGTATATATAACGTAAAATTTATTTTAAAACGAATTGGCAGAACTATATTAAACAAAAATAAAACATTGATTTATAGATATATTCCTTAGTATATTAAATACCAAAATATTTAAATAAAAAAAATGAAATTATTAAATGCAATAAATTTGAAATGGAAAGCAATAAATGTTTTACTTTAATCATATTTAAACGGTTATGTCCTGATGTACGAAGGAGAAAGGAGGTGGCCTACTGAGTTTGACAAACTTGCTAGAAACCTACGCTCTCAAATTTGGGAATTTTGTAAGTCGAAATATTCATCACTTTTCCCAATTAGTAATCGAAGCTTTATTTAATCACGGAGTCTTCGGTATTACATAAATCTAAGATACTATTCTGAGATAGTGATATATATTTCGTATGAAAAAATTCCCGAAATTTGTAACGTTAGTTTCGAAGACAAGTTTCGTCTACTTAACACTAATTTTCCAGACACCACGCTTGTGTTTTGTGGACCTAACCTTCTATTTTTTTAGAACAAGGGTTTCTAACAAAGGAACAATGGACTACAGAGCTACCACTAGCGGTGGTAGCTCTGCGGCCCACAGTTGAATTGCTGGAAGCTCCTGTTTTAGAAAAATGTCGTTGTTTGTCAGCTTGCAAATCAAAACCATAGTTGGAGGATCATGGCCACCGTACGGTGGGTGCCAGGCTGTGGTCAAGATTTGCCAAGTGAAGCACAAGAAGTGGGACAAGGGCGCTTCTCTTATGAGCGAAGAGTTACGCACACTTCACTCCGATGGGTTCACCGACACGAAAGTGACTTTCGTATGCGAAGTCATTAGCCGATATTCGTGCAACAGAGTGCATTCATAAATACTTTTCCCCTTTTCCCAAATTAATTTCCGCCAAATCAACATGTGAATGCGCGCATATTGCGTATGAATGCATTTTGCGCGCAATAATGTCGGATGACGACAACCATGTATGATTTATCGGTGAAAAATGACCTTATTTGGATGGCAACCCGGTGGTGTTTGGCAGTGCATAAGTACAACGCAGTAGATGGGATGTATCCGATCAATTTTTGAGAAAGCCTCGAAAAATATTGGTAGCGTATGCGACAAACCGTTTAAAAAAAATTGAGCTAGGAAATTAATATAAGTAATAAAAATAAATTAAAAAATTAAAGATAAGAAAGAAAGTTATAATGAATTAAACATCTAGATTATTATTAAGATAATACTAATACATAAAGTAACATTATTTATAGAGCGTTTTAGGTGTAGGTTAATTTTTTTCAGTTTGGGTTAGGGATAAGTTGCAGAAAAAAAAGTATACTGCTTTGGTTTCAGAGTAGTTTTTAATATATTTATTTCTATTTCGGGTTGGGTCAGTCGGGAATTCTGCAGAACTTAAGCGGAAAAATAAATAAATAAATAAATAAATATACTAATTTCATATGTAAAAAATTATTTCGTTAAAAAATACGTAAAATTTTTTTATTTTGGGTTAAGGTTTAGAGACAGAAAAAAACAGTATACTTGTTTGATTTCAGAGTAATTTTTAATTAAGCACTAAAATATCGAAAAAAAAATTTAATTAATAAAATGCAATAATTTTGAAATACAAAATATTAAATATAAATGTATGAACATTAAAAAATTGAACACTGTTATCATTAACGTTAACATAAACATTTGTATATTTAACGTAAAATTTATTTTAAAACGAATTGGCAGAACTATATTAAACAAAAATAAAACATTGATTTATAGATATATTCCTTAGTATATTAAATACAAAAATATTTAAATTAAAAAAATGAAATTATTAAATGCAATAAATTTGAAATGGAAAGCAAGAAATTTTTTACTTTAATCATATTTAAACGGTTATGTCCTGATGTACGAAGGAGAAAGGAGGTGGCCTACTGAGTTTGACAAACTTGCTAGAAACCTACGCTCTCAAATTTGGGAATTTTGTAGGTCGAAATATTCATCACTTTTCCCAATTAGTAATCGAAGCTTTATTTAATCGCGGAGTCTTCGGTATTACATAAATCTAAGATACTATTCTGAGATAGTGATATATATTTCGTATGAAAAAATTCCCGAAATTTGTAACGTTAGTTTCGAAGACAAGTTTCGTCTACTTAACACTAATTTTCCAGACACCACGCTTGTGTTTTGTGGACCTAACCTTCTATTTTTTTAGAACAAGGGTTTCTAACAAAGGAACAATGGACTACAGAGCTACCACTAGCGGTGGTAGCTCTGCGGCCCACAGTTGAATTGCTGGAAGCTCCTGTTTTAGAAAAATGTCGTTGTTTGTCAGCTTGCAAATCAAAACCATAGTTGGAGGGTCATGACCACCGTACGGTGGGTGCCAGGCTGTGGTCATGATTTGCCAAGTGAAGCACAAGAAGTGGGACAAGGGCGCTTCTCATATGAGCGAAGAGTTACGCACTCTTCACTCCGATGGGTTCACCGACACGAAAGTGACTTTCGTATGCGAAGTCATTAGCCGATATTCGTGCTACAGAGTGCATTCATAAATACTTTTCCCCTTTTCCCAAATTAATTTCCGCCAAATCAACATGTGAATGCGCGCATATTGCGTATGAATGCATTTTGCGCGCACCAATGCCGGATGACGACAACCATGTATGATTTATCGGTGAAAAATGACCTTATTTGGATGGCAACCCGGTGGTGTTTGGCAGTGCATAAGTACAACGCAGTAGATGGGATGTATCCGATCAATTTTTGAGAAAGCCTCGAAAAATATTGGTAGCGTATGGGACAGACCGTTTAAAAAAAATGAGACTAGGAAATTAATATAAGTAATAAAAATAAATTAAAAAATTAAAGATAAGAAAGAAAGTTATAATGAATTAAATATCTAGATTATTATTAAGATAATACTAATACATAAAGTAACAGTATTTATAGAGCGTTTTAGGTGTAGGTTATTTTTTTTCAGTTTGGGTTACGGATAAGTTGCAGAAAAAAAAAGTATACTGCTTTGGTTTCAGAGTAGTTTTTAATATATTTATTTCTATTTCGGGTTGGGTCAGTCGGGAATTCTGCAGAACTTAAGTGGAAAAATAAATAAATAAATAAATAGATATACTAATTTCATATGTAAAAAATTATTTCGTTAAAAAATACATATTTTATATGCGCATTTAATTAAATATAAATATTAGCATATGTGAACAAATCATCAACTTTAACACATTATCATTGTCATTAAATACTAAAATTAAAAAAAAAAATTAAATTAATAAAATGCAATAGTTCTAAAATATAAAATATTAAATATAAATGTATGAACATTAAAAAATTGAACACTGTTATCATTAACGTTAACATAAACATTTCTATATTTAACGTAAAATTTATTTTAAAACGAATTGGCAGAACTATATTAAACATAAAAATAAATCATTGATTTATAGATATATACCTTAATATATTGAATACAAAAATATTTAAATTAAAAAAATGAAATTATTAAATGCAATAAATTTGAAATGAAAAGATATGGGACGTTATACATTATTTACATTATATATATTATAAATTATAATCAGGGATGTAGTGGAAGGGCTACGGGGGTATACGCCGTATACCCTCTGGATTTTTTTAAGGAACAGCGTATACCCTCTGTTTCTCAAGAAAGCTATAGTATGTACACTCTAGGGTATACGCTCTGCCTTGAGCGTATACCCTCTGCTTAGAGCGTATACCCTCTGCTTTTTTTACGACTACACCACTGATTATAATTACATTATATACATTATACATTATATTTACATTATATACATTATTACATTATGCATTATTTACATTAATACATCATTTAATACATATTTTATACTATTATATTTTTAATATAACAATAATATATTAAACAAAGTATTATAAAGTATTATAAAAATTAAAGAAAGTATTTTATATAAATGTACAAAATTAATATAAACAATTATATATTAAACATAACATATATTTAAAACCATACAGGCAGAACTATATTAAACCTAAAAATGTATATCGCAAATTGTCAATTTTGCGTGCACCAACGTCGGTTGATGACAACTATGTATGACTTGCCGGTGAAAAGCAAACTTATTTGGATGGCAACCCGGTGGTGTTTGACAGCGTATAAGTACAACGCAGTAGATGGAAAGTATCCGACCAAGTTTTGAGAAAGCCTCAAAAAATATTGGTATCGTATCGGGCAGACCGCTTTTAAAAAGTTGAGTCTAGAAAATTAATATGAGTAATAAAAATAAATTAAAACATTAAAGATAAAAAAAAGTTATAATGAATTAAATACATAAATTATTATTAACATAATATTAATACATAAAATAACATAATTTCTAGAGCGTTCAAGATGCAGATTAACTTTTTTTATTTTGGGTTAAGGTTTAGAGACAGAAAAAAACAGTATACTTGTTTGATTTCAGAGTAATTTTTAATTAAGCTCTAAAATATCGAAAAAAAATTTAATTAATAAAATGCAATATTTTTGAAATACAAAATATTAAATATAAATGTATGAACATTAAAAAATTGAACACTGTTATCATTAACGTTAACATAAACATTAGTATATATAACGTAAAATTTATTTTAAAACGAATTGGCAGAACTATATTAAACAAAAATAAAACATTGATTTATAGATATATTCCTTAGTATATTAAATACAAAAATATTTAAATAAAAAAAATGAAATTATTAAATGCAATAAATTTGAAATGGAAAGCAATAAATGTTTTACTTTAATCATATTTAAACGGTTATGTCCTGATGTACGAAGGAGAAAGGAGGTGGCCTACTGAGTTTGACAAACTTGCTAGAAACCTACGCTCTCAAATCTGGGAATTTTGTAAGTCGAAATATTCATCACTTTTCCCAATTAGTAATCGAAGCTTTATTTAATCACGGAGTCTTCGGTATTACATAAATCTAAGATACTATTCTGAGATAGTGATATATATTTCGTATGAAAAAATTCCCGAAATTTGTAACGTTAGTTTCGAAGACAAGTTTCGTCTACTTAACACTAATTTTCCAGACACCACGCTTGTGTTTTGTGGACCTAACCTTCTATTTTTTTAGAACAAGAGTTTCTAATAAAGGAACAATGGACTACAGAGCTACCACTAGCGGTGGTAGCTCTGCGGCCCACAGTTGAATTGCTGGAAGCTCCTGTTTTAGAAAAATGTCGTTGTTTGTCAGCTTGCAAATCAAAACCATAGTTGGAGGATCATGGCCACCGTACGGTGGGTGCCAGGCTGTGGTCAAGATTTGCCAAGTGAAGCACAAGAAGTGGGACAAGGGCGCTTCTCATATGAGCGAAGAGTTACGCACTCTTCACTCCGATGGGTTCACCGACACGAAAGTGACTTTCGTATGCGAAGTCATTAGCCGATATTCGTGCAACAGAGTGCATTCATAAATACTTTTCCCCTTTTCCCAAATTAATTTCCGCCAAATCAACATGTGAATGCGCGCATATTGCGTATGAATGCATTTTGCGCGCACCAATGTCGGATGACGACAACCATGTATGATTTATCGGTGAAAAATGACCTTATTTGGATGGCAACCCGGTGGTGTTTGGCAGTGCATAAGTACAACGCAGTAGATGGGATGTATCCGATCAATTTTTGAGAAAGCCTCGAAAAATATTGGTAGCGTATGCGACAGACCGTTTAAAAAAAATTGAGCTAGGAAATTAATATAAGTAATAAAAATAAATTAAAAAATTAAAGATAAGAAAGAAAGTTATAATGAATTAAACATCTAGATTATTATTAAGATAATACTAATACATAAAGTAACATTATTTATAGAGCGTTTTAGGTGTAGGTTAATTTTTTTCAGTTTGGGTTAGGGATAAGTTGCAGAAAAAAAAGTATACTGCTTTGGTTTCAGAGTAGTTTTTAATATATTTATTTCTATTTCGGGTTGGGTCAGTCGGGAATTCTGAGGAACTTAAGTGGAAAAATAAATAAATAAATAAATAAATATACTAATTTCATATGTAAAAAATTATTTCGTTAAAAAATACGTATTTTATAATCGCATTTAATTAAATATAAATATTAGCATGTGTGAAAAATCTTTAACTTTAACACATTATCATTGTCATTAAATACTAAAATTTAAAAAAAAAATTAAATTAATAAAATGCAATAGTTCTGAAATATAAAATATCAAATATAAATGTATGAACATTAAAAAATTGAACACTTATCATTAACGTTAACATAAACATTTCTATATTTAACGTAAAATTTATTTTAAAACGAATTGGCAGAACTATATTAAACATAAAAATAAAACATTGATTTATAGATATATACCTTAATATATTGAATACAAAAATATTTAAATTAAAAAAAATGAAATTATTAAATGCAATAAATTTGAAATGAAAAGATATGGGACGTTATACATTATTTACATTCTATATATTATACATTATAATTACATTATATGCATTATACATTATATTTACATTATATACATTATTACATTATGCATTATTTACATTAATACATCATTTAATACATATTTTATACTATTATATTTTTAATATAACAATAATATATTAAACAAAGTATTATAAAGTATTATAAAAATTAAAGAAAGTATTTTATATAAATGTACAAAATTAATATAAACAATTATATATTAAACATAACATATATTTAAAACCATACAGGCAGAACTATATTAAACCTAAAAATGTATATCGCAAAATGTCAATTTTGCGTGCACCAACGTCGGTTGATGACAACTATGTATGACTTACCGGTGAAAAGCAAACTTATTTGGATGGCAACTCGGTGGTGTTTGACAGTGTATAAGTACAACGCAGTAGATGGAAAGTATCCGACCAAGTTTTGAGAAAGCCTCAAAAAATATTGGTATCGTATCGGGCAGATCGCTTTTAAAAAGTTGAGTCTAGAAAATTAATATGAGTAATAAAAATAAATTAAAACATTAAAGATAAAAAAAAGTTATAATGAATTAAATACATAAATTATTATTAACATAATATTAGTACATAAAATAACATAATTTCTAGAGCGTTCAAGATGCAGATTAACTTTTTTTATTTTGGGTTAAGGTTTAGAGACAGAAAAAAACAGTATACATGTTTGATTTCAGAGTAATTTTTAATTAAGCTCTAAAATATCGAAAAAAAATTTAATTAATAAAATGCAATAATAATTTTGAAATACAAAATATTAAATATAAATGTATGAACATTAAAAAATTAAACACTGTTATCATTAACGTTAACATAAACATTAGTATATATAACGTAAAATTTATTTTAAAACGAATTGGCAGAACTATATTAAACAAAAATAAAACATTGATTTATAGATATATTCCTTAGTATATTAAATACAAAAATATTTAAATAAAAAAAATGAAATTATTAAATGCAATAAATTTGAAATGGAAAGCAATAAATGTTTTACTTTAATCATATTTGAACGGTTATGTCCTGATGTACGAAGGAGAAAGGAGGTGGCCTACTGAGTTTGACAAACTTGCTAGAAACCTACGCTCTCAAATCTGGGAATTTTGTAAGTCGAAATATTCATCACTTTTCCCAATTAGTAATCGAAGCTTTATTTAATCACGGAGTCTTCGGTATTACATAAATCTAAGATACTATTCTGAGATAGTGATATATATTTCGTATGAAAAAATTCCCGAAATTTGTAACGTTAGTTTCGAAGACAAGTTTCGTCTACTTAACACTAATTTTCCAGACACCACGCTTGTGTTTTGTGGACCTAACCTTCTATTTTTTTAGAACAAGGGTTTCTAACAAAGGAACAATGGACTACAGAGCTACCACTAGCGGTGGTAGCTCTGCGGCCCACAGTTGAATTGCTGGAAGCTCCTGTTTTAGAAAAATGTCGTTGTTTGTCAGCTTGCAAATCAAAACCATAGTTGGAGGATCATGGCCACCGTACGGTGGGTGCCAGGCTGTGGTCAAGATTTGCCAAGTGAAGCACAAGAAGTGGGACAAGGGCGATTCTCATATGAGCGAAGAGTTACGCACTCTTCACTCCGATGGGTTCACCGACACGAAAGTGACTTTCGTATGCGAAGTCATTAGCCGATATTCGTGCAACAGAGTGCATTCATAAATACTTTTCCCCTTTTCCCAAATTAATTTCCGCCAAATCAACATGTGAATGCGCGCATATTGCGTATGAATGCATTTTGCTCGCACCAATGTCGGATGACGACAACCATGTATGATTTATCGGTGAAAAATGACCTTATTTGGATGGCAACCCGGTGGTGTTTGGCAGTGCATAAGTACAACGCAGTAGATGGGATGTGTCCGATCAATTTTTGAGAAAGCCTCGAAAAATATTGGTAGCGTATGCGACAGACCGTTTAAAAAAAATTGAGCTAGGAAATTAATATAAGTAATAAAAATAAATTAAAAAATTAAAGATAAGAAAGAAAGTTATAATGAATTAAACATCTAGATTATTATTAAGATAAAACTAATACATAAAGTAACATTATTTATAGAGCGTTTTAGGTGTAGGTTAATTTTTTTCAGTTTGGGTTAGGGATAAGTTGCAGAAAAAAAGTATACTGCTTTGGTTTCAGAGTAGTTTTTAATATATTTATTTCTATTTCGGGTTGGGTCAGTCGGGAATTCTGCAGAACTTAAGCGGAAAAATAAATAATTAAATAAATAAATATACTAATTTCATATGTAAAAAATTATTTCGTTAAAAAATACGTAAACTTTTTTTATTTTGGGTTAAGGTTTAGAGACAGAAAAAAACAGTATACTTGTTTGATTTCAGAGTAATTTTTAATTAAGCACTAAAATATCGAAAAAAAAATTTAATTAATAAAATGCAATAATTTTGAAATACAAAATATTAAATATAAATGTATGAACATTAAAAAATTGAACACTGTTATCATTAACGTTAACATAAACATTTGTATATTTAACGTAAAATTTATTTTAAAACGAATTGGCAGAACTATATTAAACAAAAATAAAACATTGATTTATAGATATATTCCTTAGTATATTAAATACAAAAATATTTAAATAAAAAAAATGAAATTATTAAATGCAATAAATTTGAAATGGAAAGCAAGAAATTTTTTACTTTAATCATATTTAAACGGTTATGTCCTGATGTACGAAGGAGAAAGGAGGTGGCCTACTGAGTTTGACAAACTTGCTAGAAACCTACGCTCTCAAATTTGGGAATTTTGTAGGTCGAAATATTCATCACTTTTCCCAATTAGAAATCGAAGCTTTATTTAATCGCGGAGTCTTCGGTATTACATAAATCTAAGATACTATTCTGAGATAGTGATATATATTTCGTATGAAAAAATTCCCGAAATTTGTAACGTTAGTTTCGAAGACAAGTTTCGTCTACTTAACACTAATTTTCCAGACACCACGCTTGTGTTTTGTGGACCTAACCTTCTATTTTTTTAGAACAAGGGTTTCTAACAAAGGAACAATGGACTACAGAGCTACCACTAGCGGTGGTAGCTCTGCGGCCCACAGTTGAATTGGTGGAAGCTCCTGTTTTAGAAAAATGTCGTTGTTTGTCAGCTTGCAAATCAAAACCATAGTTGGAGGATCATGGCCACCGTACGGTGGGTTCCAGGCTGTGGTCAAGATTTGCCAAGTGAAGCACAAGAAGTGGGACAAGGGCGCTTCTCATATGAGCGAAGAGTTACGCACTCTTCACTCCGATGGGTTCACCGACACGAAAGTGACTTTCGTATGCGAATTCATTAGCCGATATTCGTGCTACAGAGTGCATTCATAAATACTTTTCCCCTTTTCCCAAATTAATTTCCGCCAAATCAACATGTGAATGCGCGCATATTGCGTATGAATGCATTTTGCGCGCACCAATGCCGGATGACGACAACCATGTATGATTTATCGGTGAAAAATGACCTTATTTGGATGGCAACCCGGTGGTGTTTGGCAGTGCATAAGTACAACGCAGTAGATGGGATGTATCCGATCAATTTTTGAGAAAGCCTCGAAAAATATTGGTAGCGTATGGGACAGACCGTTTAAAAAAAATGAGACTAGGAAATTAATATAAGTAATAAAAATAAATTAAAAAATTAAAGATAAGAAAGAAAGTTATAATGAATTAAATATCTAGATTATTATTAAGATAATACTAATACATAAAGTAACATTATTTATAGAGCGTTTTAGGTGTAGGTTATTTTTTTCAGTTTGGGTTACGGATAAGTTGCAGAAAAAAAAAGTATACTGCTTTGGTTTCAGAGTAGTTTTTAATATATTTATTTCTATTTCGGGTTGGGTCAGTCGGGAATTCTGCAAAACTTAAGTGGAAAAATAAATAAATAAATAAATAGATATACTAATTTCATATGTAAAAAATTATTTCGTTAAAAAATACATATTTTATATGCGCATTTAATTAAATATAAATATTAGCATGTGTGAACAAATCATTAACTTTAACACATTATCATTGTCATTAAATACTAAAATTAAAAAAAAAATTAAATTAATAAAATGCAATAGTTCTAAAATATAAAATATTAAATATAAATGTATGAACATTAAAAAATATAACACTGTTATCATTAACGTTAACATAAACATTTCTATATTTAACGTAAAATTTATTTTAAAACGAATTGGCAGAACTATATTAAACAAAAATAAAACATTGATTTATAGATATATTCCTTAGTATATTAAATACAAAAATATTTAAATAAAAAAAATGAAATTATTAAATGCAATAAATTTGAAATGGAAAGCAATAAATGTTTTACTTTAATCATATTTAAACGGTTATGTCCTGATGTACGAAGGAGAAAGGAGGTGGCCTACTGAGTTTGACAAACTTGCTAGAAACCTACGCTCTCAAATTTGGGAATTTTGTAAGTCGAAATATTCATCACTTTTCCCAATTAGTAACCGAAGCTTTATTTAATCACGGAGTCTTCGGTATTACATAAATCTAAGATACTATTCTGAGATAGTGATATATATTTCGTATGAAAAAATTCCCGAAATTTGTAACGTTAGTTTCGAAGACAAGTTTCGTCTACTTAACACTAATTTTCCAGACACCACGCTTGTGTTTTGTGGACCTAACATTCTATTTTTTTAGAACAAGGGTTTCTAACAAAGGAACAATGGACTACAGAGCTACCACTAGCGGTGGTAGCTCTGCGGCCCACAGTTGAATTGCTGGAAGCTCCTGTTTTAGAAAAATGTCGTTGTTTGTCAGCTTGCAAATCAAAACCATAGTTGGAGGATCATGGCCACCGTACGGTGGGTGCCAGGCTGTGGTCAAAATTTGCCAAGTGAAGCACAAGAAGTGGGACAAGGGCGCTTCTCATATGAGCGAAGATTAACGCACTCTTCACTCCGATGGGTTCACCGACACGAAAGTGACTTTCGTATGCGAAGTCATTAGCCGATATTCGTGCTACAGAGTGCATTCATAAATACTTTTCCCCTTTTCCCAAATTAATTTCCGCCAAATCAACATGTGAATGCGCGCATATTGCGTATGAATGCATTTTGCGCGCACCAATGCCGGATGACGACAACCATGTATGATTTATCGGTGAAAAATGACCTTATTTGGATGGCAACCCGGTGGTGTTTGGCAGTGCATAAGTACAACGCAGTAGATGGGATGTATCCGATCAATTTTTGAGAAAGCCTCGAAAAATATTGGTAGCGTATGGGACAGACCGTTTAAAAAAAATGAGACTAGGAAATTAATATAAGTAATAAAAATAAATTAAAAAATTAAAGATAAGAAAGAAAGTTATAATGAATTAAATATCTAGATTATTATTAAGATAATACTAATACATAAAGTAACATTATTTATATAGCGTTTTAGGTGTAGGTTATTTGTTTTCAGTTTGGGTTACGGATAAGTTGCAGAAAAAAAAAGTATACTGCTTTGGTTTCAGAGTAGTTTTTAATATATTTATTTCTATTTCGGGTTGGGTCAGTCGGGAATTCTGCAGAACTTAAGTGGAAAAATAAATAAATAAATAAATAGATATACTAATTTCATATGTAAAAAATTATTTCGTTAAAAAATACATATTTTATATGCGCATTTAATTAAATATAAATATTAGCATGTGTGAACAAATCATTAACTTTAACACATTATCATTGTCATTAAATACTAAAATTAAAAAAAAAAATTAAATTAATAAAATGCAATAGTTCTAAAATATAAAATATTAAATATAAATGTATGAACATTAAAAAATTGAACACTGTTATCATTAACGTTAACATAAACATTTCTATATTTAACGTAAAATTTATTTTAAAACGAATTGGCAGAACTATATTAAACATAAAAATAAATCATTGATTTATAGATATATACCTTAATATATTGAATACAAAAATATTTAAATTAAAAAAATGAAATTATTAAATGCAATAAATTTTAAATGAAAAGATATGGGACGTTATACATTATTTACATTATATATATTATAAATTATAATCAGGGATGTAGTGGAGGGGCTACGGGGGTATACGCCGTATACCCTCTGGATTTTTTTAAGGAACAACGTATACCCTCTGTTTCTCAAGAAAGCTATAGTATGTACACTCTAGGGTATACGCTCTGCCTTGAGCGTATACCCTCTGCTTAGAGCGTATACCCTCTGCTTTTTTTACGACTACACCACTGATTATAATTACATTATATACATTATACATTATATTTACATTATATACATTATTACATTATGCATTATTTACATTAATACATCATTTAATACATATTTTATACTATTATATTTTTAATATAACAATAATATATTAAACAAAGTATTATAAAGTATTATAAAAATTAAAGAAAGTATTTTATATAAATGTACAAAATTAATATAAACAATTATATATTAAACATAACATATATTTAAAACCATACAGGCAGAACTATATTAAACCTAAAAATGTATATCGCAAAATGTCAATTTTGCGTGCACCAACGTCGGTTGATGACAACTATGTATGACTTACCGGTGAAAAGCAAACTTATTTGGATGGCAACCCGGTGGTGTTTGACAGTGTATAAGTACAACGCAGTAGATGGAAAGTATCCGACCAAGTTTTGAGAAAGCCTCAAAAAATATTGGTATCGTATCGGGCAGACCGCTTTTAAAAAGTTGAGTCTAGAAAATTAATATAAGTAATAAAAATAGATTAAAACATTAAAGATAAAAAAAGTTATAATGAATTAAATACCTAAATTATTATTAACATAATATTAATACATAAAATAACATAATTTCAAGAGCGTTCAAGATGGTGGTTAACTTTTTTTATTTTGGGTTAAGGTTTAGAGACAGAAAAAAACAGTATACTTGTTTGATTTCAGAGTAATTTTTAATTAAGCACTAAAATATCGAAAAAAAAATTTAATTAATAAAATGCAATAATTTTGAAATACAAAATATTAAATATAAATGTATGAACATTAAAAAATTGAACACTGTTATCATTAACGTTAACATAAACATTTGTATATTTAACGTAAAATTTATTTTAAAACGAATTGGCAGAACTATATTAAACAAAAATAAAACATTGATTTATAGATATATTCCTTAGTATATTAAATACAAAAATATTTAAATAAAAAAAATGAAATTATTAAATGCAATAAATTTGAAATGGAAAGCAAGAAATTTTTTACTTTAATCATATTTAAACGGTTATGTCCTGATGTACGAAGGAGAAAGGAGGTGGCCTACTGAGTTTGACAAACTTGCTAGAAACCTACGCTCTCAAATTTGGGAATTTTGTAGGTCGAAATATTCATCACTTTTCCCAATTAGTAATCGAAGCTTTATTTAATCGCGGAGTCTTCGGTATTACATAAATCTAAGATACTATTCTGAGATAGTGATATATATTTCGTATGAAAAAATTCCTGAAATTTGTAACGTTAGTTTCGAAGACAAGTTTCGTCTACTTAACACTAATTTTCCAGACGCCACGCTTGTGTTTTGTGGACCTAACCTTCTATTTTTTTAGAACAAGAGTTTCTAACAAAGGAACAATGGACTACAGAGCTACCACTAGCGGTGGTAGCTCTGCGGCCCACAGTTGAATTGCTGGAAGCTCCTGTTTTAGAAAAATGTCGTTGTTTGTCAGCTTGCAAATCAAAACCATAGTTGGAGGGTCATGACCACCGTACGGTGGGTGCCAGGCTGTGGTCATGATTTGCCAAGTGAAGCACAAGAAGTGGGACAAGGGCGCTTCTCATAAGAGCGAAGAGTTACGCACTCTTCACTCCGATGGGTTCACCGACACGAAAGTGACTTTCGTATGCGAAGTCATTAGCCGATATTCGTGCTACAGAGTGCATTCATAAATACTTTTCCCCTTTTCCCAAATTAATTTCCGCCAAATCAACATGTGAATGCGCGCATATTGCGTATGAATGCATTTTGCGCGCACCAATGCCGGATGACGACAACCATGTATGATTTATCGGTGAAAAATGACCTTATTTGGATGGCAACCCGGTGGTGTTTGGCAGTGCATAAGTACAACGCAGTAGATGGGATGTATCCGATCAATTTTTGAGAAAGCCTCGAAAAATATTGGTAGCGTATGGGACAGACCGTTTAAAAAAAATGAGACTAGGAAATTAATATAAGTAATAAAAATAAATTAAAAAATTAAAGATAAGAAAGAAAGTTATAATGAATTAAATATCTAGATTATTATTAAGATAATACTAATACATAAAGTAACAGTATTTATAGAGCGTTTTAGGTGTAGGTTATTTTTTTTCAGTTTGGGTTACGGATAAGTTGCAGAAAAAAAAAGTATACTGCTTTGGTTTCAGAGTAGTTTTTAATATATTTATTTCTATTTCGGGTTGGGTCAGTCGGGAATTCTGCAGAACTTAAGTGGAAAAATAAATAAATAAATAAATAGATATACTAATTTCATATGTAAAAAATTATTTCGTTAAAAAATACATATTTTATATGCGCATTTAATTAAATATAAATATTAGCATATGTGAACAAATCATCAACTTTAACACATTATCATTGTCATTAAATACTAAAATTAAAAAAAAAATTAAATTAATAAAATGCAATAGTTCTAAAATATAAAATATTAAATATAAATGTATGAACATTAAAAAATTGAACACTGTTATCATTAACGTTAACATAAACATTTCTATATTTAACGTAAAATTTATTTTAAAACGAATTGGCAGAACTATATTAAACATAAAAATAAATCATTGATTTATAGATATATACCTTAATATATTGAATACAAAAATATTTAAATTAAAAAAATGAAATTATTAAATGCAATAAATTTGAAATGAAAAGATATGGGACGTTATACATTATTTACATTATATATATTATAAATTATAATCAGGGATGTAGTGGAAGGGCTACGGGGGTATACGCCGTATACCCTCTGGATTTTTTTAAGGAACAGCGTATACCCTCTGTTTCTCAAGAAAGCTATTGTATGTACACTCTAGGGTATACGCTCTGCCTTGAGCGTATACCCTCCGCTTAGAGCGTATACCCTCTGCTTTTTTTACGACTACACCACTGATTATAATTACATTATATACATTATACATTATATTTACATTATATACATTATTACATTATGCATTATTTACATTAATACATCATTTAATACATATTTTATACTATTATATTTTTAATATAACAATAATATATTAAACAAAGTATTATAAAGTATTATAAAAATTAAAGAAAGTATTTTATATAAATGTACAAAATTAATATAAACAATTATATATTAAACATAACATATATTTAAAACCATACAGGCAGAACTATATTAAACCTAAAAATGTATATCGCAAATTGTCAATTTTGCGTGCACCAACGTCGGTTGATGACAACTATGTATGACTTACCGGTGAAAAGCAAACTTATTTGGATGGCAACCCGGTGGTGTTTGACAGCGTATAAGTACAACGCAGTAGATGGAAAGTATCCGACCAAGTTTTGAGAAAGCCTCAAAAAATATTGGTATCGTATCGGGCAGACCGCTTTTAAAAAGTTGAGTCTAGAAAATTAATATGAGTAATAAAAATAAATTAAAACATTAAAGATAAAAAAAAGTTATAATGAATTAAATACATAAATTATTATTAACATAATATTAATACATAAAATAACATAATTTCTAGAGCGTTCAAGATGCAGATTAACTTTTTTTATTTTGGGTTAAGGTTTAGAGACAGAAAAAAACAGTATACTTGTTTGATTTCAGAGTAATTTTTAATTAAGCTCTAAAATATCGAAAAAAAATTTAATTAATAAAATGCAATATTTTTGAAATACAAAATATTAAATATAAATGTATGAACATTAAAAAATTGAACACTGTTATCATTAACGTTAACATAAACATTAGTATATATAACGTAAAATTTATTTTAAAACGAATTGGCAGAACTATATTAAACAAAAATAAAACATTGATTTATAGATATATTCCTTAGTATATTAAATACAAAAATATTTAAATAAAAAAAATGAAATTATTAAATGCAATAAATTTGAAATGGAAAGCAATAAATGTTTTACTTTAATCATATTTAAACGGTTATGTCCTGATGTACGAAGGAGAAAGGAGGTGGCCTACTGAGTTTGACAAACTTGCTAGAAACCTACGCTCTCAAATTTGGGAATTTTGTAAGTCGAAATATTCATCACTTTTCCCAATTAGTAATCGAAGCTTTATTTAATCACGGAGTCTTCGGTATTACATAAATCTAAGATACTATTCTGAGATAGTGATATATATTTCGTATGAAAAAATTCCCGAAATTTGTAACGTTAGTTTCGAAGACAAGTTTCGTCTACTTAACACTAATTTTCCAGACACCACGCTTGTGTTTTGTGGACCTAACCTTCTATTTTTTTAGAACAAGAGTTTCTAATAAAGGAACAATGGACTACAGAGCTACCACTAGCGGTGGTAGCTCTGCGGCCCACAGTTGAATTGCTGGAAGCTCCTGTTTTAGAAAAATGTCGTTGTTTGTCAGCTTGCAAATCAAAACCATAGTTGGAGGATCATGGCCACCGTACGGTGGGTGCCAGGCTGTGGTCAAGATTTGCCAAGTGAAGCACAAGAAGTGGGACAAGGGCGCTTCTCATATGAGCGAAGAGTTACGCACTCTTCATTCCGATGGGTTCACCGACACGAAAGTGACTTTCGTATGCGAAGTCATTAGCCGATATTCGTGCAACAGAGTGCATTCATAAATACTTTTCCCCTTTTCCCAAATTAATTTCCGCCAAATCAACATGTGAATGCGCGCATATTGCGTATGAATGCATTTTGCGCGCACCAATGTCGGATGACGACAACCATGTATGATTTATCGGTGAAAAATGACCTTATTTGGATGGCAACCCGGTGGTGTTTGGCAGTGCATAAGTACAACGCAGTAGATGGGATGTATCCGATCAATTTTTGAGAAAGCCTCGAAAAATATTGGTAGCGTATGCGACAGACCGTTTAAAAAAAATTGAGCTAGGAAATTAATATAAGTAATAAAAATAAATTAAAAAATTAAAGATAAGAAAGAAAGTTATAATGAATTAAACATCTAGATTATTATTAAGATAATACTAATACATAAAGTAACATTATTTATAGAGCGTTTTAGGTGTAGGTTAATTTTTTTCAGTTTGGGTTAGGGATAAGTTGCAGAAAAAAAAGTATACTGCTTTGGTTTCAGAGTAGTTTTTAATATATTTATTTCTATTTCGGGTTGGGTCAGTCGGGAATTCTGAGGAACTTAAGTGGAAAAATAAATAAATAAATAAATAAATATACTAATTTCATATGTAAAAAATTATTTCGTTAAAAAATACGTAAACTTTTTTTATTTTGGGTTAAGGTTTAGAGACAGAAAAAAACAGTATACTTGTTTGATTTCAGAGTAATTTTTAATTAAGCACTAAAATATCGAAAAAAAAATTTAATTAATAAAATGCAATAATTTTGAAATACAAAATATTAAATATAAATGTATGAACATTAAAAAATTGAACACTGTTATCATTAACGTTAACATAAACATTTGTATATTTAACGTAAAATTTATTTTAAAACGAATTGGCAGAACTATATTAAACAAAAATAAAACATTGATTTATAGATATATTCCTTAGTATATTAAATACAAAAATATTTAAATAAAAAAAATGAAATTATTAAATGCAATAAATTTGAAATGGAAAGCAAGAAATTTTTTACTTTAATCATATTTAAACGGTTATGTCCTGATGTACGAAGGAGAAAGGAGGTGGCCTACTGAGTTTGACAAACTTGCTAGAAACCTACGCTCTCAAATTTGGGAATTTTGTAGGTCGAAATATTCATCACTTTTCCCAATTAGAAATCGAAGCTTTATTTAATCGCGGAGTCTTCGGTATTACATAAATCTAAGATACTATTCTGAGATAGTGATATATATTTCGTATGAAAAAATTCCCGAAATTTGTAACGTTAGTTTCGAAGACAAGTTTCGTCTACTTAACACTAATTTTCCAGACACCACGCTTGTGTTTTGTGGACCTAACCTTCTATTTTTTTAGAACAAGGGTTTCTAACAAAGGAACAATGGACTACAGAGCTACCACTAGCGGTGGTAGCTCTGCGGCCCACAGTTGAATTGGTGGAAGCTCCTGTTTTAGAAAAATGTCGTTGTTTGTCAGCTTGCAAATCAAAACCATAGTTGGAGGATCATGGCCACCGTACGGTGGGTTCCAGGCTGTGGTCAAGATTTGCCAAGTGAAGCACAAGAAGTGGGACAAGGGCGCTTCTCATATGAGCGAAGAGTTACGCACTCTTCACTCCGATGGGTTCACCGACACGAAAGTGACTTTCGTATGCGAAGTCATTAGCCGATATTCGTGCTACAGAGTGCATTCATAAATACTTTTCCCCTTTTCCCAAATTAATTTCCGCCAAATCAACATGTGAATGCGCGCATATTGCGTATGAATGCATTTTGCGCGCACCAATGCCGGATGACGACAACCATGTATGATTTATCGGTGAAAAATGACCTTATTTGGATGGCAACCCGGTGGTGTTTGGCAGTGCATAAGTACAACGCAGTAGATGGGATGTATCCGATCAATTTTTGAGAAAGCCTCGAAAAATATTGGTAGCGTATGGGACAGACCGTTTAAAAAAAATGAGACTAGGAAATTAATATAAGTAATAAAAATAAATTAAAAAATTAAAGATAAGAAAGAAAGTTATAATGAATTAAATATCTAGATTATTATTAAGATAATACTAATACATAAAGTAACATTATTTATAGAGCGTTTTAGGTGTAGGTTATTTTTTTCAGTTTGGGTTACGGATAAGTTGCAGAAAAAAAAAGTATACTGCTTTGGTTTCAGAGTAGTTTTTAATATATTTATTTCTATTTCGGGTTGGGTCAGTCGGGAATTCTGCAAAACTTAAGTGGAAAAATAAATAAATAAATAAATAGATATACTAATTTCATATGTAAAAAATTATTTCGTTAAAAAATACATATTTTATATGCGCATTTAATTAAATATAAATATTAGCATGTGTGAACAAATCATTAACTTTAACACATTATCATTGTCATTAAATACTAAAATTAAAAAAAAAAATTAAATTAATAAAATGCAATAGTTCTAAAATATAAAATATTAAATATAAATGTATGAACATTAAAAAATTGAACACTGTTATCATTAACGTTAACATAAACATTTCTATATTTAACGTAAAATTTATTTTAAAACGAATTGGCAGAACTATATTAAACAAAAATAAAACATTGATTTATAGATATATTCCTTAGTATATTAAATACAAAAATATTTAAATAAAAAAAATGAAATTATTAAATGCAATAAATTTAAAATGGAAAGCAATAAATGTTTTACTTTAATCATATTTAAACGGTTATGTCCTGATGTACGAAGGAGAAAGGAGGTGGCCTACTGAGTTTGACAAACTTGCTAGAAACCTACGCTCTCAAATTTGGGAATTTTGTAAGTCGAAATATTCATCACTTTTCCCAATTAGTAATCGAAGCTTTATTTAATCACGGAGTCTTCGGTATTACATAAATCTAAGATACTATTCTGAGATAGTGATATATATTTCGTATGAAAAAATTCCCGAAATTTGTAACGTTAGTTTCGAAGACAAGTTTCGTCTACTTAACACTAATTTTCCAGACACCACGCTTGTGTTTTGTGGACCTAACATTCTATTTTTTTAGAACAAGGGTTTCTAACAAAGGAACAATGGACTACAGAGCTACCACTAGCGGTGGTAGCTCTGCGGCCCACAGTTGAATTGCTGGAAGCTCCTGTTTTAGAAAAATGTCGTTGTTTGTCAGCTTGCAAATCAAAACCATAGTTGGAGGATCATGGCCACCGTACGGTGGGTGCCAGGCTGTGGTCAAGATTTGCCAAGTGAAGCACAAGAAGTGGGACAAGGGCGCTTCTCATATGAGCGAAGATTTACGCACTCTTCACTCCGATGGGTTCACCGACACGAAAGTGACTTTCGTATGCGAAGTCATTAGCCGATATTCGTGCTACAGAGTGCATTCATAAATACTTTTCCCCTTTTCCCAAATTAATTTCCGCCAAATCAACATGTGAATGCGCGCATATTGCGTATGAGTGCATTTTGCGCGCACCAATGCCGGATGACGACAACCATGTATGATTTATCGGTGAAAAATGACCTTATTTGGATGGCAACCCGGTGGTGTTTGGCAGTGCATAAGTACAACGCAGTAGATGGGATGTATCCGATCAATTTTTGAGAAAGCCTCGAAAAATATTGGTAGCGTATGGGACAGACCGTTTAAAAAAAATGAGACTAGGAAATTAATATAAGTAATAAAAATAAATTAAAAAATTAAAGATAAGAAAGAAAGTTATAATGAATTAAATATCTAGATTATTATTAAGATAATACTAATACATAAAGTAACATTATTTATAGAGCGTTTTAGGTGTAGGTTATTTGTTTTCAGTTTGGGTTACGGATAAGTTGCAGAAGAAAAAAAGTATACTGCTTTGGTTTCAGAGTAGTTTTTAATATATTTATTTCTATTTCGGGTTGGGTCAGTCGGGAATTCTGCAGAACTTAAGTGGAAAAATAAATAAATAAATAAATAGATATACTAATTTCATATGTAAAAAATTATTTCGTTAAAAAATACATATTTTATATGCGCATTTAATTAAATATAAATATTAGCATGTGTGAACAAATCATTAACTTTAACACATTATCATTGTCATTAAATACTAAAATTTAAAAAAAAAATTAAATTAATAAAATGCAATAGTTCTAAAATATAAAATATTAAATATAAATGTATGAACATTAAAAAATTGAACACTGTTATCATTAACGTTAACATAAACATTTCTATATTTAACGTAAAATTTATTTTAAAACGAATTGGCAGAACTATATTAAACATAAAAATAAATCATTGATTTATAGATACATACCTTAATATATTGAATACAAAAATATTTAAATTAAAAAAATGAAATTATTAAATGCAATAAATTTGAAATGAAAAGATATGGGACGTTATACATTATTTACATTATATATATTATAAATTATAATCAGGGATGTAGTGGAGGGGCTACGGGGGTATACGCCGTATACCCTCTGGATTTTTTTAAGGAACAGCGTATACCCTCTGTTTCTCAAGAAAGCTATAGTATGTACACTCTAGGGTATACGCTCTGCCTTGAGCGTATACCCTCCGCTTAGAGCGTATACCCTCTGCTTTTTTTACGACTACACCACTGATTATAATTACATTATATACATTATACATTATATTTACATTATATACATTATTACATTATGCATTATTTACATTAATACATCATTTAATACATATTTTATACTATTATATTTTTAATATAACAATAATATATTAAACAAAGTATTATAAAGTATTATAAAAATTAAAGAAAGTATTTTATAAAAATGTACAAAATTAATATAAACAATTATATATTAAACATAACATATATTTAAAACCATACAGGCAGAACTATATTAAACCTAAAAATGTATATCGCAAAATGTCAATTTTGCGTGCACCAACGTCGGTTGATGACAACTATGTATGACTTACCGGTGAAAAGCAAACTTATTTGGATGGCAACCCGGTGGTGTTTGGCAGTGTATAAGTACAACGCAGTTGATGGAAAGTATCCGACCAAGTTTTGAGAAAGCCTCAAAAAATATTGGTATCGTATCGGGCAGACCGCTTTTAAAAAGTTGAGTCTAGAAAATTAATATAAGTAATAAAAATAAATTAAAACATTAAAGATAAAAAAAAATTTATAATGAATTAAATACATAAATTATTATTAACATAATATTAATACATAAAATAACATAATTTCTAGAGCGTTCAAGATGCAGATTAACTTTTTTTATTTTGGGTTAAGGTTTAGAGACAGAAAAAAACAGTATACTTGTTTGATTTCAGAGTAATTTTTAATTAAGCTCTAAAATATCGAAAAAAAATTTAATTAATAAAATGCAATAATTTTGAAATACAAAATATTAAATATAAATGTATGAACATTAAAAAATTGAACACTGTTATCATTAACGTTAACATAAATATTTGTATATTTAACGTAAAATTTATTTTAAAACGAATTGGCAGAACTATATTAAACAAAAATAAAACATTGATTTATAGATATATTCCTTAGTATATTAAATACAAAAATATTTAAATAAAAAAAATGAAATTATTAAATGCAATAAATTTGAAATGGAAAGCAATAAATGTTTTACTTTAATCATATTTAAACGGTTATGTCCTGATGTACTAAGGAGAAAGGAGGTGGCCTACTGAGTTTGACAAACTTGCTAGAAACCTACGCTCTCAAATTTGGGAATTTTGTAAGTCGAAATATTCATCACTTTTCCCAATTAGTAATCGAAGCTTTATTTAATCACGGAGTCTTCGGTATTACATAAATCTAAGATACTATTCTGAGATAGTGATATATATTTCGTATGAAAAAATTCCCGAAATTTGTAACGTTAGTTTCGAAGACAAGTTTCGTCTACTTAACACTAATTTTCCAGACACCACGCTTGTGTTTTGTGGACCTAACCTTCTATTTTTTTTTAGAACAAGGGTTTCTAACAAAGGAACAATGGACTACAGAGCTACCACTAGCGGTGGTAGCTCTTCGGCCCACAGTTGAATTGCTGGAAGCTCCTGTTTTAGAAAAATGTCGTTGTTTGTCAGCTTGCAAATCAAAACCATAGTTGGAGGATCATGGCCACCGTACGGTGGGTGCCAGGCTGTGGTCAAGATTTGCCAAGTGAAGCACAATAAGTGGGACAAGGGCGCTTCTCATATGAGCGAAGAGTTACGCACTCTTCACTCCGATGGGTTCACCGACACGAAAGTGACTTTCGTATGCGAAGTCATTAGCCGATATTCGTGCAACAGAGTGCATTCATAAATACTTTTCCCCTTTTCCCAAATTAATTTCCGCCAAATCAACATGTGAATGCGCGCATATTGCGTATGAATGCATTTTGCGCGCACCAATGTCGGATGACGACAACCATGTATGATTTATCGGTGAAAAATGACCTTATTTGGATGGCAACCCGGTGGTGTTTGGCAGTGCATAAGTACAACGCAGTAGATGGGATGTATCCGATAAATTTTTGAGAAAGCCTCGAAAAATATTGGTAGCGTATGCGACAGACCGTTTAAAAAAAATTGAGCTAGGAAATTGATATAAGTAATAAAAATAAATTAAAAAATTAAAGATAAGAAAGAAAGTTATAATGAATTAAACATCTAGATTATTATTAAGATAATACTAATACATAAAGTAACATTATTTATAGAGCGTTTTAGGTGTAGGTTAATTTTTTTCAGTTTAGGTTAGGGATAAGTTGCAGAAAAAAAAGTATACTGCTTTGGTTTCAGAGTAGTTTTTAATATATTTATTTCTATTTCGGGTTGGGTCAGTCGGGAATTCTGCAGAACTTAAGTGGAAAAATAAATAAATAAATAAATAAATATACTAATTTCATATGTAAAAAATTGTTTCGTTAAAAAATACGTATTTTATAATCGCATTTAATTAAATATAAATATTAGCATGTGTGAAAAATCTTTAACTTTAACACATTATCATTGTCATTAAATACTAAAATTAAAAAAAAAAAATTAAATTAATAAAATGCAATAGTTCTGAAATATAAAATATCAAATATAAATGTATGAACATTAAAAAATTGAACACTGTTATCATTAACGTTAACATAAACATTTCTATATTTAACGTAAAATTTATTTTAAAACGAATTGGCAGAACTATATTAAACATAAAAATAAAACATTGATTTATAGATATATACCTTAATATATTGAATACAAAAATATTTAAATTAAAAAAAATGAAATTATTAAATGCAATAAATTTGAAATGAAAAGATATGGGACGTTATACATTATTTACATTCTATATATTATACATTATAATTACATTATATGCATTATACATTATATTTACATTATATACATTATTACATTATGCATTATTTACATTAATACATCATTTAATACATATTTTATACTATTATATTTTTAATATAACAATAATATATTAAGCAAAGTATTATAAAGTATTATAAAAATTAAAGAAAGTATTGAATATAAATGTACAAAATTAATATAAACAATTATATATTAAACATAACATATATTTAAAACCATACAGGCAGAACTATATTAAACCTAAAAATGTCAATCGCAAAATGTCAATTTTGCGTGCACCAATGTCGGTTGATGACAACTATGTATGACTTACCGGTGAAAAGCAACCTTATTTGGATGGCAATCCGCTGGTGTTTGGCAGTGGATAAGTACAACGCAGTAGATGGAAAGTATCCGACCAAGTTTTGAGAAAGCCTCAAAAAATATTGGTATCGTATCGGGCAGACCGCTTTTAAAAAGTTGAGTCTAGAAAATTAATATAAGTAATAAAAATAAATTAAAACATTAAAGATAAAAAAAGTTATAATGAATTAAATACCTAAATTATTATTAACATAATATTAATACATAAAATAACATAATTTCTAGAGCGTTCAAGATGCAGGTTAACTTTTTTTATTTTGGGTTAAGGTTTAGAGGCAGAAAAAAACAGTATACTTGTTTGATTTCAGAGTAATTTTTAATTAAGCACTAAAATATCGAAAAAAAATCTAATTAATAAAATGCAATAATTTTGAAATACAAAATATTAAATATAAATGTATGAACATTAAAAAATTGAACACTGTTATCATTAACGTTAACATAAACATTTGTATATTTAACGTAAAATTTATTTTAAAACGAATTGGCAGAACTATATTAAACATAAAAATAAAACATTGATTTATAGATATATTCCTTAAAATATTAAATACAAAAATATTTAAATAAAAATTATGAAATTATTAAATGTAATAAATTTGAAATGGAAAGCAATAAATGTTTTACTTTAATCATATTTAAACGGTTATGTCCTGATGTACGAAGGAGAAAGAAGGTGGCCTACTGAGTTTGACAAACTTGCTAGAAACCTACGCTCTCATATTTGGGAATTTCTAAGTCGAAATATTCATCACTTTTCCCAATTAGTAATCGAAGCTTTATTTAATCACGGAATCTTCGGTATTACATAAAACTGAGATACTTTTCTGAGATAGTGATATATATTTCGTATGAAAAAATTCCCGAAATTTGGAACGTTAGTTTTGAAGACAAGTTTCGTCTACTTAACACTAATTTTCCAGACACCACGCTTGTGTTTTGTGGACCTAACCTTCTATTTTTTTAGAACAAGGGTTTCTAACAAAGGAACAATGGACTACATAGCTACCACTAGTGGTGGTGGCTCTGCGGCCCACAGTTGAATTGCTGGAAGCTCCTGTTTTAGAAAAATGTCGTTGTTTGTCAGCTTGCAAATCAAAACCATAGTTGGAGGATCATGGCCACCGTACGGTGGGTGCCAGGCTGTGGTCAAGATTTGCCAAGTGAAGCGCAAGAAGTGGGACAAGGGCGCTTCTCATATGAGTGAAGAGTTATGCACTCTTCACTCCGATGGGTTCACCGACACGAAAGGGACGTTCGTATGCGAAGTCATTAGCCGATATTCGTGCAACAGAGTGCATTCATAAATACTTTTCCCCTTTTCACAAATTAATTTCCACCAAATCAACATGTGAATGCGCTCATATTGCGTATGAATGCATTTTGCGCGCACCAATCTCGGATGACGACAACCATGTATGATTTAACGGTGAAAAATGACCTTATTTGGATGGCAACCCGGTGGTGTTTGGCAGTGCATAAGTACAACGCAGTAGATGGGATGTATCCGATCAATTTTTGAGAAAGCCTCGAAAAATATTGGTAGCGTATGGGACAGACCGTTTAAAAAAAATTGAGACTAGGAAATTAATATAAGTAATAAAAATAAATTAAAAAATTAAAGATAAGAAAGAAAGTTATAATAAATTAAATATCTAGATTATTATTAAGATAATACTAATACATAATGTAACATTATTTATAGAGCGTTTTAGGTGTAGGTTAATTTTTTTTAGTTTGGGTTAGGGATAAGTTGCAGGAAAAAAAGTACACTGCTTTCGTTTCAGAGTAGTTTTTAATATATTTATTTCTATTTCGGGTTGGGTCAGTCGGGAATTCTGCAGAACTTATCGTATCGGGC
Source organism: Maratus speciosus (assembly GCA_963932465.1). Classification (NCBI taxonomy): domain Eukaryota; kingdom Metazoa; phylum Arthropoda; class Arachnida; order Araneae; family Salticidae; genus Maratus; species Maratus speciosus. The sequence goes on along the minus strand of OZ010793.1, from coordinate 15,893,365 downwards.
AGACCGCTTTTAAAAAGTTGAGTCTAGAAAATTAATATAATTAATAAAAATAAATTAAAACATTAAAGATAAAAAAAGTTATAATGAATTAAATACCTAAATTATTATTAACATAATATTAATACATAAAATAACATAATTTCTAGAGCCTTCAAGATGCAGGTTAACTTTTTTTTATTTTGGGTTAAGGTTTAGAGGCAGAAAAAAACAGTATACTTGTTTTATTTCAGAATAATCTTTAATGAAGCACTAAAATATCGAAAAAAAATTTAATTAATAAAATGCAATAATATTGAAATACAAAATATTAAATATAAATGTATGAACATTAAAAAATTGAACACTGTTATCATTAACGTTAACATAAACATTTGTATATTTAACGTAAAATTTATTTTAAAACGAATTGGCAGAACTATATTAAACATAAAAATAAAACATCGATATTAAATACAAAAATATTTAAATTAAAAAAAAATGAAATTATTAAATGCAATAAATTTGAAATGGAAAGCAATAAATGTTTTACTTTAATCATATTTAAACGGTTATGTCCTGATGTACGAAGGAGAAAGGAGGTGGCCTACTGAGTTTGACAAACTTGCTAGAAACCTACGCTCTCAAATTTGGGAATTTTGTAAGTCGAAATATTCATCACTTTTCCCAATTAGTAATCGAAGCTTTATTTAATCACGGAGTCTTCGGTATTACATAAATCTAAGATACTATTCTGAGATAGTGATATATATTTCGTATGAAAAAATTCCCGAAATTTGTAACGTTAGTTTCGAAGACAAGTTTCGTCTACTTAACACTAATTATCCAGACACCACGCTTGTGTTTTGTGGACCTAACCTTCTATTTTTTTAGAACAAGGGTTTCTAACAAAGGAACAATGGACTACAGAGCTACCACTAGCGGTGGTAGCTCTGCGGCCCACAGTTGAATTGCTGGAAGCTCCTGTTTTAGAAAAATGTCGTTGTTTGTCAGCTTGCAAATCAAAACCATAGTTGGAGGATCATGGCCACCGTACGGTGGGTGCCAGGCTGTGGTCAAGATTTGCCAAGTGAAGCACAAGAAGTGGGACAAGGGCGCTTCTCATATGAGCGAAGAGTTACGCACTCTTCACTCCGATGGGTTCACCGACACGAAAGTGACTTTCGTATGCGAAGTCATTAGCCGATATTCGTGCAACAGAGTGCATTCATAAATACTTTTCCCCTTTTCCCAAATTAATTTCCGCCAAATCAACATGTGAATGCGCGCATATTGCGTATGAATGCATTTTGCGCGCACCAATGTCGGATGACGACAACCATGTATGATTTATCGGTGAAAAATGACCTTATTTGGATGGCAACCCGGTGGTGTTTGGCAGTGCATAAGTACAACGCAGTAGATGGGATGTATCCGATCAATTTTTGAGAAAGCCTCGAAAAATATTGGTAGCGTATGCGACAGACCGTTTAAAAAATATTGAGCTAGGAAATTAATATAAGTAATAAAAATAAATTAAAAAATTAAAGATAAGAAAGAAAGTTATAATGAATTAAACATCTAGATTATTATTAAGATAATACTAATACATAAAGTAACATTATTTATAGAGCGTTTTAGGTGTAGGTTAATTTTTTTTCAGTTTGGGTTAGGGATAAGTTGCAGAAAAAAAAGTATACTGGTTTGGTTTCAGAGTAGTTTTTGATATATTTATTTCTAATTCGGGTTAGGTGAGTCGGGAATTCTGCAGAACTTAAAAGTGCACATAATAAATAAATAAATAAATGGAAATAATTTCACTAAACAATACAATTTTATATGCACATTTAATTAAATATAAATATTAGCATGTGTAAATACGATTATATTAAATATAAATTCATGACCATTACTATCATTTACATTAACACGAACACACACACACACATATATATATATACATAATTTAAAAAAATTTAACTTAAAAGCAGAAACATATGAAACAATAAAACAAATCATTATGTTAACCGGAGAGGACACGCGCCGGACCTTATAGACCCGGAGTGTGTACGGTTTATACAATTGTCACCACTACCTCTTTTAAAGTAATCTTCAATTTCTTTTATCGCAAAATTCTTTTCGTTTAAGTAAGATGACGACTATTATTTGTATTTATGTGTAACAAAGAAAAAACCATTCATACTCTGGGTATACGTGCATTCTCCCGTGTTAATAATAATAAAGACATAAAAAATAATACATACGATGGTATGAAAGGTAAGCGGTTCTGATGATGTACATTTTTTTGATAAGCTCGGGTAATGTTTAGTATACCATTCTGATGACAGACGGGTCCGTGTCCTGTTCCGCCCTGTTTCGTTCGATTGCATATGTACTGACGGGTTCCGCATCGGTTACTTGCAATTTATTGCATGTACCTTACGTATGAGGGTTCAGAGGATGGGGTTTACATAAAATAAAAAGCAAAACAAGGAATAATAACTTACAAACCACAAAAAAGTATAAATAAAGAAATGCCATATGAAAGAAAATTAGAACACATCATAGAATGAACTATAAAACAGAAAGAAAAAAGAAAAAAAATTATATTATGCAAAAATCATTAACCCGGGAGGACGCGCGCCGGGCCTGGTAGACCCGGAGTGTACACGGTTTTTACAACTGTCAGCACTATCTATATTATAAAGGACAAACATATCTGTGCGTAACGCATACGTCATTTTGTGAATGGCAACACTTTGATATTTGAAAAGAAATTTCGGTTTTACAATTTTCCCTACTGCAAATTTTTAAACTTCTAAATATCGCACATTTTCAATTTTTACACCTTAGTACAGGAAAAAAATGTGCTTTTAAATGCAATTTGTTTGAAAGCTTTATCTCAATTTACTTTTGAGATATTAATTTTTTTGTAGTTTTTAATACAAATTTTGTAATCGTGGCAACTGAAATACTCCATTTATATTGAAAGTAAAGGGAAAATAGTCATGGTTGATTATTTTTATTGATAATATCTTTATTGATGCCATTTTCACATTACAAATAAAAGAAACTTTTTTATGATTTTTGAACAGAAAATGATGTCAGACATTAAAAAACACGCATTCTTCTTCATAAATCAGTTACAATTCAATATTTTTACATTACGTAGGCACTGAGTTTGAGACGCTAGGCAAAATGATTCAGTGAGTAAAAATGATGTCATATTAAAAACAAAGCGATCATTTTTTTTTTTTTTTTTTTTTGATAAAACTAAATATTTGACCAATACTAAATGGCCAATACTAAGACAACTAAAGGCAAAATTCTGAAATTTTTTTCGCGGATACTGAGATTAGAACTTAAAATTTGTGCGAATGTTCACATGAAAAGTTGTATCGGAAAAACGTGACTTAAAGTTTGGAAATCCATTCATTAATAACCTATTGCGCGTTAAAATACTTTCAAATTGTGAATTTGAATGGTGCGTATGTAAATTATGAGAATGTGAAAATAACGTACAGTTTAGATTTTGTGGGAGGAAATTTTATGATGTGACAAAGCGAAATACATTTTAGTGATTTTTCATCCCATATAAAACAAACATAAGAGCCTCAATCGAAAAAATTCATCATAATTACTCATCTTGATTACGTATTCTAATACAGTTTAGTTTTTCAATAATTCAAGCAGTTGAAGTTTGTGGAAATAATATTTCGGTAATTTTAGGTTAAAAATATTATTTGTTTTAAAAGTTAGACAATCAATGTAAGATGGAATTTTTTATTGTAATTATTTTTGTAGGTTTAGTATAAATTCGATCTGACAGTTCCTTTCTAACATTTAAGTTCGTCGAATTTCGACGGGTTCCAACTCGTCTTTTTAAAAGTAATCTTCAACTTATTTTATCGCAAAATACTCTTCGTTTAAACAAGATGAAGATTATTATTTGTATTTATTGGTGACAAAGTAAAATCCATTCATAGCCTGGGAATGCGTGCGTTCTCCCGGTTTAATAATAATAATAAAGACATAAAAAATAATACATACGATGGTATCAAAGAAAAGATATTTTAGTTATGTTAGCGGAACGAAATTTCTGGTCGTTTCTGTACAGCAGGCATCTATTTTGCTCGGAAAGGGGCTGAATTTTCCTGGGCGATTCTGATAATGTATAGTTTTGGATAAGCTCGGATAAAGTTCTGGGCGGTTCTGATGATGTACATTTTTTGGGTAAGCTCGGGTAAAGTTTAGTATACCGTTCTGATGACAGACGGGTCCGTGTCCAGTTCCGACCGGTTTCGTTCGATAGCATATGTACTGGCGGGTTCCGTATCCGTTACTTGCAATTTATTGCATGTACCTTACGTATGAGGGTACAGAGGGTGGGTTTTAACATAAAATAAAAAGGAAAACAAGGAATAACAACTTACAAATCACAAAAAAGTATAAATAAAGAAATGCCATATGAAAGAAAATTAGAACACATCATAGAATGAACTATAAAAAAGAAAGAAGAAGAAACAAAAAAATTTATATTATGCAAAAATCATTAACCCGGGAAGACGCGCGCCGGGCCTGATAGACCCGGAGTGTACACGGTTTTTAGAACTGTCACCACTATCTTTTTAAAAGTAATCTTCAACTTCTTGTGCGTTCTCCCGTGTTAATAATAATAAAGACATAAAAAATAATACATACGATGGTATCAAAGAAAAGAGATTTTAGTTATGTTCGCGGAAAGAAATTTCTGGTCGTTTCTGAACAGCAGGCATCTATTCTGCTCAGAAAGGGGCTGAAATTTCCTGGGCGGTTCTGATAATGTATATTTTTGGATAAACTCGGATAAAGTTCTGGGCGGTTCTGATGATGTACATTTTTTGGATAAGCTCGGGTAAAGTATAGTATACCGTTCTGATGACAGACGGGTCCGTATCCAGTTCCGACCGGTTTCGTTCGATAGCATATGTACTGGCGGTTTCCGTATCCGTTACTTGCAATTTATTGCATGTACCTTACGTATAAGGGTTCAGAGGGTGGGTTTTATCATAAAATAAAAAGGAAAACAAGGAATAACAACTTAAAAATCACAAAAAAGTATAAATAAAGAAATGCCATTTGAAAGAACATCAGAACACATCATAGAATGAACTATAAAAAAGAAAGAAGAAGAAACAAAAAAATTTGTATTATGCAAAAATCATTAACCCGGGAGAACGCGCGCCGGTCCTGATAGACTCGGAGTGTACACGGTTTTTCAACTCTCACCACTATCTTTTTAAAGGTAATCTTCAACTTCTTGTGCGTTCTCCTGTGTCAATTTATTGCATGTACCTTACGTATGAGGGTTCAGCGGGTGGGTTTTAACATAAAATAAAAGGGAAAACAAGGAATAACAACTTACAAATCACAAAAAGGTATAAATAAAGAAATGCCATATGAAAGAAAATTTGAACACATCATAGAATGAACTATAAAAAAGAAAGAAGGAGAAAAAAAAATTTATATTATGCAAAAATCATTAATTCGGAGGACGCGCACGTGCCTGATAGACCCGGAGTGTACACGGTTTTTAGAACTGTCACCACTATCTTTTTAAAAGTAATCTTCAACTTCTTGTGCGTTCTCCCCTGTTAATAATAATAAAGACATAAAAAATAATACATACGATGGTATCAAAGATAAGAGATTTTAGTTATGTTCGCGGAACGAAATTTCTGGTCCTTTCTGTACAGCAGGCATCTATTTTGCTGGGAAAGGGGCTGAATTTTCCTGGGCGATTCTGATAATGTATAGTTTTGGATAAGCTCGGATAAAGTTCTGGGCGGTTCTGATGATGTACATTTTTTGGATAAGCTCGGATAAAGTTCTGGGCGGTTCTGATGATGTACATTTTTTGGATAAGCTCGGATAAAGTTTAGTATACCGTTCTCATGACAGACGGGTCCGTGTCTAGTTCCGACCGGTTTCGTTCGATAGCATATGTACTGGCGGGTTCCGTATCCGTTACTTGCAATTTATTGCATGTACCTTACGTATGAGGGTTCAGAGGGTGGGTTTTAACATAAAATAAAAAGGAAAACAAGGAATAACAACTTACAAATCACAAATAAGTATAAATAAAGAAATGCCATATGAAAGAAAATTTGAACACATCATAGAATGAGCTATAAAAAAGAAAGAAGAAGAAACAAAAAAATTTGTATTATGCAAAAATCATTAACCCGGGAGGACGCGCGCCGGGCCTGATAGACTCGGAGTGTACACGTTTTTTACAACTCCCACCACTATCTTTTTAAAATTTAATCTTCAACTTCTTGTGCGTTCTCCCGTGTTAATAATAATAAAGACATAAAAAATAATACATACGATGGTATCAAAGATAAGAGATTTTAGTTATGTTCGCGGAACGAAATTTCTGGTCGTTTCTGTACAGCAGGCATCTATTCTGCTCGGAAAGGGGCTGAATTTTCCTGGGCGGTTCTGATAATGTATATTTTTGGATAAACTCGGATAAAGTTCTGGGCGGTTCTGATGATGTACATTTTTTGGATAAGCTCGGGTAAAGTTTAGTATACCGTTCTGATGACAGACGGGTCCGTGTCCAGTTCCGACCGGTTTCGTTCGATAGCATATGTACTGGCGGGTTCCGTATCCGTTACTTGCAATTTATTGCATGTACCTTACGTATGAGGGTTCAGAGGGTGGGTTTTATCATAAAATAAAAAGTGAAACAAGGAATAACAACTTACAAATCACAAAAAAGTATAAATAAAGAAATGCCATATGAAAGAAAATTAGAACACATCATAGAATGAACTATAAAAAAGAAAGAAGAAGAAACAAAAAAATCTGTATTATGCAAAAATCATTAACCCGGGAGGACGCGCGCCGGGCCTGATAGACTCGGAGAGTACACGGTTTTTACAACTCTCACCACTATGTTTTTAAAAGTAATCTTCAACTTCTTGTGCGTTGTCCCGTGTCAATAATAATAAAGACATAAAAAATAATACATACGATGGTATCAAAGATAAGAGATTTTAGTTATGTTCGCGGAACGAAATTTCTGGTCGTTTCTGTACAGCAGGCATCTATTCTGCTCGGAAAGGGGCTGAATTTTCCTGGGCGATTCTGATAATGTATAGTTTTGGATAAGCTCGGATGAAGTCCTGGGCGGTTCTGATGATGTACATTTTTTGGATAAGCTCGGGTAAAGTTTAGTATACCGTTCTGATGACAGACGGGTCCGTGTCTAGTTCCGACCGGTTTCGTTCGATAGCATATGTACTGGCGGGTTCCGTATTCGTTACTTGCAATTTATTGCATGTACCTTACGTATGAGGGTTCAGAGGGTGGGTTTTAACATAAAATAAGAAGGAAAACAAGGAATAACAACTTACAATTCACAAAAAATTATAAATAAAGAAATGCCATATGAAAGAAAATTAGAACACATCATAGAATGAGCTATAAAAAAGAAAGAAGAAGAAACAAAAAAAATTGTATTATGCAAAAATCATTAACCCTGGAGGACGCGCGCCGGGACTGATAGACTCGGAGTGTACACGTTTTTTACAACTCCCACCACTATCTTTTTAAAATTTAATCTTCAAGTTCTTGTGCGTTCTCCTGTGTTAATAATTATAAAGACATAAAAAATAATACATACGATGGTATCAAAGATAAGAGATTTTAGTTATGTTCGCGGAACGAATTTTCTGGTCGTTTCTGTACAGCAGGCATCTATTTTGCTCGGAAAGGGGCTGAATTTTCCTGGGCGATTCTGATAATATATAGTTTTGGATAAGCTCGGATAAAGTTCTGGGCGGTTCTGATGATGTACATTTTTTGGATAAGCTGGGATAAAGTTTAGTATACCGTTCTGATGACAGACGGGTCCGTGTCTAGTTCCGACCGGTTTCGTTCGATAGCATATGTACTGGCGGGTTCCGTATCCGTTACTTGCAATTTATTGCATGTACCTTACGTATGAGGGTTCAGAGGGTGGGTTTTAACATAAAATAAAAAGGAAAACAAGGAATAACAACTTACAAATCACAAATAAGTATAAATAAAGAAATGCCATATGAAAGAAAATTTGAACACATCATAGAATGAGCTATAAAAAAGAAAGAAGAAGAAACAAAAAAATTTGTATTATGCAAAAATCATTAACCCGGGAGGACGCGCGCCGGGCCTGATAGACTCGGAGTGTACACGTTTTTTACAACTCCCACCACTATCTTTTTAAAATTTAATCTTCAACTTCTTGTGCGTTCTCCCGTGTTAATAATAATAAAGACATAAAAAATAATACATACGATGGTATCAAAGATAAGAGATTTTAGTTATGTTCGCGGAACGAAATTGCTGGTCGTTTCTGTACAGCAGGCATCTATTCTGCTCGGAAAGGGGCTGAATTTTCCTGGGCGGTTCTGATAATGTATATTTTTGGATAAACTCGGATAAAGTTCTGGGCGGTTCTGATGATGTACATTTTTTGGATAAGCTCGGGTAAAGTTTAGTATACCGTTCTGATGACAGACGGGTCCGTGTCCAGTTCCGACCGGTTTCGTTCGATAGCATATGTACTGGCGGGTTCCGTATCCGTTACTTGCAATTTATTGCATGTACCTTACGTATGAGGGTTCAGAGGGTGGGTTTTATCATAAAATAAAAAGTGAAACAAGGAATAACAACTTACAAATCACAAAAAAGTATAAATAAAGAAATGCCATATGAAAGAAAATTAGAACACATCATAGAATGAACTATAAAAAAGAAAGAAGAAGAAACAAAAAAATCTGTATTATGCAAAAATCATTAACCCGGGAGGACGCGCGCCGGGCCTGATAGACTCGGAGAGTACACGGTTTTTACAACTCTCACCACTATGTTTTTAAAAGTAATCTTCGACTTCTTGTGCGTTGTCCCGTGTCAATAATAATAAAGACATAAAAAATAATACATACGATGGTATCAAAGATAAGAGATTTTAGTTATGTTCGCGGAACGAAATTTCTGGTCGTTTCTGTACAGCAGGCATCTATTCTGCTCGGAAAGGGGCTGAATTTTCCTGGGCGATTCTGATAATGTATAGTTTTGGATAAGCTCGGATGAAGTTCTGGGCGGTTCTGATGATGTACATTTTTTGGATAAGCTCGGGTAAAGTTTAGTATACCGTTCTGATGACAGACGGGTCCGTGTCTAGTTCCGACCGGTTTCGTTCGATAGCATATGTACTGGCGGGTTCCGTATCCGTTACTTGCAATTTATTGCATGTACCTTACGTATGAGGGTTCAGAGGGTGGGTTTTAACATAAAATAAAAAGGAAAACAAGGAATAAATACTTAAAAATCACAAAAAGTATAAATAAAGAAATGCCATATGAAAGAAAATTAGAACACATCATAGATTGAGCTATAAAAAAGAAAGAAGAAGAAACAAAAAAAATTATACTATGCAAAAATCATTAACCCGAGAGGACGCGGGCCGGTTTAAAAGTAATCTTCAACTCCCTGTGCGTTCTCCCGTGTTAATAATAATAAAGACATAAAAAATAATACATACGATGTTATCAAAGATAAGAGATTTTAGTTATGTTCGCGGAACGATATTTCTGGTCCTTTCTGTACAGCAGGCATCTATTCTGCTCGGAAAGAGGCTGAATTTTCCTGGGCGGTACTGATAATGTATATTTTTGGATAAGCTCGGATAAAGTTCTGGGCGGTTCTGATAATGTAAATTTTTTGGATAAGCTCGGGTAAAGTTTAGTATACCGTTCTGATGACAGACGGGTCCGTGTCTAGTTCCGACAGGTTTCGTTCGATAGCATATGTACTGGCGGGTTCCGTATCCGTTACTTGCAATTTATTGCATGTACCTTACGTATGAGGGTTCAGAGGGTGGGTTTTAACATAAAATAAAAAGGAAAACAAGGAATAACAACTTACAATTCACAAAAAATTATAAATAAAGAAATGCCATATGAAAGAAAATTAGAACACATCATAGAATGAACTATAAAAAAGAAAGAAGAAGAAACAAAAAAATTTGTATTATGCAAAAATCATTAACCCGGGAGGACGCGCGCCGGGCCTGATAGACCCGGAGTGTACACGGTTTTTACAACTCTCACCACTATCTTTTTAAAAGCAATCTTCAACTTCTTGTGCGTTCTCCCGTGTCAATAATAATAAAGACATAAAAAATAATACATACGATGGTATCAAAGATAAGAGATTTTAGTTATGTTCGCGGAACGAAATTTCTGGTCGTTTCTGCTCGGCATATATTCTGCTCGGAAAGGGGCTGAATTTTCCTGAACGGATCTGATAATGTATATTTTTGGATAAGCTCGGATAAAGTTCTGGGCGGTTCTGATAATGTAAATTTTTTGGATAAGCTCGGGTAAAGTTTAGTATACCGTTCTGATGACAGACGGGTCCGTGTCTAGTTCCGACAGGTTTCGTTCGATAGCATATGTACTGGCGGGTTCCGTATCCGTTACTTGCAATTTATTGCATGTACCTTACGTATGAGGGTTCAGAGGGTGTGTTTTAACATAAAATAAAAAGGAAAACAAGGAATAACAACTTACAAATCACAAAAAGGTATAAATAAAGAAATGCCATATGAAAGAAAATTAGAACACATCATAGAATGAGCTATAAAAAAGAAAGAAGAAGAAACAAAAAAATTTGAATTATGCAAAAATCATTAACCCGGGAGGACGCGCGCCGGACAGTCGGTCACCTGTCCTCGCCTCCTCTAAGGACAGATATGGTGATATGCAAGTAAAAAAGTAATTATAAGAAAAAGAATGGGGTTATTCATTTTCTGTCTTGTACGCGAATCTTTTTATCTATTTGACATTTTTAATGCACTGTACTAAGCTTTTATTTTTGACATTTTCGGGTAGAAAATATTTTTTACACAAACTTCACACGCATATATATATATTGTATAAAACGGCAAACCAAATTTTCATCTGACGTTCCTTGCGCGAGGCGCCCAGAACACATGCCCCCTCTGCCCCCCCCATAGTTTCAAACCCTGACTTCTTCTCCCATTTATTTTTATCGTACCGGACAATCATTTGACGTCGCGCCCATAGCAAGACGGGAAAAAAGAAAGCTCCAAAAAGAATAGAACAGCCTTCATGGTATCTTTTCAACAGAAAAGTAGTCACATTCAAACAAAATCTTCATTTGGCGCCCTTTTCGCCTTCCGTTCTGACGTCCGGGGCACATAACTCTGCACCCCCCCTCCAGGATCGGTTATCGGCGAGGGACAGTTTTACACAAAAGAGAGGAGTAGAGACTGACCTATTGGCCTTGGAAAATGTTAGCGATTTTCCTTTTTGCAGTCTTCTTATTATAGATGAATCTTTTTACATTATTTGTAAATTTTAATACATTTGGTTCAGTTTTCCTTTTGGATTTTCCGGCTGCGAGACATTTTTATGCAAATTCGATATATATACATATACATTTTTGTATGTAAAGACAAAAAAAAAACTTCATTTGGCGCCCCCCTACGCTTTCTGTTCTGGCGCCCGGGGTACAGAAGGTTGGGGGGGGCATGTGCCCCCCCGTGCCCCCCGACGCTACGCCTATGCCTGAGTGTACACGGTTTTTACAACTCTCACCACTATCTTTTTAAAAGCAATCTTCAACTTCTTGTGCGTTCTCCCGTGTTAATAATAATCAAGACATAAAAAATAATACATACGATGGTATCAAGGATAAGAGATTTTAGTTATGTTCGCGGAACGAAATTTCTGGTCGTTTCTGTACAGCAGGCATCTATTCTGCTCGGAAAGGGGCTGAATTTTCCTGGGCGGTTCTGATGATGTATATTTTTGGATAAGCTCGGATAAAGTTCTGGGCGGTTCTGATGATGTACATTTTTTGGATAAGCTCGGGTAAAGTTTAGTATACCGTTCTGATGACAGACGGGTCCGTGTCCAGTTCCGACCGGTTTCGTTCGATAGCATATGTACTGGCGGGTTCCGTATCCGTTACTTGCAATTTATTGCATGTACCTTACGTATGAGGGTTCAGAGGGTGGGTTTTAACATAAAATAAAAAGGAAAACAAGGAATAACAACTTACAAATCACAAAAAAGTATAAATAAAGAAATGCCATATGAAAGAAAATTAGAACACATCATAGAATGAACTATAAAAAAGAAAGAAGAAGAAACAAAAAAAATTATATTATGCAAAACTCATTAACCCGGGAGGACGCGCGTCGAGCCTGATAGACCCGGAGTGTACACGGTTTTTACAACTCTCACTGTGAAATTTTGCAAACCCCTTCTTTTCTCAGCCAGACTGATTAGGCGCCAGTGATCCCAGGTCACGTGGTCTGACTAGAGAATTAATATTAAAAAACATTTTTTCTTTCGTGTTCTTTTTTAGTTTAGTTTGTTATTGCGAATGTGAATCTCGAAAGCAGCATGCTGGCTGTGTATTTCTTGATCTTCCGAAAAGGGAGAAATAAATATTCTTGAACATATAAAAGAAATTATCTTGAATTCCCAGTGTGGAATATTTACATGTTTTTAAAGAAATATTATCCAAATGTTTTCATTGTAAATACTGTAAATATTTATAAGTGTAAATAGAATTAACAAAGTTTTTAATCATCCTGTGCTTGACTTGGACTTATACTGAACAACACCAGCACCATTTTCAGTTGTGAAAATATGCTCGATTAATTTAATACTATTTAATTCAAAATAATGTGATTTTACATGAATCGTGAAATTTTCATCTAATAAGCTCTCCCAACTTTGATTTGAATTGTGATAACGTGAAATTTCGTGGAATATATGAAGATTATTCTTCATGTTTTGGTGCCTCAAGAACCCGAAAAAAGGTAAGAAATACCTTTATTATTCTGCATGACTGTTGATTTCTTGAAAATATACATTTTTCATGATCATTTATTTTGAAAATTGAATTTAATTTTAAACATGGATAAGACAGATAAACTTTAAAGTAAAAGAGCTACTGTTCGTGCAGCAGTTACAAAATTAATCACAAAATGTGATACATTATTATCTGTTGACATTGATAAGACTGATTGCGATTCTTTAATGGAATCGTTAGAGCTCGTAAATGAAAAGGAAGCTCAACTAAAGGAGTTAGATTTCGAAATAGATGAGCTAATTCACGAAAAAACTGAATATGAAAAAGAACTAAAATCGGTAGAAGAATATTCTGAAAAAATATCAAGTTTGAAATTTAAAATTAAGATGAGGCTTAAAAAATGTAAAATCGAAACTGAACCAAAAGTTTTACTAGAGTCAAGTAACGGCTCAAAAATCGGTAGTAAACCAGTTTCGGCGGTGAAGCTTCCTAAACTTAACATAGAAAAATTTTCTGGTGATGCAAGCCAGTTCTTAGAATTTTTTAATTTATTTACTAGTGCGATAGATTCAAACGAATCGTTATCAAAAATTGAAAAATTCCAATACCTGAAATCTTTGTTGTCTGGACCTGCATATAATATTGTAGCTGGTTTTGAACTGACAGATCAAAATTATTCAACTTGTTTAAAATTGTTAGAAGAGAGGTATGGTAAGCGGGAAAATATCATAAACTGTTACATGAACAAAATCCTGAATCTTGAGCCAGTAAAATCCTCTAACAATGTTGCTTCTTTAAGAAAGTTGTGTGATAATATTGAAACGTGTATGAGAAATCTTGATGTGTTAGGAGTAACATCGGGCTCTTATGGCCATTTATTATTACCCATACTAATAAGATTATTACCCGAAAATTCGATTCTAGATTTTCATCGAAAACGTGATCCCGATAAGGACTGTGAAGTCACCGATTTAATAAATTTTATTAAAACGGAATTAAGATGTCGTGAAGCTACTAATTTAGTAAACAATTCCCAAAGCAAAGCTTATGAAAATTCTAAAACTAAATATGAAAATTCTTCAAGTAAATATCAAAATTTTCCTCAAAAGAAAAATATACCTTCAGCTGCTGCTTTAAATACATCTACAAAACAGTTTTGCATATTTTGCAAGTCTTCTGATCATGTAGGACTAAATTGTTCGAAATTCACTGATGAACAAAAACGATATAAATTAAAGAAAGAAGGCCGCTGTTACAAATACACAAATAAGTCACATTTATCTGTAAACTGTAGAACAAAAATTAACTTTTGTTCCAAATGTGGTAACACTACCCATAGTCCTTTGTTTTGTTTTAAAGAAACAGCAAAAGAAAATCCTGAAAAAGAAATGAAAGGTGCAATTGTATCTATGATGTCGGAACAAAAATATAAACAAAATAAAGCAACTATATTGCAGACTTGTACAGTTTCTGTGTCTGCTGGTAAACAATGCTTGTTGGCTCGCGTTTTATGTGATAGTGGTTCAGAAAAATGCTTCGTGAAGAGATCGCTAGTACAAAAATTAAAATTAAAGCCATTGCGAAGAGAAAATTTATTAGTTTATCCTTTTGGGCGGAGACGCCCTTATGAATCTTGTTATGAAGTAGTTGCTCTAGAATTATCCAGTGTTGTGCAGCCTATTAACTCGATAAATATCGAAGCTCTTGTGGTTGATAATATAACTGGAGCTTCTGTGAAAACCCTAGAACCAGAACTTCTAGACATAATGAGAACAAGAGGCTTTAAGCCTGCTGATACAGGTCTTGAACAGGAAATAAATATTTTGCTAGGGTCTGACTTTTTGTGGAAAATATTAAAGGGAATCGAGGGAAAATTGACAAAAGAATTATACGTTGCAGAAACTATTTTCGGTCATACGGTGCAAGGGCAGATAGAGTCTAATAAAAAAGAAGTAGCTTGTTTGCGTGTTTCAGTTGAAAATATGAATACTCAGCTGAAAGCATTTTGGGATCTTGAATCAATTGGCATTGCTGAAAGCAATGAAAAGAACATTACCGATCATGAGGTAATAAAAGAATTTAAAGAAAATTTAAAATTCGTAAATGGGCGTCATGAAGCAAAATTATTGTGGAAAAATTCTCGTGAATTGCTTAGAAATAATCTTGAAGTAGCAAAGAAGCGGTTTTCTAGTTTAGAAAATAAATTCTTGCAAAACGATTCTTTATTTAAAGAATATAACTCCATTTTGCTAGAGCAGTTTAATGAGGGTGTAATAGAATTGTGCACCGAGAAACATTCTAATAATTTCTATTACATGCCACACAGACCTGTTATCCGTGACGATAAAACTACAACAAAAATGCGCATAGTCTATGATGCTTCTTCCAAATATAGTGATTCTCTATCCTAAAACGAATGTTTGAATCACGGCCCTAACTTTAATTCTAATGTTTTAGATGATGAAAACATTCCTGTTTCGTGTTCTGAACCCCCAAATACTTCCTTGAAAATTTTAGAACTGATCTGGAACAATACAGAAGATAAATTAGGACTAGAATTACGACCCTTGTTAGAAAAATTAAATAATGATTCTTCTATTAAACGCAATGTTTTGAAAATTGCAACTATGTTCTTTGATTCAGCCGGATTTATTGCTTTTGTTTCTGGTGAACTAGAAAATGATTGGCAAAATTGGCTTTCAGAAATCCCGGCTCTCGCTCACTTGAAAATTCCCTGGCAGTATTTTAGCAACCTGATCATGGAAAAGGAGCATCTCCAGTTGCATATTTTTCCTGCTGCTAACCCTAATGTGTATGTTCCTGAATTTCTTTCCTTGCCCGAAGATCAGTGGCCTAGCGTTAAAATTATCGCTACACAATTACCTGATGTTTCTGAAGAGAAGTCTAAAAAAGCAGCCACCATTTCTTGCGTTGTTCAAACAAATAAATCTGATGAAATTCTCATTTTTATTCTTGAAAAGTATAGCTCCCTATAGAAATTGTATCGAGTAACTGTATGGATATTTATATTTATTTCTAATGTAAAATTAAAGGTAGAAAAAAGAAAATTTTCAGAATTATCAGCTGAGGAAATGTTACATGCTGAAAATTTTTGGTTAAAGCTAGTGCAGGAAAAAAGTTTCCCTGAAGTTATTAAAAGCTTGAAATGTAACAAGAGTATCCCTAAAGAATCGAATCTTCTACAGTTAAATCCTATGTTGTCAGATGAAGGTTTGCTGTTGGTACGAGGACGGTTACAAAAGTCTAACTCCTTATTTTATGAAAAACATCCCGTAGTGATTCCTGCAAAACATAAATTGACTGAATTAATCGTGAAAGATGCACATGAAAAAGTTTTTCATTCAGGAGTGTCCAGTACATTGGTACAAACGCGTGAAAAGTTTTGGATTTTAAGATCAAGGCAGTGCATAAAATCAATCCTAAACAAACGTGCAATCTCAAAGAAATTTAGCATTCGCCCTGGTCAACTAGTTGTAGCAACTCTAGAGCATATCTTGTGTTTACCTGCAACCAAAGAATCCTTAGTGAAACGCTTCCGTTTGCGCGAGACTCTTCTGAATCATTTTTGGAAGCGCTTGAAAAATGAGTGCCTCTCAGCTTACAATCTGTTCACTACACGGACCAGAATAAAACTTCGGACTTTGAAATATATGATGTGATTCTTATGCTTATGAACATGTACCATTAAGACATTAATTTTTTTGCCAAATTTAGAACTGAAAAAAGAAAAAAAAAAACTTTGATATTATTAGAGACTCAAAAACTCTCATTGATATTTGACTTTTAAAACAAATCTTGAATTGTCTTTGCTATTGACTTTAAGAAAAACTTTTTATTTTTTTTCACTTTAAAAAAATGTTTCTTGTTTGATAATATTTCTAATTTTTAGTTTAATATTTTTGTGTTGAATATTCTAGAAAAAGTTGTATAGATTTAAACTGTTCTTTCTATTTTTAGTAGCAGAAACATCTTGGCAAATTTTTTAAATTGTTTATTATTTTATTGAAATCCAGTATGTAAGTATATATTTTGATTTGTATTGTATTTATGTATAGTGTAACTGATAATTTTTTAGAATAATTTTATTTCTACTTTAATTATTTTGAATCCCCATTTTGATGAACCCTTGTTCATCGGGGGGGGGGGGTGTTGTGAAATTTCACAAAACCCTTCTTTTCTCAGCCAGACTGATTAGGCGTGATCCCAGGTCACGTAGTCTGACTAGAGAATTAATATTAAAAAACATTTTTTCTTTCTTGTTCTTTTTTAGTTTAGTTTGTTATTGCGAATGTGAATCTCGAAAGCAGCATGCTGGCTGTGTATTTCTTGATCTTCCGAAAAGGGAGAAATAAATATTCTTGAACATATAAAAGAAATTATCTTGAATTCCCAGTGTGGAATATTTACATGTTTTTAAAGAAATATTATCCAAATGTTTTCACTCACAACTATCTTTTTAAAAGCAATCTTCAACTTCTTGTGCGTTCTCCCGTGTTAATAATAATAAAGACATAAAAAATAATACATACGATGGTATCAAGGATAAGAGATTTTAGTTATGTTCGCGGAAAGAAATTTCTGGTCGTTTCTGTACAGCAGGCATCTATCCTGCTCGGAAAGGGGCTGAATTTTCCTGGGCGTTTCTGATAATGTATATTTTTGGATAAGCTCGGATAAAGTTCTGGGCGGTTCTGATGATGTACATTTTTTGGATAAGTTCGGGTATAGTTTAGTATACCGTTCTGATGACAGACGTGTCCGTGTCCAGTTCCGACCGGTTTCGTACGATAGCATATGTACTGGCGGGTTCCGTATCCGTTACTTGCAATTTATTGCATGTACCTTACGTATGAGTGTTCAGAGGGTGGGTTTTAACATAAAATAAAAAGGAAAACAAGGAATAACAACTTACAAATCACAAAAAACTATAAATAAAGAAATGCCATATGAAAGAAAATTAGAACACATCATAGAATGAACTATAAAAAAGAAAGAAGAAGAAACAAAAAAACTTATATTATGCAAAAATCATTAACCCGGGAGGACGCGCGCCGGGCCTGATAGACCCGGAGTGTACACTGTTTTTACAACTCTCACCACTATCTTTTTAAAAGCAATCTTCAACTTCTTGTGCGTTCTCCCGTGTTATTAATAATAAAGACATAAAAAATAATACATACGATGGTATCAAGGATAAGAGATTTTAGTTATGTTCGCGGAACGAAATTTCTGGTCGTTTCTGTATAGCAGGCATCTATTCTGCTCGGAAAGGGACTGAATTTTCCTGGGCGGTTCTGATACTGTATATTTTTGGATAAGCTCGGATAAAGTTCTGGGCGGTTCTGATGATGTACATTTTTTGGATAAGCTCGGGTAAAGTTTAGTATACCGTTCTGATGACAGACGGGTCCGTGTCCAATTCCGACCGGTTTCGTTCGATAGCATATGTACTGGCGGGTTCCGTATCCGTTACTTGCAATTTATTGCATGTACCTTACGTATGAGGGTTCAGAGGGTGGGTTTTAACATAAAATAAAAAGGAAAACAAGGAATAACAACATACAAATCACAAAAAAGTATAAATAAAGAAATGCCATATGAAAGAAAATTAGAACACATCATAGAATGAACTATAAAAAAGAAAGAAAAAGAAACAAGAAAATTTATATTATGCAAAAATCATTAACCCGGGAGGACGCGCGCCGGGCCTGATAGACCCGGAGTGTACACGGTTTTTACAACTCTCACCACTATCTTTTTAAAAGCAATCTTCAACTTCATGTGCGTTCTCCCGTGTTAATAATAATAAAGACATAAAAAATAATGCATACGATGGTATCAAGGATAAGAGATTTTAGTTATGTTCGCGGAACGAAATTTCTGGTCGTTTCTGTACAGCAGGCATCTATTCTGCTCGGAAAGGGGCTGAATTTTCCTGGGCGGTTCTGATAATGTATATTTTTGGATAAGCTCGGATAAAGTTCTGGGCGGTTCTGATGATGTACATTTTTTGGATAAGCTCGGGTAAAGTTTAGTATACCGTTCTGATGACAGACGGGTCCGTGTCCAGTTCCGACCGCTTTCGTTCGATAGCATATGTACTGGCGGGTTCCGTATCCGTTACTTGCAATTTATTGCATGTACCTTACGTATGAGTGTTCAGAGGGTGGGTTTTAACATAAAATAAAAAGGAAAACAAGGAATAACAACTTACAAATCACAAAAAACTATAAATAAAGAAATGCCATATGAAAGAAAATTAGAACACATCATAGAATGAACTATAAAAAAGAAAGAAGAAGAAACAAAAAAACTTATATTATGCAAAAATCATTAACCCGGGAGGACGCGCGCCGGGCCTGATAGACCCGGCGCGAGTGTACACGGTTTTTACAACTGCCACCACTATCTTTTTAAAAGTAATCTTATACTTCTTTTATCGTAAATTTCTCTTCGTTTGAAAAAGATGACGATTATTATTTGTATTTATTGGTGACATAGTAAAAACCATTCATACCCTGGGTATGCGTGCGTTCTCCCGGGTTAATAATAATAAAGACTTAAAAAAATAATACATACGATGGTATCTAAGATAAGAGATACAATTTTTTCCTTTTTATGTTTTTAATGATATACAGATAGAGTTGTACATTTTTTATTCGCATATTTTACTGATTTAAATGAAGAGAAGAAATTCATAAAATATCACTGTTGTATAAGAAATAACTTTATATCAAATAACATTTTTAAGAAATACTTATTATTAAAAGTTTTTAATAACCGTTCTTTGTTGCATAATGCATTGAACAGTAATATTGTCTTCTTGCACTTCGCCTTTGCACGGTGCTAAACAGAACAGGTAAACAAAACAGCAAACAAAACAGGTGGACAACATTTTCCCCCATCTTTTACTAGCAAAAATAGCAAGTATCATTTCGAATCTGGTTTCTCTAACAACTAATTATATACGCATATGGCGGGAGAATATTGATGGTGAATGTTGGGTTATTCTATTATTGTGGAATCAAATGTTTTGTAATCATTCAATGGTTTTAATAATAACTTTGTATTTTCACAAAAGGACGAAAAAAGACTTAAAAATTAAGATAACAGATGGAAAGAAAAAGATACCAAAAAAGAAAATTTTGATTTGATTAAAAATGATAACAATATCAAATGACAGATCCCTTCCCCTTACAGGTATCTTCCGATGTCAAGTGCCAGACCCCTGCCCACACACACATTCCCCCTAAAATGATACTTTATATATGTATACTGTACAGCTCCATAGCGTTCTTCTATGTGAAAATCATGGTAGGCAAATCTTACCATTTTGTTTATCAGTTCTTGATATTATTACGCGAGAAGGATGAGCACAAAGCCAAAATAACAAAATATTTACAATACAAAACAAACCTATAGGGAAGTGGTATGTATGGAAACATTCTCTTATTTTGGCTCGCTTTGCATCCTGCCCGAGTGGAAATGTCACGAATCGACCAATGCATTGATAGCAGCGTATTTCTGCCAATACAAACAGGAAAAGTTACGAATATTTTAGCAAGTTGCTAGCATTATTTTTGTTATAACTCAAAAAGCACATCTTGGATTTTAACGAAACTTTTTTTCTTAAACGTACATACTTTGAGCATTATCCTGTAATTTTTTGGTTGGTGTAAATATAAAATTACTACATTAACAGCTTTTTTAAAAATATTTTTGTTTATTTTTCTATGTAAAAGTTGTGTAAAAATGTGAAAAAATATATATAATGTGAACTAATATATTCTTTGTGACGGTAAGAAATGGGTTGTGATCGTAAAAGGGTTAAAGTACACGTTGTGAAGTTCTTTTAATAAAATTACTATTGATCGTTAAAGAAATAGTATATATTGATGAGAGATGCCGTGAATAAGATAGAGGTGCAGTAAAAATAATAGGAATAATCTTACTTAAATGACAACAGTAGACACATTGAAGAGACAGCAGTTATAAAAAATCTTCTTTATTCGTTGATTCACTTTGAGAGGTGGAAGGTAATTAGGAGAAGTAGGTCACTGTGCACATTCGAAGAACGTTCCACGTAGAATTATTAAAACTTGGAAGTAATTCCATGATAAAGATGAATACTGGTTAAAATAATTTTTTAAAGAAGGTCTTGATAATAAAAAGTCCGAAATCAAATATGCGTTAAATTAAAAAAAACCAGAGACCGAAGATAAACTTTTAGATATCGCGGTACAGCTATTGAAGAACATCGCTCTTTGAATTTAGGCGCTAAGACCCGAAATTCAAAAAAGACAAATCACGTTGTCAAAAATAATACATACTTTCGTAAATCTTAAAATCTGATCCGATCTTAAAATCTGTTAAAAAACTGGCTGCATTGATATATATACTACATAAAAGGGGACCACAAAACTACCTCCAGAAATGATTTAAATCTATTTGTTAAATTAAATTTGCGTATGAACTGTAGAACGAATGACAGCACAGGAAAAACAAAACTACAGTCAAAAGGCAAGAGGGGATACACACCTCCAATATGACGCGGTCGACGTCACGCTGTATCTAAAAATAGATC
This sequence comes from Maratus speciosus, assembly GCA_963932465.1. NCBI lineage: Eukaryota > Metazoa > Arthropoda > Arachnida > Araneae > Salticidae > Maratus > Maratus speciosus. The sequence goes on along the minus strand of OZ010793.1, from coordinate 15,871,902 downwards.
AGGAAAAGGGGGAAAAGCTGAAATCAAAACTTATCTGCTGCATGCAGTAAAAAGGAAAGAGAAAAAGTGATTTGAACGATGTTTTGCGTTGAAAATAAATAGTTTAAAACATGAGATAATAATGCTGCATTACAATTTAAAAAATAAATAATAAATGTGATTGCTACATCACATTACCCCCATTTGCCGAACTAAATTTTGGATGACCAAAAGGTGAAAAAGGTAAATCTTGAAAGAGCTTTTTCAACAAAGGGAAAACAAAATTTTAAAAGCCAAGGAGCAAAAGAATGTAGAATAAAATTTAAAAGTCATAATAAAAATTTTAAGTGCATGTGCACATTTATGAAATGTACATGTACAGTGACCTAAAGAGAAAGAAAAAGAATATACATCAAGTAGTACATTCAAATTTCAATAGTATACATAACATGATAGTATACAATAACAATAATATCAAGCCCCATTGCAATGACAGGCAAAGAAAGGCACCTTCCTGTGTAAAATGATCTCTATAAATTAAAATATTACTCTTTTATAACATTTTAAAATTAATAATAAATCCAAAAGCTAAATAACTTTTTAGCCAAAAGAGACCACAAAAAAAAATTTGAATTCAATAAGTTAAAAAATAAGGTACACTTATGAATCAAAATTTATAAAGTTGCAAAAGTAAAGCAACATAAAGTCAGAAGTACCCTCTCTAAATATTCTGACTGCCTAGGAAAATAAATCATAAATTGAAACATTCGAAATGAAAAATCATTTCTACTAATCAATTTTCTCATAATATTGAAACATTCAAAATGAACAAGTCATTTCTACTAATCAATTTTCTCATAAATATTGAAACATTCAAAATGAATAAATAAATCATTTCTACTAATCAATTTTCTGCATATTTATAAAAATAAATTGCAATGAGAAAGTCGAGAATATTTTACTTTTATATTCCGACAACCTAGGACTTAAATTTCATTAATCATAATAATAGTTAAAAAAAATTGTCATAATCAGGAAAAAAATTTTTAAATTACCAAGCAAGTGTACCATAAAAATATTTAGTTTAATTCCTTCGATAATTTAATAGTAAAATTTGAATTTAAGTTTCTATGCTTGTAAAAAAAAAAAAAAATTAAATTAACTTTAAACAACAGTTGAAATTAAATTAAAGAGCTGCAAAAATTTAAAAAATATCGTAGAGCAAACAGACTTCATGATACCATGGCCAGTGGACACATTCAGTAACTCTGTAAACACATTTATACAAAACACAAAAATACAGCAGACTCCAATGCGCATAAGAGACCTCTGAGATCTTGTGCAAGAGATAATCAAATAATCAGCATAGACAAAAAAAATAGTGTATTTTACAGATGTATAGAAGCTCTTGGTATAAACCACAAATGGTTGGATATGAATAGTACTGTGAACTATTCAAACACTTCTATTTTGTTGAAAAAAAAAAGGCACAGTTAGCACAACAACACTATCACCAATTATGAACATTTAGCAGAATATGGTGATATACTTGAAGGAAAAATCGGTAGACACTGCTGGCAAAAAGAAGACAATGCATGGTGGTACATTTAGGAGTAACACTGCACTTAAGGATGATATAAACACATACACCATGATGAGTAGAGGACAAGATCGGTAGTGAAGAAGCACTTTTTAATATACAGTGACCTCTCACTTATACGACTTTCAAGGGACCGTAGAAAAAAGTCGTATAACTGAGAGAGTCGTATAAGTGAGAGACCGCCTTATAATACAAGTTTCAAACTTTATAGGCATTAATTATTTTACCTATACTAAAAACGATAAGTTTTGAGTACTAAGAACATATTTTAACAAAATTTGTAAAATGTGTTAAAAAATTAAACATAAAATATGTTTAAAAAGTTCACAAAATTGTTCATTTACCACTATGTTTATTTTAAAAATTTACAGATCAGATTTTCTCAAAAAATGAAGTGATATTAGTTTGTTTCTGTCGTAGATGGAAATAGAAAATGTCTTTCTCTAAGTCTAATAAAGCTTTTAAGCTAGTTTGGGAATAATCATTTTGATGGACATAATTCTTTAATTTATTTAAAGCGGTACTTGCTTTTGAAAAATTTACAACAGCAGGAACATTGCTCTCATCTTGGTCATCCTCCTTGCTCACGTCTTCATTATTAATATCCTCAAAGATTTCTTCAGCAGTTCTCAGTTCTGACAGAAAACGTTTATCATCACATTCTACATAATCTTTGAAATTAAGGCACAGATGTCATATTCGCCCCATATTGGCGCGAATTTTTTCTGTCGCCAATATCATATAGGCAACGGGTTACTTAACTTGCGCCAAAGTGATTGATGTGGTAACCCGGATTATGTTGTTTATGCTGTTGATGTTTTCGCCAAATTGGCAACCGAAAAAAATCGCGCCAATATGGGGCGAATATGACATCTGTACCGAAATTAATACCTTCGTCCATAAACATTTTATTCGGGTCTTCGTTATTAAAGGATTGCATACGCTCTCAATATCTGGTTCATCCGTTGAACTAGCAGTTTGGTCTTGTGGGAAAACTGAATTTCCTAAAACAAATTTTAAAATTTAATTTGCTGCAGAAACGGCAGATCTTTTACATCGGGATGTGATGGACATTGATACATTAGAAGTAAAACCTTTCTTTGTTGTTTTTAAAATTTATCATCCACCTCTTTTAAAAAATCAATGGAAATCTCTGATGTCATCCATGCTTTTTTTAAATTTCTGTAGCCACATGGCAATTATTTTTTATTCTTAAAGTATCGAGATTTTCTTGATTTTCCTATTGCTAAAGGTTCTATTTTTCTGAACCATCACTATTTGTGCAAAAAAGAATAGTTAATCTTTCTTTACTTTTTCTGCCCCCTTGACATGGTTCTTCTTTGTATGATAATGTCTTATCTGGCATCAGCTTGAAAAACCGTCCGTTTCATCACAGTTAAAAATGTCTTTAGATCCCTTAATCCTTAATTAACATAAGTAGATTTTGCAACCATTGTCTAACATCATTTCCATTAACACATGCGCTTTCTCCTGTGATGGGGCGATGCAAAAGTCGATGTCTTTTTTTAGCTTCTCGAATCACCGCAAGACGCTGAAAAATTCTCGATTCCATACTTCTCAGTAAGAGTGCGAGCCTTTTCTTTTAAAATCACACCATCTATCGGTAAATTTGAAGCTCGCATTTGGTTAAACCACGCGATTAATGCTGATGTCAATTTTTTAAATCTGCCACATTGTATCCTGGATCTCTTTGAATCGACATTTTTAGATGCATTTATAATGCCATTTTTATTTTTCAGAATTTCTTTTAGTGTCGATTCTGGCAGATTGAAGAGAGCAGCTAATGCCTTCTTTGATTGTAGTAAATTTTTATCATATTCCTTAATGGTTTCAACTTTGAATTGTATGCTTAATGCTTTACGTTTTGACATTTTCAGTTTAGGTATCGACATGCAGCAAACTGAAAAAAATTACAGCGAAATGAATAACCTTTTACGTGTCTAGTACGGAAGCTTGTAGCTATTTGCGACGTACGCGTTTTTTCCCCTTCGCTGTGCGGGCTGTACGCGCATAGGTCTTTTGGCATGATAATAGTTTGGGATGTGCTTCCAATATGTTCTCGCTTAAGTATTTTTTTCTAGTGATGTTCAAGAACTGCCATTTTCGATTTGTTAAGTTTAAAATAAAAGTCTATTTTTCTTAAAACAACCTCATTCCTAAAAGACGACGCATTCCTTAAAGCTGTTAAAATTTTCCAGGAAAATGCATTTTGCAAAAACTCTGATTTCTCCACCAGTGCCATACAGAGACGTGATCTGCAGGTAGTCATTTGGCTTTTGTTGAATGGCAGACACAAGAGAATTCCATACAATCACCCTCCCGCCATAGATTTCATCGTTAATAACAAATGAAGGTAGATAAGAAATGTTATTCATTATTCATAAACACTTTAACAATAATGAAAGGATAAATGTAAGAAAACGTGAATGATTTGTACTTTAAAGATTATAAAAATTAATTCTAGAGTGAGAAATGTAAAATCGCCTGAACCGTTTAAAGCGTCGTATAAGTGAGAGAAACAGTCGTATAACTGAGAGAAGTTTATCATTATTTCCCATAAAGCGTGGACGGGACCGAGAGAATTCGGCGTATAACTGAGAGAGTCGTATAACTGAGAGTCGTATAAGTGAGAGGTCACTGTATATATATATATATAATTTCTTAGAGAATTGTTGAAGATTCACTGATGAACACTTCAAAAAAAGATGCGCTGGTAAATATTTTCACTAAGAACTTGTGCTTTTCTTCATATGAAAGGTGCAAATAAAAATTTTCTTCATTTAAAAAATATATATATATCTTCATGATCAATTTAAAATAATTTCTTGCATAAATTGAAAAAGTGAGGCATATGGCAGATTAAAGAATTTTTAAGCAATTGAGTTATGAAATAAGGAAAAGGCACTATAATAATAATTGACATATAAAAATCTTCAGAAATAAGTAAATAAACAAACATTCTTGAGCTTAAACATTTTCTGTAGTTCAAATAACAGTAAATTTTATAAATATTTGTAGAATATGGTATAATGTAGAAGTCAAACATTTCCAATGCGAGAATGAAACTTTGCCGCTTACCCCTACGTAAGGATGAAAATTTTCCGCTCACAAGTAAACGTTGACTGGGAAATTCTATTGTTTATGAAAAAATAATATATATACTGATTTAGCTTCAAAACCAACTTCAAAAAAACACTGGAGAAGATCAGAGATAAATGGATTTTTTTACTACATAGATTACTGATAATTCACCAGGAACATCAAAGCTGAAAATGGAGCACAATTCTTTATTGGTTGCTGTAAATGAGGAACAGAATTTTTTTTTCTGCAGGTATGTATTATAATATTTTCAGTACTTTCAGAACAACATTTCCATACACCAGAGAAGCGTTTCAAAAAATGGATTAATAACAACACTCTTGAAGGCAACTTCAGCAGGTAAGTAAATGTGAATAAGAAAGATGAGTAAAACTATTGTCATTTTAAATCGGACATCAATTTCAGTCATGAGGATGATATAGGAGAAGGATTTTCATTTTTATTTATTTTTTTTTTTTTTTTTTAAGTAAAAGAAATATGTCATTAAATTTTTATGAAACCACATAATTCTGGAAAATTGAAGCACTGAGAGTTACGATGAGAACAGTTTGTAGAAAGCAAACAGAGTTCTTGAAATTTAACTTAGTAAAAGAACACTGCACTCACCAAACACCAAATTCGATATTAGCAGTCAAATCGTGCACTAGATGACAAAAATATCTTGAGAATAAAAGTGAAGGTGGTACAAGCAAGTTAGATATATTTTTTATAAAAAGTTATTGAAGGTATTTTTGGAACAAAAATTATAAATTGATACATTTAAAAGCAGAGAAGACTTCAAAAAATCATGCAGGATATATTGCAGCTACGAATTTCATGAAGAACTTCAGCTCCTTTGCAAGTAATAGATAAGAACAACTTCAGTAAAATAATTTAAACTTCAATAATTATCACAGATTCCAAGGGGAAAAAATAATTTGCTTCAATAAATATCTTAATTTTCATAATATATCTTCAAATTCATTAAATATTTCATTGTATAAGTGCCATAAAATAAAATTTAAAAACCCAATGTAAGAATAAGTATAAAAACCATAGCCTCTTGTTAAATAAATTTGTTCTTAAAATCAGAGAACAATTTTTAGAATTCATTTCAGAATTTCAAAATTCATTAAAGACTTTCTTTGATAAATATAATATTTTAATGCACCATAAGAATAAATAAATTAGAGAATAAATAAATAAATTTCTTGATTTTTAAAATAATATTTCATTCTTCAAAAATTTAAAAACAGCAATAATTGTGTCAAGACATATCTCAAAATGAAAACCAGTAACGGTTTTTTTTTTTTTTTAATTATACTATGCTCAAAAATTTAAAATCATGGAATAAGTATTGCAAATAGAACTTGAGAACAAAAATTTCATTACGATGTTTAATCGATCTTCAGCCGTTAAAAAAGCAAAATGTTCCATTTGAGAACAGCAGAATATTATAATTTTCTTAAAATTCCATTAAAAAATAATAATTTTAAATCAATTTATTTGAATTTATGTCAGTATATTTCTATAAAAGTAACAAATCTGCAAAATTTTATGCAAAAGAAAATTCAGTTAGGAATAATTTTCAGGAACAAAATTTCTTCTAAGATTGAAAAAGATTACGTTTTCTTTTTGTAAGAACAGAAAATATTGCAAAAAAGAATAACGGCAAATATGATGTTGAAACATTTTCAAAATTTCATAAAAAGAGCAGTTCTTTTATTTGAGAACAAAAATTTTCTTTAAAAAGAATGCATCAATCGTCAAAAATACGGCGAAAAAATACAGTCATTAAGTTATTATTTAAGGCATTACGTTGTATAAAGCAAAAACGCCGACTGTTCTTTTTTTGTCACGGAAACCAAATGTGACGATGTTAATATATATTGATGAGAGATGCCGTGAATAAGATAGAGTTGCAGTAAAAATAATAGGAATAATCTTACTTAAATGACAACAGTAGACACATTGAAGAGACAGCAGTTATAAAAAATCTTCTTTATTCGTTGATTCACTTTGAGAGGTGGAAGGTAATTAGGAGAAGTAGGTCACTGTGCACATTCGAAGAACGTTCCACGTAGAATTATTAAAACTTGGAAGTAATTCCATGATAAAGATGAATACTGGTTAAAATCATTTTTTAAAGAAGGTCTTGATAATAAAAAGTCCGAAATCAAATATGCGTTAAATTAAAAAAAAAACAGAGACCGAAGATAAACTTTTAGATATCGCGGTACAGCTATTGAAGAACATCGCTCTTTGAATTTAGGCGCTAAGACCCGAAATTCAAAAAAGACAAATCACGTTGTCAAAAATAATACATACTTTCGTAAATCTTAAAATCTGATCCGATCTTAAAATCTGTTAAAAAACTGGCTGCATTGATATATATACTACATAAAAGGGGACCACAAAACTACCTCCAGAAATGATTTAAATCTATTTGTTAAATTAAATTTGCGTATGAACTGTAGAACGAATGACAGCACAGGAAAAACAAAACTACAGTCAAAAGGCAAGAGGGGAGACACACCTCCAATATGACGCGGTCGACGTCACGCTGTATCTAAAAATAGATCAGGAAGAGGGGGAAAAGCTGAAATCAAAACTTATCTGCTGCATGCAGTAAAAAGGAAAGAGAAAAAGTGATTTGAACGATGTTTTGCGTTGAAAATAAATAGTTTAAAACATGAGATAATAATGCTGCATTACAATTTAAAAAATAAATAATAAATGTGATTGCTACATCACATTCTTCAATAAATGGCATTGTTTTCATTTTTTTAACTTTTGTACTTTTTGAGAAAAACGTATTTGAGAAATAGCGCCGGCGCATACTTCGCCGATTATCTCAAGGACAGTTGAAGGTCAAGAGCTAAAAGCACTCTATATGGCATTCTCATGGTGAGCCTTATTACCACACACGTTATCTCAAACATCGGCCACGGGGGCCATTTCACTATGCTTATCCGGCTAGACCCTTTTTAGAGACTTTTCCAAAAGAAGACTTTTCAAATCTACCTGTCTACAGCAGATATTTTTGCGGTTTGATGTCGATTCTGTTTTCAGAAGTTTTATGGCTCAGTAAACCCTGTGTAAACGGAACCTGTTTATAATTCTGTTTTAAAAGTAAAAATTCATTGTTCTTTCCCTTTAATAGGAATACAGGGTGTCCAAAAATTCCTGGACACATTTTAAAATTCCAAATAAAATAATTGTTGTACAAGAGTGCGGTTTGGACTACAATGCTTCTCAGGATGAAAAGTTTTGTCAAGTGAATGAAAATAATTAGTTTCAAATTTAGATCATAGATGGCGCCACTTGTCCGTATGTTTGCTTTCAAACATGTTTTATTTCTGATTTTCCGATTAGTTTTGACGCTGAAAGTATTAGTGTTGGAACTATAATTACGAAAATATTGGGACACTGCCTCCTCAGACACGCTAGGTTAACCGTTGACCATAGTACACTGCTAAAAAATTCCGGTTAATGTTGAGTTAATATATGAAAATAATGAGAAGTACCAAAATGTGGTACTTCTGAATTTTCAAAAACTCCATTTCATGGTGTAACCTTTGAAATTACGCTGAGTTTAATTTCGTTTTGGTACTAAGTTTAACCATATTTTGATGCAACTCATCAGCCAATAAGAACAGCATGTCTACGACGCTTTCCGGCATTTTTATGATTAAGGGAAAATGGTTTTATTATTTATCGAATGAAAGGGCCAGTCTTATTTCATGTTAATCTTTTATTATTATTATTATTCCTGTAGATTTTGTATCGTATGAATATGAGTTAAATAGTTCTTATGTTTTATGTGATATTGATCTCTCTTTTTAATAGTTTAATGTTAAATTCCTGATTTCACAAGCGATCATCTGTCATATATCTTCTTCATGTAACTGTTTGAAACATAAATGTTTTAACAATTAAATAACAAACCATGCTTAGCAAAAATTAATCAGGACTTAATTTGATCACCCAGGTAGCACAAAGATATGGGCCGATGTCTCACCCATTATTGGCCAATATTTTGAAAGTGGCTGAATGCCGTACATCAAATTTACATCCGTCGATATTAACAGATGTAACTTAAAATTAGTTTTTAAAAGAAATCATTCAAACAATTGTTTGCATTACTTATAACGTTATAATATGGAATTGGTATTCTAAACAATAAAATTTAGTAAGTTTTCTGTTTTTAGAAAATTTGATTTTTTGAACACTTTGACTGTCGCCCCATTTTTAAAAATCCGTACCCAGATGCCACCTATTTTTTCTCGTCCTACATAATTCTTACAAACAAAAAACATTACCATGATGCTTATAAGTATGAAATCTGCTCGTAATTAATAAAAATTAATGGTCTTATAGTACATAAACATACATCGAATGGTGAGAAATTTCGTCGTAAAAATTAAAAGCTAAAAGTTCGTCGAACCAAACATAAGAATTGGATAGGCAATACTGAGTGCCATCCTAAAATGGAAAGAGTGTAGGCAGGCGCCAGTAGTACGAAGAGTCCAGAAAATATAAAGAAGCATTCCGAAGGGAATTCGGACTAGTATTCCACAAGAAAAAAAAAAATAAAAAACGAAAAAAAAATTATTCTATTGTCATAATTAAAACTAAAATTGAGGTGTCGTATTAATAATCTCGCTGTCATGTACATTTTCGCATATTTCTGCATTACAAGATACATATTCAGAACTTTTTTTTTATATAAATATTAGAAAAGTTCTGCAATATTTCATTTCTTTGACATCGAAAGTTATTTGTTAAATCGGGATTATAAATTCTTTAAATCGAATACTTTAAATTTACCAAGCTGTTAATCATTTTTTGAACTGTTGCATAAACTGACATACAGATACTTTTATCTTTGGGGAAGGAGGGGGGCTCATACAAAGGTTTATTAAACCATCTCTTTAAATCAAGAGAGCATAAAATGTAAAATTTGTCATGTAAATTTATTTTCTTTAATTATTTTTTAGTTTCACAACAAAAAACCTTGCAAACTTCCCATGTATTCACAGAAAAAATTAAGTGAAATAAAACCTGAAATTAAATAATTCAGCTAGCTAAATAATTTATTAAAAAATTCCCTTGCATAAAAAACTACAAGGTTCAAAATATAATTAAAATCAGTTTTTGAAGTAATTTAAATTTCTTGTTGCATGACTAGTTAAACATAAAATACATCAATAATTAAATACCTTCTTGCATGGTGTCGCCATCTATTAATTAAATTCAACATTAACAATATATTGGAAATCTAAATGTATTTAAGCCCCACACGTGGCCGAGAGGTTTTGCTCTCGAAGCTGGTAGACGGGAGGTTCTGGGTTAGATCCCAGTCGCGCCCGTCAGCCTATTCGTTCGGAGTTTTCATGGTTTTCCAAGCGTAAATACGGGTTAGGTTCCCTTAGAAAGACCCCCACGAAGGGCATCTCCCCCTTTAGGGCCTATATCCCTCGTGCTAATAACTGATCGTCATAAACACAATCATAAATGTATTAAATGTCTGAAGACAAAATTGTTAATATACTTTCAAAACCATGCATAATTATGAATCAACTTTATAATAAATCTATAAAGTTGCAAATCAAAATTTTATCTAAATCTCCCATCCTTCAAAATTTTCATTCCACCACACTTTGTCCTACCTGCCATTTCCCATTAGTTTTGCATATCTATTTTATGATACTGGAAACTGAAAATATTACTTTACATTACAGTAGCAAATAAACGTTTATGATTATATCACATGTTGATAGATTTAAAAATTACATGATGGAAAATTATTTCTTAAAAAATAAAAAATCAGTAATTTCCCAAATAAATTTATTTGAAATTATTTTTTTTTTCTTTCTATTTGAATAAGTAAAAATTGGATTTATATAAGTGAAGATATAAGCAATCAAAGTGAAAGTGATAACATATGAGATATAATTTTGGATTTTAGCTTAGCATTACAAACAGACATATTTTTTCTTTATATAATAGATAACAGTTTAATAAGTAACCTTCTAAATTATCCCTCGCTTAAAATTCTTAATCCCCAGCCCCTTGAATAATACTTATGATTATAAATTATATATTTAAATAATAATATCAATTATATATATATAAATATCAATATTAATAAAATATATGAATAAAATTAATTAAAAAAAGAAAATCTTTAATTAATGTATCCTCCACTGCTTTATAACTATAGATAAATCAATAATTGTTGAATACTAGTTAATGAATATAAATATTTATATATGAAGGATAATGCTTAATTTTAAAAGATGAAAAATAATAAATTAATTCTGTTAATTTAATATTTATCTGTGACTAAGTTCCAACATAAAAGTATTTTTAATGTAAGTTTAGGAGTTATAGTCTTTTAATAAACATTCATTTAATTATTAAAAATAGCTTATATAAATTAATAAATTTATTTAAAGTTAAATTTTATTTTATGTAATAAAAATTTAATTACATTTTATTTAACTTAATTGTATTTATAATTTAATTATGTAATTGACAATTAAAACTTACAAAACAACTGATAATATAATAAGCAATCTTTATTATTTAACTAATTCAATAAATATCTAAATAAATCTAAAAATATATATATAAGCAGATTAATAAGGATAGAACTTGAAACCATAATATAACTAGTTTTGTGCTTTAAGGCCGTTCTCAAATCGAAAAGGGCAACTTTATGACATAAGTTTTAATTCATTTTTGTTCGGAAAAGCATGAAACGAGGAGCTGCTCAACAACTATGTCATCAAACTGTTTTTTCAGTTTATTTGCAATCGCAATAGATCATTCAGAAAATTGTGTCAAAGTGGGCGTTTAGAACCGAATTTACGTGCGAAAGAAGAATAATCGCTCAAAAAAGGACGAAAAACGTCTTTGTCACGTGATCCAAATCGCTTATAACTCAATAGGTAATTTATTCATGAAAAAATGGAAAACACAGCTCAATTCTAAATTGCTTCCCTAGTCAGGTCTTCCAATTTTATATCTTTCTGTTAAAAAATTAATACCCCTCATGCACGGAGTAAAAGAGGTGGAGGGGAAACTTAACAGGCATTACTCGCCGAAAACGCAAGTTGCATTTTGATAAATAATGAGAACGCTAAAATCCGCATGTTGGCCGTTCTTTTAGCTGAATATCATATGATTGTGTGCATAAGAGCCGTACATTAGAATTAAAAAATATTTTATGTTATTCCTTTATTTTTTATTATTGATATTACAAAGCATAAATTAAGATGGGGTATAAGTGCTTTGTTCCTAGATTGAAAACAGGTTATACCCGTGACATAAAAAAAAAGAAAAAAAACAAAGGGGAAATAAAATTGAGCTTGTTTCGTGCTTTACAGGTGAGCGATTTTTTAAGGCTTTAATATAAAGCTATTTGCTTGTAATTATGTTTAAATTGAGAAATTTTTATCTTAAATCGATCTTAGTGTATATGTTTTTTAAATGTTATACTTAATGAACACTAAAAATTGCTGTGGGTAATTGATATGTACCTATCTGTCAAATACCATTTAAATTGAGATTAAACCATTTAAATTGCAGAATTTTGTCATGTCAGATTCTATGAAAATGGAATCAAAACGTCAAAAGAAATTAATAAAAGTTTCCTTCATTCTGTTAAATCCTATCATGCGTAATTAATTCAATGATATCCCATGACAGGTAATTATTCTAGGTTGCCATGGTGATTATTCTATTAAATCCTATCATACGTAATTAATTCAATGATACCCCTTGATAGGTAATGATTCTAGGTTGCCATGGTGATTATTCTATTAAATCCTATCACACGTAATTAATTCAATGATACCCCTTGTTAGGTAATGATTCTAGGTTGCCGCGGTGATTATTCTATTAAATCCTATCACACGTAATTAATTCAATGATATCCCATGATAGGTAATGATTCTAGGTTGCCACGGCAATTATTCTATTAAATCCTATCACACGTAATTAATTCAAAGATATCCCATGATAGGTAATGATTTTAGGTTGCCATGATGATTGCGTTCTATTTAAGATGGAGTCCTATTATTTTCGTATTACTGAATTTAATGTATATATATAATCGTAATAAATTTTGTATTCATGCATTTTTGCATAAGAGTGAGTCTAAAAGGTTTTTAAAATTTGATATTTTGTATGCTCTGACTTGAAAACATATAGTAATCTAAAATATACTGTTACATTTTCCATAAATATTTATGAAGTATTCTGGAAAATAATCTTAATTGTATGTAAGAAAAATCGGAATTTTTTGTAGAAATTAAGTCTGATCTGATTTTTTTTTTTTTTTTTTTTTTTTTTTTTGGCAAGGCCTGTTTTCACTGATTTTTGCATGGGGCAGGCCAGGGCGTCAACTGCGAAAGTACAAACGGACAAAGCCGGGCCGAACTTTTAGTTTTTCCACCCGCCCGGTCCGGGCCAAGCCTAATTATTTCTCTTTCGGTGCGGGTCTGAAAATACCGGTCCTCTAATCCCCCCCACCCCCCACCCCTTCCTCCTTATAAGTAAGATTATATTAAAATCAAACCTTACGACTTTTGAAAAAATTAGTTCCTGAACAATGACCTATAATTTACACGTTTTCTTTCCCAAATAATTAAGATAAAAATTTGTTTTAATTCTACATTTATTAATTGCATAGATATCAATAGTTATGAATTATTAAATTATTCAAAGGTTATAAAATATACGCGAGATTAAAATTTACTCAAAAATATTGAATAATACTTTTAATTTTTAAAAGTCGTAAGTCTATTCATTTCTTCGTGGCAGAATAATCCGTGATATTCGACGTTTATAAATGGCCTGCCTTCACTTTTTTTGTCAGAATGATCTCTATTTTAAGTGTCTTAAAGAAGCAATCAAAAAGCCAAGTACCTTTAAAAAAATATGTATCTTATGAAGAAAACTGTAATTAATCAGATTTCTACTTGTACGACTTTCTTAAAATTCAAATTTTCTAGTAAAAATTTTTTAAAAATCAGTGCTTTTCCCATTGAAAAGCATTGTAGAACAATCGGCCGATAGCCTACATTCTATGGTGTCGCCACCTAACGGGGGAAAAACTGCATAGCAAAATTTTAACATCAGTTTCGTCTCCATCTCTTTTACTCCGTGCCTCATGAAATATTGATTTTTCAGCACTCGACTATCCGGACATTTGGAGCACTACGCAATCACCATTTTCCTAACAGTCTTTACAGTACTATTTCTTTTCTCTCTCTTTTTTTTCTTTCTTTCTTTTGAAAAAGATAATTTTAATAAGCAAACTTAGCGTATATTTTCTTTCTAAATTATGTTCTATTCTAAACTATGTAACAAATAATTCTAAACTATGCTTGTTATTTTTTTCACAATTAATTCACAAAAACTTTTGTGCTTTTTGGAAAATCAATGAGGATCGTGGGCGGAAACTTTTTTTCACTGGCGAAGTGGTAATCTCATTCGATTTAGGAATTATGAAACGTTGACTCCGCCCATATTGAAATCGAAATTTTGATGCTGGGTGGGTTTGTTGCCATTTTCAGTACGATGTTCTTGAGGAGATTTTTTTACTTCGAAAATATTTGCCTATAAGTTAAAGTGTAAGGAAACTGAATGCTGCGTCCTATTATTTTGGTGTATTCTGCGCATGGAGACGTCATTTCACAGATAAAGATCTTCACATGTGAGACAGGACAGTAAGGCGCGCCTCACACCAGTGAAACATGCGGCAAAAATCATGAGACAGGAGACAAATTCAGCTGTTCAAACCGGGTTTTTTCTTTGTTAACAGGGTGAAATTGTCTCATGTCTCACGCTTTTTTGTTACATGTCTCCCAGGTGTGTGGCGCGCCTATGCCTGAGTATGAAAAATTCGCCAAAATACTCACCTTCAGATATCTAATAATCTAGGTAGATCAGATATCTCATCTTTGAATTGGAAATGAGCTTTTTTTAATAGCATAAAAAATTTCCGCTACCAGTTTCCTTGATGATATTCATGCCCCTTTGAATTAGAATTGACTATTTTCAGTTCTATTAATAAATACGAAAGAAATTTAAAATTTCGATCTCTTGAGAAGTTTCGTTTTCAGATGCTTTCAAAGAAATCAAAGTATTTTTTATCTATAAATATTGCTTGTTTTGTATTGTCATCGTACTACAGTTCGAGGGTTATATTAAATAACGTTGAATACCATTACTGGCGATTCAATGTGTTATGTGAAAGCAGTGGCGTATTTAGACTTATTATTTCGGAGTGGTCTTGGATATGAGTAAAATTTTCTGAGAGGAATCAAAGGAAACGGGAAATATTCCGCTTTAAACAGTTTTTTATCATGGCAGGTAACGCATCTATTACACAATTAAAACCTGCCAAGATGGAACACGGGACTGGGAAAATTTTCATTTTAGGAATATTTTTGCCTTTGCAAGTATAATTCAAAAGTTAAGCCACATTAAAAAAAAAAAAAAAAAAAAAAAAAAAAAAAAAAAAAGATTCTGAAAATTATTTACTCATCTCAATAAATAGTAAATAAAACCAAAATAAACAGCAAACTTAAAATTGTTTAAGTGCGTTCAAAAAGTTACACAACCTTAGAGCAACCTTTTTTGTCAATATTTTGTAATACTATGGAAATAAAATAAAACATCACAGTGCTGTAACGAGTTGAATAACAAGTCTATAATATAACAATATAGCCCAGTGGTTAGGGGGTTGAATTCGGAATTAATTAGGGGAAAGCTGGAAATTGTTTTAATACTTTCAGTTCAGATCTAGAATGATTTTTTTTTTTTTTTTTTTTTTTTTTTTTTGGCCAGTTACTAGCACGAGGGATATAGGCCCTAGGGTGGGGGGGAGTGCCCTTCGTGGGGGTCTTTCTAAGAGAACCTAACCCGTATTAACGCTTGGAAATCCAAGGTTCGAAGAAAACCACGAAAACTCCGAACGATTAGGACGACGGGCGAGACTGGGTTCGAACCCAGCCCTTCCCGTCTACCAGCTTTGAGAGCAGAACCTCTCAGCCACTGGTGGGGCCAGATCTAGAATGAATATGCTATGTTTTCCCCCCTCGTACTAGGTGAGCGTTAGGAAATATGTATAGATTTATAGTCAAAAAACACTTTTTTTACATATCATAACAGTATCTCCAAACAGCTAACTCTGTCAAAAACAGTGTCAATACAAATGTTGTAGAGCTTAAAATTCTGAGTAAAATAAGTACCTACACTTAATATTTTTGTTGAACATTAAGGTCACAATTCCAGTTTAAAGTTTTAGACCCGTGGTCAGGGGATTGAACTCAGAATTAATTAGGAGAAAACTGGAAATTGTTTTAATCCCTTCAGTTTAAGTCTAAAATGGACATACGATGTTTTTTCCTCGTACTTGGTACTTTTTTATTTATAATAATTCAGGTATATAAACAATAATACCAAAATATGCCGTGATTTAAAAATATAAAAAATAAATAAAAAGTACAAAATTTAAGTTCTTATATAATGACTTTTAAACTTTTTATTGAAAATTCTATTAATTGAAATTCTCTAAAATTAAAATTAAAGCTGGTGCAATAATTCTGTGACTAGACGTCTCCACTTCTGCTATCACCCCAATGAAAAAGTAAACTTCCCCAATTTTTATTCTTCCATAGGGAACCATCTAGGAATGGGACGCTAGTTTTAAATGCAATCGGCCGCTTGAACGTATCGATAACGCAGCAACCGATTATGTTTATAAAAATAAAGGTTGAACTTTGGCATGCGAAAGCATAAATACACTATTCAATATAGTATTTTATAAAATTTATGGTGTGAGTTTTAATTAAAATGCACGCAATTTTAAATTGTCTATAGTGCAGTTATTTCGAAAGTGACGCAGTTCAAAAAATGGCATTTTTGAGGTATCACCGAGTCAGTCACAAACATACTTCATACATACAGTGTAAATACCTTTTATTACCCTGCTATTCGTTAGTCTGCATCTGCACCAAGTGGAAATTAAGGGTGTTCTCAAATCCAAAAGGGCAACTTTCTGACATAAGTTTTAATTTATTTTTGTTCGAAAATGCATGAAACTAGCTGGTGTTGTTCAGAAAGTATCATTGAGCTGTTTTTTCCATCTTTTTGCAAACGCAATAGATCTTTCAGAAAATAGTGTCAAGGTGGGCGTTTTGAACCGAATTTCCGCGCGAAGGAAGAAAGAGACTCAAGAGCGGGCGAAAAACGTGTTTGTCACGTGATCAAAATTCCATATAACTCAATAGGTAATTGATTGATCAGAAAAAAACAGTTTAATTCCAAATCGCTTCCATGGCCAGTCTTTCCAATGTTGTACCTTTCCGTTAAAGAATTAATTTGTAAATGTGTCAAAACGTTTTGCGCTTGTTGAGCTGAGCAGTTAAGAACAGCCTTAACACAGTAAAACGTGTGGAGACAGAACCTATCTATAAATGAAAAGGGTCTAGCCAGCCGGATAAGCTTAGCGAAATGGACCCCACGGCCGATGTTTGAAATAACATGTGTGGTAATAAGGCTCACCATGCGAATACAATAAAGAGTGTTTTTAGCCCCTGACCTTGAACTGTCCTTGACATAATCGGGGAAGTATGCGCCGGAGCTACTATTTTTCAAATACGTTTTTCTCAAATAGTGCAATAGTTAAAAAAATGAAACCAACGCCAATTATTGAAGAATATATTAGTTCGCATTATATATATATATATATATATTCACATTTTTACACAACTTTTAACATAGAAAAATAAACAAAAATATTTTTTAAAAAAGCTGTTAATGTAGTAATTTTATATTTACACCAACCAAAAAATGACAGAATAAGGCTCAAAGTGTGTACTTTTAAGAAAAAAACTTTCGTTAAAATCGAATATGCGCTTTTTGAGTTATAAAAAAAATAATGCTAGCAACTTGCTAAAATATTCGTAACTTTCCCTCTTTGCACTTGCAGAAATACGCTACTATCAATGCATTGCTCGATTCGTGACATTTCCACTCTAGCAGGATGTGTCAGTGCGCCAAAATAAGAGAATGTTTCCATACATACTATTTCCATTTAGGTTTGTTTCTTGTTTGTAAACATTCTGTTATTTTGGCGCATTGTGCATCCTTCTCGCGTAATAATGTCAAGTCGATGATCTAATCGATTGTGCCAGTGAAGCTGAATAGGGGCTGTAAATATATAAAGTTATCAACTTTTTGGCAATTTCGGACCTCCTCCCAACCTTCCGATATCACACGTTATCATTCCTCGAATCCTCCTCCCTTTAATAATACTGTTATCAGTGTCTAAAAATTCTTTTTATTTTTACATTTTTTTCCTTTTTTTTCTCTCTTGTTATACGTTTGCAATGATATACAGATACAGTTGTACATTTTTTATTTGCATATTTTACTGATTTAAATGCAGAGAAGAAATTCATAAAATATCACTGTTACATAAGAAATAACTATATCAAATAACATTTTGAAGAAGTACTTATTATTTAAAAGTTTTTAATAATAGCTGTTTGTTGCATAATGCATCGAACAGTAATATTGTCTTCTTTCACTTCGCCTTTGCACGGGCTAAACAGAACCTCTTGTAAACAAAACAGGTGGACAACATTATTCCCCATCTTTTATTGTCAAAAATAAGTATAATTTCGAATATGGTTTCTCTAACATCGATTTATGTACGCATATGGAAGGAGAATATTAATGGTGAACGTTCGATTATTGTATTATTTTGGAATGAAATGTTTTATAATCATTCAATGGTTTTAATAATAACTTTGTATTTTCACAAAAGGACGAAAAAAGACTTAAAAAATTAAGATAACAGATGGAAAGAAAAAGATACCAAAAAAGTAAATTTTGATTTGATTAAAAATGATAACAATATCAAATGACAGATCCCTTCCCCTTACAGGTATCTTCCGATGTCAAGTGCCAGACCCCTGCCCACACACACATTCCCCCTAAAATGATACTTTATATATGTATACTGTACAGCTCCATAGCGTTCTTCTATGTGAAAATCATGGTAGGCAAATCTTACCATTTTGTTTATCAGTTCTTGATATTATTACGCGAGAAGGATGAGCACAAAGCCAAAATAACAAAATATTTACAATACAAAACAAACCTATAGGGAAGTGGTATGTATGGAAACATTCTCTTATTTTGGCTCGCTTTGCATCCTGCCCGAGTGGAAATGTCACGAATCGGACAATGCATTGATAGCAGTGTATTTCTGCCAATACAAACAGGGAAAGTTACGAATATTTTAGCAAATTGCACGCATTATTTTTGTTATAACACAAAAAGCGCATCTTCGATATTAACGAAAATTGTTTTCTTAAAAGTAAATACTTTGGGTATTATTCTATAATATTATGGTTGGTGTAAATATAAAATTACTACATTAATTATTTTGTTTATTTTTTCTAAGTTAAAATTTGTGTAAAAATGTGAAAAAAAATATGTAATTTGAAGTAATAAATGCTATAATAATGGCATTGGTTTCATTTTTTTTAACTTTTGTACTTTTTGAGAAAAACGTGTTTGAAAAACAAGTAATATAAAAATTTTGTTTTTAAGGTCAATTCCTACTTAGGTCATCAAAGAAAAATTTAATATAATCCCTTAAGATAATATTAGTTTTTGTTGCATTAAAATATCTCAATTTGTTGATTTTCTATAAGCAAGTAGGTTTACAATGGAACTCTATGGGAATTTGGCGCAAGATTAGAGACATCGCCAAGTTGGCGTCCCTTTTGGCCACCAAAGTTGACGATATATCGCCAAGTTGTCGACAGAACAGGGTCCCCTATGGTAATACCTTATTGAAAATACTTTCATTGATCTTCAATAACCAATGGCCGCCATTTTGTTTCCCATGCAAAACTAAAATTAATTAATTAAAATTTAATGAATGAATTAATATTTGAAAAAACTGTATTAACATCAATTGTCATCCAGTACAAGTTTTAAAAAAATTTATTTCAACTTGATAGGATGAATAATGAGTATTTTATTAACGATTGAAAATTTGAACAAGATATATAAATATATAAATAAATATAGGGAGAGTGTGAACTAATAGTAGGAATTGAATAATAACGCCGGCGCATACTTCGCCGATTATCTCAAGGACAATTGAAGGTCAAGAGCTAAAAACACTGTATATTGCATTCTCATGGTGAGCCTTATTACCACACATGTCATTTCATGCATCGGCCATAGTGGCCATTTCGCTATGCATATCCTACTAGACCAGTGGTTCCCAACGTGGGGCGTACGCCCCACTCGGGTTGCAATGTGACTTTCTTGGGGGCAATTTCAAATTTGTTGCTCACTCATTCGTTACCAGTTTCTTTTGTCTTTTTTTTTTTAGTTATTGTTGTAGATTAAAAATAAACGGAATGCAAGCAAAATTTCAAAAATGAATTTTAAAAATGTTTACAATGAAAATTTTAAATTACAATTAACACCAGAATATTTATAACGATAATGTTTTAAAAGTATTTTGACATTATTCAGCTATAAATCACTATAATTTTTCTGGTATGCAATTTTACAAGTTTTCGTAACACTTTCGAATATTTATTGAAGAAGCCTTCAACTTCTATTTACTCTGCTATATGTCACTCAAAGATTATTTTACACATGAAACTAATTAAAAGTATATATACATTTGACTGTCTTGAACACATTTAACCTAAAAAATACATGAAATATCTGAACGAGATTCTTCCAGCTTTATAAAACTTATAAATCTTAAATAGCATTAGAAAAGGAAATGGGCAGATAGTAAATATCTATGTCTCTAGTGCAGGCAACCTGCCCTGTAAATTAATTTAAATGATGACATTTACATTTTAAATTTTAAAATTAGATAATACATAGAAGACAATTAACGGTAGTGGGGAAGGTTAAACAATGAAAAGTGTTGTGAGGGGGAATAATGGCTACTTAATTTTGATAAAGATGAAAATTTTGAAAAGCTTCCTGTGTATTCTGTTAACCATAAACGAAATTTTAGTGCCCGATGCTCTTGTACCAACTATTAATAACTCACAAAAAAATTATAAAATTTGAATGTGAAAATGAATTATAAAATTTGTGAATGTTATCAGTTTTAACATTAAATGTAAATCGCTCTTCATGATATTTTCTGGAGAAAAAAAATGCAGACCGTATAATCCTTTTCTTTTAACATTGAGGTAAGTTAGAAACGTACAACAAAGCTCTTTTTGGCACAAAGGCGAAGATGTATAACCTCATTGCATTTATAAAATTATCTGCAAAACACATTTCTCACAGAAGGTTCACCTTTCTGATAAGTTAAAAAATGGGAAATGAATAGTCATTGTTAAGACTTTATTACACTTCCACTGTTTTAATAGATTTCACCTTTTAAATAATAATAGAAATAATTTGCAGATCAAGGGGTGGGGGGGGGGCATAGTGACTTTACTAGTGCTTTGGTGGGGCGTGGCCAATAAAAGGTTGGGAACCACTGGACTAGACCTTTTGGGAATTTTGTAAGTCTAAATATTTATCAACTTTACCAATTAGCAATCGAAGCTTTATATAATCAAGGATTCTCCGGCATTCTATAAAGCTAAGATAGTATTCTGAGATAGTGATATATATTTTGTATGAAAAAATTCCCGAAATTTGGAACACTCGTTTCGAAGACAAGTTTCGTCTACTTGACACTAATTTCCAGACCCCACGCTTGTGTTTTGTTGACCTAACGTTCAATTTATTCGAACAAGGGTTTCCAACAAAGGAACAGTGGGGTGCAGAACTACCAATAATTTTATGAAGTAATCTTCAACGAGTTTAATTGCAAATTTTGTGAAAACTTTTTTTTTTTTTTTTAATAAAAGAAATTAAATTCTTTAACAACTATATCAGAAGAGCATTTTTTTTAAAGTTAGAAGAAAAATATGATAATTCCTTATGGATTTTAAATTTTTTATTCTTATTTATTTGTTTGTTTCGAATGTAATAAAGATATAACGCAATAACCAACATAAAGAAATGACGACAAGTAAATAAGGAACCGAGATAATCGTTGAGGCAGAAGCCAAAACTAGTGATTTTGGTTTCATCTCTGAGGACTTTGTGTAATATACTTTTTTGGATTCACAATGGCCCAAGGTGTTCATTTTATGATGATACTATGAAATGTGTTGTAGCTTATAGACGCGACATTGAAAAGATTAACGCCTTCGATCACACATAGATACGTATGATTATTTTTGCCATTATCACATAATTAAAGAGATTTCCATGAAAAAATGGAAAGAACAAATATTGTTGAACATAAAACGTCACACAAATTATATGTTTTTTAAGATCTTTTTTTTCACATGATGTTTACCTTTATGTTTAACGTTTTCAGATGGAAAAACAGCTCGAAAGACATTTGCGATGAAAGGAAACCGAAACCTTGTTTTGCATTTTAACGCATATTATTTTCATGTGGATAAGGTACAGTAATTCGAGAAATAATTAATACTGGTGAAAATTGTACTCGATCTCTTAAGAATTAATAAATAACAGAAATCTAGTCTTCTTCATAGCTATCATCATCAGTTTACATTCTTGTGTCCAAATCACTTCCATCGCCATAGTTGGAACAGTTCTGTATTCTGCATATGCTTGTACATCTATGGTTATTAAAAAGACGCAAATGATGGCATGGCACATGTTCTTGAACAAGAAAATGACATCAGTTCTAAAACAGCTTCAGGAGCAGGAGGACTGCCATTCCACTGGACCTCTAGATAACCTCTTTCCTCACTATCTGTTCTGTAATGCGACTCCACAGGCCCATTTTTTGCAGAAAAAATAGTAAAGCGCAATTCATTGATGTCAGAGTATTTGTGCTTTCCATAACAGAGCTGGCAAACATACGACTCAAGCTGTTTCTTTGTTACCGTATCGCACCCTGACAGTGAATGCATTACAGGTAACGCATTACACAGCTCTTTATCTAGAAGTCCATGCATCTCACTCAAGTCGTAGTGCTTTACCCTGTCATTGGATCCGAATTTTACAAATATTAACCCTTTGTAGTTTTTCAAGTTTTTTTCTAAGGAAAACAGTGTGATAACGGACACATAGTATCTATAGAGATAATAATAATATTTCTAATTCTAAACGATAAAGCAGGGTGGTCGTAAAATAAAAGTCGCGTATCCACCTCGTCTTGAAAGCACGTCAATTTAGTGGCTTCCTCAACTGTTATTTCGTGAATTTATATCTCCGCAGGTAACATACATGACTTGTGTATTCAACCGTTTCAGATAACACTCATTTTGTCATTCTTGTGAAATGAAATATATAAGTTCTTTCTTGTTCTCCTCATGAGATAGAAACTGCTTCAATTTTCGTACTGGGTGTCCAGGAGTTACATTACTTTTATAACATCAACAAGAGCTCATTTTTTCGTCCACCACTTTTTATCCATACCTGCCTGTATGTATCAAATACAACATCTATTCTTTGAGAGGATGTAGATTCTTCTATTATTTTAGAAAACATTCTTTGCTAGTTGTCCAATTTTTTGTAGCTCATGTGGTAGCTTTTAAACAAAACACATTCCATCAATGATGTTAACAACACCATCAATTGGAATACTTTCATCAGTCGCAGCCTTTTTTAATAACATCCATCAGTCATCCATGAGTTTGATTAAGCAGTTTTTTGCATTGAATCATCAGGTGTTGCTAAGGCCAAGGAAGAGGCCCTAGATGATAGGAAAACACAGTTCTCATATCCAAATTTCTTCGCTTAGCAATGGTCGTCATCTGAGCAAACAGATTTCTTTCTGGCTGGACAATAAACTCTGATTCATTAAATTTTATACTCTGTTTCTTCTTCAAGTCAGAAAATGCCTTTAGCTTCTTTTTTTTTTTTTTTTTTTTTTTTTGGAGGTTTGAAGTGTTTAGACAGATGAAAGTTTGGTACCTATATCATTTTCCTCTAATTAAATGATGTATCTTTTCAGGATTACCCTCATTTCCAACGGCGTGGACAGTTTAATTTCCGCTGGAATGTGGTCGGACCTTATGTTGGTCCAACCTCCGGGGTCACGAGCAGCCCCGTGAAACGTCTCGTAGGGGTGAAAATGTAATTGCCAGAGTGACTTGCAGAGGTTAGCGGCCTTCGTAAGTGTTCCGATCACACGCGGGCACGTTATTTTTAATTCAGTAAGTCCCCAGTTTTAATTACTGGAAGTGTCACGTATGCCCCGTCAATGCTGTTGGAAATCGAGCTGTAATATGTATATATAACATCATAATGTAATTTTTGTGCATAGTATTCATTTCTTTTATTGGCCAAATATTTTGAAGTGAGCTAAGTGAAACGTTTCAATATTGGTATATTTAATGTGTGTTATATAAAGAAAGTGTATGCTTCTAAAAGTTGATTAGTTAGAAAGTGGTTTAACATTAAACAGAAGAATTACCTTCGTATATGGCATCGTAGGTTAGGACACATTAGTCCCGCATTAATCGAAAACACAGTTAAATGTAATGGCGTCAGAGGATTACCTCATGTTAAAAATCGAGACTTTGATTGTGAAACATTTAGACTAAATAAACATCGTCGCACATCTTTCAAACCTATAAATCAGATAAGTTCTCGCAAACCTATTGAACTGTTACATACCGATTTATGGGGACCCACAAAGATAAATGGTAGAGGGGAAGAGAAATACTTTCTTACCATAACCGAATACTACACGATAAAAGCGTCAGTCTATCCTTTAATTGACAAAAACAAGTTAGTTATACACCAATCATGTTAAAAGGGATGAACGTTAAGATACTTCACAGAAAATGGCATTAAACACGAGTTCACCAATATATATAGTCCGGAATAGCATGGCGTCGCAGAACGCTAATCAAACATTGGTAGATGGAGCTCGTTCCACACTTAATGAAACTAAACTAAGTCTTAAATCCTGGCCGGAGGCAATACTTTATTTCACTTACACGATGAACCGCGTCTGCCATAGCTCTCAAAGGAAAACTCCGTTCGAAGTTTATTGTGGTAATAAACCCTCTATTAGACATTTACGACCCTTTGGAACAGTTTCATATGGAGGAGTTCCCAGACAAACAAGAAGTCCTAAATTTGAACCAAAAACTAGAAAGGGTTGCCATGTCAACCAGGGGATATAGGGTTTATCTTCCGTACACAAATGTAAAATTCTGTGAAAATGCCACCATATAACAAAAGACATGTACACTCCAAACGAGCAAGGTCCTACATATACGATAGGCAATGATCCCTTTTATAACGATGAACAGCACAATGGAAAAAGTTTGGGACCCACTTGTACAATGGCGTCTGAAACACCTGAAATTGATCCATATACTGACCTGCAACCTGATAAATCCCCCAAGCCTGTTAAACCAACACCTGAACACACTATTCAAACTAGCACTTAAGACTTCGCCTCCGGAAGCCCGTCTAAAGACGAGAGCGATGGGAGAGGGAATAAATTTCAAGAGTGCTTAGAGTTGCTACGTAGTTCAGGAAAGCAGTACCTATATCTGATTTCAAAAGAACCGATATTTATTACTATGAGTTAGGAGAGACGGGCAAGCTAAGATCACTTCGAGAAGTACAGGATTGCTCTCACAAAAATGGTATTCACTTAATTCAAGCGCCTGCTCAAGTCCCGGTTGCACTCCACCATACGCCTCTATATCAACTATGTTCTATCTGCATCTTACACGCGTGAGCCTTGCACTTATGTATATGAACAATTAATAGACTTGAATAATTACCACTAAACCACTCACGAAACATGATTTAAAGAAGTTCATAGAGGTTATTTTTCATACTAAATA
This sequence comes from Maratus speciosus, assembly GCA_963932465.1. Lineage (NCBI taxonomy): Eukaryota > Metazoa > Arthropoda > Arachnida > Araneae > Salticidae > Maratus > Maratus speciosus. The sequence continues at coordinate 15,846,303 of OZ010793.1, read as the reverse complement.
AACATCTTTTCAACTTAATTTTATAGTAATAAAAAAAAATCCTTTTTTGACCTTGCATATATTTTTCAAGTCACATTAAAGTTAACAAGGAACATTAAAGTTTAAAGCACTTTTTACATGCTGTTTCCTGCGAGAATCAGTATATCTTTATTGTATTTTTGAATTACTATGCTTATACACTTCTTTTTTTTTCGCATCATGTCAATATTTTTATATCATTTTCCTCTAATTATATGATGTATTGTTACAGGATTACCTCATTTTCAACGGCGTGGACAGTTTAACTCCCGCTGGAATGTGGTCGGGCCTCATGTTGGTTCAGAGCAGCCCCGTGAAACGTCTCGTAGGGGTGAAAATGTAATTGCCAGAGTGACTTGCAGGGGTTAGCGGCCTTCGTGAGTGTTCCGATCACAGGAAGGCCTCTCGCGGGCACTTTATTTTTAATTCAGTAAGTCCCTAGTCTTTATTACTGGATGTGTAACGTATGCCTATGCCCCGTCCATGCTGCTGGAAATCGAGTTGTAATAATATATATATATATATATAACATCATAATGTAATTTTTGTGCATAGTATTCATTTCTTTTATTGGCCAAATATTTTGAAGTGAGCTAAGTGAAACGTTTCAATATTGGTATATTTCATGTGTGTTTGTTGGAAAACGTCACAGTGTAAGTGATTTTATGTCCAACATCACCTCGCTTGTGAAATGACAATTTCCTCGTGAAATATGCAACGCGTTTCTTTTAGTTGTGAAATATGTTCCAAGATGGCGACACTTCCCTGAGCTATGGTCGCGTAAGATCACAAACTCGCGAAGGATTGTGTAAAAGACTTTTGTTTCGAAAAGGCGATAACAGATCGCAGCACTACAGAACTTTTCTGATAGACTCATTTTAAATAGAACCTTTTTTGCTTGTTAAGCAGTCTGTATTGTTTCAAGTTTTTTTACTCTGTTTTAACTCTTGTGGGCCCCCTTTTACTTCTTCACTTGAAGGCCCGATTTTGTGAGGCCAAGACGCACGGTTTTTTCATGCGTTAACTCTTTGTTCAATGGAAGACTTACATCTCCTACTGGATTTCCAACATCATTACTTTTATAGTATCCATATTTAACCCTTTTATTTTATTCTTTTTTAGTGTGTGTGTGTGTGCATCCATGTAACCCAGAATTCGTCGTGCATTAAATAGTTTTTCTCTACAAGTGCACCTGCATTATTCAAAGAAGATATTTTTCACGATTTACAATATCTGCTCATTAAATAAAAATTTATAGGTTGTTTTCACATGAAGGAAACCAGCGTATGTCTGCTTTACCAGAAAGGTAAGAAAATAAATTTCTATCTTTCATTATTAATGGAAAAACTTTTGGTATAACAATTTTATATTTATACTGGGTCCTTAGCTTCATGATAATCGCGAACTCACCCTTTCTAGATATTTTAATAGATTATGAAGGCTGAGTTGAAAGGGAAAGTAAATAAATAAAAAAAAAAAACCCAGTAATAAAAATTTGTTTATCTGATTGTGATAAAATGATGAACAAGATGCACATATGAGATATGAAATATTGAAATATATACATGAAAATAAAAATAAATGTGCATGAATAAATAACGATATATATAATATCGCAAAAAGAGTATTATTGTGAACGAATATTGATTGATTATTGTGAATAACTGATCATTTTATTTATACTTATAACATATTCTAAGAAATTATTTTAAGAAAGTCACAAACTTCTTATAGTTATTCTTCTTATAGTATATTTGTTATCAAAGAATTTATAAAACTTGAATAACACGCTATGTCTGCCACAAAAGAAATTACGGCAGTGGAGAAACTAAATGATAATAATTACAATCATTGGTGTTTCAAATTAGAAAATCTGTTAATTAAAGACGATTTATTCAAATATATAACAGAATCTCCACCTGCCACACCCGATGATACATATACTAAAAACGCGGCTAAGGCGAAAGCCATAATTTGTTTGTGCATTGAAAATACACAAATCGTGCACATCAGACATTTGACATCTCCCAAAGAAATTTGGGAAAGATTAAAAAGTGTTCACCAAAGGGCGAATTTATCATCCAAATTATTCCTTTTGAGGAAACTATATTCGCAAAGGCTCAATGAGGGCGGAGACTTAAATCTACATATCAACAATATTTTAACTATCCGCGACAAACTCGCTGCCATTGGAGAGCTCATAAATGATTCGCACATCGTGGCTCTTATGCTTTGCAGCTTGCCTCAGTCATATGCTCCTCTTATAACGAGCATGGAGGCTAGAGACGAAAAGGATCTAGACCTCGAGTTTGTAAAAAACAAACTCATCGACGAGTACTCTCATCGAATCGAATACAAAAACACCAGCACACGACCAAGGGACACAGCATATAAAATTATAAATAAAGGAAACAAAAAATATTGCAGCTTCTGTCAACGAGATGGGCACGCTCGTTCAGAATGTTACAAATTGAAAAACAAACAGAAAAACAATTACCAAAAAAGTGAAAATTATAACAGTAATAAATTTAACAACCATGCCAACTTTAAAGCCAATTCGGTAAACACCAAAAATCAACACAATGGTAGTAAAACCGACTCCTCGAATTTTTGTTTCAACAGCAAGTCAAATATAGAGGATGAGGTCAACCAATCGATCATTCCTCTCTTCCCAGTGGAAAACAATTTTGAAATTGAGTCAGTAAAAATTAACCAAACACAAACAACAGATCCAAACACATATATCATTGACTCGGGTTGTACCAGGCACGTTGCATCAGCAAAAACAAATTTTGCTACATTCACAGCCGGGAATTTTGGGAATATAACAATAGCTAATGGAAAAAGGCTTAATTCGGAAGGTATGGGCGACATAAAAATAAAAACAGACAAAAACCACTACATTACACTAAGAAATGTATTGTACTGTCCAGAACTAAAGGGCAATTTATTGTCAGTTAAGAAAGCCACTGAAAATAATATAAAGGTAATTTTCGAGAAAAATGCATGTTTATTTGTCAAAGATGATAATATAATCTTGACAGCTAAATTAAATGATAATCTCTACGTATTAAACCCTGAAGATGATTACGGCTATACTATAAGTACTCAAACTTTCTGTAACAATACAAATTGTATTTCATTGTGGCACCGAAGACTCGGACACAAAAATTTTGATGATATTAAATACCTTGTTAATCATGAATTAGCCAATGGGATAACAATTAACAAATGTAAACATGACACGCGATGCACCAAGTGCATTGAAGGGAAACTTTCCGCTCTGCCCTACCCTAAAGTAGCCACAAACAGAAGCAAAGACATCGGTACCCTCGCACATTCCGATATATGTGGCCCCATGAATACTGAAACGATAGGAGGGAAAAGGTACTTTATAACATTCACGGATGATTATAGCAGGTACACAATAACATACTTAATCGCGCATAAATCGGAAGCCGTTATCAAACTGAAAGAATACATAGCGCTAACAAAAAATAAATTTGGCAAGTTGATAAAGGCAATAAGGTCCGATAACGCAAAAGAGTATATAAGTGATGAATTTGAAAACTGCCTGATAGAAAACGGGATAGAGCGTCAATTGAGTGTTCCCTATTCTAGCCCACAGAACGGCGTTTCAGAGAGAAAGAATAGAACGATAGTGGAAATGGCTAGAACCATGTTGTCGGACGCCAAGTTACCTAAGCAATTCTGGGGGGAAGCTGTCATGTCCGCCACCTACCTCATCAACCGTCTACCAACAAAGGCTAACAAAAATAACATGACACCCTATGAACTTTGGCATAAAAGAAAACCCGATCTCTCGAACATCAAAACATTCGGATGTAAGGCATTTGCCTATGTCGACAAACCTAAAAGAAATAAATTAGATGAGAAAGCCATCGAGGAAATAATGTTGGGATATGATTTCAGAAGCAAGGGCTATAGGATATATACGGGTGAAAATAAAATTATAATATCTAGAACCGTAAAATTCTTCGAAGAAGGTATAAAAGATGAGAAAATTATACCCGCCAAAGAAAATCAAAACATCGAACAAACTCCCGCAGGTAATATTGAAATTGATCTTGAAGAGCGCGACGATGATCAGAATAACACCCCGACCGACACATCCCTTGAGCCGAGAAGATCGCAGAGACAAAATCGTGGTGTACCACCTAACCGTTATGGAATAAGCGCAAACCTGTGTCAAATTCAGGAGCCAAAGTCATGGACAGACCTACAAAATATCAATGACGCAGAAACTAAAGATAAATGGCTAAAAGCCACTAGTGAGGAAATAGATTCTCTGAAGCAAAATAATACTTGGAGATTAATAAAACCTATCCCGGGAAAACGCGTCATAGGTTGTAGGTGGACGTTTAAGGCAAAAAGGGGAGCCAACGGGTCTGTAGAGCGATATAAAGCCAGATTGGTCGCTAAGGGATATGCTCAAAAATATGGAAGCGATTTCGACGAGACCTACGCACCCGTTGTAGCGCATACTACCCTACGAGCATTCTTAAACGCAGCGGTGTACAAAGATCTTAAAATAACTCACCTAGATGTCAAAACTGCTTTCTTACATGGCGATTTAGAAGAGGAGGTTTATATGCATCAGCCAGAGGGATACATAACAAAAGGGGAAGAAGATAAAGTGTGTAGTTTAAACAAAGCGATTTACGGCCTTAAGCAGGCAGCTAGGGCGTGGAACCAAAAAATAAGTAAATCTCTAAAAGAACTAAATTTCGTTGAATGCGCGTCAGACAAATGTCTGTACAAAAGAGTCCAAGATGGAAAAATCGCATACATAATAGTGTATGTTGATGACATCTTAGTCGCAGGAGACAAAACAGACACACACGAAATATACACTGAATTATCAAAGCAATACGAAATCAAAAATTTGGGTCAAGTAACACAATATTTAGGCATAAACATAAAGGAAAAAGCAAACGGTAATCTAGAATTAGACCAGGAACACAAAATAATACAAATCGCAGAAAAATTCAATTTGTTAAATGGTAAGCCTACGTATACACCCATGAATACTAACTACTTTAATCTAGATCCAAACGGGAAACTAATGGGAGATAACGTAAAATTTAGACAGGCTATAGGAGGGCTTCTATACATTGCAACTTTAACTAGACCCGACATAGCATCAGTCGTTAACATCCTGGGAAGAAGGAATGAATCCCCAAGGGAAGTCGATTGGCAAGCTATCGAGAAATTAATTAGATATCTGCTTACTACCAAAGATCTTAAATTCGTAATAGATAAAACAAAACCTCCAATCCTAACGGCATATAGCGATGCCGATTGGGGGAACGACAGAATAGACAGGAAATCAACCACTGGAAACTTGTTTAAATTAGGAAATAATATATTGGCATGGTCATCGAGGAAGCAGAGTTGCACAGCACTCTCGTCCACGGAAGCTGAATATATCGCTGCCTCTAATGCAGGTCAAGAGATTTCGTGGTTGTTAGACCTGTTAAATGACCTCGAACTGTGTCAACAACTACCCGTAACATTGTACGAAGATAACTTATCAGCCATAAGATTGACCGAAAACGAAAAGGCACAGACAAGAACTAAACACGTGGAAGTTAAGTATCACCACATCAGACATCTATGCCAGAATGGTATAATCAAAATAACTTATTGCCCATCGAAGTTAATGCTGGCAGACGTGCTCACCAAGCCGTTGCCTAAGCCTCATTTCGAGTGTTTGAGAAACAAGTTAAACATTCTACGCTCGTCGGTTTGACATAAAAAGCGGGGGTGTTGGAAAACGTCACAGTGTAAGTGATTTTATGTCCAACATCACCTCGCTTGTGAAATGACAATTTCCTCGTGAAATATGCAACGCGTTTCTTTTAGTTGTGAAATATGTTCCAAGATGGCGACACTTCCCTGAGCTATGGTCGCGTAAGATCACAAACTCGCGAAGGATTGTGTAAAAGACTTTTGTTTCGAAAAGGCGATAACAGATCGCAGCACTACAGAACTTTTCTGATAGACTCATTTTAAATAGAACCTTTTTTGCTTGTTAAGCAGTCTGTATTGTTTCAAGTTTTTTTACTCTGTTTTAACTCTTGTGGGCCCCCTTTTACTTCTTCACTTGAAGGCCCGATTTTGTGAGGCCAAGACGCACGGTTTTTTCGTGCGTTAACTCTTTGTTCAATGGAAGACTTACATCTCCTACTGGATTTCCAACATCATTACTTTTATAGTATCCATATTTAACCCTTTTATTTTATTCTTTTTTAGTGTGTGTGTGTGTGCATCCATGTAACCCAGAATTCGTCGTGCATTAAATAGTTTTTCTCTACAAGTGCACCTGCATTATTCAAAGAAGATATTTTTCACGATTTACAATATCTGCTCATTAAATAAAAATTTATAGGTTGTTTTCACATGAAGGAAACCAGCGTATGTCTGCTTTACCAGAAAGGTAAGAAAATAAATTTCTATCTTTCATTATTAATGGAAAAACTTTTGGTATAACAATTTTATATTTATACTGGGTCCTTAGCTTCATGCTAATCGCGAACTCACCCTTTCTAGATATTTTAATAGTGTTATATAAAGAAAGTGTATGCTTCTAAAAGTTGATTAGTTAGAAAGCCGTTTAACATTAAACAGAAGGATGACCTTCGTATATCGAATCTTAGGCTAGGACACATTAGTCCCGCATTAATCTAAAACGCAGTTAAATGTAATGGTGTCAGAGGATTACCTCATGTTAAAGATCGAGAGTATGATATTGAAACATTTAGACTAAATAAACATCGTCGCACATCTTTCAAACCTATAAATCAGATAAGTTCTCTCAAACCTATTGAACTGTTACATACCGATTTATGGGGACCCACAAAGATAACTGGTAGAGGGGGAGAGAAATACTTTCTTACCATAACCGACGACTATTTGAGAAAAGCGTCAGTCTATCCTTTAATTAACAAAACACAAGTTTACAAGTTATTCACCAATCATGTTAAAAGGGCTGAACGTTAAGGTACTTCACAGAAAATGGCATTAAACACGAGTTCACCAATATATATTGTCCGAAACAGAATGGCGTCGCAGAACACTAAATCAAACATTGGTAGATGGAGCTCGTTCCACACTTAATGAAACTAAACTAAGTCTTAAATTCTGACCGGAGGCGATACTTTACTTCACTTAAACGATGAACCGCGTCTGCCACAGCTCTCAAAGGAAAACTCCGTTCAAAACTTATTGTGGTAATAAACCCTCTATTGGACATTTACGACCCTTTGGAACAGTTTCATATGTAGGAGTTCCCAGACAAACAAGAAGTCATAAATTTGAACCAAAAGCTAGAAAGGGTATCTTGGTACGATACGCCATGTCAACCAGGGGATATAGGGTTTGGCTTCCATACACAAACAAGATTATAGAGACATTAAATGTAAAATTCTGTGAAAATGCCACCATACCCAAAGACATGTACACTCCAAACGAGCAAGGTCCTACATATACGATAGGTAATGATCCCTTTTATAACGATGAACAGCACAATGGAAACGGTTTGGGACCCACTTATACAATAGCGTCTGAAACACCTGAAATTGATCCATGTACTGACCTGCAACCTGATAAATCCCCCAACCCTGCTAAACCAACACCTGAACACACTATTCAAACTAGCACTTAAGACTTCGCCTCCGGAAGCCCGTCTAAAGACGAGAGCGATGGGGAGAGTGAAGAAATTTCAAGAGTGCTTAGAGTTGCCACGTGGTTCAGGAAAGCAGTACCTATATCTGATTTCAAAAGAACCGATATTTATTACTATGAGTTAGGGGAGACGGACAGGCTAAGATCACTTCGATAAGTACAGGATTACTGTCACAAAAATGGTATAAAGTTTGATCCAAAAATATTTTGTTTCAAAGGGGAAAATAAGTATGAGGGGATAGTGAAATCACTTAATTCAAGCGCCGGCTCAAGTCCCGGTTGTACTCCACCATACGCCTCTATATCAACTATGTTCGAAGCACTATCTGCATCTTACACGTGTGAACTTTGCACTTGCGCATATGAACCATTAATAGACTTTAATAATTACCACTAATCGACTCATGAAACATGATTTAAAGAAGTTCATAGAGGTTATTTTTCATACTAAATAAATATCTTTTCAACTTAATTTTATAGTATTAACCCCCCCCCCCCCCCTTGAACCTACATATATTTTTCAAGTTTCAGTACTTCTTTCAACTTTTGCAGGTTAAACATTAAACTTTAACGCACTTTCGATATGCTGTTTCTTGCGAGAATCAGTATAATGTTTATTGTATTTTGAATTACTATGCTTATACACTCTTTTTTTTTATCGCATCATGTCAATATTGTTATATCATTTTCCTCTAATTACATGATGTTTTTTCAGGATTACCCTCAATTCCAACGGCGTGGACAGTTTAATTCCCGTTGGAATGTGTTCGGATCTCATGTTGGTTCATCCGCCGGGGTCACGAGCAGCCCCGTGAAACGTCTCGTAGGGGTGAAAATGTAATTGCCAGAGTGACTTGCAGAGGTTAGCGGCCTTCGTAAGTGTTCCGATCACACGCGGGCACGTTATTTTTAATTCAGTAAGTCCCTAGTTTTTATTACTGGAAGTCCATGCTGTTGGAAAGCGAGTTGTAATATATATATGGTCTTTCCAAGGGAATCTAACCCGTATTTACGCATGGAAATCCACGGTTCGAAGAAAACCAAGAAAACTCCGAACAATTAGACCGACGGGCGCGATTGGGTTCGAATCCAGCACCTCCCGTCTACCAGCTTCGTGAGCAGAACCTCTTAGCCACGATCCTTTGACGAAATTTGCGTTTTTTACGCGATTCTTTGACGAAATTTGCATGTCTTCGGGATCCTTCGACGATTTTTTCTGCAAACGATTGACGAAATGGATTTTTTTCGGCAACCATTTTTCGCAATAGTTTTTATGTAAGAGAACCGAATGCCTTACATTTTCGGAAAATTCCACAGGAGGAGAGAATGCCTATATCAATATACAGCCCGCTGCAATGTGAACTGAATGGCAACCCGATGATTGATGTTACACTGACTCAAAGGCAGTAATCAATAATGGGTTTGCCATTCATTCTATATTGCAGTGGGTTGTAAAATGTTACTTTTGCTTCCTTCCCGCTAGCGGGTTGTAAAATGTTACTTTTGCTTCCTTCCCGCTAGCTAGTCGCTCTTTATTGCAATTGCTCATCATGAGAATTCTAAAAATATGAAATTTTGTGCATTAGTTCTTGAGATAAGACTATCGGTAAAATCGTGTAAATCCTGCAAAATGCAGCACAGCAGCGCCACCTGTTGGGTAATTTATACTAAAACCTAATCAGCAACAACTTATGTCAACGTCTAACTGAATCAGAAGTTTGATGAAAATCCGTGCATTAGTTTTTGAGATAGAGCTATTGCAAAAATCGTGAAAAATCCAGCACAGCAGCGCCACCTGTTGGGCGATTTACCCCCAAAAAAGTAATCAACGCCAACTTATATCAAGGACTAGCTGAATCTGAAGTTTAATGAAAATCCCTGAATTTGAGATAGAGCTATTGCAGAAATCGTGAAAAATGCAGCTTAGCAGCACCATCTTCAGGGCGATATGCACCAAAAACTAATCAGGGCCAGTTTATATCAAGGTCTAGCTGAATCTAAAGTTTTGTGAAATTCCGTGCATTAGTTCTTGAGATATTGCTCCCACAAAATTTTTGTCACATACAGACAGACATTTTCTAAAAACCATCAAATCGTGTTCAGGACTTTCTAAAACGTATAAATCATCGAAAACCGGAAGTCGAAACTTTTCACGAATCCAATACTTCCTTCTTGTAAAGATGGAAGAAAGTAATAATAAACATCATCATATGAATACTGAAAAAATTAAATTTAAAACTCTGAATCAATTTTGATTTTCCGGCTGTTACCAATATTCTTATAAACGTAAGTATCGGGAAATATCCAGGCCCTTATTATCGCATGGGCAAATCGGGACTTTGCCCAGGGCCCCCAAAACATTATATCAATTTATAAAATATTTACTTTCCCCCCAATTCCAACTCTGAAAATTTTCAAATTCAAAATACAAATTTCATCTTTAAAAGATTCTCTGAAAAACAAATTAATTTTGAACTCACAAAACTCAATGCTTTCACAAAGCAAACCTCAACCATTATTAAATAAGAAATATTTTGATTTTAATAGATTATATCGGCAATGCTCTTAAATCATATCTAAACTTTAGTGTTTGAAAATAATCAATTCTGTCATGATATAAATTTTCTTCCATATTCAAAGTTTTTTCTTTTAACTTTGAATTAAATATTGAAAAACAAACCCAAAATTGCCATCTTTTTAGATTTATTGAAAAGACACTTTCTACTTGTAAAATAGAATGTATTTGGTATGGTATTAGGTTTGTATGTTGTGTGTATTACACCTTAAAAAGATGTAAAAGAAAGTAACTTGATTAACTCATATTTATATGTTAGAGTATTTGACACTCTTCCAGAAGTTGAAGATATGAAATTCCCCTTAAAGTAATATATCAAGTTGCTAAAGCTACATAAAAGAGTTTTGTTCAGTACTATTAAAATAAAAAAGTATTTTTATTAATTAAGGTATTTAATTTAGAATTGATGTAACTAAGATTTTTTTCTTTCGAATGGGGCCCCCTAATTTGTCTTTGCCCAGGGCTCCAATTAGTCATGATCGGGGCCTGAAAATATCGGTATTAGAACACGGTTATTATCGGTTTCACAACCCTATTTAACAATACATTCATTCCTTTATTTTACAAAATGATAAGCTTTATTTTGTTCTATTTTTCATGAAATGTGTAGTACCAATGGGAGAAACGTACAGAAATTCTGTGTCAGAGATTATTTTTAAACGTTTCAAAATAACTGTAAACTGCCAGAAATCTCTTATTTCACTTCTAGTAAATTACATTACAGGTCAAATTTCATCAGATGATTAAAATAAATAAATACATCATTAGTATGCTAGCACCTAACAAAAATATCATTCCTATATATAAAATAGATTTTGTTTCAGTGTTTTGTCTGTGTCCTTTTTTTTTGTTAATTAATAAATCTTTGATTCTTACGCTACCTCTCAATATTTCACACTATCGTCAGTTTAACACTATCGTCGGGTTACTTTGGTCCATCCATCCCATAAAAAAAGTTTTTATTCTTTGTATTGAACAAACAACAAGATAATTCGGAGTTTTTGCCCTCGAAAAATATTTTAGACCCTGATATAGGGTATTTGAATAGTTTGGGGGTAATTTAAAAAAATTTTGTGGCAACACTGGATGCGTTTGTAAACAACTGTTTTCGTGCGTAGATTTTAACTCCCCAAACTTTCTATAGTGAGACAATCTGGATAAGAGATACAAATAAGGTAAATGTCAAAATATTACCTTTAGTAACTTGTAACCCATGTGTGATCGTTGTTTTTTCTTTAACTTTTTATTTTGACAGAAAATGTTTACGTTTTCATAAAGCTAACATGAAAACTAGTTTTTCAGGGCTACTTTGGGCCAGCCCTTTTTGGGTCCGGAAGTAGCCCCAGTTACTCAGAAATGCCTTTTATACAACCAAATCTAAAAAATGTATTAAGTAACATTTTTTTCAAATGTTACTTTAACAAAATGTTTAGTAATTATTTTTGTTCCAGTTGCTAAGGATAACATGATGAAAACTGTTACTCGTGTCTTTAAAATTAACATTTGGTTTATTATGTTTAAATGTTAAAAAAAAAAAAACATTTGTTTATTATGTTTGCAGTGTTAATTCATTAGAAGATCCTATTGCAATCAATTGCTAATTGGTTTCAATATTCCAACATATGAATGACATTCATTTTATATGAAAATAAGTGAGTGGACCAAAGAAGCCCCGAGCAGGAGCTACTTTGTTCCAAAACTTTAAAAAATAAAAAATTGACTCTTTAAAACCATACAGTTTGCTTCACTGTTTCCTGTTAATTGATTACAATTCAATTTCGACGTTGAAAAATCATATATAATAGAAATGTTAGTGGAACCAGGAAAAAGTGTCCCAAAGTTTGACAGTATTTAGCTTAATAATAACACTAGACAGCAGGACTAAAACGTTTTGACTAGAGAAACTACAACCTTTACCAAAGGTTGCAGGTTCTTTAGTTTTCCTCATTTCTATGGTTTTGACCAACTTTACATTTTCAAGAGTGTTGTCTGTTTTATTTATTTATTTTTAACAACAAAGTCCTATTTCTTTTACTACAATGTTTTGCTGCCATTAAAAATGTGTAGGAAACTTTTAAACTGGGAAAAAAAAAAAAAAAAAAAAAAACGATTGGTATGTAATGAATTCTTTTTTAATTGAAATAAGTAGATTGGATAACTATGTTATGTAACCTCTCTTCCCACAGAGTGATTAAAAAAAACTGTAGATGGACGAGAATGAGAGGCTTCACTGTTTATATTAATTATGTTATGTACCCGCTCTTCGTACAGGGTGATAAAAAAAAAAACTGCATGGATGATGGCAGTGAGTATTATGTCACACCCGTCAAAAATGGCAGAATGTTGATCTGCATTTCATTTTCTTAACCCGTTCAGGACCGGCATCTTTTGCACGAATTTCATTTGTTTGGCACCACTTTTTGTTAATTATTTGACTTAACTTTGTACATCACAAAAATGTAATCAAATAAAATCAATTTTACTTTTCTTTTTTACTGGTATCAAACTCAAGCGTTTAAAGCACTTTTTGAGAGTGCATATATGCACCCATGGTCCCGAACGGGTTAAGATTTCATACAAAAAGCATGAAGATTTTATTATTGAAAGGTTTGTATAGTAGAAAAGTACATTTTAAAAATTACAAATGATTTCCAGAAAATTATATTTTTTTTTTACTTAACATTCAATTTCTGAAATAGTTCAACAATTCATAAAAGCTCTTATTCTAATCTTTAGAATTTAGGAAGGAAAAATCAGTAAAAATTATGTCATGTTGATTCAATCATATAAAGTTTTCTCCTTAGTTTTATTAATGTAAAAATACATTTCAAGCTAAGCATAACGTCACCAGTGCAAACGTACTTCATATAAGTACTTTTATGCTTAACCACAGTATATTCAATTAGAAATACCGGATCAGAATTTTACTTTTATTTCCTTATTTAAAGTCGCTTTTTAGAAATAATTTTTAATAGTGGTGAATGATTTTAAAAGGCTTATAAGTTTTATTCTGAAGGGTAATTCTATAATAAAGCTATTTATTACAAAAGAAAATTTAATATTTGAGCCTTCTTCACTGAAAATAAATGTACGTCATTTGTGTTGATGTAGTTTCTCTTCACATAGATGCATTGGCACTGGTATCGACCAAAACAATGTTTTAAGGGGTTTTGCACAAATGTTTTATTGTTAAACATGTTTTAGAAGGAGCGTAAGTTAAAAGAACAAACTTAAACAAATTTTTAAAAGTTTGTGAGAATTTCAAAATAAATCTCTAACTGAATTCTCCAGGAATTTCTTTTAAGTAAGTTGCACGATCTATAACAGGCTGTTGTGGCCATTTTGTTTGACAACGTTAAAATCCGGCCATTAATTCCAAACACATTTGATAAATTAAAAAAATCTTAGAAATTGTAATTATTTTAGCAAGAAACAAACATTAAAATATTCTAGCGTAAAATTTAGATTTTTAACTGCAATCAATTTTTAAATTTTGACTAATATTTAATGCCATATTTGTAATCACCCTGACAGAAATTTTCGAGGGGGATCCCCTGGCGATCCCCCCATTGGCTACGGACTTGGTATCTAACTGACTGCCATTACTCGCAGAACAGGTGAAATTGCATCCTCTCCACCACATCCTCCAGACTAAAGGCTCTTGGGAAGAAGGTACGCATGGAAGATTCTACTGGAAGAAATAGAGATTTTCTTTACCCCTTTTAGTTATTTAAGTTATTTTAAGTACCAATAAAATAACTTGTTATAAAATTCATTTAATGAATCAATTAGTTGTAATACATTTTAAAATGAGTTGTAGATAATTACTGTATCTTGTTTCAAAAGTATTATTGGTTACACAAAACAAAAATATTTTTAAATGCAATTTCTTTTGCCTTCTCATCTTTCCAGCTTTCTTGGCGTTGAGTAGGGGGAGGGGGGGGGGGATTTTTCAATTTGGAAATATTTCTAATGTAAGAACATTATATTTGTACATTTTCTAATTCTATAAAATACTGAGAAAAATATTTAAAATAAAAGATTTGAGTGAGGTTATAAATATTGCACAAAATCTCTATAAATTCATAATTCAGTACATAAAGGGTTAAGTTAAAGACACTGTACAGCAGGTTTGTGGGAGCATGGGCATTTTATTCGTCAGATGATAGCAGCGGCCATTCAAGCCGAGCTGGACTCTAATTTTTGTTCATAACTTTAACAGTAATGAAGATACTTTAGCACAATTTTCATATTAAATCTGTATGAAATGCGATTGGAAGTGCATGAACTTTAATCAGTAACACAATATATGTACTGTCAGCAACATTCTAAATAAAGGAATGTCTAACTCAGTATGGTTTAGATTGGAATATTGACAATTTCCAGTACTTCTCCTCATGTCACTGTATTTCACAGAAAGCAAACAGTCTGGTGGAAATAATTAAAGTTAGACGAAAATCCAAGTCTCTGTGAAAAAGCAAGAAACTAATAGATTATTACCAAACATTATTCAGAGCTGTGTCTTTACATATCACTAATTTGTATGAAAGTCATCATTAATAATTAATTTCTTAACCTTACACCGCACAAATTTTTCTGTTGGAAGAATGATTTTTTGACTCTTGTTAAGAATTAGATACCACAAATTTTAAAGCGTAATTTTCTTTTTTGAAGAGCAGACTTCGGGTGACATTTTCAGGAGATATAAGGCGAATATTTTTCATTAAATATAGTGGTAGATGGGAACTGAATTTATTTATTAAATGCTGAATTTTAATTGATTTATATGTGCATCACTGTGCAGTGTAGGATGAAATGTCACTTATCAAACAGTAAATAAATAATGTAAAAGAAATATGTTTTATTTATTCTAGTTTCTAATTATTAGAACATATTTATTGACAGTTAAAAAAAAAAAAAAAAACCTAAAAGGTTTTTTTTTAAGTATTCAGTTTGGCCAACTATTTTGATATTTAGCCACATAAAAAATACAATAGCTTAATAGTCGGCATAACCAAAATTAATTGAATAATCGGCAATAACTATAATGGGAGTCCTTCAGTTTGTTTATATAAATATGCATTAAATCAATACAAATTCAAGGGTATATGCTGTTGAAGCATAAGAGAGTTCCAACATTTGGTTCGTTTAGAAAGATTTTTGTTTGAAAACATAAAACCAAAACAGACCAGAGGGTGCAGAGCATGCCAAGTGTATGCTACCAAAAGCAGTGAGAACCCTCAACTCTAGATTTCTTCAGATAGATTTTCAATTAAAAATATAAAATAATACAAATTTAACAGTGTATGCTGCTGGAGGCAATGAGGCTCCCGTTATTAGATTTGCTTACTAAAATATTCTTTTAACAATATAAAAACCTTCATCACTGATTTTGGCATGGGCTCAGGCAAGTCAGCTAATATTTTATATTTGGTTTGTAAAATTATTAAAAATTTTAAGATAATTTACCTACCAAGCAATTTCTTCGACTGTGAAGTTTTTAAGGCCACATTATTATGATATTATTAAATTTAACTATTTTGCTTTTTTAAGCATACAAATACAACACTTTCAACATTTAGATTTAATCTACATCTTATGTTTATATGTGATAACCTTTATTAAGTAACTCTTTAAAGCATCGTATATTCAGTAAAACATGCAAACTTTTGTCTAAATAATACATGCATAAATACCATCTAGACTCAAAAATGCATGCAAACAAACTGCTGAGATAAAATGCTATTAAAAGTAGAAATTATTCAAGTTCAATAATCTGAAACATGTAAATTACAAAAAATAATTTAAAATACATTACTTTCAAATTATTCTAAAATTTAGTTTGGAGAAGAAAAAATATTACATTTAAACCATACCAACCCTGCTATCTTTAAAAGGATTATTAATCTTATGAATATATGAGGACGTGAGTTTCAAAATTCACATAATACAGAAAATCAAATTTTGGGAAATCTCAAAAAATCTGTGTGTTCATTGATTTTCATACTAAACCAAGATTTTAAATGCCAGAAATACACAATAACTAGTTGGATGTGCCAATCCCAAAACTTTCTTCTGTCACACACATCTTAATATTTCAAAAAGTAATTACACATGTTAATACTTTAATATTATAAGTTCAATACTATACAAATTTTGATTTTCATCTTAAATTATTCTTCAGTCAATTAATCAAAGTAAAACGAGTTAATCTAGATCATGATATTTATTAAAATCAATAGTTTTTCCTTATTCTGCTGTTATCAGCTGTTTGCGAATAGCTGTCTTAGTAGAACGCGAGTTCCTGTCGCTGCACGAGCTGCCGATGGACAATAGAACTACGGAAAATCAAGAAAATTAGACAAAAATTGCTATCACAGTGTCCCTTTTCCGCGGAATATTTCGAAATTCAAGGAGGACCTGCTGGCCATAGCCAAAAACATACACAAAAAAATTGGTTCTATTGTATGCATATCTGTATGCAGTTACCGATGGTACAATATTGAAAATAGCACAAAAATCGGTATTACAGAGCTTCAAATTTAGGAAGGACTTGCTTGCCATAGCCAGAAACATACACAAAAAATTTTGTTCAAATCTATGCATAACTTCATACACTTTTCGATGGTACAATAATGAAAATGGCACAGACATTTCAAATATAGCGCTCTCTTCCGGCAGAATTTTTCCAAATTCAGGGAGGACCTGCTGGCCATAGCCTTAAAGATACAGAAAATATTTGGTTCAATTCTACGCATAACTTCATACACTTTTCGATAGTACAACATTTAAAATAGCACAGACATCGCTATTGCAGTGCTCCCTTCCAGCTGATCTTTTTTCCACATTCAGGAAGGACCCGCTGGCCATAGCCAGAAACATACACAAAAAATTTTGTACAATTCTATGCATAACTTCATACACTTTTCGATAGTACAAAAATCGCCATTACAGTGCCCCCTTCCAGAGGAATATTTCTAAATTGAAGGAGAACCTGCTTGCCACAGTCAAAAACATACACAAAAAATTTGGTTCTATTGTATGCATATCTTTATACACTTTTCTATGGTATAATGATGACATATGGGCAGACATTTTGTATAAACATGTTTTTGGGATCTCTGACCTCGAAAACATGCAAATCAGTCGAAAATCAGAAGTAAAAAAAATTTTTGATTACAGTACTTTCTTCTATTGAAGATAGAAGAAAGTAAAAATATTTTTTTTTTTTTTTTTTCAGATTGTAGTGTTTTTTCGATGCAGGTTTACTAAGGGAATAGATTGATAGAGAAAACTTTTTTTAATTTTGGATAAGGCGAGTTTTGAAACTATGCAATATATATCTATAGATATAGATATTAAATATATTTAATAAAGATGTGTATTGCTGGAAGGTTATGGAAATAAAAACTATTTATTTTTTGTATGCCTTTTTAAATAAATTCAAGGACAACAAACTTTAAAACATATATGTAATATTGTTTTAACGGCACCATGCTTCATCAAGCATTGTATCAATAAATCTGTATTTCAACTCTGAAACTATACACTAATTTTAAGTTTTTAATGTATTGTTTTATCAAATGATTATGAGTTTCAATATAGAATTTCAGAGAAAAAAATTCCTTTTTTATTATGATGTACATAAGATAAACATTTGTGTGCAGAAATACAAATAAATAAACAAAGATTATTTTTTGAGTCAAAAAAAAAAATATAGCAAAGTAACAACAACTGAGACAGACGAATCTAAAAATAAAATCTAAAAACTAATTAGAGTTAAATAATATTACAGCATTTAGGATAATATAAGCACATTATGCCTCTACCCCCCCCCCCCCCCCCCCTCTCTATCCTGAATGTGGAAATAGAAGTTTACTAATTCTACTCTTTTTTATTTCATTTTAAATTGGATGTATGATTTTTACACTTATGTCATGTTTAGGCCTGGGCCTTAAATCGATTTAACTCTTAAATCGATTTAAAGCTTACATCGGAAATCCGATTTAACCATTGGTCTTAAATCGATTTAAGCTAAAATCGGAAATCGCGATTTAGCCAATGTCTTAAATCGCGATTTAGCCATTATCTTAAATCGCGATTTAGCCATTGTCTTAAATCGCGATTTAGCCATTGGCTTTAAATCGATTTAAAACAAAATACTGATTCAGAGCTAACATCAGAAAACCGATTTATCTACTTTGATGTATCTACCACTTACAAGCCAAGCTGGTGTTAAATCGATTTAGGAGGATCCGATTTAAGCAAACATCGCAAGCCTCAATGCTTTCCGATTTAAGACAAACAAGGCAAGTTGGTGTTAAATCGATTTAGGACGATCCGATTTAAGCAAACATTGCAAGCCTCCATGCTTTCCGATTTAAGAAAAAGACGATTTAATGAAAACAAGGCAAGCTGGTGTTAAATCGATTTAGCAGGATCCAATTTAAGAAAAAGGTGATTTAAGAAAACGATGATTTAAGTAAGAATTGATATTTATTTATTTATTTTGTAAACAAGATTCAGAGTTTACGAGATTGGAATGTGTGTTTTTCAGAAATTAAGAACTTATATAGTGGAAAGTTGAAAGGAAAAAGTAATGTTTAAAACTTAAAATCCAAATTCATCGAATTTCAATTTATATGCTAATGCAATCTTTTGATGATAAATTAAGTTTTCACATATTTGAGTAATATTGCAATATGTATTTTTTATTTTCCAGTATTCTGTAATTAATTAAAATGTTTTAAAGTAGAATCCTGCATTGTTTCAAAAGATTGTTTTCCTGAAATTTATTCAGCATTTATATGATTAAAAATAATAATAATAAAGTTTTATATTTAAAATCCAAACTCATCGACTTGCAGTTTATATTTTTATGCATTCTTATGATGAAAAATTCATTTTTTACACGTTTTAGTAATATTTTAACATTTATTTTTTATTTTCTATTATTTTGTAATTAATGAAATTATTTTAAAGGTATAGTCATGCATTGTTTTGTGTATCACTATTTGGCCGTGATCCACATGAAATATTTTTCTTTTACTACTAATATTTTTTTCTTGAAATTGATTGAGTATTTATGGTTGGAAAAAAAAGAATAAAGTTTCATATTTAAAATCCAAATTCATCGAATTTCAGTTTTTGTTTTTATACATTCTTCTAATGAAACATTCATTTTTCACATGTTTGGGTAATATTTTAATACATATTCTTTATTGTTTATTGTTCTGTAATTAATTAAAATATTTTAAAATAGTCATGCATCAGATTTGACATCCGATTTCAATGCCAGTCACATGGATTGAGTATCTTGCTGAAATTGATTCACTATTTATATCCAAATTCATCCATTTTTAGTTTATATTTTTATGCATTATTTTCATGAAAAATTAACTTTCATATGTTTAGGTATTATGGGAATATTTTAGTTTTAATTTATTATTATTTTGTAATTAATTAAAAATACTTTAATAAAGTTCTGTAATGAGTCAAGTAACTTTATTTTTACAGCAGAATGAGGGAGGGTTGGAGGAGGCATTCATTAGATTTTTCTGCAGATCTGCGATTTTTTGCTTTTTTGACATTTTGTTATCATTAAAAAGAGATATATTTTAAGATTATATTTTATTACTAATCTTAAAGATGGCAACAACCACGAAAAAAATCAGCAATTTCAGTGATGTGCTCCAAGGGTCACACTTTCAATCCTTCTCCATCCACTATATAAATGTCAGCATTTATGTTAAACAAATCTTATTTTAATCTAAAAGTTAAAAAGATATAAAATTGCACCTTATTTCTCATATCTCCCCCCCCCCTTTTTTTTTACTACTTTTCTCATCATGGTAAATGAATAGTTAAATTCATCATTGAAGTCTTTTAATATGCTTCTGTTTTACCCCAGTAACTTTTTAATTCTGTATCTGTAAAAAAAAAAAAAAAAAAAAAAAAAAAAATGTATGTAGGCTGATAGCAATGAAGTGCTATTTGAGTGGGCTAGGGGAAGTCCCCCCCCCCCCCCTTAAGGAATTTAGATTGTAGCATGTATAACAAGTCAGACAAAAAAAAAAAAAAAAAATCTTTTTCTTTTATATTACTTATAGAATGAGTTTATAAAATGTATTACAATAGGTCACTAATTTTTAAAATGGAAAAAAAAAAAAAAAAAAACTAGTGTTTTGGGACATTCAAAGCTTTTTTATGTGTAAAATATATCTCTTTTCAAAATTATTTGACAAATTAAAAGCTAAGTATACTAAATAATACAGGAGGGGGGGGGAGGGCACATAAAGATCGTATTTTGTTACTAAAAATTAAAAAATAGGCTTCCATATTCTAAAATGTAAAATCGGTGTTAAATCGCGATTTAGCACTAAATCGCGATGTTGGATGGATGATAAATCGATTTATGAAATTTCTACATCGCCCAGTCCTAGTCATGTTTGTACAAAAACAGAAATTGGAAATATGAAGGAGGAGTGTAAGGTTTGATTAACCATTGATCACTAAATATGTTCTATGATGGGGCCTATAAGCTTCCCCTTTCTCAGTGATAAAAGGGTTAAAGCCACGGTTGGCAACTGGCGGACAGCGGTCCACATCTGGTAGACACCGCATAAGATAGAAGCCTGAACCGTCGAAAAAGACATTGCGAATTTAGAATTTATTCATTGAAATACACACTGCAGTGTTCCTAAGTTTTATGTCAGATCTTGTGAAGGAATTTGAAACAAGATTCCAAGACTTTGCAGAGAAAGGTAAGTTCTCAGTTCTTTAAATCGCCTTATGAAGTTGCTCCAGGTACAGAATGGACTGATGTGGCTGCAAAGTTATTCAGTCTTGAAAAACCTTTACTTCAAATGGAGATATTTGATTTGCAAGAAGATATTTCCTTGCGAATGTACAAAACTGCATCCCCTGAAGAATTTTGGGGTAAACATATCTCAAAAAAGTAGGAAGATTGCAAAATACTATCTATTAATCTGGCTACTATGTTTGGCTCCACATATATATGTGAAAGAACTTTCTCCAAAATTAATTTTTTGAAGAACAAGTATCGTTCGAGATTAACAGACGCCCACCTTGAAGACACTCTTCGCATTAGCTGTTCACCACGTGAACCAAACTATAAAAAACCTGGCTCAAGACTGCAAGTGCAATTTTTCGCATGAATTTTTAAACGAATACCTGCCTTTGCTGTTTTATTACATGTACATAAAAAATTTTCAGAACATATTCCTGTGTATGTAGTATTTTCCAGAACGAATATCTGACTTTTCTATTTTCTATTAATTACCGTAAAATACCGTTAATCCCCCCCCCCCCCCCAAACACAACGAAAAATCATAAAAAAATCGAAGTGGGTGCTTATACGGTATTAAAATTATAGTAATGATATCTATGAGTGGTGGGGTGGGGGATGGTAATGACCGATCGTCGCAAAATATGCATTATTTTAATAAAGTGAGAAAAGAAAAACATTTTGAAAAAAAAAATTATATACAAAATAGAAAAACAGCATAACTTCGCGATTTTAAAGTATAGAACATTCTGGATTGAAAAAGCTTAGAAACTGGAATGCATTTAGATAAATAATAACACTAATATCTGTCATAAGATAAATAACAACACTAATATTTGTCATTAATATGGTAACAGAAAAATAAAAGGAATTTAATAATTTAAAATAATTAAAAAATACTAAGAAATTGCGTTTGAAAATATCCTAAAATTCTTTCTAAAACTAGTAACATTTTGCGGTGTTGCCATCTGTTGTAAATAAGGGAGATTAAATAACCATATATATATTTTTTAAATCGTCATTTCTTTTCTATAAAGGCTAAATAAATAATACAAATCACAAAAATAACAATAATAGCATGAAAAATATTGCAAATGAAACTAATTTTTTTTAAAAAAAGAAGAAATGTGTTATAATGGGAAATTTAAATCAAACTGACATACAATTAATTTTAAGAAATAACTTTATCAATACATTAACTCATTCTAAATAGTGATATATAAAGTAAATATTATGTATATCACCTTCAAATATCAAATTAAATCACCAATTCAATACTTAATAATAATAAAATAAATAATACCAATAAATCAGATTTCATGTTATTTTGGCGCAATCTACCATAATTTAGAAGAAAGAAAACCAACACGATATAAAATTCCGAAAGTTACTTTAAAAAAAAAAGGCTGTAAATTGTTATTATCACTATTATTTTATATATTTAGTAATATTAATATACAAAGCTAATGGTATTATGAAAAATATTAATTATACGTATAAATATGAAGTTACGTAACTGTACCGATCGGTAGTGAAAAGTTTGATGACATGAATCGATTCTTAATCGAATCTTAAAACGAATAACTGAACTGCATTTACGGCTTCCTCTGAGGTTTACGACGATATGAAAACAAAAGGTAAGTGCAAATGCCGAAACGAGATTTACTCCGTGGTTACTATTTACATTTGCAATATATTAAAGAATCGTCACGCTTTTCTGATCCGTCGGATAAAAAAATCATTCGCAAGATAAAATTTTTGGTATTGATCTTGACGTGCGCACCAAAATTTTTTTTGGGGGAGGGTGCTTTCTCGGGATTTCTTGAATTTGGAGGGGGGCGCTTAATCAGGAAGGGCGGATTAACGGGGTTTTATGGTATATGTATGTGTATGTAAAAATAATAATTTAAACGTAATAAATACTTATATTAGTTATGTGTTTTTTTTTTGTTGTTGTTGTTGTTTTTTTCTGGACCTTGATGAAATTTTTCAAAAGTATTCGGATCCCACTTAAAATTACTTGCCGGCCCTTGGGTTAAATGATTATTTTTTTTGACAAAATGAATATTTTTAGTCAATATGTGGTAGAAATCTTCTGTAACTTTTCACTCCTCCTTGATACTTCAGGGAGTAAAATAAAAATTTCAATAAACAAAAAAATTTCATCCCTTTTTTTTTTTTTTTTTTTTTTATTTAAGCAGAGATATATGCACAACAACTAAAGTAGATCTAAAATTACAAACACTTGTGATTTATCTACCAAAGACAAATTTATGTACAATGATTTTTTTTTAATTCTAAATATTTATAAAAGAAAACTTGAAATATATTTTGTAACAAAATAGCTTTATTTCTCAACATTAATATAAATAGATCCATTTAAATCTTTTAACAAATGTACACAGTTAAATTATACATAATTTACTTAAGGCCTTTGTTTTTTCTTCACAACACTGGATATATTTGCAATATCTTCAGGTGAAGTCCTACAGCACCCACCAATAATGCTTGCAAGAGGGATCCATTTTTTGAGAAAGGACTCCCTTGACATTGTTTTCTCACCATACCAACTAAAAAAATTATGAGAAGTGAAATTTTACTTAATGTAAATTTCATTGCAGTACAAATTATATAAAGCTATGGAAATTTATAAATAAAATGTGACATGATATAAATTACTTGCCTGTATCTTTAATCAGGGTTGCTACCCATATAAAAGAATAGAATTCCCTGATTTTTCCAGGTTTATTTAAAGAAAATTTTAATCTAGCAAGGTAGTGTGCGTTAGACGTGCCGTGCCAAGGATAAAATTGATTGTATGCATCACACGAAAATACTAAATTCCAAATACAGCTAATATGATTAAAATTTTCATTTATGCATCAGCCTCCTACCCCACCCCTCAAGAAAAATGTGCACTAACGACTATAACAGGAATTACTTTCCTTAATAATTCAAACTTTCAAACAAAATTTTCTTAAAGAAAAAAAAAGGCAATGCAATATATTTGCATTGAACCATAGTTCACTTCAACAGCTATCCCAAATTCACTCAAATCCAACTTTAGTAAAATAGGTAGGAAAACACACATTTAAAGTTACAGGAATGGAGGAAATTTGAAATGATTTATTTATTATATTAATTCTCACTTCAAAATAACATATTGCAAAGAAAGTTACTGTGTATGGATAAGGGGGGAGGGGGAGTAAAAATCTCAAGAACAGGTTGATTTAAATAAAATTTCCAAAGAAAACAAAAACTAGAATCTGTGAAAACATGGAGATTTTTTTTCACATGTCATGGGTCAAAGCTTGCACTTATTTGGCAATCACTGGAAATTACATAACATTCCCTAAGGTTTTGGATAAAATATTGAAATTGTCTGACTTTTCACTGATTTATTAGGCCAATTTCTGAATTTCCTGACTTTATAAAAAAATCAATTCAATATGTGATGAAAATACATACTTAATAAAATTGTATGAGTTAGAGAACTTTTAATTTTATAAAATTACTATAATTTAGCATTTACAATAATAAGTATAATTATACTTATAAAATTTTACTAAAAAGTATTTCAAACTACTGTAATTTTTAAATTAGCAAGAAACCTTGTCAAATAGGGAACAAGTTTCAGCAGCTTGCAACTAAAAGACATTATTGCTATTATGCCACATGCAAGAAATACATTATTACTTTTATTATTGAACTTGTGATTTGTGATAGAGAAAATATCAGAGGCTCTGGAATATTGTTATACTCTACTTATTTTTATGAGCCTCCCTAATGCAATTTTTGGTTTCAATTTTCAAAGTCATTATCGGAAGATGCTTTTTACTATATCTAGAGCATATCTAGACCACATTGGTATTCCTAACTGACTTTACTACCCTCATTCTCAAAACAGCGGATAGCAAATATATTTTAAATAGAATCATTTTAATTTCAAGAAGATTTTACTTTAACCTTCATTTTTTTTTGCCCATTTTACAAACTTGAAAATATAAAAACAACACATTGTAGAAGTTAAACTGGAGCAACAACCTGTCCCTAATGCAACTCAGGTATACAAAAACTCATCGATCAGTGGGACAATGAAAATTCAACAAAAGACAAATGCAATTATTGGGTATATTTTATAAGTATTGGATAGAAGGTGTTTCCACTTGCCTTTTTTTGTTGTTGTTGCTTCAAATATATTTCTAACATATAAAAATGAAGGTGTGAGCAATTTATAAAAATAGCAGAAATCATTTTAAAAATTTTAATGCTTAATTTTAATTGATAATTCTGAATTTTTTAAGTAACGGAACACTTTTGTGAGCTATTGTGTATATAAATCTTAATTTTAAACTGTACACATGCTACACATGTGAGTTCTCACCAGTGATAAAACTAAAGGAGGTGCAAATGAGGCAGCTAGCTGCCCGTGGTGCAGGATTTGGGAGAGCATAAAAATCAGAACTTGCATAAAGGATTAAAACAAAGGTTTTAAAACATACTTTTACTTTGCATAACTGTTAAAATTTACCTTTGTCAGATCAGGCACAGAAACAAAAAGAAGAAATATGTTTAACCTGGAACAAGTCATCTGTTAGTCCTCCCCCACTCCCTTTATAGTTGACCACCACGCAAACAAGACCTATCCGTCTCCATACTAGGTTTTTCAGATTACACTTTTACTGCCCAATTGGATTATTTAACTTAGATTAGTATTGCAGTTTGCTATTTTTGGCTTCTTTCGTATTACTTAAAGCAGTTGGTTTCAATCAGTCTGCCGCGACACAGTGATGCAACCATGAGAGGATCTGCTGCGAAGTTTTTAAGTTGTATCAAGATTTTAAGAATTAACAGAAATTTTGATACTTTAAACTTCCAACATTTCATAATATGTGATTTACTTTGAAACGAGATTTAACATCTTTATGTTTTATTATATGAAAGTCAAATTCTCTATTTGTATACACTCTTTATGCTATGATATTATAAAAATGGTCTTAAATCTTCAGATAAATTTAATTTATTGCATAGAAAAATTTTGTAACAGTAAAAAGAGCTGTAGAAATTATATTTGAAAAAATGATTTTATTACACACAAAAAAAAAAAAAAAAAAAATTAAAAAGTAAAAAGTTAATTTCAGATATCACTTTAAAAGTTAATACATATAAGTTTATAAAAATTTAACATTCTTTTAAATATAAACAAGTAAACGAAATAAGATAAACATAAAAGCTAATGTAAAATAAGCTTATATGATTTTTAACGTTTTATTGAACACAAATTATATAAATACTTTGACTTTGTTTTAATCATTTTGTTTCTGTAAGTAAATAAATTTAAAATAACATGCAATATTTCCATAATGTTTTTTGAATCATCATAAGTTTAGTACACTGTGAAAGTTTAACCATGAGTTTAAGTGTACTATGCAATAAAAAGGTTGAGAATCATTGACGTAAAGTATCTCCTCTTTTTACCCTCCTGAATGAATGCTTTTATTTCTAGGATTAAAACATAGTTCTTTTGTTTCTACAAACAAATCTTTGAAATTACATGTCACCAATGTTCAATTATAATTTAAAGAGATGATAACAAAATTATTTTTTAAATCATAACTTATTCTACAGAAAGTCACTGATTCAGACTTGCCAGGTTTCCAAAATGAAAAAGCCTAAGATTTTTTACTAGTTACTTTATCAACATACCGACATTTCCAACTTTCAATGTGCATCCTGCAATTTTCACGGGCGACATAAAAGTAGCAAGCTTTGCCCAACCCACGATTTTCACGATCTTTTTTTTTAATTATTTAATTCTATATTAAAAAAAGAAATCTTTTACAAAAAAATATATAAATAATAAAAATATATATAGATGTAATAAATCAAAGGTGCAATTTTTGAACCTATTTTGATGGTTTAAAAAAAAAATTACACAGTGAGAGGGTTAATGCAATAAGAATTATAAGGCAGTTTATTATTTTCGCCTTTTTTTTTTTTTTTTTTTTTTTTTAATATTTTTCATAACTTATGAACAAGCAAAAATAAAGATAAGTATGGATGTTATTCCTTCATACTAAAGTGTTTAAAAAATCATGATTTTTTTTTTTTTTAAATAAAAAAAAATCGGATTTTTTTGATTTAATGATTTTTTCCCCCAGCGTTCGAATACTGAATAGCTACCAAGAGTTTCAGGTTTGCAAAACAATTAAACCACTAATTGCTAACATAATCTATATTTTTACACTAATTAATAAAACTATAATTATTAGTTAGTAATTACAGAAATTATAAAAACTGCAAATTAGTAGTTTCATTAGGTAGTATCATACAAATGTTATATACATTAATATTGCAATAATTATGTAAAACTTTATTAAATAGAATGAGAAACTAAGACACTGACTATTTATTATTTTACTCGCAGAAATTTATTACACTTGCTGCATTTATTTTATATAATATAATGCATAAATTCATTTCCTAAAGGAAATTATGACATTGCAAATTATATTAGATTTAAATATAATTTTTAAATGAAACTGTTTTATGTTGGATAAAAACAATGCTTTTCACAAACTTAACTGTTTTTAATTTTTTACAATAGTTAGGAATTAAGCTTGGAAATAATTATTTAAAGCTCTTTTTTTTGTTTATTCATAAGTCAAAATACCCGTAGAAACTTTCCAATTATGTTCATCTTAGATTTTAATAATTTTTTTGACATTTTAAACATTTAGAAAATTTTTGATTTTAATCAATGATTTAAAAAAAAATTGGTTGATTAAAATCATGATTTAATCGCTGATTTAAATCAACTGATTAAAATCGCTCACACCCTACTTCATACTATCATTTTTCAATTTACAATGCAATATTACACTCTGAAATACCTAAACTAATGTTTAAAGTGTTAATTTTTACAACTATTTTCAACTTAAATTAGAAGTAAAATCCAATAAAATACTAAAAACAAAAAGTATCCACTTCAGGGAATAGTTTGTGTAATATAATTATAAAAAAAAAAAAATTATGTATACAAAAATAAGGATTTTTATTTCATGTTTTCTGATAATTATGAAAAATTATCCACAAGCAGCATAGCTTTACATAAAAATAGTAGGAATTGAAAAACATTAAGTACAACAAAAAATAATAATACATGATCGAACAAACTTACCTTAATATTAATAATAGCAAAATTTCAGATGTCTTAAATTTGGCCCTATACTAAAATAATAATTCAATTTTCTCAAACTAAATTATCCCAAAACTTCTAAACTAGAGGTCTACATTGGGCTGGGCAACCTGATTTTACCAAAACCCAAACATAGCTCAATGTTGATTTTTTCTTGTTGCGGGTCGAGTTTTGATTCTTTCGGGTTGTGTTAACATTAACCGATTTTAAAAGAGTCCTGTAAACTTTGTAACTGAATAATTAAAAAAAAAAAAAAACCTATATTTGAATATTTAGAGAATTTATTGATTGTGAAATTTAATGTAATCAAGTCATGTTTTGAACAAAATTTTTATACTGATTTTTAAAAAAAAATCAGCTACAACTCTATAGTGCTTAATATTATCTTGACTTTTCTGAAGAATAAGATGCATGAGAATAATTCTTCTGTAAATGATTCATCATACATGGGTGCATACTTTTCTTTGCTAATGCTGAAAATTCAGGTCAATGCAATAGTTTCACAGTGCGATGCTACATATTCAGCAGCCACATAAAATAAATTACTTGAAAAATGATAAATATAAATAAAATCCCTCAATAACTTTCACCTTTCATGCTAAATAAATCAAACGGGAATATAAAATTCAAAGAATTAAATCAGTACACATGCCACACATGCGCTTCGGATGATACTAGCTATCCAAAATATAGATTCTGAGTGGAGTGAGCGATTCCCTTCTGCATTTTCTATCCCCTTGCTATCCCAACGACTGAGCATATTGTTTCATGCATACAAACAAATAGCAGAATGTACACTGCTCTTTCATTTTATTGGATGATTTTCAACTGCTTCTCTTCTAGGAATACAAACTTTCTGAGTGAATAATGTTTGTTACGCCAGTATGAATGCACAGAAGAGACCCACTCTACGCAGGATGTGCAAGGAGCTGCAGTGAGAAGGGAATCAATGTTTATCCAATTTGCATTGGCGAACCGGCCACTATGGTGTAGTCATATCTCGCATGTTGCAGACAGTGGTGTAGTCGTGAAAAAACAGAGGGTATATGTTCTAAGCAGAGGGTATACGCTCAAGGCAGAGGGTATACCCTAGTGTATGTATACTATAGCTTTCTTGAGAAACAGAGGGTATACGGTGTTCCTTAAAAAATTACAGAGGGTATACGGCGTATACCCTCGTATACCCTCCACTACATCCCTGGTTGCAGATTGAAAATGAAGCTTGCATGTTGAAAATTGAAAAAAAGCCGGAGATACATCATGATAATCAGGAGATTAAATGTCTAAGGCCGAAAGCTGGCAACTTGGCAAGTCTGCTTATTTCCCAAAACATCACTTATTTAACAATGGTCATTTATTCCAAAGAATGTCAATTCATGAAACCATCATCAAATGTAGGATCGGCATCTGAATTATGATAAGAACCGTTAGGATTTTTTTTAAAATATTGTTATTCTATACAACAGATTATTTCTTTGATCATGCAGTTAGTGCCTAAGCAATAACGTATCATGTATTCCTTCTAAACTTATAAAGTATTGTTTTAAATATTTACAGCAAAACAGTATCTTACTATAAATGTTACTTGTATTTGTTCCTTTTCTGACTCAATAAAGAGCAATCTATTCTTTCAAACTTCCGTCATTGAGTTAAGTGGGGTTGCCAGATTGTACATTTTTTAGGCCCATCATACAATGTATGTTTAAATTTATAACGTATGACAATTTCTTCCGTTTATTTTACCACATCTTACTTTTGGCATATTCAGCATAGTTTAGTATGGTATAGAAAAGGAAAGTGATAGTGTGATAAAACCAAAACTAACTATTGTCAATCAAAATCTTCCATTTTTTTCTGAGATAAATCTGGCAACCCTAGAGTTAAGTGATACTACTTGGTGAATGATTTCATTGGCCGCCTATCTGAAAACTGTAAAAATTGGTTGGTTGAAGAGGAATCAGAGTTACATTAACCAAGGAAAGATCTTACAAGTACGTTTTGATGTCACGATAATCCATTTAACTCACATTGTTTGGTGCCAGTGTGATTTTTATGGAGAATGATTGACGGGAAAGAAAAATTAAATACCAAAAACATATTTTTAAATTAAAATTGCCAGAATACACATATTGAGTGTTATACGAAAATTCCTTTACATCATTTAAAATTTTATTCATACCCTTATTTAAAAAAATTAATTCTGGAAAATACATCAAAAGTAAAGGATTTTAAAAATACACAGTGACGAAAATTACAAAAATTCACAAGGCATTCATGGATTCATTGTGTAACAGATCACATAAATATTTATAGTTAGAATTAAGTTAACAATGAACCTTTAAAAATAAACTTTGGTCTTCAACTTACCCAGTCTCAGAATTCCATTTCTCCCCACTATTGGGGTATGCAATTAATGGTACATCTGGACACACTGAAGAAATGGCTTGCAACAGACTCTCCACACACTCTGGGGGGCAGCAATTGACACCCAAAGCAATTAACTGGTTAGCTGGGGATAATTTGCAACATGCTTCAGCAGTCAAAGACATACTTTCACCATGAGAAGTTTCATACATCGACTAGAAGAAAGAAAAAACAAAGTGTCTTATAACAAAAGTATAATAAAAAATGTAACTGAGAACATTATTTAAAGTATTTTTTTTATGGTCTAAAATAATTAACAGATATTTAAAATTTCCTTTTCTTTAAATAAACAGTTCTTCAGGATTATATTCTTTGACTACACATTCTACTCCAAGTTTTAATAAATAATATGCGTGTGACATCACGCACCCGAAAAAGGACATACTTCGACAGAAAGCAACAATTCTCACAGAGTTAGTGATTTACAATTCTCGCAGAATTAATAGTTTATAACGCATTAACCGGAAAACCAGTTATTCGGAATGCTATTTCTAGTAAGACTGATTTCAGAATCTTTGCAGAAAAAAGTGTCATGCACTGCCAGTTTGTCATATGCATTGCTTGAAACAATTGTATAATTTGATGACAACATCTAGTATTTGAAATGTATTTAGTTGTATTTTAGATGTTTTAATTTTTATGCAGAAGAAACAGAAGAATTTTTGTTCCCAAGGGATTGCCATAAATTACCTTCTTTCAAATTCTGATTAACTTTTGATCTTTCTTGCATCTGATTTTTAATCCAAGTAATTTAATAATTTAAAATCAGAAATAACGCCACAACCACATATATTCCACAAAACTTATCAAATGGATGCTGCTTTAATGCCCAACCAGTTAACCAGAAAAACCAGTTATCCAGAATACATCTGACCCCAACCATTCCCGATAAATGGTTCTGTACTGTATTTCCTACATATAAAACAATATATTATAACTACATGAAAATTACGAGAATTTTAACATAATTTCAAGCAATTTAGTTCGAATTTTTGCCTACAGCAAGTTCAGTTGTCACGCAACAAGCCAATTTGTTGACAAACATGCACATTATCTATAGAAATGTTTTGATTCTTAAAACATATTAAACAACAGTGTATTATAGATTCATTACAAATTAGCACTTGGAAACAAACACCTACTTTTAGAAGAGTATTTTAGGAAAGTATGCTAGTTGGGAAGGGAAAACAACTTTTCCTTTTGGTCACTCATTCACTGAAAGAATAAGAAATTGCAATGAAATATAAGTTTCCCGCCAATAAGTTCAATGTCTTTCTGGAGAAACCCATTTTCCTTCACTGGTTAACTGTGTTTAACTTTTCTCTCTGTCTTAATTTATCTCACACTATTTAAAGTTACTCCTTTCCACTCTAACTGGCAAGCAGTGTTGAATTCAGGGGGTTGCCTGGGGGGGGGGGGGGGGGGACATTCCCCCGGATCAATGACATGTCCCCCCCAGAAGAAATCGGGATTTTGCGATTTCAATGGTCAAAAAGTGCAATCTCTCCCCCCCCCCTGGAACACTATAATGTCCCCCCCGGAGCCATAGAAATCCCTCCCGGAGAAAAGTGTCTGAATTCAACACTGCTGGCAAGTGGGTTTCATGTTCATCTTAAAATTTTCAAGTAGGCAGAACCTCTAGACAATGAAAAGGAATGAACATTTTCAACATTTCCTTTTGGAAAAAAAATAGAAATTTATTTTTTATATTCATTAATATTTCTTAATTTTACTGTATTATTTTTTATCTTAATGTTTAAAAATGATTTTGCAAAAGGAGCTCTGACTTGTTTTTATATTCAATCTTCATTTTAAAAAAATGTGGTCTGGATTGCGGGCTAC
This sequence comes from Maratus speciosus, assembly GCA_963932465.1. Classification (NCBI taxonomy): domain Eukaryota; kingdom Metazoa; phylum Arthropoda; class Arachnida; order Araneae; family Salticidae; genus Maratus; species Maratus speciosus. The sequence continues at coordinate 15,813,732 of OZ010793.1, read as the reverse complement.
AGATGCCTCTATTCTCAAATCTTGCCCTAGATTTTCTCTCCCTTGATTTTTTTTTTCTGTAGATGCCCATGTCCTTAGAACTGAACGTAAACTTACAAAAAAAGCATTATTGTTATTCTTTTTATGTATAAGAAGCTACAAAAGATAAAAATAACAAAAATGAATTAACAACAAATTGCACATTAAAATTAATTAAGCTTTACACATACTTTCTTCACTTGGTTTATTCCAAATTTAGATTACTACTTAAATTATAATGTGTGGTTTTTTTTAATTATTGAATCATATATAATACATCATTTAATTAATTTGTTGTTTGCAAGTTCAGAAAAGCAGAGGGGAAAATTCTATTTTGTTTTATACACTTTTTTTAAAAATTTGTCACAAAAACAGCAATTTTGTCAACAAAGTTATTAATAAAACATACTTAAAACAAAAATACTTAATTATTATCACTAATGTAATAATTTAAAACAATGTAACATAATTTATGTAACAGCTAGTTTGACATGGAATTCCCCATGAGTTCAATCAATAGTAATAATAATAAATAAATATATAATGCCAAAATGTTGCAAAGCTGGGAAATAAGGTAAACATGCCATTTCTACTCTCCACCAATTTAAAAGTCATGGGACAAACTTCGGTTATGTCACATATCATTGTAAGGTGCTTTCCTGTGGAAAGATAATACTGTTCATATTTTAAGAAAAGAAAGAATTCATTTAACTCTCTAAAAATAAAATATAACATTTTATTTTATGACATAATTTAGTGCCATATTTATATTGCAGCAATTTCGAGAAATGTGAAATATATCTAACTGTTATACATATATATACAGTAGAGAGCCAGAAATCCGCACTGTTTGGGAGAAAGTTATGCGGATTTCAGGATTTTGCAGATTTTAGGTCATAAAAAGAATAATAATTAATAAAGGTTAAAAAAAAAAAAAGGACAAATAAAATAAAACAACATTAATAACAACAAACTTTTGTATTAGATTATTAAATTATTTAATTACAAATTTTAATAAACAGAAAAAAAAAAGAATATCTGAAAACAATATAAACAAAACAACTTATTTTTTAAACTTTGAAAACATTTGTTCAATTGTGGCCTGTTTCAAAACTTTAGTTTCTTCTAGTTTAAGTTTTTTTTTTGCAGGTTAGAGATAGTCATTAGTTCCTGCTCAGTTACAGAATTTTGTTTCTTTGGTATTTCTCTCCGAAATTTAAACCCTCATCAAACTGAATTTTCTCAGAATTATCCAAGTCATCATCATCATCTTAATTGCTTTTGGCTGGATTCAAAACGATACTTCACCAGAAAAAAGTATTGAAAAACAACTTAAAGGATGAATAAAAATGTCTTGCACGTGATTAGATATAGATAAACAGATAGCAGAGTCAATGTCAATGAAATTCCCAAATATATTTCTCAAACCAATCAACATGCATGTGCATGTTCTCTTCACTTCAGTCCCAATTTTTGCTGCATTCTTTGTAAACAGAGATGAAAATGTTCTGAATTGATCATTTGCTTTGGAATGACATCATCATTTTCTCTCAACTTAATTCTTTTAGCACCATGGAGGAAAGATGTTTACAACTGAAAACATGTGCGGATTTCAGACTCTGGCGGATTTTAGGTCAGCAGATTTGTGGCTCTCTACTGTATATATATATATGGCACTTGTTAGTTATCCCTTCGACCCATTTTGCCAAATTATACAAATTGACATAATTTTTATTTTAAATAACAAAAGAACAAATAAATTAGTATAACATTAATAAAAATGCAAATAAAACATTGAAATAGAAATCACTTGATCACGTAAACATGTGTTGCCAAGTGAATGTGCCATTTACGATCAACCATTGTTGGCATTTAGTCTTACAATTTCGTGACAGTAATTTGGTTGATGGGATAACTAACAAGTACCATATATAATTATATATATATTCATTTTTGGTGTACTCTTCATATCCTGCAGTTTTTAAAAGACTTCTAAAAATTAACTCGCACTGTCAGAAAGTTCACTCACCCGTGGTGAGTAGATTGGTGTAATTAATTCCACACCTCTGAATATATTTAATAAATCAGCCTTTAAATGATATGAAACTTACAACAAGAATAAGTGTTTGAGAAGAAATAAGTTATTTTTAAAGAAATGACTCAAGATATGAGTAATCTATCTCAACATTATCCAACTAGTGATAAGTGCACGGTATAAAAATTCAAACGCTTTCACATGTATGTCTACCCGCCAGAGGATTAAAATTTTTTAGCTATAGTGGTCCACTTTCAAATAACTGAACAAAACTGTATTTTGAATAATTGATCATTGCATTTTCAGTAACATGTAAACTGCAATGACTTCAATAACGGATATCCTACCACCCCATACATGTCAAAAGCAGTTTCATTTTGTTGATCAGTTTCAAAAGTTAAAAATGATGGTACTGTTAGCAGGACACAGGCATTGTTCCCATCGCCATCACTCATATCTTATTAACCCTTAAATGCCTGACTTTTCAAAAGTCATTGTAATAATGTTTTTCGGCTTTCATTTTGTAAATAAATCATGGGAAAAATACTTAAAAAAATCATATTTTGTTTTAGGTATGGGGTTTATAGCTAAAAAACAGTTTGTTACTAATCAGCAATACTGATCTTTAATTGAAAAAATAATTTTCCTTGATAAAATTCTATAATATTAAACACACAAGAATTTTAGGAACTATAATAAGAAATAAATTTTACTTGCTCACAGCAAAACAAAATAGGGTATTTCGCAAGCTTCCAAACAAAACAAAAAGCACAAGTAGCAACAATTGAAAATATAAATCTATCTTTATTCTTAAACAGCATAAGTGTTGCCATCTATATGTTGAAAATCGATTTAATAATATTTTCAGAATTTATTTTATTGGCAACATTAGGCATTATAGCTTCAATATTATTCTAATAATATTTTAGAAGCCTAAATTGGGTATGTTGCCGAAAAGCAACAACCGGCATTTAAGGGTGGTTAATTTCATTTAAAACACAAACCAATCACTTTATAAAAATATATAACTCAATTTGAAATACATATATTATTTACATTTAAAATACATGCTTTTCATTCATATCTTATGTGTGTGTGTGTGTGGGGGGGGGGGGGGGAGGAAGTAATAATGAGAAATAATATCATAAACAGAGACATTTTATTTCAACATGAAAGTTTTGTTTCTAATTTACACACATGAAAAATAAAACTGCTACTGGTGACAAAAGAAAAAAAAAAAAAAGGTATTTGAAAGATTTACATCCAACTAACATAAAAGTATCAGATTGATTTAGTACATTTATGTTAAAAAGTTACTATGCAACAGGTATCTGGCAAACATACTATATCCGGCCAATATGCCAGATAATTGCAGTAGTCGGATAGTATGAGTATCCAGCAGTGAGGTGTGGGAAATATTTGGTTCACTGATGAAGCTTATTTTTTCTTGGATGGCTTCATCACTAAGCAGAACTGGGGAATTTGGGGAATGGAAAATTTCCATGTTGCAGTACCATTATCCCTCAGTCACCTCCAAAGTCATGGCTTGGGCCACAATTTCCTTTAAAGATTTCACTGGATCATTTTTTTCCAATGCAAAATGATTACTGCAACACTATTTGGGCATTCTGGATGGATTTTTGGCAATACAAAATACTCAGGAAAATCATGGGAGCAACTCGTGGTTCATGCAACATGCTATTCATCCGCATCTAAAACATGAAGCCTCTCATTTTATCAATTAACTTCTGATCGTGTCATCGACCTGGATTTTTGTGAGCACACAGAAAACAGCACAGATTGTCCTCCTTATTTGCCAGATTTGATTCCCTGTGACTTTTTTCTGTGTGTTTGTGGTGGGAAGGAGCAGGCTCCCTAAAATACAAAGTGTACCAACAGAAAAGCTGCAAATGATGGTTGAACTGAAACACATCTCTACTGTAAATGAGAGCATTCTGGTTGTAACGTTATTACTGGTTTCTGAGAATTGAGTTCTCAGACTCCACCATATTGACGCTGAAAATGTAGGCTGTATTGAAAATATCATTATTTAGATTAAGTAAAATAATGCTATAAAAAGTGATAAAATATCTTTATTAAGATTGATGATCGTTTCGTTGCACCAACGGCGACATTTTCAAAATCATTCACAACAGAAAATATTTTGTGCGACGAAACGATCGTCCATCTTAATAAAGATATTTTATCACTTTTTATAGTATTATTTTACTTAATATGTTTATAAGTGATCATTATACATGTTTTTATATCATTATTTAGTTTTTGTAGACTCCTGTGAACATGTTCATACAGGTTGTTTTTTTATTTATCCTCTAAGCAGCGTCATCTATTGTCAAACTTTGTAACTTAATAAAAAATTCTGTGTAAATGAAAATTTATGAGTCTTCCAAGTAGAATGCAGCAAACAGTGTATTTCTGTTGCTATTCATTTTTCTTTATTTCATTTAAAATGCACCCATCATTTTGGAACAGAACGCCTCGGCGAGAGGCCCATCTTCGACTGCAGCCCTTTATTCTTCTACTCAAGTTCAACTCTTTTGCGGAAGCGAGATACATAGGTCCCCAGCCACGTCCTGAGTGAAAGACTCTCTAGCAAAACCCAGGTTGAAAAAAAAAAAAAATCAAAAATTGAAACCGGAATAATTTAAAAGGGAAATCTATGAATTGGCAGAAATTGGAGAAAGATACTAAACAAAATAGAAAATAAAATATTATGTTACAAATGTTTAATGTTTCAGATACAATTTTTTATGTGAATGACAAGAAATTTGACAATTATAGAGGTCAATCATACAACAGTACAGCTAACATCTCAAGATTATGTGCAGGTCTATAACTTCAATACCTTTTTGTAAGTTATCCAAAAGTTTATAAAACTATTTTGTAGTTTCTACAATGAGATAAAACACATTGAATTATCCCTTCTGAAACAAAATAAGAAAAAGTGCTATTTATATTCAATAAAGAATTAGAAAAGATATGGATTGTTTTACTTTGTTATCTTAATCACAATGTGACTGCAATACAATAACAAAATGGTGAAAATTTAAACTCAGTTTTCAGATTTTCCTTTAATTTACTTTCATAAAAACATTAAACATGAACTTTGTTAAGATTTTTTTTTTTTTTTTAAGTAATATTAATAGTTTTTCTTACAATTAAGTTCCCACAATGATGATAGATATTTGAAGAACTCATGTGTAACAAAGTTTAGAGATATTCCAAATTTTCTAATTCCGAATTTCCAAATTAAACAAAACAAAACTATTGAACATCTGCAAAGACACATGAAATTGGCAGGTGTTTTTATTCAGAAACAGTGAAATAAAACTATGCTTTCCATTTTCCAATAAAAGCACAGAATTTTTCAGAAAAGGCTGTCAATGTTAGCATTTTGGACTTAATTTCTGGATGCAATAGCTTCAGAAAGGATATCATGAGACAACAATCACTTACATCTCAAGATTTAATATTTTTTTGGGAAAAATGTTATTCCATTCTAAATGACTTCAATAGTCTATGCTGTCAACTTCATGTTTTACGTTAAAAAAGAAATAAGAAATTTTCACATTTTTGAGCTGAGGGAGAGCCTGAAAAAACAACTTGAGTTAAACTAAAATAGCAATGAACGGAACTAATTGCTTACTTAATTTTACAAAAGAAAAAAAGAATATATTCATAAATTTCATCCTATAACAATGCTAAGTAACAAAAGGAGATACAGTTAATTATTTTTTAAATCCAGCTTACTTGACTAGAAAAACTGAGGTATGCTTTTGAGCCAGGAAAATCATTCAACAACTTCATCAAAGCTTCCCCTTCCTTCTTAGCAGGAATAGTTTCAAACGCTAATAAATCTACACCAGCTTCAATCAAACATTGAACACGAGGCCGGTGCCACTCAATAAGATCCTACAAAATATGTTTTTAATTCAAACTTCAAAGAATAAAGTATGAACTATTAGATACAAGAATTTTAAAGAAAAACCAATAAAAAACAGATTGGGACTATACAGTAGACTATGTTTTATTTTATGTATTGCATGTATCAAATATTTTATCAAATCATGAAACTACATGCCCATACAGAAACTTACAAATCTTAACTGCTGAGTTTTTTTTTTTTTTTTTTTTTTTTTTTTTTAATAAAGCTAAAGAAAAGTCCCTCAGTTTAATTTCTTTTTAAAAATACATCATTACTGTTATTTGCATAGAAACAAACACTTTTTTGTTTTTTTTCTGGACAATTTATATTCTAATGAAAGTATATTATTCAACTTTATATCTTTGCAACATAAATATTTTGAGACAATATTTTTGTTTTCATGCACACAGTAAATGTATTGGATAAAAGAATTTAAAAATCTTTAAATTACTTTTTAAAAAATCTAAAATTTGCTTTACATAGTTTTTTCAAGAATAGTCACATTACAAGTTTAAAGGGAAATAAGCTTGCATTTGAATTATAGAAAATTTCAAATTATCTGTACAACTTGGAGAGTTGATAATATTTAAATTTAAAAAAATGCTTTCTAGCAAAGGGTCATAATAAAATTAGTACATCAGTTAATACATTCACAAATTACAGGTACATTGAATGAAACATTTTAAATAATCAAATTGCTCCAAACAAAAGCGAAGTAAATTAAGTTTTAATTAACTGCCAGGGTGAATCAAATTTTAGTGCACAAACTCAATTTGGTTAAATGGATGTTATGATAACACATTCTATAATGATACTGAAATTGCACATCTACAAAAAGATTACCAAGATAAAAAGTGCTTTGCAAATGCTTGAAAGAGAAAAAAACAACAAATACACAATCAACTTATTCGCTTATTTATAAAAGTCATATTAGCAATTCATAAAATAAATAAATAAAATACGGAAAATAATAAACTTTACTACACAAATGTTAATACACTAGAACCTCTTTTATCCGAAACTCTCGATTAACCGAAATCAATTTTTGATGAGCTTTTTTTTTTTTTTTTTTTTTTTAACTACCATATTCCTTGTGTGCACGTAAACTTTTCCAAACTTCGAGTACATATAAATAGTTTCGATCACCTTTCTTGGAGTTCCTTTTAATTTAACTTGAGCTCCCGTAAGCTGCAGAGTGGAACAAAGAAAACGACCAAATTATCAATTCTGAAGTTTTTGCAAAAGGTTTAGCATGGCTGGAGCAGCAGAAAGACTGTGATACTGGTGAACTAATAATATTAAAAAACTCCGTGATAGAGCTTCAAAACAAAGGCAATCGAAACTGCAATAAACAAAACATTTTTTCAAACCCTTCTGACTTGCGTGTACTTAATTTCAAAATTAAAATTCAGGTAATTTAATCTTGTTTCTATTTTGCTATTGCTTTATTCTAATTAAGCACTTGTTGCTGTAATAAGAAATATTGCATATAGATCTCCTTAATCTTAAAAGTGAAGCATTCTCGATTATCCGAAAATTTCGATTTTCCGAAAGAGTGGAAGAACCACACTTTTTGTAACACACTTTGTGGAAGAACCACACTTTTTATTGAGTTTTTTCCATCATTTTTCAGCTTTATTTCTTGTATTAAGTGTTTTATTTAAAAAGGTACCTTTTACTATATTTCAATGATAAAAACTACTAACTTACTAACAAAACTAACACTTAACTTCAACAGCATGCTGGCATCCATATTGTTTACATTTTGTTTTTATGGTTTTCAGTTAAATTCATAGTTAATTGATTGAATGGTTGGTTGGTTACCAACAAGGTATCAGTTAAACTTTGTTGACATGTTTTTCAGGTTGCACAGTGTTACTCAACTTTCTGTTGTTTATGCAAAAGAGTTCCAGCATGTGCTGGCTAGTTGTGATTGGTTGCAAACCATTATAAAATGAGAGCAGTGTTGATTTCAGGGGGTTGCCCGGGGGGGACATTCCCCCCCGGAGCAATGAGATGTCCCCCCCGGAAGATTTGAGATTTTGTGTTTTCAATGGTCAAAAAGGGCAATTTCCCCCCGGAACTCTATAATGTCCCCCCCCCCCCCCCCGGAGCCACAGAAATCCCCCCCGGAGAAAAGTGTCTGAATTCAACACTGAATGAGAGTGTTTCTCATTCATGTCATCTAGTTCTTGCTTTAGTGTTGATGTTGTAAAATTGAACATGCCTCCAGATTTACATAATAATAAAAGGCTCTTAGTTTTTATTTAATGAAGTCTTCATTTCTAGTATGTATCATTGTGAGTCATCTATCTCATTTCTTCTACAAGTCTCTTCAAATTTGTAAGTAGACATTTTATTTTCTACTAAGAAGATGGGAGTTAATAGGTATTGTGTTAAGAAATTAAAGACAGTTAGAATTCATTAATTTTTAAAGTAATTGCACTCTGCTATATAGTACTTAATGAGAACAAAGGGTTATGGAACCCAGTATTGCACCATTTTAAAGGCAGAATTTGATGAGTTTTAACTTGGAAATATTTCAGTGTTTGTAAACAAACATGGCTGCTAGCCCTAACCCTCAATTACTATTGACAAGACATAATTACCATTCTTGGGTAACAAATATAAAGAGGATACTAGAGTCAGAGGGTTTAATAATTTGGATAGATAAGAGTAAATGGCCAAAAGTAGATGACTTAGGTGAAATTGATAAATTTAAATTGAATCAAAGTAAAAGCAAGGCCGCTGGTCTATTGAAAACATATTGTAGCAGAGAAGTTGAGCTTCAAATAAATCATTTAAGTGATCCTTCAGTTATATGGGATACACTTAAAACAAATGTAGAAATTGAGTGTAGGTCCTTAAAAGCATATAGGCTAGCAGAGTTTAGAAATTTAAGAATTCTTCCTGATGAAGAGTTACCTACATTTATAGCTAGGTTTGAGGATTGTTATAGAAAGTTAAGTGATTCTGGGGAATCTATTACTGAAGATCATAGGTGTTATCAATTGTTACAGTGCCTGCCAGAGGAATATGATTACCTTGCAAGGGAATTTGAAAATTGTGTCGAGTCTAAATTTAAGTTTGACAATTTAAAGGCAGAAATTTTAAAGGAATATAATCGACGAAATTTCCGTGATCTTCAAAAACAAGAATGTTTATTAACTGTTGAAAGCAAAGATAAATTAAATCCTAGTAAACCAATTACAATTAAGCCAGGCATAAGGAAAAAGTTAACTTCTTTTTTATGTGGTAAAAGTGATCATTTTGCTAAATTTTGTAAAAACAAAACTTTAGTTTCTAGAACTAAACCTAGAGTCAGCTCTTTCGTCTCTGAATTTATGGTAGATAAGTGTTATGCAAATGAACTTTTTCCTGCAAATAGAGAATGGACTTTAGATAGTGCATCATCGGCACATGTATGCCAAAATAAAGAATTTTTTACAAAATTAAGAAAGCCTCCAGCAGGTGCAGTAGTACGTATGGGAACCACTCCCCACACAGTACAGGGTATTGGTGAAGTTGAATTTAATATTAAAGACCGAAATAAAATAATGACTGTAAATTTGCATGATGTTTTATACGTTCTTTCTATTCATAGAAATTTAATTAGTATGTCTAAAATGGATAAGGCAAAAATGCATGCCCGACTAAATAAAGGGTTTCAAATTTTTTCACCTAGATGGAAATATTTATGGAGTGCTAAATTAAAGAGTAATTTTTACACTATAAAAGGCTGGCCTACTAAAGACAACTTTCAATTTAAAGGGGAAAATGAAACACTTAAGACACAACATAAAGTAAACTTAAGTAAAGAGAACAATTATAATAGTTCATATGCTTTAGACAGAAATAACATCATGCTCTGGCATGAGCGACTGGCGCATGTAAACTTAAGCACTTTGAAAGATATGTTTAATAAAAATCTAATACAGAATCCTGGAAAACTTAAAGGTGATGAAACATGGTGTGAATCATGCATAATAGGTAAAAATACGAGAGCTGTCCATCCAAAATTACAACAAATTAGATCTAGAGAGCTATTAGAACTTGTACACAGCGATGTGTGGGGTCCGGCTCCAGTTACAACAAAACAAGGCTATAGATATGTTTTAACATTTATTGATGATTATAGCCGCAGGGCTTTCTGTTACCCACTACGAAATAAGGATGAAGTTTATAGTAAATTTAAAGATTTTATAGCTATGGTAGAAAGGCAAACTGGAAAGAAAGTTAAAACTGTCAGAACAGATAATGGGTTAGAATACTGCAACCGACCATTAGAAAAATTTTTATCTTGGAATCAAACACGAACACACCACGATTTACTCGCCGCAAACGAACGGCTGTGCAGAGCGATACAATCGTGTGCTGTTTGATGGAATGAGAACATTAATACATTCAGCTAATTTAACAGATGATTTTTGGCTAGAAGCCATGATGACAGTTAATTACATAAGAAATAGAACATTTCACACTACCATAAATGACATCCCCTTCAGGCGATGGTATAATAAAAAGCCATCAATAAATCATCTTAAGAGATATGGCTGTACAGCCTATGTTCATCAACCCCCACAGAAAAGAAATAAATTTCAGCCTCGTGCCAAGAAAGGCATTTTTGTAGGATATGGGTATGGGACGAGTGGTTATAGAATATGGATCCCTGATGAAAATACCATTGTAGAAAGTAAACATGTGACTTTTGACGAAGCAGTGCTAGGAAAAGCAAAAGAGGGTCATAATATTTCCTCGGAATTTGATGATGATTTGGGGGGCAACATAAGAAACAGTGTTTCAAGTCCCGAATTACAAGTTGATCCAAAATCAGTGCCTTTACCCCAACCAACCAAAGATGAGTTAGAAAAAGCGATTGAATTAAAAGAAGAACCTCGATCACTCACCCCAAGTCCTGAACCAGAATCGAATACAATTAAATTTCATAGGATAAAAACAATAAGAAGTAAAGGGACCTCAAAGGGAAAAGTTGACATTTATATTTTTACACCTGACGGGAAGACTTTAAGAAGCCAAAGAGAAATGCAAGAGTATTGTCAGAAAAATAAAATAATTTATGACAAAGATCTAATAAGTTTTTCATATAAAGATGAATATGAGGGTCCTATTATCTTAAAAATGGAAAGTAACACTAATGTACCAGATAGTGAGGAAACCTGCTGTGCAGAAATCATAATACCAAGATCTCCGAATCAAGCAAAAGCGCTTCCTGAAGCTAAGTTTTGGAAAGAGGCAATGGATGCAGAAATTAAAACTATGATCGAATGAAATGTCTGGACATTAGTTCCACAACCAGAAAACTGTAAAATTTTAGGTACTACGTGGTGTGAAGGCGCCTACCTTCACATATTAATATTAAGACCTTTCCTTTTCCCCCTTTAAAATTGCATTTTTTTAAATTCTTAAATTTAATTATCTGTCTGCATTCGGATTCAATCTGTTTTTTGCGCTCTTTTCCCTTCATAAATTAAGCATTCAATTCTCAGTCTCTTTAATATTTTAACCGCAGCGTACTACAGTTAAAAGAAATCATTTCCTTTTCTCGCATAATAGCTGGATTCTAATTTTCATCCTTCTGCCTTAGTTTGATGATATGCAGAAATTAGTCAGACATATTACTTCTACATTTTTAGCCGTTGGTCCAGATGTTAGATAGATGTGTCATTTCAGTTATTAACCCTGTCTTTATTTTGCTTTTGTTTTTTTTAACGTGATCTTTCGGCCGCTTCAATCCCATGAGAACTTTAGCAACCCCTATAGAATGTCTTTCGCGGTTTATGAGCTAAAATTCCAACACAGCCTTTGGCGTTAAATATTTCTTATTACTCTTTTACATTCCCCATTCAATTTCAATTATTGTACTTTGACCACATGTCTTCCTCTCTTTTTAATCTCGCCATAAAGTATATGTATTTGGCGAAATTCTGTATGTACGTTTGCCAACACTCAAGATTTCGAGAAAGTGTTTTTTGGAGTGAGACTAGCTTCTGAACTCGCATGCTCTGGGCATAAGAATGTAGCGAGACTCTCTCTCCAACGCCCGGCTCCGGCCGAGGGCTCGCCTTGCAAGAAAACTACCCGAACCTGGTGTCCGATTTGGTCAATAAAGAATTAGTTGTAACATTCGGCTTGTCTCTATCTGCAATATGGATTAATTCGTTCTGTTAATATTGTTTCACTTCGTTATCAACTCTTACAGCCATCGGAATAATTCAGTACAAATGTACAAAAATCCAAAGCTTCGCTACAGACAATTGGTGCCGTTCAGGCGCAAGCGAGTTCCAGTTGGAGAGAGGAGAAATTTTTTTACGGTATAATAGACTATAATTTATCGATTTCCTAAAAGTATTTGGTGGAAACTTTCGATGCTCATCAATTGACTTGACTTTTCTGCGTCCTGATGTTGTCGTGTACAGGAGTACACAATGCACAAAAAAAATGTTAAAATTTATCAACTAACATCAACAATCCTGCAAAATTCTGAACTATGCTCATTGCGGTGAATTTCTGCACTCTCTCTCGCCTGAAATAACCACAGCTACAACAAATAAATTCCGATCAAAATAATGACTCTAGATTCTCTGCAAAGCGTTTCCCAACACAATGTTCACCGAGGTTTTTCTATATCGTCATGCCGTCAGCTTCCGTCACAACTAGCCGATAATCGGCACTTGGTCTTCCGGCAAAAAAAAAGAGTTACCCAAGATACGTCAGCGCCGTGGGGTGAGTTATGGATCCTCCATCGCCTCTTGTGTTTTTTTTTCTCTCTTTTGTGCGCTCCTAAGATGAATTCCTTAGCTGAATCAACAATTTCTGAGACCTTTTGGACTGTGTCTTGTGTCGGCCTCAATTAAAATAAAAAGAAGAAAAGAACAGCTTATAAAACGTTTTTTTTTTTTTAATTAAAGGAATGTTTTTCTCCTTCCCCAGTAACCATCTATGAAGAAAGTGAAATAAAAAAATAGTTCATGGATTTACATGGATTACATTTACATTTCAAGAAACGTTTAAAGAAAATACTGGTTAACTTTATTTGTTCAAAGAAAGACAGTTAACATGCAGTTTCCTTAGAACAAAAAGTAAAATGATAAAATATAAGTAATGAATATTTAGGTGAACTCCACATTCAACTATACGCAGATATACCTAAACATTTTTTTTTTTAAAAGAGTATTCCTGCTGTTGTACAAAAAAACCACAGATATGTTTTGAATTCAGTTATTATTTTCTTACATTATTATGTCGTTACTTATAACATTTCCTTGTTAGCTCAAGGTAAGTTTTATTTTGTTTTAAGTGTTTGAAAAGTTAACTTTTGAAGAGCCATTTTTCAAATATAGATCATATTGTGTGAGATTACTTTTCTAGACTTTGATAAATATAGATAAAAAAAAAAAAAATCAATCATTTTTTTAGATTATATTAAAGGTATGTGATAGCTTAAATTTTTTTACAAACACATTTATTGGTGTATAAAGAAAATTCTTCGCTGTGATGAAAATAAATTTTCTGCTAACTAAATTTTTAATGATGATATATATATTTTTTAAGTTGGCTACATGTTTCTAGGTTTTAAAAGGTATTGTGTTTTGTACATAAATTACATATTTGTGTAGAGTTATTTACTCACAAAAAAAAGTTTTTTTTAAATTTGCCTTTTCATTGTAGTGTCTTATGGTAAGTGCTGATTTATACTTTTATATTAACTACTGAATAATACAGAGTAGACAGTGCTTGTTTAAAAAAAAAATTTCTACTTTTCCTTTTTGTGCAGTGGATATTGAAAATATTAAAGTATTTCAAATAATGATGTTTTAGTTACGAGGACTGATTTTGCTACATATATAGTGAGATAAAAAAAATATGTAAAAAAAAAAAAATCCTCATGACTGGATTATATTGCTCTTTTAATATATATCTATATATATAAGTTTTGATGGCTTCTTACTAAAAATTAAGCATTTATTTTTATTAGTAACATGCTAAGATCTTGTATGTCTAAGGATGCACTTCATATCCAGTTCAGTTTCAAAGTTTTTTTTTAATTTAGATAAAAGATTGTCCAAAATATTTTTTTTTTCTTTCTTTTCACATTTCCGATTCTTATTTAATTCATTATATATATTTTTCGGTGTGACACAATGTTGCAATTCTGAGATGAGATGTTGTTTTTCTTATCTCTATTGGCCTAGGATTGCTGAACATGGTTGCTCTCGCTTAATTTCTTACATCTTGGCGCTGGTCGCAATTTTTCCCTATTAGACATTATGCGTCTGCAACAAATATGTGCCACATTGCATTTCATATAAAAATGTTATCTATTATGATCACAGACAAAGTTTTTATTATTTTGGTTCGTGTACTTTTAAAACTCACAAATCCTGTTGTAATCAGGCAGTCTTCCCAATGATGGTGAAAACCTTGTTAGATAAAAAAAAGGGGGCATAGTGTATAAAAAAAAAAGATAAATAAAATAACTTAAGGTAATTTTTTTTTCACAGAGCTTAATGTAATTTTGATACAAAAAAATGAGGTAAAAAAAAAATGAAAAGGCTTAAACTGATACTGGACTGATATTATTATTATTATTGATTTTTTTTTCTTACTTGTTGTGCTTAATATGTTTCTTGTTGTAGCACTTCCTACAGGTAATTTCTTTTTATATATAACATTTTATGTTTTTTTTTATGTTTATATTATATGTTTTGTCAGTCATCCATATCAATAAGATATGAAACTTTTAATACTCTAGATTACTATAAATATAGGTCTTGCAAATTTTTATACTTAAGGATAAGCACTAGTGACATATAAAAAAATGGAGAGAGGAAGATCAATAATGACATTTAAATTTGCTCATTATTTAATCTTTTCCAGTTGGTTGCTACTGATTTGAGAAGATTCCTTTTGCCATCTATACAGTACATACAGTACACTGTTCTGCTTTATATACATCTTTCAGATTCCAGTTTTCACGGATTTTATACATTTATTCACGTCTCATTAATTTATTTTTATAGCATAAATTAGGCTCCTTAGTTTTAAAATATAGCGCGAGTCATCATATCTTAAATTTTTTTATTATTTCATAAAAAAAAAGTTTCTTTTTCCTCTTGAGTTCTATTTCTATTTTATAAAATTTTATAATGTGAGTCGTAAACATTTTATGCATGTTTTAGATATCAGTATGCTTGTTACTGCATACACACACAATTTACACACACACACTACATTTTACATGTGATTATATTTCTTGAGGTTAATTTTTAATTATTGTTTCCTGTGTTGTGTAAGTACTTTTTTCACTGCGCTATGATCCGGAAATAGCCCAATGATTAAGGGTGTATGTTTCACTTTTGGCTAAGTGGATCGGCCGTCCACTTTCTCAAAAGTGGAATATGTTACTTACATGATACAAATGGTCAATACCTCAGATTAATTTACAAGGCGTTCGCGCTCTCTTTTATTTTTTTTAAATGCATAATGACGTATCTCTCGTACTATTTGATACTCCGTACATGTTTTTTTTTTTCTCTCACTCTAGCTTACTATGGGCAGATAGTGAAGTTAGATGTTTGTCTGCATCAAATTTTTTTTAAATCTCATGTACACATTTTTATGATTTCAAGTTTAACCTGGTACTACACACACACACATATTTACATTTGCACTTCATATGGTCTTGTTTTGTAATAATTTTATGACACTCACCTTGGTTAAACATGGTCATGATTCTGTGTGCTTGTACATTTTTTTTTTTTTACATACTTTCTCAACATTAGTGTATATTTTTACAAATACATAGTTTTACACTATTTTAAAGTTTGTGTATTTTTGTTGCCTTGTCATTTTTTTATTTTCGGATTGTTACGGATTTTTTTACATAATGTAATTCAATACAATATTTGCACATGCATCTTAAATTTACATGCATAAGTTAATTTCTAGCTGGTATTTTTTTACACATTTGTTAATTTTGTTGTTTACGCGCGGCTGGTGACTCGTTGCTATTTTATTTATAACATAAGGTATTTTATTATAACTGACATGATATTTGATATCGATTAAAATGTTGTTTTTATAAAATTTATTTAAATGCATAATGTGAGCTGTTATGTACACTTTATTTTTTTTAAAAAAAGGCTATTCACATACAGTCATTAAACTAAATATTTGGCAATTTCTCAGATTTAAATTTTTTCAGTTAGTGAGTTATAGTCTCACAGGTGTCTTGTGACGGATACATACACTCATATACCATAAAGTATAAAGCTTGGTATTTTGCTATTCATTTTTTTCTCTTTTCCATCCCGTTACTTGGAACATGCGTGCCTTGGCATTACTTCTACATTTTAGCGTAGAGTTATGCAATCTGTCGTGCGCTCGTACATGTATGCACACTTCTTTTTAACGTGATACAGTAATAACTTTGGCAGATACACCTTTATTTTAATTTTTAACCATTAGTTAACCATTTATGCAACTTTTTTTTCTTTTCACAAGTAGTTCATGTGTTGGATATTTATTTATGTTACACAAAATTTGCTCAGTTAGAATACAATTTTGTTCATTCATACACATACATTACACTAGTTCATGAGTTGATTTACATATTTTGTTCATTTGTTTTTTTACACATTGTACTTTGCTTACGATCTATTCGACAGTATTCCTTTTTGTTTTGTTTTTTTTCTCACAAGTAGTTCATTGAGTAATACACACTGGCTGGTTTAGAGTATAACCAGAGTTGTCACACATTACACGGAGTTCTTTGCCTTTATTAACCCTTATTCATTACATTTTGGTGATTAACTTACTAATTATGTAATTGAATCTCACTCGTATGTTAGTGTTTTGGGTTATCACACACATACTGTCCGTATATTTTGTTAGCAAATGCATAAAAAACGTTAGTTCATTGAGACATTATTACAAGTAGTTCATGTGGAATTATACAATTTGTTCATGTGTTTACTTACACGTTGTGTATGCTTGCGTACACACCTGTTCATGTGTTTTTTCATGTAGTTCATGAATTTGGGGTTTCTTTTCACCTCCCTTCGCACACATACAGTTCTTTTTCCTGTTACTTTTCTATCTTTTAAACTTTACAGCATGTTTCGATATTAAATTGTTCTATCAGTTTTTATTTTTTTAATTTTAACAGAGTTGTTTTTGCTTATTTTGTGTGTCTGCATAATGTCATAACATATCAATGACACATCACTTTGTCTATGTACAAAGATTTTAAAGTTACTAGGAGTTATCAGTCACATGACATATTAAATTACACACACATTTCGAATCTGTTTACTTTTAACATGTAACATTTTTTTAACATTTTCATAAGATACTTCTTACTTGAAGGTGGCAGATCGAGTAAGGTATCTGGTTACACTATATTAAATCGTATGCAATTTCTTAGTAAATGTTTTTAATATTTTTGCCAAGTGTTACATTTTAATAAATACACAGAAGGTCTATACATGAAAAGTTAGCAAAACTAAAACCTTTGCATTATTCTCATTTTTCTTCTCCGCGTAAATTTATTTACTGAATTTGAGTTTCACTGGATGTCGCGTGAGAATTTTTTTCACGTGCATGTGTCATGATTCTAAGGAAGTTTTTTTTTGGTGAACAACACTTCTTTTTCGATATTTTGCAAGAGACAGTTTATCTTTTGCGGTAACACTCCTTTTTCTTTTTTTTTTTTTGTTTATTTAACTTAAAGGTATGGATCCTATCAATTTTACACTGATGCGTTTTGGGTAGATATATATATATTTATATATATATTTTTTTTCAACGAATGCAGCAATATCTTATGAAATTTACAGTAAAAAAAAAAAAAATTAAATTTAACCCTTTGGTAACGATTTTTTTTTAAATACGGCACACGTTTTTTCTCTTCAGTTACATTTTGCTGTTTGGTGCTTGGTGCATGTAGAGAATTTTTGTTCATAGTTAACACACACAGTAGTTCATAGTTTATGTTAGTTCATAAAAAAAAACCTTACACGAGTTCTTAGTTTTGTCAATTCTTTGTGTGCATCAGGGACTAATTGTCACTGTTTTTACAATTGATTTTCAAAACACTTAGGCATTTTACTTCATTGATACATTTCTTTGGTTCAGTGTTATATTTTTTTTTTACTTGAGGTCACTGTGATACACTTCTAGTGTTCATTTGTATACTAGCACACGTTTGTTAATTTTTTATGCTAGATATTTAAAAAAAAAGGGTTTCCTTTTTTGGTAACTTTACAGGATTACACTTTACTTTTATTTTTTTCATACGGTACCTTTCTTGGCTATTCAAGGTATTTCACGTGATAAGGTAGTTTTCTTATGCACGATTTTCCAATCACTCAGTACACAGGTGTGCATTATTTTTTTGGTTTTTGTTATGCTCATTGACACATGTGGTTTATTACTGGTATATACCAGTCGTAACACCTAACGGTGTTATTTATGACTCCATTCACACACACACACATACTTTTGTGTCACCTGTTGTATAATGCTTATTAAATTTCATTAAATTTACTGTACATTTTTTTACCATTTTTGTAAGGGGTACTTTCTCTGGAAAGTTCTTATTACCTCTTGTTTATACCTTATAGGAGTGCAATATGTTTTAAATTACACTTTAGTTAAATTATGTTCTCAGTAAAACACATTCAGTCTTTGGTTACAAGATAAAATGATGGCAACTTTCAATTTTGAACAAATAATTTAACCCCATCTTCCTCTCCTTTTACTAGTTACACTACTTTTAAAAACTAGAGATGTGACAACTAGTGCTGAAAAGGTTACAATTTTATATTTACTATATTATGTAATGTTTTGTATTTATATACAGTTCATGTCTCAAAATATTTTTATAAGTTGGAGTATGACCAACTTTTGTAGCAATTGTGGAAATTGCTCTTGCTTGCAGTGAAAGTTCAAGCAATTTATATATTAAAATCTTCTGGAACTTTATAAAAAAATAATGGTGTGCACACGTAAAAAAAAAAATTAAGAAAACAGCTGTCCAGAAGTAGTAAACTGCAGTTCATAAAGATAATTTCTAGATATTTTTATTTTTGGCAAGTCTTTGGTACCAACTTGCTTTGTCATGCTTATAGACATGCTTTTTATATGAGACATGATTTATTTGTTCTTTACATATTTAGTATTTCTGTATATGCTTATAAACTGTTGGTCACCGGGTTCCCTCTACAAAATATTACATTTTTACATATTTTCTTTATGTGTAATGTATTTGAGGGAAGACATGGGGTAACTTTTTTTTTCTCTCGCGGTTCACTTCGTTCTTTTTCGGCTGTTGGGGAGATATATGTGAAGGCGCCTACCTTCACATATTAATATTAAGACCTTTCCTTTTCCCCCTTTAAAATTGCATTTTTTTAAATTCTTAAATTTAATTATCTGTCTGCATTCGGATTCAATCTGTTTTTTGCGCTCTTTTCCCTTCATAAATTAAGCATTCAATTCTCAGTCTCTTTAATATTTTAACCGCAGCGTACTACAGTTAAAAGAAATCATTTCCTTTTCTCGCATAATAACTGGATTCTAATTTTCATCCTTCTGCCTTAGTTTGATGATATGCAGAAATTAGTCAGACATATTACTTCTACATTTTTAGCCGTTGGTCCAGATGTTAGATAGATGTGTCATTTCAGTTATTAACCCTGTCTTTATTTTGCTTTTGTTTTTTTTAACGTGATCTTTCGGCCGCTTCAATCCCATGAGAACTTTAGCAACCCCTATAGAATGTCTTTCGCGGTTTATGAGCTAAAATTCCAACACAGCCTTTGGCGTTAAATATTTCTTATTACTCTTTTACATTCCCCATTCAATTTCAATTATTGTACTTTGACCACATGTCTTCCTCTCTTTTTAATCTCGCCATAAAGTATATGTATTTGGCGAAATTCTGTATGTACGTTTGCCAACACTCAAGATTTCGAGAAAGTGTTTTTTGGAGTGAGACTAGCTTCTGAACTCGCATGCTCTGGGCATAAGAATGTAGCGAGACTCTCTCTCCAACGCCCGGCTCCGGCCGAGGGCTCGCCTTGCAAGAAAACTACCCGAACCTGGTGTCCGATTTGGTCAATAAAGAATTAGTTGTAACATTCGGCTTGTCTCTATCTGCAATATGGATTAATTCGTTCTGTTAATATTGTTTCACTTCGTTATCAACTCTTACAGCCATCGGAATAATTCAGTACAAATGTACAAAAATCCAAAGCTTCGCTACACGTGGGTATATACTCTTAAAAGAAAAGCCAGCGATGGGTTTGGAAACTTTAAAGCAAGAAGACAATAGGACCCTCATATTCATCTTTATATGAAAAACTTATTAGATCTTTGTCATAAATTATTTTATTTTTCTGACAATACTCTTGCATTTCTCTTTGGCTTCTTAAAGTCTTCCCGTCAGGTGTAAAAATATAAATGTCAACTTTTCCCTTTGAGGCCCCTTTACTTCTTATTGTTTTTATCCTATGAAATTTAATTGTATTCGATTCTGGTTCAGGACTTGGGGTGAGTGATCGAGGTTCTTCTTTTAATTCAATCGCTTTTTCTAACTCATCTTTGGTTGGTTGGGGTAAAGGCACTGATTTTGGATCAACTTGTAATTAGCCTTGGGGAATAACCAGAGAGAAGGACTGGATTATGAAGAAACATTCAGTCCAGTGGTTAACTTCCTATTAATCAGACTTTTTATAGCTTTATTCATATGCATTTTGGGGTGGAAGCATTGTCTTCTAGATGTATGATGTGCATATTTATATGGAGCCATAGATAAAGATATATACATAAGACAACCTGCAGATTACATAACACTTGGAAAGGAAAACCATGTCTTAAAATTACATAAAGCATTATATGGCCTTCATCAGTCAGAAGGTGTTGGTATGAAGAATTGCACAACTCACAAGTAATGGTTTTAATGAAATACCAGGACTTAGTTGTGCTTATTCTTATAAAAGAAAAGCAGTGGTACTAGTATATGTGGATGACCTGCCGATATTTGCTGAAAATGAAATAATTTTAAAAGAAGTAGTTTCTCTTATAAAAAGTTTATATGAAGTCGAGAATATGGGGCCCATTTCTAAACTTTTGGGTATTGAGTTTGATATGACAGGAGACTCCATGAAAATTCATTGTAAAGAGTACATTGAGAAATGTCTTGAAAAATTTAATTTTAAAAACTTTGCTAAAATCTCTCTTCCCCTCCAACCTGGAGTTGTTCCTTCTAGGAAAGATATGCCGACTGATGACAACCAAATGGAAGATGTTCCATACAGAAATTTATTGGGATGCCTGCTCTACATTTCAGGACGTTGCAGACCTGACATCAGCTATGGAGTAGCAGCTCTTTCCCAGTTTGTTGAAAATCCTGGACCTATCCATTGGAAATGCCTTCAACAAATCCTGTACTACCTTGGAACTACGAAGGATTTAGGAATCCAAATGCACCCTCAAGACCCTCCCCCTCAGCTCTCTGCCTGTGTTGATGCTAGCTGGGCTAGTGACCCGTGTGACCACCGATCCTGGACTGGCTACTCTATTTTCTTAAATGGCCTCCTGATAACATGGCGTGTGGTGAAACAGACCTGTGTAGCTATGTCTCCGATGGAATCTGAATTTATTGCAGCCTCAGAAGCTGCTAAAGAACTGAAGTACTTGAATTCGACCTTAGAGCAACTGTATTCTACTTTTAACCTTGATTCAAATATTATTGGTAACCAAAAACCAATATTGAAGTGTGACAATGCTGCAGCTATACAGTTCATTAAGAACCGAGCTGAGAATATCAGGAATAGATACATAGATTTAAAATACATGTTCGTAAGAGACTTATATCTACAGAATGTGTTTGACATTATTCATGTTAAGTCTAAGGACAATTTAGCTGATCTCCTTACAAAGTCTCTGTGCAAGGACTTATTTATGAAACTTAGATCAGCTTACTTATGCTGAAAAAAAAAAAAAAAAAAAAAAAAACTTTTTGAACTTAAAATCATGAACTGATGAATTTTTTTAAAGTAAATATTTTTTCAATTGTGTATTGTACATATGTATTTTGCATAATACATTTACATTTATTCTTGAAAGTGTTTAGTAAATGAAAAAATGCTGGAAAAGGGGGGCATTCTGTGGAAGAACCACACTTTTTATTAAGTTTTTTCCATCATTTTTCAACTTTATTTCTTGTATTAAGTGTTTTATTTAAAAAGGTACCTTTTACTATATTTCAATGATAAAAACTACTAACTTACTAACAAAACTAACACTTAACTTCAACAGCATGCTGGCATCCATATTATTTACATTTTGTTTTTATGGTTTTCAGTTAAATTCATAGTTAATTGATTGAATGGTTGGTTGGTTACCAACAAGGTATCAGTTAAACTTTGTTGACATGTTTTTCAGGTTGCACAGTGTTACTCAACTTTCTGTTGTTTATGCAAAAGAGTTCCAGCATGTGCTGGCTAGTTGTGATTGGTTGCAAACCATTATAAAATGAGAGAGTTTCTCATTCATGTCATCTAGTTCTTGCTTTAGTGTTGATGTTGTAAAATTGAACATGCCTCCAGATTTACATAATAATAAAAGGCTCTTAGTTTTTATTTAATGAAGTCTTCATTTCTAGTATGTATCATTGTGAGTCATCTATCTCATTTCTTCTACAAGTCTCTTCAAATTTGTAAGTAGACATTTTATTTTCTACTAAGAAGATGGGAGTTAATAGGTATTGTGTTAAGAAATTAAAGACAGTTAGAATTCATTAATTTTTAAAGTAATTGCACTCTGCTATATAGTACTTAATGAGAACAGGTCGGTCCCAATTATTTCGGATAATCGAGGTTCTACTGTAATTATAAATGGATAAGGTAAGAAATTTTTTGAATTAGGTTTCTGACAGAAGTTAAATAGGTTAACAACCTCTTTTAGCATAAACCAACTTTTTCTTTAATTCAGCAATTTTAGTAAAAACAAAAGGCAAATGAAAACAATTCAGGACAGACAAGGAAAAACTACCCAGAACAAACAAACAAAATAAATATTCAAAGAAATTGCTTACATAATTTTCTTTTAATTGAAGCAATCTCTCGCTTTTCTCTGAGATTGAACAAATGATTTTCTTTTACAATGCCATTTCCAGTTTTGCAATACACTCAAAAATATGGTCTTTTAGTCTGTAACATCCCATTTTGATTTAGTACTATCAGTGAACAAACATTAGCAATTTTTGAATCTATTGCATTTTTTATGTGTTGGAGTGTTTTCATTCTCTTCATCACACTCACTGACAATTTCCTGATAGTTCAATAACCAAAGTTATACCACGGAATAAATGTGCAAAATCAGTTTTACTTCTGCCTGATCAGTTTATAAAAAAATTGTCCACATTATCCGATCAGTAGTACACATTAAACAGTGTCCTTGCATTAATTGCAAATTGAAAATAATGGAGAAAATTAAATTATCCTCATTAACTAGAGGTATGTCTTAAGCAGAGACACATTAATGAGAGTCAGTATATATCTATCTATCTATATATATATATATATCATATGAATGAATTAGTAACTAATAAATATATGAATAAATAAATATATGAATTAGTAATTGTACATTGCATTACACAAAATCATCATTAAAAGTTGCTATCTAGGCTTTAAAAGCCAATGATGCATAGAGTGTGCCGCCGATGTCTTTAAGGTTTAATATTTCGGCTAATGACAGACAATTTTTTCAAAAATTATTCACAACAATCCTTTTATACTTCCGCAATAATAGGTACCTTGAGCACTGCTCAACTCCTTTGCTGAACACCTGCAAATTTAAATTTGTGTATAACGGGAAAATGCAATTTTCTCAAAAACTATGTGACCTAGGGTAATTGCTATAGTTTTCCAACAATGTTTAAATTAACTTCTACTAACTACCTTTAATTTTTTCATAATTTTAGTTTCAATAGACTCAGAAATAGATTAATATAGATAAATAAAATAGAGCATTCCATTTTTATTTTTTAAGTACAGAATCCTAAAAAAAGTACACATGTACATAAAAAGACTTATTTTAATAACATTCCTTAGAGAAAAAATTATTAAATCAACAATATTGTAATATAGCTAATAATTAAAAAAAAAAGTGGCATAAAATGTTTAAAAACATGCAAAATAAATAAAGGTCTCAAAAGCAGAAAATAACAGATTTATGTAGATTTTTCATGTCTGATTAAAGAGATAAGGTGAGTATGATTGATTACATAGAAAATACAGACCTGCCAACCTTTGAAAATGAGAAATTGTAGCACACAGAATTTAAATTAATCTAGAGGTTGGTTGGTTGGTTTTTCGTGTTTCACAGCCATCTTTTGACATTCGTAAAAGGAATAAGGTTTCAGTCTTTGAAATTTTTATATGCTTTTTAGAGTTTATTTTCGTTTCGCAGCGTTAATTTTTTTTTTTTTTTTTTTTTTTTTTTTTTTTACATTTGTAAAAGGAGCCTGGTTTCAATTTTTAGCCCAGTGTAGTAAATTTTGACGGAATTCGTGATTTTTTTCCCACCATCATTTCAGGGTATTCACAATTTGTTTTCCACACTTGTAATTCACATTTTCCTATCACGATTCTTTGTTGAAATCTGCACTTTTTACCATGAAATTTTGACGAAATTCGTATTTTTTACGCGATTCTTTGACGAATTGTGCATTTATTTTACCACGAACCTTTGATTAGTGTTTTCTTTCAGCGATCTTCCGGTGAAATTTGCGTTTTCTTACTTGATCTTTTGACGAAATTCGCGTTTTCTTTCTGGGACATTTTGACAAAATTCACGTTTTTACTATGATCCTTTAACGAAATTTGTTTTCTTCTGCGAACAATTGACGAAATTTATTTTTTTTACACGATCATCTGTCAAAATTCGCGATAGTTTATCGCAAATCGTGCGATTTTGCACACTATTTCAAACCCTGTTCCTCAAGGAACCGCCTCCAGAATTCTTAAAATGGCACCCTTGTTTCTAAGGAAGGAAATTCCTGTATAAATATTTACAAAATCACGATTAGAGTGTTTCATGTTAAGAAGTTTTTTTTTTTTTTTTTTTTTTTTTTGCAGCCCAGAATTTTTTTTTTTTCTCTCATGAGCATTTTTTAATGTCCGAATTTTCGGACTAATGGCCAATTTTTTTTAAACTTTCGGAAATGAGTAGTACTTGGAAATTTCAGAACAGAATCACTCCTGAAAAATATGCTGTGCGGAATAAAAATCGCAACTAGAAATAAAAAATGCTTTTGTGTTTTTTGCACAAAATCGTAGTTTAAGACCGATTTTCGTAGCATCGTAGTTTATAGGTCCAAATTGTAGCAACTACGATTTTTTCCGTAGCAGTTGGCAGGTCTGAAAATAAAGTATGACTATTCATTAAAAATACTGTTATAAAAAAATAGCAAACATTCAGACTAAAAAAAAAAAAAAAAAAAAAAACCCTATTTTCAATATATCTGAGAATTAAAAAAATTAAAAATCATATAATCATTTATAAATAAAAATCATTGAAACAAAATTCTCTAAATAAAAATATACTGCATAATTTCAAGCACTAAGAAAAACATAAGTGTACAAGTGTTAAGTATTCCAATTAAAGATGCGATAAATAAATATTTGATATAGAATATTACAGGTCATGGTTTGTAACATAAGACACCTAAATAAGGTAAAATCTTCCGTTACCATTTAAATGTACAGAAACAAAATTAAATATTTGATGATTCAGAATCACTATTGATTTCAATGATTAAGATTTTGTGTTAATTAACAAGTCTTGACAACAATAAAATGAAGTGGACTATATATATATATATATAAAACACCCACAAAAGTTTGTTTATATATATATATATATACTAGCAAACTTGCTCGGCGTTGCTCGGGTACGTCAAAAACAGCAGAAATTACGAAATAGCTCTGAAAATCAGAATAAGATATCGCGAAAAAATTTTAAATCTCAAATTTTGAAAAGGGAAAAAAAAATTATATATTGTGTTCGAAGATTGCAAGTTGATTCCTTTCAATAATGTGGAAAAATAGTAGCAAATCGCTAAAATACCCTCAAAATCACATACAAAATACCCGAAAAATTCGAAAATTGCTATACGAAATCCGAATAAACTTTATTGAAATGAGGGCAGAATCAGGGTTCATACAGAGTTGGGAAGAAAAAATCCAAGGAGTCCAAAAAGTTTTAAGGATTTGCCATTTATTTTTTTTGTTGTTGTTGTCGATGTTTTTATGTGCTGCATCGATATGTGGTATGGACACTCCAATTTTTAATGCCCAATTTGGAGAGAAAAACATTTCAAAAACAAATTTTACTGTGTTAGAATCTAATTGTTAGTGCTGAAATTGCACAGTATTCACAATATTACTTACTGATTTTGTAAGTTTAAACACAAAATTGACAATCAACGTTTTTATGCGGTGACCAATGGTCTTGTCACAGTGGGGGGGGAATCCACTCCCGACACTAGCTATGCTTTTCTCCGCGATCTTTTGACGAAATTCGCGTTTTTCGCAATCTTTTGACAAAATTTGTGGGGTTTTACGCGATCTTTTGACGAAATTTGTGTTTTTTTTTTTCGAGATCTTTTGACGAAATTTTTGGGGGTTTCCGCGATCGTTAGACGAAATTTGCGTTTTGTCGCGATTCTTTGACGAAATTTTCGTTTTCCCCGCGATCCTTTGACGAAATTGGCTATTTTTCTACAAACGATTTACAAAATTTATTTTTTTCGGCGACCATATGTCCGCATTTTCGGATTGGTGACTGATTTTTTTAAATTTTCGGAATGAATGCCTTACATTTTCGGAAAATTCGGATTAGAATCATGCCTAGGTCATATAAATAGAGATTAGTCAAATCCCAAACACTTATTATGTATATCATATGCATGATACATCTTAAAGAAAATTTTAAAAGGCAAAAAAGAAAAGAAAAAAAGAATGCTAAACGCAGTATACAAGAAAAAATATAACAAGTTTTGAATTTATTCTTTTAGAACAGCGGTAATCGCTTTCTTTGAAGGTGAAATTTTGACGAATTCGCATTTTTTTCGCGATCTTCTGGAAGAAATTCGCGTTTTTTTCGTGATCTTCTGGGAAAATTCGCTTTTTTCGTGATCTTTTAATGGAATTCGCGTTTTATTTCGATTGTCTAACGAATCAAACATTTTTTTCGCGATCTTTTGATGCAAACAGCGTGTTTTTCGTGATCCTTTGACGAAATTCACTTGTCTTTCTCGATCTTTTGAAGAAATTCGCGTTTTATTTCGATCGTTTGACGAAACTCACGTTTTTTTCGCGATCTTTTGATGGAAACCGCGTGTTTTTCATGATCCTTTGACGAAATTCTCGTGTTTTTCACGACCCTTTGAGGATATTCGCCTGTTTTTCACGATCCTTTAAGGAAATTCGCGTGTTTTTTGCGATCTTTTGAGGAAATTAGAGTGTTTTTCGCGATTTTTTGAGGAGATTCGCATTTTATGCGATCTTTTGAGGAAATCTTTTTTCTCGATCTTTAACGAAATTCGCGATCCTTTGAGTAAATTTGCGTCTTTTGAAGAAATTCGAGATTTTCCGCGATCTGTTGGAGAAATTCGCCTTTTTTTCACGATCCTTTGATAAAATTTACGAATTTTTTCCGTGATCGATTGACGAAATCTGACGGTATTTTTGGTTTCCGAGATTCTTGGCTAAATGCCAAACATCGATAAAATTTAAAATAAAGGTCGGCTAACAGTGTCGAAAAACGGACTTTACCGACCTAATAATTGAAAATGGACCTAGTGGGAGCCCTTCTATTAAGCTTATCCTACCCAATCAATGCTGTGCTTCAGATGAATGACGTGCATAAAGGATTTACCGATTACCGTGCGTTTTACAATCATGATTTTTTTCCCTCGGTAGCAGGGTTCGCAAAAACCCAACCCACATGGGTTTTTTCATGAAAAACCCAATTTTCCCAGGGGAAAATCGGGTTTTTTCAAAAGTACAATATATGCTATATTACATTATTGTATACTATATTATATATACTATACATAAAAAAATACATTATTCCCTTATATATATACAATATAATTGTAATGCTATTTTACAAGTTATAAATTGTATAAGTTATATGAATTTAAATTAAGTGTCAGTGTTTCTCACAAATTAGTTTTAAATATAATAGAAGATATAAAATTGTTAATTTGCTTTAAAATCAAATGATGAATAGAATATTAATATTTAAAATATATAAGTAGGAAGAAAAAAAGGGGTAAACTAGTCGGATGTGCCTATCCAAAAATTTTCCTCTATCTTATGCATGTTAATTCAAAATTCGCTATCACAGTGCCACGCCCATCACGAGGATTGTAA
The DNA here is from genome assembly GCA_963932465.1 of Maratus speciosus. Classification (NCBI taxonomy): domain Eukaryota; kingdom Metazoa; phylum Arthropoda; class Arachnida; order Araneae; family Salticidae; genus Maratus; species Maratus speciosus. Next base: position 15,785,261 of record OZ010793.1, on the reverse strand, counting down.
AATATAGGTTCGTTCAATTGGATGCATTTAACAAGGAGATGTAAGTATCACACTGTTTCAAACAAATCATTGAATTTTGGAACCCACCCTGTTAGATGTCCACAACCAAAATTTCCAACCCAAACAGTATAAAATCAACACCTGTTATTCAATTTACATCCAAGTCTAATAATGCATGAAAATGAAACAGAATAAGTTTGATTAAATTACGTGTTTAGTTTTTGAGATAGATTTTGCAAAAATCGTGAAAAATGCAGCATACCAACACTACCTGCTGCGCAATTTACACCTGAACCTAATCAGTAACAGCTTATGTCAATGTCTAATTGAATCTGAAGTTTGGTGAAAATCCATGCATTAATTCTTGAGATATTGCAGAAATGATACAAAATGCAGCACAACAGAGCCACTGTTGGGTGATATTCATCAAAAACTAATCACCACCAGTTTATATCAAGGTCTAACTGTATCTAAATTTTTATTCAATTCCGTACATTAGTTCTTGAGATAAGAGTTATTGCTGAAATCGTGAAAAAATGTAGCATAACAGCGCTACCTGTTGGGCGATATACACCAAAACTTGATAAGCAACAACTTAACTTGTAACTGAATCTGAAGTTTGATGAAAATCCGTGCATTAGTTCTTGAGATAAAGCTATTGCAAAAATTGAGATAAATGCATCATAGCAGCACCATCTGTTGGGCAATATACACCAAAAACTAATCAGCATCAGTTTACATCAAGGTCTAACTGAATCTAAGTTTTGTGAAATTCTGTGCATTAGTTCTTTAGATAGAGCCCCACAAAATTTTTGTCACATACAGACATTTTCTAAAAACCATCAAATCGTCTTCAGGACATTTTTAAAACGTATAAATCCGTCGTAAACTGGAAGTTGAAATTTTTCACAAATTAAATACTTTCTTCTTGTAAAGATAGAAGAAAGTAAAAATACATATCTTTTATTTTCATGAATATAGTTCATTTGAATTTTTTATATAAAGACATTCTTATGATATGCCTTTACCTATAATTATGTACTATGTATGTTGCCTACTATGTTCTATGTTAGTAAAGTATTTCGATGTGCTAAAATACATTTTTATTTTACCTCATGTGTTTATGTAATGGCTTTTATGTATTAATTTTTTTTCAAAATTCATTGAAATGACTTAAATTTATTAAATGTTTGTTGTTTAAAATTTTAAATATTTCTGAAAATTGAAAAAACCCACATTATGGGTTTTTCAGTGGGCTTTTTCAAGTGGGCCCATTCTGAAAAAACCCACCGGGTTTTTTCGAACTGGGCCCAACTTTGCGAACCCTGCTCGGTAGCAATATCGCTTGCGTCCAAAGCCGCAATACAATTTAAGGAGTTTCGAAGGAGTGGTTTACTTATCTAAGTAGTTCTAAGTACTACTTGGGAATGTTTTCATTTCTAAGGAGTTTCCAAGGAGTCTAAGGAGTCTGTGCGTACCCTGAGAATGTACTTTAGGTCAAAAATGGAATGTCAAAAAATTGCAGCAGATCACGAAGAAACGTAAAAATCGCATTAAAAATCACAAAAAGTTCAAAAATCACGAAAGTCAAAATTTACTATAATTGGATAAAAGTTTCAAATCTAATTCCTTTGACCTGTGGGCGCTCTTAAAATTTATGTTTTGGAAACTATGCTAATTATTAGATCATGTTACTTTTATTCGTAATTAATTTACTTGGACTCCCTTAAATATAATTAATATAATCCCCTTAAGTTAATATTAGTTTTTGTTGCATTAAAATATCTCAATTTGTTGATTTTCTCTAAGCAAGTAAACCCAATTGTTTTACAGTGGAAGTCTATGGGAATTTGGCGAAATATTAGAGATATCGCCAAGTTGGTGTCACTTTTGGCAACTAATTTTGGTCGCCAAGTTGGCGACAGAACTGGATCCCCCCTACGGTAACCCCCCTTATAGGTATAGAGATACATTACATGCTGTTCAATAATCGCATAAAAATTCGCTAAAAATTCAAAAATCGCTGTACGAATTCCGGATAAACTTTTTTGAAAAGAGAACAAAATTTACTATATTGGGTTAAAAGAAAGAAACCATATTATTTTTCCTAATGTGGGAAAATCGAATAAATTTAACCCCTTAAGTTAATATTAGATTTTGTTGCATTAAAATATCTCAATTTGTTGATTTTCTGTAAGCAAGTAATCCATATTGATTTACAATGGAAGTCTATGGGACTTTGGCGAAATATTAGAGATATCGCCAAGTTGGCTCATTTTGGTCACCAAATTTGGCGATATACTGCCAAGTTCGCGACAAACTTAGCTGCATTTGGTGACAGAATTGTGTCCCTCTACGGTAACCTCCTTATAGGTATGGAAATGTATTAAATGCTGTTCAATAATTGCATAAAAAATTCGCTAAAAATTCAAAAATCGCTGCACGAATTCCGAATAAACTTTTTTGAAAAGAGAACAAAATTTACTATATTGGGTCAAAAGAAAGAAACCATATTCTTCTCACTTATGTGGAAAAATCGCCTCAAAACTTAAAAAAGTGCTAAAAATCGCATAAAAAATTAAATTAAAAAAAATCTAATCAAAAAATCGAAAATCGGGCTTTGATGTGCAAAACTTCATATATAGACGTACCTTTTCCCGAAATTTTGTAGCTCTACATGTAGTGGTCTCGTCAGAACACCGTCGACACACTCACTCACTCACACACAAACTTCTTTCTTTATTATTATAGATACATATATACAGTGATAGGATTCAGCCAGTTCACACTGGTTCGGTAGAACCAGTTGTTAATTTGGTTGAGTTCGGCGAACCGCTTGTTAAGTGAAACTCGCATTTACATTAATTTACTTTCTTTAAATGTTTATCTGCACAACAGCGCATTCTAAGCATAACACTGTGACATGTTCCGATTTGTTTCATTTACAAAATATTTTTTTTTTCTTCACCAGTCTTGTGAAAAGCAAATTTAACTTTTAAAAAATGAAATTTTGAGGATTTGAAGAATTTTGGGGTCCAAATCGGCAGCATATGCTAACTCTATTCATATAGTTTGCTTATTCAACACTATAAAAACTACTTATATTCGAAAAAATGGTACTTTACTTTGGCTGCTTCTTTTGAAAATATACGGAATCTTCTCTCTTACCACTGATCAGTAGTTAAATTGTTAGATTTAGTGGTATATTTCCAACTGCACTTTTTAAAAATATTGTTCTTTGTATCTTCGAAGTCATTTAAATCAAAGTAGTTATTTTTGTAAATGTAATAAATTTTAAATTTTCATAAGATTCCTGAGTCCCAAAACATTTTTCATAATCTAAAAAATGAAAAAACATTGTATAGTCTAAACTTGCCGAGTCATGATACTTTGTATTTTATGAATTTCCAGCACTGTCTAGCCTGTTTTTTGTACAAAGAAATGGTAAAAATTTCTAAAATTCTAAATATTATAACTCTAAATATTTAATATTATATATAAAAGTCGCACAAAAAATTTTCTCACTTGTTATAGCATAGATAATGTTTTTCTAAATATGTTAAAAGAGCCAAAGGACCGCATAAAAATTAAAATTTTATAGCTTTTTTTCTAAAGTATAAAAGATTTCTGAGATGATGAAGAACAATATTTGAAATATTTTTGAAATTAGAAATATTCTAAATTTAACAATTTAGGAATTAGCTCTTGGTCAACTATAAGAAGTGATGCCCTACATATTTTATGACTGATTTACTTGATGATTACATATTTTAAATGAAATTGTTCGTCTTTCAAAAGCACTGCGAACAAGAAGTATAAGCATCATAAAGAATGAAAACTTATGATAAAATTTATTAAAACGCCTGAAAGGCTTCGGAAGAAAAAGCCTATAAAAAGAAAGACAGTGAGGATTTTATTACTTCAGAAACTTGAAAGAATATCAAATTTGAAGAAGATCGTAAAACTGAACTTTAAAAATGATAGTCTACTGAATTAAGAACATTTAAAACCAAGTTCTACTCAATTTGAATATAGGAATGATCAACCCCCGCCCCTTTCATTGGAGAAGTAATACTTCCATGGAAAGCAGCTGAAGGGGGGGGACATTATAGCGTTCCGGGGGGGATTGCACTTTTTGACCATTAAAAACACAAAATCTCAAATCTTCTGGGGGGGACATCTCATTGCTCTGAGGGGAAATGTCCCCTCCGGGCCACCCTCTGAATTCAACACTGGTCCCGAAACCCGAGATTGGTAAAAGTTTATTTCATTAAACTCGGGCCGGGCTTAATTTCATTTGAAAACTCGGTACAGGATCGGGCTAAATTTTAGCCTTTGAAAAGTTGGTCCAGGCCTGAACTTCATTCTTCCTGGGACACATTCGGGTTTTAAATTGTTTTCTATAGATTCGGGACGGACCGGACTGTATTTCACTGGACTTCAGAATTTTTTTCCGCTCGGTAATGTCGTGGTAACTTTTTTCCTTTATTAGTGGAGTAAATGAACAATAAAACATTTCTTTGTTTCGTTTTTTCCATTTTTTAAATAACAGATGGAATACGTTGCTTAATCATGGGGAAAATATAAAATTTTCGCGTTTTGAAATATCCCGAAATGTGCAGAACTCTGACACTCACAGTGCGGTTTAAATTAGAGATGAATTGCAGAGGGACAAAAGATTTTTATTCGAAATATAAATTTTGAAGCCTGTCAAAGAATATTGTAGATAAATATTTATAGGCGGACGAATCAGCAAGAAAAAGTTTCCACACTTTCGAGCATTACCAGAAAGGTAAAACTCTGCTTCGTACTCTTCTTCATCTTCCACCCAGCAACGTCCCAATAAGAGGTCATTCAATATTACAGATTTTACTTGCACATATATGGCACATACACAGCAGTGTGTGAGCGATAAAGTATGGAACAGTTCTCCGGTTATGAGTCGAACCACTGCGGACCACCTTCAAAGGTCTAGAAACAAGAGTCCCACATCAGGTAAGGTGGTAACCAATTTTTTTCGAAACGCAGTTTGTGTTCAGGCCGGGTTGACCATGTATTTTAATGTCGGACGTAACTGAAAAAAATCAGCGAACAAATCTCTATCGAAAACGTATGAAGTGATAAAAAATTATTTTAATAATTATTTAAATTTGTTAATCGGGAAAACTAGCAGTTAAACGTTACACCTAACTAGGGTCTGTCCCGGGTAACAAATAAAATTTGCAATCCTGCAAATTTTATTTAAAGCCGAACCTAACCGAATCAAAAATATTCCGTCCACCTGCAACCCGATCGAACCCAAAATAATTCCAAACCCAACTTGAAACCCGGAATCGGAGAAAATTGATCCAAAATGCAATTATAGAAAAAAAGTCTGTAATCATATCTTTAATATTAATGTTACCTTTTATGTAGAAAAGTAAACATGTAAGAAGTCATTCATATTCAAATACGTGTAGTTTTTCATCTGAAATAGATTCCTGCACGGGTTGTGTTATACCGGACCCAAACTTCAACATAAAGTCAATCCGAAACCTACCATAAAATTTCCGTTGACACAAAATTCGACCTGAACCCGACAACAAATTTTCTATTGACCCTAAACAGAAACACTTCAACCTGAACCCGACTCGACACAAAAAAGATATATAATGTAATACAGTTATGAAAATATAGTCTGCAATCATATTTCTAATAGGAATTCTGTCTGTTATGTAGAAAATAAACATTTAAAGCAGTTTTTTAAGTGGATTTTTTTAAGAAGCTCCGTATTCCCTCTGTTTTTCAAATAAAGTATTAGCGTATACCCTAGCTATGAACGTTCATGATGTCAGCGTATACTTTCTTCCTATACCGTATACTCTCTGCTTTTTTTTTTGCGACTACAACACTGACTTACTTGAACTTGGCTCGTAAGTAGCGTTGTCTAGAGAAACACATTGTAGGTTCTCTAGTGTTGTCAGGTCTAGTATCGCAAAAAAGTGTGACAGAGTAAATAAGCGGGAGAGGTGCTTAAAATCGGGCCATCCTAAACACTACAATAAAACCTGTTAAAACGGAACCAGTGTAATGGAATAATGCTTTAAATTGAAAATTTTCGCGATATTGCTAAAACAGTACTACTATGCAATTATAACGGAACAATGACTTTCTAAGATTAAAACCTGTCTAAATTGGAAATTTCTCCTGATTCTTTGTCATTCCATCTTAACAAGTTGCTGTATTAAATAGCTTCCTTTCTTCGTATTGAATGTGAATTATACTTTATCCATAAAAGAATGGTGTGAAATTAATTAGCCAAACTAGAGTTTTTAAAATAATTAACAGTAATTTTATGACAATAATGCTCACTTTATAAATACCGCATTTTATTTTTTTTTCGTTATTTTGCGCTTCAGTCGTTTTCGAAAAAGTACTCAACGTATTTATTACGTACACTCTCAAGAAAACATTTCGTCAAACGTAAAAAGCACAGGCAAAAAGTTTCTATTATTTGAAAAAAATTGAGCTTCAATTCGCGAACTTTTTCTGTTTTGGAGCAAAAGAGACATACGTAAAAAATCAGTTTCTAACACAAAAAAGTAACATGCAGCACAGTTACGGGAACACCCGTGTGATCTGACTAAAATGCAACTTCAGGTAATTTTTACGTTAGATTAATGAATTTTTTGTATTTTGGGGGGAAATGGGCAAATCAAAGCAGGAATTTTCGTGTTTCAATATTAATAATAATAAAAGTTTGAAGAAACACCTGCAACTCGCATATTTTTTTTAGAGTGTACATTGATCGAAACCAGCCAGTGTGGTCCTCTAACTTCTGATAAGATACAGAATTTAAATCTGAGACTAAAACTGAAATACAAAATTCTCAAGAAAAATGTAAGCTAAAGGAAAACTTGTAAAATAGCTTAGAAGGTAAAAGTTCATTATTTTAATATCAGCTCAAGCATAAAAACAAAATCTTTTTGATGTAAAAAAAAAAAACCAATCTTTAAATTTATGCTTATTTAGAAACAGCCAAAGAACAAGCCCACCCATACCAGCCCCTGAATTTAATACTGTTTTTCAGAATTTACACGATATTAGCGATAATATCTCAAGAAGTAATGACCGGAATTTCATCAAACTTAATGTTATGTGTCATTGACATAAGTTGTTCCTGAGTTTTTCGTGTTAATCATGTAACAGGCTGCGCTGTTATACTGTTTCTTTGCATGATATTTCGTGATATCATTATCTCAAAACTAATGCACGGAATTTAATCAAACTTCATATTCTATTACACTTTCAGATAAATAGATCTTTATTAGGCTTGGGTGTATTCTGCCCAACAGCTGTCGCTTTTATGCTCTTTGAATTGGGATTTTTCGTTGTGGACATCTAGGCTAATATCAGACGAACTTCTTTTTGCACGCTTTTTTTTCGCTCTTACACCATCCCTACACATGCTAGGGAGGGTGTAAGAGCGAAAAAAGCATGCAAAAAGACGTTTGTCTGACATTAGCCTAAGAGGGTGTGGGCCGAAATTCAATGATTTGTTAGGAAAATGCAATGCTTATATTTTCTTTTAAAATGCACATACTTCAACGAACCTATCCTTTTTGAATCCTCGTGATGTGCATAGGTTATCATTTAAATTTGACACTGCGATAGCGAATTTTGAAGTTTTAACATTTATGAGGCAGATGAAAGTTTTGGAATTGGCACATCCAACTACTTTATCTTCAATTTTTGAAGGAAAATGAAAATGATATTACTTTATTTTGTCTTAGAGGCATCGATTAAATTGAGTTGGCCATAGTATCGATTAAAAAAATTGAAATCGCCCATCACTAATGGCACTCGGGCCTAATAACTACTCTTTCCGGGCCGGGCCTAACTTCTTTTTTCCATACCGACACGGGATAGGTTTCATTCTTCCTAGGTCTTCATAAGCCAGTATTTTCAGTCCCGGTCTAGATCTAGCCCATATGAAAATCATTTTCTCGGCATAGCCTGGTCCGTGCAAAAATCAGTTAAATTTGGCCCGGCCCAAAAATATTTGCAAAAAGTATATATTTTTTTTAATCGACATTCTACAATTAAACTTTAAAATTTATTCGTTGTAAAGAATAGTAGATTTCTAGGTAATAATATTAAAATACAATAAAACGTGTGAAAAAGAACCAGCCTATCATGGAATCCTGTCATATATGGAAAAATTCACTGATCCATGCAAAATTAATATACTAATACGTGAGAAAAGAATATGATACATTTACACCTGCTAAGAAGGGAACTTGTTTATAATGCATTTTTTTCTTTCCAAGACGATTCCGTCTCAGAAGATTTTACAGTATAGCATTTTTCAGATTTTAAGTCTTCAATACATAATTTTTTGATAAACGATATTAATAATAGCTGAAACATTTACATGCAAATAGAGATTCATTTAAAAAATGTATATCGCAACCTTTTGCACATCTTTAAAAATAAAGATTATAAATATGAAAAAAAAAAAAAGCTAAAATAAGTATTTTTGGTCAGAAACTCCTCCTTTTAACAAAATCAAAGTAAAAATACATGTTTTGTTGAAATTCTGTCGGGCTGGGTCGGACTCAGGCCGAGATTTTAACTGTTTGCCAGGCCAGGCTCGGGGCGAACTTTTAGCTTTTATATCGGGCCGAACTTTTAAAGTTATTAATTAAAATCTTTCAGTCTAATAATACAATCAAGTTTAAATTATCAAGTAAAGTCGGTATTCTGATTTACACGAATTTTTTAAATTCCTAAATACGAACCTACGACCCTAAACACGAATTGTTAATTACAACCCTGCACGGTTCGAGTTATGCCCGACCCGAAATCGACAAAATCTTTTTTGTCGAACGTGCAACTTGATCCTAAGCATAAAATGAAAAAAAAATAAATAAAAATAAATCAATCCATAATTTAAAACAATTCAGGAAAATAGTCTGCAGTCATATCTCTAAAATCAATTTTATATTTCGAAAAATGAATGCATATGAATATGTAAATGAATACTCATTCATATACAAGTATTTTTTTTTTTAATTTGAAACAATAATCTGGGCTTTTCTTTGGAAAATTTGGCGAACTCGAATTGACTCCCAAGAAAAAAAAAATCTCTAATCTGAGATGACTCGAAAATGGATACACAATCAACATGATCCGCAGCAAAATTTTAGAGCCAATGGTCAACACGTTCGGGTAGAATCGGGTTATCTGACCCGATGCAAGATTTTAGTTGTTGCTATACATACATCTTCCCGCAATTTACAACGAAGTTATCTATGTATATAATTATTTTCTCATTTACACCTTCCATTTCTCCTCTATATATTAAATAGAGATTAATATCCATATTATTATAAAATGAGATTCTACTGTATATTGAAATTAATGAACAAAGAAGGAATTTTTGGTTTGATACTAAGTTAGCTTGAATAATTATACAAAACTCTCCTTTTATTTACTCATTCATTTATACAGTGAAACCCTGATCTATCGTTCCCGCATCCATCATTTTCCCGCATTGATCGTTTTATTTCTATGGTCCCGGCACAAATTATATTTAAATAATGTTAACGAAACCCGCATGCATCGTTCTTCAAAAAGTCGTTTTCCCGCATTCATCGTTCTAAAATTTTTCTCATCACCAAAATGAAATTGAAGGTGAAGCAGATTCAAACTTGAATTACTTCTTTTCTTTTAAAATGACTCATTTGTGGTGTTTTAGGAGTGGTGGTGGTGGGGGGCAGTGATTAGCTCTGATATTGCGTCATGTATGTACGTTTAAATAATTGAATGCGTAACAGGTGTTCTTGTTTGGAGAATGGGTTATTCTATTCTGTGTAAAGGGCAGGTCGGATGTACCCACTTCGGCCAGCTGCTTAATTCCTAGCTAACCTGTTGTGTGCAGTGCAGGTGTTTAATTTGAAGAGTGTGAGCTTTCAATTTAATGTGTTCTGCCCTAAATTTTATGCGTTCTTTGAATTTTAAGAATGGCAAAACAAATCCGAACCTTAGAAGAAAGGCTTCAAATCATAGATGAGATGGAAAAGAATCCTTTCGAGAAAAAAATTAGCATCGCTAAGCGTTTAGGTATACCGCCGTCAACCCTGAATTCGATAATTTTGAAAAAGAAAGAAATTAGAGATCAGGCTGATAAGTATGGAACTTCAGCAAAAAAGAGAAAAACTAGCAAAATGTCTGCTTACAGTGAGTTGGAAAGACTTCTCTTCACTTGGTACGAGCAGGCTCGTGCGTCAAATATTCCTGTGGATGGGAATATTCTTCGAGAGAAGGCACTTGAAATAGCTGCCTCGTATGGCATGGATACTTTTTCTGCATCAAATGGGTAGATTTCACGTTTTAAAATTCGCCATGGATTGGTATCCAGGAAATTATGCGGCGAAAGTGCCGCAGTATTAAATACTGATGAAATAGAAATGTGGTTTGAAAAACTTCCGAAGTTACTAGAAGGATACAAGGATTGTGACATCTACAATGCAGACGAAACAGGCCTGTTTTATAAATGCTTGCCAGAAAGAACAGTAGCATTCAAAGGAGAATCTTGTCATGGTGGTAAACATTCCAAAGAAAGACTTACAGTGCTACTATGCACAAATAAGGACGGTTGTGATAAATGAGTACCCCTCGTTATTGGTAAATCTGCTAGAATTCGATGCTTCAAGAATGTAAAGAAACTGCCAGTAGTCTACCATTCGAATACCAAGGCATGTATGAAAAATGATATTTTTACAAAATTTCTTCATGACTTTGATAGATCAATCAGTGCTCAAAAAGGAAAATCATTCTATTTATTGACAATTGTTCAGCTCACCCACCATATACGTCGTCTTTGAAAAATATAGAAGTCAGATTTTCCCCAGCTAATTGTACATCTGTCGTACAACCTCTTGATAGCGGGATAATCAACTGTTTTAAGCAATTTTACAGGAGAAAGCTAGTGAAAATATATTTATGTGTCATGGAATAAGCAAAAGAACCTACTCTAAAAGCAGACCTTTTGCAGGCTATTCATTTTGTCCTTTCAGCATGGTATGAAGTAACCTCTTCAGCTATTCAAAATTGTTTCGTGAAATGCGGTTTTGGGCGAAAAAATGATGATGAATGCTCAACAGAAGGGACAGAAAATAATGACCATGGTGACGATAATGCAGATGATGAATGGTTGCGTGTAGTAGAAGATGTATCTGGCGTGAAATTTAGCGATTATATTTCTATTGATCAAGATGTTGCAACATGTGGTGTCCTAAGCATAGAAGAAATGTATGAGGATGCAAAAAAGGAATATAATGGCGAAGAAGCAGAGGATAATGTTCATGCCGAAGAAGCTGAGCCTACACCAGTGCCACCTCTGGCGCCGCCCTTGGTCCCTAATCCGAAAAGTTCCTGAATACCCTTTTTTCTTCTGTCAATGATTTTCCGTGGACCATGCTCAAAGCAGCAGTTGCATATTCCCAAACTTTAAATCTAGTGACTACTAATCTATAAGCCTCATCACAGATGAGTCCTGCATAAAATACTAACAGTCATGCCATCATCTCATTATGCCAGATTTAAAAGATGCTACAGTATGGGACCCGTATCCAGAATGCTCCGAAATCCAGAATGATAACTAAAAAATAATTTGTTTCATTTCAAAAACGTAAAATCGTGCAATATTCTTTAATGGTGTGAATGAGCATGAAGTTGAAGACTTTAAAATTTAAAAAGGGAAAGAAATTATTACAGATCTGCTGGACTCTAAGCTAAAGAACTTTCATGTTCAGAAGCTCAATTGTTGGATCAAGAACCAGTAGAAGATTGTCTAATTGCTGATGATGATACTCCTGTAAGTGATCAGATGACTGGCAGTGAGATTTTTGACATAATGCCAAGGGATATGTCTAATCGAAGTGAAGATGATGACAAGCAGAAGGAGGTGGTAAAAAGATTTCAAAGGATCTATTAATATTTTTCAATTGAACAGATGATTTGTGGAATGCAACAAACAAGCTACTCCCACAAACAGCAAATCGTGTCAGTATACAGAAGCAATTAGTGCAAAAGACACACTATATAACCAACCAATCTTAATAAAAATTTTCTAAAAAACAAATCAAAGGATCCTGCTCTCTTCTTGTATGCTAATGTAATTTTCTTTTTTATTTGAATTGAAATTTAGAAGGGTTTTTTTTTTTTTTTTTTTTTTTTTTTTTTTTTTTTTTGTGTGTAAATAAGTTATTAAATTAACTAACTTATAACTATGTATTTTCATATATTATTCATATTTTATACATTTCATACCGTTATTTTATACTGTTCTTAACATTTATTGTAAAGTGTTCCGAATTACGGAAAAACCCCTTATTCGGAATATCTCAGGTCCCAAGCATTCCGGATAATGGATCGTATACTGTACTGGTCTTATACCCTAACTTATACCCATTTGTTAATTTTATTAAATGGGAATTACAAGGAATTTAATGGAATGGAAATTGCAAGATTTTAACACCCCTAGATAAAAATATTTTTTTACATTTATAATTGAATTAACTTCATATATTATAAAAGATATGTGTGTCTGAATTCAAGATATTATTTTCGGAATTTTATTCTAAACAACAAAATTAGCATATCGTCTTAAACTTTTTTTCCAGCACTGTACTTGCGTAAAAATTATTATCAAAAATTTACACTTTTTTGAATAAATGAAAAGAAAAAAAAAGGAAGAGGAAGAAGAAAAAAAGAATATGAAAAGAGTGGTGAATTCCATTTTTTTGTTTTTCTTATAGGTTAGCAAATCAGAAATGAAAAATTATGAAAATAAAGGAAAGTAAGAAATCAAAAAGTAAGTAAAAAAAATAAAAAAGAGGAAAATATTTACTTCATGAGAAATTCTGTCACAGTAATTCCCATGATATTCAGATCCATCGGCTAGAGCTGCACCATAAGATCCAACAGACCCAGCAATTAAAATTTCCTTTGCGATAGCTTTAACAGAAATATATTATAGCAGCTTAGAATTCGTGGTTATTTTTCATTTTTAATCAATCACTATAATCAACATATGAAATTTCTTCAAAATGGTTGGCAAATAGGTTACTCCATCGATATGGATAAAGGAAAATAATGTGGTAGAAAAAGGGAAATATTTATCGACACTATTTCCTCGCTATAGAAAAAATGCAAATATTTTAAATTAAGATCATGAAGGGGCTTAATGGCCCTAAAAGTGAAATTGTAATGTCTATTAATTTATTAACCTGTATTATTAACTCATAAAACGGCAATAATTTCCGATAAATTGCATGAAGACATCATTTTCAGAGTTTTTTTATTTGATCAGTTCTGAAAATAGAAATTAAATCTTCAGAGGAAGAGATATTTTCACCTGCAAAAATGATGTCAATTTCAAAAGCATTCAACTGGAAATAGACTATAATATACTAAACACACATATTTTGATAGTAATTTTGTTTTTCTATGATTATGTTTAAAGATACACACTGATTTTTCATTTCCTCTGCACCAAGATTAAGACCAAATTTCCCTTTCCATTGCATTACACAGGATCCTAATTTCTGAAAGGAACAATGCTTTTGTCAGTAAGGATATCATGTTCAACCGAAGATATCCCTTTTCATTCAAAAAACTACCACCTTTCAAAGTTATGAAACATATGTTGCATAAACAGTTCTGTATTAATGATTTTCAATAGTATTTCATTCCACTCATAATGAGATTATAACCCAATTCCAGAAGGGTAAAATACTTCTGTCAGAGAAAATGAAACATGTTAAACAGGGTGTCTATTTCAAATCAGCAACAAATTTCCCTGACCTTTTCAGGCTATGGAAAAAAATTTAGAGATTATGTATTATTATGAGGGGCATCGCCATGGGGGGTATTGGGTGGGGGGGGAGCCTCCCCCCCCCCCCCCAATATATGTGAAGTTGGGAAATTTGAGCTTAGAGTTGGGAAATTCTAGATTTTTGAGGCATTTTCTTTTTTAAAAGTAATAGTAAAAAAATTACGAAATTTTTATTGTTTTGGTGTTTATTTTGAGTACTGCAACAGTAAACAAGTTAAGTTATCAAAAGAAATATAAAAAGAAATCAGCCACACTCAATCTATCATTGTATTTTTCGGTTCTACAAAAATATTGTACATCTACCAGACCTAAATTTCTCTACTCCTGTCCATCAATAACTGACTAACCAGTTCCTTTATTTCCTCCAAAACTTTTTTCCTTTCTCAAAAATTTCCCCCTATCTCCCCTTCTCCTCCCAAAAGAGAATCCAGCTATTTTAATCCAAAGGGATTGCAGCTTCTTTTTGAAAATTGGAGATCACTTGTAGCACAACAGAAAGGAATGTAGTAACCTACTTGAAACACAGCTATGGACAAGAAGATTTGATGAGTTTTCACAACTTTTTTGACTAATTTTGCGATTTTTGGACAATATTTTACTCATTCTCATGATTTTTTTGCCACAAAAATTAGTTGACCCTTCGCTGTCAAGTAAAAAGCGTTATATGAGCAAATGCGGATATAAGAAGTCGTTACTTTAGATAAATTTGTCACATTCTACTTTTATTTGTGTGCGGAAATACATATCAGTCCTGTTCGTTTATATTCATATGTGTTTATAAAATTTTAAATCAAAAGTCCAGTGTTCTGTGCTTAAAGCTGTTCTAAAAAGTTACTATAAATCTCAGCACGAAGAGACCCTTCATAATAGGAAGAGAGTTTTCATGCAAGATTTTGGAGTGTCTAAAAATCCATTCGAGGATGCAAAAGGTAAAAAATGGACGGTTTTAATTTGGAACAGAAATATGACCATGAAAGCAGTCCATCAACTGAAGAAAAAATATACATGCACTGTAACACTGACACGTTGCACTTGAATAAAATTTTGAAGAAATAAAGATTTTCTTACAGACAAGCTCACAAACAATTATGAATAATAGGATGTGACTGGAGAAGCTGAGTTACGAAAACACCATAGAAAAACGGTTTCACCAAAGGCAATAGATAAAAATATTAGCACAGCAATGGACATTGATACACATAAGTTTTACAGTAAAGAATTATAAGAAAATTTTGGGAATTTAGTAATAGGCTTAAATGACAATGTTCCCTATATGAAGAGAATATTGCAGCAATGCATTTCATATTTAAATTACAATTGTGCAAGGGAAAAGTTAATAATGTTTCCACCCGGATGTACATGACTTGCAGAGTCAAATAGAAATAAACCAAATCCCAACTCACTTAACAAACCTTTTACTCATGCCATGAAATTCAAAGACTATTTGGGTCACGCCGTCAAACTATTTACTCGTACCTTAACATTCACAGCAGTTTATCTTTATGGCGTTGCATCTAATGAAAGAATCTTTAGTCAAATAAAAATTTTAAAAATATATATTGCAAGCTACAATGAGGTTATGACAGACATGACAGCCTAATGCTTTTAAAATATGAAAGTGAAATAGGGAATTTTATTAAACTAAGCGATGTTATTAACAGGTGGGTTTCTTTGAAGACCACAAGAATTAATATTAATTGAAAACTAGTCGGATGTGCCAATCCCAAAATTTTCTTCTACTCCACACATGTTAATGCCTTAAAATTTGCAATTACAGTGCCAAAATTAAATGATAATTCTTTGCCTATAATAACAAACTCTAAAGGTATAGATTTGTTGAATTGTGTGCATTTAAAAAGGAGATATAAGCATAGCATTTTTCCAACAAATCATTCAATTTTGGCACCCAGCCTCGTAGATATCTGCAACCAAAATTCCTTACTCGAAGTGCACAAAAACGATAGCTTTGGAATATGACTTTTGATCAAATTCCGTGCAATAGTTTTTGAAATATAATTATCGCTAAAATCAATGTAAATCGTGAAAAATACCGCATAGCAGTGCCACCTGTTGGACGATTTACACAAAAAACAAATCAGCACCAATTTTTATCAAGGTACAGTCAAACCTCGTTAACACGAACGGTTTCCGATTGCCTCGTCCAGTTGTATGTAATGTAGTTAAGTTCCGATAACACGAACTACTTTTAATATGAACAAAAAAAGTTTCCCATTGAGTGTTCACGTTAACAAGGTTCGACTGTATAAGTGAATCTCTAAAGTTTTCTTAAATTTCGTGCATTAGTTCTTGTGTTAGAGCACCCACAAAATTTGTATCACATATAGACAGACCAGTGGCGTGGCGTGAAAATTTTCGGTGGTCATCGCAATTATTTAAGTTTGTGGTGAAAAATTATTAACTCTAAAATTCAATGGTTGAATGTTCAAAAAAGAAACTTTAAATCTTACCTTCATTTATACATGAACTCCAAATGTTCTGCTAAAACTGGATCGTAGAGTTTTAAAAGCTTATTAAGAGTTTTAAAATATTGCTTGGTCATCGCCGCATCCAGCGATGACCGGACGCCACGCCACTGAGACAGACAGATATTTTCTAAAAACAGTCGAATCGTGTTCAGGACTTACTAAAACGTGTAAATCAGTCTAAAACCGGAAGTCGAATTTTTTCATGAATACTTTCTTCTTGTAAAGATAGAAGAAAATAAAAAGTGTATTTATTTTTTAGTAAACAAACCCATAATTAGAAGTTTTATGTTTTCAGTTTCAGAATTTTTCTTTGGAAAGGAATTTTTTATGCAAAAGTAAAGTATCATTATAATTATTACACACGTTGTGCATATCATTTTAGTCGAAAATTGGAGCAATTTGTTTTAAGTTGGGAAATATTCAGATTCTCCCCTCCGAAAAAATATCTGTGGCTACGTCCCTGTGTATTTGTGATGACAAAAACTCTTTAAAGTTGTAAATTTGAGAGTGGGACTTTCACAACTGATTTTGAAATAACAACTACTGAATAGTTAAACAAATTCTTGCAAAATTTACAAATTGTTGAACATATATATGCTAAATATACACATTTTTAGCATCAAGTTCTATCCATTTTGTCCAATCAGGATGAAATTCTTACCACATCAGTCACAGTTAAATACAGATTGCTTCGACATATTTTAACCTAAATAATAAATATTCAATAAATTAAGTTAACAAATGTTCAGTTCCAAAACAAAGATAAGTAAACAGACTTTAAAACATCTAATCAATCCTACAACTTTCAGTGAAGCTCAAGTTGAAAATTTTGCATTACATGGAAGAATTGAAAAGAGAAAGACAAAATTATTTGCCTGACAGGCTGAAATACTCTTTATAGTATTTATAAAGAGCAAAATTTGATTTTCCTGGTGCTGCAATTTCAAATCCTTAGTTTTGTAATAAGAAATTTTTTCCTAATTTTTCATTGAAAATTTCAAATTTTTGTAATTTTTTTCAAATTTTTCAAATTTCCCTGACTTTTCCAAGTTATCTAGATGGCTAAACACCCTGTATAAAAGTATACTAATTCCCTTTTCAATTCATCATTGAACTGGTTACTTTGATCCATCTTCAATTTTATAATCTAAAAAAGGCAATGTTACTTATCGACAAATATCAACTCTTTGTAAGGCAGACTCTGCATAAGACGGAAATCTGTCTAACTCGGAAAGATTTTCAAGTCCCAGCAAATCCATAGACAGAGTAAAATTTGTCTAAGATGGAATATTGTTTACTATGGAAAATTTTCTCATTCCCAATTGATTCCGCCATGGACAGAGTTTACTTTACAGTCAAACTTTGTTAATATGAGAAGCAAGGGAATTATAACAGAACTCGCATTAACTATTACTCGTAATACCTGTGAAGATAATTAATAATTTAAAGCACACAAATAAATAAACTAATTGTTCTAATTACCTCAAAGCTAAAATTAAGTTAATATCATAAAGTTAAAAAAAACATTGCATTATTTTTGTGAATATCACTTTTTATTTTTTCTTTAAATAAAAAATACTAGGAATAGTGATTTTAGCTGAATACTGAATATTCGGCTAGCCGAATAGTAACTGCTAGGCTGAATAACAGCCGAATAGTAACTGCTAGGCTGAATACAAGCCGAATAGAATACTATTCGGCTTGTCGAATAATTTTATATTTCAAAGTTTAAAGGCATTAAAATCTTAAATTTTAAAACAATTTTACATAATATTTAAAACAAAAACTTTCATTTTGATAATCAAGAGCATGCATGGAGAGAAAAAAATCTGCTTTGAGTTATTTAAGAAGAGGATAAAGGAAGGAAGTTTTTAAATGCATCCTAGATCAGTGTCTGGGGTGGGCAATCATTTTCAGAGATTGTAAATGTTGTTCTTAAAATCTTAGCAAGAAACAGATTATTTACTGGACAATGCTCAAGAACTTGCATAATAAATAATGTAAAAACATTCTCTTTTATTTAACAGGGTGTCTACAGAAATTGTAAAAAAAAGTTCCCTGATTTTTCCATGATTTCCCTGACTATCTTTATCAGACTTCCCTGATTTCCATTATTAACAATACACATACGGTATTTTTTCATGTATGCCAATTCCTCGTATAACACACTTATCCAGCTTGCTAATTTTTCATTTGGGTGAAAAAGCAAGAGAAAAACTGCAAAATATTCATTAAATATAGGTTGACAGTTTTATAAATCCAAACTCAAAATTTAGTCCAACAACTTCATAGAGTGGCCAGTAGTTATAGGATGACCAGGAAATTTCCACATTTTCTGAAAAATATTCAATTCTAAGACTTATCTACATCTGACGGGATAGCTAATTGGATTAAGCTGGCCACCTGGCCAGGTTATGCTAATGTATCATTTAAAAATGGGTAAATTGCCTTCAATATAAATGCTATCTACAGAAAATGAAGACATCTGATCGCATTAATTTGCGTTAAATATCAAAAACTCATACCATGTGCATCTTTTAAAAAATATTGGGAAAGACTAATCAGCATCTGAAAAAATAGGGTAAATAAAATAGACGAATCAGTCTCGTTGGCAAGGTGAAAATGCAAATATTTTCACATACAGACAAATTTCCCAGATTTTCAAGTATTTTTACAAAGGTCCCTGACTTTTCCCAGATTTTTCCATGATTCCCTGATTTCCAGATTCTGCAGACACCCTGTTTAAATATATGATCCTATTTCTAATTTTTCTGAATATCTTTATATGTTGACTGTTAAAGGTAGAAGTGGTATAAAGTTTTTAAAAATATTTTTTAAAAGTTTTTTTCAAGTATTCGGTTGGGCCCAATATTTCCATATTCGGCCAAACTGAATATTCGGCAGGCCAAGTAGTTTACTATTCGGCCAAGCCAAATGTTCAGTATACCGAATAGTTTGATATTTGGCCAAACAGAATATTCGGTCACATGGCCGAATACCGAATATTTGGTGCATCACTAAAAAATACTGAAGTCAAAATCACTAGTGAGCTAGTCATTCCAAAGGACATGAAGGACATACAATAATGACACTTATTACTACCCCTTTTCCCAGAAAAAACTCGGCTAACAGTGCAATACTCATTGTTATTTTTGAGCCAGTGGTTTCACATATTCTTTTCATTTTAACAGTTCATTAAGGGACACAAAAAGGCTGAATAATATGTTCCAGAATCTGGATTTAAAGGAATAAAAAAAGGTTTTTATTCTATACTCCTTCTTTTACATTGCTCAGTTATAAATCTTACAAAAGGGTGGTATTTGAAACTCATATATCTCCCTTCTTTTTTTCATTCTTTCAATACCTCAGGACATTCTTTGCATTTTTTGGGGTAGGAATGTCTTTGAAGTTTGAAATTCGGTCTGGAAAAACTGATAGATTAGTACATTTTGACAGGCAGTTGTAATGCAAATATATTATTGCTGAGCACCAGGAAGAAATGTTGTTGAAAGAAATTTCGTTTCTAATTCTATCCCGCTTGTCGTTGAAAATCACAGTGAAATGAATAGATGTTTTGCTTCTATTTAGCTGTGATCCTGTTTTCGTAGCTCGTAAAAAGCGCAAAAATCTTAATACAATTTAAATGATGAATCATTCTTAACATACAAATAGCACATTTTAACCATGTGCTCGTATCAAATCATTCGACTGTATTTATAGGACAACAGGTTATACTCATAATCTATATATTTAAAATATAGGACAGACCTTTTTTTTTTGCGTCTGCTCTAAGTTTCCCGACTGAACCAACTTAATAATTATTTTTTTAAACTGAAAGCTGTTCATTTGTACATGAGATAGTGTTAGTTATTTTTAAAAGTATCTACTTTTACATTATTTTTTATAATATTTCTTCAAAATGGTGACATTCAGTGGTGTAGTGAAAGGTATACACTGTATACCTTCTGGATATTTTTTAAAGAAGCTCCATATACCCTCTGTTTCTCAAATAAAACTATGCTGTATACTTTAGGCATGATCTTCATGACTTTAGCATGTACCCTTTGGTTTTTTTTACGGCTACAACACTGTTGTCATTTAAGTTAATCTACTGCCAGCGATGAAGAAAAAATTGTTTGGAAAGAATGAATGATGAAGAAAACGAACGATGAAGAAAAAATTGATTTATTGTTGAAGAAAAAAAGGGAATAGGGATTTTTACTTTTACCAATGCTATTTTCATTTTTTTAGATATTGCTATTTTTGAATTTTATTTTGAATTTGAATTTAAAAAGATTTTAATGAAATTTATTCAAAACGGTGACAATCTGATTACTCCATTGTTGCTGATAAAGTGTAACAATGTATTTGGAAAACTTCCTACTTTATCAGTAAAATATCATTTGTTCCTAAAGTCTCTGCAGAATATCACTAAACAATGTTTTCATACCTGAAAATTCAATAAAGTTGTAAAAAAAATTCAACAATGAAGGAGGCAAAGATGCACAACAATGATTCAAAAAGAAAAAAAAAAAAAGCCCATTGTTAAATAATTCAAAAATTATATTACAACAATACTAACAATAGAAATTGACAAATTAGAATTGATAATTAAGCTAACAATGAGTAATTAAACAATGAAAAAAATATCCTAAGTGTTATTTAATACAAAGATTTTTATGCTTATGTGTTCTATAAGTGTTTCTTTAAAGTTATAAAAAGTTTAATATAAAATGTGATAAAGTGATAAAAAAAGATATAGAGCGTGGTTAAAAGTTATATAAAGCTTGGATAAAAGTTATTTGTGATTATTTAACAACTACTTAAAAAACTTTTCGTTTGATATTTTTTTCATCGAAATGGCATCTGGCGATTCATCCTTATTCTCTGATGTGAAGAAAATTCTCTTCGATAACGATTTTTGTGATGTAAAGCCCCTTGGTAAAGGAGGTTTTGGAGAAGTCCTCTCGGCCATTTCACCAAACAAAAAATGTGTGGCCATAAAAATTATCAAAAATAAAGACGCTTGGTATATGGAAGAAACAATTTGGCCCACTCTTCGCCATAAAAACATTCTTCCTCTTCTGAACATAATAAATGTTGAGTCAATGAATTTGAAATTATATGTGATGCCAAAGGTTCCATACGTATTGGATAAAGTACTATGCAGCAGACGTTTTCTGTCTGACAGCAAAAGTCTTGTAAAAGTTAAGGGATGGCTTGCAGATTCTCTTAACGGATTAGAATATTTGCATAATGCTGGCTTGGCCCATACTGATATAAAATCAGATAATATTTTGATAGCTAAAGATGGCAGAGCACTTTTGTGCGATTTTTCGGGTCTTACCTATACAGGAGAACCATTAAAAAGGTAGGAAAATGTTTTAACAATTATGTACTAATATAGTTTTGGTATACTCAGAAGCTAGTTGATTTTTGTTAAGAAAATGTCTTCAAATTTATCAGTAAAACACAAATATTCTTATTACTGAACATTACACAGGAAGAATAAGAGTTGGCATTAAATTAAAAAAAATTTTATAAAACAAATAAATTTGTGGAAAGAAATATGTAATGTCTAATGTTATGTTAAACAAAACAAGAAACCAAATATTGGAAATATTTGTTGTGTTGCTTTTTTTGGATTGCTTTTACAGTGTGAAAAATATTTTGGCTAAATTAAAAGATTAAAAATGATTTTTTATTTTATAAAGGTTCATGAATAAATACCAAATTTTCTTATACTACTATTGATCATTACATGATGGGGGATCAGAGTATGTGTTTATATTTAAAACCAGTTTAAAATTTTATAAAAAGAGTAGTAACAAGATTACTCCATTAAGTATTCTGTTTTCGATGCAATTTATAATTTTTTCAAACCTAGTGTATTACAATTGTTAAATATGATACAGTAATAGTAATAATAAAATCTCTATTCAATAAAATGTTACTTAAATAACAGTTTGTGTTTTGTATGTAGTTTATACATGCATTTTTTAATTTTTAATTTTTTTTTCCATTTTATATCTATTCTTTTTTGTTTCTGTGCGTATTATTTATTATTTATAATTCACTATTTAAAATTCAGAAATAATGATAAAAAAAATCCCAAGTTAGTGTTTCTCATAATTTATAACAGATGGCAATATCATGTAAAATTACATTATTATTTAAAAAAATATTTTCGGTCATTTTGAAATGAAATTTCTTAGTGATATCTAATTGTTTTAAATTATCAAATTGCTTGCAATTTTGTATTGTTATATTAATAACTGATATTAGTATACTTATTAAAGGAATTGTCTCAAAATTTTGGTAATCTGGAAATTTCAGAAATCTATAATTACTGTGGTCCCAATGATTTCAGATTAAAGAAGTTATGCTGGGAACGGGATTAATGGGATTTTACGGTACTTTTGTGTGAACAGCTGAAATTCCTGCTGCAACTGGAATATTTCACAGCAGTCTGCTTTTATTTGTCCAGTTATCTGAACTTCTGCATATCCCAACTGAGACCAATCTCAACCATTTTTGATACTAGGCGCTCTACCCTATTTCTGTAATAGTGACATTTCATTATAAATATTTCCAATGTAAAATCAATATTTTATCAATACTGCTATTGTATTGGAATCATTTCCGGTTAATAGAATATGACGTAATATTGAGCTCCAATGTAATTAATATAGATCTGTTACTATGGAAGGTTATTATTAAGAAAGCCATTTTAAATGAATAGAATTTAAGTGTTCGATGTACAAAATATATGAAAACTTTTGTTGAATTTAACGAGGAATACAGAAGAAAATTCGGTAATTATCTGCCACAAGAAAACACTTCACGGCAAGCACAAATTTTTGTGCCAAGTCAATCAAGACATAATTCTCAAATATCAAGAAATGTGCACTTAGAGAAAAAAATATAATGTCACTGATAGTATGTGCATAGTTTGATGGGAAAAAAAACTATTTTAATAAATATAAAATATATAATGGACAATTTTTAAGCAAGAAAAATGATTAATAGCTCATTACTGAAGGAACATAAAGTTTACTATTTTATTTAACAATGATGATTTTTTTTTCTTTTTTTTATGTAAATGACACCATATAATTTCACTTACGTTTGTTTCACACAATTTTCTTGGAATTTGCCAATGTAAGCTTTTACAACCAGAATTAAATAAATCAAAGAATAGTTAATAACAGAATATTTGCTTGTTTTCAATACCACTTTGCCGTATCTGTAATCTCACAGCATTAATTCTATCTTTTTCTTCCAAAAATACTTGTATATCTAAATCTTGTTCTATTTTTTGGTTAGATTGTGTGCTCCACTGGAATTTAGACCGCCAGACTTTTATGATCCAGCATGCTATAGAAACATTGAAGGCTGTGCATGTGACGTATGGCTCTTTGGGATGATGTCTCTGAATATTCTGACAGGCAACTGGCCAATGTATCGGTTGAAATCTGTAACTGATGAAAGGTCATGGGAAATGAATGTAGAGACAGTACTACTGGAAGCACTCAAGGTAAAATACTTAGTACCCCCTTTCAATTCTGTTTTATCTTAGGCAACAAACATAATAAATATTGACAAGTACCTTTGAAAATATATCATGCAAATGTCAATTAGAATGATGAGTAATACAGGGTTCATACTCTATTTGAATAACAAAATTCCCTGACTTTTCGAGGTTTTCCAAACCACATTTCCTACAATTCCTTGACCATAATTCACGACATTTTTATAAATACGAATTAAAATTATAGATCTTAATGATTGAACTCATACAGCAAAAGAGAATACACTGATAACATTGATAAGAATAAAATGTAATTTTACCTCTGAAAATGAAAATTACCTATAAAATTAAAACTAAAAATCTATATCAATTGATATTTAAAATATAAAAAATGATAACAAACATTCAAATTTTTTTAGACAGTTTTACTATCATATCATTTATGAGTATTTGTGTTGTTTCAAAAGTTAGTTTGCTGTGTAAGTTTAATGTTTTTGTCTTTTAAATTTTAATTTCAGCTACAGCTTTTTTTTCTGTTTCTTTTTTGCTTGCTTTAAAATTACCTTTCTTTTTTTATTTAAATATTCATGCTATCTTGACAAATTCGTATAGCTAAAACATCTATGTTAAAAATGTGAATTTAGCAAAAATTCTACTTGCAAGTGAAAAATAGGAACTTTTTTGTAAACAGAACTTGGAACTCAGAAGAATCTTGACGTATAATAGCGCATAAAAAAAAAAAAAAAAAAAAAAAAAAAAAATCCCTGACTTTTCCATGTTTTAGGTAAAAATTGTAATTTTCCCTGACTTTTCCATGACTTTTTGAGCCAATGCCATTTCCCCTGACAATTCCCTGTTTCCCAGGTTTTCCAGTTGCGTAGGAACCCTGTAGTAGAATAAATGTCTTATTTAATTTCTAATATATTTCCACATGAGAAAAAAAAATAATAAATCTGCATAAAATGTTGAATGATAAACTACAAAATGATTTTTTTATATATATATTTCTGTAAAATTTATCCTAATTATATCATTAATATCTCATAACGGATATTCCCTAACTTTAACAATAAATATGAATGTATTATAAAAGTGTTTGAAAATACCATACTAAAATTTTGACCACAAATATTCTGCACAAGTGCTTTAAAGAAACCTGGAAACAAGATTTAATACATAAGTTTTGTCTATTTTCTGAGTGAAGTGAAGGCTAATACACAAAGCAATATTTCTTTTGGGCATATATAGCTACGATGCATATCAAAACCTTTCGTCAAGCGCAACTCAAAAAATAGTTGTCTGATTTAGTTCTAATTGTCACAGAAGGTACCTATGAGAGCAACAAAGTTAATCTGCCTGTTACGAAAAATAAATTTAAAATCATTTGGAAATTATATTAAAAAACAGATTTAAAAAAGCACAATGAAAGTACATCACAAGTTTTAGCGAGGACATCATTTTCACTAGTGGGAGACTTTCGTAGATAACTGGATTAGAATACATACAGCAAAAAAATTTACGTGCACACTAATATTGCAGTACAATAAAACATATTTCAATTTATACTTCTTTATATTTAAACATTTCTATTTCAATTTAATTGAACTGAAAAATAAATCTGGAATTTTTTCTATCTAAAAGGAAACAGCCGTAATAACATAGAAATGGAGATTTTGCATAAGTCTCACTAATAGCATTTTTTAAAAATCACCAATAGCTGCTTTTATATTTTGCATGTAATGTAATATAATATAATGTTTCTTATATAAACATTAGAAACAATTCTTTGATGTTTATATAAAATGTTTTGATTTATGGCATTATTTATTTTTCCTCCCTATTTAATATTTTAAATGTGTATTTTAAATTAAGCTAGTGAAAGTGATGTATTATATGCAATTTTTATGTGAAACAGGAAAAAGATTTATTTTTTAAAAGCAATGAATGCAGTATGAATATGCTATGTGAACAATATTTGGTGGTTTATCACTTGTGTCCGGATAACATAAAAGTAAGAATATTGCAAATAGTATGTGGTAAGCGAATAAAGCTAGCAAAAATATTTTTGTTAATTGTTTTGTTTGAGAGTTATAATAATGATATTAAATGTTCCAAATGACTTTGGGCACAATTACAGAAGTTTATCTTATAAAATGACCACAGAAAAAGACATTACATTTGTTTCGAATGAAGCTCAATTTATACAAAACACAGTTATATATATATGGAGGCAAATGATTAAATTCGAATGTAAATATTTGCAACGCTCCTCCCAAGAAAGTAAGTTACAGCAATGAAATAAAATTGCCATTAAGTCGCACTTTCTAAAATGCACAATTGGCTACAAACCTGATTACGGAACTTTCCTCCACAGCTTTAATCATTAACATTTACAGTACTTCACTGCTATATGGACTTTGATATATTTTTTAAAAACTTGGTGCAATTTGGGCTTAAGAAAGTGATATTTATGGCCAAATGATATAAACAAGCATGAAAATAAAACAGATGAATTATTATGCTGTTTTACGTATGTATTAAAAACTTGCATCTAAGAACACATATTAGATAAATTACTTGTTTTTGCACATAACATATAAAGGTCTTCTTCATCACATACAGGGATAGCCTAAATGATTCAGCAGGTTTCAGAAGACTTTATTTACAAGTATACGATGTACAAAGATGGGTGATACATTAAAAAATACATACACTCACCAACTTTCTAAAATTTTGACCACAAATATTCTGCACAAGTGTTTTAAAAAAGAAAACCTGGAAACAAGATTTAATATTTACGTTTTGTCTATTTATTAATCTACCTGCATGGAAAAGTATTAGAATAAATTTCCTTTTCACTCATATATTGTTAAAAGTTAAAGACAACATAAAAGAAATTAACACTTTTTAAGCTTTCACCTAAAAAACCATTTGTTTAATTATTATTACTGTAGGTATCCCAAAATTTAAATTGAATTAAGTAATTTAGAAAATATAAAAAATAATTTGTAAATTTCAACAACTATTTAGATTAATAGAACTGAAGTATAACTTTAAATTGAATTTAATTAATACATATAAGCATGAGAAGCATTAAAAACACCATTTTTACTATGTCTAATTCCAATATTACTGTAATGTTTTATAATTTTTATTGAAATGTAATTACACATAATTCTTTATTTTTCATTAAGAAAAAAATATATTTTTAAATTATTAAATAATATATTTTTACTGGGTTTTTAATATGCATCTGCCAGTAGGTCTTTTGGTGTAAAGAATAGTGTGTTTACAAATTAGTTGGCAAAAAGAATGATTCATTGAGTGAAACTGACATGAAAAATATTAAAGTACATGTTGTAATATAGAAAAATAATTAAAGTTTACCATTATCACAAATGTTCGATGTGACTATCTTTCGCGACTCAGCAGTTATGACACCTAATGCCATCTATGAATAAACTCCGGAAATATTACTACTAGTCAGACTTTCAAATAGTTAAATTCACTTAATATTTCAGAAGTTCTTAACTTACAAAATTGTCCAACTAATTTGTAGACACCTTTTATTTTTAAAAAGATACACATTTTTATATAATTTACATAAAAATTTTAGATTAAAAAAAAGAGGATTACATTTGTTTTTGTACTTTACATATATATACATTTAATATTTTCACATGTTATTACATGCTCTAAATCTTGTCTTTAAATTCTCTTCCTTACAAAAAAAGTGTGCTTTTCAACATACTATTAATAAATACTATTCTTCCAGAAACCCACATTCTGTATGTCGATGAAAAGTGCTTTTCCAGCAGTGTACCTTACAGAAGATGAATTCAATGTTGCTCATGAGTTTACAGTTTCAATGATGAAATGGAATCAGAATGACCGTCCATCTGTTCAAAAAATAAAGTGTCATCCCTTCCTATTGAATCTTACTGAAGGAAACGAAAAAAAGATTGAAAAATCATCTCCAGAAGGAAAAAAACATGTCATCACAAATCCTTTCTTAGATGGATGGAAGAATTCAAAAACAGAGATTGAAGAGATTATCAAAAAAGTGCCAATAACTGAGCGCACTGAGAAAAAGACAAGCCATAATCATCATGCTAAGAATATTTTGATTTTTGAAAAAGGTAATCTGTCGTCTGACATTTTAAAATCAAAAGAGAGAAAAAAGTGGGCAAATAACCCTTTCTTAGAATATTGTATCAATACTGAAATTAAACTTGAAAAAAATATCAATCAAGTGCCAAAGATGTATAATCTTGAACAGAAGGCCCTCTTAGATATTGACTATGATCATCATGAGGAGAAATATGAAAATGATAACATTTTGCCAATCACACAAGTATCAAATATTAGAAAAAATAACATAACAAACCCCTTCCTAAAAGGAGGGACGAGTCCTAAAGAGAAAAATGAAAAAGTTATTGGCCAAATGCCAGCTATTACTGAATACACACAAATGGCTGAAAAAGAAAATGTCTCACAAGATCTTCAACAATCAAAGGATGTAAAAGTGAGAAAAAATCTTCCTGATAGAATGAAAGATTGGTTTAAAAAGAAGTGGAATAAGGCTTTCCAGAAGCCAAATAAATATGTAAGTCTGAACACCTTTTTTTAATTCTAAGATTTCCTTTTAAAAATTAAATGTGAAGTAATTACTCATGCAACGTGTGCGTATGTGTGACAGGGAGAGAGATGGAAGGGGGATACTCACAGAAGAAACTACCTATAAGCATGAAGAATCATGTAATAATGCTCTTCTGTTGTCCAATATACTGTAAAAGCAATTATTTTAACGAGCCGTAATTTTCACGAAAATGAAGATATCGGTGATTTCGCGAATTTTATATGAACTGAACCGAAAGTTGAAAAATTCTGAAACTACCTAAATAGAACCCATTTTGCATAAGGCAATTTAAAATTAGAAAGGCGGCGTTTTATTTATACCTAGAAAGACGGATAGCGATCATTTTGACCGCTCTATTTGAATGACCAAAAATAAAGCATTTTGTAATATTTTTTTGTTCAAACAAGTTTTTTAAAGTACATTTATTAATAGAATATTATTTTATTTATTTACTGTTTTATATACAACATTAATTTCAATTAAGGAAACACAATATATATAATCAGCTATCAAGAAAAATTGCAAATAGAAAAAAATACACAATTTAAAAGAATTTTTTGGATTTGCTCAAAGTATCTTAAATTTATATAACATAATTGCTTTTTTAAGTGTATATATTTAAAAATATAAATATTACAAAAATAACTTAGTACTTCCTTTTTGCATTCTCTGCAAACACTCAGCTTTATAACTTTGCAAGTGCAGGAGCCACAAACTGAATTTTTGCAATCACTACAAATGTTCATAGTTTTATTCCAGCATCAATTGATTTGGCATTGTTTGCGTTTCGTACCCGAGATTGTGGGTGCATCTGTATTTGGAGTTAAGTCTGATAGCGGAGATGTCTTAGAGGCGACATATTTTGTACGCAGTTCGTCAGCTAAATTCAAAATAAAATCACGACGCTTTATATTTACACCGGTAGTCTCTTTATAAATCACACAAGAATTTATAGCAGCTAAGTCCAGAATATTAAAAAAAAAACTTGCACAGGCCATCGTCGAGAAGTTGATTTTGTGGAATATTTTCTTGCCATCTGGTCAAGTACATCCACCCACACCGTATTTCGTTGAGTTGTAAAACTGAACAATCTCAGGCGTCTTTTTTTCATTGCCATTGACTTCAAGTGTAGGATGTAAAGTGCTTATCAACAAAACATTTTGTTTTTCTTTCCTTGATACAATGTCAGTGATATATTATCGTGCTTGAGAATTTTGCTTGAATACAGTTCTCCCTTTGTGAACTTGAAGGATTCGGGCACTTCTTTCTTTCCACGTTTCACAGTTCCAACGATGCTAAGTCCTTTATTTCTTAGAGTTTTGTCTAATTTCGACGTCGTGAAAAAATTATCCGTTGTTATGTTCCTTCCTGTATTATGAAATGGCTCTGCCAAGCGACAAACAGCATGTTCTCCAAAAGTTTCATCTATAGGTCTATTTTCATTTTTACCTAAATATGGAAAGCCATTCAACAAATATTTTGATCGAACGACAGCTGTTAGCCAAAATTTAATCCCAAATTTATCTGGTTTTAGCGGCATATACTGTGTAAATGGGCAACATGCCTTACTTGGGAAGAGTTGTTCGTCTACTGTTATATTTTCTCCTGGTTTAAAGCAAAGTAAACAATTTTCAATAAACGAGTTCCAGATCTCTGACACTAGTGCAAATTGATCAGATCGAATTCTTTCAGATTTTGTTGCCTTCAGATCAAACCGCAAATATCTCATTATTGAACCTGTTCCGAGCCATTGTTTGGTGAAAAAAGTTTATTCCCCATGTCGTGGGCCATAAGTTGTTTATTGAAGTACCTTTAGAAATAAAAGCTCCACGAGCATACAGTAGGAAAATAAAAGCATCTAATTTGTTTAAAGATATATTCCAATGCGGGTTCTGCAAACATCGATGAGCTTCTGCTTCTGTGCACATTTTTATGAAACGAAGAATATTTTCATTTATGAATAGTCTCCACGCACTTGGGAAATTCCCTAACATTACATTTCTAGAGGCAAATGAACTTGGTCCAGGAACATCTCTCAACACATTGTGCTGCTGTCGTTTTCCTGTAGAAATATTACCAGAAGAAACTGCCCATATTGCTCCATCTTTTGCTACTTCTACATTTTGCTCATTTCCTTCATTTTGGAAACATACTCTTTGTTCTTCTCTTTTACATAGTAGTTTACTTTTCTTTTGACGATTTCCGTTTTGTTTTCGTTTTCTACCACGTGTGGTACTCACATGACTTTAATCGACATTTATAAAAAAAATTTCTTCATTTTCAGATTCAGGCGAAAAATCTGTTTGTGCAGTTTCAGTAAAAAAACGGCATTCGTCCGCGGAAGAGGATTCATTTACATTTCCAGGGTTATATTCATCGTCAGATAAATTTGAATTTTTATCTGTACCAAAATCGGTTTTAGATACAGTCTGCAATATTTTTAGAAACTTGTCTTCTGACAGATTACTTTTACCAACAGTTCATGGAGACAGAGTGAAAAAAATGTATATCCCATCAGGTCAAGAACTTCAAAAGAAATAAATGTCTGTTACTCAAAAATCAGATGCTTTTGAACATAAAAGGAATCTCACGTGACCAGCAGGTGTTTTTCAATCCCGCTTATTCTCCAAATGACAGCAGTCTATTACAGCCCCTACGAAAAGAATCACGTGACAAGCAGATGTTTTAAACATCCCTCCCTACCTCACGTATGCTTATTTCCATGAAATGTTACTAAAATTATCTCGAAAAGAAAGAATAATCATTCGTAGACAGCAAAAATTGAAAAGTAAATGTAATGTTAGGTTTTATTTCTTCAGCGGTCAAAATGACCGCAATCCGTCTTTCTAGGTATACATATTAATAGGGCTCATAATATTGTGTAAAAAAATTAAAATTTTTGCGCTACATAATCCTTATGGATAATTAGGAAAATTCAATAAACAACGTAGAAATCGAAGAATATTTAAGAAAAATACAAGCGTTTGAAATTCATTTTCGGTCAAAATGACCGCTCCCGTCTTTCTAGTGTTAAGGAACTTCCTTTTGTCAGAAAAGTTCTTCACCCCCCGCCCCCCCTCTCTCCTCATTGCTCTAAAAATGAATGGCTTCAAAGAAGCTGGTATAAATATTGTAAGTGAATGAGCTGCATTCTATTAGTTGTATTATTGTTTTATTCAAGAAGTAGTTGTATAATATTTAAGAAATAGTTGTAAGTATCCAATAAATATTTGTATTTATTTCTCATTTAAGTAACTGTAATCATTAAATTTCGAAAGGGAAAAAATTCTGATTTTTCATTATTATTTGACGCGAAAAAAATATATATATTTCGCAAGGCTTAAATTTGCGCGATTACGACAGGCTTGCAAAAATAAATGCTTTTACAGTACACAACACCTGAAATCTTATTTAGATTGTACATAACTCCAGAATTGTGGCTATTGCCACTTGTGGACAATGTATATTCAAAGCAAGAAAAAAAATAATTAAGGGAATGAAATTCAAAAGTGAAAGATACTATTTTAGCTGAAATATTACAAAATGACATATTTACAGAGATTTTAACAATGTCATACGAGCCATTAAACCTGTATCTCTTAATATTTAACACTTACTACTTTCTCTAGTATATTTCTGTAGTGAAATATATTCACTGTAGTAAGTAATTTCATAATTAAGTTACACTTTAAAGATTGCATGCTTGAACAACCAATTGCTTCCTTATAAATTAAACAATCAAAACCCGAATATTTTAAGTATGAAATTTTGAAAAATGACATTTGATTGCCTATGGAAGATTTCCCTAAGAACATGAGAGTCGGACGTAAATATAGTTTTATTAGTTGGCTGGGTTGTAGATTTTTGTTGTATATAAGACAAATATTCTCTAGGTAGAATCACTGTTCTCATTATCAAGAGTTTGCAAGTAGGAGTTTTCAGTGTACAAAATGCTTAATGCAGTAAAAATCAGCAGCACAAAATTATTGGGACAATGTTGACTAATTCTGGAGTTTCATTTTGGCAAACGATAAAAACTGCCCGCTTTGCTATATCATTGGTCAATCAACTATTTTCAAGAAAAGCCTAAATGTGACCCAAATGTTAGCTACTCAGATATCAGAACAATTTATTATTTTGGGTTATTATTACATTTAGTATTGTTGGCCATTGCCCGGCCAATCAAAGGTTGGATGGACAATGATTCAAATGAAAAGAGCCTCTGTTGGCTTATTGTAGGCCTATGAGAGCCTAGTAACAACATGATCCCCATAAAATTACTTATTCCATTTTAATGCTACTTTGATCAGAATGAATTGGAATCAGAATTGTGTTTTTCTATTCTTAGTATTAGAAGGCTATTTTAAAAGAAAATTTCATATATTTGCTGATTTATGTTTGACATTGACAACTGTTTATATGGCACCAACCGAATGGAGTGCAAACAATGAATTTACTTTTAGTTTGATTTTATTTTGTGACAAGATTTTTAGTTACTGGATCATTTATTTTTTAATTTAAAAATCTAATACTAAGAGAATATTTTTAGGATCATTTATTTTTTTATTTAAAAATCTAACACTAAGGGAATATTTTCTTCTGCTTTTAGTCGACCATCGTTAACTCAAAGTTTGCAATTTTTTTAGTCTTCTATTGTGTACGAGTCCTAATCGTGCTTCAGATGAAAAATGTTAGTGATTCTTATATCTATTTTTCATCATGAACTCTACTTATGCTGAGGCTGTACTCTGCACCTTTACAAAGTCAATTTCATTTATAAATAGATATAATTCCCATGTATTGCTATTCCAACAGAAAGCAACCGAGCAGTGTTTCCTCTTCCTTTAAAAGCATCGGATATTTCAGATAATGATGTCAAATTTTTAATAATATAAATATAGTAATATCTGAAAAATTTTATGCATTTATTCACAAAACACACTTTGTTAATGTTACATCATATTTCTTGAAAGAGAAAAAATATAAGAATCTTTTAAAGTACATTTTTATTTGATACCAAATTTCTCTTTTGATTGAATGTAAATTTTCATTTAACATTTATTTACAGAGGTGTGAAAATTATCAGAATAATTGTAAAATTTACATTAAAATCTTGTTATATTAAAGAAATAATACATTATTTAAAAAATATTGATATATTTAATATTTAGCGCGCACCCCCTTGTTTTTTTATTAAAGATTTGATACGCCTTGGTGTACTTTGTATGAGTTTTTGGCAATTATTTTGCATTTCTTTGTCATGATGCCAAATTTCGATGAGTCTTTCTATCAGACCATTCTTGTTTGTGATGTTTTATTTCTTTAATTTTTAATTAAAGAAAACACTTCCATGGTCTGGAAACAGTCCAGATGCAAACCCCATAGAGAATCTTTGAGCCACTGTAAAGAAAAAATTAAAGAAATGCAGCAGCACAAATAAAAATGGTCTGATAGAAAGACTCATCCAAATTTGGCACCATGGCAACAATATACAAATTAATTGCCAAAAACAAAAACTCATACAAAGTATGCCAAGATGGTAAATATCACAATTATTCTAATAATTTTCACACCTCTGTATCTCTATGTAAAAAGTAGTTTAAAAATGAGATATTTTTTAAACAATTTTTAAAATATTATACAAATATTTTTTCCATTGCAAACTTTCAGCAGTGGGCTTGGGCTCTGATGACACAAAATTTTTTGGACTTTGATTTAAAATTGTCGGGCTCAGGATCTAAAAAATAATAAGTTCACACTCATCTCTACTGCTCATGTCAACTTTCTGATGAATTCTTCTGACAGCCTGAGATGTTGTTTAATATATATATATGCGCTATTGATTACCCCATTAAAAAATCAATATCGATTTTCAAGCACCTTTTTGTGATTACACTTCAATGTGTGGTGGTATGAGAGTCTTAAAATAAGAGGGACATTAAAATAAGAGGATGTTTTAAAATTGCAGTTGAATTTCTGAAGAAAATGTGCTATATTATTTTGATAAATTTATTGAAAAAGTTTTCATCTTGCGGGGGGAAAAAAAAAATCAATTTCTTTAGGTATTTTACTTCTTGTATTAGCTAAAAAAATTATAATATTCAAAAGTTACAATGTTAAAATTTTATCGCATTTTGTAAACTTTTATGTACTTAATTTTACTTTAATTTTTTTCAGAAAAAACTGAAAGATGAATATGAAGGAATATTGGGCTAAATGAAAGTGTCTTGAATCTGACCTGATCTGTGTTTTGTGAAGTTTATGTCTCAAGTTATGTGTTACTTTGTGATGTCTCAAGTTATAATCTCTCTCAATTTACATTATTATATTATGTTTCAAGTTATGCGTTTCATGAATGACTAAAAAGTTATCTTTGTCACTACCACATGTCTGAGAACTGTGCCTTTTACACATCATTAAAATTTCTAATGCTTTTTGAGTAACTTGACTGTGTGCTATTAGCTGTATTATCTAGTCTTCGTGCCTCACATATGAGAATGACTAACTCTGCTCTCTAAGACTACTTTGTACTGGATGATCTGTCTCGTAGCTGCTGTTTGATTGTCATAATACCTGAGATTTGTGCTAATTATAAAAGATTAACATTGCTGATGCTTCTTCATTAATATTACTGTCTTCTATTTGCTAAATGATCTGCAACGATCTTTAACTGCTCTTGTATGGTCATTGTATCTGGGGTTCTTCTTCTTGAACGAATGTTTTGTCACTGCTTCTTGTTGCTTGCTCCTTCTCTGACATCATTTTACACTGTATTTTCTATTATGAACGAATGTTTTGTCACTGCTTCTTGTTGCTTGCTCCTTCTCTGCCATCATTTTACACTGTATTTTCTATTATGAACGAATGTTTTGTCACTGCTTCTTGTTGCTTGCTCCTTCTCTGCCGTCATTTTACACTGTATTTTCTATTATAAGTTCCTGCTGCGTAAATTTGAATAGTCTATGATAAATAAACACATTTTTTGCACTATTTGTCATTTTTGCTTTGTAATATTTTTACTTATTTTCATCCAAAGAAGTTTTGACACAAAACGCATTGCACCATGCCGCCAATGAGACTTGTATGATGTGTAGCTTTTATCTGTATGAACAAAATATTTGTGTGTGTAATTACACCAGGATGTATTAATGAAATACCTTAAGACACAGTAATATGATAAACAGAGTAATTTATTTCAGGACATGAAACGTATTATATTTAACTTATAAGAAAAATCATATACATTATTGTTCTTTGTTTAACAATAGTTCAAAAAAAAAATTAAGATAAAAATAAAAATTCAAGACTATATCTTATTTCTGAATGACCTGATTATCACAATTATTCTTATAATTCATATACTTATTATCCATTTATTAATTTTTTATTTATTTATATTTTCACTTAAAAATTTCTTTCAAAAATTAGAGATACATGAATTTCTCTTTCATACAACTTAGAAAAACATAAAATCAAATCTTCTAGAGAGGTTATGGTAATGAAAAATCATTCTGTTCTATGGTTAGAGTCCTGCATCAGTTTGGGCATTGCAATTTTATGTTGTTAGAGATAATTGTAGAGTACTTTTCTATAATTGCATTAAAAAATGAAGTAATTTTCTTTTATTATAAGTTTGCATTTATTCCAAGTTGAAAAGTGTAGTTTTTAGATTGGGTTTTGGACTGACAAAATTTTTTTGTTGAGTTTGTTGTTTTGCTTGGTTTTCAGTTTACTTTAGAAAAAATTTTAAGTTTTGGATGTAGTTAGAATCCGACCCACACAGGACTAACTGTAGTGCATCTTACCAATATAATTTAGGCATCTATAATAACGCTTCATATACAAAAGAATTAGACTAGATCTGCATTAAGATTCTACATAGAGTTCGGGCTAGGTTGTCCCAAAATTATTTAAATAAAAGTACCGAGATCCCTTCAATAGTTCCTGATAAAAAGCTACATCAATGTACCTATTCTTGTAATTTTGAAACTTTAGTCACCACTATAATCCACAATATGCATTGGTTTTATATCTGAACATTTAGAAAATGAAATAAATATTGAAATATACATAAAGCACAAATAATTGTACAAAAATTACTTTTATGTGCATAAATATAATAAAGACATTTAAAATACAAATTTAAAATATCTCAAAATACATCAGAAAAACGTAGAACATTTTCAACCATTACAAGACCGTCTTCAGTAGGATTTAAATGTTATTATTTTCTTTGCGCTTATTCGAGAATTGTCCAGAAGAAAACATTGTAATTTAAATTTAAATGCTGTACGTCAGATGAAAACTTCTAGTGGCACTACTTTTCGTCTGACGTACAACATTTAAATTTAAATTACAATGTTTTCGTCTGGACAATTCTCGAATAAGCACAAAGAAAATAATAACAACATTTAAATCCTACTGAAGATGGTCTTGTAATGGTTGAAAACATTCTAGGTTTTTCTGATGTATTTTGAGAAATTTTAAATATCTTTATACAGTACAGAACCATTTATCCGGAATGCTTGGGGTTAGATGTATTCTGGATAACTGGATTTTCCGATTAACTGGTTGTGCATGAAAGCAGCATCCATTTGATAAGTTTTGTGGAATATGTGTGGTTGTGGCATTATTTCTCATTTTAAATTATTAGATTACTTAGGATTAAAATACAAAGCAAGAAAGATCAAAAGTTAGCCAGCGTTTAAAAGAAGGTAATTTAAGGGAATCCCTTAGGAATAAAAATTCTTCTGTTTCCTCTGCATAAAAATTAAAACATCTAAAATACAACTAAATGTGATGACAAAAAATACTAGATGTTATCAAATTATACAATTGTTTCAAGCAAAGCCTATGTCAATCTGGCAATGTATGACACCTTTTCATGCAAAGATTCTGAAATCAGTCTATTAGAAATATCATTCCGGATTACTGGTTTTCCAGATAAATGGTTTCCGGATAAATGGTTCTGTACTGTATTATATTTATGCACCTAAAAGTTATTTTTGTTCAATTATTTGTGCTTTATGCATATTTTAATTATTTAACTCAAGGTGGATATAGCACTAGAATTTTAATTTTCATTTATTGAAATAAATATTGATTAATGAAGAATCTTAGACAATCTGAATCTACACCAGAACAATACAATCCTTACAAGAAATGTTTATTTCCATGATTTATCACAAGTAACAGTATATTTTTCCACAAATGAAAACAATCAGTTACTCTATCGCTTAAAAATTATCACAAAAATAAATAAATAAACACAATTCTGAGGATATTCCAATGCACTGTGCCAATTTAATCTAATTTCATATCCGTTTTGTGCTTAACAAACATAAAATGAAAATATGTCTTTTCATTACAGTATATTTATGATTAATCTAGCTTTATAGCGGCAATCTGGTTTTATTTTTATTTTTTATTTGCCCTAGGAAATAAATTGCAAACCGTGGTAACCTTTTCACTAATTACTTTACATTATTGTAGACAAATAATCATTATTGATATAGATTTTTAAAAAATTATAATGTTTAAAAATTATTTTAAAAGTCAGTAAATTCAGTGACATTTTCAAACAAATTTTTTTTAAAGTACCTTTTTTTTCTGCTATTCGTTGATGAAAAAAATGAAATAATGATATTTTATAAATGATGTATGAAAAAGATGTATGTTAAAAGTAAAATCCATAGCACTGGTGGTTGGCAACAGCTTTATACATTTCTAAGCTCCTGAAACTGGCTTATGGCAGTAGCCCAAAAGTGAAGCACTATTTTTTGACGATGAGAAAAATCTGCTGCATAAGAAATAGGAATTTTTGATGTGTGAAAATGATTCTCTGTGTTACATTTATAAAAAAAAACTTTTAAATGAAATAAATCAGCAGCACCCCCCCCCCCCCTAACTTTTTAAAAATTATTTCTCTTTCTTTTTAGGGTTTCGTTCATCTGATGAAACCCTATTCGTCTCGCTCCTCTGTCTGTCTGTCCGTCACAGAGCCCGTTCTCAGAAATTATACAAGTTGGAGACTTGAAATTTTGCATACTTATAGCTGAACACCACACATCATACGACAAATCATAAAATTTTGAAAAAGTCGTACATTTAACCCTTTGGGCTCCCAAATGTGTATTTTAAGCAATTCTTTCTAAGTGAGCCCCTAATTAGGTTGAAGGCGTGAAATTTTGCATACTTATAGTTGGACACCTCAGACCAAACGACAAATCATAAAATTTTGAAAAAGTCGTACATTTAACCCTTTGGGCTCCCACGTGTGTATTTTAAACAATTCTTTCTAAGTGAGCCTCTAATTAGATTGGAGGCATAAAATTTTGCATACACCTCAACTGAATTTTGCATACACCTCAACTGAACACCTCACATCAAACGAAGAATCATAAAATTTTGAAAAAGTTGTAAATTTAACCCTTTGGGGTCTCACATGCGTATTTTAAACAATCCTTTCTAAGTGAGCCCCTAATTAGGTTGGGGGCGTGAAATTTTGCATACTTATAGCTGAACACCTCACACCAAACAACAAATCATAAAATTTTCAAAAAGTCGTACATTTAACCCTTTGGGCTCCCACATGTGTATTTTAAACAATTCTTTCAAAGTGAGCCCCTAATTAGGTTGGAGGCGTGAAATTTTGCATACTTATAGCTGAACACCTCACATCAAACAACAAATCATAAAATTTTCAAAAAGTCGTATATTTAACCCTTTGGGCTCCCACATGTGTATTTTAAACAATTCTTTCAAAGTGAGCCCCTAATTAGGTTGGAGGCGTGAAATTTTGTATACTTATAGCTGAACACCTCACATCAAACAACAAATCATAAAATTTTCAAAAAGTCATACATTTAACCCTTTGGGCTCCCACATGTGTATTTTAAACAATTCTTTCTAAGTGAGACCATATTTAGGTTGGAGGTGTGAAATTTTGCATACTTATAGCAGAACACCATCATGCGACAAATCATAAAATTTTGAAAAAGTCGTACATTTAACCCTTTAGGCTCCCACATGCGTATTTTAAGCAATTCTTTCTAACTGAGTCCCTTATTAAATTGGAGATTTGAAGTTTTGCATACTTATAGCAGAACACCTGAGGCCAAGTGACAAATCATAAAATCTTGAAAAAGTCTTACGTTTAACCCTTTGAGCTACTACTTATGTATTTTAAGGAATTCTTTCTAAGAGGGCCCTTAATTAAGTTGGAGACATGAATTTTTGCCGACCTCAGACTTCTCGACTGAATACCTCAGACTACACGACAAATCATAAAATTTTCAAAAAGTCTTATATTATTTACTCCTCCGGGCTCTAACTTGTGTATTTTAAACAATTTTTCTAACCCCCACCCTTTTACCCGGGGAGCACTTTTCCAACTTTTGCCGACACCCCTTTGACCATTATTTCATATTATGCACCATAGCCTTACATATTTTAGTTCCACTTTTTACCACCAGGGGCGCCTACTTATCTCGGGTGCTATGGGCCCAATCCCCTCGACTAATATATCTACAGATAGTATGTAAAATGGAGTTTCGTTCGGATAGAGGTTTGTTTAGAATAGAGTGTGCCCCTGGTTGCAAAATGTGGAACTAACAGATTTTTCAAAAGGATAGTGTGTTTTGAAAGGAATATTAAACGAAGCCCTCTGTGCGATCTGTGATCACACTTACCCACTTGTTTTAGTATCAATTAGAAAAGAGTTTATAATCCATACTCCAATTTTGCCTTCTTTTCCCATACAGTTTATAATTAAAAGAAGCCGTTGCTGTGGACCATCTTAAAAAAGGTGGAATTTACCAAGCTGCACATGTTTAGAGAATGACATCTGATGAGTTTATGATTATTAGGGAATCAATTTTAGGGAAATATTGTCCTGTTGGTCAGGTTTTTTTATTTTATTTATTTTTTTTTTTTTTTTGGTCGGAAAATGAACATTTAAAAATCACATACTTTCAAGAACTTTTTCATTAAATTAATACAAATACTGTACTTAAAATAAAAGAACACATAAATACTACACAATACAGTGATTAAATAATTTTCATTTAATTTGAAGGCATGAAATAGTAAATGTCTCTTAGCATTGCAGTGAACATTTCATTTGTTTAAATGAAGACATTGTTTCTTTGTTTTTTTTTAATAAAAATTTTTTAAATATATAATTGCAAAGCCCTAAAACAATTTTGCCACATCTTCCTCATTATCAAGTAACTAACAAATGGTAAAACCCATCTCAGCACCAGTAATAAATGTAAATTATAACTTAATAATAAATATTTTTGATTTGAAAAATAGCAAATTAAGATTTTTGCGAGGTTACGATTAAATAATCATATATATTAAAGCGTAAACCTGATTCTGTAAGATCAGACTAAAAAATTCACACATTTGCGCATGCGTGAAGTTAAATTTACTAGATCTTCCATTTAGAGGAAAGGTAGAGCAGGTCTGGTTAGAAGAGTGGTCTAAAGCACCAGTTTAAAGCTCTGAACTTTCGTAGACGATGCAGGTTCGATCCCAACGCTCGACAAAATGATTTCTGTACCATTTTTGGCGATAATTCATTTCAATAATGACATATTTTATTAAGAGGAGAAGTTATATGATTTTGATTTTATTGTTATTTGAATAATTTATCAAATAAAATTTAACACTCAAAAATATCTTGAAAAAATAATAATTTTATATTTAAGATATTTAACCTAAAATATTTTGCATATAATTATCAATTAAATAAACTGAGCTGATCTACAACTTTTGTTTACATTTTTTTACCATTATCAAGAATATATAGGTGTGTGAGTGAGAAGAAAAAGTTTGCCATTCTTTTTCGTAAAAAAATAAATAAATAAATAAATAAAATGGAAAGGAAAAAATATATTCATATAAGAACTGTAAAATAAATTATATTGATATCCATGGTTTAATATTTAAAAAATGCAGAAAAAAGTAAAATAAAATTCAAGTTATAAAAAATATATATTATAAATCGTTAGTTGCATCAAGTTTCAAAATTAGGCTTTCAGAGAATGAGACTGATATAAATAAAATTCATGGCAGCTTTTAAAGGTCGTGTAGTTAAAAAAATAATAATAATAAAAATAGATGTTATTGCTTAAAAAAATAAAAAAAAAAAATAAATAAATAAATAAAAAAAAAAGAGAGAGAGAGAGAGACTGTAGTAAGTAAAAATAAATGCTCCGCCCAGTATTTTTTGGTAAATTTCTGATAAAAGGCAAGCATAATTGGTTGTAAATTATTAAAGTTCTTTCACTTCGTTCAATAGGTTAGACTGACAGCACCCTCTAGCTCGCCTTCAAGAAATAGGAATCACTTATGCAATATAAAAATTTGTCACGATTTCAATAATTTAAAAGCAACTAATTCAAAATTCAACAATTTTTCTAATGGAATATTCAAGTTATTTATCATCAAATCTTGACGGGTACTATCTAGTAATAATTATTATAAAACTAGAATATAGCCCGTCAGAATGACGTGTTTGCTTTTTCAAAAAAATTATATAGCATTGCATTATAAAAAGAATTGTGAAGTAATAAATTTTGTCTTATCTGACTAATAGGGTCGAGTGGGGGTAAAGTAAAAATAGCCCTTTTTCATTGAAACTTAATTATTAATTGAATTGATAAAATACTGACATAAAGTATGCAAATGAGCTTCACTCACAAAATTTGAAGAAATATTTCACAAAAACATGCAAATTAGTACTAATAATGCTATTTTAAAACATATTGTCAATTAACTATTTTACCTCATGGTATGATGTAAAATAAAAGACAATTATAACAGAAAGTTTATTTGTTTTTAAAAATAATAATTATATAACTTAAATTTAAAAAAAAAGTTTAACAGAGAAAATCCAGATTTTTTTTAAAACATGCATAAAAGAAACCTGTAATAAATTTTGATAATTAAAAATAATCTTTTTCACATAAGTAAATTGCAACTATTAATTCCATTAACAATTTTTTTTTCAAATTCTGTTATTAAATTACAAATTTATTTTCCCTACAAAATAC
Source organism: Maratus speciosus (assembly GCA_963932465.1). Lineage (NCBI taxonomy): Eukaryota > Metazoa > Arthropoda > Arachnida > Araneae > Salticidae > Maratus > Maratus speciosus. Next base: position 15,742,663 of record OZ010793.1, on the reverse strand, counting down.
AAAATTTTATTTATTATAATAATGCATTGATATATGTAGTACACGACATTATATATTCCTGATATTCTAATTTCATTTTATAAGAAATATTCATTTTTTTTCAAATGTCTTCAGAAATCAAAGAACATTTTAAAAAGAAAATTTCTTTTTTTATTTTAACTACCGACAGATGGCGCAACAGAGCATATAAACGTTTGTTTTAATATTTTAAAAGTTCAAGACGAATGAATCAATTGTTCGTTTACTTTCATTATAGGGATATATAGAGCTGCCAATCTCCAATTTTGCTCTCAAAATATTTGTAAAAGCATAATAAAGCCTTTAAATAATTTGAAATACGTTTATTTTTAGAAAGAAAAAGTTAATCCGGTACAAAATAATTCACAGGGATGAATCACAGAATACAGCTATATTCACTGAACACTATGAAGCGTTCTCATTGGTCAGAAAATAGATAGCCTTGAAAAACACAGGTAATTTTTCGGGATATTTTTAACAGTGTATACTGAATTCAAACTGTAAATAAATGTAAACAAAAGTGCAAAACGTATTTCAAAATATTAATATGCTTTTGCAAAATATTTTAAGAACATTTAATGAATAGCTGAAAGAATCATTCATTTGTAATTTGTGCTTACGAATGGCAACGGTAATCGCTTATATACATCGGAAGTCTGTTGTTGGTATCTGGCTATTTTTAAATTAGATCTTAAAGCGTTATAATTGTATACTTTTTGAAGGTTTTAGAAAAATTGAAGAAGAATATGTTACAGAATGGGCATGTTTACAAACAAACACTTCTGTCAACCAATCTACTAAACTACATTTTTATCTTAGCAATCATTGCAGGAATCACACTTGACAACGTAGGCCAATCATATCATAGATCTGTTAAATCAATCTTTTAAAGACCAATCAAATTTCCGGAGTTCATGTGTATAGTAGGAGTAATAATGAATGAACAGGTTTTTCTTGCTGACCAACAGTAATTCGACCAACAGTGATGTCAGCTGCTCTTTCCTTATAGATAGACAGATTAAATAAGGCAGTCGGCAAATACGGAATGCTTAAGCCTAACATTGCCGCATTTGGCTGATTTTTGCTACTTATGGCATCCTTTTATATTCTGATAATTTCAGAGCTTATACATGTCTGTTAAATTTGTGTTTTATTTATATTATTTTATTTATTTATTCGTAGGGAAGGTTTTTTTTAATGGATATTAGCCGTAAGAAGATGATGAACTCTTTATTTTGTTTTAGGGACAAACGGATTAATCTTCCGTAATCGAGCTTCGCGCAGTTTAGATAAATTTTTAAATATTTCACGCTTTAAAATTGTTTTTAAAACCATAAACAATCAGTAAACTGAGATGAACTTTGCAAACAAATTCATTTGAAAAAATAAATCCTATTTGGTGATCTAAAAATTTAAATTGTACGATTACAAATATGTTAGATTTGTGTTTTTTCAATATTATTCTTTTATTTGTTTATAAATGAAGTATTAATTTCGTTAATTTGTCTTTCACAAATATGTTAGATTGGTGTTATTTTTTAATATTATTCTTTTACTTGTTTATAAAAGAAGTATTAATTTCATTATGCAAACATAGTCAGAAACAAATGCTGAAAAATGTTTGTTGTTTTATGTGCAAAATGTTTATTATTATTATGTATTGAAACCAGAACGTGATAAGATAAATTTTTAAAAAATCATGCTTAAAAATCATTTTAGAAAATATAATGCATCAGTCAATTAAGATACAGTTTTTAAACAAATTGCACTTGAAAGTAATTTTTTTCCCTATGCGACGAAAATTGAAAATGTACGATGATCAGAAGATTAAAAAATTACAGTAGCGAAAATTTCAAGACCGAAATTTGATCAAAAAGTGTTGCCATTCGCAAAATGACGTCAGCGTTACGCACAGATACTAATAGAACAATAGCGAAAAACGAAACTGAAAATTATACTAAGGCTACTGTTCTAAACATTTCATTCAAACTAGATAAAACTACCAGTTTTATATTGAGGGAAAATGGGCCAACTCTCTATTTTTATATCATTAGAACTATTACTTTAAATAACACTCCAACACTTCTTCCACTTGTACATAAAGAAAATTAATCAGACAATGAAAATAGTACTTACGTCTTACGTGGGTAGCCGGCTCGTTCTTCAGGAGAAATAAACACGAACAGTCACAAATAAACTAGACAAATGTTCATATATTCAAACTATGTGTATTAAATATCGGTTAGTTTACTACAACGGGGACTTACACACAAATCTTCGCCCCATGTATATTTTCACCTTCACATTTTTTACTGTCTACAATATTTCACAGAACAGCAAACTTCTCCGAACCGCCATCTTACTACTACATTCTGCGAGCTAGCAGAAAAAAAACACGTACATTTTTAAAACATGATTCCTGGGCTCGCCAGGCCATCTACCGGCAAGAATCAAAATAATATCTTAAATAATACACAATTATTACATATCAAGGAATAATTTAACAGAATATTAATAATTATTAAATCTACACTGAAAACAAAAATTAAGAAACATTAATGATACAATTTGCACACATATACAAAAGATATAAAGAAAGATATAAAGAAAGATATAAGACAAACTCAAAATTAAAAGAACTGCAAACTGTAAATATAGTCTAAATCAGTTTTGGTGCTGCCATCTTCAGGCAATAGTTATAAGGAAAACAGTCATTTCACAACACTCCCACCTTTTGATTTGGTGAGAGTCAAATCAAAAACTAATTTCTGTATCTTTGGTACAGGAGCACACTTCTAAAGGATAAAGCTTGCGCACAGGCCGCACTAATGTGCCATTTTTTGACTTAACTTTAACTACTCTTACCCGTCCGTCTCGACCCGTACACAGTTCTTGTACTCGAGCGATTGGCCAATTGATGCGTTTGGTGTTCTCTGAACCGATAAGCACAATGTCACCTTCGTGGATATCACAGTCCTTTTGACCATGTTTTTGTGCCAATTGGCTAAGATATTCTTGGCGAAACCTCATCTGAAATTGTTCACGAAGTTCTTGACATCGACGTTGGCGAACAAACAGTTTGTTGTTATCGACGAGGTCCAAATCCACTACACCTGAGGTTCGAAGATCGCGTAAAAACATCGACGGAGTCAATGGTGCAAGATCTTCCGTATCGTTTGAAACGTAAGTGAGTGGTCTACAGTTGATAACGTCTTCGATATCACAAATAATTGTAAGCAGTTCCTCATAATTCCCTGAGGCTTGCCCTAGCACTCTGACAAGTAGATTTTTGGTGGTGCGGATTAGTCGCTCCCACCATCCGCCCCACCATGCGGCAGTAGGAGGAATAAATTTCCATTTTATGGGATTTAAAGTTTCATGAGAGACTACCTTCTCCCAGTCAATTTTCTTCAATGCCGTGGACGTTCCTACAAAATTGGTGCCGTTGTCCGTGTACACAACAGAAGGACGGCCTCTCCGGGCTATGAATCGACGAAGAGCTTGTATAAAGTATTCGGTGCTTATAGAAGTGACAAGTTCTAAATGTACACATCGGTACACAGCACACGTAAAAAGAACTACCCACGCTTTTACTTTATTTTTGAGAATCAGAGGGCCACATAAATCGATTCCTGTTATTTCAAAACTAAAGGCATCACGAACCCTGTCCAATGGCAATTGGATGGGTGCAGTAGTTGGCGGCTTTACTGTAAATCTTTGACATGGTACGTATTTCTTTATTACTGATCTAATAGTTCGTCTAGCGGCTATGATCCAATACTCTTCACGTAATATGACCATAAGAGTTTGAATACCAGCATGAGAATTTTTCAAGTGATAATCTCGTATTAGACAGTGGACAATATAATGTTTGGAAGGTAGCAAAACAGGATATCTAAAAGCGTAATGATCATCACGTTCAATAATTTTTGTCTTTACTCTAAGTAGGCCCCTCTGATCTCTCTCCGTCAGGAGACCATGAACTGAATCTCCAGTCTCTGAGAAACTCTCCGTCTGTACAAGTGAAAGAAGTGTGGTTTTAGCTTCTTGAATTTCATAAGCAGATAGAAATGGTTCTTTATTAATGTTACGTTTTAAAGAATTACTGATAAACCTTTTTACCCAACTTAAAACCCTTATCATCTTTGAAAATTTAGAGAATCTCTCATACCATTTAATTTCTTTAGGATCCTTTATAATATTTAAACTTAAATTTACGGTTACTCCTTTCTTGCGTTCAGAAAAAACTAAAGTCTCATCTGGCTCTATTTCTAGCTTTGGCCAGTTGTCGCTATGCTCTTTTAGCCAGTTAGGCCCATACCACCATTTACATTCCATAAACTGACGAGGGGAGCAGCCGCGAGAAGGCAAATCTGCCGGATTAAATTGGCTCGGAACGTAAGACCACTGATTTACTTCTGTGACAGCGCAAATTTCCTTCACCCGATTGCCCACGAAAGTTCCCCAACTATCATTTCTTTTAATCCAGGATAACGCGGTGGTGGAATCGGTCCAAAAATATTTTGGGCAGTCCTGTAGAGAAAGAGCTTCTGTAGCATATTTAGAAAGACGCACCCCTAAAACACACGCCATAAGTTCGAGTCTCGGGATTGTAACCTTTTTTAAGGGTGCGACTCTCGCTTTAGCCATAACTAAACTTACGACTATTTCCCCTTTATGTTCACATCTCAAAAAAATAACGGTCGCATAGGCGTGTTGGCTTGCGTCACAAAAAACATGGAGTGACCAGGAACTCCTATCTCCAAAACCTATGCGCCGCGGCAATTTCAAATCCGTGAGTATACCCAAATTATTATACCACTTTAAGAATTTAACTTTAATTTCTTCAGGTAAAGGGGTATCCCAATCTACTTTTATAGTCCAAATTTCCTGAAGCAATAACTTTGCCGTCAACAAAACAGGTGTCAGGAAACCTAATGGGTCAAAAATAGTCTGCGTTACGGACAAAATCTCTCTTTTTGACAAATTCTCTGAAATCGGTGAAGTCTTAATACTAATACGCAGGTTATCTTCGTTCCTGTCCCACATAATTCCTAAAACTGATACTGGATCCTCTAACACGGATTCTGTACCCAAAACATGTGACATTGCACCGATATCTGTCCCTACTGAATTATAGGTCACATGCGTAGCTCCATCTTCGCTTCGGCGAGAACCTGAGTAGAATATTTTATAAAGTCTTCGAGTTCTTGCTGATTATCAACGGATGTTACGCAATTATCTATGTATAAAGATTTAACTAGTTTCTGAGCCAAAAACCTCTTTTCGGGTGGCACCTGTGACAAATGGTGTCTTATAACCGCTCCTAATAAAAATGGGCTGGAGGTAACCCCAAAAACTACCCTAGTATGGCGGAGTACTTTTATAACATTTTCTCTCTCCCACCATAAAAATCTCAAAAAATCCCTATCTTCTTTTCTTAATTCTATTTGCAAAAATGCACGTCTAACATCGGAAGTTACCCCAATGCATTTTTCCCTAAATCTCAACAAAATCGCAGGAATTTCTTCAATTAAATTTGGTCCCTTAAATAAACAGTCATTGAGAGAGGGAGCTCTACCCACTTTGCATGACGCATCGAAAACAGGTCTTATCTTAGTTGTGGCACTATCTGGTTTAAACACTGGGTGGTGGGGAAGATAATGCCCTTTCCTATCTAGTTCTGCCTCTGGTACTACCTCAATTACACCCTCTTCCATCCATTCGTCAAAAACCCTATTATATTCCTCAAATTTATTCAAAGATTTAAGTTTTCGGGAAACACTGAAAAGCCTCTTTTCGGCCACATGACGATTTGATGGTAACGCTACATTGGTTCCCAACCATGGTAAACCTACACAGTAACGACCCTCTTCATTTCGAGAAAGAGAATCTAAGAATTGTTCCCGGGCCATTTCTTCTTCCGCAGCCTTAGTCAAATTTTGTGGCGTATCTAATATTCCGATTGTTTCTAAATCCCAAAGATCGGAAATTTTCAAATCTCTGATAGCCAAATTCGTACACAAAGTTGTAGCCCCTTGCTCTTTAGGAGGAGAAAAATCATCCAATGCACCACAAACGGCCCAACCCAACTTTGTACAAACTGCGGTCAATCCTCCTTTTAATTGCTTAACTAGACCCGTGAGAATTTTCCCATATATATCACTACCTATAAGCATCTCAATTTTAGGATGATCTGCACCCATATCAGATAACCAAATTTTATTACGTTTCAATTCCCTTAAAATTGGTCCTCTAGGTAAACGCGGAATGTCACCGCAGATTACGTCTTGGTCCAAAAAATCAAACTCTAAATCTGGATATTTCCTTTAATTTAGTGAGCATACCTTTACCCGATATTTGTTATGCAACTTCGGAGCAGTTCTAGCACCCCCGAATAAAGTATGAGCTATGCTTTCTTTAGAAATAATTGGTAAACCCAACTCGACGGCCAAAGACTCTAAAATATATGACTTTTGCGAACCGCAATCAAGAAGTACTCTGACTTTTTTCACTTTATTCGCACCCGCGACTTTTACCTGCAAAGTCATTAATGCTACTTCCGCGGTGCAAGTTTGCCTGGCAGCGGTCATTTGTGCATGCTCTGTTACCGTCTTTTCTTTCGGTGGTTCCCCTTTTTTATGCATTTCAGGGCAAAGTAAAATCAAATGAGGTCTGCCACACAAATAGCAAGGTACAAATTGCTTACAAAATTTGGCAACATGATTAGGTTCTAAACATTTTAGACAACACCTCTTCTCTTTAACTTTAGCGATTTTTTCCTCTAAAGTTAATAAACGGGCTTCGTAACAATTTTTGCTCTCATGGTTTTTATCACAAAAAATGCACGAACGCTCTTTGATCGTTAGGAAATTTGATGCCATAGGAATATTAGGTTTTTTAAATTTATCCCTTACCTCACCTCTTACTTTTTCATGATATATTTCCCTACGATTGTTATTTTCAAAACCGCTGCGTGCTAGTTTTAATCGCTCTTCACCCTCAACTTCCGCTTTTAAGAATTTCATTAAATTATTGAGGCGAGAGAGATCTGTTCCCTCGGGTTGAATGAAAAATGGACTTCTCTGCCAAGCTTTCAGGACATCCTCTGTTAGGCTAGACTCAACCATCGGATATAACCACGATGTGTTTTCACTCGATTTTAGGCCTAATGAATCTAGAGCCCTCAACTGGGCTTCAATTTTATCGTACAGCTTATCAAGGGGCAATTTATTTCTATTGTCAGCTTTTACATTCGAAATAATTAATTTAATCAACTCCCTTACATAAACTTCGATCAATAAATCGGGCTTCCCAAAACGTTCTGTCAGCGCCGCAACTGCATTTTTATAATTATCAGAAGTAATCGGGTAACTATCGATAAATTCCTTAGCGCGTGACCCTATTTTCATACTTTGTACTAAATAGGAAAATTTATCACTGTCATGCAAATCTGGGTCTTCGTGAATTTTTTGAAACTGGGACCAGAACGGCAGCCAATTAATTAATTCTCCGTCGAATTTCTTTAATTCTATTTTCAGAAGCTTATAAGATTTCATCTTATTGCCCGTAACGCTGAACTCACCGTCTGGCCTCGCCTCTGTGATTATAAATTTTTCATTAAACTGACGAGTCAGCGTGATGAAATCATCCGAATAAGCTTCTCTGTTTTCTATTTCATTAGAAACAATTTGTCCCGCGGCCGTCCCATCAGCGGTTATCAAATCTAAAATTCTATTATCTAAATCATTTAATTCCGCTTGTATGTTTTGTAATTTTGCATATTTATCTTTAATTAAATTTACGTCACAATCATCCTTTACAAGTTCTGTTTTCAGAATATTTGCTGTGCGTGTGAAAGACGAGCGAACGCCGGTTCTTTTGAGTTTTAAAGCTTCCATAATAATAATACAAAAAATAATACTCTTCAAAAAATCTTTTATAAAAAATATCACAAATAAACAAATAAATTCAGTAAATAAAGTACCTTAAAAATACATAGAGAGCCTAAGAACACTTAAGAACAATAATAGAATAACCCAGTCCCTGTAATCGGGCGCCACTAATAATAGAACAATAGCGAAAAACGAAACTGAAAATTATACTAAGGCTACTGTTCTAAACATTTCATTCAAACTAGATAAAACTACCAGTTTTATATTGAGGGAAAATGGGCCAACTCTCTATTTTTATATCATTAGAACTATTACTTTAAATAACACTCCAACATTTCTTCCACTTGTACATAAAGAAAATTAATCAGACAATGAAAATAGTACTTACGTCTTACGTGGGTAGCCGGCTCGTTCTTCAGGAGAAATAAACACGAACAGTCACAAATAAACTAGACAAATGTTCATATATTCGAACTATGTGTATTAAATATCGGTTAGTTTACACTACAACGGGGACTTACACAAACGGGGACTACACACAAATCTTCGCCCCATGTATATTTTCACCTTCACATTTTTTACTGTCTACAATATTTCACAGAACAGCAAACTTCTCCGAACCGCCATCTTACTACTACATTCTGCGAGCTAGCAGAAAAAAAACACGTACATTTTTAAAACATGATTCCTGGGCTCGCCAGGCCATCTACCGGCAAGAATCAAAATAATATCTTAAATAATACACAATTATTACATATCAAGGAATAATTTAACAGAATATTAATAATTATTAAATCTACACTGAAAACAAAAATTAAGAAACATTAATGATACAATTTGCACACATATACAAAAGATATAAAGAAAGATATAAGACAAACTCAAAATTAAAAGAACTGCAAACTGTAAATATAGTCTAAATCAGTTTTGGTGCTGCCATCTTCAGGCAATAGTTATAAGGAAAACAGTCATTTCACAACAGATACATTTGTTCTTTATAATATAGATACTTAATCAGTAAAATATAATAAAGATCAGTTATTAGGATGTGGTTATCAATTGAAGCTCTTATGCTTGGTATTCTGGAATGAAAAACACAATTTTCACTTTCTCAAAATTTGCATACGCACTTCTCATATCCATATTCATCATTTTTAAAAAAAATTGTATTTGGTTTGATCATTTAAAAATCCTTTTAACTCAAAACTTGAAGTCACGATTGTCAGCAACATCTTTTATGTGAACAGACGAACCCTTTACTTGAGATTCTAATCTCAATTAAGGAGAGTAAAAATTTCTGTAATTTATGTTTTTTAGACGCATTTGTGTTAAAAAGTTCACTTTTATCTAAGAAAATGATAGTTTTCTTTTAAATATGACTTCATTTTCACTTAAATAAGCATTTCACCTAGTGTCTGAAACTTAGTATCAGTACACATCAGAAGGAGAAACAATATAAACCTCATTATTTTTCTCTTGTCTGCAATAATGAAAGCTATCTAATTTTAACCATTTTGAAGAAATTTCATAAAAGGCTTTTAAAATTAAAATATAAAAGAGGGGATATTTTAAAAAAAAAACAGATAGTGCGATCACATCTACAAATAAACAGCTTTCAGTTAAAAAAAATATTAGTAAAATTGGTTCAGCAGAAAGATCGCGGACGATGACTAAAAAACACATTTGTGCTTTAAATATATAGATTATATAAAATAAGGAAAAGTTAAATTAAGCAAATTATGTTATTTTGATAAAATTATAGTAGAATGTCCTAAAGAATAGCATTAAAATTTTATTATTCGAGATAATTTGGACAAAAACTTCAGGAACATGATATTATTTTAAACCACGAATTATTTGTTTGCTTGTCTAACTTGGCGAAGCAAATCCATCCAGGCAAAAATCATCAATTTCTGTAACATAAATCGCTATTATTTGCATGTCACCTTTCTTTTATAAAGACACTCTAAATTTTTTTAAAACATTGCGTTTTATCAGTGTGTGATTTTGATTACATTACATTACATTCAAAAGTGAAGCATTTTCACCTATGAAGAATTTCAAAGCAGCTGGGCTGTGAAAATGACGCACTTCTACAAAACATAATTCAGGTTTAAGAATTAAAATACACGCTTTTTTATAAAATGACGTCATTTGGATCTGCTAAAGCAATCCACTTTTACAATCCAGATTTAAACTTCGTCAACAGAAAAGTATGCATATCACGTCATTATCACGGAATAACAGACAATATTCTTGACATAGGCCATATTTTAATTTAAACTTTTTTTTCAGGTTGTATGAGAAAATGGTAACAAAAAGATACAGTATCACCTATTTTTGACTACTTTCCGTTTACTTTCGATGACTTTCAATAGAAATGGGGTACTTTTGTTGCCACAATAAGAAATAAAAAAGAAAAGTGCCCAGCTAAACTGATGGCATTGAGCTCACAGACTATTCACACTAATTGTATGTTATACTCTTATTTTAAAGAATAATGCCACTGAAAAAAATAAGTGAAGGGGAATTAGCCCCCGTTTCCCCCTTTATACTTAGCCAGTGAACCTCCAAATCTAATCAGGGAAGCTCCTTATCATAATAAACCAGTATACCAAATTTGGAACAAATCAAATAATCTTGCAAAAAAAAAAAAAAAAAAAAAAAAAACATTTATCTAAATTAAGGGGGTGGACTAGCCCCCCTTTATCCTTAACCAATGAATCGCCAAAACGGATCAGGGAAGCTCCTTAACATAATAAACCGGTATACCAACTTCGGAGCAAATCGAATCATTCTGCATGAAAAACCCATTTATCTAAATTAAGAGATGCGGGCTAACCTCCCTTTTCCCCCTTTATCCTTAACCAATGAACCCCCAAAACTAATCAGGGAAGTTCCTTAACATAATAAACCGGTATACCAAATTCGGAGCAAATCGAATCCTTCTGCATGATAAGCACATTTATCTGAATTAAGGGGGGTGGGCTAACCCTGTTTTCACCCCTTTATCCTTAATCAATGAACCCCCAAAACGAATCAGGGAAGTTCCTTAACATAATAAACGGTATACCAAATTCGGAGCAAATCGAATCATTCTGCATGAAAAACCCATTTATCTGAATTAAGGGGGGGTGGACTAACCCCGTTTCCCCCCTTTATCCTTAACCAATGAACCCCCAAAACTAATCAGGGAAGTTCCTTAACATAATAAACCGGTATACCAAATTCGGAGCAAATCGAATGATTCTGCATGAAAAACACATTTTTCTGAATTAAGGGGGGTGGACTAACCCCGTTTTCCCCCTTTATCCTTAACCTATGAACTCCCAAAACTAATCAGGGAAGCGCCTTATCACAATGAACCTAGGAAAACATTTTGAAGCAAATCAGATGTTTCTATCAAGAGTTATCGCGTTACGTACATACATACATACATACGTACATACATACAGAACGGGCAGCCACATTAGCTCTCAGGCTTTGATAGCCTGAATAAACCGGTATACCAAATTCGGAGCAAATTGAATCATTCTGCATGAGAAACACATTTATCTGAATTAAGGGGGGGGGGGGGGGGACTAACCCTGTTTTTCCCCCTTTATCCTTAACCAATGAACTCCCAAAACTAATCAGGGAAGTTCCTTAACATAATAAACCGGTATACGAAATTCGGAGCAAATCGAATGATTCTGCATGAAAAACCATTTATCTGAATTAAGGGGGTGGACTAACCCCCCTTTATCCTTAACCAATGCACCCCCAAAACTAATTAGGGAAGTTCCTTAACATAATAAATCGGTATACCAAATTCGGAGCAAATTGAATGATTCTGCATGAAAAACCCATTTATCTGAATTAAGGGGGTGGACTAACCCCCCTTTTTCCCCTTTATCCTTAACCAATGAACCCCCAAAACTAATCAGGGATGTTCCTTAACATAATAAACCGGTATACCAAATTCGGAGCAAATCGAATGATTCTGCATGAAAATCCCATTTTTTTGAATTAAGGGGCTGGACTAACCCCGTTTTTCCCCCTTTATCCTTAACCAATGAACTCCCAAAACTAATCAGGGAAGCGCCTTATCACAATGAACCTAGGAAAAAATTTTGAAGCAAATCGGATGTTTCTATCAAGAGTTATCGTGTTACGTACATACATACATACAGAACGGGTGGACACATTAGCTCTCAGGCTTTGATAGCCTGTGAGCTAAAAAGGTATTAAAAACTACAAAAAAATTTATATCTTAAAAATAAATTGAGATACAGCTTTCAAACAAATTGCATTTAAAAGAGCATTTTTTTCCTTATACGATGGTGTAAAAATTTACAATGTGCGATGTTTAGAAGTTTAAAAATTTGCAGTAGAGAAAATTGCAAAACCGAAATTTTATTTCAAATTTCAAAGTGTTGCTATTCGCAAAATGACGTATGTGTTACGCACAGATATGTTTGTCCTTTATAATATAGATAATGATCCACGTTCAAATAATAGCAAATCATAATGTTTGACATGATTTGTAATAAAAATCCCTAGTACAGTCAGGGTTGAAATAAATGGCACATTAGCGTAAATATTAGCATGGTGTTACTATAATGGAAAAGAAACCCTTTCTTTTTTAGCAGTAAAAATCATATTGCTTAAAAAAGGACACTCAAATTAAATTTCATAAGATTTCTTCAAGTCATTCTTCAGTTATAAAATTCAATGTGACTTGAAAGTTTTAATCAAAACCTCATAAACAGTATTTTTTTAAGAAACCAATTTATATGTTTTAAAAGTGACACTAGATGGCAGTATGACTGACAGTGAAGGGAAAGCAAAACCTCTTTCAGCGATGGTATTTTTGATTGAAACAAATTCCTTCCATATATTTTTTGATACTTTTATGTTAGCCAGGTGATTTTGCCAATAACAGCATTTATTTTTTGCAAATGTAAATTAGAAGCAATACTTTGATGTTGAAGTAAAATGTTTTGGCTTATGTTAATATTTCTTCTTATTATTGTTATTCTTTCTTTTTCTTTTATTTATTTATTTATTTTTGTATCTTACATGAAATAAACGAAAGATTTATATTGTAATTAAAATAAAAGTAATATGAACGATAGCATTGTGAGCAATATTTGATGATTTATCACTTATACCCAACTAACATAACAGTAGGGTTTTTTAATGCCCTAAACATAATGCTGTAAAGTTTGTATCTATCTTTTTCGGTACTTTTATGTTAACCAGGCACAGGTGATAAATCGCCAAATATTGCTCCCATTGTCATCATTCATATTGCGTTAGTTTCATTTAAAATATAAAAATTTAAATAATTTCATTTAAAATACAAGCTTTTAGCCTTTCACTCATTTCCTTAAAAATACGTAAGAATAAGTAATACGTTAAACAAAAACAATTTATTTAAACTTCAAATTATTGTTCTTAATTTACACATGTAAAAAAATAAAATTGGCGAGATTTGTGCTGGCTAACATACCGTATTTTCGGGCGTATGAGCCGCGGCGCATAATAGTTTGAAAGTATAAAATATTCCAAGTGCAGCTCTTACGCCAGGGCAGGATTTTTTCCTTTTACAGCAATGTCTCATGGCATCTTTTATCATACCAATATCTTATGACGCCTTTTTTTCCCCCTTTGGTCAATAGTTTCATGCTCTCGAATTGGTACCAAGACTTTAGAAAGTGTCTCTCAATCGCAGATGTCCGAGAAATGTTATTTGTTTATTTTTAAACAATCAGAAGGATGAATACTGTTTATATAAATCCGTCAATAATTACTTAACCACGCCCCCCCCCCCCCCCCCCCCCGGATACTGGAATGTACAGCTATCCCAATCTTTTCCTGTAATAATCCCCTTTCTCTCCACTTGCAAAGCAAAACTGATTGCAGAGTGCTCACTCTGTAAAACTACTGGTTTCTAAATACAGAAATATTAAATCCCGAGTCTTCTAATACACAGTAAAAACTCTGAAGATTTATCTTTATTTTTTTGTACCGACTCTTTTTAAACCTGGCCCCTATAATAGAAGCCCGTACCTGACTCGACCAGGCAAAATTAATTCAAACTTGAACCGATGCTGCTGCAATTTTACTCACGCAAAAACACCGGCTCGTTAATGTAAATCCTAAGAAAGATTTTTTTTTTTTAATGTCGTTCTCATTCCATTATTTTTAAATGGTCTTTTTTGTATTGGATAACTGAGGTCGATCTCTACAAAGAGTCTTTTTTACTTATTCGATTGTGTTTAGAAGTTTTTTTTTTACTAGAATACTTTCACTTTCAAAACTGATTCAGAAAATCAAAGTACACTACGAAAAACACCTGTAAACAAAATTGAAAAAGGATCTTTTTAGAAATCGACCTCAGCTATCCGATACAAAAAAAAAAAAAAAAAAAGAAAAAAAAAATCATTTAAGCATACTGAAATGCGAACGATGCATTAAAAAAAAAATCTTCCATAGGATTAACATTACCTAGCGGGTGTTTTCCCTTGAGTAAAGTAGCCGATCCATACGGTAAAAAAAAAAAAAATCGGCCCGGCCCGTTCGAAAATAAATAATGGCCTGGCCTGGAAAACTGTTAAAATCTGCCCAACCTGACTGAATTTCTTCAAAACATTGATTTTTACATTTATATTGTTAAAAATTGTTTCGTACTAAGAGTTCTGAAGAAAAATACTTATTTATCCTTTTTCTTTCATGTTTATAATCTTTATTTTTTAAGAAGTGCCTAATAAAATTACTCAAGTACATATTTATAACTATAAAACAACATACAATTTGTTTATCTCTTGGCTCAACTGAAAAAAAACACATTTGATTTCAAATTCACTCCATTTCCTTCACCGAACGTTCTGCCCTATGACCTTGACCTGTAGTTGATTGATTAGTTTCAGTTCTTTAAAAAGAACTTTGAATGCAGTAGAAAAAAATGGTAATGAGATAAGAGATTTTTTTAATGCTAAGTGGATTCGTGGATTTCTTCTTTTTCCTTAAACTTATGATATATATTTTTATAACAATTAAAATCATAATAACTTATGATGAAAAGGAAAGTCTAAATTCTGAGCAAGAAATATTTTTAAAAACTTACAAAGTTATTTTTATAAATGATCGAGCCGTGCCATACTCTTTTCTGAAGGTTCGGGCCTTACTTTTTTCCTGAAGGGCCGGGCCTAACTTATTTTTTCTGTACGGAGCCGGGACTGGTTTCATTCCCAGTCTTCACGATCCGAAATTTTCCGACTTATTTTTGATCCAGTCCGTATGAAAATCATTGTCTTGTTGTGGCCTGGTCAGTTCAGAGGTCAGTAAAATTAGGCCTGGGCCAAAAATTTATTGCAAAAAATGCATACATTTTTAAAGCGCCATTATTCTACAATTAAACATTAAAATTTGTTCTTTTTAAAGAGTAGTAGATTTCATACGCTTATTAAACTATAGTAAAACGTGTGAAAAGAACCTACCTATGACAGAATCCTTTTGTAAACTGAACAATGTGTTGATCCATGCAAAATTAATATACTAATACGTAAGAAAAGAATATCATTTACATTTAGTAAGAAGGGATTTTGGCTATAACGCATTTTTTTTTTCTTTTCTATGCAATTCCGTCTTAGCAGATTTTACTGCATAGCATTTTTCAGATTTTTAACACTTCAATACATTGAGAATGGATTAACAATATTAATGATAACTGAAACATTTGCATACAAGAAATGGAGATTCATTAAAAATATATATATCACAGCCTGCGGCACTTCTATAAAAATGAAAATTATAAACATGAAGAAAAAAAAGTTAAGAAAAATATTTTTGGTTAGAACTTCTCGTATGAGACAAATTTTTAACCAAATTGATGTATGTTTTGTAGAAATTTAGTAGGGCTGGGTCGAGATTTTAACTTTTTTCCGAGCTGGTCCCAGGCCGATCTTTTAGCTGTTATATCAGGCCGTGCCGAACTTTTAAATTTTTTACCGGATCGGGCCAATATTTCTTTTGTGCAGGACAGACCGAACTTTTAATTTTTGTATCGGGCTGGTCCGGATCTATTTTTTTTTTCTACGAGTCGGGAAGATCCCGAGCCTAGAAATTTCGAGCCGGGCCCGGACCTGGAAATTTCGGCCTCTAAGTGTCTCTATACGATATTTCAAGACCTCTAAAATCCGGAAAAGCCGCAGCCAGAACGATTCCGGAATTTAGAGATTGAACTGTATAAATGCTCCTTGGGTGCGGCGCTTACGTCGATATACTTTTTTTTTTAAACAGATTTTGGTTGGTGCAGCGGGTATTCCCGAAAATACGGTACTAATTTTTCAACCCATTTTTTTTTTTTAAATTCCTTCGGTTTTTCACCCAATAAAAACTGGAAAAATAGTATTTTGTGCTAATATCAATTGTTGTTCAGAGTAAATTTAAATTATTCTGTGGCAGGGTTGCTGGCTTTTAACTAGGCCAAAAAAAGCCAGCTTTAACTGACAAAAAAGTCAGTTTTTATTTATTTTTTTTAGTTGGTTTATAACTAATTCATATCAAATTCAGGTTAATTTATTTTAATTACACATAAATATTTTCTACTAAAAAAATATAATTATTTATTAAATTCGTCAAATAAGTCTTTATAACCATTATTAGGAAATGCTGCTGCCACCAAGAAAAGGAAACAGATTACTACAGAGGCAGTTCTCACATTTTTTAGACCAAAAAATCACCTTCATAGAGAAATTATTTTTTAGGAAGCAGAAAATATTGCTTTTCAGCAAAAGTTTCACTCAGCAAGCTAAAAGCTAGTTAAACTTAAATAATTTATATCATCTTCTCTATCTTCTTTGAAATATTATATATATATATATTTTTATAGTAATAGCAAACTTTGAATTTTATATATTAATAGCCATTTACACACTTTCATTTATTTTTAAAATTTTAGACCCAGTATCTGGTAATGGAATACTCAATTAGTCTTCTTCTTTGAACTACTATCAAATTTATTAAAATAAATAAATAAAACTTAATTAGGATGATTTCAAAAAAGTAACAACCTAACCATATTAATTATTTCATTTGTGGTATTAATGCGGTGCTGTATTATCCTTTTAGAATGTATCTCATGCTCAAAAAAATTATTATAAAAGATGAAAATAGTAAATAATATCAAGTATTATACAATAAGTGTGTTATAAAATTATTATTTACTTCTAAGTTTATTCGATAGAACAATTACTGATCATTTATTATACTTGCTTACAAAACGTAAAATGATTCATTTTCATGAGTCTGATTAGCCCTTTGTGATATCTTTTAAAAAGGAAGCAAATAAAATTAATTATATATGCAAGAAAATATTTTCTTTGGAAACATTCCTTTTTAATGTTACAATGGTACTTATATGATTATGAGCATGTGTGTGAAAGCATGTATAACATTTTAAGCCAATTAAATCATTAATGCTGTACTTATATCAAAACTCTTATATGCTCATTAAAATAAAGATAAATTTATCACAAAATAAATATTATTTTAAAGAAAACTTTTAGAAGAACTTACCACCAGTAGAATCACAAAACTCATCCCTAGCTGTTTTGGCTAGCTCCACGCTTAACTTGATGAGCTCTCTGCTTTTATCTTCTGATACACCTAAATGCTTTTGAAAACCAGGTATGGAAGCTTGATAACTAGCCGTTGTAATTATGTCAGCACCACTTTCAAGATAACTACAGAAGAAAAATTGCTTTTATGAGCATCACCTTAATATGTAAAGTATTGAAAATAACAGAAGTATTTCTAAGAAAATAACTTCGTAAGAAAGGAAGATTGTTGAACATATGAAACAGTTTTAAAATTGTAACTATAACTAGGGATATGTTTAGGAAAGTTTTAGGTCCTTTAAAAGATCCTTCACAAAATTTTTTATCCCAAAACAGGACCCTTCACTAAATTATTTGTGTCTTAAATAGACCTTTCGCAGAATTTTTCCACCTTTAAATTGAACTTTTCACAAATCTAATCATTTAAAAATAAAATCTGACCTATAGCAAAACAGCTGAACTTCATCAAAGAATATATTACTTAACTTTTTTATATAAGAAGAATAGAACCTTAATATATCGATAATTTCGAATTCACAAAATTATGACTAGAATTTTCACAAATATTAGAAAAACTTCACAATTCCGCAAAAACAGGACCCTGTGAGAAAAGTCTGGACAGACCCCTGATAACTATAAAGCTAATGCAAGGGTCGATACAGGTTTTTTTCTTGGAGCCCCCTTTGTGAAAAATAAAAGTTATTTTTGTGAAATTAATTTTATTATTTATTTATTTATTTATTTATTTTTGTGAAAAATAACATTTTGCCAAGAAAGATGAAATACAGTTTCTCAAATTCGAACCAAACGTTTATGAATAATAAAGTCTTTAAATCCTTCAGCTAAAGTTTTCCTTTCAGGTGAGCTTATTTTTTTTTAATTATCAAACATTTTAATAAAAATAACAAATTGAAAGTATGTTTTTATGGAATGGAATTTTGTGAAGGGTCCGGTTTTATTGAAAGGAATTTTGTGAAGGGGTCCAATTTAGTATAGGGGTTATTCTCTGCAATAGTGCAAAAAGTGCTTCCCAGCCATATAAATGCTCTTAATTTTATTACATTTTTATTTATTTTTATTTTTATTAGAAGATCTAAACATAGTTTATTAGGGGCAGAAAGTAAAATTTAAAAATAAATAAATTTAGTATTTAAAAATATAATATATATCATGCAAACATCATTCCCTCACCTTTCCCCCACCTGTACTACCATATTTTATTGCCTATTTCTTTCCATCCAGAAATAAAAATAATTAAAAATACCCTAAGCAAAATAAAGTTCTTATTTGATACATTACAAAAAATAATAAAAATATTAATTTTTACTATTATTATATAGTCTACTCAATCAATTATATGTTTCCCCATGTTAGACCATCATTCCCTCACACATTGCTATTATCTCAAATATCTACCACTAATGAGCAGTAGCAGTCTAGCATCCTTCACAGAGAAGAAGCTATTTTGAGCACTTGTCAGTCCAGCAACATAAATTGGTGGTGTAAGATTTTGTTAATTTTACAGAATTTTTTTTTAGTCAGAAATCCGGAAGCGTTTTTATTAGCAGTCATTCCCTCACACAGAATAATTCATTTTTTTGTAAATATCAAAAATTTTAATTTTATCATACATTATATATTAAGTGTTTCTCTTAAAGGAAACAGTTTGGATTTCTTCATAATTTTGCATTTTTCCCCTACAACTAGTAAAAATGTCTTATTTCATCATCCCCTCACTTGTCATTCCCTCACATTTTTTATTTTATTTTTTCCACAAATTTTTATTTTATTTTTTTTGTTAAGTCAAATTTTTAAAACAATTTCTGTTGCTATTAAAATCTTCAATAATTGACTGATTTCTTACCATTTATCTAATTTTTATGAAAATTTACATATGTATCATTCAAGTCAGACTGCTGGCCAAATTTGCAAGTATTGTAGAGAACAACCCATAGATACCTTAGATAGGGCACAAATTTTGCCTGGATTGACTCCTGTAATGGTTAAGAAATTTGCAATGGAACGGGTAAGGAATACTATATACTATTTTTCATTAGTAGTGTGAATACAGTAGACTCCCTCAAATCCTGCAACCCTAAAATTCACAAACGCCTAAAATCTGCACATGAATGCAAACGTAAACAAAGAAACTTTCAGTTAAAATGTAGAAATATTAGAAATATTCAAGACTTACTTATTTTTACATCATTTTGTAAACATTTTAATATGAAATTCGGGTTATATGACTTCTTTATCATGAATTAAGTGCATACATTTATTTCTGGAAAAATTCAAGATTGTGCAGATATAATGGTTATCATAATCTTTTTTGGTTATTAAGTCTGGCTAAATATGAAATAAAACTTCATTATTTCATGATTTAAATGTAAATTATTATGCATATTTAAGTATGCATTATTAATTATTAACTTGATCTCTACTTTTGATATTTTAATCATTTACTAAATTTTCTTAATTTTTATTATTTTACTTTATTACATTACTTAATAATTTTAATATTTTACTATATTGTAAACATTCATCATAATTTCGAATGTATTATTACATTCAAACTACAATTTAAAAAATTTAAACAAAGCAGAGAACAGAAATCTGCAAAATTCTAAAATCTGAACAACTTCTGGTCCTAAGCTATGCAGATGAGGGAGTCTATTGTATTCCAGTACAATAATGCTAGTCATAAAATGCCCACAGTATAACTTCAAAAAATGCTGGATACATATTTACACATGACTAATTAAAGTAGTGATTTTTCCAAGTGACCAGGCCAGGATTCGAACCAGGGACCTTTGGTTGAAACCACCAATACTTTACCAGTCTGGATAGCTCAGTTGGAAGAGCAATGGCAGCTTTAGCCAAAGGTCTCTGGTTCAAACCCTGGCCTGAATACTTTTTCACCCAGTTTGGAAAAATTACAACATTAATGCTGTGCTTTATTTTTCAAGATCATTTCAGTTGAAATGAAATATAAACAAGTTGGAGATTGCACGTCAAATGTGGCAGATGTGGTGCGTTCGTACTATAACTAGTTTTATAAATATTTTTTGCACCGCATATTGTACTGAATGTATATTTTAGTGCACTTGAAAAGTGCCTATCAATTTCATTCTGTTCAAAAGGCTGTAACAACATTCAAATGCACTTGAAATCATTTTTTCTCATGGGCCATAACGTAACAGAAAACTTTTGACTGTCCCTGTCATTAAACTCTACATCCGATTTTCATAAAATCTGAAATGACACGACAAAATTTGACAACAATTATATATTTAAAATTTCAGACCATTCGGTTGGGTAGTTTTTGCTCTGTTATAGAAGATATCTAAAAAAATTTTAAAAATGCATAACATAATTGAACACTTGATTTCAGCAATTAGTATAAATAGCCAGTAAGGTATTAAAAATTTTTTTGAGCAGCCATGCATTTGATCTATAGATTTGTATACACATCACATGGTTTGCTAAAATTTAATACAACTAGAAAACACATAGCACATTTGAAAATTTACTTTTAGTAATTACTGCCTTAGAAGGTGAGTTGAAATTTTTCTGTGTAGTTTTATTTATGATCAGCCAATTTTTATATGTACCCTATATTAAGCTAAAATTTAATCAATTAGCAAATGCATAATGCAACTAAAAACGCACTTCTAGCAGTTACCATCCATAGAAGATTGCAATATATCTAGCTCTTTTGTGTAGCTCTGTTTATGAATTTATTTATATTCTATAAACATATCTTAGCATATAAAGATAATTATTCTGGAAAATGCATAATACAATTAAAAAACACATTTAAGCAATTCACACCTATAGGCAGTAATGTTTATAAATTCTTTTGCACAGCCCTGCATAAGAGATACAGAATTTATACACACAATGTAATGTACTAAAATTAGCACTTGGTGTACACCCCGCAGAACACCACTTGGTGTATTTCAACAACTGCAGGTGCCAGTAGCGGCAACTAAGGTGAAACAATCAGCATGAAATAGGAAGATTTGATCTTGATATCAGGTCTTCTGATTTTATACTTCCCTATCTGTTTTTCACGTCACAAAATCCTTTTTTATTTTATGGTGCTAATATTAACAAAACATATGTCATTATTTTATTTTTGAAATAGAAATTTTACTTTTCATTCTTTTAGGTTTTGTTTATGTGAATCTAATTTTGTACGTCCTCTTCTCAATTACTTGTCATTTTCAGTTATCGGCACTTGGTTTTTTCCTTTCATTTGAGATAGTCAAGCTTGTGAATTTCCATTATACTAAAAAGAAGATTTACTCTCTTTTGTAAAAAAACAACCCATATTGTGGGGATATAGAGAAATGCAATTTCAAAAATCTAGTAGAATCACTGAATTTAACACTAAAACTACCACGTGGGGTCAAATGACTCCTTTTGAACTCTTTTTGGATTTCTTAAACTAAAACATTATGAAATTTCTTTACATATCACGACTTTTATTAAAATATACGATCATATTATTCCTTAAAATGGCTCATCTCTGAACTGCATTTTTTACCTAGAATTTTTTTTTTTTAGCTTAACTACAGTAAGGGGTCATTTGACCCCTGAATAAATTTATATTAAATCATAAAAGTATAAATGTTTTATTTTGTAAAAACATTAGTAAATTGCGTAGTTTTGCCATTACATCATTTATTTTACTGTATTACATCATATTTGTTTATTATATGATAGTGAGTTTCTAGTTTGAACATTTCAGGTTACATCAAGAACGAAATAATGCAAATGTAGTATCTCAGCATGAGGATTCACAAGAACTTCAAAAACATCAATCTGAGATGAAACCATTCGTCTCAATATTTTCGATCTGAAACATTATGTTTCAGTAAAAATATATATATAAATTTCACAGTAACATGAAGAGCCTATATAGTGGAAGGCCTGAAAGGCATAATGTTGATATGAGATCTGAAAGTCGATATATCCAGCCCAAGAAGTATAATAATATTAAACCGTTTTATTTTAACATGTTAGAATCCTACTTCAGGTATGATACGTCAGTAAAAATTGTGTGGTGAGCATAAAGCAAATTTGCACAATATTTGTTTATTAAATTTTCGATGTTCTTGAAATAATTTATTTTTTCCTTAATTTTTTACTTCTTTATAATTCTTTTTACTTTAATAAATAAACAATTTGTAGTAATTATTTGAAAACATTTTTTTAATCATACACCAAAGTGCATCATCTGTTTTTTTTTTTCACAAAACAACGTAAAATATATAACTTTTTATATAGGGGTCATTTGACTCCTTCCAGTAGAAATAGGTATAAAAAAATATTGGTATGTTTAGTGTTAAATATATCTATAGTATATTTTTAAATTAATACTTTTTTAACTTTGATATACAACAAATATATTACACACAGTGCTGTAGTTGGGTGGGAACACCATTCTCAGAAATACTTGGTTTGTTACAATAATATATATATATATATATATATATATTGTATGCAAGCACAATTTTTTTTTTCTTTTATGTTTTCAAGCAAAATGAACCTAGCTTGGAAATGAGTTTGGAAAGCTAAATCCTCTTCTCCAGACTGTGAAAACTATATCCATTTGAACATCTGAATGTGAAAGAGCATTCGGCTGTATGAATAACATGGCGACCGATGCGAGAAATTCTCTCCTTATAGAAAGAGCCAATTCACTTATATTCATAAGCTGTGTAGGACCTCCCCTTAAAAGAATTTTGTCCTAAACCATATGCGAAATTTTGGTTTCTATCAGGAAGGTTAGCAGATGAGACACCTTATCGTAAATCAGAGAGCACAGAAAATATCTGTCATTATTGATCTTTAAGAAAACTTATAGGATAGTGACTTATTTCTGTTATTCCAATTAAATTTTGATTCATAAAGGAAAATGTTATGTTTAGATAAATGCTATACAAATACAGTGCTACAATAAAAACTATAAGACAATAATTATAACTGTTAATTAAAAAAAGTCGGCTTTTAGCTAAATGTTTTAAATTGACTTTAGGCTTAGCAAAAATCTGGTAGCATCAGCATCTACTCTATGAAAAGATGAGTTCCCACAAGTATTTTTTCCAACTACAGCATTGCTTACACATACCTTATTTGCAAATAATTGGACATTGAATTAGGGATGCAACGGATGTCAATTTGGCCGGATACCGGATGCCGAATATTCGGCTGCAATTTAAGCCGGATATCGGGCCATCCGGCCGCAGTATGTTTACTTTTCTATCCCTTCCTCCCAAATCAGATTAAACATTTTTTTTTAAGTTATTACTTTTAGTTAAACAATTTAAAACTTATTTCAATTTCTTACTTAATAGAAAACATAAATATTAAATTGTTAATAATGATAATTAAATTCATTGTTATTAGTTATTTAATTAGTACTATTTTAACTCAGTAATAAATAATAATAAAATAACAAAAAAAGTAAATCATCTAGGGTAGATGCAACAGTAATAGATACCCTTCAATGCTTTTGGTTTATAAAAAAAAATAAGCAAAAATTTAGCTTTTATTATTTTTTTCATAACTCCCCCTTGCATGTTTTATAGTCTGTGTTATTGCTTACACTTTTAATCAAACCAATCAGAAAGCACAAGCAGAAGATAATGTTTTGAATTCCACTGCAGGGATCACTCTAGAGAGGTTTGGCGGGGCGGCCCGCCCTCGTGCCCTTTTAAAAAAAAATCCCGCCCTTCTTGCCCCTTTTCCAGGTAGAAATCCGCCCTCCTTTTTTTCTAGGGTAGAATCTTGCCTTCTTTGTATTGTACTTTCAAAAATTCCCCACCATCATTCCTTTTTAGATTGATAAGTCTGGAGTAATTCTCCCCTTTTCCTCCCACTCTCTTTGTTCTCTTCTCTGTGGTATGTCACTAGACCTCCATTGAACAAAACTTAAAGGGGTAACTGAAGCAAAAAATTCTTTGTCATTGATTCATCTCACCAGCTCTGGTGAAATAGTATTATGACCGTTTGTTCTGATCTTTGACCACATGATAGCTTACAGGAAGTCTATAAAAAAATCGAGAAAAAGAATTTTTACTTTTATTCTGTAGTCAAATCAACCCATTTTTCTAAAAAAAGGAAGAAGTTACCTTAAGTTTTTAAAATGTCATTCAAAAATCATAGGAAAAGGGAAAATGAACGTGAATATATTAAAGGCTAATGTCAGACGAACGTCTTTTTGCACGCTTTTTTGCTTACGTAATACGTAAGCAAAAAAGCGTGCAAGAAGACGTTCGTCTGATATTAGCCTAAATACACAAACAGATGTGCTAAAGTAACGGATTATTTCACGGAAAAGATCGAGAAGGTACTTCCATTATTTTTAATGCTTTTCATACGGTAAAATTACGTAAATTATAAATGTTCTTATAAGGAAGGGCGGCTTTAATATCTACGTTTCTTTTTTTTTCAGCACCCTACGGTCGATATATTGTAAAGGAACTTAAATTTTAATCAAGAATTTTCCTTCTCATAGTTTTTAGTGCCACGAGCAATCCCCCCCCCTCACTAATTACAAGAGATCTAAATTCCGACCGAAAGGAAGTCTTTTCATGATTAATTTATTATCCCATCACAAATTAAACTTCCACTCGGTCATCTTTTTCAATAGATAAAATCTTTCTCTTAAGTCTCAAATATCTTCATTTAAAAAAAGAAAAAAGCAAACAAAATCGCAAAATAAAAAGCGGCCTTTGTGGACATCGATATTAGCTATTTAACGCAAAAAAATCATTTAAAATGTATTGAAATGCAAACTAGGTATTTCAAAAATTTCACCCATAGGATTAACATTAGCGAGCGGGTGCTTTTGCGTGAGGGAAGTAGCGTCTTAAAAGTCTTACGGCCGCCCTTCCTTCTCTACTCGATATCTTGCAAACTGTAAAAGCGATTTTTAATCATGAATTAGGCGAAATCTACAAATTAAAATTATTGATAAAAGGAATTTATGTATTAGGGATGCGGAGTATTGATTCCGCATCCCTAATAAATAAATTCCTTTAGGCGCAGGGGAGACGGATGGCGGAATTCACGGCAAAAATGTTAACTAGGAAATTTACATGAGACAAAAAAGCTGCATCAGAAGGCAGTTTGGTTCCCAAATCTCTTGGCAGAGCTCAAAAATAGCCTACTTTCAAAAGAAAAAAAAAATCGGCGTTCTGTATATATATTTTATCCAAGTACGGGATTTTTACAAAATAAATGTTTTCCAGCCATTTATTTATTTCCATTTTTACCCTCCTATCGTCCTATCTTTCACATATAATACAACCAAAAACAAAACTCCTAAACTGTTAAACTACTTTTAGATGCTTATAAATTAAATCATGACAGAATGAAATACCTAAACTACATTCTCATTCTCAAGTACTCAAAGATTATTCATAATACGCATCAATAAACAAACATTTTTCTTGAACGTGGTATATCACGTAATCAGAATCTGCAAAGTCAGATAAAAATAAACGATAGTTGAGTTAGAATTTACTATCAGAAGAAAGAAAAAACAAAATTAACTATGCATTGGAAGTAGAGGTCTGTGCGGACCATATTTTTATGCTTCGGCACAGTGTGAAAGAAAAAACTTCGATTCGGTCCATCCCAGCCTATAAAGAAATCAGTGAAAACAGGACCGACCCAGCCCGTGCAAAATCAGTTAAATCGGGCCCTTTCCAGCCCGACTCAATTTCTGCAAAAAAATTCCAATTTTCTTTTAGATATGCAATTAAGATTATTTTAAGGAATGCTGCATACATATTTATGGGAAAATTTTGCAGTACATTTTAGATTATGTGTTATTATGACAAAAAATACACAATATAATAATTTAGAATAAAAGAAAAAAGTAGCTTTAAAAACATCATAAATTTTTAAGCTGTATAATAAAAACATTTCTGAAAATATTTCTCCATAATTTATTAACGCTGAAATCTAAAAGATCGACTTTCTGACACATATCCGAATTCATTTTTTTCAGAAACGCGAAAAAAAAATAACAGGTGCCCTTATTCAGAAACTATGTAATCGAATGGCGTTTCGATGTTTTAATGCAGACAAAAGATCTTTCAGAAAATACTTAATTTTCTTATAGGCTCGTTTAATTTTTTCGTCGGCTCAGCCTGGCACGATCCACGGCCGATTTTTTTATTATTAGATTCGGGCCGGCCATTAATCTTTTTTCTGCTGATATGGTCTGGATCTGGATTTCTTTGGCCATATCAGTCTGATAATTGTTTTTCAAAGTTTTTTTTCAAATTGTGACAAAATGCTCCTTTAATAAAGAATGGAAAATGCAAACGATAAGATGGAATCCCGCCCCCCCCTCCTTTCTTTCTTCTATCTTTACAAGAAGACATTATTGGATTCGTGAAAATTTTCGACTTCCGGTTTTCGACAGATTTATACGTTTTAGAACGTCCTGAACACGATTTGACTGTTTTTTGAAAACTGTCTGTCCGTACGTGACAAAAATTTTATGGGTGCTCTATCTCAAGAACTATTGCACAGATTTTAATAAAACTTTAAATTCAGTTAGACCTTGATATAAATGGGTGCTGATTAGTTTTCAGTGTAAATCGCTCAACAGGTGGTGCTGCTGTGCTGCATTTTTCACGATTTCCGCGATAACTATATCTGAAGAACTAATTAAAGGAATTTCCTCAAACTTCATATTCTGTTAGACGTTGACACAAATAGACACTGATTAAGTTTTGGTGTAAATGCCCGAACAGGTGACGCTGTTGTGCTGTATTTTTCACAATTTCTGCGATAAGTATATAGTTTGAACTTATGTACAGATAAGGGATGATTATGAGTAAAAAAAAAAAATCTGAAATTCACAGAAAATTTTCTGAAAGGTTACAGCAGAATGGGGGGGGGGGGGGGAGAATCCCCTCTCAACATTAACTATGCATTTTTTCCGCGGCCTTTTGACGAGTTTCGCGTTTTTTCCGCGGCCCTTTGACAAAATCCGCGTTTTTTCCGTGATCCAATAACAAACTTTGCATTTTCTCTGCAATCCTTTGAGTAAATTTGCTTTTTTTTCGTGATACTATGATGAAATTTGCGTTTTTTATCGCGATTTTTTGATGAAATTTGTGGGAGGTTTTTTCGCGATCTTTTGACAAAATTTTGCATTTTTATTCGCGATCCTTTGACGAAATTTGAATTTTTTTCGCGATCTTTTGGCGAAATTTGCGTTTTTGTTCACGATCCTTTGACGAAATTTCGTTTTTTCTGCGATTCTTTAACGAAATTTTTGGTTTTATGCCTTGATACTTTGACAAAATTCGCGTTTTTTCCGTGATCCTTGAATGAAATTCGCGGTTTTTTCGCGATTCTTTGACGAAATTCGCGGTTTTTTCGCGATTCTTTGACGAAATTTGCGTTTTTTCCGCGATCCTTTAGCGAAATTTGCGTTTCTCCTGTGATATGAAAGTGTATTATTTCTGAGATTATATAAAAGTAATATTAATGTGTTTTCTAAACAGTATGCAGTTATTACAAAAATGCCCTTTTTTTAAAATAATGTGCCCTTTACAAGAAAAATGCCCTTTTTTGTAATATGCGCCCTGCCCTTTTTTATGTTCTAGAGTGATCCCTGTCCACTGTTATTCAGAGAAAATCTTAATGAACATGCTAAGAGACATTTAATAAATTTATTATTTTCTTGCAAAATTTGCATGTTTTTGTTTTGATAGTAATTAGTAATACAAAACTTTGAATTTTATATACTAATTTGGTTACTTACAAAATTTTATTTTTAAGGTTTTAAGAGCCGTGTTCATTACTGGAATGCTTAATTAGTCGCTTTCCAGTAATGGACACCCTCATGTAGACATTGCTAAAAATGCAATTTCAGTAATGTTCATAGTGCATAAAATCTTTTGACTTAACTGAATACTTAGTTAATCAAATTTAATTTTTAAATTGCATTTACCAGAATGTAATAACAACAAAATTTTTGTAAATAGCTGCTTTCTGTGAAGGGACCTTAAATAGTTCCCAAATTTTGCCTGGATCGACAATTGATAGTTCTTAAACAAGTAAGAAAAATCATGCGTTTAGCATAGATTATGAAACACTTTCCAACATTTCCTGAATGCTTTAACAAAACTTTGTTGTTTAGAGAAATAAGATATATAAGAGAACTAAGTAAACATTTTAGAAAACGCATGAAACATTTGAAAAACTGATTTCTGCAGTTATCGTATATAGCCAAATATGTATTCCAATTCTTTTGAACAGCCCTGTATTTGATCTGTAGGTTGATATATATACTATATAATGGGAAAAATTAGTTTAGCAAGAAAACTCGCAACAGGTTGAAATTTCTCTTTCAGCAATTTATACTAATGGATCAAAACATACTTGTATACATTTGTACAGCCGTGTAGTTAACCTAGTACCTTTATTACACGCCACTATATAGCTAAAATTTAATTCAAAGTAAAACACTCTTAAAACTACTGAAATCACATTTCCAGAAATTATCATTTATAGACAGCCATGTATCCAATTCTTTGTGTGACCCTGTATATCCTTTTATCTATGTTCTACAAACAATTCTTAGTAAATCAAATGCAGTTCTGTGTAAAAATGCATAACTCATTTAAAAACCACCTTTAAGCAATTTGCAATCATACCCAGTAACCATTACGAATTCTTTTGTGTATCCATGCATATGAAATACAACATTTATACACACCATATACTATGCATACATATAGTGAAACATAAAAGAACATAACATACTATATAAAAATGCATTTCCAGCAATCATTGCTACTGTACAGTACTTCGGACACAATATAGTATCTGAAATCTTTTGTGTGTCACTGTAAATGCTATGCACTTCGTATTATACATGAAATAAGTTATAGTAAACCTCAGTTACGTATATTAATTTCATTATACATGAAATAATTTAACATAATTAAAATATGTGGCAAACAATTCCCTCCACCCTACATCGTTCTGTAACGGAATTATTTTGTGTGGCCCTGTAAATGAATAATAACTATTCTTTGCATCATATATTCTACAGAATGCATATTTTAGTGCACTTGATAAATGCATATGAATTTTATTATGTTTGAAAGCATGTAACATCATTAAAAACCATTTTAAACGATTTTTTCCCATAGGCCATAATGTAACGGAAAACTTTTGACTGTCGCTGTAAAGAACCAAACATGTTAGAAACTTTATTTGAAATAGGGATTGTGCTATGGTAGAGGTTACTAGCATCCAAAAATTTCAGAATGATCCGACTATATTTACGAGAGTTAGAGCGCAGACAAATGGCCAGACAAACCGAAGTCATAAACATTTTTCAACTTTGTTGGAAAGTGTTAAAAATGCTATTGAAGCAAAATACGTTTGAAAAAAGTATTCTTAAAAATTAAATTTAGTTTAAAATTAATAATAAAATACATTTAAAAATATATATTATTAGTTATTCATTTATTAAAACCATGTTTTTCATCTTTGGGAACATTTATTTCAAGCCGGATGTTTGGCTGGATAATTATAATATCCGGCTACTGCCAAATATCCGGCATGTTGGCCGAATAGGCCGGATACCGGATGTTCGCCGGATATCCATTGCATCACTACATTGAATTAACAAAATATAATCATCAAGTGTTCCTACAAAATAGCAGAGAAAAGGAAAATTACCTTTTATGAACTTCGATCACAGAATCTGGATTAGTATAAAGAAGCCTAGCACTCCATAACGGGTCTTTCTGAGACATGTATAACAGAAAAAGAAAAAATTGTATTTTAATAAAAGCTAAAACAGCAAAATGATTTAAATTTTGAAATAAAATCAACATTTATTAAAAATCTCTAAAGTACAAAAAAAATATATATATATATCTATATTTTCTGAGTTCATTATGATTTTTTGGGTTTGGGTTCAGAAAATGTGTCACATTGTTGAGAGCAGCTTTAAATAAAGTTAAATTTTGTAGAGCAATTTCTTACTATATTTTCTTTGTCCCAAGTACTAATTAGTTCTTTTATTATTATTATCATTAATTTGGATTTAACTACTAAAGTTACTGAATTAAAGAAAATGTTATTTCTTTTAGCATACAGTTGAATCTATCAAATTTCTTTAAAAAGCTGAATTCAGTTTATTCAATAAGGGATTATTTTATCCCATTCAAATTCTTACATAATTTGATGCAAATAAATAAAGTATGACAGCCCTTGCAAATCTGCATGTATATAAATTTACATATCTAATGATAGCTTTCTTACCAAAAGAGTAAATCCTTTTTTTTCTATTTCAGTTGCAAGGCCTCCATCCAAAACTTTAATATTTTTTCCCAGATATTTATCCGCCATCTATATATATATAAAAAAAAGCCATTATGCATATCATAAAACCATTCATAAATCTAAAGTTTAGGTAGTAAAATTCATTAGGTACATATATTAAGTATTGCGCGGCAGCGCAATACTTATTTATTTCCAGTGTCACTTCTCAATGTTAATTTAACATAGAAAAGCCTATGGAGATCATAACTTTTTCATTTTTTCTTCCCACCTTAATTCTTTGCTAATTCTAATAATATTATAAATTCAAAGTGTAAAAACATTTGCCTGACGTCAGGGTCAAAACGGATCATAAAATGCCCTTGCATATAGGTGGATTATAATCTAGAGAGTAACATGGGCTAATTTTTATTTACATTATTCAAATATTTTTCTTAATAATTCAAAATTTTGCTTTTTTCATTGAGAATCAA
This sequence comes from Maratus speciosus, assembly GCA_963932465.1. NCBI lineage: Eukaryota > Metazoa > Arthropoda > Arachnida > Araneae > Salticidae > Maratus > Maratus speciosus. The sequence continues at coordinate 15,711,337 of OZ010793.1, read as the reverse complement.
CGGACATTTTCAAATAAAATTTAACATTTTTCCTTCACTGTTGCAAATAATTCAAAAGCCGTAATAATAATTTGCCTATTTTTAGTTGAATGATTTTCACGTGAAACATGAAACTGAAATAGTTTTTTTTTAAGAATTAAAAAGAAGATGAATATGGCGTCATAGTGGAAATAAAAATTACATTTTCAAGCAGACTTTTTAAGTTCAGATTGTAATTTTTTGATCAAACTACAGCAACCTGCATTACTGTACTGGTGAAACATTTTGAATTATACATAGATAAATTGCATCACAAATTGTGATGCGATATCGCACAAATGAAAGCCTGATGATGATACCCTCCATTAATTTTGAAATGTGTTCGTCTGAATGCAGAAGTTATTAAAAAACTTGACATATTAAACAAAAACCTAATTTGCAGAACAAATTAAAAAACAAAATTTATTTCCTAAATTGTTTAAGCCCGAGAAGGGGCAGATATTGAAATATCTCATTCAATTCGTTCTACATTTAATGTTAAATTTTTGTAACAAATAAGTTAAACCAATTGAACATTAAAAAATAAAAATGAAATTCATGCAATATAATACTTTAAACACCTATATACTTAGGTTCTGTTCAAATGAAATCGAAATAAATCTTAGACTTTTTCCATTTTTAAGTTTTAAATATTTGTACTGCAGATTTTGCATTATGTTTATGACGATTGTACATAATATGATAAGATATATGCAAAATACAAAACTTTAAAAAAAAGTCTAAGATTTATTTCGATTTCATTTGATCCGAATCTAAGTATATAGGTGTTTAAAGTATTATATTGTATGAATTTCATTTTTATTTTTTAATGTTCAATTGGTTTAACTTATTTGTTACAAAAATTTAACATTAAATGTAGAACGAATTGAATGAAATATTTCAATATCTGCCCTTTGTCGGGCTTAAACAATTTAGGAAATAAATTTTGTTTTTTTAATTTGTTCTGCAAATTAGGTTTTTGTTTAATATTATACATATGTATATATAACATTGGCACCCGGCTAACTGAAAAGTACCCTGTATTCTTTTAGCAGCAAAATACTGATTGATAAAGTGGCATAGAAGAGAATTATGATTGTCAGAAGAAATTTAAATATTAAATACTCTTTATAATACTTTTCAGTGACTTCTATCTTTCTTGAACTCTTTTATACATTCTATTTTTTATGTGCAAGATTTTTGAGCCCTGATAATTTTGTAAATATTCTGAAATATAGGCAAACATATCTTGATGGATAACTGTTCTCAGGGTTAGAAACAAGAATGAAAAATCTTATGTGTTAATGGCATCTGAATCATTTTTTATATGCATGCGTACGTACTCAACTGTTGGATCTACACTACACATTGCAACATTCTAGTACAGTCAGCCCAAAAGTGTAACTTAGAGATGAAAAAATTGCTGCAGGCTAAGAACCTGTGTGGAATTTAAGTATTATTGTTTATGCATAAATGCTTTGTGCTTGTTCAATAAAAATGTTTGTTTCTGGATCTAGGAGTCAAAGTGACTATGCAAAACAACAAATGGTAGCAGATAATGTGGTTATATTTTGAACATTTGAAAAGTGAAATCAAAAGTGAACAAATAATAAATTAAACGTTCCAGAGTTAACTGAAACAAATTACTTTACCTGATATTCAAATTGAAAGCTGCTCTAAGCTTAAAAAGAATGCACCCGGTTATATCTGAAGTGAAACCCGAAAGATTCTAGGGATTGACCGAAGCAGCAATTTTGCCGAATACCGAATACCAAAGCTTCAGTCGAAGTGTATACCGAAGCTTCGGTATTCGGCAACCGAATACTTGAAACTTTTTAATATGCATTTTTGCATATATTAGCTTTTATAATAAGCTTTAATTGAAATTAAATTCTCAATAATTTAATTCAGTTACAGTTTTTATTCTAAAATCTAATTACACAAAAAATTTTAATGACTTCTTTCCATTCACAAATTCATTAACCCATCACTTCTTTTTTATTATTTTATCACTAGTCAATACCCCCAAAATAACCTATGAAAATATTAAACTACACAGGGTATTATTAAAGAGAAGGATTGCCAGAAAAACAAAAGTTCATTCAAATAATAAGAAACAATGTTGTCATTAAGCTGATTTGCTGATTGTCTAATTTAAAAAATATTGAATAGGAATGTTCTCAAAATACAAAAGGTATTATATCAATTTGTACATTTAACTATTTTCTGTCAAATTATTGATAGAATATTTATATTCTCATTAATATTTTAACATTGCGGAGGTGAAGATAAGAAATTTGAGCGATTTTGATATAATGGTTATAAAAGCTATAGGATAGGCATAGGGGTATACTTATTTGATGTGTGTATTTTCTTTAATATACACTTTAGATATACAGATATGAACTCTGATATACTTATTTCATGTGTATATTAAAGAAAATACACATTAAATAAATTTAAATTAAAAAAAAACTAATGTAGAAGTAAATAAAATTAAATCATAAGGGAAAGATGCGCATCTTCCTTACTTTTTTTTCTCTGTTCTCGACAGTTGTTTTGATTTTGCACATATGTAGACTATTTTAGGAAGGAAAAATTTTTTTAAATAAAAAAAATGGCATTTGACTTGTCTTTTGTAGTGCAGCTGAACTCTGAACTCATGCAAATAATATTGAAACTCATTGTTTAGCCTATTCTACTGCTAAGTAAAAGAGAATTCTTCTACTTCTAAGAAAATACTTATCTGCAATTATTCAGCCGAAGTCGAATATTCGGTTTACATGCCGAACCACCGAATCAACTATTCGGTATTCGGTCAATCCCTAAGATTAACTGAAAATGGTTCCAAAGAAATAAAAAAAATTGTGACAATGTAACCTACATAAAATTATCTCTGTTAGACGAACAGGCAATTCAATCAACTGCCAAAGAGAATGCGAAAATTTTAAGGTAAAAAATAAGATCAATGTTTACTAGCCAAGTAGAGGACCCATTAATTGATGATGCTGGAAATGAATTAGAAACTTTGGAGATAAAAATTAATGAATCAGCAAATTATTATATTACCAGAGCACAGGGAATATCGACAATACTATGTCCTTTCCTTGGGCTAAAGATATCTTATCATGAATTAGAGTTTTACACTGTTCAAGAATGGGAAGGTAAACTTTTGAAAGTTAAAGAATCAATGTGATAAAAGTTTAGATGAAGTCCTAGAGATACTCCAGGAAGAAGAATCAACAAACATCACGCATTTTGAAGGGACCACCACAGAAATGTTCTTCTCGATAAAAAAAAAAGTCCAAATTAAGACACTTAAATTAGAAATTTTGTAGCAAGATTTTATACTTTTAAGGGCATTGATATCATGTCTGGTACCAATGCAAAAGATGCGACTTTATCCTGATGTCACATAAAATCTGTAAGGTGAGAGATAGACAATGAGATGGTAGTAGACTTTTTTTTTTTTACTTTCTCTTCATAAGCAAAACTGGGATATTTCATTGGTAGACAGACAATTTCATTTCATTAATGGCAAGTTTCTCAACACATTGGTTATTTTTTTCAGTTAAATGTGCTGCATAATAAACTTTTGTTAAAATTTCTGTTAGCATTAATCTAAAATTAAATAAAGCAATTAAATATGTTAATATATTAAAATCACCATAACAGACATTCTTGAATAGAGGAGACATTTTTATATCCCAAACACATACATATTATTTGTGTGCCTTTACCTCTAAATAGCAGACATTTCCAAATAGAAGACTAATTTGCATCCAGGAGTTGTTCGTTATTTAGAAGTTTTACTGTATTACTCCTTAACTTACAGCTACATGTGAGACTTTGTGATCTTCGGCCAAAACCGGTTATCAAGGGCCTGGCCCTTAGTACATTGGTTGGGCCAAATGTAAATATTAATGGCATGGCCCCTGTAAATATCACAGGCATGGCCTGTGGTGCAACAGTAAAAGCTAACGGGATTACTAATAAACCTTTTGTGGTATATTACCACAATTATTACATCAAGTTGTAATAACTTATCAAATATTCCAAAAAATTAAACTAGTTGTATCTTACACATGTATTTACATTCTGTAAGTTGTGCACGTTTGGTAAACTTAGGACTGATTTGCCAAAGCATGAATGGCTCGAAGGCTGTGCGATCTTGTTTACGGTTTGGACCCATGCTGTTGAAACATAAATCGTAATTTAAGAGGTATAATAAAGGGTAGCATATTGTGACCACCAAGAGCAAAATCATTGAAAACAGGAAAATTTTACTCTCTCTTAGTAAGCAGTATCAAAATGAAAGGCCAGTAAAGATCTTAATTCATTGGCATTTCAGTATTCCTCAGACAAGAAGGTGTACAGAGTCTGATAAAAGCTGCCTCGGTCCCAAGGCCCATAATCTTTTTGTAGCCTCCTCACAAAACAAAATATACGTAGTAGTTAGAAAATTTTTGAATGGCAGAACTTGCGAATACGCCCGGAGTCCGCCATCTTGTTTCTTTGTTGGTCATTTATAACCACTTTATGTTTAATTTAACAACATAAACATAAACAATATAACAACTTTATGCTTAATTTAACAACATAAAAAATATAACCACTTTATGCTTAATTTAACAACATAAACAACAACAAACATAATCAACAACAAAATTAAATAAAAACAAAAATAAATGAATTTAAAATCGGCGATGATCAACAAAGAAACAAGATGGCGGACTCCGGGCGAATCCGCAAGTAGTACCGTTTCCTTTAGCAAAAAAATATTTGAAGTTGTAGGTACTACTCTATTTAGCAATAAAAGGATAGTATGTCATGTTGTTCCCATAAACAAATCAAACATGCACATTGTCTTTAGATGACTGATGATATATATAATTATTAAGGCAGGTACAATGATAATATTTCATTTCAGAGCAAATATTCGTTATGACAAGGTACCACTAACGAAAGGGAGAAAGGAATTTTACTTTTCGTAAAACAATAAGCACTAATAGTAGAAAAAAGAAATAATAGAAAACAATGAAACATAGTATGTATTTTTTAAATAATTATAAAGACAAGGTTAATTTATCTTACAGTCGTTTTGGAGGCATAATAATAACAAAAACTTTCAAGAGCAGACAAAATTTTGGTCTATTGCCATAAATTAGTTTCAAAATATTAAATTAAAATATCGATATCCTTAATGCTTTGTATAGAGGATTTTTCAGAATTAAAGTTTACGGTAAAAGAGATTTATTTTACTCGTAAATAAAATTTTGAAGAATATAAATTTAAATTTAGCAACTATTTGATTTTGATCCCGTGATTCAAGACTTTGTTTCTGGCAACAAACTTCTTCGACAAGGAAACGGAAACGGCCAATTCGTAAACAAATATAAAAATGAAAGCAGGTTGTGCTAAGTTATAAGCAGTTTTTTCAATTCACTGTGCCTGTCTCACATGATTATGACTTGTATTACCTTTTATTTAATTGATTGAATCCCGTGTAGCTTGAGTTAAAGTATTATCTAACTGTGCGTTAAAATTACAGATGATTGTTTCATTTTACTATGGAAAGTTTAGAGATAAGATGTGAGCTTTGACCTTTTATATCTGCATTTTATAAAAGTAAAACCTCTAAAATTCACCGTTACGGATATGATAAGCAGGTTTGTTTGCACCTAAGAAATATTTTACTGAAATAAAATGACGATTATTTTTTGTTCCTAAAAGGTAATGACATTTTTAGATGTTTTTTGCTCTTTTTGTTGTTGTAATTAACTTTATATTAATTTTGTCCGGAAACGTTATTTTGGACGAATTTTTTTTAATAATCCACATGTTTATTCAGAGAAGTTATGCTGTAAATATAGATAATATTAAAATAAAATATCAGATATAGTACTACTAAGTTATTTTTAGGTTACTTTAAATTTTGGATTATAAAACAAAGGGAATAGTATGCATTTTCTACGTGTTTTTAAACATCTGTGTGTATATATACAAAGATTTACGTAATAATAGTCGTCTTAAATAAGCAAGTGCTTTATGCTCATATTGTTTAGTCTCTAGAACGAAAAAAAAAAGCAGCGTGCTATTTTGTGTAAAGAGAGTTTTTTCAAGAGAAAATGCATTATTGTGTTTATTCAATGAAAAGTTTGCAGTTTTTAGGCATATGATTTGGTTTTTAAACTTATAGTAACCCATAAAATAAGCAAAAATTGCATTTTGCAAAAAAAAATGTAATATTAATAAAATTTTTTTAAAACAAAGTAAATTTTGGTACAGATGTCATATTCGCCCCATATTGGCGCGATTTTTTTCGGTTGCCAATTTGGCGAAAACATCAACAGCATAAACAACAAAATCCGGGTTACCACATCAAGCAAAATAACGACACTTTGGCGCAAGTTAAGTACCTGTTGCCTATATGATATTGGGGACAGAAAAAAATCGCGCCAATATGGGGCGAATATGACATCTGTTCCTAAATTTTTAGTGAATTTTTTAAGCCCAGTATTTATTTTTAAGCTGGTAGATTAATCTGCAATAGCGCTGCTGCCGTGCTGCACAGTTTCTGCTATAGGGTTTTTGAGTCACATTTGGTTAGACATATTTTTCTAAATGAAAGAGAAGAATTATCATTTCAGTTATTTACAGCAAAACCTGTGTACAGTAGAAGATCTTTATAATGCAATGCTATATAATACTACAATTCTCCATATAATGCACAACTTCTCCGACGTAAACAATGAATTTTGCAGTTAAGAAGCACTTGCATTCCCACATTGTAAAAAATTGCTTACTCTCTAGAGTACTAAATTGGATACATTATTTCAACTTTATCTCTTAACCCGGTAGCAGAAAGTTCGAGATGGAAACGGAAGACGGGCATCGCAGATTTTCTTTTCTCTTTTGCAGATTCTTTTTCATTGAATCTTTATTTTGCTTCATATTATGTTTAGCTCTTTATTACTTAAATATAATAAAAATTTATAAAATGCCTAAAAACACTACAAGTAAGTGATTGTTTGATTAATTAACATGTCAGTTGTAAAAATATTTTACCTGCAGATTATTTTTTGCCCCTGAAGTATCTGTCGCAGACGCTTGGAGAAATTTCTGCTACTGTGTCTCTTAATTTTAAAACCTTTTTAATGAAAAAATTACTATATTACAAAAAACATTTTTAAAAATGAGTATATAATGAATGATTTGGCCCAAGTATATTTGGACAATATTTATAAAGTAAATTTAACACTGTGTGGAATGATGTACAGTCGTGGAAAAAAAAGTAAACACGCCCTACTAGTGTTCAATTTTCTTTTAAAAAGAGCAGGTTGGATTTGCTGAAAAGGGCATTTTTGTCCGGTAAAAGGGTACTTATATCGAATAAAAGGACACTCTCATTGGATTATCATTTGTCGGTTCTGAGGAGTGGGAATTTCAACTCTAAACTTTCAATTAGAATTAAGTCTTAAATTTCCTGAGGGTATTTCGAGGAGAGGAGGCACACTCTGGATTCACTGGCATATATTATCAAGGTAAACTGAAATTGTGCTGTATTTTTAAGAATATCATAAAATAATCTGATTAAAATAACGCTATTTTTCGAATATTCCCCTTATGGAAACATGTGCCGTTCTGGGACGATTTTGAAATGGAAAATGCATTATGATGTGACAACACAATACAGTATGCAGCTGCTGCATGTTTTTTTACATTGATTTTGAATTTACAACACATGAGTAGGGATTGACCGAATACCGAATAGTTGATTCGGTATTCGGTGGTTCGGCATGTAAACTGAATATTCGGCTTCGCCCGAATAATTGCAGATAAGTATTTTCTTAGAAGTAGAGGAATTCTCTTTTACTTAGCAGTAGAATAGGCTAAACAGTGAGTTTCAATATTATATGCATGAGTTCAGGTGCACTACAAAAAACAAGTCAAAGGCCATTTTTAATTAAAAAAAAAAACTTTTTCCTTCCTAAAATAGTCTACATAGGTGTGAAATCAAAACAACTGTCTACAATAGAGAAAAAAATGTAAGGAAGATGCGCATCTTTCCCTTATCATTTAATTTTATTTACTTCTACATTAGTTTTTTTTTTAATTTAAATTTATTTAATGTGCATTCTCTTTAATATACACATCAAATAAGTATATCAGAGTTCATATCTGTATATCTAAGGTGTATATTAAAGAAAATACACACATCGAATAAGTACACCCCTGATGCCTATCCTATAGCTTTTATAACCATTATACCAAAATCGCTCAAATTTCTTTTCTTCATCACGATCAATATGTTTATAATTAGACTTAGACAATCAGTAAATCAGCTTAATGACAACATTGTTTCTTTGTATTTGAATGAACTTTTGTTTTTCTGATAATCCTTATCCTTAATAATACCACCCTGTATAGTTTAATATAGGGATGCACCGGATATTGATTTTGCCAGATATCGGATACCGGATATCCGAAGCTCCTTCGCCTGCCGGATTCGGATATCCGGCACTAGATATGTTTTTAGTTATATAGTGAATTATTTCTCTATATAATGTCATCTCATAACAATAAATTACAAACATGTTTCACGCATCATTAAAACATTTTAAACATAATGAAGGGAACGAATATTTGTTCAACTGGATTTTAATCATATTCAAAGCTGGAGTAGCACAGTTGAAGTTTATTCCAACAGAGCGAAAAATGTCCAGACCAGGGATCGAACCTGGATACTTGGCGTGCCGTGCCAATGCCTTACCTGTTAGGCCATCCGGACGATACCTGGCTGACATAATTCACTTTATGTCAGCCAGGTATCGTCCGGATGGCCTAACAGGTAAGGCATTGGCACGGCACGCCAAGTATCCAGGTTCGATCCCTGGTCTGGACATTTTTCGCTCTGTTGGAATAAACTTCAACTGTGCTACTCCAGCTTTGAATATCATTTTAAACATATTGAAATATAATTTACAAAAACTATATCTCTTTGAATATCAGGGCTTGCAATTCAAGTTTTCCCAGGAGGGGAGTTTCATACCCAAAATTTATAAATGCAGGGGAGTTGAACTGTTAGAAAGAAAAAAAAAAATCATTAAACCCCCTTATTTTTTATGTGCTACTTAAAGAATTACATTTATATAGACATGACAAAATACCATTGAAACAATTTAAATTAACAACTCAAGATAATTATTCAAAATTTTTATTTTATTAAAACAAAAGGAACAGAATCAAGCTTTATATATACCATGTCTATTTTTCAACTTTCACCTAATGTTAGATTTTATTCCATTTTGCGTACTTTAGCCTCTTTCACAAGTTACACTTTTGACAAACAGCACAGAGCGACTTTTATAAGTTTAGAAATTATCGGAAACACATGGTTATGCTCTCTTGAAAAGTTTTAGAAAACTTTGCAAAATCTGATGTGCATTAATTTTTAACTTACATGAATAATGCATATCGGTGATGCTATGTCACTTCTGAGCAAATTTGTTTTATTATATCCTTAATGGAATTATATTCAAAACTGTAATCCCTGGTATTTTCGTTAATTGAACTATGTTCTATGTATCGGAATTTTAAATCCATATCCAAAGTTTGAAAAGGGAATAGTCAATTGATTTCTTCTATTACACGAGAAAAGGTTGATTTCAAAAAGTCATGTCCTAATTTCTGTTAATTGGGAGAAACAACTAGTTTGTTGTTTCTAAATATGTTTTTTTTTTTAAGTTCATCAGTTTTTTTTTTTTTCATGTGCACCACAAGTGTAATCTCATTTTGTTTAGTGCTGACTATTGTCCAATTTGGTAGAGCTTAGTTTCCGGTGGCTGTTGCTGCTCTTTTAGTTATTTCCTATTTTGAGCACACAGGAAAAACATCGCAAAATACGTAAAACGGTCATAGAAAAAAAAAATTGCCGATTTTGTCAATCATGGTGAAAATAAATAAAAAGAATTTGTCGATTGGTTGCGAAAAAAAAAACTGAAGTTCATGAAAAATCGACAGTGGGAAAATATCACGAAATTTGTCAATCGATCATAGAAAAGTATCGTGAAATTTGCCAGTCCGTCACGAGCAAATACCGTGAAATTCCTCAGCCGGTCGCAGACAAAAAATGCGAAATTTTTCAATCGGATGCAGAAAAACAATCGTTACTTTCATCAGTATGTCACAAGAACAAACAGGGAAATTTGCCAATCGGTCACAGAATAAAATTTCTAAATTTGTCAATGATTGTGGAAAAAAAAATTATGAAATTCACCAATCGGTCTCCAAAAAAAAAAAAAAAATCAAGAAATTCGTCAGTTGATCGGGGAGAAAAATCACAAACTTTTTTGGTCAGATGCAGAAAAACAAACATGAATTTTGTCAATTTGTTGTAAGAAGAAACTGAAATCTGCAAATCGATAGTGGAAATTATTGCAAAATTTGTCGGTCGGTTCCGACACCTCATCGTCGTTTTACAAAGAAACATTTTCGGAAAATGATTTTTTGGAAACAAGAGCCCCCCGCCCCCAATATTCTTTAGGGCACGAATCCTGCCATCCCCATCTCGAAATTCAAGGCATGTATCTGCCATTTAAGCCGTGTAATGTATATTAATAATGTTGTATAAAAAATTAAATTTAAACATTAAAATATTCTGTTTATTTGTACAATGAAATGCTGATAATTGCTACGGGATTTGGGATTGACTATATTGATAATTGCTGATAATTAATTTGTACAATGAAATGCTGATAATTTGTGTAACAAATTTCAACCAATTAATATACCTATAATTGTAGAGTATTTTCACAAAGAAATACCTTCTTTTTATAATTTAAACATAAAACATCTACTAATATACCCATGATTAAAGAGTTATTTTCTCCAAATATAGGTTTAGTTGATGCTTTTTTTCTGTTTTAATTATTTAATGCTGTTTTGCTTTGAGTCATATTTAGTTTTATTTTAAGTTAAATTATTGTGATATTTATAAGTAAAAAGAAAATTACTTTTCATTTTAAATACTTTATTTATAATGAAGTTACAAAAATAACTAATTGGATGTGCCAATCCCAAAACTTTCTTCTATCTCATACATCTTAATATTTCAAAAAGTAGTTCCAAATGTTAATACTTCGATATTATACAAACTTTGATTTTGATCTAAAATTTCTACTCGTCAATTAATCAAAATAAGAATAAGTTAATCTCGATCATGATATTTATTAAAATCAATAATTTTTTTCGTTATTCTGTTGTACACCAGCTGATTGTGAATAGCCAGCTTAGCAGGTGCGAAGTTCCCATGGCTTCACGAGCCACCAATATACAATACAAAAAACTGCAAAAAATTGAAAAAAATTTACAAAAAACGTTGTCACAGTGCCACCTTCTGGCAGAATATTTCCAAATTCAAGGAAAAACTGCCGGTCATAGCCAAAAATATACACAAAAGATTGCTTAAATTCTATGCTTAGCTTCATACACTTTTTTATGGTAAAATAATGGAAATAACACAAAAATCACTATTATAGCGCCCCCTTCCAGCAGAATATTTTCAAATTGAAGGAGGACCAGTTAGTTGTTAGCCTAAAACATACCCCCAAAAATTGGTTCAATTCTATGCATAACTTCATACACTTTTCGATGGTACAAAAATGAAAATGGCACAAAAATCACTATTACAGCACAACCTTCTGGCGGAATATTTGCAATTTAAAGGAGAACCTGCTGGATATAGCCAAAAACATACACAAAAAATTTTGTTCAATTATATAGATAACTTATCATTACATATTTAACATACGCTTTTCGATAGTACAATAATGAAAGTGGCACAAAAATCGCAATTACAGCACTCCCTTCTGGCAGAATGCTTCCATATTGAAGAAAGAACTGCTGGCCACAGCCAAAAACATACGCAAAAAATTTGGTTCAATTCTATGCATAACTTCATACACTTTTCGATGGCACAATAATGAAAATGGCACAAAAATCACGATTATAGCGCCCCCTTCCAGTGGAATGTTCCAATATTGAAGGAAGGCCAGCTGGCTATAGCCAAAAGCATTCACAAAAAATTTGGTTCAATTCTATGCATAACTTCATACACTTTTTGATGGTATGATGACAGAGAGACATTTTGTATAAACATGTTATGGGATCTCTGACCTCGAAAACGTCTAAGCCCACCGAAACCAGAAATCGAAAAAATCTGTTACAATACTTTCTTCTATTGAAGATAGAAGAAAGTAAAAATAGGCCTGTTTAATTGTTAAACATAAAAGAGAGAAAGAAACTTCATAAAGTCATACTTTAATAAACAACTTAAGACTTTGTTTCACATTCTGAAAGTAAAGGTACAATTTTCTAAAAGATGTAAACAAATTCTTAAATTTATTATAAAGAGTTCAAATACCAATGTTAGGAAAGCTGGCAATTCTTTAAACTTTTGAGAATTACCTTTTACTCATGAATAGTGGACTTATTTCATATTTTGCATTATAAACAAAAGTTGTTCGGCATTGTTTGGGTCAAACGATTTCTCTTATCCTTATATATTTGCTTTGCTACGCATTGCCGGATATCCGGTAGAGAAGTCGGATATCCGGTGATTGTGACTCGGATATCCGACGGTATTTCGGATATTGAAAAATCAGCCGGATATCCGTTGCATCCCTAGTTTAATATTTTCATAGGTTATTTTTGGATATTGACTAGTGATAAAAAAATAAAAAATAAGTGATGGGTTAATGAATTTGTGAGTGGAAAGAATTCATTAAATTTTTCGTGTAATTAGAGGGTCATTCCATGTCAGTTCAGGCAGGCATGTAACCCACCATCACAGATTTTGATGAAACTGCGTGTGTTTGTTCCTTTTATTAAGATATGATTCCCAGTATTTTTTTTTACTCCTTGGTCAAATAGTTTCTGAGAAAAAAATTGTCAAAATTTTGAAAACTGCCATCAGTTGGCATTCTTGACTGCTCGATTTTCAAATGTAGCATGACATAAATATGATCATATTTCAATATCTATTCCACAAATCATCTTCAAATAATTTATGCATAATATATAGGGTACGTATTTTATCAAAAAAAAATACTGTTACGCTTATATAACATTTTAAGTGTGTCTAAAAAAATGTTTAATCTTTGAAGTCGTGATTTTTTTATGAAAAATAATGCATTACCTAAAATAGCATTATTAACAAAAGGCGGTATTTTTATTAAATTTATTTTTTGTAAGGGATATACTTAAAGGTGTCCTTTACCTGATTCTGAAATAAAAGTAGTGGGATTTTGGGTGTTTTTAGTAGTATTTCATATTTAAAAATATTTTGAGGCGTATTTCAAATCAAATCAAGCAGAGTCATTCCATGTCAGTTCGCCTAAGATATTTAATTCACTGTCACAAATTTCAATGAAACTGGGTATGTTTATAGCTCATTTTAAGACAGGATCAAGGAAATTAAAGGTGATTACAAGTAAAATATTTTTTAAGATAAAAAAAAAATCTAAATTTTGAAATTTTTTTTAAATGTTTTTAATGGCAGATCTATATTCAAAGACTGCATAAAAAAAAAAGTCATTTCAATATAAAATAACTAAATAAGTTTCAAATAATGTATATGTGACAAATAATGTAGGCAGATTATTATTTATTGTTGTTTGTCATGTTTAAATGCTAAGAGTGTGTTTAATCTTGTGAATTCTTAAAATCAAGAATTTTGTGAAAAATAATGTGTTAATCAAAAATTTATTATTAACCGAAGGCAGGCTGTTATTACTTTCTTTAATTGTACGTAAAAATATCTTTTCAATAGTTATAAAATAAAAATAGTGAAAATATGAGCAATTTTAACAAAATTTTCATAAAATGTGAATGTTTAATGATAAATATTGAAGCTTTTCATGCTAAGATGTACTAAAATGACTACGATATCGTGTATTTCTACTCTTGCTTAAATATAATACATACAATAATAAAATAACAAATATTATTTACAGCAATAAAAATTAAATTAAATAGTACCAGTTCCTTTACCAACACTACATTGCTCAACAGCCGACTTAAAATCAACAGCCCGCACTCTTATTGAAAAATACTTTCAACTGTTCAAATAATAAATAAACTGCATTTAAAAATTTTAATATCAACTTATTATCTTAAGACGATAATAATAACTAAACAACATGATGAATTTATAAATCAGCTTTTAATTGAAAAGTCATGAAATGGTCCCTTTAAATATTGTTGTTCATAGAGTCAATCAAAACAAATTATATAAAAAAAATAGTGAGCCTAATATGCTGACTGCAATGACACTTCTAACAAAACTAATTAATTCATTACCATCTGAAATCAAACCCGAAAGATCAAAAGAAAAAAAAATCATCTGTAGTGTGAATGTGACATACTCAGTGGTTGTTGAGGTATGTCTTTGTGACATTTTCACCTGTACTTCAACAAAATATAAACATGTAAGCTTTTTTCATTCATCCAAATTAAGTAAAACAATTATAAAATTTTGTTGTCATTTCACCAGATGTTAAATTTTTCGTTACATACTATTAGATAAGTTCTTTACTTTTAGACATTATTGACATAATATCATAAAATTTGCTATATGTATTTTCTGTAAGTGTATAAACAATATATATATGCTTTATTAAACATAAATGAATAATTTGTTTGAGAACAGGGATATATATATACACACATATATATGTTGAAAATCCATCTTTCAGCAATATTGTGATGAAATAAATCAAATTACCGTAATTTCCGGTGTATAGCCCGCGGATCATACAATCGTGTTTCGACCCAGAAATTTTTAAAAATAAAATGTAACTTTTTAGATCACAGTAAATATTGGTCTTCAAATACTGAATAAAATTTCTGAGTCCAAACTGAATTGTTTGATCTGCGGGCTATACACCCGAAATTACGGTACATATCATTAGAAACTGAATAAAGTTACAAAAGTGCAACTCATTAAGTTTTAAATATTTTTTTAGATATAGTTATTTGAAAGATATAAAAATAATGGATTATGCATTTTTTGCATATATTTAAAGCACAATACGTCAAAATTTTCTTCAACAGAGTGAAATTTGGTTTTTTTTTTCAATATTAGCAGCTCAATGCTAAATTTTCAATATTAACAGCCAAATATGAGTTTAAAGATTAGGACTGTCATTTTGAAAATTTCTATTGGGTGGTGAGAAGCTAGTGATTTTTCTCTTTTTTGGAAAGGGGTAATTGCTCTTCGCCCTAGAAGTTTTACTAAAAAACAATATTGTTTATTTTTTTCCTTAAGAAACGAACATAAAAGATAATTTGAAAAATAAAATAAATGTATAAATAAAAATATTTCCAGAGATGATACATTGGATAGGTTCTAAATTTGAAAATATTCATAATTTTAAATATGATTTAAATACTACTAAAACCAACCAAAATCCCACTATTTTTATTTCAGATCCAGTTATAATGTAGTATTACGTACAATTTAAAATTAAAAAATTAGTCATAGAAACTCCGCCTCTGATTGATAAAGATTTTTTAATAATTTCATTATTTTTTGTAAAATATTTTTGATTTCAAAGATTATACAATTTTTTAGACACATTTAAATATTTTTTAACATTACAGCAATATTTTTTTCATAATCTACATACTTTATTTACCTTGCTTAAATTATTCGAAGAAGATTTCTTTATTAGTTATTGAAATATGATTTTATATATAAAATGAGGCCTTTGAAAATTGAACAATCATTAATGGCAACTCGTGGCATTTTTCCAAAATTTTGATAATTTTTTCTCATATGTTCACTATTTTTATTTTATAACCATTTAAAAGATATTTTTACGTACAATTAAAAAAAAGCAATAACACCCTGCCTTCGGTTAATAATAAATTTTTGATTAACACATTATTTTTGACAAAAATCTTGATTTTAAAAATTCATAAGATAAAAGACACTCTTAGTGTTTAAACATGATAAAAAACAAGAAATAATAATCAGCCTACATTATTTGTCACATATACATTATTTGAAACCCATTTAGTGATTTTATATTGAAATGACTTTTTTTTTTTTTAATGTAGTCTTTGAATATCGAACTGTCATTAAAAAAATTTAAAACAATTTTTCAAAATTTTGATATTTTTTATCTTAAAAAATATTTTACTTAGGATCAAGAAAAATTAAAGGTGATTACGTCTTAAAATAAGCTATAAACAAACCCAATTTCATTGAAATTTGTGACAGTGATTAAATGGCTTAGGGGAACTGACATGGAATGACTCTGCTTGATTTGATATAAAATGCACCTCAAAATATTTTTAAATAGGAAATACTACCAAAAACACCCAAAATCCCACTATTTTTATTTCAGAATCAGGTAAAGGACACCTTTAAGTATATCTCCCATAAAAAATAAATTTAATAAAAATACCGCCTTTTGTTGATAATGCTTTTTTTGTTAATGTATTATTTTTCATAAAAAATTCACGACTTCAAAGTTTAAATATTTTTTTAGACACACTTAAAATGTTATAAGCGTAACAATATATTTTTTTCATAAGCTGCGTACCCTAAATATTATGCATAAATTATTTGAAGATGATTTGTAGAGTAGATATTGAAATATGATTATATATATGACATACTACATTTGAAAACCGAGCTATCAAGAATGCCAACTGACGGCAGTTTTTCAAAATTTTCACAATTTTTTTCTCAGAAACTATTTTACCAAGGAGCAAAAAAAATTACTGGTGATCATATCTTAATAGTAAGAACAAACACACGCAGTTTCATTAAAATCTGTGATGGTGGGTTACATATTGATATTTTACTGCCTGATTTGACGTGGAATGCCCCTAGATTTATTTTAAGAATAAAAATGTAACTGAATTAAATTATTGAGAATTTAATTTCAATTAAAGCTTATTAAGAAAGCTAATATATGCAAAAATGTGTATTAAAAAGTTTGAAGTATTCGGTTGCCGAACACCGAAGCTTCGGTATACACTTCGACCGAAGCTTCGGTATACACTTCGACCGAAGCTTCGGTATTCGGCAAAATTGCTGCTTCGGTCAATCCCTACACATGAGTCAATCAGAACAACAGAACTTCTGTTTTCAAAAGTCGGGGAGGAGGCAGAGGAGAAAAAAAAGCCAAATATTTTGAAAAATAAAAATAAAGGACATAAAGAAGCTACTGGGAAACTGGGCAGAGCGCATCATCAGTTTAAATGAAAAGGGAAGGGTGCAGCACCCTTTGAAAAACATCAAATGGGAACACTACCCCCTACTAACTCTGCAACTAATAATAATAGAAGAAAGTTACCAGTGCCAATTCATTGGAAATAAAGTCTACTTTTAAATTATGTATATAATAATTGCTTAGGAGGCCATTTACAAATCAAAATCCTGACCAAACTTTGTCTTTTTTTTCAATGTCAATACCCAATTTTGACAAGGTATTTTAAAACTCTGGTTCAAACTATGCTTAGAAACGAAATTTTTCGTCATTTGAAAGATTAGTTTTTGAATTATAAACATTCAAAATTTAGAGCTTCTAATATTAAATTACATTTTCATATTTTATTTATCTCCTGAAATTCTAATGTGATAATTTTGTGTGTGGTTATAATACTAAAAAACCCAAACATAAGTTCATTGAATTTGTAATTTTAAAATATGAATTATGAAATTAATCTTTGAAAAAAATTTGAATTGCAATCTACATTTTTTTTATAGATTTATATTTATTACTAGGGGGCTCAGCCCCCTGGGTAATCGCTTCGTGATTCCATTCGGTATCGCATATTTTCTAGTCTACCCCAGACGTAATTGTTTCGCGTTTTCATTCTGGATCGCTTCGCGATCCCTTATTTTCTATGGATTCAGTTTTTAGATTCCACTTGGTAAAAATCACACACCTCCCCAACTTCTGGCAATTTTATTTCCGTATCTCCAAGCACATAATCATTAGAGCTTACAGAGTTTCATATTTATAAGAATTATTTAAGATATAATTATATATATAGTGTTACGAATGTTGTAAATAGTGTTTGTACTTAAAAATAATGTAAATAGTTCAATTAAGCTCTAATTATTAGTTTTTGTTGCATTGAAATATCTCAATTTGTCCATTTTCTGCAAGCAAGTAAACCCTATTGGATTTCACTGGGAGTCTATGGAAATTTGGCGAAATACTGGAAATAGCGTGAAGTTGGCGTCACTTTTGACGACTAATTTTGGTCACCAAATTTGGCTATATATCTCTTAGTTGGTAAAAAACTTGGCGACATAGTTGGGTCCCCCCCCTTTGGTAACCCCCTTATAGCGTCAGAAAGCTCTGACCAATCAGATGCGTTTTGCGGTATCTACGCAGATTTTCATTGGTCCATTTCCAAAGCGTTACTTTTTTATGTATATAGAAGGATGTCCTGCATTATGCAAATTCTAAATTTCAAATTTTTCTTTCAAGTAGTTTTTGAATTATCATTAAAAAACATCAAAATGATTGTTTAAGGGTCTATGACGTGCAGCAAAGCATAATGTGAAAAAATATATTTTTGTTTACTACTGCCTTTTTAGGGCTGGCAATAATTAAAACATATATTAATTGAGTGAAATGGTCATATTGGCAAGAAATAATTTATTAATAGAAGTGACATAGTCATTCTGTAGCATTTCAACAATCGAGTACCACATTTTGTTAGGATACAGCCCGTTAAATATGCTCATTTTAAAAGAATTAATTTCTTGGTAACTAATCATTCAAATTTCATGAAAATTTTGATTTAGGCTAATTGAAGGGTGTAGAATTTATTTATGGTGTCAAACTTGGGTATTGCTATTGGAAAAAAAATAAGGTTTGGGTTTGTTTTGATATGTAGATGGCTCCTAAGCAAATTTTATCTACATCATTTAAAAGTAAACTTTATTTCCAATCGTTTGGTACCTGTAACTTTCTTCTATGATGTGTTATTGCAGAGTTAGCAGAGGGTGTTTACTTTTTATTCCACGACTGTATATTATGCAAAACTTTATTACCTGGATAACTTAATGTTTACTAGGTAAATTTAATGATGTGTGACAGATTATCCATATAATGCAAAATCCTCTGCGTTAAATGGATTTCATCTTCTTTTTTTTTATATATACATGTAGATGAAATATACTTTTTTACTAATTTCTTATAACCCTTAGAAAGGTATTTTTAAACAATTTTTTCAGGTTTCCTTATAAAGTGACCTTTTATTTATTTATTAAAAATAAAGTGAATTTAAAAACTAGTGTTTTATAAAGTATATCCCAATTATTATGAATGGCTACTATTGTATCAAATATCTCCTTATTACTGGGGAGAATTTATACACTTGCAAGGGAGATTTGGTATATTGTTATGTAAAAAAAAAAAAAAAAAAAAAAAAAAGCAGACAATTCAATTTTTGTTTCATGCAATTTTTTATGATAAATCTTGAAATATTTTAGCAAAATTTATAAAGAAATGACATTGACATATTTTTGTTTCAGAAATGTTTATTCTAAAAAAATTAAATAATCCTATTAACACACTTTTTCGAAAATAAATCTTCTAACTTTAAATTATTCATCAAGCTTTTTTTTTTGACAGTCATATTAATCAATATTAAAGATTTTACTTTACGTTTTCCACCCTTTGTGGTTGAAGCTGTTTTCTTGGGATAAGGTCTAACATCCTTGGGATCTTGGGAGACTTGTAAATTTGGTATGCGATGGCCCTGTAATTTCATCTAAAGTCTTTTTAGGTGTCATGTCAGTAGATAACTGATTCATATTTAACTCACAAGATGTTGATGGTAAAAAAATAGGTACTGTCAAAACTAGGGATTGACCGAATACCGAATAGTCGATTCGGTATTCGGTGGTTCAGCATGTAAACCGAATATTCGGCTTCGGCTGAATACTTTTAAGTATTCAGCCAAATAATTGTGGATAAGTATTTTCTTAAAAGTAAAAGAATTCTCGGTACTTTTCGGTTAGCCGGGTGCCAGTGTTATACATACACATGTACACTATGACGCAAAAGTTTAGACAATGACGTCATTCAGCTTTAAAATGTAGAATTATGACGTCAGAATTACAAAAACCTGTAAATATATTCAAAAACTGATTTAAAATGCTATGTACAAAAGACAGTCATTTTATTTGCTATAATACTAATTTTTTTCATAAAAATTCAAATGTGCTTGTCGCAAAAGTTTAGACACTATTCTAAATTTCTTTGAATATTCGCTGGCATATGCAAATTTAGAATCGATGATGTCACAAATTTGGAGTACTTAAGTTCTGCAAACGATTGCGCTTCATAGTCGACATGCCGAGAGCTAAAGAAATTCAAGTGAATGAGGTTTCAAGGATTTGGCAGTTGAAAGGTGAAAGGAAGAGCGTTTCTGAAATTTCTGCTATTATTAATAGGTCAAAAAAATCTATTTATCGAGTTTTATCGAGTGGTTCCGAATATAAAGCAAAATGTCGGTCTGGGAGGCCACGTGTGACAAATGTACGAGAGGATCGCCTGATACAAAGACTAGCGAGTACTCAACAAATGAGCGTACGTGGAGTTCAAAGCTCATCGGGACTCTCTGTATCAAAGGATACGATTCGTAGACGAATTTTGGAAAAAGGAACAATCGTTTATAGCAAAATGCAGAAGAAACCAGCTCTGAAACCACATCATAAGTTACAAAGACTTATGTGGGCTCGAAAGCATATGTCATATGGAGAGAAATGGCAGTCAGTCATATTTAGCGATGAAAAAAAGTGGAATCTGGATGGTCCAGATGGTTGTTTATCGTATTGGCATGACTTGCGGAAGGAACCTCGACGTTTTTTTAGTCGCAGACAAGGAGGGGGCTCGGTGATGGTTTGGGCAGCCTTTTGCTATAATGGACAAGTATCTCTGACCTTCACCAGTGGTCGTCAAACTTCACAGCATTATACACAGACATTAGAAGAAAACCTACTGCCATTTGCTGAGCTTCTAGGGGGTCCTCAGTGGGAATTTCAGCAAGACAATGCTTCAATTCACACTGCAAAACATTCAAAATCTTGGTTTAATTCCCATAATATAAGAGTTCTCGACTGGACAGCATGTAGCCCAGATCTTAACCCTATAGAAAACCTTTGGAGCATCATGTGTCGCAAAGTTTATAGCAACGCTAGACAATACTCTTCTGAAAAGGAACTTAAGACATCTATTGAGAATGCATGGTACGATATCGATCCACAAACTATACAAGATTTAGTTTCTTCCATGCAATCTCGTGTATATGACATAATACATAAGCATGGATGCGCAACCAGGTTTTAAAAATTGTTTATTTCGATTTTATTTAATTTGTGTCTAAACTTTTGAGACAGCAGTTTATTTTTGTTACCATTTAATTTATTGCAATATGCACAATTCCACTTTTCTTTGTTATAAATATTGTTTATATGTACAGCACATTAATTTCAAGCAGTGATTTGAAAATTGAATAAATATTTTTCAAAGTATGTAAGAATTTCTTCATTGTCTAAACTTTTGCGTCATAGTGTATGTATACCTATATATACATATATATGTATATTTATACATACAGTAGAAGATCTTTATAACGCAAACCTAAAAACGCAAGGTTGTGCGTTATATGGATCACATCATTAAATTTACCTTGTAAACACGGCCAAATATGTCTGAAACACATCAAAATACATTAGAATATCTTTATACTGCATTCCTTGTTACCAAGAGTTATCCAAATTATAAATTTTTGCATAATATAGGTCAGACATTGTTAAATTTACTCTATAAACATAATCCAAATATAACTGACACAACCATCCCTTATATTAGACATTTTCAAAAATGTTCATTGTAATAATAGCATTTTTTTTTCAGTAAAAAGGTCTTAAATTAGAAAATAAAGTTGAACTAATGTATCAAATTTAGTCCTCTAGAGAGTAGCAATATTTTACAATGTGAAAGTGCAGGTGCTTTTTAACTGCAAAAATCATTGTTTACATCTGAGAAGTAGTGCGTTATATGGAAAATTGCATTATATAGAATTGCGTTATAAAGATCTTCTACTGTATATAGAAGCTATATGTATACATATATATATATGTGTGTGTGTATATACATATATATGTATATATAGGTATACATACATATGTATATATAACACTGGCGCCCGGCTAACTGAAAAGTACCGAATTCTCTTTTACTTAGAAGTAAAATAGGCTAAACAATGAGTTTTAATATTATGTGCATGAGTTCAGTGTTCAGCTGCACTACAAAAAACCAAGTCAAAGGCCATTTTTAATTAAAAAAAAACTTTTTCCTTTCTAAAATAGTCTACATAGCGGTGAAATCAAAATAACTGTCTACAATAGAAAAAAAAGTAAGGAAGATGGGCATCTTTCCCTTATCATTTAATTTTAATTATTTCTACTTTAGTTTTCTTAATTTAAATTTGTTTAATGTGTATTTTTTTTAATATACACATCAAATAAGTATATCAGAGTTCATCTCTGTATATCTAAGGTGTATATTAAAGAAAATACACACATCAAATAAGTGCCCCCTATGCCTATCCAATAGCTTTTATAATCATTAAATTAAAATCCGTCAAATTTGTTATCTCATCACCACAATGTTAAAATATTAATTAAAATATAAATATGTATCAGTAATTTGACAGAAAATATAGTTAAATGTACATATTGAAATAATACCTTTTGTATTTGAAAACATTCCTATTCAATATGTTTATAATTAGACTTAACCAATCAGTAAATCAGCTTTGACAACATTGTTTCTTTTCATTTGAATGAACTTTTGTTTTTCTGACAATTCTTATCCCTAATAATAGCCTGTATAGTTTAATATTTTCATAGGTTCTTTAGGGTATTGACTAGTGATAAAATAATAAAATATAAGTGATGGGTTAATGAATTTGTGAGTGGAAAGAAGTCATTAAATTTTTTTGTGTAATTAGATTTAAGAATAAAAATGTAACTGAATTAAATTATTAAGAATTTAATGTTAATTAAAGTTTATTAAAAAGGCTAATATAGGGTCAGGTGGGGGAAAGTGGTCATAAAAACAGGCTTTTCAAACTTTCAGAGGATATAAACATCAGAATTTCTGTGATGTTTTCTAAAATTTTGTGTGTTATTTTACATTACATTACTCTAGAGTACATCCATATCCATTTCAGAAATATTTTTGGGGAATAACACCTTTTTATAACATATTTTTCCAGGCATGTTTTTATGACCACTTTACCCCAGGGGGTGGGGTAAAGTGAGTAGTGCATGGGGTAAAGTGGTCACATTGAAAAAGTGTAATAAAAAAATAAACTAATGAATAAAAAGTGACATTTTATTATTTACAAACATTTTAAACAACCTTTATAATAAATTATCTGCCATTTTATTTTATTAAAGTGTAAATTCGTAATGTTAAAATTGTTTGTCGTTAAAATTTGGTTCTTCAAGGATTTTGAACACATCTGATTCTGGAAAAGTATAATGATTGCCAAATTTGGATTTTTTTAACATACTTTAAGAAAAATAATCAGGTTTTTTCCAATAAATTGCTTTATTGATTTCTTCATTTCATATCTTAGCAACACTCAAGGTCCTATAGATATGGTTTGAGATGTCATCTTTAGCAATTATAAATGGATTCAAAAGAGAATGTTGACTAGGGATATTTTTTTGTTGTTTTTTTCCTCTTGGAAATTTATACAACTTTTAAGTATCTGATTCCTCTTGTTATTTTTGCAGATATAATGCAAGTGTTTTTTCTGTCAATACTACCCCAATCTTACACTGGACATATTTCCTTTTCCTTTAAAACTATGTCTAACAATTCTATTCACATCTGAAATGAGTGTAGATAATGTTGCCAATGTAGCTTATTTTAATTTTTTTTTACATATTTTGCAGTCGGCTGTCTTGATACTGTTTCTTTAAAATTCCTTTCCAGGCTTTTTTTAATGGGGGAAAATACACCTAGATCTAATGGTTGTAGACAATGACTAGTATGAGGTAGCAGGCAGAGTATTATAATGTGATTGTCGATAGCTTTTTTTCACAGTGTCATAATTCATTTATGTCCATCACAATCATAAATAAAAGGGCAGGCTTTTGTAAATTTTTGGTGTACTATCTACTTAATAAAATGATCCATCCAAGATTCAAGTACAGAATCCTGCATCTATCCAGATTCCATGATTCATACAATGCTCCTGCACGACCACCCTTTATCCATAATTCATATATACTCACTCATAAACTGCGAATGGAAGAATGTAATAACCACTAGCTGATATACCAAAAAAGGAACACTAAACATTATCTTTCCTTTGGTTTCTGAATTTTCTATAATGCATTGCATTGCGTAAAATTTTTTTAAACTGGACTATTTTGGCTATCCATATCCATTCCAGTCTCATCAACATTAAAAATTCTTTCAGGACTTTCTTGTGGACCATTTTCTTATATAATGCAAGTATAGGTATTAGAAAAAGTAGTTAATGTGTTGGTTGTTAAATTAGTTGATGTAACCTTTGCAAGCAATTCGGGTTTACACTTAGTTAATTCATTCACTATTCTGAACCTATTAAAAATTAAACCTAACCTTTTTTTAAACCCCATATTATAAACTATTATTAAATAATAACTATTTGCAGTTAGTTTTTAATAATTAATAGTAATTAATAAACCGGCATTGTATATAATGAATAATTTAACTCAGATCAAATATCTATAAGTTAAGCCTAACCCTATGACCACTTTACCCCATGTAACTAAAACTATTATGAAATAAAATCTGTGATAAATATAACTTAGCTATAAATGAAAATATGTTCTTGAGATATGTGTAAAGCTTTCTGAACTGCCAATTTAACAAAATTTGGAATAAACAAAATGCAGCAGAAAAGTTAATTACAAAGTTAAAAGAACAAGGTGTAACAAAGACAGACAAAATGAGTGCTCAGTGGCTCAAACGTGTTACTAAAAATGTTTTTTTGAGTGAGAAACTTTGATCAATACTTAATAAATCTAAAATTAAAAGAAAATTATTCAAATTTCTATATTACTCAGGATTTTAGCCCTTTTTATGAATTATGACCACTTTACCCCACCTGACCCTATGCAAAAATGTGTATTGTAAATTTTTAAGTATTCGGTTGCCGAATACCGAATATTCGGTGTACACTTTGCGAAGCTTCGGTATTCAACAAATTTGCTGCTTGGGTCAATCCCTAGTCAAAACAATTAAGATCAAAAGGATAAATTTCAGTCTTAAAATCCAGCTAAAATAAAATATTTGTTAAGAGTAAATGATTTCGGAAGAGCTTTACCAATTAATCCTCCTTCCCAATTTCAGTAGCTCTTGCTGTAAAACAATAATGAATATTACAGTCCTATATTAGTTTGCAACATAAAAAAAAAACTATTAAATTTTAAATATACAAGTGTATCATTTCTCTCCAGTACTAATGTGTCATTTCTCCCTATTATGCCTTATTGGATTTTCAATCACTTTGCATAAATGCAGTTGCAAAATGGCAATCTACTTTCTAGTATAACTAATCCTAACAATGTGCTTTATAAATTAAAAAAATTACAAGATATTGTCTTCTCAATAATAAGAGTTATGAAAGAAAATCAGTAATTGAAAAAAATTACATTGACATTCCAAAATACTTCAAAATTAAAAGAAAAGAAAAGTTGTCAGTTTTTCACTGATTAGTCCAACTAATGATGGCTTCTGCAAATAAAAGAAGCCTTTACATGTGTTAGAATGGCTGGTAATGCCATTTGTTGAGAAAAATTGTCAATGTATCAACCCTCCCTATGTATCAAACCTCCCCTACTTGAATCTGTAGATCATTTTAAAGATCATAATTTTCAAAAGGTATTTCCCATGAAAAAACATGCAATTAAATTTCTTATTTTGTATGTGTGTATGTGTAATAAAATGTTTTTGTTATTATTTGTAAAATTTATGTCTCTTTAATTTTCTTATTTCAGAACTCTACACATTGTCTTTCAATCATGGCCAGAATCGGACAACTTTTACTTCTTATATGGAAGAATTTCAAGCTTCAGTTCCGACATCCCTGGGTCACAATTTTAGAACTCGGTGTTCCTGCATTTTTCTCGCTCATCCTTGTTTTAATTCGATCTACCATCAGTTCCGAGCATATTACAAAGCCTGTGGTTTATGATCCCTTCAGCATAAACTCACTTCCTTCAAATTTAACTCCGAGTTTGAATCAAAAATGGCATATTCTATATGCGCCCGAGACTGACTTTACCAATTATGTTATGAGTAAAGTGGCAGCTAACTTAAAAATCATAGAAGAAAGTAAGTGTTTACTTATTCAGAAACGAGGGTTCATGCTAATCACTTGCCAATGTTTCAGATGCGAGTCAGTTATGAAATAAGCCAAGTGAAATTAAGGCACTACTTGATTATCCCATCCAGCACTCAAAATCCTTGGTGGTCCGCTGGTCCGTGACCACCAAGTGGTGGAGTTTTGTGATCCGCAGGACCAGTAACACCTTCCCCTCCTCCTTCCTTTCTCTGACAGGTAAACGTAAACTTTCCTGTCCCTGCAAAAACTGCAACCAAACACAAATCACATAATTTTATATTATTTAAAAAAATGGATAAAAGAAAATTCCATTAAATCTTAGTCAGATGAAATAATTAATCTGAAATAAAATAATAAATAAATAATTTTATAGTTTTTCTTTATGTGTATATACTGTTCAATTTTTAGCAAATTATAATTTTACATTTTATTATGCTGAAAATTTTGGATAACTACAAAAGAAGTTTAGTTTTTATTCTAGGAGGGGGGTGGTGTCACTCAAAGGGTTAAAGGGATGAAATAGAATTTCATGAAGCGGGCCAGTGATGATGACTGCAAACTAGTAAATTCTTATGCTTACTAGTCCTTGGGACCAGTGGCTTTTTTATGTCAATTCTACTGCTGATCCCGTCTACCAATTTTGCCAAATTATATGTCATTCTAAAATTTTAAGATAGAAAAATTAATTAATTTAAGTTTTAAAAAATTGTAAAGAATAGGGTTACTTTAATGATGACATTCACTTATGGCGTAATGACATAGCAAATATAAAATTTTACTTATTTAGATGATTTCGGACAAAAGAATATTAATAGTTTACGTATTTAAATGCAGAATCATTAAATTAAACTATAAACAAACAGATAATTTTAAGATATTGTATTTGTGAATAAAATTTAAGTTTTTAATGTAATAATTGAATTTATTAAGGGATACAGTAAATATCAGTGATAACGGAAAATTGTAAGGAACCTAATGCTCTTTATTTAGTCAAAAAACATAGACGGATATAACTATAAAATGTATGTAAACATTAGATATAGGCTTGAAGAAAAAAAAATAAAAATTTGCAGTAATTTTAAATAACAAAAGAATGAATAAATTAGTAAAACATTTATAAAAATACAAATAAAATGTCGAATGAAAAGGACATGATGACGTAACAAACATGTTTAATGTCAAGTGAATGTGACATTTACAATCGTCCATTATTGGCATGTAATCTTATAGTTTGGGGATAGTTTTTTGGTCGACGGGATAATTGAGTAGTACCAAAATTAATTAGGGTGAAATGTGTAAGTTATATTTTCAGTAGGTATGTGAAAAGTTTAAAAGCCACCAATGTTTGCAGGTTATTATGATGATAGTTACTCAGTTTTGCTTAAAATATGTATTCAATTTAGTAGATAAGATAAAGCTCATTGTTGGCTGCATTATACTGTAGAAATTTTTTTCTTCTTTTTTTTAAAGATGTTTTAATATATTTTAGGATATATTGACTGCTTCTGTTATTATTTTTCTTTTTAAGATTGTTTAAATGCGCTGTAACATCAGGCACATGGCTTTATTTAGCCAACTTTCGACCTTTTTATGTTTTATTTATTTATTTTTTTTTTTTTTTTTTAAGAAGAATATTGGATTTTTGAAAATTAACATTTGTAAAAACTATGATGGTGTATTATAAGTGCTTTTTGTATTTTAAAAAATTGTTTTAAAAATGTCAAAATACATAAAGTTTATTAAACAACCTATGTTTCAGATTCTGTACAATGTATAAAAGAATATGCAAAAAAGATTAATGGTATAATCAGTAAACATCGATCCTAAATTTGATCAAAACATATTAGAAAAAAATCTATATCTTGCCAGATGCTTTCCATCAATGCTTAGCTATCCACCTTCTGTAACAATCGAAAAGACTTTTGATCTAATGATGATTTTGGCCAACATTTATAAAAATTTTTAATGATTTATGTGTAATTATTCAGATTAACATATTAGCTGTAGTTAGCTAACAAAATAAAGTGTTTAGCATGATCCCTCAGTTTAATTGCATAATGATTGATGCATATATAATTAATATTTTAATTGAATAGATGATGATCGCTGAGTCTTAGTTGTTAAAATATTATTTTTTTTTCCTTAAACTTGGTACCCAAAGTATACTCTTTCCATTTTTAAATTAACCCTTAACTAGAGTTCTAAAATGTACTAGGAAATGTGTGGTCTCTTTTTAGGCACTGCTCTATATCTGTTTATGAATTCAGTGTTTTTTTTATTATTATTATTATTTATTTCAATATTATTATAGATTAGCATGAAATTATGCAGGTACATACTACTTTAAACATTCAACTTACAACAGAAAAAAAAATCATTTTTCAGAGAAATAAATTTTTGTACTGAAAACATTTCTAGAATAAGTTGTTTTCATTCTACTTCAAAAAATCTTCATAATGCAGTCCCTGCGACTGGACTTTAAAAAAAAATACATTTCTTCTCATCCAAAATCTGTGTATAATTTCCGTGCTATGATATTGATATTTAGTTATAAAAAGCAGTGTTTTTCTTCTATTATATTTCTTTCTCCCCCCCCCCCCTTTTTTTTTTAGATGGGGAATTTTTATTTAATTCAAACTGATTATTTTCCCCCCTATATGTTATAATTTCTGAGCCAAATTTCTGAGTTATAAATATAATGTATCCAATGACTGTGTGTAATTTTCATGCTAAAATGTTGATATTTAATTGTAAAAATCAAGGTTTTACATGTGACTATTTATTTATTTGTTTTTCACATCAAAATCCTAAGTGAAAATTTTTGATTTTCAAAATAAGTATTTCACCTCTAAATCCGATTATACCCGAGCAATTATACCGATTTTATTATACCGAGAGCTCGATTATACCCAAGCACCCCACCAGTGGCCGAGAAGTTCTGCTCTCGAAGCTGGTAGATGGGAAGTGCTGGGTTCAAACCCAATCGCGCCTGTCGGCCTAACTGTTTGGAGTTTTCATGGTTTTCTTTGAACCTTGGATTTCCATGCGCAAATACGGGTTAGGTTCCCTTAGAAAGACCCCCCCCCCATGGAGGGCACTCTCCCATCGGGCCTATATTGTATTTTTATAATCAAAATGTCATTATGTTAATACCCCGGAAAACTGTGCAAAAAAAAAACAAAAATCAGTGTGGTTTATGCCATAATTTGGACCGATTATACCTGAACCAAATTGATACTTCATCATACTTAATACAAATAATTTCATAAAATGAAATTATTTGTTAATTACTCTAATTATTTTTGTAAAAAGATCTTTTTTATCGATGTAATAAGTCAATTTTACTGGACTTATTTTTTGAAAACTTTGCATTACTGTAAAATGTTTCTTCAAAATTTAGTATTTTAAAGGTTAAAAAAAACATGTTAATTAGTCAATAAAAAATTATGGTACTACTTGATTATCCTGTCAACCAATTTCACCAAATTATATGCAAATGGAAGATTGTTACCATTGTAAAATTTTAAGTTAGAAAAATTAACGAATTTATATAAAAAAATCTCTAAAGAGTAGGGTTACTTTAATTATGATGTTCATTTATCACGTAGCGACACACCAAATATAAAATTTGATTTGTTCAGATGATTTTGAACAAAGGAATACTACGAAAAGTTTGTGTTTAAATGCAGAATTATTAAATTAAACCAATTGCATTTGTGAATAAAATGTTATTTTAAAAGTAATAATCGAATTAATTAAGGGACATAATAAAAGCCAATGATAATGGAAGATAGTAAGAAACTTAATGCTTTTTATTTAGTCAAACAATGTAGAGAGATATAACTATAAAATGTAGATAAACATTAGATATAGGCTTGATGGATAAATATTTGTGGCGTTAATCGAAATTAATCTGTTATATTTTTTCTCTTTTAATATCATGGAGTAATTGTTTACTGACATAATTTTTATTTTAAATAACAAAAGAACAAATAAATTCGCAAAACATTCATAAAAATACAAATAAAATGTCAAATTAAAAAGACTTGATGATGTAACAAACACATTTAATGTGTTCACATTTACGATCATCCATTATTGGCATTTAATCTTATAGTTTGGTGATAGTTTTTTGATCGACGGGATAATCAAGTAGTTACCAAAATTACTAATTTCATACTTATATTAAATGTATTTTATGCAAATATATTTCTCTTACTATTTTGAATATTGATACATTTTTTCATTGTATTCATGATTTTTTTTCTCCTTTAATCAAGAATTCCACAATGAAGATGAAATGTTAGAGTACTATTCAAATTACTCTTCAAGAACACTTTCTGCAATTGTGTTTCACAATGAATTTGAGAATGCTACAGCTAATAAAGCAAATATTTCTTATACTGTAAGTATTTTAGAATTATAATGCTTTTTGAAAAAGTAATTTTATCATCTTAGTTTTAACCAGGAGTGCTATTTGGGGGAAGCTAGGGTTGCCTAGCGGAATTTGATTTTCTACAATGTATTACCGTAATTTCGGACCTATAATCTGCCGATAATCTGCTGAAAAAGTGAAAAATTTTGTGATGTAGATAATCGGCTGCCGCGGATTCTGATTTTTTATTTCACTTTTAGAAAAAAAAAAAAAAAAAATTTTTAGCATCGTTCTTAGTTTGGTTTGCTACTTTCCCAATTGATGGCAGCAGCACACAATTACTTAATCTGGCTGCCAGCTTTGCACACTTGGTACTCATTACGTGCATGCTCTGTAACAAGTAAGCTTACATAAGAAAGAAAGAACAGGATTTTTGAACATTAAGTGCTTTTTGCCGCCATCGCCATTTCTTTAGTGATAGCATCATTGTATCTTTGAAACATGCCTTGCAAAAAACATACAAGTTATGCCGTCAAATTCAAACTAAAAGTTGTAGAAAATGCAGAAAAGATGGAAAACAGCAGCAGCAGGCTGTGAATTTAATATTGATGGATTCAATATTCGATTCAATAAAATCGATTATATTCAATTCGCTAATAGTACGGATTATAGGACGGTGCGGATTTTCTGCTAACTTTTTTTTGCTGAAAAGAAAAATTGCATATGCGGATTATGCGCCGCCACAGATTATAGGACAGAAATTACAGTAATATATTCTCCAATGCATTAAAAATAACTTGTCAGATTTAACTAAAATAGAAACATAAACTGAACGCTTTAAAAACATAAATTAATAGTTATTAATAATATTTGCTAAATCCTTACTATTTCAACAAGCTGAATGGCAGGGCTGTAGGATTGGGTTTCCTTCAGAAAAAATAAGTTTCTTCCAGGAGGGTGGGAGAAAAAAATGGAAGAAACTGACAGAAAACTAAAATTAAGGTGCAAAATTAAGATGCATTGATTACATAAGTTTTAAAAACATAACAAAATAATATGAAATAGTGTTATTATTGTAATAAAATATTTGTATTAGGAATATGATTTATTTTATTAATGAACATTAAAAAAAGAAATTTTCAATAGATGTTAGCTAAATTGGACCCAGAAACAACTTTTTTCTTTCTTTCCCAAACCCTTCCTTCTAAGAGCGTCTTGTTTTTACTACCTACTAGGGATGCACCGAATAGGGGTTTTTGCCGAATACCGAATATTCGGCTTGTCGAATACTTTTGTATTTCAAAGTTTAAAGGCATTAAAATATTAAATTTTAAAACAATTTTGCATAATATTTAAAACGGAAGTTCTTATTCTAATAAACAAGAGCTTTTTTCTAGTAAACGTTATGCTGAAAAAAATCTGCTTTGAGTTATTTATGAAGAGGAAACTTATAAAACTTTTTTAATTAATAAAATTTTAAATTTCATGACTTCTTTTGAGAATTAAAACAAATGAATAAAATTTTTTTAAATCCTAAAACAAACATTTTAAAATCAAAGAGAAACTGTGGAAAAATTGGAAGAAAAATTGTACAGAATCATATATTATTTGTTTGTCAGGAAGAGACTAAAGTAAAAGTAAATAAATAATATAATCTATTCAAATTTAATATAGTGGCCACTGAGCAAGAATAACTGTTCTACTCCCTTTGATTAAGCAAGGAACTTTTTAAATACATCCTAGATCGGAGATTGTAAACGTTGTTCTTAAAATCTTAGCAAGAAACAGATATTTACTGGACAATATTCAAGAACTTGCATTTGTACATAATTAATTCCTATGAAAATCCTTGTGATTGGTTAATTTTCTTAAATAATACTTAACAAACAGCAAATAAACAATGTAAAAACATTCTCTTTTATTTAAATATTATTTTGTTTCTAATTATTCTGAATATCTTTATAAGTTGACTGTTAAACGTAGAACTTTTATAAGGTTTTTAAAAAATATGTTTTAAAAGTTTTTTTTAAGAATTTGGTTCGGCCAAATATTTCAATATTTGGCCAAACTGAATATTCGGTAGCATGGCCAAATACCGAATAGATACCAAATATTCGGTGCATCCCTACTACCCACCTTCATTATTTTATTCTCTCCTATAGTTAAAACTCTTGTGTCAAAAAACTGGAAGAAACTAATGTATTGAATCACAAACATTCTTACTAGGGAAGTGAAAGAAGTGCTGCACACCGATTTTGACACAAGAGATATCATTGTGAAAGGTCTCATTATGGGGAATAAAAAACTCAATGAAACTACCCATTGCAAATTAGTCATTTTCGTGATATCTGACAATGTGTTTATTTATTACAATGTATTTATGCTGTTACATTTGTCAAATCGTTAAATATATAATTTTTACTATTAAATGGCTTCCTGTTAACTTAATTATGTTACTTATGTTTAGAAATTAACATGCAAAAAAAAAAAAAAAAAAAAAAAAACTTGGTGAAAAGAAATGAAGAGAAGTTAATGGCTGTAAATGCAGGGCTGCCATGGGCGACTACTTTTATATTCTATTCACACCACTATTTTTGAAAAAAATAATTTTGTAGTACATTTTTCTTGCACATGTTGTAAAACTACATGTGAAAGAATTTAATAAGAGAAAGTGGGGTGAGATGAATTAAAAAATAGCCCCCAATGGTAGCCTTATAAATGTATTGCTTTGTGTGCTGTGTGTGTGTTTGTTGATGCTGGAAATTGGTAGCTTTCACTGGTGGATGTAGTCTGCTATAGAAGTGTGCAGGAAGCCATTTAGCACCAAAAATTATAAATTTCACAACATAACAAATGTTATAGCATAAATACATTATAATAAATAAACAAATTGTGTGACATAAATTGTCAAATATCTCAAAAATGGCTGATTTGCAATGGGTAGTTCCATTGCATTTTTTACTCTGCACGACAAGATCTTTCCAACGATATCACTCTTGTCAAAATCGGTGCATAACACTTTTTACACTTTTCTAGTTAGTGTTCGAGAAAGGGAAATTACTCTTTTCTTGGCTTCTTAAAAGTTTGGAAAAATAAATAAAATGTGATGGGCAGAGGTCAAACTTTTATTTTGTTGTATAATATTGCGCTGTGGTAAAGAATGTGATGATATCTTTTAATACTGTCTGTAGTTATTATGTTAAGTAATATACAGTGCACAGAAATTCTTACATTTGACTATAATAATATCAGTATTTTTGAATAGCATTCTTTGCTTTATTTAATCACAGAAATTTTGTCATTATATTCAAAGATTACTATTAAAGAGTATGGATATTATTGTAAACAAAAACAAGCACCTCTATGCACCCTGTAAATATAAGCTAAATAAAATTGATGTATAACTCTAACACTTTTTTTAATGTTTAATTTTGTTACAATTTTTCTAGTTGCATAATGAAAAGTGTTATTTTAATGTAATAACCTAAGTGAAAGACTGGTGTAATAATAAATTTAGTATACATGATTACATTTTTTAAATCATTATTAAATTTACTTAAGGTTATCTATAAGAAAATACATTGAACTACATCATAAATTTTAAAAACTATTTCTTCCACTAGTGGCAAATGTAGTAAATTATTTAAAAAACCAATTCTTCCACTAGTGGAAGAAACGTATTTCTTTGCGCTGTTTGTTTTTTCACTTTGGAAGAACACAAGATAGCAGTGTGGAGAGGGAAGGTGGGAGGTATGTATATTTGCCATAAAAACCCTCAAAACTGTTTCATCAAAATCCTCATCTTATTTTACTCTTTATTCTATCACTCAATTTATTGCTTTTTATTTTTTTATAATAAAATCGCATAGTAATTATTTAAAAAGATTTTAAAACTTTCAAAATTATCTGGTAATAGTTTGATTTTTTCAAACTAAATTGAATATGTGCTTGCACTTGGACATTATTGTGAGGATTATTAACTACAAACAAGAATTTTTTTTATTGCATGTTATTAGCTATATCATTTTGTAAAAATAAATGAACTGTAAAAATATAGCTTTATCAGAAAGAATGCATTTGATAATTAAAACATCTGCAACTTTTGTATGCATAACTCATCTATTCTGCTTGAAAAAATTATGTAAAATAAAATAGCAATATTGCTGTAAATGTAGTATTTTATAGCCACCAATAGGTTAAATAAAATCATTTAAAACCAGCTAAAGTGCTACTTAAACACATCGATCATTTTTTTGAAGAGCCTTTGTGTATGTATATTATCAAATCTTCATTTTTCATTTCTATAGACAGCTGATTCGAAAAATGTTAGAAAGTCTTTGTAACAGTCAAGATTTGAACACAGATTTTATCATAATAGATGACTTTTAAATAACTTTTTCTCAATTCATCCCATTTAATGTCAGTTCTACCGGGTTACTGTTACCCGGTAGAACAGTACCGGGTAACAGTAACCCGGTACTGTTACCCGGTTTATTAAGCGCTGGGTTTTTGCTGGCAGAAAGTGGTTATAACTGGTTTTAACTTGTAGAAACTGGCATAAACACATTTCATGTACATTTTATTTTGAATAAATAACAAATAAAATATTGTGAACAGTTTTAATTAAAAATTAAATAAATTAATATTAGAAAAATCAGTAATATAACAGATAAAATTCTTGTTATAATATGGTTGTGTAATTTTATATATAAGTATAAGTATATATTAAGTATAAGCATTATATATATTATACATATTTAGAATATTTTAAAATCTCAGTTTAAAAATCAAAATAGAAAACTATATCCAATACTTATTTTAAATTAAACACTGAAAAGAAAATAATCAATACTTGCTCAAAATACTGTTCTGTAATTTAACATAACAATTTAATAATAATTGTAAAAAATCTCTCTCATAGAAATATTATAGTAATATGTGGGCTGTTAAGAAACAGTCTAGGTTCATAAAGATTAGCAAAATTAGTCCTATGCTATGGTATGCGCCATGGAAAAGTAATAATAGTATATTAGAATGGTAATTTTGTTCTTTCAATATTGTAAAATAATTGTTCAAGATATTTCCTTAAATAATTTTCTCTCTGTACAGGCCCGTAGCCAGGTGGGGGCCAGGTCGGGCTTTGCCCGACCTGGAAAATGTTTTGCCCGACCTAGCGCATTCCGATAACAACATTAAATTTCTAGTTTTCCACCACTTCTTGTCCAACCTAGAATGAAGCTCGACATTCTGATCATTTTTTCACTCAGTATTTCCCTTTAAAAAAATTTATGTAATACAACATCAAATTTTCATTTTTCCATGCCAGACCTTGCCCTCTACCCCTAAATTTCCTTTCTAGACTGGAAACAAAAATAGTAAAATTTCATCTATAAAGCTTTTTTTCTCTCCCTCTTTAACAGACCTGTCGAAAATTGCTCCATTGTGCATGCCTCGCTTTTTCACTTTGTAGAAATTATCCCATACCGCTTCAACAACAAATCGGGTTTACCTTAATCCCTAAAGCTTGCTTTCTTTATACAATTGTCATCATACGTAATTTATCGTTAGGAGGCGGGGTTGAAACCAAAGGCTTCTGAAACTAATCCTGAAGCAGCCCACAATACTGTTTCCTTAACTTTAATTTGCTGTACATGACAGTTAAATGCTTCTTTCGTGGAAACTTGGTCCGATTACAACAAATTCCAAAGGACATTCCACACCCCTCCCCCCCCAGTGTGAAAATACAAAATAGATAATAGAAGGTCTGTCCCTTCATCTCTTTGACTGTCTCCCATTCCACTGAAATTTTTTTTAAATGTCGCTTCTAAAATAAACCAATCATTATTTCAAATTTAAACAATACAATATGTCAGGTTACTTACGATTTTACAAATCCAAATTTATTACTTACTGACACATTTATAAAGCCATTTTTATTCTTAAATTAAAAAAATGTTACAGATGCTTTTATTAAGAAACAAAGAAACAGAATGCGTTGTTTAATGAAACTGTTCTGCACTTTTTCTTAAAAGCAAATCAGTTTCCAAAGTGATCGTCAAAGTTGCCAATATAAGCCAATTTTTGCTAGGCAACAGCCTGATACAGACCATCATAAGATAGAAATCAATTACAACTCAAAGTGTAATGCATTTATTGAAAAGTGAAAAACGGTATTCGATTCGAATTCCTAATTAAAAGAAATAGATTTTATTTACGTTATGCCCAGGGCCGTAGGAAGGTCTTTTGAGGCCACCCACAAACTTTTTTTTCAGGTCTCCCCCCCTCCCCCCCCTCTAAGATTTTTGAGAAATATCTGTATTTAATTTTGCTATCCGAGTTCTATTTTATAGCAACACCAGCGGAGCTTCACTAGTTGATTTTTTCAAAACGAAACTCAAATTAAACGAATTTACATTTGGGTTGAACTGCTTTCGGCAATGTGTGGTACACCCATTGGGGGCTATGCCGGCTCAGATCTCGAATCAAACAAACGAATTATTGTAAATTTTTATTTCGACCCGGATTAAATTAAAATTTTCAACATTTTGTTCATGGTGTTACAGGAACAGATTTGGTATTCTTACAACATGAATTTAATCAAAGCACTAGCAAAATTTAACTGAGAATTCCCCCATTTAGAAAAAAAGGTAAAAAAATCACCGCAAAATGCAAAAGGATGCCAAAAATTGATAAAGATATTTCGAAGTTCATAGCGAGCTAAATTTACTATATTGTGCTAAAAGATTGAAACCGGATTTTTTATTTATGAATGTTAAAAAAATTACCAGAAACACAGCTAAAAATTCTCGAAAAATTCAAAAATAGCAGAGCACAAAATTTGGCAAAAAAAAAAAAAAAAGGAAGTTTCAAACTGAATTCCCTTTGCAAATGAACTGCCACAAAAAACCTCCAAATATTGCACATAAATAAAAAACTATGGAAGTCTTTTCGTATTCTCTCTCTCTTTTTCAGTTTGACAATGCTATCCGCATGACCCAGACAGATTTTTTTAAAGCAGAAAATACTCATTTATAATAACTTTTTTTCTGTTTTGAACGGTGCCTTTTATTAAAAAAATATATATATTTAGAGATTTACTAATTCCATAAAATTCCTTTGGGATGTCGTTTTCATATTTTTCAGTTTTCTCCAATTTAAAATTGTCACCCACGTGTTCCGGATAGAAATTGAAAAAGAAAGGCTTCAGATAGACAGTACCTTTCTGTGGGAAACGAAGATGGGTTTCTTACTAGATAATGATAAAGACATACAGAGTCTCTCTGTCCTTTTCTTTTTTGGTCTGACCAGATGTTTTTCTGTTCACGACAAGATTTGACAGGAAGGATACCTGTATGCCTTAAATTATGCACATCAAAATAGGGTTTTTTTTAATGAAATTTTTAAATTTAATTTTTTATGCTATCTTTAGTGTTTTTTCGAGTTTCGGGCTTCCCCCCCCCCCCCCCCCACACACACACACACATTCATAAAAGGAATCCATTTTCAATCTATCTTTCCATTTTAGCCAAGTATAGTAAATTAGTCTTCTGCGATTTTTGAATATTTCACGAAGTCTTTTATGTAATTTTTAACTTTCTTTCGCATTCCAACGGGATTTTTTTACATTAGTAAAAGGAGTCAGGTTTCGATCTTTTTTAGCCTCAAGTACAAAATTTTGTCCTCTGCAATTTTTGAATTTTTTGCAAACTTTTTATGCGATTTTAAACGCTTTTCCCGTTTTTAAGCTCCTGTGATTAGAAGAGATTTTTCTCATATTTGAAGAAATTTTCGTCTTTTGAAATTTTCTAGAAATTTTGATCTTTGATTCGCGACTTTTTCGTGTTATGAAGGAAAAAATATTAATGCATAAGTTCAGTTTCTAATTATGAAAAGTACAATGCAACACAGTTGACGGAACACTATTGGTATTTGATTTGATGAAACTGCATCTTTATATTGAAGGATGTTGGGTAATTTTTACGTTAGATTGGTGACTTTCTATACTTTTGCGAAAAATGGGCAAATTAAAGCATTTTTTTGTGTGTGCGTGTGTGTGTTTGAAAGGGAAAAAAACCTCCAGTCCACTGATTTATTTATTTATTTCATTTTATTTTTATTTTTATTTTTATTTTTTTTTGAGAATGTAAAAGGAATCCGGTTTCAATCTTTTATCCCAATATAGTAAATTTTGCCCTGTGCAGCGTTTTATTCGCTTTCCGCCTTTTTTTTTTGTTTTGTTGTTGTTGTTGTTGTTTTTACATTCCTAAAAGGAATAAAGTTTAAGTCCTTTAGTTCAATATAGAAAGTTTATCGTTTGCAATTTCTGATTTTTTTTACAAACCTTTTATGTGATTTTTAGAGTATTTTTTAAAATTCCACATTCAATCTTTTGGCTCGAATAGTCAAATTTTGCTCTCTGCGATTTTTGAATTTTTGTCCAATTTTTGATGCGAGTTATACCCTTTTTTT
Source organism: Maratus speciosus (assembly GCA_963932465.1). Taxonomy (NCBI): domain Eukaryota; kingdom Metazoa; phylum Arthropoda; class Arachnida; order Araneae; family Salticidae; genus Maratus; species Maratus speciosus. The sequence goes on along the minus strand of OZ010793.1, from coordinate 15,672,024 downwards.
CGGGTTTTGCGAAAGACCTTTTGGAAAGTTTTTCTGAATCGAAGAATTATCCAGTAGATTTTGCTGCTGTCATGATTAAGATGAAGGTGGGAAAATAACAAATTGGCTCCTATAGCAAGATGAACGACGATGCTGGAAAATTTAACTTTTACCTGGGGACTATCACTTTATCGGAAGAAAAAATACAATAATTCAAGAATTGTTTGACTCAAGATCAGATTTAGGATATCCCGAACGGGTTTACGCTGCCGAAAGCAGTGGGTCCCCAAGGGCGAACCCCCCCCCCCCTCAAAAAAAGGTTCTCTTTTGGAAAAACCAACCAGCAAAGCAAGCGATGCTCCGCTAGTAGATAAAATAATTACAGCATGATGAAACGTTAAAAAAGAAACAGGTTGAGCGTAAGAGGATAGGTGGCAAAGGCATGGCACACAAATTCCTGCTTATTGGGACCCACACGAGATTAAAAAGCACATTTCTTTTAAACATTTGAATAACAATAATGAGGTTTTAAAGTTTTGAATCTTGGGTTCCAACTTTTCCTCGATTTAATAGGGACCCTAAAAAAGACAATTTTAAAAAGTATTTAGAAATTGCAAAATTTCTTTCATCTGGACACCTTTAAAAAGAATGGTGGCTGTACAAAGAAGCCCATGTCTGTTTTGGTTGAAGAAAGTAATAGTATTAAGCCTGATTGGGACCCCCAACGAGATTAAAAAGCACATTTTTTAAACATTTGAATAAAAAAGTGACAGTTATAAGTTTTGAATCCTGGGTTCCAACTTTTCTCCCTTTCATAGCCCCCCCCCCCCCCCCCCGCAAAAAAAAAGACGATTAAAAAAATTTAGAGCATGCAAATTTTCTTTCATATGGGAGCCTTAAAAAAAATGGTGGATAGAAAGGAAGCACATTATCTGTTTTGGTTGAAGGAAGTAATTGTATTAAGGAAGTTTTGAAGTTCATTGGGACCCCATTGAGATTAAAAAGCATATTTTTTAAACATTTAAATAAAAAATATATGACCTAAAAGTTTTGAATCTTGACTTCCAACATTTCTTTATTTTTACAGGGGCCCGCCAAAAACACAATTAAAAAAAAATTAGAGCCTGCAAAATTTTTTTCATCACCTTTAAAAAGAACGGTGACTATAGAAAGAAAGTACAAATTTTTTGAAGGAAGTAATGGCATTAAGAAAGTTTTGAAACTTATTGGGGGCCTCAATGAGATTAAAAAGCCTTTTTTTTTAAAAACATTTGAATAAAAAATTTGGCCTAAACGTTTTGAATCTTGGGTTCCAACTTTTCCTCACTTTTATAAAAGGCCCTAAAAAAGACAATTAAAAAAGAATTTAGAGCCTGCAAAATTTCTTTCATCTGGGCACCTTTAAAAAGAACGGTGGCTGTAGAAAGAAAGTGCATATCTGTTTTGGTTGAAGGAAGTAATAGTATTAATGAAGTTTTGAACTTTTGGTTTCCCCCCCCCCCCCCCCACACACACACTCAAGACAAATACCATTATATTTTAACAATAGAATTTAAGGTTTCAAAAGCTCTTCCATCTGGGCCCTTTCATAAAGAATAGTGGATATAGAAGGAAAGCGCATATCTGTTTTCTAAATCTGACCAAGATCTTTGACAAAAAATTAATTTGGATAAAACAAATTAAAATGTTATTAAAATACATTAAAAATAATTATAAAAGTTAAAAAACATTATTCGACTCAAAGCTACAATAACTTACTACTGGGCCCCTGACTTTGCTCAGACCCCCCAAATGTGTGTGTGTGTGTGGGGGGGGGGGGGGGGTATGGGAGGCGATTCCTACGGCCCTGGTTATGCCAAATATTTTATTTAACTTTAATACATTTTTATTATGTCTCAGAAGAAACTTTAAAAATTTCGTACTGACTTTAGGAATATCTTATATTTTAAACGAAAAAAAAAAAAAAAAAAAAAAACTCCCTAAAATTGCAATGCATACTTTTGAATAACTACGAATAAGAGATAGAAAAAAAATTGAAGAAAAAATCTGCCACCCCTGGAAAAATCTTTGCCCTACCTGGAAGTATGGTCTAGCTACGGGCCTGTCTCTGTATCTTTTGTGCGTCAATTATTTACTTATATATTTTCACAAACCCCTTTCTTTTTGTATGTAGTAGATAATATTTAAGTTATTGCATTGTATTATTTATTTAAAAATACTCTGAAAAGAGATTTGAGTGATTTGAAAAATGAAATATCATAGAATTTTATAGCTTGTGCTGTTAGGTAAAGCAACAGCACAGTATGCTGTGGACCCAGGTTCGAATCCCGGCCCTGGCTAATTTTTCACTCCTGTTGGGTTATTGTATTAATTGTGTCCAAGTCTGTTCTAATATATATGTACCATTAGTAATTAAATAAATAAATTCAGACGTTAATTTATGTGTGCTGTAATCTATACTCCTATTATAAAGAGGAAAAATTGTTTATTTGTAGGAGGTAAGCTCAGGAACTACCGAACCGATTCCAAAATTAATGGTATCAAAATGATGGTGTTAGTCCAACTTAGAACATAGGCTATATCTTATGTCGGTGCCACTACCCCAAAGGGGGGGCAGGAGCAAAAAACGTTCTAAAAATGCGATTTTTGCGTTACTGAAGGGCCTACAAATATGAAATTTGGAATATTAGTTACTTATAAGATATAAATGATGTCTAAGAACAGTTCTTAAACAATTCGAAATTTAAAAGGGGTGAAAATGCACAAAAAGCGTTCTATAAAACGTTCTAAATGGTTGTTTCTACATAATCTCAGGAAATACCAAACCGATTTCAAAAGTAATGGTATCAAAATGATGGTGTTAGTCCAACTTAGAACATAGGCTATATTTTATGTCAGTGTCACTACCCCAAAGGGGGTGCAGGAGCAAAAAAACGTTCTAAAAATGCGATTTTTGCGTTACTGAAGGGCCTAGAAATATGAAATTTGGAATATTAGTTACTTATAAGATATAAATGATGTCTAAGAACAGTTCTTAAACAATTTGAAATTTAAAAGGGGTGAAAATGCGCAAAAAGGGTTCTAAAAAACGTTCTAAATGGCAGTTTCTACATAATCTCAGGAAATACCAAACCGATTTCAAAAGTAATGGTATCAAAATGATGGTGTTAGTCCAACTTAGAACATAGGATATATTTTATGTCGGTGCCACTACCCCAAAGGGGGTGCAGGTGCAAAAAACGTTCTAAAAATGCAATTTTTGCGTTACTGAAGGGCCTAGAAATATGAAATTTGGAATATTAGTTACTTATAAGACATAAAGGATGTCTAAGAACAGTTCTTAAACAATTCTAAATTTAAAAGGGGTGAAAATGCACAAAAAGAGTTCTAAAAAACGTTCTAAATGGTAGTTTCTACATAATCTCAGGAAATACCAAACCGATTTAAAAAATATTGGTGTCAAAATGATAGTGACAACATTTGCTCCAAGATAGGCTATGTTTTATGTCGGTGCTACTACCCCAAAAGGGGTGTAAGAGCAAAAAACGTTCTAAAAATGCGATTTATGTGTTACTGAAGGGCCTAGAAATATGAAATTTGAAGTATTAGCTACTTATTAGATATAAAGGATTTCTAAGAACAGTTCTTAAACAATTCGAAATTTAAAAGGGGTGAAAATGCACGAAAGCGTTCTAAAAAACGTTCTAAATTGTGATTTCTGCACAGTCTCAGGAAATACCAAACCGATTAAAAAAACTATGGCATCAAAATGAAGGTGAAAACCCTTGCTCCAACATAGGCTATGTTTTATGTCGGTGCCACTAACCCAAAGGGGTGCAGGAGAAAAACGTTCTAAATTGCGGTTTTTGTGTGACGGAAGGGCCTTGAATCGTGAAATTTAGAATGGTAGTTAGTTATAAAATATCAATGATCTCTAAGGACATTTCCTAAAAAAGTCGAAATTTAAAAGGGGGGGGGGGTCAAAATGCGCAAAAAGCGTTGTAAAAAACGTTCTAAATTGCGATTTCTAGCAATCTCAGGAAATACTGAACCGATTTCAAATATAATGGTGTAAAAATGATGGGGACAGATCTTGCTCCAAGATAGGCTATATTTTATATCTGTTTCTACTACCCCAGAGGAGATGCAGGCGCAAAATGAACGAAAAGCGTTCTAAAAACGTTCTAAATGGCGATTTGTCACAAATATCTCAGGAAGAATCAAACTGATTTCAAAAGTAATGGTAATAAATTGATGCTGACAGCCTCTGCTCTAACATAGACGCTATTTTAAGTCGGTATCACTATCACCTAGAAGTTGCATTAGTAAAAAAGCGTTCCAAATTTCGATTTTTGTGATCGGTAGGGGCTAGCAACTTAAAATTGGGCAAGGCGCATATTTATTACATATAAATGATCTTTAAGAACAGTTTCAAAAAAATTGGAAATTTAAAAAGGGGGTGAAAATGCGCGAAAAGCTTTCTAAAAACGTTCTAAATCGCGATTTCTACTCAATCTCAGGAAATTCCAAAGCTATTTCAAAAGTAATGGTTGCAAATCAATGGTGACAGTCCCTGCTATAACATAGGTTATATTTTATGTTGCTGTCACTACCATCTGAGGGTTGCAAAAGCAAAACATGTTCTAATTTGCGTTTTTTGCATAACTGAAGGGTCTAACACTTTGAAGTATGGCATGGTATTTACTTACAAGATGCAAAGTGCTTTCTAAGAACTGTCGAAAGAAAATTTCAAATTTAAAAAGATGAAGTGAGCGAAAAGCGTTATAAATTACAATTTTTATGTAATCTTATCAAATACCAAACCGATTAAAAAAATAATGATGACAAATTGTTGGTGATAGAACCTTCTCAAACATAAGCTATATTTTATGTCTGTGCCACTACCACCAGAGGGTTGCAGTAGCTAAAAACTTTCTAAATTGCAATTTCTGTGATACTGAAAAGGCTAGAAACTTTAAATATGGCATGGTAGTTACTTATAAAATATAAATGCCCTCGAAGGACTGTTGAAAATAAATTCGAATTAAAAAGGGGTGAAGTGAAGGGGAGGTGCGAAAAGCATTCTAAAAAAGTCCTAAATTATGATTTCTACGCAATTTCAGGGAATATAAACCAAATATAAAAGTAATAGTTGCGAATCAATGGTAACAGTCTCTGATCCTACACAGGCTGTATTTTATACCGATGATTCTACCACCTGGGGTTCACAGGAACAACAAACGCTCTAAAAAAGGCCTTTAAAAGCTTTCTAAATTACGTTTCTGTGGAATATTAGGAAATAACAAACCAATTTCAAAATTAATGTTGGCAAATTAATGGTGACAGTTCCTATTTCAACATAGCCCTTTATGTTGAGAGAGGTGGTAGGACTTGGAATTTGACATGATGGTTAATTTTAAGATGTAAGAAGATGGTTTCTAAAAAATTCAAAACTTCAAATGAATACTGAAATGAACGTATTAATTGAGCATAAAAGTTTCAAAATATTTTCTAAATTATTATTTATTTAGTTTTATTTCGTTTTATTAATTTAAGTCTCATTTCTGCCTTATGCAGTGTAACAATGATGTTTAACCAAACTGTGTTTTAAATAGTAATTTTTTTAATTATTCCTAAAAGTAATAAGTACCTTTTAATAAAATAAAATATTACCTTTTAATAAAATAAAAATTTAGTTAGTACCTTTTAATAAAAATTAGACATATAAATATCACTTGGCATATTTCAAATATTACGCGAGCAAAGCCGCGGGGTTTGCTAGTATATATATATTGTGAATCGTTAGAATATAAAATTATTCATCGTTTTTACCGTCATCGTATGCCGTGTGGTTGCTGGCTGCTGATGACGTTCCCTAACGTAGTTTATTAGTGAGAAATTGCCGGCTAGGATATCAACCAGGGTAGCTTAGTGGTAAAGCAATAGCACGGTATGCTGTGGACCCACGTTTGAATCCTGCCTATAGGTGAAAACTGGGAAATTGAGTTAGTAGCCAGTGGCCGGTAGACTCAGTTTCATTAGTGGCCACTTTTTAAAGTTAGTGGCCACTGTAATGTTTCAAACTTTCTTGGCATCTAGATAAACTATAATCGTTGTATATATACATATTTTCTATAAATCAGAGTTTCATACCAGCCAACTATTCATGATAAGAATAGGGACACAGTTGAAATTCAAGAAAATTACTAGATATGAAAATACTGGATACTTTAAAACTACAAAATTGTTATCATATTAATTTTTTTGGAATATATTTTTGGATTATTTGTAAATGTTCATAAACACAATTATCAATCAGATTACTGTTACTTTCTTTACATAAAAAGTTTGTAACTAAATCAAAATTCCAACAACTAGGTGTCTGTATACAAAAAAAAAAAAAAAAAAAAAAGAAAAGAAAAATCAAGCAAAGCACAATAAAATGCTATTTCGATTTTATTTAATAATTAAATGTGTTGTTAACATACCATATGCATTACATACAGTTGAAATCTAAGCTGGTGAGTGTATTTCGCAGGATTAAACAGTATCTCTTGCAGAAAAATAATCTAACTGATCAAACACTTTGAAGATATTGTAATGTCCTTACCCTTTAGGGTCCATTTTTTTTTTTTTTTCAATTTTGAGAACAAAATTACTTTTATTTTAATAATCTTAATTGTAGCTACCCAAATGGATTTACTGATATGATAATAGGTTAAGAGTTTTTGGAGACATTTGGAAAATCTCGTATTACAAGAGGGTTTAACAGATATTACAACTTTAAAATGTTTTTTGTGTTTTACCACACGATTCGTTCAGAAAAGTAACCTATATTTTAAATTTAAAGAGTGAAATATATGTATAAAATAAATTACTAAATGTACAAACATAAATGAACTCATAATAAGAAAAGCATAGCCATATACTATCATTACTATGTGTAGATAGTAACAAAAGTAATTTTTAACACAAAATAATACTTGATGAAAAGACATGTACTATTAGTAGTAAACCAGACCCGAAAGGGTTAAAATCCACTTGCATTTGCATCCAGTGAAAAAAAAAAAGGAATAAATTATTTGAAATACATGTGGAATCAAAGCTGATGAATATATTTTGCATAAAACTATATTTCTTGAAAAAATAATCCAACTGAAGAGCGAGCATGGCAAAAAAATGAAATATTGAAAATACAGCTAAATCGCTGCAATCTGCTTGCATCCGGTTGGAAAAAGAATTAATCAGTTTGCTAATTAGATGTAATCAAAGTACAGATGCATATTTCCATGAAAAAAGTTGTATTTCAGTTGGTGATTGATAACAGATTTTTTATCGCCACTTGGCGAGTGGCGACTATAGTGGCGATCGATGGCCGATATTTTAATCGCCACTTTTACAACTTTAATCGCCACGTGGCAAGTGGCGACCGCTAATTTACACCTGTAATCCTGCCCCCAGCTAATTTTTCATTCCTGTTGGGTTTATTGTATTAATTGTGTTCAAGTCTGTCTTAATATATATGTACCTTTAAAAATTTGAATTACTTTAAATAAAAATAGCAGTATATTCAAATAAGAAATACTTAAGTTTTATAAGTATATTTAATTTAATAAACTATTATTCACAGTTTCTAATGTTTTCCCAATGCATTTAAAAATTTAATAATGTAAGAACTTTTATCATTTAGATCCGTCCTAAAGCTGCAGAAGGTGGAAATTCTGCATTTAAAAATACCTTGAGTAACTGGTTTACAGATCTTACCTTTCCTATGTTTCCTGCATTAGGACCAAGAAATAAAGACTTGGGTTATGGTGGAAGTCCAGGTATAAAAATAAATTACATTTATATAAAAATGTTTACAAATAAATTTAATTTTGCTCATATAATGAATTTGAATACTTAAGGCTGTTCTCAAATCGAAACTGGCTATTTTCTATCAATGTTTAACAGTTTTTTAATAAAAGCTTTCCGATAACATCTTTTCATCTATTCACTTTGGTCCATTGGCTATATCAATGATATTGTATTAGGTGGAAGAATTAAGAACTTGATGTTACCGTCAGTATACGGTACATTTTCGTCCGTATGTGCTCCTGCATTATCAAGCAGAAAGATTGTTTTCTGTGAAAGATTCTTTTTTTTTTTAATGTCCTTTAATTCTGGGTACAAATATATATATATATATATAAAACACTTCTTAAAAATGTCCTGCATCATCTAAACACTTTTCTGATTGTAATAATTGACAGGCAGTGCTTTTATGTTAATATTCTTAAAAGCTCTGGGTTTCTTAGATTTCCCAATCACTTTTTCAAATGAAAACCAAATTTCAAATTAAATGCTTAAAAGGCACAAAGGCCAACATAGTGAAAAAGATTCCATCGCTGGACTCGAACCGCGCTATCAGTAAAGTGCACTGACATTCTACCGACTAAACCACATGGAACGATACCCAGCCTAAAACCTCTCACTATTACATGTTGGCCAGGCTACAAATGCAGCACAAGATGGAATATCTTTTCCGTGAGCCACCGACATGGGGCAAACACGAAACTTATTTAAACCCAGCATTGATTGAAATTATATTAATACTTGGAAATTATTCCAGAGAAAAAATTTCGCCTTGCATAATATTCCATCTTGTGCTGCGACTGTAGCCTTGCCAACATGTAATAGTGAGAGGTTCCAGGCTGGGTATCGTTCCATGTGGTTTAGTCGGTAGAATATCAATGCGCTATACTGATGGCCCGGGTTCGAGTCCCGGCATGGAATCTTTTTCACTATGTTGGCCTTTGTGCCTTTTAGGCATTTAATTTGAAATTCGGTTTTCATTTGAAATTTTGTATGCAAGGCAAAATTTTCTCTCTGGAATAATTTTCAAGTATTAATATAGTTTCCAATCACTGTTGTTGGAAATTGACGACTCCCTTCCACTTGTCAAGTTAACAAAAGAGTTATATGAGTTTTGTTAAGTTTAAAACCAACAGCCCTTTTTTCACAACCTGAATTGGATGTTTCAGTAGAAAGAACTTTCCAGTTCAAGCGAGTCTCATCTCAATTATAAACTTGGTTTTGTGTTAAATCCAAGTTTTTGATTGTCTCCAAAATTTTTTTTTTTTGAATTCTTCAATGCATTCAATACTATTGGCAGTGAGTTTCTCCCCAGTAATAGCCAGTTGTCTATTCCATGATGTGATCATCAAGTTTTCTGTTAATTTCTGCAGCTTTTTCACAATTCATGGGTCCATAAATTGGAATTCCTTAAGTCTGTTTTTAAATGAACCTTTGGTAAAGAGCACAATCTAGTTGTTCATCTTTTGCAGTTTTTATGGTTTTTCTCCCTCCACTGTCTGTGGTTTCTAACTTGTTGTTATATTTTTCTATTTTTCATGAATTTTTCTTTAAATCGTTTGCTGTAGATCGCCCTAAACCATACTGTTTAGACAAATAAGTAGCAGTTTTGCCATTTTTTAAACGTTTAATATTCATCACTTTTTCTTTCAAATTAAGAACAATGTTTTCTTTTTGCCTTCATTGTGTCCTGTTAAAAATCCTGGATGAAAACCAACTGGAATCAAACCTACACTGCAAATATGCAACCTGATTAATGACACCTCTGAAAGAATATGGTCAAACAAGCATACACCGTCGAAAGTAGCTAGACAATCGGTGACATAGCAGCTGACAAAAGGGGAAAACCAAATTCCTTTTATTTCTTCCCCTCACCCACTCTGCATGATTGTTTCAGCAGGAATTCCTAGTTTCTAGCGGCAGTTCGCTGATGTCAGACACACATTCTTCTCAGAATAGCACCGCCTCACTCGGGTTTACTGTGCATGTGAGTTTTCGTTGTTCATTTCTGATTTTCAAAAAAAATTAATAAGGGAAGTTAATAGGGTGATGGATAATCAGAAGTTTACTGTATATACATTTACATACTGAAGCCATTTATCTAGTATTGTATACAAATAAAAATAATTTATACAATGCTTTTTTTTTTTTCCTTAAAAAATGTTTAGGAGTACTCTCAGTTTAATTAAAAAATCATTTTGGGCGATTGTCTTTCAGTGAATTATCCCCAGAATAAGCATTTTTGCTGTCAGAAAATTGTACATAAAATTTAACAAATTGCCTAAATATTTACAATACTTTCAAAATTGGTTTAGCATGAATTTCAAAAAAAATTTTTTTCATTAGATTTACAAAATATTTAGGGGTATGCACTCCTCTAAGCCCCCCCCCCCCCCCCCCCCAAAAAAAAGCCCTTAACATATTTAATTAATCTTAATAAAACAATTTTTTATACATAGAGAAGCAAACACATAAGTTCATGAGTTTTGTTTTCATAGCTTTTTATATCATTTCTCATTTGGCAACCAATTTCACATTCTTAACACTGCTGGTCTATAAGATCTCAAATTCTCCTTGTTAATGTTAAATCTATGTGGGCGTATAATGCATTCATATTTTTAAAATATTCCCAGGGGTCAATCCAGGCAAAATTTGGGGCCTATTTACGGCCCTTTTACAAAAGTCTATTTAATAAAACAGGCCCCTTCACAAAAATGAATTTAAACAGGCCCCTTCACAAAAATGAATTTAAACAGGCCCCTTCACAAAAATGAATTTAAACAGGCCCCTTCACAAAAATGAATTTAAACAGGCCCCTTCACAAAAATGAATTTAAACAGGCCCCTTCACAAAAATGAACTTAAACAGGCCCCTTCACAAAAATCCTTTTTATAAAATAGGCCCCCTATGTAACATTCTTTTTCATAAAAACTGTTTTAAAATGTTTAATTTGTAAGTAAAGCCAGGTCACGAAAATCAAAAACTTTAGCAAGGGGATTTAAAGTTATGTTTTTGTTTATAAATTCTTGGTTTGAATTTGAATAATTGGATTTAAACTTTCGTTAAAAAAAGTTATTTTTCGCAAAAATATAATAAAATTCACAAAAATAACTTCTACTTTTCACAAAATGGGCCCCAAGAAGAAAAATCTGCATCGACCCCTGATTCCCTGAGGAAATTAATATTTTAAACTTCTTCTCTTTTTGTGTACTCTTCTTGAAGGATGTATCTCTTTCCTTTATTGTTAGTTGTCAAAATATTTTTTAACTATATATACTTCATTTTATGTGAAGTGTTAAAATCTTACGCACACTTCACTTACTGACATTACTCAGACACGCCCCCATGTTGTGTGGCAAATGACAAATGTCACTGCACTAGTTGCATTTGCCCTAACATTTTTTATTTGCGGCAACTCAGAGTAATATCAAAAGTAAAAGTATCAGAGTAAAAGTCAATGGGTGGTTTCCGCAGATATTGAAAAATTTTTAGCAGAGCTTTCATTTGGCTGGAGAAGAGAAATATTGTTCCCCGTTTCTTTCTTTTCATAAGAATTGTAGCAGAAGTCACATAATGATTTTTGTTAATATTTTTTTCTAAATAAACCAGGTATCTGTTTAGGAAGAAATTGGGTCCTTTAAAGGACCCTTCACAAAATTTTTCATTTCAAAACAGAACAATTCACAAAATTTTTCATCTCAAAACAGGACCCTTCACAAAATTTTCACTTTAAAAAAAGGACCCTTCGCAAAATTCTTTGTCTTAAAAATAGGCATTTTAAAAAAAAATTCAAGCTCTAAACTAAACCTTTTACAAATTTAATCATTTAAAAGTGAAATCTGATTTGTCATTTTTGCATTAAAGAAAATATATGTATTTTACATACATAAACACATATCTTCTTAAAAACATATAAAAAAGAACCGGAATATATGATTATTTCAAATTCACAAAATTAGGAGTAAATTTTTCACAAATTAAAAAAAAAAAAAAAAAAAAAAAAAATATTTGCTCACAATTTCACAAAAACAGAGCCCTGAGAGAAAAGTCTGGACAGACCCCTGTAACCAGTAAACTAAGCCAATCAATAAATAATAAATAAATAAATAAACGTTTAAAGCCCCAAAACAGTTTATTTCTTGTTGAAAACTTGTTTCGGTAGCCATAGTTTTAAATTAATAACCATCACATCGAAACTAGTTTGCAACAAGAAATAAACTACTTTGGTTCTTTAAACATTGTTTTTTATTTATTTATATTGTACTGCACCAAATAATATCTTATTGTAAGCCAATGTTTGTTTAGAACATGTTATTTTTTTAATTAAAGTTACAAAGAATAGCAATTAAAAAGTCAATTTCTTTTCTAGTTCAACATTCTGTTTAATGACAAAGTGCAAGAATCTTATAATATAAGGCTTATTATAATTTTTAAGACATTATTTTGTAAAAGCTATTGTTTGAACTTAAAAAAAAAAAAAAAAAAGCCTGTTTATATTAATGAAAAAAATTATATTTTCTGCCGTAACTTATCTGTTTTGTATGTTTTTATCAATAAACCAGTATTTTTAGTTTCTCACATTATTCTGTTGTTAAGTGTCTGTGTTCACAAAAAAATTCATAATTTTGTACTCAAATAAATATCTAAAGTAAAAAAGATACGAAGTCAATGGAATTAGGAGCATATTACACCTGCTCTTGAATTGAAACAAAATATTTTAAAGGTGAGATAAAGGTCTTGATTTCACTTGCCCTGAATGCTGAGGAAAGTGCAGGGGTCGCAGCATATAGGGCAAATTCTATTGTTCTTACCAGTATATTTTATGAATAATCCTCATAATACATTCCTATTGCAATTCTTGTAAAAATATCTCTTGAAGATTATTGATAAGAGATACCGGTAAGAACAATAAAATTTGTCCTATATACTGCGACCCCTGAAAGTGTAACCACCTGACTTCAGTTGCTAAAAAAGCCCCAGCTCATAACCATTTTTTAAATTCTGATCTGAGCTGTAGTACCTAATAGGCCGTTAAATGAGGATGTTAAACAAACCTATTTCATTAAGTCTAATTGTAAAGTAGTGGAAAAGATTTAATCAAATTATGCCAAAATGGGATTACATTCGCGTCACTTCATCTTTTGTATTTAAAATGAAAATTCAGATTTTTGTTTAAAAAAAAAAAATGTAAATTTTTTTTAAATAAATCAATTCAGTGATATTCAAGATATCTTGATCACCGATTTTAAAATTTTAATTTTGAGAAAAGTTAATGTAATGTTTGAAGTTACACTTTTGTTTGTAATATTGAAGCTTTAAAACATGCTGTACCTCCTTTAATTTTTATTAAGTCTATAACTATAGAACAAGAACAATACTATAAAAAATTTGGAACTTTTCTGCTATACCACTACCATTGCCGGCAACCATAATAGTTGTCGCCAAATGATACATTTGAAAAAAGTTAATGTTGTTTTCAAAATGATCATTTATAAAACACAACATTTCAAATGTAGAGACTAGAAATCGACCAAAAATTCGGTTTTATTTTCGGTTCAAAATCAGAGTTTCTGTGAAAATGTTGATGCAAATTCGGCTAGACCAAAGCTATCTGTTTTCCAAAAATCTCGCTTCTTCCTTCGAAAATTTTCAACATTGCTCATTGATTTAAGCTGTATCAGCTTAAATGCGACACTCTTTATTAATTGCTATGATCTTCACTGTTTATAATGATCAGTTATGACTAGCTCATGACGTGAGTGCAAATTACAAAGCAAGCAGTGCCTGTATGGCTAAACCTTGAAGATGCTTTTCATGTGCTCATTAAAAGCTGCAGACGTAACAGTAATAGAAAATTTTTAGTTTGAAATCACAGAACTGTTTCGAATACTGTTTGAGAAAGTTCTAGTATAACAGAAGATCATTTACAAAAATCATTATAAAAGATAAATTGAGGTAGGTATACCTAAAACATATTTTAATGAGATGAAATTTGTATCATTAGAAAATCATTGTGCCGTTGATGAATTAATTACATTTTATTTTATATGAAAATAAAAAGGTTTTGTCAGAGGCACAGAAAGCCAACTTTGACAACACTTATAGTTGATTAATAATTATGTATACTTAATAAACACATATAATTAATGAATAATTATATATATTTAATAAATACATATAATTATTGAATAATTATGTATATTTAATAAATATAATTAATGAATAATTATATATATTTAATAAATACGTATAATTAATTAATAATTATGTATATTTGTGTGTATTAATAACTTTAAAAATTTTTTTTGGATATTTTCGTTTTCGGCTGAAATTAGGATGATTACATAAATTCACTTTTGGTCTTAAAAACCTGTTTCAGTTGATCCTTAGTACAAACTTTCATGAGCTATTTTATTGTATCATATAAATATTTACTTAAAGTAAAAGAACAAATCAATGTTATATAATAAAATAAAACTCAGTTTAAGCAGGCATGAAATTGTAAATGTCTCTTATCATTGCAGTAAGCATTTCATTTATTGTCACATGAATTCTATGAAATAGGATTGCAAATAATGTCGTGCAGTGCAGTTGTCTTTTATTATGCCATTTTGTGATGCCCCCTAGTCTCTCAATAGATTGGGTATTATATCCTGTGTTTGGGTTAACAAAATTATATTTGTAATTTACTATGAAATGTTCATTGCTAGCATCTCCCAAAAAATTTTTTTTACACATGATTCCATAGCCATGTGAAACAATTTTATTGCAGCTTCCTCATGACCAGGTAACTGTCAAATGGCAAAATCATTTCATCGTCAGTGAAAAGTATAAGTTATAAATTAATAACAAATATTTTCAATTCGAAAAGTAGCACATTAAGATGTTTTGTGTGGTTATGCTTAAATAATAATAAACAAGAAAGAAAAAAATCATGCGTCAAGCATAGATTATGAAACACTTTCCAATGCATTCAGAATTATGTAACAAAACAGTACCGTTTAATAATTTAAAATATTACGTCCAATTCAGCCATATGGAAATGCATAACACATTTGAAAACCCAATTTCAGCTGTTTTCTTCTACAATCGGAAAATTATCCGCATTCTTTGAGCAGTCCTGTATATGATATATACATGCATGCTAAAATTTAGTTCAGTTAAGATATACATATATATCTCAGTTGAAAATTTTCCTTCAGCAATTTCTGCTAATAAGGATAATGGTATGTGAATTCTTTTGTGCAGCTTTGTATAGGAGGTATAAAATTTATACACAAATCTTAGAATGCAAAAAATTAGTTAAATTTAAAATTGCATGTTGAAATTGAAAATGCACTTCCAGCCATTATGACTCAAAGACACTACTGTAACCGATTTCTTTTGTGTGTCCCTGTAAAGGAACGACAAATGCTATGAATGTCTTATTCTATCGTCATCCTCTTGTAGTGAAATTCAGTGATTTATATCAGTTTCAATACATTTGAAATAGCGTCATCTCATTAAAATACTCTGCAAATAATTTTTTCCCCCTATACCATAATGTAATGGAATTATTTTGAGTGCCCCTGTCAATGAACTATTAATCCCACACACTTCATATACAATACCAAACATGCCTTGTTGACTCTAAATAACGTTTATCAAATGCATGAAAATTCGAGTATTTTTACAGGAGTTAGAGTGTTGACAGATGAACCGAATGCATAAACACTTTTCAACTTTGTTGGAAAGTGTTAAAAAAAGATTCACATTCAATAAATAGCGAGTCACAATGTCTGAGACGTTTTGCAGTGAAAAACCTTTGCACAGTCGGAGTTGATATAAATGGCACATTAGCAACCATTTTGACATGGTGTTGGTGTAACAGAAAAGTACCAAAAATTTTAATACTTCTTCTGTTATCTGTTTCTAAAGATAGTTATAGTTTCTCTTTTACTTCAATTTTAATCTGGATTTACTATTTCTTTATGTTTAATGCTGATTTTTCTTATCTTATTGTTAAAAGAACTTAAATTTGCTATAAAACGACCAAAAAGTTGCAAATTTTTAAGAAAGTAATAATTTATTGAATTATGTAAAACCCAAATGCATTATTTTTCAAATTTTAAGCATATTTTTATTTATATATGAGAATGCTATTTTGGATATGAAACTATTATCATATATTAAAAATGAAAAATAATTACTTATTTATAGGTTATATGTCTCAGGGATTTTTACCCGTTCAGCACAGTATCGCTATGAATACTATAAGTTATATGTTATCTGATCTGAGAAAAGATGTCACAAATTTAAGTACAAATGTTGAAATGAACCGATATCCATATCCCACCTACATTGATGATAAATTTATTGTGGCTCTGCAGCTTTTCTTCCCGATGATCATATGCTTCAGTTTTATATATCCAGCAGTTAATATTGTGAAGAATCTGGTGATAGAGAAAGAAAAGCGAATAAAGGTAAGTTTTACCATTTTTTTTTTTTTAAAGAGATCAAATATTTGGGCTACATTGTTGTTTGGCAAAAGCAATATTCATTTCTGTTTCAGAAATTTTTATTATAATTTATATTTGTCATTATTTTTAGAATTTATATTGATATTTTAGCTAGCCTTTCAAAGGAATTTGTCTACTTAAAGATCAGTATTGTTATTTTCCCTGTTTTAAGTATAGTTAATGTTTATTATGATGACCTTTGTTCTACAAAAAAGGCCCATTGTAATGCTAATGCTATAATGGAAGTTTTTAAAAAGAGTATGTGTATATTTTTATATTACATCAAAATTTTAAAAGAATTGCATATGGATCTGGATTTCAAAATATTATTTGCTTAATTCTAACTAAAATAATTTGTTTGCATAAATATATATACATATAGTTTACGAGGACGTGAGTTTCAAAACTCATCTTATCCAGAAAATCAAATTTTGGGAAATCTCGAAAAACTTCTGACTGCGTTCTTTGATTTCATTATAAACCAACATTTTACAATGCCAGAAATACACTATAAAACTAGTTTTTTTTTTTTTTTTTTTTAAGATTGTAGTATTTTTTTTTTATGCAGGTTCATCAATAGAATAGATTGATAGAAAAAACTTGATTTTTAAAAATTTTAGATAAGGCGAGTTTTGAAACTCGCGTCCTCATATGTACATTATAAAGGACAGACATGTCTGTGTGTAACTTTGACGTCATTTTGACATTGCAAACTATTAATTTAACTTTTATTGCAATTTTTTTAAGCTTCTAAATATTGCACTTTGTCAATTTTTACATTCTCGAATAGGAAAAGAAACGTATTTTCAAATGCAATTTGTTTGATAACTGTATCACAATTGACACAATTTTTATTTCTTTAAAAAAAATTTTCAATCATGAATTTTTTTCAAATCTATCTCAATCATGTGCAGACGAACATTTTTTTCTTATTCAATACTTGTTTAACAGATAAAAATATTTATCTTCCTTTTGCTGTCAAAATTTGGCCAAATCTGGATAAAAAATAAGGCAGATGAACGTAAAATTACTTTTACTTATTTTTTCTGGTTTAAATACTATTGCGCCATTGTTCTTTTCCGATTCAATCATTCGCAATAAGTTTTCCCTTCTAAAACAACAACTTTTTACTTTCTTCTATCTTTACAAGAAGAAAGTATTTGATTCGTGAAAATTTTCGACTTCCGGTTTTCGACGGATTTATATGTTTTAGTGGTCAGAGATTCCGAAAAACATGTTTTTACAAAATGTCTGTCTGTATGTGACACAAATTTTGTGGGCACTCTATCTTAAGAACTAACGCACGAAATCTAATAAAAGCTTATATTCAAGTAGCCACTAATATAAATTGGTGCTGATTAGTTTTTGGTGTAAATTGCCCAACAGGTGGCGCTGCTATGCTGCATTTTTCGCGATTTCTGCTATAGCTCTATCTCAAGAACTAATGCACAGATTTTCATCAAACTTCATATTTAGTTAGTCCTTGATATGAATTGATGCTGGTATCGTTTTAGTGTAAATTGTCCAAAAGTTGGCACTGCTATGCTGCATTTTGCAGGATTTACACGATTTTCACAATAGCTCTATCTCAAGAAATAATGCACAGATTTTCATCAAACTTCAGATTCAGTTAGCCCTTGACATGAATTGACGTTTTATACATTTTGGTGTAAATCGCTCAACAGGTGGCGCTGCTCTGCTGCATTTTTTGTGAATTCCGCAATAGTTCTATCACAAGAACTCATGCTTGGATTTTCAACAAACTTCAGATTCAGGTATACCTTGATATGAATTAGTGCTGTGTATGTTTTGGTGCAAATCGCTCAACAGGTGGCGCTGCTATGCTGCATTTTTCAGAATTTCCACTATAGCTCTATCTCAATAACTAATGCACGAATTTTCATCAAACTTCAGATTCAGGTATACCTTGATACAAATTAGAGCTGTTTATGTTTTTATGTAAATCGCTCAACAGGTGGCACTGCTATGCTACATTTTTCAGAAATTCCGCTACAGCTCTATCTCAGGAACTAATGCACAAATTTTCATCAAACTTCAAATTCAGATATACTTTGATATGAATTGGTGCTAAATTCATGTAATTTCTTGTACTATTTAAATACTTTAATTGAC
Organism: Maratus speciosus; assembly: GCA_963932465.1. Taxonomy (NCBI): domain Eukaryota; kingdom Metazoa; phylum Arthropoda; class Arachnida; order Araneae; family Salticidae; genus Maratus; species Maratus speciosus. Next base: position 15,653,560 of record OZ010793.1, on the reverse strand, counting down.
GTGATTTATATAGAAGAAAGTTTTGTGATGGCCACAACATAGTAGTTGGTTATGTGATGGCAAATTGCTACCATCTTGATTTCAGAATGATGAATCCATGCAGAGTGTGAATGTCATGAAATGATGTTCTTCAAAATTTCCTGTTGCCACTCTCACAAATTCTTGTTTTAAAACCCGCTTCGTGAGTTGATCATGGTCATGATGCTAGATGCTGCTGCATAGCAATGAAAACGGGTACACGACATTTCGGTCCCGCTGTTTCGGTCCCGAGACATTTTGGTCCCTGGCCATTTCGGTCCGGAGACATTTCGGTCCCTGGCCATTTCGGTTCCGAGACATTTCGGTCCCTGGCCATTTCGGTCCCGAGACATTTCGGTCCCTGGCCATTTCGGTCCCTGGCCATTTCGGTCCCGAGACATTTCGGTCCCTGGCCATTTCGGTCCTTAGCCATTTCGGTCCCTTGTCATTCCAGTGCCCACCACCTTATAACTTGTATTCTAATTGTCGTGGGCCGCCAAACGTTGTAATTTAAACATTATTTGGGACCTTTTTAAATATTTTAACACCCCCCACCCCCCCAAATTAAAAAAAAGCTGAATATAACACTCCGATAAATTTAAATTTTTATAACTCGTGATAATGAAATCACAGCGAGCTGAAAATTTGTTTGATTGAACAATGTGATATAATTTTACAGGGGACATTGTCTTTTTATTATTATTATTATTTAACAAAATGGATTTTTTAAGCTTTATTGTTTGTTATTAATATTAGGTATTTTATATATACTATAAACTGCCATAGATGATTTTTTGGTTGTTTTCATACGTTTTTTAGAACCTTTAAATTATCATCATTAATTAAATAATTTAAAAAACTGTTCTTATTTTTTCTCCTTCTTACAATTAGATTAATAATAAATGTCTTCAATAATTCAACTGGACACTTATAAGCTATTGTAGGTAAATATTTCCTCAAATCATTCTTCTACACCCTCTCCTCTAATAATTCAGAAATGAGATATATTTATTGAAGCAAAAATATTTAATTTTTCTTATTACTTTTATAATACAAAGTTATAATTTTGTTTTCATAAGTTACTTTACATTTATAAACATTGGGAAAACAATAGTGATTTGGTAATTAGGTGTGCCAGGAAAAATATTTTGTTGTCAGAAAACTCCACCCACCGCTTCATTTTTTAAAAAATAATTATTGGTTGCATTTTTAACAGTCTTCTCACCCATTGCAGACGATTTTTGTGAACTAATTTTATTGAAACTGGGCCTATTTCTTTGTAATAAGATGATTATTTTTTATTTTATGTAATAGTGTAAGTATTATTTTAATTAATTTTATTTTCAATTTTTAACTGACAAAACTAAGGTTTTTAGGTGCGTTCGTAATTATATAAATACGTAGCACCTATAGTCGTCGTTCAGTCCGTCTGTCTGTCCGCATATAACAGAGCAAAAACAACCCAACCGAATGGTCTGAAATTTTAAATATATGATTGTTGCATAATTTTGTCGAGCCATTTCACATTTTATGGATATCGGATGCATAGTTTAATTACAGGGACTGTCAAAAGTTTTTCATTACATTGCGGCCAATGGGAAAAATTATTGCAAGTGCATTTTAATGATGTTACAGCCTTCCGAATGGTCTGAAATTTTAAATATATAATTGTTGCAAAATTTTGTCGAGCCATTTCAAATTTTATGAAAATCGGATGTATAATTTTTACAGGGACAGTCAAAAAATTTCCGTTACATTACGGCCAATGGGAAAAAATTATTGCAAGTGCATTTTAATGATGTTACAGCCTTCCGAGTGGTCTGAAATTTTAAATATATAATTGTTACAAAATTTTGTCGAGCCATTTCAAATTTTATGAAAATCGGTGTATAGTTTAATTACAGAGACAGTCAAAAGTTTTGCATTACATTACAGGGAATGGGAAAAAATTATTGCAAGTGCATTTTAATGATGTCACAGGCTATGCACTCATGAAGTGCAAAAAAAAATATACATTCAGTACAATATGGGGTGCAAAAAATAATTATAAAACTAGTTATAGTACGAACGCACCTCATTTGCCACGTTTGACGAGCAATTTCCAACTTGTTTGTATTTGTCGTTTATTTATTGATTTTTAATATTACCCTTTTCCTCCCACTTTCCCAGAAAAAAAAATTAATATTTTTTTATTTTAGTTTTATTATTAATTATATTAATAGTTTTAAATTTCGGTGACTTTAAATATAAAATAAATAAACATGTAAAAGATAAATTTCAGTTTATAACTACTATATGATAAATTGAATATAAAATGTATTATGTATTGAGTTTATTTTAAAGTAAAAAAATGTAATGTATATTAATAATGTTATTAATTTAATAAATTAAGGATACATTAAATAAAAAATATATTTAATAAAATATTAATTTAATTTTTATACTAAAAGTCCTAACTTTTTTGAGAATTAATTAATAGCAATTATTAGTAGCAATTATTAATAGCACTTAAAGTTTTTATTCAAAAGTTTTAATTTATAATTTCCAAAAAATAATATAGGAATTTTCTGAAAAATCAGTCAAAAACATAAAGTCTAAGTAATAATTAATTAATTAATTAAACATAATAATAATAATATTAATAATAATAATAATAATAATGCAACATTGTACAAATACGTAAAAATACCTTTTAACAGTGTTAGGTGATATTATGCAGATTTTAATTTTTTAAGTACAGTTATAATTTACAATTCGCAAAAAGTAAGAAATTATTAATTAATTATAATTAAAGAGCAAAAATAATATTATAAGCTAACTAATAAATGAATAAACAACATGTTTATCTTCAGAACCCTTATCACTTTTATACATCCTAATGAAGTTAATAACGTTATAATAACCGAAAATTAAAAAAATATATATATATTTGCATTTACCCTATAAAAACTATTATGTAGTTCATCTAATAGTTTTTAAACAAGCAATTGATAAATTGGTTATCTAAACAATTAATAATTAAAATAATTTTGAATTGATAAATACGTTTAATAAAAACAATTTAATTTTTGAATTTTTTTTTTACTTAACAATATAACTATGAGTGTTTTCAACTTGTCGTGCAAGTTAAATTCATGCTGTATCAAATTTATTGCAAACTAACGGCAAACAAGTAATCAAAAATACTCCAAACTTACTGCAAAGTAGTAATCTTTCCATATCACACTATAAGTTTAACCCCTTCGAAGGGGTCAATAGACCTGATCAGGTCTATTGATGCGAAAGCGCCGTCAGAAGGCGCATGCATATTATTAGGTTTTATCACCATAAACAAGTTTAGGTAATATTTGTACTTTTCATTTCGAGCATTTTTTGGTATTTAATAAGTATAGCGTTTAGAAAAAACGGTGCCTACCGAATAAAATTTCTGCAATTTCTGCGTATGTGCTGATTCTCATTGTTGTTGAGTCTCTCAACAGAGGGATTTTTTGCTTTCGTCACACTTTCGTGAATTAAAGACAGTCTTGCCATCAGTTTCACAACAAACTACTCATGCAAGTGGGCGATGGTATACCTTGCGGGGGATTTGCTGCGAATTTCTCAATTCAAATTTGTCACGGCAAGATAATATCAGAAAAAATCAAACTTTCTGCTAATGTTCATGCTATCTGGGTTACCTCAAAAATTTTCATGAAGAGCGCGGCTGATCGCATGAACGGCTCATGCGATTGACACTTATGTGAAATCATTATCCAATATCTATTACAGGACAAATTCTTAATTCAATGGCAAGAAATTAAACATGAAAATTGCTGTTTTACACTTAACCCCTTGGCCCTAACTTTATTGTAGGCAAATGTTATGTAATATGAAACTTGATTTAACCCATTCGCTGCCAAAACTAAGAATTTTCAAATTTTTTGTTGAAGGTCGTTTGCCAGCACAAATTCAGAAAGATAAATTTCGCTTTACTAATACAGCGAAATTTCTGCCAATAAATGAGGCAATTTTTTTAATTCTAAAATAGTGGTGACAAAGTAATTAATACATTAAAGACACGAGTATACTCGTGGATGACAGCAAATGGGTTAATTAAATGTTGTAGTCAGTCAGTAATGTCAGTATGCTCTCAGATTTTTACATCATAATGAATCTTTTTCACTGGTAAATATTAATGTAACTTGAATGTATTATTAGTTGCAGTTATAGAGATTGGTCTTATATTTTTTCTCCATGCTTTTTTTTTTTTTTTAATTAAGAAATTAAATAAGGATATACCTAAATTCTTAAAGTTACTCGAAATACTTCTATTATACATACACAATCAAGACAAGATTGCAAGGGACTGGTAAAAAGCTCCATTTTAGACAGGCTTCCATGTTAAGAAGTGTAATTAATTATGCTTCTAAGATACACTACCTCAATAAGATCTATTGTTGGTTTCGCAGGGATTCTGAAACTCTTCCGTTTGAGACAGGAATCCGTTATAGAAAGATTCCGCTTTCACAGGTTTCACTATGTTTCACTAAAGAAGGGTGTAAATCCCCTTTTCAGACAGGTTTTCAGCAAATTTAATTGTATCGCAATTAATATTAAGACCATGTAACGCTTACGTTAAAGACAGATTCTGTTATAGACAATTACTATTTTGACAAGTTTTATTCTATTCATATGATATAAATAAGTATATTTATATAAATACACAAAACTTTTAAAAATGGAACATGCCTATAACGGAGTTCTGTCTTAAACATAAATGCTCCATAGTGCTACGGAAAAGAATACTATACAAATACACCAAATAACACGGAAACCTGTGTAAAACAGAATTTTTCACCAATATTTACAATTTCATCTTGACAGGTTTTACTATATATATATAACATGAAGGGAAAATTCTGGACCCTTCCCGTCCCCCAAAACGAAATCCTGGCTACGCCACTGCATGTCGTCCCGGTTTTTTTAAGCCATTAAAGATGAAAAATGCCGTGTGGCCACAAAAAAGCGCCGGCTGACTAGAACAAAGAGAGCGCGAGTAGAATAATTCTTCTATCTGGATCTTTATTTAGCATAATCAAATGGGGGAATCCAGGACATCTACACTTGACATATATATATACATGTATAATATTCTTTTGAATGAATAACATATAGATATCAAGAAAAGCCAAATATAAGCCAAATATGTTTTCTAAATTTGCAAATTTCTTCATTGTGATATATTTATAAAATTTCTTAATTTAAAATGAAAATTAACGTAAAAGTGATTCACTATACATTACTATTTTGAGATTTTATGTTATTTTTTTTGTATTTTCATTTTTATTTTTTATTTGTCATATTAAAACATGTAGGCTGCTTTAATTCTAAGTATATAAGTCAAATAAATAACAAAGAAATATTTGAAATACAGAATTAATTTTAAATACGAAAAGAATATTTTATGACAATAGAAATTTTAAAATTTTGATTTATGTTTATTGTGCTCGTAGTTTTTGAATGTAATAAGCATATAAAAGTCTTAAATATATTAAAAAGGATTTGTAATTGTTGCAAACCACTTCACCGTCGACAGGTATGGGGAAAAAGTGCTTTTATCCCCGAGTTATCTCGGGGCAAACGGTGAAGTGGTTCAAAATTAAAAATATTTTTAAACTTGTCATTCGACACCGGTAGAAATAGCGGTAATATTATTGTTACATGTAAAAAGATTAATGCAAACTTTTAAATAGTTTTTTAAAAAATAGTAAATTAAAATAATTATTAAAATAAATTGAAAGTTCTAGTCTGTTCCGGTGCAGAATTTAAAAAATGATGTGTCTTTATCACAATTCCATGTTAAGAACCCCCTTTTTAAAAAATATGTAAAATGCAATACATTTAAAATTGATGCACCGTTAAATAATAGGATAAAATAAAGATTTGTAAAAATATTTGCAGATTTTTTCATTATTAATCACATAGTGTGCAAATTATATACAATTGAATATGTGCATTTTGGCATGGGCATTTGCATATGAAAATTAAAGCTCGACTTATAAATATTTTTAAATTGTCTGGACTTTATATTTATGATAGACTAAAATATGAGGAGCTTCTATAAAGAATCCACAGAACTCTCCCTTCCCCCACTCCTGAAAACGATTACTTCTACCATATAAAATTTCCATGGGGTGCTACAATTTGAATGCGAGTTATAAGTGTTTGCGGTTTTCGGGCCCTTATATTCGGTTATACTAAAATTTCAAGGGTTCAGTTTAAAAATCTTATAATGTACCTCCTTTTTTAAAGATTACGTTTACCGTACAAAATATAAGTGTGATTACGATAATTACAGAGAGAGTTATAAATGTTTTAATTTATCAGGACCTTATACTTAAGATACACTAAAATATATAAAAAGTCAACAGAGCCCCCCCCCCCCCTGCCTTATAAAGCGATTATGATTATCATACGAAATTTGTGTGGGCTGCGACAATTTTGATCTGTGTTATAAGTGTTTGCGTTTTCGAGTCCTTATATTCGAGTTATACTAAAATTTAGGGAGTTCAGTTAAAAAATTTGATAATGTCCCTCCTTTTATAAAGATTACGTTTACCATACAAAATATGAGTGTTTTGCGATAATTATAGATCGAGTTATAAATGTCTTAATTTATCAGACCCTTATACTTGTGATACACTAAAATATAGAAAATGTCAATTCCCCCCCCCCCCTTGTTTTTAAAATGATTACCATACGAAATTTGTGTGTGTTTACTAAAATTTTAAAGCCTTTATTTAAAAAACTCTACAATGTCCCCTATAAAATTGTCACCTATTTCAAGTGCACAAAATTCAGCTTGCTAAAGAAGGGACTGAAATGTCTCGGGACCGAAATGTCTTGGGACTGAATTGTCTCGGGACCGAATTCTCTCGAGACCGAAATGTCTTGGGACCGAAATGTCTCGGGACCGAAATGTCTCGGGACCGAAATGTCTTGGGACCGAAATGTCTTGGGACCGAATTCTCTCGAGACCGAAATGTCTTGGGACCGAAATGTCTCGGGACCGAAATGTCTCGGGACCGAAATGTCTCGGGACCGAATTGTCTCGGGACCGAAATGTCTCAGGACCGAAATGTCTTGGGACCGAATTGTCTCGGGACCGAAATGTCTTGGGACCGAAATGTATTGGGACCGAATTGTCTCGGGACCGAAATGTCTTGGGACCGAAATGGCGGGACCGAAGTGTCGGGACCGAAACGTCCTGCTTCCATGAAAAGAATCTGTGGTTCTGATCAGTGTGTGGTATTTCTCTGTTCAATTTAAGACATTGCTTTTGCTGGGGCTCGATTTTCAGGTTGGAGGCCTGAAGTCTACAGCATGTTGAATAGAACAGCTCGTTTTGTCTTCTTCGGCTTCTCATCACAATTCTTCAACTTCAATCAATATCTTCATAATTTAATGTAACAACCTTTTCATATTTTTCCCTTGGTGCCTCCAGGCCCTGATTAATATCAAGTCATTGGGAGTTCAAGTTGGGGGACCAAGGACTTCCACTTGGTCCACTTGTACCTGGGGACCAAGTGGCCCAGGTACACGGGGCATGTGTGCCGAGCCCACATTTTCAGGGGGCCCTAAAGTTCATTTTATACACTCTTTGAGGATACAAAATAATGCAAATTTCCACTCATAGATCATTAAAAAAAAAAAAAAAAAAAATTCCCATTGATGTTTAATATAAGCTAAACTATCTCAGTGTTGTGTACTAATGACTATGAGATAAATGTAACCTTCAGAACTCTAAGATGAACAGATATTACATCAAAGATATTTCATTCATTACCTTAGGTTTAGAGTTTTTCTTTCTCTAAATAGCATATAGTGCAGAAGATTTTACCTTCATATAATTTTTAGTGCATTTTTACACGTTTCTATAATATATTCTTCTTTTCCTGTGTCTATAATATATTCTTCTTTTCATAGAATTTTTTAAAATTTTAAACAGCACATAAAGTTGTTTATCATATTTGTAATATGATTTTCTTGAGAAAGGGGCCCCCGAAATCGCCTGTGTTCTCTGGGTCTCACATAAAATTGATCAGGCCCTGGAAACCTCTTCATAGAAGTATCGATACAAGTTCTTAATTTCCTTTATGAAATTGCTGAGTACAATGTTGATCTAAAGTTGCAACAAAAGCAACCGACAGAGCCATCTATCGTGACTCCAGATCTCATGGAATTCATTACCTAAAGTAGTGTCATCATAAAATATAAATACTACTTCAAAAAGCCTTCTAGTATATAAATTTGTTTAATGTTATAACTTTTAGCCTCTTCTTTTTCTTAATGATCATTAAATCATCATAGTTTTTTATCAGTTTTCTCTAATACAAAGTATTTGTTTTATTTCATTTGCAGGAAGCGATGAAAATGATGGGTTTAAGTCGATGGCTGCATTGGATGGCATGGTATTTCAAGTACTTCATATTTCTCTGCATATCGTGCGGAATCATGACACTTCTGCTATGTGTGAAGTTTGATCAGAATATTGCTGTCATCAATTCGAGTGACCCATCTGTAATATTTGTTTGGCTTCTTCTGTATACTACAAACACCATATCATTTTGCTTCCTCGTGAGCACCATGTTTTCTAAAGGTTATTATTCGTTTCATCTTTTTTTTTAAACTTAGATTTCTTTTGTTCTGTATGTGTCATAAATAAATGAATTTATGTATTTTCATTAAATAATAGAAGAAAAAATAACATGTTTTTTTTTTTAGTACATTGAATAATCTTAATAATTAGTTGCTAAAAGTGCACTTGAAATAATTAGGTTATCTATAATTAGCTTGATTTTATTATTATTATAACTTGAAATAATTAGCGTATATTATCTTAAATCACATTGTAACATCTACATTGTAACATCTGAAGTGAGAAAATTTTTTTTAGGGTGATTTTTTTACACACATTTTCTTTTTTAACATTCCATTTCCTCCAACTAAGCATGATGGGTTAGCTGGTAAAGTGGTGTCATAGCTTGATTAAAAAATGCTATTTTTGAAATTTGAAGATTTTCTCTGAGGTTTTATTAGAAATAATCTCATTGAATTAATACCAAAGTTATTTCTGATATATATATATTTAATCACTTCAACATTTGCATCAAGATAAATCAGGAGTAAAAGCACTGTTTCCCTATGCCTACTGCATGTGAAGCAGTTAATGGATTAGCCAGTAGTAAATCTTCTGATTTCAAGATCAAAACAAAAGAAGTTTATTTTAATTTTTCAAAATGTTGTCTTCAATTCCAGTGTCTTCTCTTTTTTTGTGTGTGTGTGTGTGTCCCACAGATCAAATGAAACCTTTTTATTTTACTTTCTCGGTGAAATAAAAAACTGTAAATCACTTGACTTGTTGCTTAAAGAAAAAAATAATACATAGCCTAAAATAAAATTTTATATGATCTTTATAATGGAAAAAAATTTCAACGATCTCTCTTTTTAAAATGGCATCAAATTAATTTTTATCACATATCTCTAAAATAAATTGCTTTGTTGAACAGTTTTTCATTTAGAACAATGTCAGACGGGCATCCTTTTTGCTGCTTTTTTGCTTAAGTATTATCCATTCACAATGCTATAGCATTGTGAATTGATAATACTTAAGGGTTTTAATGTCTTTAAGTCTCTTAATAAAGGGTCTTAATTAAGGTTCTTAACTATTGGTCTTAATGTTATTGTTGTTTCAGCATACCAGCAAAGTTTGCAATTGAAAACGAAGTTCTCTTATAAAGTCTATTTTAAAGCATGAAATCAAATATTCCTATTACAATTATTCCTTTGACAGGCTCTTTAAATTTGAAAAAGATTTACTTTAGAAACTTCAGAAAGTATTCCAAATGCTATGATGAAAGAAAATTATGAGACTTGCATGGCAATTGGCAGTGATACTTAAATTTACCAAGAAATTTACAAAGAAATACAAAACAAAGATGATGATCAGGAAGATTACAACAGTAAATTTATTGAAAACCCATCTACAAATGCAAAATTGAGAAACAAGTTGAAAATTATAAAATGAAGTGTACAACATTATTTGGAGGATTTAAAGAAATGATATGAGTATGAACGATTCATTAGTGATCTCTTAAGTGACAACCCGGTAGCAGAAAGTTCAAGACGGGAGACGGGCGTCACAGATTTTCTTTTCTCTTTTGCAGATTCTTTTTCTTCGAACCTTAATTTTTCTTTATATTTTCTTTAGTTCTTTATTACTTAATACAAAAACTTAAGATTATTATTAATAAAAATTTATAGGTAAGTGATTGTTTGATTAATTAATGCTTCAGTTGTAAAAATATTTTACCTGCACTTTATTTCTTGTCCCTGAAATATCTGTCGCAGACACTTGGAGAATTTTCTGCTACTGGGAGTGACAACATTTTTTTGTACTTTTCCATTATCCTGTCCACCACTCTTCATAAAAAAAAAACTATCGCCAAGCTATATGATTTAATGCCAAAAGTGCATTACACGTGTTTCTGATGTCAATAATTTTTAATTCTATGTTTATCTGTATTTTTAATGATGTTTTACTGATTTATTAAATATTTCATTAATTAAAGTAACAGCAACACCATGATATTAAAAGAGAAAAAACATTGAAAAAATGTTGTGTTGCACAGTTACGTACAATAGATCAGCTTCAACTGATGTTACAAACATTTATCATCTGAGAGGGACAATTAAGAAAAATAATATAAATAAATAAATATCCAAGATTTTATTTTCTGTTTTCATTAATATATTGTAAAATTTGATGTTTAAAGTTACTGATAATTGACACTTTAGTGAGTGAAGCTTTTCCAAATTTCTTGTTTTTTAAGATTCTAATGGCAACATTCTTCCATTTGTTTATTGGGTGTTACAACCTGGCAATACTTTTTTCTTTATTATTCAAGAAATATTGCTGAATTCCTTTAATAAATGTTTTCTACTTTAAAAAAAATTATAGCATCAAGAGCAAGTTATCATTTTCTTAGTAATGCCCATGTTGCTATTGGGTATTTTTCCTAAATCACTTTTTTTTATCAATCAGATACTGTTATCAAAAGCATTTGATCTTGATGTGGTTGCATTGCCGATATTTACTGTAATTATAACTTCCTTTTATGTACAGTATAACTTCAAAAATCCAGCATTCAGAAATCCGGCATCAAAATCACCTTGCCCTTCCTTTTTCTTTTTTTTTTTTTTTTTTTTTTTTGCACTTTCAAGTTATGGGAGAAGAAAAATAGCAATTCTTTATGAATTAAAAACTTCAAGATCGAAAGTAAAAATGCCAAAAAAGAATATTTGACTTTTTTTTTTTTTTCATTTGTCAGAGGCGATTATTTTTTGAAAAAATTTTTTGGGAGCTGCACCATTGCTTAGCAAAGAGAACAACTTTGGTGAATACATAGCACAATAGTATATGGCTATATGAATTTTTGGCAACGGCGATATCAATGATGAGGTAGGACTTCAGACTTTCACATTTCCCGTGAAAAGACTGCAATTTATGAGCTGATTGAACAAGCAAAATCTTAAAATGCTATGCATTAAGTGTCAAAAAAAGTGATATAGATGATTGGCTAAGCATTGAAGAAAATGCATCAAGAGCGAACAATTTAACGGACAGCGAGATCGCTGATATATAGAACCGGCCGAAGAAAAGATGTCACTAGAAAAATGCATAAATTTGACTGGAGAATTAATATATGCTATAGAGAAATAAGACTGTATTTCCGAAACATGCAATTTTCATTTGCATAAAATACAAATATATATATATATATATATTAAAGAATGGCCAAAAATATTGAAGCAAACAAAGTTGACATCAATGTTTCTGAAATTACAAGAGAAGATATAATTTCACTCTTTATTAGATTTTTTTTCTGTAACATAGCAAATATTAATTTAATTAATTTTTTTTTATATTTAATTCTCTTTTTCTTACATAATTATCACTTATAATAAATTAAATTGTGGCTAAAGGCACCATTAAGAATATAGTACTACTTTTGATATTCCCAGTTACTACTTTTAACATTCTTTAAAAATCCGGCATAGTCTCAGCCCCGATGATGCTGGATTTCTGAAGTTATACTGTATATGTTTTGTTTGTTTTTTTTTGTTATTTTTGAATTTACTATTTTTATAATTATTGTTATTTTAAATGGAATTATAGTATTAGCAATCACAATTTAATTAAATTTTTGAATTGGCTTTGAAAATTTTGAAAATGGCTTTGCGACTTTAATGAAATAAATATAATTTGTGATATATTATTATATTATTTGTGATGTCAACATCCCTTTTTCTATGCACATGCCAAACACACAACGATGAATGAGTGATCATTCGAAAGGTTTTTGAACAAGATTCTGAAATAGTACACTCACATTTTGTTAAAATATGTTGTTTGATAAAAAAAATTGCAGTTACAGTAAACTCTCGACTATCCGGCCTAATGTGGCAGCAGGGTAAACCGGATAGCAAAAATGCCGGATAGGTCGGAGTTCTATAAATATTTACTCACTTCCTGTCCCTCCCCCCATTATATTAAAAACACATGTTACACATTTCAAGATAAATTTTATATATACAGTTTCAAAATAAGTAAAACATTAACGTAAAATGGAAGCCTAATTCTCAAAAAAATGAGTAAATATTATTTTACGGTTTATTAATAAATGATTTCACAAATATGAAAAGTTAATGCATAAGATAAAAGAGTCAAAACTTAGTTTTTGAAAAAGTCCTTGCTAGATAGCTGCTTCTTCCTGTTAGCCCTCTCCAGCGACCCTCTTCGTTTATCATCCATTTCATTGATCTTCAATAAATAAACACACAGCACACCAAATGACTATACAAAAGTGTTGGGTTTAAAGGCGAGCGAACATTTTTTATGTGCAATATACCTGCGCACTGCCAGTCTTTTCTCCCGCCACACTCAGTCTGCGTGCGAATGGTAGAAGAGTGTAGACGTAAAAATTATTACGAAAAAGTAATCTGTGTGAGAAATTTATCTTTAAATTAATTGTTATGTGTTTGTGCAGTGTTTTCGTTTAATAAACTATTTGTTCTGTCAACATCCACGGACTTAGTGATAATTAATATTAGTGAAAGAACAACAAAATGGTTGCAGTTCGCGGTTGACATTCTAAATCGAAATTAGTTTTGTTAAAAGAAACCATGGACAAGTTAAACGTCCCCGAATTAAACAGAACTAATTATTTTATATGGAGTCTAAAAATAAAAGCTGCTTTAAGCCTTAAAAGGTTGGATGCATTCATATCCGAAGTAAAAGCAGAAGGACTGAGTGAAAAGGATTCCACCGAATGGGACCAAAAAAGTAGCAATGCCGTCGCTTACATAAAGCTATCATTATCTGATGAACAGGCACTACAGTTCGCAGCTGAAGAAAATGCAAAATTATTATGGGAAAAAATAAGATCGACTTTTACCGGTCAAGCAGAAGATAGAAGAATAGATGCCGGCAACCAGTTAAAGAATTTAGAAATAAAGTCAAATGAATCTGCAAATGATTATATAGCCAGAGCTCGAGGCATCTCAACAAAATGTCAAACACTTGGATTGGCTATAACAGATAGAGAATGTGTATTCTACACGGTACAAGGACTGAAAGGAAAGTTCTCGAAAGTAAGAGATATATTAAAAACTCAACGTGAGAAAAGTATGGATGAAGTACTGGAAATTCTACGGGAAGAAGAACTGACGAATACCGCTCGTTCTGAAGGGACCACCACTGAAGTATTCTACTCCAGGAAAAACAAAAGTCCGAGACTTTGTTACATTTGCAAACGTCCAAATCACATAGCCAGGGATTGTTTTTACAGGAATAATATTTCAAGAAATGACAGGTCCAATGGAAATCGACAAAGAAGAAAAACGCACCACGATGTAAATTATCCAGTTAAGGACAGAAACAATTCGGTACTTACTATTTCATCGGAACAATGTGAACTATGTGATAATATATGGTTATTAGACAGCGGGGCTAGCTCGCATATGTGTAAAGATAAAATATGGTTCAGGAATCTAATTCCTGAAGAAAAGGATATCCATCAAGCAGGTAAAAATTCCAAAATAATTTCGAAGGGTACAGGTACGGTATCATGTAATACGGTAAGTAAAAATGATTCTATACATTTAACAATAAACAATGTTAGTTTTGTACCAGATTTGAGATATAATTTATTATCTGTTACTGCTTTAATGGATAAAGGTTGTAGAATTATTTCTGAAAGTAACTGTGTGCTAATTTTTGACAAGTATAATAAATTTCTAACTAAAGCATTTAAAAATGATAATCGATTAGAGATTAAACTTCAACCTGCCTATAATTCTAAGTGTAATTTTACTGATAAGAGTGCTAGTAATTATGAACTGTGGCATAACAGATTGTGTCATTTAAATTCAAAATATATGTTAAAAATGAAAGAGTATATAGATCTTAAAGATGTAAATGTGTCTGATTTTAAGTGTGATACATGTGACATAAGTAAAATAACCAGGAAAAGTCATCCGAATATTGATATTGACCAAAGTTCTGATATTATGCAGTTGTTTCATTTGGATTTATGTGGCCCGATACAACCTGAGTCACTTGATGGGGCAAAATATTTCATGATACTAGTGGATGATTTTTCTGGAATGTATTTTACTTATTTCCTCAAAAGTAAAAATGAAGTATTTGATGTATTTTATAAATTTAAAGCTAAATATGAAAATCTTATGTGTAAAAGAATTAAAAAAGTGAGAAGTGACAATGGGCTCGAATTCGTAAATACGGAATTTGACAATTATCTTGCTAATTCAGGTATTTTTCATGAAAAAACTGTCCCATATAACAGCGAAAGCAATGGAAAGGCTGAAAGAGCAAATTCTATTATCGAGTAGAGTTCTATTAGAAAGGGCTAGGTCTTTATTGTATGAAAGTGAACTTCCCACCAATTTAAGGCAGAAGCTATCAATTGTAGTACACAGGTATCTAATATAACGCCGCGTAAAGGAAAAAAAAAAATCCCCTTAGAAATTTGGACAGGTAAAAAGCCCAATTTAAATTATGTAAGAAAATTTGGTTGTTTAGCTTATTTTCATATTCCTAAAACAATGAGAAATAAATTCGATGTATCAGGAAGAAGTGGAATTATGTTAGGATATGCTACAGATAGGAGGGGATATCGTATTTATGATGTAAAAAATAAGAAAGTGATTGAGGAACGTTCTGTTAAGTTCAATGAAACTATAGAAGGAAGTAAATATTTTGGATTAAGTAAATTTTCCGAGTGTTGGAATATTGAACCGCTAATAAATAAAAATTTTCTGGAAGAGAATGAAATTCATGAAAATCAAAAGAATAAATCTCTCAATTTAGAAATTTCTGACACAAGCGAAATAAAAAAACAGTTGCGCAACCCCATTAACAGAACATAATTTTTCCCCGGCTATACATGAAGGCACGGGGAAAAGGAATCGAAACAACAAAATAAAAGACCAAAGTGAAAATATGACTGAAGTTCGAAGGTCAGAAAGATTGAAAAGTAAATATTCGTCAGCTAATTTAACTGATAATGTCCCTAGTAATTATTTAGAGGCAATAAATAGCGTGAGTTCACATGATTGGGAAATAGCTATGAAAAATGAATTGGATTCTTTAATTAAGTATAATGTTTGGGAAATCATTGATATGCCGGAAAAAACAAAATTGATTAAAAGTAAATGGGTCTATGCTTTAAAAGAGGGCGACAATAAGGAAATAAAATATAAAGCTAGATTAGTGGCAGCTGGATTTAATCAAATTAAAAACAAAGATTATACTGAATCGTATTCACCTGTTGTAAATATTGAGTCATTTAGATTATTAATTGCACTTGCAGCTAAATTAAATTTGATTGTTAAGTTTTTTGATGTAAAAACAGCATATTTATACAGTGATTTGGAAGAAACTTTATATATGTCACCACCACCTGGATATGAAAAACTGATAGGGGTTAATAAAGTTTGTAAACTGAAAAAGAGTATTTATGGATTACCCCAATCAGGTAGAAATTGGTATTTAAAAATAAAAGAGGAACTCGCTAATATTGGATTAAATCAATTAGCTTCTGATAACTGTGTATTCATTAAAGTTGAAAATGATAACATTTTTATATTATGTATGTATATGGATGATTTAGCTATCTTTTGTAATAATCAAACAATGTATGAAAATATTGTTTCTAAAATTAAAAATGTATTTGAATTGTACGAAAATAAGAATTCTAAATTTTTAGGTATAGAAATTGAAAAACATGAAAAAGGTATAAGTTTGTCACAAGTTGAATATATTGAATCATTGTTGGTAAAACATAATTTAGAAAATTGTAAATCTGTGAAAACACCTATTGTTAAAGGTGAAGATAAAAGTTTTCCTCCAACAAATGAATTGTTTGACATAACTATGTATCAGGAAATTATTGGTGAACTTTTATATTTAGCCAATAGAACACGTCTTGATATATCATTTGTCACAACTTATTTGTCTGAATTTAATCACAAACCAGAGAAAAGGCATTACATTTTGGCTAAAAGAGTATTAAGGTATTTAAAAGGTACAAAAGACAAAAAATTATTTTACAGCAACGAATTTGGGTATTTAAATAGTAGTTCAGATGCTAGTTGGGGAAATGGAGAAAATGGAAGGTCTTTTTCAGGAGGAGTTGTATTGTTAGGAAAGTCATTAGTATCTTGGAAATGTCGTAAACAAAAAAGTGTTAGTCTTTCTACATGTGAAGCAGAATTATTTTCTATTTCAGAAATTTGTAAGGATGTAATATGGACTGTAAACTTATTGTCTGAGTTAAATTGTAACCAATTTATAAAAGATGCCATAATTTTAAGCACTGATAGCCAAGCAGCAATACAGTGGATTAAATGTACAAAATCCTCAAATAAATCTAGGCACATGAACTTAAGATTTCATTTTGTCAGGGATTTATTGTCAGAAGGTATTATTTCATTGGAATATGTTCAAGGTGAACATATTATTTTTGATTTCCTTACTAAAGGTGTAAATGAGGATAAGTTGTTATATTCTATGGAAAGTATTTCACTATTATGATATGTGTAATTATTGTATGTAATTTGTGTGTAATTTTTGTATGTATATGTATTTTTTGGAATTGTTTAAAGAGAAAAAAAAAAATGTATCTCTCGCAGGAGGGGTGTGTTGGGTTTAAAGGCGAGCGAACATTTTTTATGCTCAATATACCTGTGCACTGCCAGTCTTTTCTCCCGCCACACTCAGTCTGCGTGCGAACGGTAGAAGAGTGTAGACGTAAAAATTATTCTGTGTGAAGTTGTTACGAAAAAGTAATCTGTGTGAGAAATTTATCTTTAAATTAATTGTTATGTGTTTGTGCAGTGTTTTCGTTTAATAAACTATTTGTTCTGTTAACATCCACGGACTTTGTGATAATTAATATTAGTGAAAGAACAACAAAAAGTAAGTAAGATAAGTGGAAAATAACATCCACACTTGTTAACATCTGCTGCACAACTGACGAAATAGGTTATCAAGCCTTAACCCCCCTCCCTTCCTGTCTATCTCTGCTATTGCATTCTGCAATTCCTTCTTGCTCCTTCCTGTCGTGAGTTAGCACTTTCCTATGGACAAGAACTTGGCTGCTTGCGACATTCCGCATTTTTTTCCTGGGCCGGATAGTCGGGAGTTTACTGTAGTTAAAAATTAATGAAAAAAAGTATCTGCAAATAATTTAGAAGAGTGCAGTGCAATAGCCTCACAGGTGTCTATTGATTAGTTGATAATGTAATTAATTTGGTTAGTTAAAATTTTGATTTATCTCTTGATTATTTTGGATGACTAACTAGAGATTTTAATTACTGTTTCACATTGTATGCATATGTACATGCATAATTTTTATTCTGTTTTGTGTGTGTGTGTGTGTGTGTTCTTTCTTGTTCTTAACTCATGTAGTTAAAGAATATAAAATATAGTAGCTTGTCTCTGTATTATATTCATACATGTCCTGGACCTTTTGTCCAACTCTACAGGATTCCTTTTACTAATGTAGAAATAAAAAACATTAAAATATAAAAAATTAAATTTTAAAATATTGTTATGATTGTGATAAAAAAAATTTTTAACCATTTAAAAAAAAAAATGTATTCCTCTATTAAAATATCTGCTTTAGTATTATCTTTTTTTTTTTTTTTTTTTTTTTTAGTATTGCAAATGCTTTCCTGGATGAAAGAAAGAGCGGGGTGGGGTGGGGTGGAGGGTAGATTAGATTGTTGTTTTGTTTTGTTTTTTTGATAAATAAGCAGGTCTGAAATTTGGAATCGCCGAGGTCCGAAGGATTATGGATTTCAGACTTTGTACTGTATTTGCTTACTTTTATTTCATCAAAATTTAATTTTCTTTTTTAAAAGCAAGAAAGCACATTTAAGTTTAAAATATAGCTTAATTAATGATAAAAGATTCTGAAAAGATTGTCATTTTCTTGTTTGTTGAAAGCTTCCTGATAATCTTTTTAACACTGAGCCAATACTGAGTCTGTGAAGTGTGCAACATGGCTTGTACTGGTTAAAAAAAAAAAGATTTTTAAACTTTACCTTAGAAAAGTATTACATTATAGTTATTCAATTAAATAATCTTCAACTCCATAAAATATATTTTCTAGGTCAGTTGATAAAGCTAATAAATTAATTATCAGAATCAATTAATATGCATATAAGAAACTTTGGTACTTACATATTATGTGGGCCAGGTCATATTCACTGATAAACAATGATGCTGAAAGTATTAATCACAGTAATGCACCCCCCTCTTCCTTTTTTTTTTTTTTTTTTTTTTAGCTTTCTTCATTTTAACCGCATGTGCATAGCTAATATTATGTGCAGTTGATATTATATAGTGGAAGCATTTATATACGTATAACATGATATATCATATATATAAATATAGTATATATACATTACATAATGTTTATATTATATTCATTCTGATGGCCATAGCAAACTTCTAAAAGTAAAACTGTCATCGTTAATATCGTTTATTTCTAAAAGCTGTGAACCTTAACCTTCTATTGCCGGCTATAGAAGTTAAAAATCGCAGTCTCTGAGTACGGCAATATCGTGGAATTTTTTCCCCCACATTGGAGTGACCATTTCTTCGGGAACCTTTGTCTGAAAGCGGGGAGAAGGGTTGGGTTCCAGGGTTGCTGTATAATTCTTGGAAGTATTGAGCAGGTTGTTACTTGCGCCAATTATCCCCATTTTGGTTCGCTTTCATTCTTATATTTAAAATGAGTGCTAGAGTGCGAGGAAAGAATTAGTATATATGAATCATTAGGAAATAACATTTTAATAATTTTCCTGATCATCATTCTTAGATACAGTCAGTAAAATAGATGAACTGGCATTACAAACTTATCGGGGATTTGACAAATCAACTAAAATGAAATATATGTACATTATTTTAACATTTTATATAAAAAAATACTAATAAAAATAATATTAATATATAAACACAATCAAATATGATATAATATAATATTAAACCCTAAAAGTTTTTTTTTTTTTTTTTTTTTTAGCTGATTAGATGGTGTGTAGTTAATTCTAAAATTCAGATTTTTCGGGGGGGGGGGGGGGGGGAAGTAAACATTACTGACTATGGGCATATATTGCTTACAAGTTTTGCTTTAACTAAATTGTATACTAGTTTAACTATATCTTAGTATGTAATAACTAAAATTCGTTTGTGAATAAATAAGTTCATACACAAAAATAAAAAATAATAAAAATAATTATGTTACATTATAAGAGAAAAAAAATCATAAAAACAAAGTTACAATCTATGAAAACGAACTGAAATTGATATCAAGTGTACTAATGTCTTGGAGTATATGGGCTGCATAGCATTTATTTTTACCGTTTTTACAGACACACAGCGGGAAAAAAGGATTTAGTTACCAGGAGCGCCAACTTTTAAAAAATATTTGGTGGGCTCTAACATTTTTTATAAAACAACAAACACAGTACAGGGGTACAGGATATTTTGGGATATTTTTTCTTTTGCTTTGTTTTTGATAGCCGATTGTTTATTTATTGTTACTAAACAGTCCCACTTAGCACAGGATATCTTTTTAATACAGAGTTGTAAATATGTTAAATTTTTTATGATGGGGAAAACTTAAATTTTGTAGGATGGGAGTTTGTAATTTAGGTGATTGATTATTTAAATCGTTAGCAGAATTTTTAAAGAGTTCTCAATTTCTTAAACTTTTTTGTATTAACCCCTTGAGGGGCGGTGGGATAAAATATATTCCACCTAATTTAAACACTATTCTCACCAGAAAATTTTAACTAAATTTTATATTTTTAACTTTAGAGGAAAATTGCTGAAATATTGCTTTTCCTTATTTAAAAATGAAATTTTTCGATTATTCCGGTGAGAATTCAATATTTAGAGACATTTTTGCTTGCCCCTCAAGGGGTTAAAGGTGTGAGACGAGAAAAAGCAAGGGGCGTATAATCTACATTTCATTGTACTATAATATTTTTAAATAATAATATTAAAAAGCAAAAAAAAAAGTTTCAGTATGTGTCTATTTATTCTATTTTTTTTTTAAATCAGGACTCCAAGGGAACCAGTTTAGCCCTTAAAGAGCTGTTTGAACCCTGGGAGCAATAACAAATGACATTCCAAGATTATAAAATTTCATCTAAAAAAATGCTTCCCTACCTGTCATCAAATGTATTGATAATATTTTGACGTCAGAAGAAGCTATCGCCAAATACTTAACATTTTTTTCCGGCGGATTCGCCAAATGTAAAAACTTACCTCTCTGGCTAATGTGGGAGGGAAATTTTCACGGGAAGAGATAGAGACTGACAGCTGAGTAATGACATTTCATCAAGAAAGGGGGTCGGATGCCTTGGTAAGGAGTTTTACCAGCGCCGTACTGAAGGGATATTTTTCTCGCGGTAAGACGTCTTACCGAGCCGTATCCAGGAGGTTAATTAATAAATGTATACTAAATTACTGTTTTTGTATTATTTTAGCTTGCTTTTTTATATTATCATTGTTTATTAAATGTACATTAATTTACCATTTTGATCACAATTGACTAAGATAAACAAAATTGGCATTTGATAACCACTATTAGCAATGTATTTACCTGACCTGGATAATACATAAGTGCCGAAACTTTAAAAAAAGGGGGGGAAAGAAGATACGTTTCTGAGGCATAATGGGAAATTGCATCAACAAAACCCATCTTATTAATGAAAGAAAGTTTTTGTCTATCTGTGTGTGTGCATATTTGTTGGCTATGGCTGGGGAAATCTATATCATGGAGTAGTCTCCAAATTTGGTTCTAGATAGATGAATTCAGATTCCAATGCACTTTAGACTCAGATATTTGATTTTTTGATAATTAGTCGAAAAATCCTTATTGAAAGCTAATGAATATGTTTTTTAAAAAAAAGGTCTTTTGCATATTTTTTCTGTTTTTTATGCATTTTAAAAATCATAATCGCTGAGATTCAGATGGTGTTATATAAAAAAACAAAACATACCCACAGGCAACTGGCACCTTCTTCTGGATAGTAATTTTTGCTTAAAAAATATGAATATTAATTATTCGAAGAAAAAAATTAAAAAATTGGATGTCATTATCATACATTCCATTCTTTGTGCAGTTTAAAATTCATTCACATGTCCTGTATTGATAAGCAAATTTCCACAGATAGGTGGCACCTTTCTGCTCTCAACTGTACCCTTTAGTTTTAAAAATCTGAATTTTTACTATTTCAAAAAATATTTTCTGAAGCTTGTTTTCATATTTTTATTGTCCATCCAATGCTAGACAAATTGCTAGATAATGTAAACGAGGTTTTTAGAGAATTGTTTCATTTGTTAACATTTATTTCCTCCCCTTCCCCCCCCCCCCTTTTTTTTTAACAGAAGGGGATAATTATTTGTTTCATCTGTTTGACTGTAACTGACTGGCTGTTTGTTTTTAGAGGGTCAAAGGAAGTAAAAGACTCTATACTTCTAGCTTATTATAATTACTCGACTTTTGTTGTTGTAGCCTGCCGGACTGTCGTGATTCAATTTTTTCTCATTAGAGTTGAGCTGGACCTGGGCTTTTTTTTTAACAGATTTGGGCTGGCTAATCTTTTTTTTATTCTCATTATATATATATATTTTTTTTTTTTCCTTTTCTTATTCTCATCAGACTGGACAAAGTTTAATTTTTCTTGGCAGACTTGTATGGGGCCGTAGACTAGTGGTTCAATAAAACTAATTCTTAAAGTATTTTCTGTGTAGATTTTTTCAGTGGGCTCTGCTTATAATTTTATAATTGTATTTATTTTACAACCAATAAGTCTCTTTTTTTCGTCTTTTTCTAGCCAATTCTTCTGCCGCTGGAGCTGGTGTCATATTTTTCCTCACGTTTGTGCCCTATTTCTTCATTTTGCCTCGTTACAATAGTCTGTCTCATACTGAAAAAATGGCTTCTTGTTTGCTACCTAACATAGCTATAGCTTTAGGCTCTATTGTTCTCACTGTGAGTGAAGCATCAGGTAAGAATAATTTAAACCATAATTCTTAATATTTTTCACATTTAATGCATTTTATTACATTTAGAATATGTACATTTCTATGAAACAGTTTTAATACATTTTGCAATGATGTCTGCTTGCATATATATGTATATAGATATACAATAATGTAAATTTCCTTTTGTTAAGTGAGATTCCGGGATATATAAATTGAAACGAAAATTTGAAAAGAAATATTTAAATCTGATCGAAATAAATTCAATTCACATTCCCCGAAATCACACTATGGCCTTGATCGTATAGTGGTAAATTAGTACGCGTCGGAACTAGATTAAATTAAATATGAAAAGAAGAAACAAAATAAATACTCACCCCTCTTTGGTAGAAACTTATATAAATAATAAAATCACCCTTGAAATGATTCGGACAGATATTGCACAAAAATCATTTATTATATAACAGATATTGTTAAACCGGATCCGGGTACAATACTATGGATTAGAGAATATTATTTCAAATTATTTAAATAAATATTATCTTATTGTAACAGGTGTTAATTCCAATACTTATTTATATGGATGCACAGTCTTCATATCATACCACTATGTTGGAAAGTTAGGATATATAAGAATAGTTTTAATTATGTTTTAATCCATTAACACACTTTTCGAGAATATATAAGTTCAGGATTTTATGATAGTAGAGTGAGAATAAGCAACCAGTTTCTTACGAGTTTTAAATTGATGAACAGTTGTATTATTTTAACATTGATTCAGCCAACTGATAAGATGACATAGTTGGGGAAGCATCGAGGAGAACACGAAATCTAATATCTTCCCTTGGAACACTGACACTGTAGGAGGCACAGCTTAAATTCGACTGGACGAATGGAAGTGACATTTGAAATGAATTAAAATATGCTAGGCAAAGGACAAAATCTGAAAGGCCTCCATCACATCTTCGGATTCAAGCAGAACGGAAAGCATCTTTTTCAAACTGAGCAAAATGGGATAAAGTAACTTAGCGGAAATTGACGAGAAGGCATGAGCAGGACGCTATCATATCAGATATATCTTGGTTGAGGTCGATGAAGTATAACAGGCAATTAATGCTGACTTAAATGATGAATTGAAGAATCGGCATCAATGGAAAAGTAAACGCCCGTTGAGCCCAAGGCCCAACGGTAACGGCTTAAAAATCAGCCAAAAATCAAATCGGTGTTTTCTCTTCTGACAAAAATAACGAACTCTACTTCTTTTTGAAATGCCTGCCAAAATCTGGAAACGATCTCGGCAACATTAGCCAATCACAAAACTCCAAAAGACGATCCATCGAATCCACAGAGACGATCTATCGAACGTGAACAGGGGAAAAATGTTGTAGCGGCGGAATAATCACCGTGGAATGGCAACACTCTAATGAGCGGTAAAATAAGGAATGTTCGCTATGTGGGAGTTCCTGTGACGTCAAAAGGAATTTCCTGTCTGTTTTGAGATAAGAGAGAAAACTTTCTTAAAAGTTGCATCTTTTGGGGTGCGAAGTGAATAGAAAGCAATAAAATTAAGGGAAACTGTAGGAGTTATAATTTCGTTTCTCTGGCAAATGATTTCAGCAATTGTTATGAAAGTTTATCAGAGAAATGGAAAAAGATAATAGAATATAATAAATGTAATTTTAAATGAAATAATTAAAAATAAAGATTTAGGATTTAATATTTAAAACTTAATAAAATTTGCTGTCAAAATTGAAAGATGGTAAAAGGAAGTAGATTATTAAAATTAACAAAATATACAAAATTAAATTTATGTAAATTTAAGAAGGGGGAATGTTATGTAAAGCTTTTACAACATAACACCTTTATTTAAAATCGTTATTTGTATTTTAATGTCTTTTTTTCTGTCTGTTCTTTTCTCTCTTTCTTTAAAGAAAAAAAAATCTACTTAAAAAAAAAATTAAAATGGAGGTTGGCCTGTGTTTTGTTTTTATTAATGGAGCCTCTCCTACATTAGGCATTTGAAACATGCAGTTAGATTTAGGTTGAGAGAACACAAGAATTATGTTAGAAGCCAGGAATTGGATAAATCTACTATAGCTAAGCATTGTTGGAATTCCAATTCTCCCACGTTAAAATTATTTTTAAAATGTAATTCACAAACTACATATTATGAACTTTAAAATGTTCACAGTTTACTTAATAGGTAACAAATAATAATAATACAGATGTTACAAATTTTAAAATATACATTTTACTTAAATTCCCGATTACTTTTGGTTTGCAATCCTGCAGCCATTGTCAAGGAATATTTTCATTAATTGCTGTTCCATCCATTCAAATACAGATTGTTATATAATAACATCCTTTCCAATTAAAATTAATTTAAAAAACTATTTTAAAATATTTAAATTAAATCAAAAAACTTCTTTACTTTTAAAATTTAAATTCTACCTTTAAATATTCATTAATTTTCGTTAAGTTCGTTTTTCAGTTAAATTTCACTCAAAAACAATTTTAATTTAATCGCCATAAAAGATCGTCAAAAATTATCAATAATAAAATAATAAATCTTAAAATTAATACTTTCTACCGTAATAGAATATTTTTATAATAATTTTCAAATCTAAAATTCATCATTTAACGTTATTTCATTCAAACTTTTCTTTCTCTGTGTGGCATCGGTTTCGACTTTCGCGCCTAACGGAAGTTCGTTAGTGGCTTCCTAAAAGATAGCGTCCTCTCTCTCCGGTAGACGTCGAGATGTGAGGACGTGAGAAATTTTTGCCCTTTGGGCGTGTTGGTTGCCGTAACAGCTAAAACCGTTGGAAGTCTTAGATGGAAAAAGTCTATTCAATTTAAATATTAATGTGTAACAATATCATTTCATTCAAAGAGAATCTCGTCAAGATAACATGTTTCATTATATCTAAAAGCCAATTAAATTTACGGTAATTCTGCATATAATTTCTGGAGATGTAACCAAGCTTGGATGATTTGGTAATTACAGAAGTGCACCGCCTGATTGGTAAACTTAGTAATATCGTTCATCCAGTCTTCATCATAAGAGATATCTTGAGAACAGTTTTCTCAAATACGACACAAGCCAGCTAGAGAGATCGATATATGTTCGTTAAGAATTCTTCAAGTGTAATGATCAAAAGGAGTTATTACAAAGGAGCTTCTCGAAGAAAGATTAGCAATTGATTCACATATTCAGAAATAACATTATGCTTATTATGGATTTAGGACTATTAAATCCAGCTATATTGATCAACAAAAATTTGACTGATCATTTTACATTCCGAATGGATGTAATGACTCAATTTGTACATTGAACTTTTTAGCGTGGCGGATATTCGTAAAAATAAGGAAGGCTTTTATGTAATTGTAACAATATATTAATGGTATTCTTGTTTGTTGATTATAACACAAAATAATTGATGTTTCAAGTATGGGTAAGTGCACTTTCTCCCTCCCCTTTCCCCATTTAACTACATCATTTAAATAAAAATATTTTGTTTTATTAAGTGTATATGTATCATTTATGTGTTTGATGTTTTTACTATTGAGTGCCAAATTAATTTATTACAATTATATATTAAAGAAATATTAAATATAAACATTTAAAGGTAAAAAATTTAACACTTGGCACAATTTAAAATGTGTTCAACATATGCAATTTTCAGGCAAGATGAAATATTTTCTAAGTTCAGGTAAGTCTAAAGTTTATTATTTATATTTTACCATGAAGTTACCAAGTTATATTTATTTATTTATTTATCCTTCACATGCAATGTTTACTAACCACTAACGATTACTGGCCATATTTAATAGTAAACTTTCTCTCTCTCTAATTCATATTAAAAATCACATACATAATGTATAACTCCCAATTTTAATTAAATTTAAATTCATTTTCTACTTTCCTCCTTTATTTATTTTTTTTTTTACCTAACACAGATGTTATAAATTTAAAATATACATTTTATTTAAATTTCAGAGTTTTTTCGGTCTGCACTCCTTCACCCATCGTCAGAAATGAATGAACGGCAATTAATGAAACTATTCCCTGACAAAGGCTGCAGAATTGCAGACTAAAAGTACTTGGAAATTCAAATAAAATGTATCTTTTAAAACTTGTAACATCTGTATTATTATTATTTGTCACCTTTTTAAGTTAACAATGAACTATTATGTAGTTTTGTGACTGGATCAAGTAGAATATTGCATTTCATCTTATGATTTTATTTGCAAATGAAATTCAATTTTTGATCCAGATTTTTACGAAACTTATTACATACATTAATATACTACTTCCTTGGTCAATGACGTGACTAGCACCCCTTTTCTCTCCCTTGTGTTGAGGGATATCCTGCATTACCTATTTATCAGTGTTTTCCTGCCAGATTTGTTATTCCTTTCGGATATATAAACTGTTACTTTTGCCACTTCAGCCAATTTATTAGCCAGTGCTCGGGGCTATAGCTGAGGGATTCTGTGAACCCATTTTTAATTTTTGATCTTTTTTTTAAATGCTTATTTTCACACTAATGAAAGAAATCTAAATATCTTTATCTAAATAAAAATAATTTTTCATAAAAATAGAAAAATTCGTGCAGTGAAGGGTTGAAGAGTTGCCTTAAATAGTAGTTAATACATATAAGCATATGTCAGGGGTTATTGTATTCTGGGTTTTTCTGTCAACTCTTGCGGATTTCTAAGATGTTTATGGGAAGCGTTATGTTTAGTGGAAGAAAATGAATCGAAAATGTGAAATCAAAACTGAAAAAGTCCTGCAAAAAGTACAAAATTACACCAAATATTAGTGATAAACATTTGATAGCAAACCTTACACAGAGCCTAATCAAACTAAAGATGGCAACTCCTCTGTTCTGCACTAATTTAGAGACATAGGTGTGTTTTCTATTCACAGGGCAGAAACACATTCTTTTGAAAATGCAAGAGAATGGATTCTCATTCCTCTTCCCTTTATTTGACAATCCTGCCTGTTCCAAACTCTTTGCCTGCCAATCTTGCATTGTGACACTTTCACAAAATGCTGTTTATAAAGCATTTGGTGACCCCCCTTCCTCCTCCCTCCAAAAAGGTAAACAATTTTACAGTGTCGCGGTTAGATTTATGTCCCGAGAATACAGGGAAAGAAAGAGATAAAATAAGAGTCGCATTTTTACAATTCTGCTTTATTTCAATTCCTGCAGACTCGGACGAAGGAGAGTACAATTTTTACAATTTTGATGTTATTTTAGGTTGCGCAGACTCAAAAAGTCTGAGGAAAAAGAATTAAAAAATAATGTTTGCTAGTATTACATTATTTTGGGTCCTATGTACTTGAAACTAGTGTCCAAAATTTGCAATTTTACAATTGAATTTTACAGTTTGGGCATCACTCCCACTCTTGCAGACCTGAAAATTTCAAAAAACAAAAAGAAAGAAAAAAAAAGCAAAAATTTGCAATTTCTGCGTTACTTTGAGTTCTACAGACCCATGAATTCTGAGGAGAAACAAACTAAAGAAAATGGTAATTTGTAATCTTGGCTTTACTTCGGGTCATGCGAACCTGGGGACCCCAGACTGGGTAGTCATTTTTTATTCTCATTATATCTTTCTCCTTTTTTATTCGCGTTAGACTTAATTTTTCATGGCGTGGATGGAGCCATAGCCGACCTGGTTTGCAAGTAGGTCAATAAAACTACTGAATGAAAGAGAGAGAAAAAAACTTTACAAGCAGAAGGATTTTAAACCTTCCACATGTCCTGACAGCATGTATGTCCCTCCCCGCCCCCCTAAAAAAAAGCTTTAGATATTTCATTATTAATTAAATTATATCTGCACTTTACCCTACCCTAAGAAGTAAAACTACTACATTTTCAGCACTAACAAAATTGAGAGAATTTTTGCCATACGTAAGTTTAGAGAAATTTCGTTCCACTTCATTGAAAAATCATTCAGTTGTCATGTATGTAATTTTCATACAATTGGGAAAATGTTCTCGATTTAAAAAAAATATATTTTAGAATTTGGAAAAGTAAATATAAATTTGAGTAATGGGATATTAAATAATTTATTGTAAATACTTAAAAAGGGTTTTTTAAGTATTATTTTAACTCCGTTATAGTAATGGATAAAGATATCATATAAGTGGAAATTTTCAAACTAAGCAAAAATGTATAAGCTGCAAACTTTTTACAACATTCAAGCACACAAATATGTACAACACCATGACATAAAATATCGCATACAGCCGTTTCAAGGATTTTTGGATCTCTTTCCTCAGTGGGACAGGGGGAATAAAACGGCTTCAAAGAACCCCTCGGTTATAGCTCCGATTACTGGCTTATGAATTGACTGAAGTGGCAAAAGCAAGAGTTTATATATCCGAAAGAAATGATGTAACTGACAGAAAAACACTAAAAAATAGGAGTCACTGTGCAGAATCCCTCCACATAAGCGAGAAAAAGGGGTGCTAGTCATGTCATTCACCAAGGAAGTAGTATGTTTATGTATGTGATAAGCTTCGTAAAAATCTAGATCAAAAACTGAATTAAAATTTTGAATAATTTTAGCCTCTGAAAAATTAAACCTGTTGTTGGAATTTCAACAATGTTTAGTTATTGTAGATTTATCCAATTCCTGCCTTCCAACATGATTCCGGTGTTCTCTCAGCCTAAATCTAAGTGCATGCTTTGTCTGCCTAATGTAGAGCATTACATCCTACATTTGTACATATTTGTGTTTGAATGTTGCAAAAAGTTTGTAGCTTATATATTTAAAACTCACACAAGGTAATTGATTTATAAGCAAAAATGTGTCCAGGCTGGAGATTGAACACGTATCTTTTGGCTTAAATTACCAATGCTCTTCCAATTAAGCTACCTGGGACAACAACCTGCTTAAAATAATTCATTCAAACAACCTTTTGGCAATAGCATTGTGTCTTTTATTTGAAACAGCTCATCAAAATAAACTGCAGGTAATGGAACTCCAACAAATGATGGAAACGTAGATACACCTTTCTATTACTATTTTAACAAAGTATAATGGTATTGTATATTGGTATAATGGTATTCCTGATGAATATTGTTTGTTTTTAAAAAATATAACTTTAACTTTACTTGATTTGTTCTGTTGTTTGTTTTTACATTGGTTAAATTGAACTGATGAGGCCTTGGGGTTGTTTGGCGAAAAGTTTACTGAATGTATTTTATATGTTTTCAGTAAAACTGTATTCAAGTCTGTCTTATTTTATTTAGTCTTTTAAAAATTTCAAATTCAGATGTTAAATGTATGTATATTGCATAATGATATTGTTAAAAACATCAATATCAAATTGAGTCCATTTTCTTTTTTCTGAATGTGGTGTTAATTATAAAAAAGACTACAATACCATTCCAACTTGTCTGATATTTCCTGAATGTAATTACCAAAGATATTGACTTGCGTTATTATTTAAATTGGAAGGGGAAAAAAAGTACTTCCTTTTTCAGGGGGTTAGCATAACAAAGTCTTAAAATAGTGCGATTTCTTGCCAAATATTATCCGTCACAAAAATCAAATGGCGGCCATTGTAAAAATTTCTAGTTTTCACGTAAATTGCTTTTCTTCAGCTCCTGAAATTTGTCTGCTACATTAACATTCTTTTTGTTTCTAAATTTTCCCAGTATGTTTACTTTTTATTTGGTATATCAGCTTTGTTATTAATCTTTTTAATGTATGATTGGAATTTTCTCTAAAATTGTTTGTAGTTATTTTCAGATGGAATGTTAATTACCAACTTTAACTTCACAGTGACAATGGCTTGACAATGTTAGTTTTTATCAATAAACATGTATAATGTAACCATTATACCAACACTGTTTTTAAGTTTTTGATGCTTAAAAATATTCAATATTCAGAAAATTTTATACTTAACTGTAAATAGTCTTCTTATCAAGTTTAACAAGTACAAAGCCGTTAGAATTAATATAAATGTCTTATTCTTCAAAAAGCAGCTGTTTTTCCATTTTCATATATATTACGAGATAAGATCCCCCATATGTTCTCCATGGGATTCAAATCTGGACTAAGTGCTGGCCAGTCTAATAGTGTGATATTGTTTTGCTTAAACCATGTTTTCGATTATGTGGAGGTATAGATGGATACTCCATCTTGTTGGAAAACACAGACCGGTCCTGCTAGCAAATCCATAATTGGCAGTAAATTGGTACGTAAAATATCCTGATAATCCTCTGATTTCATTTTTCTGTTCCTAAATCCTAGAAATGTTTAGCCATTGAAAGAAAACCCTCCCGAGGTCATTACAGATCCTCCACCTTGTTGCCTGCTGAAACAGTTCTTAGGTTCTTTTCTTAGGTATTGCAGTAAAATTTATGACCATCAGGACCTCGGTTTCTTTTCATCACTGAGGATGACAGAAATCCATTTTTCAGCGTATGACATATGCTTTCTAGTCCATTTTAGACGTGCATCTTTATGTCTCTGCTTTAAGCAAGGTTTTGCTTTCATTCTCCTGTAAACAATATTTGTTAAAGCTTTTTCTGTGTACAGTACTTTTTGAAATTCTGGAAATTGATGCAATTTCACACACAGATAAATCAACTAAAGCAATTTTTAATAACATTCTATCATCACGTAACATTGTTTTCTTTGGTCTTCCGACTCGCTTTCTAGTATTCCATGTTCCACCTGATCTCAAAACTGTATAAATACTGCTCAAGGATATCTTTATTCTTCTCGATATTTGTACAGGATTTTGTCCTTTTAAATGTAAAATCTTAATAATTTCATCTTTAGAAATTTCTTTAGAATGTGGCATTTTTATTAGAATATGCAGGAAATGTCTTTTCCGAATCACAAACAAAACAATACATTGAACTAATTGGATTCCACAAAATTTCAATAAATTATTATGCTAAACTATAACAGATGATATTTCAATTAAAGGGAAAAATTATTCTGCATTTATAGCGGCAGACAAAAATAAAAAATATTTTATTTTGTGAGCAAAAATGTAAAAAGAAAACATGTAATGCTGTATTGTGTCTATACTTTTGGGACAGCACATTGTTACATAGTTTAATGTATATTTTATAATTTCAAACCTTTGATCATAATTTATATGTGTAATCAGCAAAAATGCTTTTATTTATTACCTATCTCAGGAATTTTAATTTTACCTTATTACTTTTTATGTTAATGCAAATTTTATTGATTGTCTAAACTTTTGGGACACGGTGTATGCAAGGCTCTTACAAATGCTTTTGCATTGAATAATTGATCAGTATGCTTAATTGTATTTCTTTTGCTATTCAAGTTTAAATTATATAAGTAAAATTTATATTTATACTGTTTTATGTAGTAAAACCTGCTATGACAGAATCACAAGAGACTGAATAAAATTCCATTTTAGCCATGTTTCTATCGTAGCAGATATGCAACGTTTTATTAACTACAATGTATTACTTTTACTGGGACCATGAAAATTTGTATTTAAGGTAAAACTATGGCCAGGCTCTGTTTTCACATGTTGTAGTGTATGTGTATATATATTGCTTTCTATAATAAATTAAAAACTGCAAAACTTGCATATTTTAACTATGACTTTTGTCCGCGATAGCTCCGGGTTCTCCCGGAATATGAACTGTATAATTACTTAAAAACACTAAATGAATTTGTTACTTCTTACTCAGTGTAATTCTTCCGATTTCAAACTTAACGATTTTATTACTTACATAAAGATTCAAATGGGACTGGCAGTGGTTGATGCACTACGCTTACGTCTAAAAACACATCTGGCGGGTGCACCTTCCAGTCCTGAGCGCTCAGTAGCGCCCTCTCGCTATCAATTATGATAAACGGAGAAAACAACTTTTATTTCATGACTAGCAAGCTTTACCTGCTATGCTGGTCAGTTTCTTGAAATGAGCCTTGATTCAAGCAGAAAATATCAGTGAATTTGACCGTTTCATATAAGCAATATGGACCTGTACCTGAAATGTCCTTTCCTTCAGAATGGCTGAAAATGATACAAACGTTGCACTATTATATTTTCTAGTGTATGAGACAAAATTTGGCCTGTTAAGGACCAACTCTTTTAGTTAATCATTTACAGTAAGATTAGGTAAAAAATGATAGAACAATGTGAAATATTCTAGAATCCTCCTTGAAAAATTATCTAACTCACATCAAAATCTGTCCAGTAAAAATTTTTAAAAATTCTAATCTTTGATAATTGGGTTCATCTTATTTTTCAACTTTCTCCCACAATTCGTTAACTAAACAACATTGAATGATATGCAATATACTAAAACCATCCCTGAAAAACTCTAACTAATAATGCAAGTCTCATCAAAATCTGTCCGGTAGACCTAAAAAAAGCTAAGCTTTCATGATCAGGTTTACCTGATTATAGAACTTTCCCTCATAATTTTATAATTAAGTAATATAGAATGATGTATTATATGCTAAAACCTTACCTAAAAAATTATCCTACTAACAATGCAAGTTACGCCAAAATCTGTCTGGAGCCTTTTAGATAGGCTATCTATATAATAAAAGCCTAAGTCATGTGACTGTCATCAATAGTTCCGGGTTGACCGCTTCACTTTTTGTATGCCAAGCGGCCAATTTGGTAATTTAATATTAGCCGGGAGCAGGTGATAAATCACCAAATATTGTCCTTTCGCCAACTATTGTAAATATTATGTCATCAGTCCATTTCATGCGACTGTCATAAACAATTTTTCGCGTGCTAAATTAAAACAAAGCTTTGATGTTGAAATTAAATGTCATGGTTTATGGTATTATTTATTACTTTTCTTTTTTTTTTTTTAAGCAATAATTGAGAGTCATAAATATTAAATATTTCAGTTTTAAAGTTATGCATTTTAAATAAAATGAGTGAAAGTACTATATTTTAAATGAAATTAATGAAATACGAAAAAAATTTGACGGGAACAATGTTTGGCAATTTATCACCTGCGCCCGGCTAACATAAAAATGCTGAGTTTAGGATTTTTGTATCAGAATCTTGAATTTAGCGAAGGATTGAGCAAGTAAATTAAATTATGCATAAAAGTAACCGTACAATGCTTAGCATATGTTTAAGGGAGACCAAACTGGTCGCCAAGGGCTGCTAGTTTTTTAATAATCAGGTTCATCTTATTATAGAACTTCTCCCTCCCATAATTTGATAACTAAGCAATGTAAACAATATTTATATACTAAAATCTTCACTGAAAAATTATCTAACTGACAGTGCAAGCTCCATTGAAATCCATTCAACTGAATCTATTTGAAGATTGATTCTATAACTTTCCCCAATAACTTTATAAATAAGCAGTGTAGAGCGATATGTTGTATACTAAACACTTCCCTGGAAAATTATCTAACTAACAGTTCAAGTCCCACTAAAATCCATTCAACAGAACTCCAGTTATAAGCTGCCAAAATGAAATTCCCCTTTGCATTTTATGTATATATGTAGTAAATTATTACATTGGCAGTAACTGTAAATTTATATATAGTGTCTCTATTGTATATTTATAATTTATGTATAATGTTTCTTTCCTTCTTATTTTTAAACATCTTCTTTTACCTCAGGAACTGGCCTTCAGTGGGCAACTTTAGAACATCCAGCAAGCCCTGATGATACATTGTCTATGTCACTGATATTTCTAATGTTCTTTATCGGAGGATGTATTTGTCTCCTTTTGACGTGGTATGTGGAGGCTGTTTTTCCTGGTGAATATGGAGTCCCTGAGCCTTGGTATTTTCCATTTACGGTGAGTGTTCTATCTCTATATTTGCCACTGTTTTTTTTATACCTATATTTTTTCTACTGGTCAGAAAGTAAAATATTCGTTTATTTCTTATTTCTACTCTTTGAGATCAATGATTCAAAATTGTTATTTTTGTTCAGTTAACTTTGTTCATGTATGTAAAGATGGAATTCCGTAATTGAGTTTTCACTCTCTTACGGGTAGGCTTTATAAAAATTTATGTACACAGACATGTTTTCGATGACAATACGATATTTTAATATTTTTTAAAACTTAATTATAAATTAATAAATTAATTTTAATGTATTTTTCCATTTACCTGCCATGAGTGATAGATCACCCAGCATTCTGTATGGTTATATATATATGAGTTACAATAAGAATGGAATTAATTATGTGCCAAACCAGGCTGTCTAAAATATGCTAATTGAGTGTGAAGCTGCATTTCTGAAGTATTTTAAACGCTAAGAAGTAGGAAATAAAAATAAAAAAAATTCAATAATTTTTTTTAAATATGCTTTTAGCAATTAATAGTTTAATATTAATTAAATCCTATTTATATGTTGAAAAAGCTCTATAGAAATACTGAATAGGTAGTTTAAATAAAGTTTTTTTCTTCTTGTTGCCATATCTTAAAAAAGAAACAGAGCAAAAAATTATAATTTTTAAAAATTGAATTCATTAGTTTGTGTAAATCAAAGCAGAGAATTTTCGATATTCAAGGTCCTTTCCATATTGAAGTGACCAATAGCTATTGATATTAGAATAATCTATAATGGACAAATCAAAACAATGTTGAGGGCAAGGCTAGACAACTAACACCATTTTTTTTTTTTTTTTTTTTTTTCAATGTCTTCTCATGCTCTAATTCGTTGGCACAAAGTTGAGCATATATTTTTATTTGGAATACAACAATGAACCATCTGTGTGGAATAAACTGTATTCAATCTCTTGTATTTAATTTATATTTATCTCTGTATTTAATCTATACTGTTTTTAATCTCTTTTATATTCCAAATATTTAAAAACAAAATGTAAATTATGTTGTCTTTGTTGTGAGAGGAATCATTTGTTTTGTTGCAGAAAATTTGATCCAATAGTCTATGAATTTGTGACGACACTTGGGAAATATCGTATTACAACAGGATTAAATAAGCATAGCAATTTTCCAGTATTTTTATTTATTTATTTATTTTTACTTCTATATTTATAAGAAAGAATTGGTACCTTAGAAATTTTCGGCTCCCATTTATTGATGAATTTACACATTTTGGGATGCACTGAAGAAGATTTGATTATTTTTGGAAAATGTCAGTATGTGATACAAATTTTGTTGCTGAAATCTCCAGAACTAATGCAAGGAATTTCACTAAACTTCATATTATCCCTTTAAGACCCAACCCGCACGATCGTGCGGGTTAGACATTCATTTAATTGTTTACTTCTGAGTCGTTTATAGTAAAAACTCGAATCGAACGATCATTCCGGTTTGCAGATAGAGTAAAGTGTCATTTTTTATCAACAGGTAGTGGTTGCAGTCCATGTTTTACATTCTACAGGCATGACTAGCTTTGTTTACAAATACGCCGGGTCTTAAAGGGTTATGTCAGGCTTGGACATAAATTGTTGATGATTAGGTTCAGATGTACCGGGTAATCCAGAAGTTCTGGGAGTTTGAAATGGTAATAATTAGAAAACTATATACAATAGAAAGGTGCGGTTTTCGCACATATGTTCAGAAATGACTGGGACATTTGTTTATAATGAATTTTTTTTAATTAATAGTTAAAATTTTTAGCAACAGATGGCGCTGCCGTACAACATTGAAAGTATCTGTACTATGTCTTGTAAAAGCAGACGAGTTCATTCTGCAGCATCTTTCCTAAGATATTGCTCAGATTTCGCTTTAAGGGTCGTTTGTGTTCAAACGCTTTTTCAAAAATTAAAAAAATTGCATTTAAAAGGAATTTAGATACAAAATTTGATGTGTAACTGCTATGTTTAGACAGGCTTTTTTTGCACGACAAAGCTTTGTTAGTTAAGCTGTTTTACAGAAAGGATGATACAGTAAGTTTACCTTTGCTTTCTTATCGTACAATGCATGAAGTTAAAACCACAAAAAGAACCAATGAACATTACAACTCTGAAGGCTATGATAAAAATGTTTGAGGAAATGGGCTCATTGGAAGATCGTCGAAGAAGCTAGAGACCCCAAATATCTGTTGCAGTCTAAACAAGCTAGAACACAATGACAATACTCCATCCACTTTATTAGTCAATAGCAAAATTATATTATCTATTTCAGTGCCACCTGTTGGCAAAAAGTGTAACTAATCAAACATATTATTTTTTTCATTAAAAAAATAAATCCCGCATGATTCTAAGCATTTCTGTGAAAACCGCATCTTTCTATTGCATATAGTTTACTAATTATTAACATTTCAAAACTCCCGGAACTGCTGGATCACCCGCTATATTGACCAAAATATACAATATATATATATTACTTTTATAAAATGGCCAAATGAATAAAATTGTGCAAAACAAATCTCCTTATCATAAATTGTGTACGCTGAGGCTTACTCTATCTTAAATGAACTATAAATGTAAGTTCTTTATTTTTCTTTTTTATTATTTTTCATAAAAATGATCTTATGAGAACATAGACCTAATATAAGTTTAATATTATGAAAACATAGATCTAATATAAATTGAATACATTGGACTTGTCTTTTTATTACACAAACAGGATTTTAGAGAACTTTTAATATTCTGCAGTAGTAACGTCCACAATGTATCCCCCTGTCCCCTATACCCTCATATTTATATTTTATACATTAATTGTGAAATTTAAAGCAATTTCGCCTGAAGCAAATAATTTTTTTTACACATTTTGACTATGCTTTTTTGTATAATAAATGCGTTAATATTTTTTATATAATGCATTTTTATATAACAAATGCACTACATTCATTTTTATATAAATGAATTGAGCAAAAACATTAAAATCAGGAGTAGGAAATTTGTAGAAAATCCTACTCGCTAAAGATTTTTTTGTATCAACTAGCAAAGCACAACACACAGTGCTGTTCCGGTGGGCTTTTGTGTGCGATATTTATAAGCTCCGGTGGGTTCCGACTAATATCTAAATATTCACCAAAAATAAAGAAGTTCTGGAACTGTTCTCCTGAGAGCTTCAGCAAAAATTGAACACAGCGTGGAGCTAAAATGTTGATCAGTAAGAATATTTTACAATCATGAACAAAAAGCAGCAAGTAAACATAACATGAGCATGAGTAAAAAACAGTAGATACAGTTGCAGTTAATTCTGGCATCGTTGGCATTTAGAAACCATTGAGACAGAAAACCACTGAGTCTACATTTCCGAGAGCTAGATAAAAGTATGCTCCTACGTGTGTGACACGCTACATCACATATGTAAGCGCTTTGGTAGGAAATAACATAAAGAAATATAATTTAGGCTTCGTTTTTTCAGAAGCACTGTTCTGCTGGGCTCCAGATTGCAATATTGCTGTGCTCCAGTAAATTCCGACCAATTTTTTAAAAATTCACTAAAAACAAAGATGTACTGGAACTGAACTCCAATGCAAATTAAACTCTTATTGGAACACTTTAATTGAAGTTTCACTGTATTATTAGTTAAATTATAAGTTTTTATTTTTTTAGTAACATTTATTGCATATCTTGATTTTGACAGATAAAAGTAATTTTTCTGAATTGTTTTTCTTTTCTTTCCATAGCGTTCCTACTGGTGCGGTCCTTACACAAATTACTCCGACATGATCCAGTTTTATGATTCTGAAGATAAAAGGTCTGAATTCTTTGAGAGGGAGCCTGTTGATCTCATGCCTGGAATACAGATTCAAGGGCTGACAAAGGTATGTTTGTTTTGTGTTAATGTAAATTGTTTGATTTTAATTTGTAAATTGTAGAACCTTTATTACAAGTGTAATTGTGTTTGCTAGCCATTGCATGCATACCCTCACACTGACGCCCAAATATTTCTTTTATTAATATAGATTAAAAAAAAAAAAAAAATATTTGTGAATAACACACTAGTTTAAACTCACTTTGCATTAAATATCAAAAACATCAAATACAAGACGAAAATTGATCTGCTCTTTGTACTCATTCGAAAAATACTGGATTATGCTTTTAAATTCTAATTTAATAATTTTGGTTATATTTTTTTAACCTACACTGTAATAATGTGTGGCCGTAGGTCGACGTAGTGGAGTATGTCTGAAAAATAAACTATGAATTGGCAACCAATGAAAATATTAAGAATCAAAGTTAAATATTCAAATTAATTAATGTAGAAATGTTGCCATTAAAAATATCCGGAGCGGAGGCTGAAAAATAAAAATAAAATAAACTCACCCATTTTGAAGTGAAGATACCAAGATGAATAAATAATACTTTATTGTAGCACAAAATTAAACATGTTATTTTATACCTGGCCAGGAAAACAATGTCTAGAGGGGTTATGAAAATTATTAAAATAAACCTTCAATGAAATGGATATTGACAAATTATCTATTTGATTAGTAAAAACTTATGAACACTTCTTCAAATTCAAAAATTTAAGATAGTTGATGTAGCACTCAAAGTCATTTCAGTCCAATATTTTATAGTTTCTGTGTTACTTATGCTGCTTATAGTTATTCGTTATATTTAAAGTTCGTTTCAGTCTATTAAGGGAGGTTATAGTTTTATTTGGGTGCAAAGACTGGAGGACTTCATGAAATATTGAAGCACTCAGATCTTTGATGACATTAGAAATTATTAAGTACGGACTCCAAGTCGTACTTTCTCTTGATATTCAACCACTATTGAAGATTTACGAAAGTATATGGGAATAGGTAAATAATGGCACGTTGTCGGTGAAGCTCGGTATAGCTTATATTGTGAGCGGGAGAAGGACGTTTCCAGGAACGATGTCATCCTGCTGATATATCCGCTAGAAGCTCCAAAATTTTTATTCTAGAGAGATCCTAGTCGAACTCTAGTACATTAATAATTAAATTATTAAATCATCTTTCACTCAAAACTGAAGACGGGGCACTTGCAGATATCGTCAGGACGTTGAAAACTCTTCTCAGGAAAAAGGAAATCTGGCTTCTTAAAAAAGAGTGTACATCTTCCTCATGCAAAATTTTTTCGTCTGAGGCCAAAACCTCAAACGTACGACCGTACTCAATGCTACATTTTGACAAAGTGAGATAGACGAAGTGCACATGGCCCCCCCAAAAGATCGTTGGGCCGACGTTGAACTCAAATTTAACCAATGAGCGATCAGCACGCACGCTTCTGAGTCATATCGATAACGATTTTCTTCGCAATCGACATATCGATAACGATTTATATCGTAATCGAAGTTGCATTCCCCCTGCATTCCTGAGTCCCAGAGATATCGCTTCCTGATACTGGAACAAGATGGAGGATAGAGTGACGTCACGATGCTCTTTCCTGCGAGGAAGAAAGATAAAAAAATGTCTAACTGCGTCGGGAAAAAAAATGGATCGCACGTCTTTTAAAACTGACAGAAGTGATTAAATATTGTAATGTGGATATCTCGCTAAATTACGGTTTAAAATTAATGAAATTTTGGCAATCGCTTAGAAATAAATAGTAGCATCCAATAAAAATAGTTTGGGAATAAAATAATTAATATTAAATAACTTTTTTAATTTATATTTTCGGAAGTTAGCGATTGTTAGAAAAGCATTTTAAGTTACTTTAACGTACGATATTCCGTAATGTTTATATTCTAAAAGATCCGTACATTATTAGAATTATATTTAATTGCATATTATAATATTTATTACTTTGAATAATTATTAATTATAAGATTATTAACGGAATATAAATTATTTAAAATGCTTTTTATTCATTTACTTAATACATTTTTAAAAGTTGTTTTTGTACTTAAATATTTAAGTTTAAATAGGGAAATAAAGCAGACGATAAATTAATAATCTGAAATATTGAAAATGTAACATATACCAGGAAATTTTATGTCCTTGGCTAAAATATTTAAAGTCATAATAAATAATATCTAACTCTTGAATTTTAGTCAGCTTTTCTTTAGTCACCTTTTATCTTTTTTATATTCTCGGTGTCAGTGTCAATGGTAGGAACATTAAATGTTTTTCACATTCCGAGATAGATTGCTTTGCTACAGTATATAAATAATCTGTTGTACTAGATTGTTCTGAAATATCCATAGTTGAAATAAAGTAAGCATCAGCAGAAAATCTTATGATTGAGCTAAAATTATGTGGTTCATTATGAACATTATTCCAGCCATCTTTTATAGTCTCAGTATATAGTCTAGTACGAACACAGTCTCAGTTTCTCTGGAAAATATTTCTTTAGAATTTTTGACAAAAATATCAAATATCATATGATTTTGATGTATGATTTTCAAAACTTATTCTAGCAAGATCTAAAAATTTCTGGGATTTTAAGATCTTTCAGTGTTGGTGTTTCTTTTAAACCAATTATTAAAGTGAGTTCATTTTTTAATAATCATAAATTTAAATATAAATCAAAATTAATCGGTGTTGTTTATGCCATTCCCTGTAAAGATTGCGATAGCGTTTACATTGATGAAATGGATAGATCAATGGAAATTTGCCTGAAGAAACATATTAGCACTTTCAAAAAAGAAAATTTAAATTAAAAAATAGTCCAGCATTCTCTTGAAATGGATCACATCCTGCTATTTTCGAACGCTTGTATTTTGAAATCAGGCTTGTATTTTGAATTCCATTATTTCCCATATAAATTTACATTTAAAAGTTATTATTGCTAATTAAATGTACATTTTCGAAAATATATGTATTTTCTAAAGTACAATATATTATGCTTTAAGATTAGATTCACATTCAAAGTGACAGTTTTCTGACACATTCCCAAAAACATTTTTATTTTTAAGTGTCAGATTTGCTGCCAATTTTACTAAAGTAATACAAAAAAAATTGAATAGAGATTC
Source organism: Maratus speciosus (assembly GCA_963932465.1). Lineage (NCBI taxonomy): Eukaryota > Metazoa > Arthropoda > Arachnida > Araneae > Salticidae > Maratus > Maratus speciosus. Next base: position 15,612,105 of record OZ010793.1, on the reverse strand, counting down.
TTATTTTTCTATAAATACTGAGGACTTTTCACAATTGTCATTATTGAGCCGGGAAAATCATGGAAAAATTGCCTTCGGAAAACAATTCATTATAGCTCAAGATCCAATCTATTGGAAAACGAAAAATGTAATTAGATTCTAAATCGCCCCAATAGTCATGCCTTCAAATTTTATACTTTTATGTTTAAAAATAATATTGAAAATGTGTCAGAAAGATTTGCGTTATTGACAGATTTTTTTTTTTTTTTTTTTTTTTTTAATGTATAAAAGTTTTGAAATTTTTCTAACTTAAACCCATTCAAGTCTAATCTTGTGGGTTTTGATAATAAGCAAAATGTTTTTCCCCTGAAAAAATAATAAAGATCATAGCAAGTATATGTTTTACATTTACCAAAATATTTTTTTTAATCGATCAAGACATCTCTATTCTTTAAAAATTGTATCTCCAATTGTATTTCCATAAGCTATTGCTGCAGCATAAAATCAAAGTTGTTAAATTAATAGAAAATATTATTTTGTAAAAGATCTTTGCATTAAATTTTATTGTGGTAAACCTCAAATTTATAATACGATAAAAGGAAAAAAGATGTCGAAAAAGGAATTTGAAAGAGATCCACCAAAAAGAGAAAGTTATGTGAAAAATGTAGGCATTAATGCTTATTACTTATTAACTTTTGAAAGGTTATTTAGTGCTAGAACAAAACATTTGCCCGTACCTGGAACTCTGTTGTGTGAAAAAGTGAAACAGATAGCTGAAAAATTAGGTAAAATGGATTTCAATGCTTTGAGTGGACTGTTAATGTTTTCTTAATCGATACAACATTGTGGTGAAGCAAGTTCGAAAGACAGAGAGCATTAAGTTCAGGAATAGAAGGAAATATTTCATCTACTGATTGAAGGATATCAATCAAAGGACGATTAATAGGATGATAATGGAGTATTTTATCGTGTTGTCAGCTTAAACCCCTTGCAAAAATCAGAAATTAATGCCTCGGAGGCAAAAAAACTCCAATGAGGTGTGTCACTGTATAGGTCTTTGTGAGTTTGAGGGTAATTTAGAAAAAACGTTAGTAATTGTGAAATCAAAAAATCAACGATGTTTCAAGAATATGAACATTAGTAAACTGCCTGTGACGGCTCAGAAAAATTCATGGATGTGTACTGTCCTAATGGAGGGTTTGCTGACAAAATTCAGTAAACGAATGATTAAAGAAAATGGAAAAATTTTGCTTCTTTTCCTTGTGCCATGTTATTCTGATGTTAAATGGACAAACATAATGTTACAATTTCTTTCGACAGATACTACTGCAGTGACACAACTATGGATGAGTTATAAAAATTATGAAAACTCACTACAAAAGAATCTCTCTTTCAGCCAATTATTGCATCTTCAATTGATTGTCGTTCAGCCACTGAATTGACAAAAATCAGTGTTTTAGAGGCTATTTCCAAATTTTAATCACAAAAGATTGCTCTTTTTTTTTTCTTTTTTTTTTTTTTTTTTTAAGGAATGTTGATATGTAATCCTTTCCTCAGAAAATGAACAAGAATCAGTTGTTGAACAGCTGGGAGAAAAGGCATTCTTAAATTTAATAAGTAACTTGTTTACCAAACCATGAAAAGATAATTAAAGCAGCTTATGTATCAGCTGAAAATGATGTGTGCCCTACCAAAGCTAATACAGTACAGAACCATTTATCCATTGCAGATAACTGTTTGGGCATTAAAATAACATCTATTTGATCAGATTTGTAGAATATATGTGGTTATGACAGTGTTTTGATCTCAAATCAATTATTAGACTTTTCAGAAAGAATCGGATCTAAACAAGATCAGACATTAATCAAAGTTCAAAAGTGGGCAATTTATAGAAATATCTTGGAAACAAAAACTCTCCTTTTTCTATGCATAAAAATCAAAATGCCCAATAGATAACTAAATATGCTTCCATTTCAAATATTAGTTGTTGGAATCAAGTTATATCATGCATGTTGTAATGTTTAAAGCAATACACATATCAAACTGGGACTGTATGCAAGGGCGTAGGAACTGGGGGAGCTGTGGTTTTCCCTGGAATATTTCAGACGGGCTTAGCTCCTCCGAGAGAAATTCTAGCACCAAATCTGTTTTCGATACATTGCTGAATAAAAAAATAAAGTATACCTTTTATACCTAGGAAATTCACACAATTAACAACAAAGACAAGAGAGAGAGAGAGGGGGGGGGGGGGGTAAGTACACTTGTTTGTGCTTCACCCTTTTTCTCATTGTTTACAACCCTCCAGATTTCCAGAAAAATGGGATCTTATATAGGTCTACTACAAATTATCTGCACCGATAACATATTTATAAAGAGGAGGCCTTTAAAATTGATTTGGAAGAGATTTGTAAAGAATGTGTAAGCAAAACAACAGAAAGCACTTTAATTTTTGTTAAATGGAAGTGGGAGAAGCCTTAAATTTGAATATTGTATTCGGGATCGTGCATAAATTAAGTTTCTATGTATCAAGTATATCTATTAAAAATAATTTTAACTGGATTAGATAGTTGGTGATTTTTTGATATGCTTCTATTTTATACTTTTGTTAATGAAACGTGCAACACTATGAATGAACCCTTCAAAATGGACGAAATGATCCACTCCACTAGCTTTCTGCAATATGCCACGGCTCCCCCTCTTTGTACAAAGTTCCTATGCCACTGACTGTATGGCTCATTTTTCTGAAATAAATCAATTGGAAATATCATTCTGGATAACTGGTTTTCCGGTTAACTGGTTTCCAGATAAATGGTTCCATACTGTACTTCTGTGGGCATTTTCATACAGCTATATCATGATGTGCAAAGTAATAATGAAAATGAAGACAGCTACGATTATGAAAACATTAAAAATACCCATGGAATCGAAACATACCAGGACACCTTGAGAAGCATTACTAGCTCAAAGATTTTTCAAAGGTAAATGTTCAAAGAAATTATACAGATAATGTGCTGCTGGAAAATACTTGGTAAACCGAAAGAAAACATCAATGGAACATTATTTTATGACTCTCTAAACTGGATTAAATAGTTGGTGATCTTTTGATATGCTTCTATTTTATACTTTTGTTAATGAAACGTGCAACACTATGAAGGAACCCTTCAAAATGGATGAAATGATCCGCTCCACTAGCTTTCTGCAATATGCCCCGGCTCCCCCTGTTTGTACAAAGTTCCTATGCCACTGACTGTATGGCTCATTTTTCTGAAATAAATCAATTGGAAATATCATTCTGGATAACTGGTTTTTCGGTTAACTGGTTTCCAGATAAATGGTTCCATACTGTACTTCTGTGGACATTTTCATACAGCTATATCATGATGTGGAAAGTAATAATGAAAATGAAGACAGCTATGATTATGAAAACATTAAAAATACCCATGGAATCGAAACATACCAGGACACCTTGAGAAGCATTACTAGCTCAAAGATTTTTCAAAGGTAAATGTTCATAGAAATTATACAGATAATGTGCTGCTGGAAAATACTTCGTAAACCGAAAGAAAACATCAATGAAACATTACAGGGTTCCTACGGGTCAGGGAAAACCTGGAAAACAGGGAAAAGTCAGGGAGTTCGAAAATTTAGGCAAAAAGTCAGGGAAATGTCAGGGAATGTTTTAAATATTTGAAAAGATCATGGAAAAGTCAGGGAATTTTTGATATACTACTTCATCAGAATTTCTATTATCGTCGTGAATGAAGAAATTTTGAATTAATTATTCATCCAATCTAAAATTTTTATATAAAATTTATGAAAACTATATAACAATATGAAAAATAATTAAAAAATCGGAAATTCATAAAGCACATACTTTTTTCTAGCATTTATCTAAATTAAAGTCCATTGTGAAGGGTTTTACAATAATATATAAGCCGGATTTTTTTACTGAGAAAGGTCAGGGAAATTTTTGAATAAAGTCAGGGAAAACCTGGAAAAGTCAGGGAATTTTTTTACCAGAAATGTGTAGGAACCCTGCATTATTTTATGACTCTCTAAACTACTATGTGAAGTATGAGGTATGTAATTGTGTGTGTTAGAATGTTTTCCATTAAATTTCAAAATTAAAGCAGTTTCATATTGGTACTATTTATTTTAGTGTTCACATAAGGGCTTTTAAGATTATTAAAAACCATAAATTTAAAAACAAATCTAATTTCATTAAAATTTTCAGTTTAAAGAATGGTACTAAGGGATATGAACGTAGAAAATATACAGTGGGAGATTTTCTTTTTATTTACTTTGTCTGTTTTGCATAAGGCAGAATATTGTCTATGATGGAAAAAAGTTTCTATCCTGATCGATTCTGCCTTAAACAGAGTTTACTGTATATCATATTATTTTTATTGAAAAGTTTGGCTTTACAACTGATTGGTAATGTATTCCGAATCTTTTCTCTTATCTATGAAGACTCCAGATGTTTGTTTCTAAACAGTTATTTTTTCTTTTGGCACAATTTAAAATAAACACAGTATTTTTTTTTCCCTTAAATATTTTCTTAAAGTTTTATCGTGGATTTTAAGTAATTTTATCTTGAAAAATTACTTTAATCCTATCCAAATGAATAATAATAACAAATAATTTGTCTAAAACTTTTCTCTCTCTCTCTCTCTCTCTATATATATATATATATATATATATATATACTAGGGGGCTCTGCCCCCTACGAGCTACGCTCGTCAACCCCCGTTCAGACACCGCAGACTCTAAAAGTACGCTAATTTGATCGGCTTTAAAAAGAGTTTGGAAGATTGAATTATAATTTAAAAAACAGTGGCGATCTCCCTATAAACGGATTTCTATTCATTTCTCTTTGATTGGGGAATTTTAAGGCCAAATCCGCTGCGGTACTACTTGATTATCCCGTCGACCAATTTCGCCAAATTATATAAATCGCCAAATTATACAAATTGACATAATTTTTATTTTAAATAACGAAAGAACAAATAAATTAGTGCAACATTAATAAAAATACAAATAAAACGTCGAAATAAAAATAACTTGATGACGTAGACAAGTTTAACTTGCTTAAAGTCAAGTTAATGTGACATTTACGATCAACCATTATTGGCATTTACTCTTATAGCTTGGCGAATGATAGATTTTTGGTCGACGGGATAACTAAGTAGTATCAAAAATACATATGTCAATCGCTGTTTTTGTCTTTGATTAAGTAAAATAAGTTAAAAATTTCAAAATAAGCTAATATAAAAGGAATTAAGTAAACAGAATCTTTGTCTCCCGGTATTTTTTAACAAAGCGAAAAGAAAGTTCTTTTAAATAAGACATTTTAAATTAATCTTTTTTAATCTGACGTAATTTTTACCAAACTATTCTTTCTCTTTTTAATAGTCACGTGAAAATACTTGTGTTAGAAATGAAATATTATTTGCGCTTTCCTAACAAAAATAGTTGAAAAGTATCCTCTCAAAATATCAAATAAATGTCTAGCGCAATTTCTAAATTTAAACCGTTTTGCAGTATTATTTTGTGTTCATTTTATGTAATAACTGTAATGTGACATAAATATGACGTAATTTCTCCTATTTAAGACTTCTAACGCATGTTAATGAATTTATTATTTTACAAATTCCTTTCTCTCTTAAAATTCACGTGTAATTATTGATTTTATGACATAATTTTTAATAAGTTCCTGCGTTTTGTACATAATTATTTAATTCTAATTCCAAATGTTTCTTTTCTGTTTATAATAGTCACGTGTAAATAAATTTTTAATTTATTTACACGCATAAATATATATATATACATATATATATATATATTTTTTTTTTTTTTTTTGAAGCAAACATTATTGTTTCCGCTGTTTATACAGTTGGCAACAGTTTAAATTAATATCACTTTCTAAAATCTGTAAAAAATATCTCTAGAAATGCTGAAAATTTAAATTTAAAATAGAAATAAAACCTCAAAAAATTAGTCAAATTACAAAAAGAAATACAGTCTGCACACCGGGAACTTCAAACGTATAAGATGATCTAAAAATGTTTAATTCCCATGAACAGTTTTTGCTCCTATAAAACTTTTTTAGTGGAACGATTTTGTCCAACTTTAGCATTAAATATCTCTTAAAATAATTCTTTGATTTGAAAACTGTCTGCATCAGCGTATTTATCAAACATTTCTGTATAATACCAACGATTTTCATATTTTTGTAAGCATTATTTTTCTTAATATTAACGAAGAAAGACCTCCGGTCACAAAAAAATTCAAAACCGGCGGCGGCGGTGGTGACAGCGGTAGTTACTTTTTTTTAGAATAGAGAGATTTACTTTCTTCTGTCTTCAATAGAAAAAAGTATTGTAATCAAAATTTTTTCAACTTCTGGTTTTCAACGGATTTACATGTTTTAGGGGTCAGATATCCCCCAAAATATGTTTATAGAAAATGTCCGTATGTCGTCATTGTACCATCAAAAAGTGTATGAAGTTATGCATAGAATTGAACCAATTTTTTTTTTTTTTTTTTAAGTTTGTGGCTATGGCCTCCATTAATTTGGAAAAAATCCACCAGTAGGGGGTGCTGTAATAGCAATTTTTGTGGCATTTTGAATATTGTACCATCGAAAAGTGTATGAAGTTATGTATAGAATTGAACCAAATTTTTTTTTAAGTTTGTGGCTATGGCAAGTAGGTCCTCTGTTAATTTGGAAAAAATCCGCCGATAGGGGGCGCTGTAAGTGATTTTTGTGGCATTTTGAATATTGTACCATCAAAAAGTGTATGAAGTTATGTATAGAACTGAACCAATTTTTTTTTTTTTTTTTAAGTTTGTGGGTATGGCAAGTAGGTCCTCTATTAATTTGGAAAAAATCCGACGGTAGGGGACGCTGTAATGTCGATTTTTCTGGCATCGAAAAGTGTATGAAGTTACGCATAGAATTGAACTAAATTTTTTGTGTATGTTTTTGGCCATGGCAAGAAGGTCCTCCCTAAATTTGGGAATATTCTGCCAAAAGGGGCCATTTTAATAGCGTTTTTTGTGTAATTTTTTGGATGTTTCATAGTTCCATTGTATACCACCGGGTCGTGAATGGACGGGAACTTCGCGTCCTGATAAGCTGACTATTTGCAAACAGCTGATAACAACAGAATAACGAAAAACTATTGATTTTAATAAATATCATGATCGAGATTAACTCGTTTTTACTCTGATTAATTGACTGAAGCAGAAATTTAAAATGAAAGTCAAAGTTGATATAGTATTGAACTAATAAAAATGAAATATTGACATTTGGAACAAAATTTTAAAATATTAAAATATATGAGATTGAAGAAAGTTTTGGGATTGGCACATCCAACTAGTTTTTTTTAATCTGTGTCTTATATATCTAGATCAAGATCCGACAAGATCCTACTAGTAAATGCTTTATGTCTGACTTCAAGATGTTGACTTTCTCCTTACTATTTCCTTAATGAAATTAATAATCAATTAAACTTATTGCAATCAATGCATATATATATAATTACTTAAAGAGTATGATTAAGGAATCCACCTCCCCCCTCCTTAAGTCGGTGCAAGAGCGGAATATCCAAATGAGTGTATAACAAGGTGTAAATGATCTATTGCAGACTACTGTATAAGAGATGGAATAAGCATGTTGTTTGTGTTCGTCCATTCTCCCAAGCTGTTTGAATGTTAAAAATCGATATACTTTGGAATTTTGAAAATATCTCTGTGCATATTTTACTATATAAACATTTTTTTTATAGATCTACTGCATGTAAAAAATTAATATACTTCATTAAATTGCTGAAATGTTAAATAAAAGCAGTAAAAAAGTGTTTCAATAAACCATTTACATGTTTTGACTCCACCATCAAAACAAATAAGAATATTCTATGGTTGTATAATCTATAATGTAATGATTTGAAATGCCATGGAATCATAAATCCCATGGAACAGGCGGAACTGTGGTCCCTACTAGGATGCCTGGAAAGGTAGCAACCCAATCATGAAGATCCCACAAGAAAAATTCAAAAGCTGGATTCAATAAGCTTAAAACATCAATTGGCGAGTTCAGGAGTGCTGGAGCATTTAATACATCAGATCAGTGGTGCCAACTTTTGAAAAATATTGGGTAGGCTCAACCATTTTAGGATAAAATGACATGAACATAATATGATGTTCATGTCATAAATGACATGAACTTTTTTTTTCTTTGAAGACAAGACGATGGATGGGAAAGTTATAATATTGAAGTTTTTTTTTTAAATTGAATATAAAGTTTTGATTTTATTAAATTATATTCTCATATGAGGTCTTTATTTTATGGACTCTAATATTTACTATTATACTATGAATATGACTACAAATTAAAACCCACAGGACTAATGACGCATGTCAAAAATAAATTTAAAAGTGTTTTAGAGCATTTTCTAAAAAATCGTTTAATCTTATACAAAAAATGGAAAACTCTAATTGATTTCTTGGTTTCTGAACACCTGCGATTTTCATGCATTTAGGATGAAAAATGACTTCGCAAATGTGTCATAAATTAGCCAATGTCTATTTGAAAACAGCCTATCATTGCTTCTTTTGAATGCATTTATTTGCTAATTTAGACTATAAATTTAGACCATAACACATAAAAAGGATGAGTCTGAATGTATTCAGAGAGAATTTCTTTGCATCTATACATTGTAATGTAACCATTCATTACCATCTCTACTATATAGGGATAGTAATATTTAAACTGGATTTTTGGAGTTAGGTTAAATAGGTTGGGTTGTAGTTGTGTGTACATGTACATGTTACTGCTATCCACACTGTGTTTTCAAACAAAATAATTTTCAGAGGAATAATTATTTTTTCAGCGATTGAAAAATAAACAAGTAACAAAATAGAATAATTGAAATCGGGTAGGCTAAGAACAAATTATTGGGTGGGCTCATGCCCCATGGGCCCATATAAGTTGGCGCCACTGCATCAGATGACTGTGACTGCTTCAAGCTTATTCATTGATGAAGTCATATCAAATCATTACATTATAGATTATGCAACTATAGAATAGTCTTATTTGATTTGATAATGGCTTTGGTGGAGCCAAAACATAAAAACAGTTTATTAAAAAGCCTGTGTTGATGTTGGTCATGTCTCATCATCACTTTACACAGCTTAAACAGCCACATTTTTAATAAGGACGGCACACAAATTATATACAAATTAACTAAAGTGCATATAAGGTACATAAATACGGTTATAACACATTAAAACTTCTCTAGGTGAGACACATTCCAAACAGACATCGAAAGTCTACAAACTCATGCAATTAATTTACTTTAATTCCCTTCAATTCATGTTTGGCAATCAATATCCTGAGATATTTTGCCGAAAGTGGCAACAGTGCCATCTATATGTTATAAAAATCAAAGAAGGTAGTCATTTTGTTAGAAACCTTATTTACTGTTTTTATAGTTTTTATTCAACACTTTTTAGCAATTTAATGAAGTATATGTTATTTCTGTTGTGTTGTGATTTGTTAAGTATGTGAAGAATTAGTTTATGAAAAAAACATTAAAGGGTTTTGTTTTTAAGATAAAATTGCATTTATCTTTTAAACTTTTATTTGCCTTTGCTTACATTTTTTAGTTATGTAATTTTCTTTCTTTTTTCTGCAACAGGTTTTTAAGAAGAATACAAAACCTGCTGTAAACAACATGTACTTGAATATGTACAGAAGCCATATAAGTGTCCTTCTAGGCCATAATGGTGCTGGCAAAACGACTACAATATCGATGCTAACAGGTAAGTACACTATAATATTTTTAGGAATAGGAATTCTATTTTGTTTGCATCATTTGGGTAGTGTATTCTTTACCAGTTGTAGTCTGAGAATTACTTGTGAATATGTTCTGATAATTATTTTTATTACAGTTGAATGTATTAGAAATACCAATTATCACATAACTAATAAATTAAATTTTGATTTAGGTTTAATCACTCCTACATCTGGTACAGCCACTGTAAATGGATTTGATATATGTGATGATATGAGTAGTGTTCATTCCAGCTTAGGCATTTGTCCCCAACATGATGTTTTGTTTGATGAATTAACCGTGAAGGAACATCTATATTTCTTTTGCAAAGTAAATGATTCTTAAATTATCTTGTAAATACTTTTTTTTAATTATCTTGGTTATATATTTTAACCACTTAAAATTCCTAAAACATTCTTTCTTTAAAAATATAAATCTTTAATTTAAAACCATGGTAGCTCTTTTTTTTTTTCCTTGTTTAAAATCTTAATCAGTGATAATGCATTTTTATGTATTTGTGTTTTGTCTATGAATGAAGGCTAACTTTTTCTTTTTCTTTTTTTTTTTTTTTTCCGAAAGTAAAATTGTAAATATTAAGTTGTAATTAATTTCTTTCAACCATGGATATATACTACATTTTCAAAGTAAATTATCCTTATTCAATGTAATTATTATATGGTTCTGTATTTTCAAAAGGTTGACTATAAGAGGTTACAACTGTGGTATTTAACATTTTTTTTATATTTTAAAATGTTTAAAAAATTACTTGTTTCTGCTCTCTTTTCTCCTCACCCTCACTTTTTATATGTGTAACCCTGATTTAATATTCTAGTATCAGTAAATATATAGTTATGTATTGTAATAGTATCACTGTATAACCAGTAGCATAGACTGTATAGTTATGTATTGTAATAGTATTATCGCATAACCTGAGACAGACATGTACAGACTGTGAATGCTGTAGATTATTTTAGGCCTTGCAGATTAATCTGATATCTTAAAAAGAAATATCTGTGGTTAAATGTAATGTTTAATAAAACTAAAATTTTAGATTTTCTTTTCTCTTTGTGGAGAAAGAATTTTAATGTATTCTAGTATTTTTAAAAGAAAAGTGTTTTTCACATTTTTATAGCTAACAAATAAAACAATATTTAAAAAAAATAATAATAATAAGCAGCTAATGTCTATTATTGTAGAAAAAGCAGCTAATATCTGTTATTGTTTCTGCTTTTTATGTGGTTAATTTTCTCATATTTAAATACCCATGTTTTCATGCTGTTCTTTGTTTTATTGTTAGTGATTTTGAAAAGTAATTTAATCAAACATTCTATTTTTATCGTACCTCATTTTAAAGAATCGGTTTTAATCATTTTCACTTCCCATTCTGCATTATACATTTTACAGTACTTTCTTTTTATAATGCCTTTGACAATATAGGAGAACAACAAGAAAATTTTTCACTTTCCGGGTTACAGAACAAAAGTGAAAACTACTTTTTAAACACTAATAGATTTTTTACATTTAATATATTTTTAGACTGTTCAATACCACCATTGAAGAGCATTTTTATATGAAAAATATTGATTATGTGTTCAAATAAAGTTTTGAAATTTATTAAAGGAAATATTTTCATATTGGCCACTTGACAGAAGTTAATAACGAAAGGAATTGACAAAGATTTTGCTACTTATAGCAGTCTTTTTTTATTCTAATTATTTCACTATTTAAGTGCATAGTTCAATGACATATCTGTTAATTTTGTGTTTTATTTAGTTGTATGTTTTTTGAGGAAGCATTAATTTTGTTATAGGATATAGACTAGAAACAATCATCAAACTTTATTATTGTTTTAATTGTGTAAATATTGTTTTAGGTGCATTTAGGTTAATCTTCCATAATTGAGCTGTACATGATAAAGATAGGTTTTTTATTATGCTTGAAAACTTCTTTAAAAAACACAAAAATCAGAAAATTGAGATAGTTTTCAAACAAATTGCATTTAAAAGTACATCATTGTCCTTATTCGACTGTGTAAAAATTAAAATTATACAATGTTTAGAAGTAATTAAATTTGCAGAAAAAGGGAAATGGAATGCTTAGCTCTTTACCACCCTTGATATAATGTCAACTTTACTCATATACATGTTTTTGCTTTATAATATAAATTCTTACAGTGTCTATCTGAAGGTGAAAAACTTCTCTCTTGGCATAAAACTGTAGCATATTTTTCTGTTGATAGCAAATTGCAAATAGTAAACATATTTAAAATTTTTAAAATGAAAAAAACATCAGTTTATTTTTGTGATTGTAATATTTGCCAAGAAATCACACTTCCTGAAGCCTGATATATGCCAAAACTGGTATAAAAAAGGAAATATTGATTTTACATATGTTAGTAATAAAACATTTATAATGCTTTCTGAAAATTTAATCTTCTTGTTGTTAATATATGTTTTATGAATGTGTTATTGTCCTAGTTGAAAGGTTATATATCAGATTTGGTGCCATCTGAAATTGAGAGAATGATGACGTCTCTGAGTTTAATTGAAAAGAAAGATGCCAGAGCTTCAACTCTATCTGGTGGGTGGAAAAGGAAGCTTTCTGTTGGAATTGCCCTTGTTGGTGGATCAAGGGTATGTATAAATATATTTTTTACATTCATTGGGATTTTTTTTTTTTTTATAAGCAAAGATAAAACTTAAATTTAGTTCAAACTGCATGCAGTTAAAAATGCATTTTAATGTATGAATTAAAACATTCCTAATTGTTTGTAAAAAATATGACATAAACTAGAAAACAGGAATTTTGCTGTCTCAGAATTTAGTGTCTCGCCCAATGTAAAAAAATATATATGTATATATAAATAATACAAAACATATTTCAATTTTAAGGCTTAAAGCACACGTTTTTATTTTTTGTAAAATGACGTCATCCGCATCCGCTTAAGAATTCCACTTTTACGATCCACTCTTAAACATCTGCAGTAAAGTATGCACTATCACAAAATAATACACAAATGCAACAAAAAGATGCCATCATTAAAGAAATTCGGCAAAAAAAGGCTATCTAATGATTCATAGGCCTTCATTTGTTTGTAACATTAATATAGATCTTTAAAATGAAATATAGTTTATAATAGCTCCGTATTTTATCAGAAATCATTCATTTATATTTTTTTCAAAATAGCATGTATTTTAAGTACATTTTCTTTCGGTTGTTATGATAAAATGGCAAGAAAAAGACATTTACTATTTACAACTATTTTTTCTTTACTTTCTACAGAAATGGAGTACGTCCGTTACCAATATTAAGCAAATGGCTCTAAAAAGTACAAAAAAAAATTAATATTTCAAAAATAAATAGAGATACAGTTTTCAAACAAATTGCATTTAAAAGTACTTTTTTTTTTCCAATACGATGATATAAAAATTGAAAATGTGCGTTAAGAAAAAATTGCTATAGAGTATTTAATCGTATAATGATACATTTACTTTGTTTTACGGCTAGCTTATACAATGTAACATTATTTTTTGAAGACAACACAAAATAAGCTGGGAGAAAGAAATAACATACCGGGTTCTAATAACTTTTTTCTAAATCTTTGTTAAATAAGGAGTTAAATTTTTAGTTACGTAAATCTGAATGTTTAGTGATATTCTATTGTCTGATCAACTTTTTATAGGTTAGTATGGTAACTGTTTAAATAACCTAAGGAATGGATTTAGATAATGTACTGTGATCGGGTTTTCTTTGTATGATAATTTATATGAAATAATCATTTAACAAATTTGTTTTTGCAGTTTGGTAACACTAGGCAATTAAATAAAATATAATTTTTATGGCTGTAGAATTTCACATTCTAACAACAATTGAAACTAAAATAAAAGTATATGAGTAACATTTTTTAAAAGGTCTAATACAGAGTTTCAATAAAATTCAAAGTTGCCTTAATCAAATCTGCTATGTAAATGTAAGGAACAAAATTGGCAATTATCAGGGAATTTTATATACCGGTTGTTCGAAAAGTCTGGAAACAGTTGACTAACTCAAGAAATACACATTGGATTGAAAAATGGAAAAATATATGTTAAATATTTTTCAAAAAGCTTTTCAATGATGTCAAAGCTGTCACCCGACCCCCAATCTCATGGGGATCAGAGGGTCCAACTTTGAAATCTTGAATGAGAACCCCCATTTTTTATTGCAGATTCTGATTCTACATGAAAAATACATATTGTATTTTTTTTTTTTTTTTTTTTTTTTTTTTTTCCGTCTTAGATGGCGATGTAATAGAACAAAATGCTGTTGGATTCGTTTTGAGAGTCAGGAATCCTCTTTTTCATTGAAGTTCTGATTTTAAAATTTGAAAAAAGAGAAACTAAATAGAAAAATGCTGCTTCCTTCTCTACATTGTGATTTGGAAGAGGGTTACTGCTTAAATTTTAAATGAGTGCAGTACTTTAAACGTTATCCAAGAAAGACAACTTGGTCATAGTAACTTCCTGTTCCCTTCAGTGTGCTTCTTTAACGTGAGTTCCCTGGCCTCTGGCAATTCAGATGCTATTTAATGCTGCATTTTGTCTTTGATGATCTGTAAAAAATGTTAAATACAAGAGTTATGTATTTTTCCTGCACAATCCAAATTGGCAATAAAAATGTGGGTTCTCATTCAAGATTTCAAAGTTGGACAACTTTTGACCCCTAGAGAATTGGGACAACTTTGGTAGGTGTACAATCTTTGAAGTGTCAACTTTGACAGCTCTGAATACCTTTTTTATAAATATTTAATGCATTTTTCTGTTTTTCAATCCAGTGATTACTTTTCGGGTTATTTGACCATTTCCAGAATTTTCTGACACCCTGTATATATATATATATATATATATATATACATACAAATTGCCAGCCCAGCGCATCAGGAGGAATGAGTTCTAGACATACATGTTCAGAAAATAAAAATCTCAGACCTGTGCAGACCTCTAGCTGGCAGTATAAAATAAAGTTTAAAATATGCTACTGCATATAGTCAATTGTCTGGTGGTAAGTATTCTCACAATTTCATCTGGAAATGTCATAGTTTCAATCTGATTTTATGGTGAAATCTTCTTCATCACACAGCATGTGTCATAAACTGTTCTAATAGATACTGACACATGGTGAGATCGATGGCTCTGAAATGTGTATAATCTTTTGTTTTCTTTTCCAATTATTTGATAGATTGTGACATACAGAATACGATGATCCTGTATCTATAACATTATGCATTAGTTGATAAATTTGTAGCCCTTATTATTTATTTTATTTTTGTTGCTTTTATTTTTTTAATTTTGAGTATTTAAGGTTTATGCCCTTAACATGTAAATTAAAAATTTTATTGGGGGAATTCTTAATTTTTGCTTCCAGATTTTGTCAGCCTGCTAATTCTGATTTAATTTTAAAAAATCAACGGAATATTTAAAGATTTTAAAAATAACCAGTGCATTAGAAAAAATGCTTTTAAGTATTGTAAATACTCAATTGAAATTGGGTGATTTTTTTTTAATTGATATTATCTATTCTGAGATTAATTAATATGCATATCATAATTTCTGTTAGACATCATATATTTTGCAGTAAGACTGACTGTACTTTAATGCCATGATAGTTGTGTAACTGTAAATGTTTAATTTTACTTGCAAAAGAGCATGAATATTTTATGTGAAATTGATTTTAGATTGTTCCTAATTAATATATAGTTCCATTCATTTGTAGATTTTTGGTATATCTATTTGCAATGATTGTGCTTTAAACACTTAATTAACATGTTTCATGTATTTTTTTTTCATTTTGCACCTGTTCGTTTATTGAAAGTTTCTGAAAATTTTCTGATTATAGCTTGAATCCAGTGAAATATAAATATTTGTATTGTGCTGATTGTTATAAAACTATATTTAAAAGTTCCTTTATGTTATTTCCACCAACAGTGTCAAAGGGATTTTAAGACTTGGACTTATTTATTTATGTGCCATATATACTCATGTATAAGCCAAAGAGTTAATTACAAAATTTGGGACTTCAAAATTGGAGTAAACTATTAAAAAAAGAAGTATACCTGTTTACCCAATTGTCTGTATCGGGATATTCAAAGGCAACAAAAAAATTATTTACAGAATTCATGCATCAAGGCTTATTATTTACACTTGAAGAGGTAAATATGCGACAAGTTTTTAAAAATGAACATTATTCACATTGATATCATTTTGAATGACTCAATAAATTGAGAGTACTACATTACTTTTTCCATCAGTATTGCACATATCTACAGATTCATATTCTAATTAGAAATCCACTGTTAAGAAATACTTTATTCAATTTAATGAAAATTTATTTGCCTAGTTATAAAGCTAGTTTCAAAGAATTTTTCAACATTAAACCAGAATTGTGGTTTGACTTATATATGAATAATTAATTAAAAAATAAAAAAGCTTAACAATCCAGGGATCACTTACACACAAATAAATACATTTTTTTGTTTAAAAAAAAAAAAAAAAAAAAAAAAAAAAAAAACCTACAAATCCGTTTTTGTAGCATTAAGTACATCTTTCCACAGTTATCTGTGTTGTTGAAAGTCATTACAATCCTTCTGCTTTAAAAAGATGTTACTAAAGTTGTGTTAATCTGTATGCTTTAACACTGACGATCACTAAATTTTTCTATATAATGGGAACATTTCTGCCTTTCATTTCAATTCTTAGAATTGGGGGGGGGGGGGAGGGGTGCTGGGCTAGCTTGTTTATTTCATGTTATAGAAGAAAGTAATCCTTTCAGTTATAATGTCAAACATTTTTAATTTTTAAGGTTTCATTGTACAGATTACTAACATTAACATATTTATTCACAAGACACTGTATTTGAAATTATGTGTGCATATTCAACATTCTTCATGTTACTTGACAGCAAAAGGAATTCACGCTTTACTGCCAAGAAATCATTGATTATAGTAAAAATAAAATTTTATCACCTTTCCACGCGTGCACAGGAAATTGCCAGGTGAGGCTGAATGAATTTAGAGAACAGACTTTCTTTTTTAAATCTCTGTCGCTAACTGTCTTGCTTCTCTTAAAATTCTGAAAAACTGTTTCTTGCTCATAATTTAATTTAATGTTTTTTTATCTTTATTTCTATTTTAATTATTTAGTTAAGTATTTTAGTATGGCAGTGTGTTGAAGCAAAGCTTATTCTTCTCAGAGTTAATTGATACCAAGTTATCATTCTGAAGATGTAATTGATTATTAAACATTATCATTTTTTAGGTGCGTTCCTAATTATATAAATACGTAGCACTTATAGTCGTCATCTGGTCTGTTCTCCGTTCGTCTGTCTGCATATAACAGCACAAAAACTACATAAGCGAATGTTCTGAAATTTAATGTATATAATCATTGCAGAATTTTATTATTTCAAATTTTATGAAAATCGAGTTAAAAAAGACATTAATAAAAGTTTTCTTCATTCTATTAAATCCTGTCATACATAATTAATTTAATGATATTCCATAATAGGTAATGATTCTGGGTTGCTATGGTGAGTACGTCAGATGGAGTGATATTGTTTCTGTATTACACGCACCTCATTTGCCACGTTTGACGCACAATTTCCAACTTGTTTTATCACACTGTCACTTTTAAACATTAAAAATAATTTATTACATGTACACTCATTTGAATTATAATATTTGATTTTTCTTTATTAGATTGTAATCTTAGATGAACCCACTTCTGGCATGGATCCGTATAATCGAAGATCTTTATGGGACGTGTTACAAACAGAAAAGGAAGATCGAACTATTCTCCTGACAACTCATTTTATGGAAGAAGCTGATGTTCTCGGAGACCGTATTGCTATCATGGCCAATGGAGACATCCAGTGCTGTGGCTCTCCACTCTTTTTGAAGAAAAAATATGGTATGCATCTGAGTTTGCTTGAAAATGAGTTTTATATGCTTATAGTTGTAACCTTAGTTTTAGATTACTAGCAAAAACCATGCTTTATTTGGATTCCCGAAGCATTATTTCATAAGACAAATATTTGAAAGTAACAATATATTTTTTTTTTTTTTTTTTTTGCACCTTTATTAAGCAAAAACGTTATTTTATGTTTTGCCACATTTTAATTTTAGAAATGTAAATTCAGCCAAATAACTAAGAATTTCTTCGGAATTTATTTATGATATAATGAATTTAACAATTAATTTTATTTGTTTACAATTCTTTTCTTTCCACTTAAAAAAAAATCTTAATATAATTCTTTTAAAATGCGTAAGTATCATCTGCATAAATGATTTCACATAATAAGAATAAATTGTGTATTGGAATTCTTAACACTGAAAAATACTTTTATAATTGAATGTAAATAAATGAATTTTCACAAATTTTAATTCATTAAAAATATGCTATAATTTTCATACAAAAAAAGTATTTTAAAAATTTTATAAAAGAAATTGTGAAACTAATTAATCATGATTCTATCTATAATGACTAACACCGTGATTTATTTTTTCTTCTGAAAATATAAGTGCTTCATTTTTTTTATTAGCAAAAATGCATCCGTAATGGAAAAACATGTAAAATAAATTAATTAAAATAATAAATTTTTTAAGATTATTCTGTAAAAAATAAATAATATTGTGCAAATTTACAGATCAGAATTCATTTTTGTTTAAATTTCAAGTCAAAATACTGAATAGTTTTTTTGTAAAGAATACGACAAAATGTAATTTGTGTAGCCTAGTAGAGGATTCGCTTCGCTCATCCTAACAAGATTTGGTATATATGTTTACTTTCCAGACAACAATAAACACAGCCCCATAAAAATAACCTGTCGCCAAATGGTGTGTCTTATCGCAATATGTGTGACATCAAAACATATTCATAATGTTTCTTTGGTTTTATCTAGAGTTATGACAAAGAGTGATTTGGACAAATTTCTACTGTTTTTTCCCAAAAAATGAAAATAATTTTATTATATATACTTTTTTTCAGTTTTAAAATGAAAAAGAATTAAACACACTTTGATGTTTTATTATTTATGTGTTTAAAATCTTTAATAGCTTGATTTGTTTCTTTTAATATTTCAAATACCTTGATACTTATAATAAAACAAATTTTACTACAGCATAACTTCAAAAATCCGGCATCATCAGGACTGAGACTATGCCGGATTTTTGAAAATTCCAGATTTTTGAAGGGATATCCAAAGTATTAAGTCCTAAGTAAATTAGTAACCAAATCAGATATAGATTTATTGAAATTGTATATTCATTACAGATCAAATCTTGGTCCTGTCAATTTTAGTAACAATAGATAGAATTTTGAAAACATGTTCTTGTCTTTTGGTAAGAGTAATGTTGTTAGGAAATTTTATTCTGGGAATATTCTTCAAGATAGTGATATAAAAATATTGAAAATGTATGTACAGGGTGAATCAAAATGATTGTCTTGAACAAATAGCAATAACTTCATTTTAAACAGTGACAGAAAGAAGTAATCTCAATACAATACGGAAAGTTCAAAGTTTTATTTGCAAATTTTATAACTGTTCTTTGCAACTTTGCTTAGTCACATGAGCAAATTCAAACAGTAGTACATTTTAAGTTGGACATTATGAAGAATGCTCACAAATACTGTTGCCCAACACCTGTATCATGTTGCTATACTAGACAAGGTGTAACTTATCTGAATTTCTGTTTCCTCAGAAAAAGAAAATTAATCATAAAACTTTCAGAATTCCTCGGAAAGCATTGACTTATGTTTTTTTCTTATAACCAAGGGGAACCCCCATAGAACAGTTATAACAAAACTTTGAAAATTTACTAATTTTCTCTGCCTTCTCTATTGTGTTCGAATTTTTTCTTCTTATCATTGAAATCAGGGCAGTCATTTTGATTCACCCAGTATAATGAACGTAAAAATATCAGAAGAATAAAAATACCTTTATCACCTTTTAACTGAGAATATATATATCTTTAAAGTTTTTATCTATCATTGTCTTCATTTTATTTCCTGAAACTTTTTACTCCCCTCTACCAAACCTACAGCAAAAGAAATTAAGGTACAGATGTTTCAGATACACTGTAGTTTCTTTTTGACGTCAAAATAGTGATATTTTGTGTGGCATGGCAACCAAGCAATTTTTGCAAGTTTTTGATTTGTATGGCAAGCCAGTTGAACAGATTGTGTGTGTTTCATATCAAATTAAATATTGTGTGTTTTTATAATAAATTAAACATTGACTGTGTTTTAATAATAATAGAATTTGCGCATGTTTGTAATAAAGCCGTGTGTGTTTGCTATATCTATTGTGTGTGTGTGGCCGTGGATCGCCGTAGTGGTTGTCTGAAAATTAAAATGAATTGGCAACCAATGAAAATATTAAGAATTAAAGTTAAATATACAAAATAATTAATTTAGAAAATGTTGCCTTTGAAATATTCAATGACGGAAGCTGAAAAATAAAAAAGTGTAAAATAACTCACCCGGAGATTGAAGGTACAGTTGACACATATTTTATTTAAATATTTTATATGCACTGTATGCATAATAATTTGAATGACTATTATTGGTAGAAAATTAAAATTTCCCTGGCCAGGAATACGACATATTTATGTGATGAGGAAAATACATTTACATGATATTGCACTATGTAAACAATCCTTCAAAATTGCTGCAAACCTGAGAGTTCACTATATAAACTAATTTTATACTGTCCGAAGTATTATGTCCATAGTCCAGATTAAAGGTCCTGTATTTAGGAATATAGGTAGATGAGAGTTTGAAGATAAACTGGAGATTGTATATTTTTTACTATTGAAGATTTATGACGATAAGCAATAACTGTAAAATTGATGAAGGCACAAAGGATCACAGTGTTGAAATAGTCATCACAATAGGTTAGATGCAGACCCGTACTGAAGTTGTCAGAGCTAAACTGGAGATTATATTTATTACTATTGAAGATTCAAGACGATAAGCAGTAACTGTGGAATTGATGATGGCACATTATCGGTGGAGCTCAGCTCGACATGGCAGATGTTTTTACGAACGGGAAAGGACACTCAGTTATTAAGCAAATCCTTTGAGGGCTATTAATAATCTCAAAGAAATGAATACATTAAAGTAGAATTGATGATGAAGTTTCAGCTGCTGGGACTACAGAAAATTGACATGGGAGAGCTTACAGTTCATAAAATTGAAAAAAAAAATAACATTTCTTCGTCTGGCTCCAAAAACTAAAAAATGGCTTCCAAAATGCAGTTATGCTACTTCTTCCTGAAAAATTCTTAGTCTGGGGCTAGAGCCCCAAACATACGTGTGTCCTCCTCCTTACATTCTTGACAAGTCCCAGAGACGAAGCGCACATGGCCCCCCAAAAGATCGTTGGGCCGACGCTGAACTCAAATTCGCCAATCAGCGACCGGCACGTGCACATCTGAGTCAGCACGATAAAGATTTTCATCGTAATCGAAATATCGATAACGATTTGTATCGTAATCGAAGTTGCATTCCCCCTGCATTCCTGAGTACCGGCAATATCACGCCATGATACCAAAACAAGATGGAGGATAGAGTGACGTCACGACGTCCTTTTCTGCGAGGAAGAAAGATAAAAAATGTCTAACTGTGTCGGGGGAAAAAAATGGATCGCGCGTCATTAAATTTTGTAATGCGGATATCTCGCTAAATTACGGTTTAAAATTAATGAAATTTTGGCAATCGCTTAGAAATAAATAGTAGCATCCAATAAAAATAGTTTTGGAATAAAATAATTAATATTAAATAACTTTTTTAATTTATATTTTCGGAAGTTAGCGCTTGTAAGAAAAGCATTGTAAGTTACTTTAACGAACGATATGCCGTAATGTTTATATTTTAAAAGATCTGTACACTATTAGAATTATATTTAATTGCATATTATAATATTTATTACTTTGAATAATTATTAATTATAGGATTATTAACGGAATATAAATTATTTAGAATGCTTTTTATTTATTTACTTAATACGTTTTTAAAGTTGTTTTTGAACTTAAATATTTAAATTTAAATAGAGAAATAATGCAGACGATAAATTAATAATCTGAAATATTGAAAATGTAACATTTACCTGCAGCCCATAGAAAAAAAAAATTGTGAAAAAAAAAAAGTTCGAGATACTGGGATCTCAATAATGCATAACTGAATGCACAAAGAAACTAAACGTTCAAGTGACACACTCAAACGATTGGAAAATCTTCAGAGATGCACTTCTCTGTAAGTAATCCAATAAAAAAATCAAACAATTACAGTACACTAAACAAATGCAAAACAAAATGAATATAGAAATAATACTGAATACTAAACACTAAATATGTTGAAACAGATACACAACAATACATAGAATATACAAACACTTCTCTGGGTGAGTGAAAAATTAATAAAATCCTACTACTTAATTGAAACGTAAATATCCATGTGAACACCATTACAATTCTTATTGCAATATAAACAAACGGATGATAGAGATATACTATATACATAACTGAGTTGAAATTGCACATTGTAAAAAAAATATGAGTTATTGCACATGATTAAAATTGCTATACTTTATGTAAAATGGAACTGAGCAAGAGTCAATGACATATAGCAGGACACTACTGAAGTAATGATGTGATTGTGAGACAAACATACATTTTAAAAATATAACAATATAAGTGTGTAAATATAATGCAATTGAAATTTAAGAGAAGACATCACTTAAGAATTGCACAAGTGTCGAAATGAAAAGGAATAATTCCAACCTGTTGACAACCATACATGGAAGTCATCGACACAATTTCACACAAATTTTCAAAATTCTCCAAATTATACCAGAGACCATACCGTGAGGGAATGTCGGAAGGGCAGAATTTGTGCTAAATTTTACACCCCAAACTAAGCCGAGTTGACCCTTTGTGTGTAATGGTCCAGAATTTAAAGAAAATTGAAAATTTTTTTAGAAAAGCTTAGAGCAGAAACTCCATCTTTTACATAGAATTTAAATCTCTTCTAGAACCATAAGGCATGCGCATTGTAGAGATTATCAAAATAACATTTATGAAATCAATTTAATTTAATTTCTTTCTTTCTATTTTTTTTTTTTTTTTTTTTTTTTTTTTTTTTAATATTTAATTAAACTTAATAGATTGATATTCTTTAAAGAAAATTAATAATTAGGATCCTAAATTAAAATTATAAAATAATGTCACATCAAGTTACAAACAGCAGTAAAGTGTATAGGTTAAAAGCCAAAATAAAGTTCAATCCTTTATAAAAGAATACTGAAAGGTCAAATATGACTTGTGACAACTAAGTAAGATTTATATTGAAATAGGTAGTTATGGAAAAAAGTTAAATTAAAGAATTATACTATAAATGAATTAAGTCGTAAAGAATATTAAAAGATACTTCTCAAAACATAACGAGTTAGCTAGACACATATGCATTGAGTAATTCAAAAGAAGCTACCTCATGAACCGTTTAGTATCAAATGGGTGAAACCGGATAAGTTGTCACACTATTGAGTTTAAAATTAAATTTAAAAATGAATAAATGAAAATTGAAATGAAGTTAGGATCATATACTATGATTTGGAATAATAATAAAAGTTAAAATTGTACATAAAGGATGAAACAATATTAGAAATGGCAGAAAAACCTTACTTTGTTTGTCCAGTCGGAATCAATTTGCTAACATGTAATTTAGCACAATTTAGCGGTTCATTAACATGTTCAATTTGGTAATTATGACCCCTAAAGACTCCTGTAATTTTAAAAGGTCCTGTATTTTTTGGCATGAAAGTAGGAGTATGAATTAAATTCTTTAAATACACAACATCACCAAGCTTTAATACTGGAGGCGGACGACCTTTTAAATATTTTTCATTCTGAGCGAAATATTTTTCCTCATTCTGTTTAACCAATTCTCTAGTTTTTGAAATGTGATCTTGTAATTTTTTGAAATATATACTTGGTTCTTCAACCTCTTTGGCCAGTTGAAAAGTATCGATTGGCAAATTTAAATCCCTACCTAAGAATAAATTGGCTGGCGTAAAATTTGTTACAGCATGTTTAGAGTTATTATAATGGAGAACGAAAAATTTAAGTCTGTCTGACCATTCAATGACTTGATCAGACAGAGAGGCAACTGACTCTTTAAGTGAACGATTAATTCGTTCAACCAGACCGTTAGATTTCGGGTAATAGATGAATGAATTTCTATGATTAATTTTTAATGATTTTAAGAATTGTTTAATTTCGTTAGAGGTGAAATATTTAGCGTTATCAGATAACAAAACTTTTGGTATCCCGTACCTTGAAAAATAATCATTAAGAGATTTAATAACAGAATGAGATGTCACATTAGCAAGTGGAATAGCCTCTAAAAATCGTGAATAATGATCAACTATAGTTAAAATAAAAAAATTTCCATCATGTGATCTAGGAAGTTTTCCCACAACATCAATAGCAATCATTTCTCCCGGTGCTAAATCAGATTTGGAAATAAAACTAGGTTTTGTATTTGTTTGTTTACTTTTGTGAGGTAAGCATTGTTCACAAGTATTTACAAAATTCTGTATATCTTTAACCATACCATCCCAAAAATAAAGTTTTGAAATTGTATCTACTGTTTTATTTATCCCAAAATGCACTTGATGTCCCAGAGCAATACAGCTGTTAATTAAAGTTTTAGGAATATATATTTTCTTAGATTTATTAACTCTATTACGCTTTTTCCTGGCAATCATAATTAAATTGTTATCTGGATTTATAGAATAAGAAGAATTAGGCATTTTATTAGCAATTAATTTATCTCTTATATCTTTAAGTTTAGCATCTTTAAGTTGTTCTTTTAGGATATTCTCGGTCGTTAGGGAGTCATTAGTGGGAATAAAAATATTTAATGCGTTTACAATTAAGTTAGGGTTGTCAGGGGGGTCAACAGCACGAGAAAGGAAATCTGCAGGGTTCACAAGACCTGGGATATGATCAATTTTGTAATTAAAGCCCTGTAGATACATTATCCATCTAATTATTATTTCAGATTGTTTTTCTAATTTCATATGATAGGTGAGTGCTTTGGCATCAGTTAAAATTTTAAATTGCCTACCATATAAGTATTCGTGGAAATGTTTAATGGAGGAATAACTTGCATAAAATTCTCTTTTAATGGATGGATAATTAGATTCGCCCTTGTTAAGTTTTTTGGAATAAAATTCTATGGGATAAAATTGATTGTCATGACGTTGTAACAAAATTCCACAGATAGCATTTTTTGACGCATCTGTTACCAAACATACCTCTTTATTTTCATCAAAGTTCTTAACTGTAGGATTATTGAGGAGAATATTTTGAATTTTCAGGAAGGAATCTTGACATTCTTTACTACAAAAAAATTTAGCATTCTTTTTTGTCAAATTAACTATTGGTTGGACAATATCAGCAAAATTGAAAATTAAATGTCTAAAATAGTTGATCATTCCTAGGAAACTTTGTACTTCTTTTACATTAGTGGGTCTTGGAAATTTATTTATTTTATTTACATTATCTGACGATGAGGAATGACCGTTTTGATGCAAATTAAAACCAAGGTAAGTTATCTCTTGTTGACAAATTTGTAATTTTGCTGGGTCTAAAGTTAAATTAAATTCCTTAAGTCTATCAAATACTTTTTGGAGCCATGACAACATTTCCTCTAGAGAATCAGCAGCCACAATAATATCGTCAAGAAAATATTGAACATTTTTGCCCTTTAATGGGTCCAAACAATCGTTAATTAATGTGTGAAAATAAGAAGTACTATTAACGAGGCCAAAGGCTAATCTGGTAGGTTCAAAATTTCCATACTCAGTTGCAAACGCTAATTTTGCCCTGTCCTTTTCCTGCAGAAGAATTTGAAAAAATGCTGATTTTAAGTCTAATACCGTATACAGTTTTGTACCTGAAATGTTTTGAACTACTTCATTAATTCTAGGAAGACAAATTTTATAGGGTTCAGTAATTGCATTTAAAAGACGGTAATCAATAACCATACGGAATTTTAATTTACTTGGATCATCAGTAGGAAGAGATTTTTTATGTACAAAAAGAACTGGAAAGCAATAGTTAGAGGAAGAGTTTTGAATTATTCCTGCCTTTAAGAGATCAGAAATTTCTTTACGAGCAAAATCTTTGGCTATTTTAGGAATGGGATAGGGTTTTGTTTGCAGTGCAAAGTCATGAAGCAATTTAAATTCAGGAACTACTTTATCAGTGCAGCCAAGAGTGTCATAAGACGAAGAAAATACAGCGGAGTTATCCATTAATAGACTAAGAACACGTTTTTTTTCAGCATCAGGTAAGTGGGCAATATTAAATTTATCAGACGTAAGTTCTTTTTCTCTAAGTTCTAGCATTTCTTGAGTAATTAAAGAATTAACTTGATATGTTTGAGTATTGTCATGAGTTGAAATTTGGTCTTCTGAAATGGGCTTTATAAATCCTAATTTAGTTTTCTTTCTAATTATTATGTTTTTATCAGTATTGTTGTGGACATATAAAAGAATGGCATTGTTTGCATCAGGTTGATGTAGACTGAAATTTAATTTTAAAGATAATTTATTTGATGTTGGACAAAATAAATAGTTTAAGGAATTACTAATTTTATGAAGAGGTTTAAGTTTAATAATTTTGCCTTGATTGGGTCTTAGAGTTATTTGATTGGCTGGTTTAACAAAATTTTTTGACATTTCAGAATTATTTTGAGAAGAAGTTAAATCATTAGAAAATACTGGATTATTTAGAGAAGAATTTAAGTCATTTGAAAGTACGGGGTTATTATGAACATTAGCATTAAACTCTGAAGGGGAAGGATTATTAACAGAATTAGAATTATCAAAATTATCAGCAGGTGAAATGTTACTATTGTCATTATTATTTACAGGTTGCAAAGAATCAGGGTTTTTATTGGCAAAAGGAAAAGTAAGGTGACCCATAATAAGTTGCTGATTCGCTGAGTCCAAAAGAACTTTATTTCTATTGAGGAAATTGTAGCCCAAAATAATTTGATAATTGGAGTGCCAATTGTCATGAGTAATGAAAAATGTGTTAGTGAACCAAGTGTTCTGAATTCGAAATTTAAGTTGTACCGTTGAAAAAAAAGGAATAGATGAGTTGTTGATAGTTTTTATATTTACAGAGCGTGATAAGAAATTTAATTTATTTTGTTTTTTAAGAAGATCAATTGCATGTGGTTGTATTAGTGACAAATTCGCTCCACTGTCTAGAAGCCCATCAAAAGCGAGTTTTCCAAATTTAAGTTTAATTATTGGTAATTCTGAGTTATCTATATTGCAGCTCATCAAAATTTTATCATTATTTACATTAGGACTTAATTTAATACCCTCATCATTATAAAAAAAAAGAATCTAGGGCCCTGCAATCATGAGGGGGGGAATTATTTACATCAATTTCAGAACCCTTTACCCGTTTAAATGTCTTCTTGAACGGTTGTATGGTCTGTAATTGTTACGACCTCTTCCACGGTTATATCTTATGCCATTATCCTGAAAACCCCTTTGATTGTTATTATACCAATTGCTATTTTCATTAACAAAATAATTCGCCTCACTATTATTCATGCCCCCTCTTGAAAAATTTGTACCGTTTCTACCATTCGAGTTTTGAAACTCTAGGTAGTACCAGCAATCTTTGGCACTGTGTGCTTTGCGGCAAATCTGACATAACAGCTTTTCCTCTTTCATCTTCTTAACCGTTTCTGTCAGCTGAGCAATTTGTTTATTCTGATCTTCCTGGCATTTCAAAAGTTTTTCTAGCAAACTATTTGGATTACTGGTGGATGGTGCAACTTGTAAAGTGTTAAGATCAAAAGTATTATGCTCCAGCGCTTTTTCAATATCTACGGCCTTAGCCACAATTTCATCAATTTTTTTTTTTCCGAATTTAAGAACTTCAACTTTAATGTCAGTTCGTAAAGCCTCTAAAAATTTGGAAGACATTAAATTAGCCTTAAATGACTCTAACGCTGCATTATCCTCAGAACCTGGAGCCATATTGTTAACTGTAGCCCTCACTTCCTCCGCTAAATCAAGCACAGACTGTTTCGGCTGTTGAGTTATACGCCCATACTGATACGACGCTTCCTGGAAATTTTGTTTGTATTCAAATTTTAATTTCATCAAATTTGCTACATTTACAAAACTTTTTTCTTCGCTTACACGTTTTTGTCAGTTGACAAAAATTCTGAAGCCTTTTCCCTACACAGAAGTCTCAACAGAGTAATGCGGTTTTCGTCTTTGATATTTTGAATGTTGCATACATCTTCTAAATTTTGTAAAAAGATGTTAACATTTTCATTAGGGTGGCCATGAAAAGGCGGAATCGCCGACATCATCGACCGAAAAAGTGCGCGATTGTTTGCCATGATTTAGCAAAATAGAATTTAAAAAATTTTAATAAGCAAAATATGAAAACAACTAAAAAGCAATTTCTTTTTTTTTAAAGACTGAGAAAATTATATCTGTATAAATTAAATTTATCAATAAACAAATATAGGTAAATAATAATAAAATCTTTTCCAAAATCTATTGTATAAAATATAAGAAATGAAACAAATAAAATATAAGAATATATATAAAATACACTTTATATCAAAATATTATCATTATTATTTTCTTTTTTTTGGTGTACACATGGACGGGAAAAAAAAATCTTATCTTAGGAATTTCTTTTTATAATTAATCATTTGAATCAAGTTAAAATTTATCAGCAATAACAGAAAATATTAATGAAGTTAAAATAAAATAACCGTTAAAAAAAAATCGTTAAACGATCTTTGAAATATAATATTGCACATTATAATTACCAAAAGTTAAACATTTAAAGTTAAGATTTTCAGACATTGACCAGGTTCGAACACCTAAAAATTGGTCAAAGGCGCCAAATGCTATATCTATTGTGTATGTGTGGCCATGGATCGCCGTAGTGGTTGTCTGAAAATTAAAATGAATTGGCAACCAATGAAAATATTAAGAATTAAAGTTAAATTTAGAAAATGTTGCCTTTGAAATATTCAATGACGGAAGCTGAAAAATAAAAAAGTGTAAAATAACTCACCCGGAGATTGAAGGTACAGTTGACACATATTTTATTTAAATATTTTATATGCACTGTATGCATAATAATTTGAATGACTATTATTGGTAGAAAATTAAAATTTCCCTGGCCAGGAATACGACATATTTGTGTGATGAGGAAAATACATTTACATGATATTGCACTATGTAAACAATCCTTCAAAATTGCTGCAAACCTGAGAGTTCACTATATAAACTAATTTTATACTGTCCGAAGTATTATGTCCATAGTCCAGATTAAAGGTCCTGTATTTAGGAATATAGGTAGATGAGAGTTTGAAGATAAACTGGAGATTGTATATTTTTTACTATTGAAGATTTATGACGATAAGCAATAACTGTAAAATTGATGAAGGCACAAAGGATCACAGTGTTGAAATAGTCATCACAATAGGTTAGATGCAGACCCGTACTGAAGTTGTCGGAGCTAAACTGGAGATTATATTTATTACTATTGAAGATTCAAGACGATAAGCAGTAGCTGTGGAATTGATGATAGCACATTATCGGTGGAGCTCAGCTCGACATGGCAGATGTTTTTACGAACGGGAAAGGACACTCAGTTATTAAGCAAATCCTTTGAGGGCTATTAATAATCTCAAAGAAATGAATACATTAAAGTA
The DNA here is from genome assembly GCA_963932465.1 of Maratus speciosus. Lineage (NCBI taxonomy): Eukaryota > Metazoa > Arthropoda > Arachnida > Araneae > Salticidae > Maratus > Maratus speciosus. The sequence continues at coordinate 15,582,482 of OZ010793.1, read as the reverse complement.
GAATTGATGATGAAGTTTCAGCTGCTGGGAGTACAGAAAATTGACATGGGAGAGCTTACAGTTCATAAAATTGAAAAAAAAAATAACATTTCTTCGTCTGGCTCCAAAAACTAAAAAATGGCTTTCAAAATGCAGTTATGCTACTTCTTCCTGAAAAATTCTTAGTCTGGGGCTAGAGCCCCAAACATACGTGTGTCCTCCTCCTTGCATTCTTGACAAGTCCCAGAGACGAAGCGCACATGGCCCCCCAAAAGATCGTTGGGCCGACGCTGAACTCAAATTCGCCAATCAGCGACCGGCACGTGCACATCTGAGTCAGCACGATAAAGATTTTCATCGTAATCGAAATATCGATAACGATTTGTATCGTAATCGAAGTTGCATTCCCCCTGCATTCCTGAGTACCGGCAATATCACGCCGTGATACCAAAACAAGATGGAGGATAGAGTGACGTCACGATGTCCTTTTCTGCGAGGAAGAAAGATAAAAAATGTCTAACTGCGTCGGGGAAAAAAAATGGATCGCACGTCTTTTAAAACTGACAGAAGTGATTAAATTTTGTAATGCGGATATCTCGCTAAATTACGGTTTAAAATTAATGAAATTTTGGCAATCGCTTAGAAATAAATAGTAGCATCCAATAAAAATAGTTTTGGAATAAAATAATTAATATTAAATAACTTTTTTAATTTATATTTTCGGAAGTTAGCGATTGTAAGAAAAGCATTGTAAGTTACTTTAACGAACGATATGCCGTAATGTTTATATTTTAAAAGATCTGTACACTATTAGAATTATATTTAATTGCATATTATAATATTTATTACTTTGAATAATTATTAATTATAGGATTATTAACGGAATATAAATTATTTAGAATGCTTTTTATTTATTTACTTAATACGTTTTTAAAGTTGTTTTTGAACTTAAATATTTAAATTTAAATAGAGAAATAATGCAGACGATAAATTAATAATCTGAAATATTGAAAATGTAACAGTGTTTTAAAATAAAACTGTTGTTTTTGCATGCTGGCATAACAGGTATTCGAAAGTGGGATTTTCTGGCCAAAATGGTGTAAAAAGAAAAAAGTTTTTTTTTATTATAATAATTACCACATCAGCTGTGGTGCATCTGTCACATCTGTTCTGAAGTGAAAATAAAACTTACCTGAGTTGCCATTGAAAGCACTGCATGTAAAATTGCATTCTTGGTCCAATGCAAAACTTTTATTAAATAAATTGCTGCCATAAACATTGTCAGTTTATATATACAGTAGAAGATCTTTATGATGCACAACCTTGCGTTTTTAAAACGCAAGGTTGTGCGTTATATGGATCACATCATTAAATTCACCTTGTAAACATGGCCAAATATGTCTGAAACACATCAAAATACATTAGAATATCTTTATACTGCATTCCTTGTTACCAAGAGTTATCCAAATTATAAATTTTTGCATAATATAGGTCAGACATTGTTAAATTTACTTTATAAACATGATCCAAATATAACTGACACAACCATCCCTTATATTAGACATTTTCAAAAATGTTTATTGTAATAATAGCATTTTTAGGTGCGTTCGTAATTATATAAATACGTAGCACCTATAGTCGTCGTTCAGTCCGTCCGTCTGTCCGTCCGTCTGTCCGTCCGTCTGTCTGTCCGCATGTAACAGAGCAAAAACTACCCAGCCGAATGGTCTGAAATTTCAAATATATGATTGTTGCAAAATTTTGTCGAGCCATTTCAAATTTTATGAAAATCGGATGTATAGTTTAATTACAGGGACAGTCAAAAGTTTTTCTTTACATTACGGCCAATGGGAAAAATTATTGCAAGTGCATTTTAATGATATTAGAGCCTTCCGAATGATCTGAAATTTTAAAGATATAACTGTTGCAAAATTTTGTCGAGCCATTTCCAATTTTAGGAAAATCGGATGTATAGTTTAATTACAGGGACAGTCAAAAGTTTTTCTTTACATTACGGCCAATGGGAAAAATTATTGCAAGTGCATTTTAATGATATTAGAGCCTTCCGAATGATCTGAAATTTTAAAGATATAACTGTTGCAAAATTTTGTCGAGCCATTTCAATTTTTAGGAAAATCGGATGTATAGTTTAATTACAGGGACAGTCAAAAGTTTTTCTTTACATTACGGCCAATGGAAAAAATTATTGCAAGTGCATTTTAATGATATTACAGCCTTCCGAATGGTCTGAAATTTTAAAGATATAATTGTTGCAAAGTTTTGTTGAGCTATTCCAAATTTTAGGAAAATCGAATGTATAGTTTAATTACAGGGACAGTCAAAAGTGTTCCGTTACATTACGGGGAATGGGAAAAAAATATTGGAAGTGCATTTTAATGATGTATCAGACTATGCGCTTTATGAAGTGCAAAAAAGTATACATTCAGTACAATATGGGGTGCAAAAAATAATTATAAAACTAGTTATAGTAGGAACGCACCTCATTTGCCACGTTTGACGAGCAATTTCCAACTTGTTTTTTCAGTAAAAAGGTCTTAAATTAGAAGATAACGTGAACTAATGTATCAAATTTTGTCCTGTAGAGAGTAGCAATATTTTACAATGTGAAAGTGCAGGTGATTTTAACTGCAAAAATCATTGTTTACATCTGAAAAGTTGTGTGTTATATGGAGAATTGTGTTATATAGAATTGCGTTATAAAGATCTTCTACTGTGTATATATATATATAACCAATGTATATATTTATTTATTTATGATTTAATATGTTATTCCTCCTTTTTTTTCCCATGAATATTAGTTTTTTATTTTGTATGTTTATTTATTTTATAGTGTTTCTTAAAATTGTGAAAGTTTTAATATTTGACTTTATATTTTCCATGATATATTTATGTGTTTCTTTTTCGTTTCTTAGGTGCCGGTTATCATTTGGTCATGGTGAAAGAGCCGTTATGTGATGTTCCTGTAATCACTCATGTCGTTCAGTCCCATGTCCCAACTGCAGAAATGGCAAGTAACATTGGAAGTGAACTGAAGTATATCCTGCCTCACGATAGCAGCAGCTCCTTTTATGCTTTGTTTTCAGAATTGGAGAAGAGGAAAGAAGATCTTAAAATATCCGGTTATGGTGCTTCCATTACAACAATGGAAGAAGTGTTTATAAAGTATGTTTTATTTTTGTCATTTAAAATAAATGCATTTCCTTTCCATTTGAAATTATATAATTAGTTAAATTCCCATGTGAACTTTTTCTCACGTTACCCTCTCCCGTTGTATAAGGAGTGTGCATAAGGAAAATAGTTATGAAATCTTTTTTAATAAGATGCAATATTTTTTATGCCCAAAGAAAAACAGGGAATTTGAAGCTTATTTCTAATTTAAATACACACTTTTAAGTCTAGCAAAAGTGAAATTCTAATAGCAACACCACAATAGCGTGATAAGAAGTAAATTATTTTATAAATATACAGACTTTATTAGATAGTATCGAGTTATTTTTTCATCCTCCCCCCTCCCTTTCACAACAACTTCAAATATTCCTGTCTGCATCTTTTAAAATTATAATGCTCTCAATGTCTTTTGCAATTATTTTTCTAAACTCATATCTTTGAAAATCTTTTTTTTTTTTCCTTTTTAAAATTTACCATATAAATCTCTGCATAATCTGTCATAGAATTTTTTTTATATATATAAAACTATATGCAACTTCATGCTAAATAATTCACACCGATAATATGTAATGAAAATTAAATAGATGAAAAAATATCTATGAGCGTGTTATTGGAATATTTATTAAATAAAAAGTGAAAGGGAGACAATCCACTTGTAAAGATCAATTTGGAGATTTTTTCCCCCTAAATATAAAATATCTATTGTATATGTTACTTTATTGATTTTTTACTTAAATGCCAACAATCATTATTCAGAAGATAATTTTTTTTTCTTTTTACACAATCATCCCAGAATTTCTGTGAAAGTTCAACCTACAGAGACGCAATGGTCAGTTTTGCTGTTCTAATGGGAATATTTATTTATTTATTTTTGCAACATATATATATATATATATATATATATATATATATATATATTTGCTAAATATTCTAATTAAATTAACCAAATTTTACAAACTACTACACTTATATGTTGCAGGACTATAAAGACTTCTTTTGTGTCCTTGTTACCCATTTCACAACACTCTAGTTATGTTCTGTTGCAAAAAAAAAAAGAAAATATTGATTTTGTCTTTAGCAAGCTATATTAGTACATTCTTTGAGACTAATTCAATTGTTGTAGAAAAACTTGAAAATATCAGGCATAGAACATTCTAAATGCATTTTATGTCTTCAACAAATTAATTTTTGTCACAATTTGTTGCAACCAATTATCTTAAACAGTGATAAAGAAATCGTCACAGATTTATAATGACAGACTAAGATAAGAAAATCAGAATGTCACATATAAATGATACTGGTAGCTGGTAGCATATATATTTTTCAAAACAGTTTCTTTCTTTCTGCTGCTTCAGTTTCACAATAGTTTGTCTTCAAAAAACAATATTTTGCTTCTCATTTAAATCGGTGTTTCTCAACTAGTGTGTCACAACTACTCATGTAAAAAATTAAACTGCTTTTGAATGTTTATTGTAATCTGTGTTAACATTTCATAATTAATACTACAGTAGAAGATCTTTATAACACAATTCTATGTAATGCAACTCTCTATATAACACACAACTTCTCAGATGTAAGCAGTGAATTTTGAAGTTAAGAAGCACCTGCAATCTTCTACATTTTAGAAATATTGCTACCTCTAGAAAACTTAAGTTTCAGACATTATTTCATCGACATATCCTTAATTCGGGGGAAAGGGGGGGGGGGTATGAAAAAATTGCTATTATTAAGTTAAAAATTTTTGGAAATGGTTCATATTATGATTTGGTGCAGATATATTTTTATCATTTTTGTAAGGTAATAATTAACAATGTGTGAAATGATCTATATTATGCAAAAATTTATAATCTGTACAACTTTCAGTACCAAAGAATGCAATATAAAGATCTTCTACTATATATTGATATGTTCCATGCATATTTTGCCATGTTTACAAGGCAAGTTTAATGATGTGGGAAATGTGATCTATATAATGCAAAATTCTACAATACACACAACCTCTCGTCTCAAGGTGTGTTACCAACAAAACTGTATAATTTACCAACCAGACAAAAATTCTCAATTTGTTTTGAAATTGTATGTTATTAAAAGTATTTTGAGTATTTTTTCCCTTAAATATTTTTCTAAAATCAGCATAAATATATATATATGTATGTAAAAATGTATATATATGTATGTATGTATGTAAAATATCATTCCCTTTGACTTAAAAAATTGCATCACAGGCTTATGTAACTAATGCATTATTTATTCAAATTATATTTATACACTGCTTGAAACAATTTTAAAGGATATTAAGATTGTGGATGGATCTTCTGGCTGGGAGAATTGTTTAGATGATTGATACATGATCGACAGAGGCTGTATGCAAAAAAAATTACAAATGTTTAGCAGAAAAAGGTGTATTGTATTGAGCATCTGGGTACAAAAGGGAAAAAAAAACACAATTTGTGCATATGAGAAAAAACAAATTAAAAAGGTTGTTTCCTACAAAGAAAATCGTTTTTAATAGGGGGTATGGTTTCTCCGGACAGCCAGCAACATTGAACACTTTTGAGGCATGGAGTCAATGAGGAGCTGGGGTATTCTGTCCCAATCCTCCAGAAGAGCTCTTTCCAGTTCTTGGAGAGTTTGTGGGGGTGGTAGGTGGCCAGCAACTCGTCTGCCAAGAATGTCCCAAACATGCTCTATTGAGTTCATGTCCGGAGAACATGCTGCCCCTTCTAGTCGTATGATTCCTTCCTCGAAAAGAAAATCATCCACCAAGTGAGCACGATGTGGCCTGCAATTGTCGTCCATTAACATGAAATCATCTCCAACTGCTGCAGCGTAAGGAACTACAATAGGTCTGAGGATCTCATATTCTCATCCCTATATTGCTGACCGGTCAGAACTCCATTTTGAATAATGTGGAGGTCAGTACACCTATCATTGGAGATGCTAGCATAGACCATCACTCCCCACCGCCAAATCTGACACTTCCTTCCACGAATGCAGAATTGTTTCTAGTGCCACGTTCCCTCCAGATGAAAATATGCCTATTGTCAGGATGAACAGGGAAACAGGACTCGTCAGAGAAAAGAATATTGCACCATTCATTTCTCCTCCAGTTCACATGATCTGTTGTCCATTCCTTGCAGGTGCCACGGTGCCTTGCTGTTAACGTAACACATACCATTTGTCTGCGATCATACAGACCTACAGCGTGAAGCCAGTTTCAGACAGTTCGAGTCAAAACTGTGGTTCCAGTAGCCGAGCTAAGGTGTTGTTGTAGAAGATTGGCATTCATATTTTGGTGTTTCTGATCTATTAGCGTTAAATATCGATTTTCATTGGGCATTGTTGCATGTCTATGACCTTGGCCTGATCTTCGGCCTGCATTTCCAGTCTCCAAAAAACAGCTCCCGGTCCTGGAAATCACGCTTTGTGAAACTAGTGGCTTCTGCTACTTTGGCTTGTGTTTGGCCCCCCTCTAACCGACCAACAACTTTCCAAGCTTCTGATTTGTTTATATGACATCTTTGAGGCATCACACTCATCAAAACAAAGCACTTACTGAATGTCGACCATTGTTTTCCACTCTGTCTTTCAGTAAGTGGAAAACCAAATTTTATATGCTGCCGCTAAAGCATCATTTTTGACATCAAACTGAAAATTTGCATACTCTGAAGTTTGAAAATTATAAAAATTTGCATTTGTGACTATTCTTCCCTTTTTGCAAAAATTTTTTTGCTTGTATCATTATTTGATATAAGACTTACAATATCCTTTAATTGTTTTGAGCAGTGTATAAATATCAAATGAGCAACAGCTGTTTATTCATAACTGTATCTAAACTTATTTATAAAATTTTTAATATACCTATGGAAAACATACACAGAAAGGATGTGATATGGGATTTCTAAGATATGTTTATCATTTTAGAGTTGGACGTGATGCAACTATACATGATAGCATTGAAATAGAAGTTCAAAAGGAATCTTTTTCAGCGACTGATAGTGGAATCCATGTTAACTCTGAATGCAATGATAATTTTTCAGGTGATTTAATCTCTATTAACTTTTGTTTTAATTCAACAGTGAAAATTTTATATATACAGTGAAACTTCCATTTAACGAACTCTCATTGTTACTCTTAAACACTTCGTTATGAATAAAATTGGTTTAATATAGAAATATATATAGAAATAAATTCAAATTCATGAAATTTGTGTAATAAAAAACACATACATAAAATGAAAAATGCACATAAAATGGTCTTGAACATCTTGTATGTTATGACCTGTTTTACCTAATATATTCGACACATTCTGAGGTAAAAATATGAATTACTGTAATTTCCGGCCTATAATCCACGGAACAAACAATTATGTTCAAACTCAGATATCTTGTTTCATGAAATGTCTTGTTAAATCGTGATAAATATTTAACTTCAATAATGAAATAAAATTTCTGGGTCGAAGCATGATTGTTTGATCCGCGGATTATAGGCCGGAAATTATGGTATTAATGAATATTATAATTATTTATAATATTATAATAATTATTTATATTAACTTTCCTCCAAAATTCCTTGGGTCCCTCCGGTGATCCCTAAGAAGTCATGGAGTTACATTCTGAAAAACTTTCGTGCGTATGTACTGGTGTACCGCACCGCATGTATTATCTGAGATTTATCATCCGGCAAAATTTCATGCAGCGTTCCCTGTGCCTATAGAAGTTTCCAGCATGGTTAAAGGACTTTTTTAATCTTTATAAGAAGTTAGGATGCAAAAAGGTTTTACACTTGTGATCACACTTAGTCACTGCTGCAAGAACATTTACATATCTTTTTTTTTACCATTAGATGTAATTTTAATGTTTTGAACCCCTTCTCATCCCTCCTCATGCAAACAAAAATCGCGTTTGAACCCCTTCTCATCCCTCCTCATGCAAACAAAAATCGCATTTGAGCCCTTTTTAAAAGAAATACCTTCTGAGATGAAAACCTGTCTAAAACGAAAATTCGACGCGTTTCATGGAGTTCCGTTTTAGACGGTTTTACTATATAAGATATTGTTTGTATCCAACATGTTCAGGTTAAAAAGTCTGCCCCCCCCCCCCCCCCCCGTTCAAAAGGCTGGTTACGCCTATGAATTTTTCTTTTTTCTCAGTATTTCAAAGCCTTAACTTTAAAAAAGTCTGTAATATTACTTTGTACAGGTTTCTTATAAAAAAATGCACTGTTCATAAAAATTTTTGTACTTTTGTAGCTATGCGAACAATTCATCTGTAATATTTTCGTGAAACTGGAATCCCCTTCTTATTATATCGAAAGTTTTAACATTTGTTTTTCTGAATGGAAATGATTAAAGAAATAAATAGTTTTAATTTCCCTAAAATTCGCTAAAATAAATTCATACACCCATCGCAACAGCAACCTCTCCGTCTGAATGTTGTGTACACACACGAAAGTGGAATAATTGTTATATAGAATATATTTTTCGTAATATGGAGATTAATTTACATGTTGATGGTGTTCAAAGTCAAGGTTCAGTAGAAAATTTCGCTAAGTAGAAAACTTCGTTAAATAGGGATTTCGTTAAAGGGAAGTTCGACTGTGTGTATATATATATATATACATAGAGAGAGAGAGAGGGAGCTATATCTGGTATTTACATTATTTACAACAGATGGCAGCACTATAATTTTTTTTTATTTCAAGTTGATTGTGTTCTTTTAATTTTATGAAGTTCTGCAAGATGGCAGCATTAAATAATTATTTTTTTAGTTCTAAATAATATTGTTGCCATTTTATATTTTAATATTTCTCTGTGTTATTACCCGTTTAATTTTAAATAATTTAATTTTTTATACTTTTAGTAATAATTTATTCCAGGATCCTTAAAATGCATCTAATAATTTTTATTATAAAGACTATATATGTTAACTATAATTATTATATTTATTAGAATTTGTGTATTTTCTGCACAATGTGTTGTTTTGCAAACATACGAATTCGATTTTAACTGCTCCATTAAATTGGCGGGTCTTTTGCTGTGCTAATATTGATACTTGTTCAAGTTGTAATAATGTCATTGCAATTCTCTTGCTGAGTATGTCTTTAAATTTAAATGTTTCTATATATTAATATTGTTCATTTTTATGGATCTTGTATTAATTAATATTTTTTTTTTTTTTTTATAATTCAATTTATCTGTCATGGTAAATGCTTTTTTGGTGTTTGGTCGATTGGGTACATAAGGAATCTAATTTTTAGCTTAATGCTGGATTCTTTTACAGAAATCGACTATGCTTTTGCGTATATTGGTATTTCATGTACCCTTGATAAAGTGAAATGCTATATAAGCTTCCGGCTATGTCCTTCCATTTGATCTATTATTTGTTTACAATACGTCTTTTAATGGTTCAACATTATTTTGCTGGTTTTTTGTTTCATATGTCTTTAATAGATTTTTTTTTTCAAAATTTGGTGGTTTTTCATATGTTAATCTGGACTAATCGTAGGCAATGTGCTAGTCAATTAGTGGATTTTGCTTAATTTGTATTGCTTGTATAGGGTTCCATCTGTATTTTGTATAATGTTACAGTTATAATTAGATGCTAAATTTATTAACCCTTTCACAATCCGAGGGTTTTCCTGTATTTTTATAAGAATGCTTGTAAATTTCAGGATAAATATATTTATTAATTGCAATTTGATAGTATAATACCTTTAATATTACTTCTTTCTATATATGGTTCAAAATAAAATTCTATTTAAAATATTTTTGTATGATTAAATACCATTTTAACATGATTTCTATAAACGAAAAAATCCGGGCCAGCCAGTTAAAGGGTTAATTTATTGAATTAATTATAGTAATTGGAAATAGATGATGATTTGTAATTATATTATGGTTATATATATATATATATATTATTTATTTATTTATGTATTTTATTATTTTTTTTTTTTCTGTAATAACTTGTTTGTCCCTCATGTCAGATTATGTGGATAAAACATTTAATGATTTTTTTTATTTTGTGTGACTGACGTCAAATAATTTTTCCTTTTTTTACTTATTTTAACTAAAGATTTGCTGTAGTTCTTTGCTTTCAAAAGATTGTTTTTTCATAAAATCATCATTTGTAAAACTGTCTTATGTTTTGAGCATACATAAAAACAATTATTTTTAATCATACAATATTGTATGATATAAAATAATGTATTGCATGCAACTGTTCAAAATGTTTTTATTTTGTCAGAAATCAGTTTAATTTAGTAAGAGTCTGCTCTTAAGATCTGTCAGAAATCGGATTGAATTCAACAATGAAAATAGAAGTCTTTTCAAATAACAACTTGTTTCCCTTTTATGTCTGATCATGTGGAGAAAACAGTTAATGATGTTTTTAATTATTTTGTGTTGTCAATGTCGAGTAATATTTTTTCTTTTTTTTATGTAGTTAAAATTTTACTTATTTTTATAAGATCTGCTTTTTGTTTATTTTTTTAACAATTGGAGAAAAGTACAATTGTTTGATGGGAAAGATCTTGAACTATAACTTTCTGAAAAATATTCAATAGGAAGAAAGCCAAAAGAAATAAGCGATATCATGGTATTGCTCTAACAAATTGATAATGTCAATGTTGATGAATGTTAACTAAAAATTAATAAAGAAATTTTCATTTCTACTACAAGAGCAATTCTAATAAATATTTTTTCTATTTTTGTAACAAAATTAATTTCAAGTTATTCTTTTTTAAATTTTTGTATGAACGAAGAATTGTTTAATACTTAAATAAAAAATATACAACTGTCAAAGATTTAAGATATGTAGCATATTGATTTTTAGGTGGTTTTTTTGTAATATGAATTTTTTTTATGGCACTTTAATGCATTCACTTTTATAGATGCTCTGTTCATATAATACTTAATGTGTTTCTAATTATTAAATAAGGATTTTAAAAGAAATAAACATAGACCTGTTTTTATATAATAATGTAAAGTATTACTGATATAATTATTTTTTCTTTGGAATGTTTGTACAAGAATTTAAATAATGTAAATTTTTATGAGTTTTTTAATCAAAATACGTTTTTCATATTCCCTCTAGAGCAGTGTTTCCCAACCATTTACTGCTCATGCCCCACCAAAGCATCCATAAAATAACCATCCCCCCCCCCCCATGTCACTCTGTAAATTATGTATCTTATTACTGAAAAAGTGAACTCTATTACAAGATAAAACCGTAAAAGAACCTTAACAATCACTAATCATTTCACATTTTTTTAACTTATCGAAAAAGTGAATCTTGTGTCACCTATAAATGAAATGAGCCTTTTTTGAGAACGAGAATCTTTTTGTATACATCTACGCTTTTGTGCCAAAAAGACGTTTATTGTACTTTTCCAACTTCCCTCAATTAAAGAAAAGTATTATACATTCTGCATCTTCTCAAAATATCTTGAAGAATGACTTATATTTAGCATTAAAATTGATAACACTCGCACATTTTATAATTCATTTTTGTAATGTTTTAAGAATTGGTGGAAAAGCTCTGAACACTAAATTTTCTTTTTATTGATAACATGATACACAAGAAGCATTTCATGATTCTCATTTTTATCAGTTTTAAGTATACACTATTCCCCATCAGAACACATTTTCTCTATTATCCTTTTTCCCAATATCGTTAATTGTTTTCCATATATTATCTGATTTTAAAATTTAAAATGTATATGTCATCATGTAAAGTTATTTATTGTGCAAGAGGCCACAGGTATTTATTATCTACCCATTTCCTTTTCTAATGCTACTTAATATTTATAAATTTTATAAAGTTGGTAATGCCTCGTTTAGATATTTCATGTATTGTTTAGGTTAAATATGCTCAAGACAATCAGATTTATATATACTTTTAAATAGTTTCATGCGTAAAATATTTTTTGTGTGATTTATAGCAAAGCGAATAGCAGTTGAAAGGCCATTCAATAAACAATCGAAAGCATTACCAAATATTATAAAATACATAAATAACCAAAAAAATTATAAAGGTTTTTAATACTGTAGATTAGATGTCAAAACATTTTAAAAGATTATTCGTAAAATTATTCTGGTGTTAAAACTATTTTAAACTTTCGATTGGGAAATTTTTTTTAATTCAATTAAAAAACCTGATTTTTAAAAATTTGCTTGTATTCTGTTTATTTTTTGTCTACAACATTTCTTCCTACCAACCAAAAAAATGCCAAAAGAAACTGATAGTGAACAGGTGAGTAACAAATTCAAAATTGCCCCCCCCCCCCTAAAATATCAAATTGCCCCCCGGTTGGGTGTATGCCCTACATTGGGAACCACTGCTCTAGACTGTGTGTTACTTGTATTGCTACATATTTTTTAAAATCTCATTAACCCTTTAAACACTACCATCACCATCATGGTGGTAAAATAGCATTACTTATCTTTTATCAAGTTGAAATTACTTTAATATCTGCCCCCAGTGATCATGGCAGTTAGTTTTAGCTTCATAAGTTTAAAAAACTGCTGCCTGATTTTGCTAAAAATTTGCTACTTATGGCCTTGATTATGGCCTGCTGCCTTAGTGCAGATTTCTAGGTTCTAAAAACTTTTATTTTGGTTACATATTCATTAATTGAAAATGCCTTGGGCCTTAACAGTTTTATAGAGTATTTGTTTAGAGAAAATAAGTATTCAGAATCAAATTGTGTTTTTTATACAACCATAAACCAAAATGCATTATTTAAGATGACAAAAAGCATCATATGGGTAAAACAGGAAATTTGGCGTAAGATCAAGCATTTTGGCCTGCAAAAGATAGTAGGCATTCGATATTAATGCTTAACCACTTCAAGACAATCTTGCCATGCAATACATAACTTGTGGGCAGTTTTCTTCCAAGCTATGAATGCAAATCTGAATTAGATGTTATACTATTTAACTCACAACTATCCATTCAATACAAACCATCGTATCAGAACATTATTATTGTTTTTCTTTTTGATGCCCATTTATGTAAATGAATTTATGAAATTTACAGAAATATGATTTTTTTTTCTTTTTAGACATCGCTTGAAAGAGTTTTGTTGCCATTGCATTGTTTATTTAAATACAATACAAATAAAACATGGTTAGTTATTTCTAATGGTTTAAAGGATTCTTTAAAATTCTACATTAAATGACCTCAAATCATCTACAATCTTTTTATTATGGTATCCAGGAGGTATCCCCTTATGGTATCCCCTTGATCTTTCAAACCCACAACAATCTTCCAGGGTTAAGAATTTTGCAGGCAGTCTCATGGCTCATTTTGTCACTTTGACTCATTTGATATATCTTGGCTTTTTGGCATAAGAAGATGAATCTTTGTCAGTCAAAAAAATTTATTTTGGTAAATTTTTTTAAGGAACTAAAATTTTAATAAGGCATTGATTCTGGCAGACTTGTGTATTGCCAATTCACTAGGCTTCAAATAAGGTTTGTAAATCCTTTTGTCTTAGACAATTAAAAAAACTACCACTTTGAACTCAAATTTCTTTTTAAAGTTATATCTTGTATTTGGAGGGATGGAAGGGAGTGGTAGGTTTACTTCTCTAAATCCTTTTCAGTTATTTGGAATTTAGAAAAGGTAGTATAGCTTTCATCGTCTAACATGAATGAATTTTCCTTAAAATTCTGACCATTAAGTAGACAATTAAAAAAATTATAATCAATATGTAGTTATCTTTTTTTTAAATTTTGTATTTGGCCTAAAAATTGATCGAATATTCAGTATTTAGCTATTTGTCTAAATAACTTACTCCTAAATATAACATCTGTTCTTTTTTATGTCAGTTTTATTTGTTTACATCAGTATATTTTGATGATTTTTAGTTTATACATTTGAGGTTCAAATATATTGCTACATGTTGATGAATTGGGTGTTACATCTTTTCTCAATGGCTTTATAAAGTCTGTGCAGATTTTTAGTTAGTTAGAAATTTTTATGAGATAATTTAAAATATAAAGTGTTTTCTGAAATCATTTACTAAAATATTTTGGGTGCTTTTCCAGTAAATACCCATTTCGTGAAATGGATTTGGTGAGAGAAGAAAATTTGGCAACCTATTGTTTCAGATATACCAGCAGCTTTTTCAAAATTTATACAATCTATATTTAATATAAAGAAGCCATTTAACTCTTGTTATATACAAACAGAAGCAAATTGTACTGTAATTTCCGGCCTATAATCCGCAGTGGCAATTTTTAGCCCTTTAAAAAAAATTTCAGTAGATAATCCGCACCGGCATGTAATCCTCTGATTATACGCCGGACTGTACGAAGATTACTCATTGTTTTCAACATTCCAAAGTAGAGATGCAACAATTATTCGGCCGTAGCCGAATAATCGGCCTATCTGCCGAATATCAAGTTCATTATTTGGCCTCAGACGAATAATACTGTAAACAAATTTTTTTATTTACGCAATAAAATTTTTTAATTTGACAATTTATATTCATCATGTATAATGAAAATTTTATTTGAAATTAACAAACACTTTTCTTTTCTCTAACTTTCATGCCCTGAATGAGTTTTATTTACCCATTTTTATATAAGAGGGTCATTTAGGAATCATGTTAAAACTTTTCTGCTGTATTTATAAGTACAAAAAGTATCTGTAATAAGCTAATGTAATCTGGTAAATTTAAAATTAATCTATTCAAAATTTTACTAATAGAGCCATACTAAGTAAATTCTGTTTTTTACAGCATAATGGAAAATTTAATATTTATCTCTTGTTACATTAACAAATCTTTCTTTCAATGATATTTTTAATTAGACCTATAACGAACAAAAATATATACTGTAGATTAGATATAGGTGAATTGTATGTATAACAAAAATATTTAAGTCGTATATGCTGCAATACTTAAGGGTTTTTTTTTTTTTTTAGTAAAATGTGCTTGAAAGTTAAATATAATTTAAGTAATTTTTTTTTAAGTGTGTTACTATTTCTTATTAAATAATGAAAGAAATGTAAGCACTAAATTCTTTTAACTAGTATGTATGTATGTTTTACATCACTATTTAATTTAGATTTTTTTTCCTCTGAAACTTGAAATTTATGTTGTCTAGTACTTTTAAAATTTTGTGATTATTTTAAAATGTACCAGCAACAACATACATAATATCTATTAAATTATAATAATACAGTACCTAAGATACTGCATAGTCAATATTTTGAAATTTATTTTCCTTACAGATATTTCCTTCGTCTAAATCTGAAAACATTCATTATACACTTCTTTTCTTAATAGTGACATAGCAAAAAAAAACATGGCTTTTTTGTTAATTGTCAGCTTTATAAAGTCTACAGTGATTTATTTCCACCATTTTAGAGGATATTCTTCTATCAGTGATTTTTCCTAAGATATTAAGATTTCTTATTTTTTATTTCCTTTCATCTGAAAGCTGAAATTTATATTTTCGCATACTTTAAAATTTTGTCATTATTTTAAAACGTAACATTAAGATCTTTTTTTCTTTTGGGGGGGGGGGGGGGGGGTGCAAATTATATTATTGAGGCAATTTTTAGGCCGTATATAACCGAATATTTTTTCAGAATAAAATAATGCTTTAAAAAATTAAATTTGCCTATAAAGAATTTTTTTAAAAGAAAATAATACAGTTTAATTGTGAAATATATAAGAATTGTGTGTATTGTGCATACTATATTTTGATTTTAGACAAAAATGAGTTCATTATTCAGCGGCTGAATAGGCCGAATAATTGGCAGACCTGCCAACTGCTACGAAAAAATCGTAGTTGCTACGATTTGGACCTATAAACTACGATGCTACGAAAATCGGTCTTAAACTATGATTTTTTACAAAAAAACAAAAATGCATTTTTTGTTTCTAGTTGCAATTTTTATCCCGCGCAACATATTTTTCAAGAGTGATTCTGTTCCGAAATTGCAAAAATTTCAAAGTATTCATTTCCGAACGTTTTAAAAATTGGTCATTATTCCGAAAATTCGGACATTAAAAAATGCTCATGGAAAAAAAAATCGGCTGCAAAACAAACTTCTTAACATAAAACTCTCTTTATGTATATTAACCACGAGTAAATCGTGTTTCTCTAAATATTTATACAGGAATTCCCTTCTTTAGAAACAGGGGTGCCATTTTAAGAATTTTCGGAGGGGGGGGGGGGGGGGAGTTGTTTTTTTCAGGGGCAAGGTTTGAAATAGTATGCAAAAATCGCATAATTTTCACACAGAAAAAGAAAGTCCTGCATAATGAAAAATGCTGTGCAGTATTTCCCCCTGCAAATTCTTCCACAGACGTATGATTGTTTTGCAAGTATATTTTGAAATTTCTTGGAAATCCGTGAATTTTTTTTTAAAGGAATTTCCCCAAATTAATTTGTGAATCAATCGCGGAAAAAAATGAGAATTTCATCAAATGATCGTGTAAAAATCTCGGGTATTTCGTGAAAGATCTTAGAAAGAAATAGTGATGGTCTTCAATTGGTCGCTGAATAAAATCGCTAATTTCGTTAAGAGTTCATAAAGAAATTGCGAATTTCGTCAAAAGATTGAACAAAAAAATCACGAATCTCGATAAACTATCAAGGGAAAAATATTGCAAATTTCGTCAAAAAGTCGCAGAAACAAATAGTGAATTTTGTAAATTGGTCGCGAAAAGATATCGAAATTTTTTTCCGATCGGTTGTGATAAACTACCACGAATTTTGACAAATGAATAAAAAATCAATTTCGTCAATTGGTCACAGAAGAAAATTAATTTCGTCAAAGGATCGTGGTAAAAATGTGAATTTTGTCAAAATATTGCAGAAAGGAAAAGCGAATTTCGTCAAAAGATCAGTGAGAACCAGGGCTGCGGAGTCGGAGTCGGGCCCATTTTTGAGCGAAACAGTCAGAGTCAGACCTGTTAAAATTCCTGGAGTTGGAGTCACCCATTTTACAAGCAGGTCTGCATTCTCGGAGTTGGCCCATTTTTGAGTGAAAAGTCGGAGTCGTTCATTTTCCCCACCGACTCCGCAGCCCTGGTGAGAACATGCAAATTTCATCAAAAGATCAGTAAGAAAACGCAAATATCACAAAAGGATCGCGGAAAAAAAAAATCTAATTTCTTCAAAGGATCATTGTAAAAAATGTAGAATTCGTCAAAGGATCTCGGTAAAAAATGCGAATTTTGTCAAAAGTTTGTAGTAACAAGTACGGATTTCAACAAAGAATTGATAGAAAAATGTGAATTACGATTGTGCGAAAAAAATGTGAATATCCAGAAATGATCGCAGGAAAAAAAATCTCGAATTTCGTCAACATTTACTGCACTGGGCTAAAAAAATTGGAACCAGGCTCCTTTTACAAATATAAAGAAACGCTTCGGAACGAGAAGAAACTCTAAAAATTGTATAAAATTTTTCAGAGGAAAAAATTTACTATATTGCGTTGAAGGACTGAAACCTTATTCGTTTTACGAATGTCAAAAGATGGCTGCGAAACATGAAAAACCAACCAACCTCCAGATTAATTTTAATTTTGTGTGCTACGATTTCACATTTTCAAAGGTCTGAATTGGCCATAACTAGGCCGAATAATTGGTATTCGGTTATTCAGCCAAACCATTATTGTTGCATCACTATTCCAAAGTACTACTAATAAACCACCTCCCTATTTATTTAGTTGCTCTGTTTAAATGATAACTGTGATGTAGCAATCACATTTATTATTTATTTTTTAAATTGTAATGCAGCATTATTATCTCATGTTTTAAACTATTTATTTTCAACGCAAAACATCATTCAAATCGCTTTTTTTCTTTCCTTTTTACCTCAAGTAACAGAACTTTTGATTTCAGATTTTCCCCCTCTTCCTCTGTTCTATTTTTAGAAACAGCGTGACGTCGACCGCGTCATATTGGAGGTGTGTCTCCTCTTGCCTTTTGACAGTAGTTTCGTTCTTTCCGTGCTGTCATTCATTCTACAATTCATACGCAATTTTAATTTAACAAATAGATTTAAATCATTTCTGGAGGTAGTTTTGTAAACCCCTTTTATGTAGTATATATATCAATGCAGCCAGTTTTTTAACAGATTTTTAAGATTTTAAGATTTACGAAAGTATGTATTATTTTTGACAACGTGATTTGTCTTTTTTGAATTTCGGGCCTTAGCGCCTAAATTCAAATTGCGATGTTCTTCAATAGCTGTATCGCGATATCTAAAAGTTTATCTTCGGTCTCTGGTTTTTTTTTTTTAATTTAACGCATATTTGATTTCGGACTTTTTATTATCAAGACCTTCTTTAAAAAATGATTTTAACCAGTATTCATCTTTATCATGGAATTACTTCCAAGTTTTAATAATTCTACGTGGAACGTTCTTCGAATGTGTACAGTGACCTACTTCTCCTAATTACCTTCCACCTCTCAAAATGAATCAACGAATAAAGAAGATTTTTTATAACTGCTGTCTCTTCAATGTGTCTACTGTTGTCATTTAAGTAAGACTATTCCTTTTATATTTACTGCAAGTCAACCTTATCATCTTAGCTATACGATCATCTTATTCACAGCATCTCATCAATATATTAACTTCGTCACAATAACTGTAATAAAATAATTGCAAAAAAAATCAAGTTAAAATATACTAATACTTTTTTTTTCATTGAATCTTATGTCTAAAGCATAGAATGTCTTGTGAATACAGATAATTCTATAATAATTGCTGTTTTTAAATCACCTTCAACATCCAAATTTCACAGTTCTTCGTTTCAGTTTAATGATTAATAAGATTGCAATTTTTGAAAGAGATGAGTTGAGAAACGCTTTTTTCTTCATATAAACATGTTGCCAAAAGGCTGAAAAAATATAACATAAAAGTCAGAAGCCACTCCCACTTGCACATATACATCATATGTAAACCAATCATGGGCAGCTCCGCGAACGGTCGATAGCTTACAATTGTGTGATAGCTGTTTACATTTTTATTTTATGTCTGCTGGTAGAAACTGGATATCTGACGTGAACTTCTGCTTAAAAATTTTTCAGCAGATTATCTGCACTTAAAATTTTTGAGGTTTTTTAACAGATAATCTGCGGATTATAGGCCGGAAATTACGGTATATAGAAAACAATAGTAATGTATACCTAAATGAAATGTTTATGCATATATGTCAATACATATATAAACAAGCATAAAAGCTTGCCAGATTTGTTTTCATAGTTGTTTATGTGATTTTGTAATAAATCTCACCTTTTGAAGCCCGAATTGTGCCAACTTAAAAAAAAGTGCCAAAACCCCTATGCTGGAAAAAATAAAACATATTTTGCATGCATATATTATTTGGTTCTGTTTTTATTTTTACTTATAAAAACTCTTTTAATTAATTCAGAACTAATAGACTGATATTTGTATGCTACAGGAACTGATGTTGATCTTGAAAGTGTTACATCAGAGCCTGAAAGGAGGAATTCCGGACTCTCTCTGTTTGGACAACAACTTTATGCCCTTCTAGAAAAAAGAATTCTGCATTCTTACAGAAATAGTTTACTTACTTTATCACAATTAATTTTATCTCCATTCTTTCTCATCCTCACCCTGTTGATGCTGAAAACTCTGCCAAAACCTCAGGATTCTCCACCTCTCATTCTCGACATCAAATCGTATCACGGCACCGAAGTTCCTTACCTAGTAGACTATGACTCCAATATAACTCTTTCTCTGGGAAATATGTATTCTTCACTTTTCACTGGACTTGATAAACCTGTATTGCTATATAAGAACCAAAGCAGCATGACACTTTATCTTTTAAAAGAGGCCTACGCTGATCTTTCTAAATATAACCTGCACAACATGGTAGCTGCCTCTTTTCATCACAAGAAAGAGAGTAACAAAACTGGCATTGTCTCCTATTTTAATAACCAAGCGTACCATTCCCCTGCTATATCATTGTTGCAAGTTCATAATGCACTTTTGAAATATTTTGTGAATGACTCTTATTCATTCTCTGTCAGGAATCACCCTCTACCCAGAACTCTTGCTGAAAAAGTAAGTGCCTCAATGCATTGTTTTTGATAAATAAGAATTGTTATTTATTTAATTGTTGTAAATATATCAGTTTGAATGTTTAATGTATCCATTTAATGCAATTCAAATCCTGTTAATTTTTGAATTTTTCAAATCATTGTAATGTGTGAATTTATGAACAGCAGTAGAAAAATATATGATTTTGTGCTAAAATTATTATTTCTACCAAATGAGCAGCAACTCCCGTATTGAAATAGTAGAAATCTTTTCTGTTTATGTTGTTTTCTGTTACTGATTGGAACCAATCAAATGCTTAATTGCAGTTTTATTTTATGTTTTAAAAAAATTGTTGTTTTTTTAATTTTGTGTAATATTTCGGTAATCAAATTTCACACTATTGAAAGTGTAACAAAGTATCATTAGAATTTTACATAGCTTTAAATTGTATCATAAAAGTTTTAAATGACTTTGGGCATCTTAAATTAATTATAAAATAATGTACAAATAATAAATTGCAGCTAAACTTTATTTTTTAAATGTATTAGTTTTTTTTTTTTTTTTTTTTTTTTTTTTTTTTTTTTTTTTTATTATTATTATTATTATTATTATTATTGTAACATCAGATTTATTTTGCCTAGACAGTTTTACATTTTTTACTTTATTTCATTTTTTAAATGTGACTTGGGGTATCAAAATATTAGAAAACCTTTTAATTTTATTTGATATTATTATTATTATTATTATTATTCAATAACTGCATAACTCTTCTCTTGCAATTTAGCATGTGCATTAACTAAATCGAATTCAGTAATATTTTCAAACAAATCGGAAGTTATGACTTCCTCGTAAGACAAAAAACAGTCTCTAAAACTTCATAAACTATAAAAAGCTCTGTAAACTTGTTTCTATAAATTCTTCAAATAGAGCTTCTGCTCACTTCTGAGTAATTTTAAATTTATTAACCTAACATTACGTATCAAATTGCATTAAGCTAGTTAATGCTGATTTATAATTATGTATATCTTCTTTTCTTTTCTATTATTGGATATATCAAACCTTAATCTAACATAATTTTACCTCTTATTTTTTTATGCACTAAATATAATTGTGTAATACTTCAAATATATTATTTTGTTTTTCTTTTCATCTAATTGTTTTTGCAGTGTTAGAATTTTCGACTTAAAAAAATATTCTTTATTCAGTTATCAAAAAAAATATATAGGCATTTTATTTTATTTTTAAGTTTTACTTCAACATTTTGAGACCTAAAGTTATTGTTTTATTCATAGTTTTGTACACATTGTTAAAAAAAAAAAAAAAAAAAAAAAAAAAAAAATCCTTTCATGATATAGCAGAAATGTTTTGAAAACTAATGTTATTTTATTAAAATTTCAAAGTTACTCATTGTACCATAAACCTTTCCTTTACCTTCAACAATATAGAAGGGGAATGAATCAGAAATCAATAGGGGTTTTTTTAGATTTACAGGAATTTTCTGAAATAAAACAATCCTTTGCTTTAGTAATCTTTCTGTGTTCAAAAATTTATGTATTTATTTTATAATATTTTCATTAAGTAAAAGTAGTGTCTAAACAAAAAAAATCTTAGAAATAAACTTAACTTTTATTTCTATTTTTTGCTTCCAAAAATCCAAATGATGTTACCCCATAAGACTTTGAATTATATCCAGATGTCTGTATTTAATAATTACTGCAATAATATATTCAATATGAGCAGTAATTTTTCCAACTCTGTGAAAAAGTGTCCAGGATGAGATTTGAACACACTTCATCTTAAGCTGCCAATGCTCTACCAATCAAACTATCCTGGACAAATTCGGCAGACATATAAAGGTATATATAAATATTTTACAGACATACATACAATAAATACAATAAACCCAACTGGAGTGAAAAATTAGCCAGAACCAGGCTCTGGCTAATTTTTCACTCCAGTTGGGTTTATTGTATATATGTCTGTAAAATATTTATATATACCTTTAACTGTTGAATGCAGGCGTTATTTATGTGTGAATGTGTGTTTTAATGTATATTGTAGTATGTGTGTTTATTATCGGCAGACATAATTCATTTAGACAGAATAGTTTGGTTGGTAAAGTGTTGGTTGTTTAACCCTTTATGGCATGGATAGTACTTTAAAGTACCATTAAAAGGAATTTCTTATACAATTTATTTAACACATCTATTAGCAGTAATGCATGTTAGCATGAAATCTAGATACTTTATTTCGCTGTGTTCGTCGTTGCATTTATCGTTGTACTAAGCAAAAACATTTAACATATTTTCAGATATTCAGAGAAAATGCTTTGGTAGTCAAAAACTTCGTGAATTCATAATTTGGTACGTAAAGAGTTAAGCCAAGTTCCTAGGCTCAAATCCGATCCTGAACACTTTTTCACTCAGTTTGAAAAATTACTACTTGCATTAATGACATAATTTGTCCAGGATAGTTTGGAATGGTTGGTAGAGGATTGTCAGCTTAAGCCAAAGTTCTAGGTTCAAATCTCAGCCTGGACACTTTTTCACGGAGTTGGAAAAATTACTTCTCATATTAAATAGATTATTGTAGAATTTTCAAATACAGTCATCTGGATATAATTCAAAGACGTATGGGGTAACACCATTTCAATTTTTTGAAGCAAAAAATAAATGTTAAGTTTATTTCTAAAATTTGCTTTGTTTAGACACTAATTTTACTTAAAGAAAATATTCAAAATGACTGTGTTAAAATAACGAAATCTACTTAACAACTAGTTATGTTTTATAATTTATATATCATGTGTGCATATATTTATTTTAGGGAAAACAGCAACAAACTCAAACGACCGAGTCCTATCAAGTGGCTCAGGATATAATGTTTGGTATGTCATTTTTAGTAGCCAGTTTTGCCATTTTCATCATCAAAGAACGGGCTTCTAATTCAAAACATCTGCAAAGAGTGAGTGGCGTCAACTTGTTTTCTTATTGGATTGCAGCTTTTTTGTGGGACTTTCTAAACTACTTGATCCCTTGCTGCTTGGTGCTTTTGGTTTTCTTCTGTTTCAAGACTGAAGGCCTCAGTACTCCTGCACAGTTAGGTAAAGTATTGCAAAATTTTACATGATGTCTTTGAAAATAGCGTACTGTTATTGTTGCTTAGGAAGTGATGCTTGAGAGATTTCTTTTTTCAAATAAATAATTTAAGCGTACGAATAATTGATCCAGGGATATTAGTTTTTTTTAAGGTGTGAAATATTCCTTGACATGTTTTGTAAATGTGAATTCAGTATTATGGTACAAATCAAAAACAAGTGTAGATGTGCTTATATAACAAAAAATAACCAGTTTTAACAATATTACTTCCAATTACTATTTTTTATAGCATAATATCAAAATCTCTCAATGTGAAGAAAAATATCTCTTGCCTTATAATCTTTTAGATTTAAGACTCTTCCTTAATAACTTTTTTTATGTAAAAAAATAGTTTTTAAACATTGGAAGTTGATAAAGAATACTTTTTATCATGACCATTCTTGACTTGGCAATAAAGAATTTGGTTGGTGATGAAATTGTAAAATTTTTCCAAGCATCTGAGCTGCTTTTTTAAGAATTATACAAAATTATATGTTCATTCTTGACGAATATAAATTGAGACATTTGTTGATTTAAAAAAAAAAAAAAGTGTGCAGTTTTACTAATCATCTGAACATTATTAACCCGTTCACCTCCAGGATGTATGCTGCATACGTCCTCTCATTTCAGTAATCAGCAACCATGATGTACAACCCCACACGTCGTTCACTACATAGTAATGGCTGCATATTTGAACCGGATTGGTCTGTGATATGCAACTGATACAACAGGACACTGGTCGAAGATGAGTTTTAGGACACAAACATAGCCCGGTATATAGCCCTTCACCGGCGAAATTATGATGGTCAAGGGGTAATAACCATACAAAATTTTATGAATAATGACTACTCATTCTGATAAATGGAGACTTTTTTTTGGCGCGGGGGGGGGGGGGGGGGATGTATGCAATGTTTCTGAACAACTGAACATTATTAGAAAGAGTAAATGACAAAATCTTAAGTTAAAAAAAATGTTGAATTTGTATGGTTTAATAAATAAAACATGCATAATTGAATTTTTAGTTATATTTTTTACTTTTGATGCATGAAATAGGCTTGTAGAGAGGTTAAAAATATCTCTTAATTAACCTGTTAGATTTTGAGGGGTTAACAATATCTCTGAATTAACCTATTAAAATTTAAGTAATTTTCTCTTAGCTGGGTGTAAAAGATAATTCACAAAGTATTCTTTCATGCAAGCATTGTCTACAAAATACACCTTTGTTTCATTACTTTTCATGCAAGTTACACACTATGGATAAAGGAGGGAAAAAAGTGAAGTTTTAAAAATAAGACATGATGATATTATTTTAGAATTACTCATTTAAATTAATGTTTTCTATGCAAAATGCTTGAAAAATTATCAGATATTCTTGCATTTTGGATAAAATATATCATAGATTTGTAGATATTATTGTTATTTGGGTTCAGTAATTGTAGGGTCCCTCATTATTAATACCGCAGAAAAAAATAATCTGATAAAAAATAAATTGTACAGGAAATAAAAATTAAAATGTTAAAAATGAATTGAACATTATGAGTTCAAAATTTTATGTTCTAAATTTCTTCGGTGAATAACTTTAAATTGGATATGTATTAAAATTATCATAGAATTGAAATTACATGATGTCAAATTTGAGAATTAGTATTGAAAATTTTGTCTCAATATGAACAGCCGCCTAAGTTTATTTTGGTCAATTCCTATTCAGTGTTTTTACATTTCCCTGTGACAATTTGCTGACTAAATAGTATGGTTTTTTTCTGTTGTTATTTTTTTCTCTTCTTAAACAGACTGTATATCTTCCAAGTAATTCTAAGTTAATTTTTAGTTTTTGAGCCCATCCTATCATTAATAAATAGTTCATTATTAAGTAAAAAATAGCTTGTTCCTTTTCTTAAAAAATGGTTATTAAGCCTTTATTTATTTTACAGTACTCTATTCCAAGAGCAGTATGTTTCATTTTATGCTTTGAAATTTAAAATATATATTATAAATTTAAAGTTTGAAATTTTTTTAATTTGTTTTTCTTTTCTTTCTAGGTCGCCTGTTTCTATTGTTTTTTGTTCATGGATTTGCTGCTTTGCCTTTTGTGTATTGTTGCACATTTTTGTTCCTTGCACCTTCTACTGCTTATGTGCGTCTAAGCCTTTTCAATATCCTAGTGGGTGAGTTCTGATATTTTCGTGCTATTTTAAATTTCTGATTTAGTGTCAGACTTTATTTTTTCTAGCTCTTCACTAAGATGTTTACTTTCATGTCTTTTTTTTTTGTGATAAAATGCATAATTATATATTGATAGTTAAAGTACCCGACATTGCCCAGAATTTTAAGAATGTTAGTTTTCAAAATTAATCATACAGTATAAAACAAACAATTAAAAAAAGCAGTTGAAGTGTTAAACACATGAATCAAATGAAAACCCAAAATAAAAATGTATAAATTTATATAACAGACACAAAAGAATATAACTATAAATGAGCTTATTTCTATTCATCATTGGGGTAGTAAAAGATAAAAAGAAAAAATGTCAAACTGTCTTTGAACTGTACATGATGGAACGAACTAAGAAACAGTTACTTCAAAGCAGCTTCATAAACTGTATTTCTCAATTCAGGGCGAGTACATACAAATTTCTTGAAGAGCCAACTCTCGAGAGCACAACATAAAAACTGTCCATAGGAAAAGTAAGGTGATTCCAAGTTGACTCCAACTGCATGTAAAGATTAACCTTGTGCCTTATTGATGGACATGGCAATCCAATATGACGTAATATTCACTTTTTTTTTATTTGTCAAACTATTTCATTTTTCACAGACCCTGTTCTGTCGCCAAATACCGCCAAGTTTGTTGCCAACTTGGCAGTATATCGCCACATTTGGCCTCCAAAATGAGTCACTAAAAGTGATGCAAAATTGGCGGTATCTCTAATATTTCGCCAAATTCACATAGACTTCCAGTGTAAACCAATAGCGTTTACTTGCTTACAGAAAATCAACAAATTGAGATATTTTAATGCAACAAAAAGTAATATTAGCTTAAGGGGTTATATTAATTATATTTAAGGAAGTCCAAATAAATTAAATTATGAATAAAAGTAACATGGTACGATGCTTAGCAAATATCACATGTTTTATTTTCATATTTTATATTATCTATATCCATGATGGGTAAGTGTTACGGTGGCCCCCAACGACTAGTTTTAGTCTGTTATCATCTATTTTTATGAAAATACAAAGTTATTATTAGAACCATTAAATGACTATACCGTTATTTCATTCCAAAATATGAAATACCCCAATGCTTGGCATTCCTATTCTTCTGCCGTGTGTGCATATAATCTGCTGTTGGAGAAACCAGGTATGGAGTATGTTTGAAATGACACTTGTTGTGTTTATTAGTAAAATAAAGAATGTTGTCTACTTGTTTTGTGGATAAGAAGTTTTGTTTGCCTTCTCCTCCTGTCAGGGCTTAATTTCTAAGAAAAAAAGTACTGGAGCCCTAATATTTTGCAGTACCGGTACAACAACCGTACCGTTCCCCCTGCCACTTCAATCTACATATTTATATTTCGTACATTATTTTCAAAATTTAAAGCATTTTTCTCTTCTTTAGCAAAATAAAAATTTTAAATATGTCTATCAGCATATACTTAGCTGTAAACTATTCCCTTTTTTGTTATCATTCCTTCTGAATAGTAATCTTTGCCTAATTTTAAAGTTAACTAATTGCAGAATAACAATACATGGCAATTATATCTACTTACAAATGAAAGTGACTTCGTAAATGTGCAGAACAGAGCCTTAACATGGCTACCGTTCATGATACAAAATAAATAGAAAAATCACTAACGTAATTTTTGTACTCGTACGCAGTCGAAGACAAAAAACCTCAAACAAATAAAACATCAAGCTTATGCTTGTTCGCTGAAACAGAAAATATTCTTTTAGGGTTAGATATATAAAAAAAAACTGACAATAAAAAATTATCATACTATCAGAAAAGAAAATCGAACTGAAAGCAAATTCATTGTTCAGTCTTTTCAGTGGCGCCGTATCAACATGTCATCGCCGACATAAATTGGAAACAGAAAAACACGATTCTTTTTCACCTTTATTCTGATCATTCTATTTCATTCTGATCAAAATAGCATTAAAATGATTTGAAATAGAATATAATACGTAATTTTAAAGGAGAAAAAGTTTTTTTTTTCTATACGTGAATAAATAAAATTTTAATTGTTATACAGATTGAGCTCGAGTCAGTCCAAGCCCAAAAGCTGATCTAAAAATTGAGTTCGTTTTATCTCCATCTCCCTACGTGTGCGACACATTGCGTCACATATAAGTGTTTTTGTAAAAAAGAATGCAAAAGCTTGGAGATGGAAAGAAAAGAAAAAGGTAATTTAGGCTTCGGTTTTTCGAAAGCGCTATTGCACTGGGCTCCGGAGCCCTGTATTTATGAGCTCCGGTGAATTCCGACCAATATTTAAATATTTACTAAAAACAGAGAAGTACCGGAGCAGGGCTCCGGTGGGCTCCGGCGCAAATTAAGCCGCTGTAGGGAGCAAGTGCAAGAAAACAATATTACAAAGAACTGTTATTAATTACTTTTAAAAAGTAACTATCTCTTTTAAATTTTAATTGATAATAGTGGTATTTTATTGACTTTTCTTCTTTAAATCAGTAAAGTATGTGAATAATAAGTGTATAACCATAACTGTATATCATTGCAAACATCTAAAAAGAAAACAATTGTAAAAATAAAATTAATTTTTAGATACTGATAAGGATATCATTAGGCATATGATAGCCTAACGTATGATATCGTAAAGGAGGAAGTGCAAAATTACCATAAAGTTGATAACGTTATATAAGTACAGCCCCAAAGGTGGTATTGAGCTAGGCATTTTCCCGCTAAACTATATTTAGTATTATGGATATTAAGAGATGTTTGTAGAATATAAATAAATTCGTATACACAAGGAATTGAATACATTGCTGTCTATGGGTAGTAATTTCTGAAAAAGTGTTTTTAGTAGTGTTATAAATTTTTTGCTTGAATTAAATTTTAGCTTAATATATGGCATGTATAAAAACCTGTAGATAAAATACAGGGCTGTCGAAAAAAGTAGACTGCATTTCTGTCTATTGGCAAAAATTGCTGTAAGTGAATTCTCAACTGTGTTATGCATTTTCTAACTGAACTAAATTTTAGTGTACTATGTAGAATATATACAAATCTATAGATCATATACAGGGCTGCTCAAAAGAATTCAGGTACCTTTCCAGCTGTGGACAGTAGATGCAGAAATTTAGTTTTCAAATGTTTTATGTGTTTTCTAAATTGTTTATTTTAGTATCTTTTTTTTTACTTTATTAAACGGTGAAGTTTTGTATAATATTTTGAAGTGTTCAAAAGTGTTTCATAATCTATACTTGATGCATGATTTTTTTTCCTTATAGTGTTATTTTTTTATTTATCTGTATGTAAAGTATCTTTTATTACTTTTATCTCCTAAATGTTTTTTACATTAACAGTGATTCCAGCATTTACTTTTATGATGGTACTTATATTTGATATGTTTATACTGTATTTGTATTGCTACTTGCTATTTGTAATTTGATTTTTCCATTCCTACTATTAGCTCACACTCTCCCTATATTTATTTATATATTTATGTACTTATCTTGTACAAATTTTCAATCGTTAATAAAATACTCATTATTCATCCTATCAGGTTGAAATAAATTTTTTAAAACTTGTACTGGATGACAATTGATGTTAATAAAGTTTTTTCAAATATTAATTAATTAATTAAATTTTAATTAATTAATTTTAGTTTTGCATGGGAAACAAAATGGCCGCCGTTGGTTATTGAATTTCAATGAAAGTATTTTCAATAAGGGTTACCATAGGGGGGGACCCTGTTCTGTTGCCAAATACTGCCAAGTTTGTCGCCAACTTGGTGATATATCGCCAAATTTGGCTGCCAAAATGAGTCGCCAACTTGCCGATATCTGTAATATTTTGCCAAATTCCCATAGAGTTCCATTGTAAACCTACTTGCTTATAGAAAATCAACAAATTGAGATATTTTAATGCAACAAAAACTCATATTAGCTTGATTATATTAAATTTTTCTTTGATGGCCTAAGTAGGAATTGACTTTAAAAACAAAATTTTTATATTACTTGTTATTTTTCTTCTAGGTATTGCTTGCTTGTTGACTGTAACAATCCTTGAAATTCCTGATCTAGGAGTGGATTATGTTGCTAAGCCTTTGGACAATGTTTTTTCATTATTGATTCCCAATTACAGTCTTGGAAGAGCTGTCAGCAATCTCTATCAAAATTATCAGTTCAATAAATTCTGTGGAAAGCCCCTGGTACAGTTCATTTGTCAAACAGGATTTGGACCCTTTGATCTGGCAAAGCCTTGCTGTAAAGGTAATGGGGGTTTAATTAAAACTTTTCAATTTATAAATTTTATAGTTTGTATCATACAGAATAAATTGAATGTTATTTTTAAAAAAATTGTATTTTTTGGAGGGAAATTTTTTTAATTATAATAAAGAAATTTATTACAAATATTTTATCTTCAGTAGTTATTGAAGATTTATTTCTTTAACTTATTTTTTAAATGTGATGAAGTTTCAGTAATTAAGTATTTAATTAATTTTCGTATGCTTTAAACTTAATATTTTATTTTATTGTATTTTAAAAAAGGTTATACAGTAATTAAAGATTATTTAAATTATGTATATTGCACTCTTTATTTTTTCTTATATTTTCTACTTTTTAGTGTTTAAAATAATTCGCTGTTACAGTTTCTCAGCTGGTTATATTTTGGCAAGAGTAATTTGGCACACTCGATTATGTTCGTAACACTCATAAACAGTTGTAACCATAAACATTTTTCATCAATTTCGTCATCTGTAGCTGGCTAGTGGAAAAATGCCTTAAAATTAATTAATCATTAATGTAAAATTCCGAAAATAACCTCTCCCCTTTGACAACATGAAATATTGACAAAAGTGGGGAGGGGCCATATAAACGGAATTTTCTTGAAAATTTCCTCAATATCCTTCACATTAATGTCTATTAACAGAAATTAATTAGTACACAATAAGATATATTCCTTAAATATTTAAAATAAAATTTTAAAATAAACAAAAAATAATAATTAAATAATCCACTAAATAATATTTCCTCTTTAGAGGGAGAGAAATCTATCTTTTTACATATTAAATGGACTCTGTGAATGTATGAATTCATGTTGAGTACGGGAAAAAGAAATTATTCAGCTGCAAACAAAAAGAAAAAATAATTAAAAGAAAAAGATCAAATGCAAAACCCATTTTTCTTTTAATATTAAATATATATATATATATCTCTGTTTTTAATTGACTGATTTTGTTAAAATTTTCAACAAATTGTAATAATAGTGCTGCATAAAAAAAATTTATTAAAATATAATAAGTTATTAGAAAATTAAACCACCTTACAAAAAAGTGCACTATGGAGTCACTACAAAGAAAAAGGAGAGGACTGTCTGTGGTTTGTCTTGTTTATTCATCTCCATGAAGTCGAAAGTCGAACGTTATCAGAATCGGATCATCAGCTTTTGACAGTAAAAAAACAGAGGGCGCAAAGTAGAAACATGGAAAACGGGCAAAGCGCATTTTCTATATCTAAAAAGGGCAGGGCGCATCGGCACTTAAAACAAAAAAGGCAGTATGCGGTGATCTTTGAAAAACATCAAATGAGCACACTAGGGAGCATGAAAACAAAGAAACTAATCTTGACACATTTATTGACACCATAAAAAATTTTGTCATCAAATGGTAGATGAAAACACATTCCAACCAAAGATTTTTGTTAGGGTATTATAAAAGGAATTTTTTCAAAAAAGGAAATTTGTTGAGAATTGGGGAGGGAGCTTATATTCAGGTGGGGGATTATTTTTGAAAATTTACATTAATCTCTAAAAATATTTAAATGTTTGTATTGTCATTAGAAATGCACCTAAATACGTAATTTATTTTTATTCTAGTATGTGTGGAATTTAATAAAACATTCAGTAGAAAATCCCATCTTTACATATGAAAATCAAGTTAAATTAAATGAAAGTGTGTAAGAATTAGCATAAATTCAAAATCATTAACAAGTAAAAATTTCAAAATAGAAATTTGTGTTTTCTTATCTTAGCAAATGTTGGATTTATAGATTGTTAAATTGGTTAAATATCACAGTTTATTTGCATTATATGTACATCAAATATATTTCAATGGGAAATGTTTACCATATAATACACAGTAACTTATTTAATGACGTTCTGATCCTTTATGACTTAATATATTATTATGGAGACCTCTTTATTTTTAGCGAAAAAAAAAATTGCTTTTGAAGTTCAGACATTTAAACATCATCACTGAAATCCACTAAAGTCTTTGTCACGGGCAGAATTTCCTGTGAGGTCAGTTGCCGGTCATTAGTTTGTGCACTGATGAGATAAGAAAAAAAGTCATTACTCATACCTCTAAAACAACAAAAAGCTTAATTAGATTAACAAACATATTTACATCTTTCAAGATACGTTAAAATTCTTAATAGGCACACTGCCTATCCCTGTGAACTTAGAGAGCATCAATCAAACAATGTTAATACCTTATCCCTAATGTGATAATTATAATGCGATCCTTAACTGTTGAGGAGCCTCAAATTTAAAAGAAAAATCGAGGCCGGAACTTTTCCTCATATGAAAATTCATAAACAAAAGATCTATTCTGCCAAACAATCGCATATCACTAAATTTTTTCAGCCATCAACAGCTAAACTTTGCACAATATGTTTATAATTATTCAAATTTATTTACAGTATCTATTTTTTAATGCTTAATAAATATATTTTTACATTTTAATTACTTTTTTGCATTAAAAGAAAATCTTAAAACCTAACCCTCTTTTATGCACAGGAAGATATTCTCAACATTTGCGATTTTGACATTCGCAGAAGTTTCTGTGAACCTGGATAGCCAATTTGAGCTTTCCCATTCTTGTAATTGTACACTTGTATATCCATATCTGACTTCATCCTATAAGTTCCTGTTTTAGTTCACTTACTTTGAAATAAAATGTATTTATTCCTTTTCCCTTATCTAGGTTTCTGTTTAATATAATTCTATTTATTTCCATTATCATTCTTTCATTTACAATATTAATTTCATTTACAATATAGAGCAGTTCACATCATGTGACTTTTATTGGAGAACAATGAAAATAGCCTCTGTAGGACACACAAATAGAAAAAGCATTGATAAAGGTAGCGATAGCTGTCCTACAGCAGCAACAAAAACCTGTTCGTGACGTCACCTTGCACAGCTCTATTGTTTGTGTTACTTCCTGCCATACGATTTTAACTAAGTTTTTCCAACTGCCGCTGGATGGCGTGAGTCGTCTAGCATTGTCAGGTGTCACCATGGTTACGTCTTCTATAATTATTCATAGCTGACCGATGGGCGTGTCTGTAACTGCGTACTAGCACTTTTATCGTGGCTGGCTGTGATATAAATTTCCTTCAACCTTGAACTTGAATTTTGAGTTTTTAAACGTATTTGTTATTTGGCGTTTAGTATCAACATTTATTTTTCATAAAGGCATCTGTTATGTTTTGTCAGCTTTTAATCTTAGTTTTATAAGAGTCAACACTTAAAGGAAATAGCTTTTTTAATTAGTTTCTCATATCAGTATTAAAGAAATATATTTGAATCTCGGACTTTAGACTTCGCAATGTTTTTCAAAGATTATCCTTGGAATATGCAGGCATTTTTCCTGAAAGGATGTTTTACAGAAAGTGTCTGATATGTTTTACGTCTGCTTGCATCATGTCAATGACCTTGAAGTGAAGTTCTACGATCGACTGTGTGTTTTCATAGTTTGTATTTTTAAAGTGAGTTTGTTTATTGTCCGGTTGATGTATTGAAGCAAGTTATTTTTGAGAAGCTATTATGCTTTTAATAAATGGAGTCCTGGTTTGTTGAAAGTCAGGTTTAATTGAAAACGATAGTTTTTCATTTGAATATTTTTACAAGATGCATTTATGCTATGTGCCATGAGTTCTTCTGTATTATGTCAAGGCAGATAAGTTTGTTCCTTTATAGTCATTTAATATTAAGTAACTGTTTAAATTTAATGTTTCATTTTACTTTATTGTTTGCTTTTATCTTTTGTTTTAATCAATGAATATTAAGTTACTTTTAAATTTATCTTTCTTTCGTCCACCATTTACATTGCAATTCATTTTTCTTTTTCAGTCATTAAGTACTTATAGGTTTATTTAAATTAAGTTTCAAGTTTATTATGGGGTTTTTAAATCAGCTATACACTTCTTGCTGAAATATGCTACTTTGCTAAAACTTTTCAACCCCTTTAGATATTACATTAAGTAATTGTCTAGCAAATAAAACCCCCGTGAATGTTACGGGATTACTATACAATGGAATGCTGCTTTAAAATGCTTAAAAATAAGCAGATCACTTTCATTTAGAGAAAAAATGCACAGGTGATGTCAAAGAATTCGGTCCCTGTTCCAGGTGCTTGTTTTGTTTGGGCCAAGTGATAGCATTTAAATTTGAGTGATAATGTGCATCCTATTGCAGACTGTTTTTGCGGCATACTGCATCTCCATCTATCTCTTTCCTCCATGTTCGTTTCCCTTGTTTCAATTTTTATTTTGTAAGTATTACATACGCATTTTAATATTAATTCTGGTTAATATGACCAAACTCAAGTTTTTTTATGAAAAAAGTATGAATTTATTTTTTTTTTAATCCAGATACTGCTAATATCAATGGTGCTCACGATCTTTTTTCCAAGACATTTTTTAATCAATCAAGCTTTTTTATTTTTTAAATCCAGATAAACATGACATGAAACTTTGTCATTTTACGATTATGGTATAAATCATATTTTTATCTAAGATTTAAAAATAGGGTGCAACGGTAGCTTACCTGCAACTATACCTGTTGAAGTCATATTGTTTATGTTTACTTTTTGCATTCGTTTTGGTTTTAAACTGTAATGATTTTTATTTTTTCATTGTTTTGTGCATAATTCTGTCTAATATGGCTGATTCCAATATTAATAATAAAAACAGACTGGAAAAGAAAACATGTTAGTTTGACAATAATTCAAAAAGTAGATATTATAAAAAGCTTCATTCTGGTTTTAACGCTAAATTTTTATTATTTTACATAATTATTTTATGTCATTATTAATGATTTATTAAATTAATAAGTTATTTTAACATTTTACTTAATTATTTTAATAATTTAACTTTACTGTAAGCATTCATTTTAATTTCCAATGCTTAATTACATTCAAATTATTTTTAAAAAAATGTAAACAAAACAGTGACCAGAAATCTGCATAACCTCTGTTTTCAAGATGTGCAGATTTGAAGTAGTTTACTGTATAATATATAGCTACATAAATAAGCCATATGAGATTTTAAAAAGTTTCATTGGTCACCATTTCACTTTTATGACTGTTTGTTGCTTTCTTATAACTCTGTCTTAAAGGAAAAGAAAGTCCATATTTTGAAATGCCCTGTTCTTATTATTCTTAAAAAGACACACTTTGTTTTTTTCTTATCATAGGTAAATGTGGTAACTCTTGCATCCCTTGGGAAAAAGACTTTCTTTCTATGACTTCTCCTGGCATTGGTAAACAGCTTGTGTTTTTTACCATACAAGCCGTATGTTTCACAATCCTTCTCGTCCTCAGTGAGAAAAATCTTCTACGTTATCTCAGGTACACTATAAAAAATGGCAGAGTAAAACCCAGCCAAGTCCCATCTCTCGATGAATCTGTCACAAACAGCGATGTCATTGAAGATGATGATGTCCGTGTTGAAAGGCTAAAGATATCTAGTACGCCTTTGTCTGAATTGTTTGTCACAAACCATATGGTCATCAGGGATCTTACGAAATATTATGGTTCTCTTCTGGCCGTCAACAAAGTTACGTTTGGAGTTCAGAAAGGTGAATGTTTTGGGCTCCTTGGATTAAATGGCGCTGGTAAGACAACTACTTTCAAGATGATTACTGGAGATGAATCGATTTCTTATGGGGAAGTTTATTTGGATGGTTTTAGCATCAAAAAAGATACAAGAAAAGTAAGATTGTGTTGTCATTTTTAAGCTAAATGTGTGGATTTTGTTACAGTAAATGAAAATAATATGTTACTGATGTTGTATTTACTTTTGTTTTTTATGCTTCCTAATTTGGAAAGATAATTTGCAAAACAGAAAAAAAATTGAGATTTTTTTTTTTTACCATAAGGTTAT
Organism: Maratus speciosus; assembly: GCA_963932465.1. Taxonomy (NCBI): domain Eukaryota; kingdom Metazoa; phylum Arthropoda; class Arachnida; order Araneae; family Salticidae; genus Maratus; species Maratus speciosus. The sequence goes on along the minus strand of OZ010793.1, from coordinate 15,546,801 downwards.
GAGAGAATTTTAAATGAAGCAATGATAATTTATAATAATGTATTCTTTCCTTTAATTTTTTTTCCCCTTTTTATATGAAACATTTGAATTCTCTAATGTGTGTCAATAGTCAAGGACTACTGAAAAAAAAAAAAACCCAGGTCCATCCCCCCCAACCTCTCAAAAAAAGATTTTGGTAGTCTGTGGAATCATTTGCCAAATTTGTTTTCTTCCCACAGTGAAAGAAACTATAAATGATATTACCATAGTTACATTTGAGAGTTATTAGCTGAAATCGTATTCAATTTCTTGCATATCAAGCTTGATTTAAGAATTTAGGTGACATGACATTAAAAATATTTGGAGAAATCTGTGATCTAATGGGAAAGTCAAAGTCGTGGCTATCATGGTGGTGTACCAAATAATTGCAAATGTTGATCCTTTACTAGCAATTTCATTTTAGCCTTGATTAGGCTAAAGATCTTAAGAATAGTTAAATGTCTAATCCATCATATATAAATGTAATTATCTGCAGTAATGAAGTTCTGACTGTGTATTTTAAACTCATGTTTCTTTTTTATTGTCTCTTATTCCATATTTACTTTATGTTATCAAATCTATTTATTTGTAATAATGCTATTTTCTCAATTTAAATGCACTTATGTTCTAGTTTCTTAATTTTCAAGTAACAGATGCAAAGTAAACTAGATCCATAGATACCTTTTCTACAAGTCTAAGAAAACAATATTTGTTTAAAATAACAAATCATAGCTAGTAGATCAGTCATAAAGTCTGGTGACAAATAAGTTAATAAGTTAGTTCACTGGTTCTTGGACCAATATATATTAATTATATTTCTATTTTATTTTTTCTGTTAATTTTTTCAATCTTCTGTAAAGTAAAGTTTAAGTATTTGTCTCTAGATGAGAAGATGCAAATGATTAATTTTTTATTCCTTCTTGTTCTATCTACCTCAGTGACCAAGAGACCTTAAAAAACACCTATATTATACCTTTAATCTTGTGGTGTATCATTTTCCATAAATTTATTAAATAAATAGACTTGTATTTGTTTAGCTTATCCATGTTCTAGAAATCGGAGAATAGATTAGAAAACTTTTTTTTTTTTTAAGTTTCTTTGAAAACATTGAAATGAATGTATCCTGCTTTATGAAAAATGGAAAATATTTATTTTTATTGAATGTTCTTATATACAGTCGAACCTCTATTTAACAAAGTCGCTAAATCCCGGAAAAAAGTTCGTTATATGGAAAATTCGTTAAATAGAGATTCACCTTTTAAAATACTTTAAACTACATAAAACAAATTTTAAATTCATAAACACTAAATATTTTTACTAAAAGTAATTAATCACTTTTTTTTTTTATAAATTATATCGATTTGTTTTATTTATTTTGCCCACCAATATCCATCATCAATTCATTTTTTCTATGTGTTTAAATCTTTGAAATCGGCAAGGAAAACAAAACATTGTCCGGGAATACACTGTATTTTCTGTTTAAAGTAAATAGTTTTACATTAAAATTAACGAATTTTAATGACATTATCGTATTTATTATTATTATAACAAATAATTTTAACCATACCTTAACATATGCGTCCTTAAACTTAATTTCTGAAAAACTCTGTTAATTTTGCCTGAGTTTTTTCTTTAAAAAAGTGCTTTTCCTCATAATACGTCTCGCATCTTTGCAATGCACCAAAAACCCCTTCATGCGTATTTTCTTCTAACTATAATCCGCGTCGGATTCTTTCAAATGATTTTAGCATTTCATCATACGAAGTTTTGTTAATTCCTGCATAATGATTATTGATCCATCATCATCATATTCGTCTTCATCAAAATTCATTGCTGTATTGTTTTTATTTTTCACACTGTCGAAAATATCCAATTCGGATAGTGTTTCTGAGGTCTCAATTTCAGAATTAAGTGAAATACAATCATCAATTAGCACATCATGGTTAATTTCTTCTTTTTTTCGCATCTGTATCTACATTTTTTTTAAGTTACTCTAAGGGATTGTCGTCTTCGGCTTCCGTATTTACCGAATTCTCGCTGCTGACATGCTGACAAAGAAGGTGCCTGGTAAAATCAGTTCAAGGCCATTAAACATCATAAAATGTGTTTAAACAAAGAATAAGTTTGAAATGTCCAGAAATATTTTGAGAAATGGGGAGAAAAAAAATTTAGATCACAAGAAAAAGTTCGTTAAATAGAGAATGCACTTCGCTATTTGGAGGTTATTTTACGAAGAAATTCGCAAAATGTTCTTGGTTCCAAGGAAAAGTTCGCAAAATAGAGGTTCGTTAAATAGAGGTCCGACTGTATATTTTTAAAATATCATAATAAGATTCTTTCATTAACCAGGAACATTCCCTTTGAAATGTAAAAAGATCGTTTAAGTCATTGTTAAATACACAAATAACTAGTCCACATGATTTTCAGCATCGTCTATAAACAGCTGTTCTGTGAACTCATTTCAGTAAAAAAGTGTACAGATTTTTGTATTTGCTTATTTATTTTGAATAGATCAGCAATGTTTATATCAGTGTGTCTGTCTGTATAGGTGCACTCAGTGTGGGCATATGGACCAGCTGACATGCTACCTTGTACAACATATTTTATTTTAAATTATTTATTTGTTAAAATAATATCGTCTCATAAACTACTGTAAACTCTATCTAAGGCAGAATTGATCGGGACCAAGAAAATTTTCTGTTGTAGACAATATTCCGCCTTAGACAAATTTTACTCTATGTCTGTCGATTCACTGGGACTTGAAGATCTTTCCGAGTTAGACAGATTTCCATCTTACACAGAGTCCGCCTTACAGAGAGTTTACTGTATTATTATTGGTTAATTTGTGTTCAATGAATAATAATAAAAAAGCTTGAGTTAAAAACATATGTGCAAAAAATACTCAAGTACAATGTTATACAGCTTTTAGATAAACCTAAAAAATGATTTTCTATGTATTTAAAAAAATGATTTATGCTAAAACATTTTAAAATTAATTAATAGAATAATACTACAAAGAAGAAGTGGAAATTTTTAATTCTAAAAATGTATCTATTTAGTTATTTTTGCAGACTAGCCAAGTCTCCTGATTTCGGCAGGAGACTCCTGATTGTCACATGTTTTTCCATACTCCTGATTTTTCGCATATTCTATTATTTTAGAATCAAATGTACTGTGATTCAGAGATGAAAACCCCAGTACAGGTGTAGTTGTTCTGTAGTATAATTGATCAGTAGTAGTTTATGTGATGAATTACATTCAGATTCATTGTAAAATCTTTAAGCTTTTTTACTCTTGTCCTAACTATGGACATGTTTTGGATTATTAATAATTTGTCTCGGTTAAGACATATTTAAGTTCTTTGCTATATTGTATAAGTTTATGGGGAACAAAACATCCCCCTCTCCTGTAATATGTAGTCAGTTTAAAAGTATGTTAAAACATTCTTAACATAATATTCTTAAATACACATTCTACTTGTAAGGAGTACATATTTTCCTTATTTAAATAAGAGTGACATATTTCTTTTTAATCTCCAGTAATAACCAAAAAAATCTTCAGTAATAACCATAAAATTAAACCAAACATGTTGACGTTTAAAAATTAATACGTTTTCATTGACAAAAATATCTCCTAATTTCTGAAATGAAATCTCCTGATTTTTGGCTTTCAGAACTTGGCAAGTCTGCTTTTGGCATTATAATTCTTTTATTTCCCATATAAAATACCATCTTTGGACAGTAAGTCCTTTAAAATTCACATATTTTTTTATGTCAAATAATTTAACTGAAGAATTCAATTTGTTTGTGAACTCTTCTTTAAACGATAAGGAAAACTGAAAAACTTTAAGTGGGTATTAATGCTTGTTAATTTATCATTAGAATTACCAACTTTCAAAAGTAGGGAAAATATATGATAATATATATGATAAATAATTTATTTTTATCTTTTATCTAGTGTTAAGAATTCCAAAGAAATTTATGATGTTTTATCAAGTTTAATTTGTGTATTTCTATTTACAATATATATAAAATCACAGTTTGGCAACCAAGCTTTTAAAATTTCGGACTTTACTTTTTTTTTACTTTATTTAGAAAATAATTTTCTGTGAGATAATCTTATTAATTTTGTGTTTTTATTTCAGGTCCAGAATCGAATTGGTTACTGCCCACAATTTGATGCATTGATCGATCACTTGACTGGTTCTGAAACTCTCACCATGTTTGCTCGTTTGAGAGGAATTCCTGAGTATCAGATTCCCAATCAGATTTCTTCTCTCGGAGAATTGTTAGGATTTGAAGCACACATGCATAAATTAGTAAAAGATTATAGGTAACAAATGCATTCTTATTTGAACGCTAAAAAGTTTTATTAATGTATCTTCCTTATTTAATGACATTATTGTTTATTTACTGTTCAAACGTATGTTTGAGCTTACAACTCTTTTTATTATTTACGAGTTGGAACCTTTTGAAATTTGATGAACTAAAATGTTTAGAAAAGGATTGTTAGATCGAATTTATAATAAACTTACAAAAATAATTACAATAAAAAATTCGTCTTGCATTGAATGTCTAACTCTTAAAACTAATAATATTTTTAACCTAAAGTTACCAAAATGCTATTTCCACAAACTTCAACTGTTTAAATTATTGAGAAATTAAAGTGTATTAGAATACGTAATCAAGATGTGTAAATAGGATGAAGTAATCGATTGGGGCTCTTATATTTGGTATTACAGCATGAAAAATCAGCAAAAAGAATTTCGCTTTGTCACATCATAGAATTTTTTCCCTATAGAGCATCTAAGTCTTACGTCATTTTCACATTATCAAAATTTACATACTCACCTCTCAAATCTGTATTAACCATTTAAAAGTACGTAGTTTTATGCACAATATATATATATGAATATATTAACTCACATTCTTGACATGAGGTTCTAATCTCAGTACCCGCAGGAAAAAAAATCAAACATTCGTCTTTTAGATGCATTTGTGCTTAAATATTTAGTTTTATCATAGAAAATGATCGTTTTGTTTTAAATATGACATCTTTTTCACTCACTGAATCATTTTGCCTAACGTCTCAAACTCAGTATCAGCATAATGAAAAAAATGTTGAAATGTAAAAGATTTATGAGTGAGAATGGGTGTTTTTTTAAAGGCTGATGTCATTTTCTGTTCCAAAATTTTTAAAAAGTTACTCTTATTTGTAATGAGAAAATGGCATCAATAAGGATACAAGCAATAAAAATAAATAAATCTCATTATTTCTCATTTCCCTGCAACAATGGGAGTAATCCAATTATCACAATTTTGAAGAAATATCATAAAAAGCTTTTAAAATTAAAAATAAAATATAAAAATGGAAATATATTAAAAAATAGCTGGAACAGGCACATCTACAAATGAACAGCTTTCATTAAAAAAAAAAAAAAGTACAATTGGTTCAGTTGAAAGCTCAGGGCTGATGACTAAAAAAACAGCCTGGTCTTTTAAATATATAGATTTATTTTTATTATGTATCTTGCCTGTTTATTGTTTCTAATTTCTGTTGCATGTAATACCTTGTACTTGATGTCATTTTTATAATAAATGTGAAATACTTAAATCTAAATTATTAATTTAATTATTTTAATTATTCAAATATGTTTTATTAAAACTTTTGAAAATAGTTTGCTATGCTCTTTATCTTAAAATTTTTGTAGTACTTTTGTAAAATTGCGGCCAAAGCTCGAAATTGGCCAGTTCCTGAATTGGCCGGCCAAATCGTAAAAGGGCAAGTTTTGCTGTAATTTAAATGCCCAATGTCTGATATTTTTCTTGATACTGAATCTGGCCAAAGTCGAAAGAAAAATGTCATGAGCAGATTTTCGGTGTGTGTATAGTTTCATGCATTATATTATTATTAGATTTATAGAAGCCTTTTTTCCATCCTCTGCTGCCCTGGGCTGTCTTCTGCACCAATTTTAAAATTTCTTTTTTTAACTGAAAGTTCTTTATTTGTAGATGAGTCAGTACTAGCTATTTTATAAACAATTTCCATTTTTAATTTTAAAAGTTTTTAATGAGGTTTCTTCAGAATGGTAACAATTTGGTTACTTCCATTGTTGCGTAGATAAGAAAACAATGAAATGGATTATGGAAATGATTATTGTATCTTTATTGATGCCATTTTCTCATTATAATTAAAATAACAATGTTTTCAATTTGAATAGATAGTGTTCAAGAGCATCAAGTGTTTTTAAAAGGGGAAAACATTTGCCACATTAAAAAACATAAAACTGCTACATTTTCTTATAACTACAGCAAAAATGACATTATTATCTGAGGTTTTTCATTCCACCAGCTTTGTGCCTAAATCTAGAGCTGGTCCTGTACAGCATGTCATGCAAAAATTCATAGTGAAAGTTTTTTTTTTTTTCCTTTATAAAAATCACGCATAAAAAAAAAAATCTTAACACTCTTTTAGCGTCTCATCAAATTGTGCCTGATGAAATCAACAGTGTGCCTATGACTATTTAAAATTACAGTCTATAAAAAGCTACAAGAAGAAAATAGAGAAATTCCTTTTCTAGACATAGAATTGTGAAGTCTGAGGGATGGGTAGGATGAATAAAGAAATAATTAAGAATTTAAAATATTTAGGGAGGGGGGGGGGGAAGAAAGATTGTAATTACAAAATTTTTTGTACAAAAGAGAGAAATAGAAAAAAAAAAACTGTAGAAGATGCAAATTAGTGATTTATTGTTCTGTTGTACTTGTCAAAACCTTATGCCATAGATGATAAAAAATTCTTTCATTTTCAAGAATATTTTCAGTTGCACAATTTTATTTAACCCCTTCGTGATGAGCGTTTTTTTACAGAGTTTTTAATCTTTTATCACTGGTTTTTCAAAACAGGAATTTTTGCCTAATTTAATCAGGCAAATGCTTAAGTAAATAAGGCAAAATTTACATTGAAAAATAACTGGTGAGAATAATCAAAGATTCTGAGCACATTATGCCTCAGGTATATGTAACGCTCGTCTCCAAGGGGTTAATAACATTTAGCTGCATATAATTTATTTTCTTAGAATGTATGTCCTTATACATGTAAAATAAATAAGTATATATATATATATATACATAACAATACATGTATTTTACTTTTTTACTTTTTTTTTTTGTAGTGGAGGAAATAAAAGAAAATTAAGTACAGCCATTGCCCTTATTGGCAAGCCACCTGTTGTATTTTTAGATGAGCCTACAACTGGTATGGATCCAGTATCTCGACGTTGCATGTGGAAAGCTTTACTTCAAGTTTTACAGTCTGGATGTTCCATTGTTCTGACTTCCCATAGGTATTCAATAAATTTTGTTGAAATAAGAAATTTTGCTTATAAACATTATTTATGCCAATTGTATTTATTAATTGGAATTATTACAACTACTGTTCTTGCAAAATTTATGATGTTGATCGTAATCTATTATAGTTTATTAAATATAGGTTTAGAGTCATACTTAAACAAAAATTGGTTGCAAATATTAATTTCATTTAAAAAAATAAGTGTTCTAAACTTTAAATAACATCTATGTCTGCAAGAAGTCAGCTTTTGATGAGTTAAGTTAGTTTCATTTAGTTTGAACAGTTTTTGACTTTACCTCCTGCCATTGGAGCAGTGAATTTTTCTTGTTTAATCTGTGTACATTTTTTTTTAATAGTGAAAAGTTTAAAATATTTTTTTTTTCCTAACATAGTTGAAAAGTATTTATAAATACGATTTTGGGCTTAAAGCTATGTCACTTGGGATACTATTGTCTCTCATGATTTGGTTCACCTGTCTGTCTCTCTCTAACTCTCACAATGTTATTTCAATTTCTATGTTATTAAGATTTACCATTGCATGTTCGCCATTGAAATAGTAAGCATTTATAGTTCATTTACAGTGACACTCAAAAGAATTTCTTTACATTTTGATCCATGGAAAAAAATCATCTGCAGTGTATTTTAATGATATTATATTATTTCAAACATTATGAAATCGATATGCATTTATTAGGTGAAGCAAAACATGCTTTCTGTAGAATATGGAATGCAAAACATTTATCTTTCATTTAACAAGGTCACACAATTATATAATTATCTACGAGGTAAAGTCATTTGCTGTGTATTTTAACATTACACTTTTTCAAACATAATGAAATTTACCGGGTGTCCCAAAAATGACTGATGGATTTTAAAATTCAATAACTTGCAAACGGTGACAGATATTTAAAAAAATTCTTACAGGAGGGTTATGTATGATGTCAGGAGTGTTTTCACTGTGATTCTTGATTTTAGTTCGAATTTCAAGCAATAGATGGCAATGAGAGCAATAGGCACTCAGTCCAGACCCGACTTTTGGTACTTCGGGATCCATTCAATACAATGTAATCTCCTTTTTTCTCATGGAAGAAGAGAGAGGCCGAAAATCGAGCCTGGATTGAGCGGTTATTGCTTTCAACGCCATCTATCGATGCTATTTGTAACTAAAACTGAGAATCGCAGCATAAAAACTCCTGACATCTAACATAACACTCCTGCAAGAATTTTTTAAATATCTGTCACCGTTTGCAAGTTATTGAATTTTAAAATCCATCAGTCATTTTTGGGACACCCGGTAAATTTCATTAGTGAGGTGCAGTACAAGATGTTTACTCTAGAACAGTGCTTCCCAACCTTTTTTCTTTCACGTACCCCTTTCTTGCATTTTTGATTTCTGAGTACTCCCATTTCTCATAAACACGCCCCCTCATCCTCCTCCATTCAACATGCTTTTTTCCATTAGTAATTTTATCACAACCATATAATAAATTGATACAAATTACATTGACTTCTGCTTCCATTTAAAGATTAATATTGTTTTTTATAATATTAGCCAAACATTAAGAAAAATCAATGTAGTATTAAAAGAAATTTTAATAGTCATACAATGATTATTGATAAACAAGTTTTAACAAAATACATTAAAATTTGAGGATCTGATGTAATTTAGGCATTCTGCAATTACTATTAAACATGGAAGAATAAAAAAAAGTGGTGAGAAAAGAATATTGCATAATGATTAATTCAAGTTTTCAGGAAGATGGGAAAAATATAGAAGTAGTCATGTAATATGCTTATAAGTGGGCAGAACTACTGACATTGAATTATCAATGAATTGTTAAGTATAGTGGCCTTTTTCCCTCATTTTGAGTATGACATTGAATTTACGCATGAGACTACCTTTGTAATCTAAAACTATAAATTTCCGTCATGTGTTTTTAGTTAAACCATTTTTGTGATTTACACCATTACCGATATTATTTTCACATACCCCTAGCAGGCCCATCACGTACCCCCAAGGGTATGTGTACCCCAGGTTGGGAACCGTTGCTCTAGAATATAGAGTATAGTATATATAGAGTACTATATATAGAATATAGAGTAGCATTTATAGTTCATTTACAGGGCCACACAAAAGAATTCAGTTATAGTAGTGCCTGTGAGTGATAATTGTAGGAAGTGTGTTTTCAACTTTGGTTTGGGTTTTTAAATTTAATTGAAATTTTGCATACAGGGTATGTATGTATAAGTTGTATAGATCATAGAAATGGCTATACAAAAGAATTTGAAAGCATTACTGTGCATGTTTGTGAATTTCTTGATGAAGGTTTTTAATTGTGAAGTGCATTTTCCAGCTGAGTTATGTTTCGTACACTAAAAGATATTTGAAGGCTGAAAAAAAAAATCATCCACAGAAATATGCAAACAATTGATACATTGCCACCATCCATGGATTGTAATTACTGGAAGTGCATTTTTCAGTTTATTAAGCAATTTTTATCTGAATTAAAGTTTAGCTTGATAGGTGGCGCATATAAAAATTTGTAGATAACATACAGCATTGTAAAAAAATATATATATATTACATTTCCGTGTGTTGGCAGAAATTGCTGAAGGTGACTTTTCAACAGTGTTTTGTGTTTTCTAACTTAGCTGAATTATGGTGTGTATATATAAGTCCCATGCAATACTGCACAAAAGAATTAGAGTACCTTTCTGATTATGAATGGTAATTGCTGAAATTGGGTCTTCATATGTGTTATGAACTTTCTAAATTGTTTACTTGAGATATCGCACTTTACCTTATAAAACTCCATAAAAAATTTTTTTAAATGTGCTAGGCCTTTCGAAAGAACTTAGTATTTCTTCATCAGGTGCAAGGAAGATGTGCTTCTACTGTGAAAGCAGCAGCAAGACTGGCTGCTGCTTTCATAGTAGAAGCACATCTTCCTTGCACCTGATGAAGAAATACTAAGTTTTTTCGAAAGGCCTAGCACATTTAAAAATTTTTGATGGTGTTTTAAGAATATCTTTTAGCTCTTACTGTTTCACACCAGTTTTAACTTATATTTTTTATGATGTAGGGTGTCTACATTAAGCAATAAAAAAAAGTTTTACAAGTATTTTGATAATATAATAAAGTTAATAATATAATTAGTAACAGTGTAACTTCTTACTGAACCTGTGGTGAATTTATGAAACAGTAACAGTGTTTCATCAAACAATTTAAAATTTTTCCCCAAAAAATTTAACTCTTTGAAACACGTAATATTGAAAAAAAATTATTTCTTTATAGTTTAAAAGTGCTTAATTTTACATCATTTATACTATCTTTAAATCAAGAATATATAAACATTTCTGCTGTTTATTATAATACATCCGATCGTTAAAATAAAGTTTCTATCCATCAATTGTTTTACATTTGTAAATCTTTTTTAACGCAATGTGTTATTTAAGTTATATCATTATATTATAATAATTCACAAAAATTTAATTTTAATAAACTAGCTTTTTTCAATTATTTTTCTTTAATATGTATTGCTCGTGGTTTTTTTTTTTTGTTTTTTTTTTATTATATTCTAGTCCCTTAAATAATTTTAGTGATAATGTAAGTTCTTTGCTTTTTTTTATTCATTCTCATTCAGAATGGTTTGTTTTCTTTTATGCATTTCTTAATGTCTTGTATGCATTTTTACATTCTCTCAACTCACATTCATAATAATTTCTCTGAAAGAATGGGTGTAGAACTACTCTCTATAAAAGAAAATTATACTAAAAATCAATTATTTAAATTCAAGTGTTAAGTAAGAATGTTTGGTGAAATTAAAATAGTATCTGATCTTTTTATTACAGTAGAAAATCTTATGATGCAAACTAAAAATACAAGGTTGTGTGTTAATGGATTACATTTCACATATCATTAAATTTATTTTGTAAACATAACCAAATGTGTCTGAAACATATCAAAATACATTAAAGTATAAACTATTATTTTAACACTATCAAACTGATTGGTAAAGTTATCATATGAATTGAATATTTCCAACTGAGTGAAAAAATTCCTTGGCTGGGAAGCGAAGTATGCTGGCTAGTTGTCGGGCCCAGTTAGCTTAAACGGTAAAGCATTGGCCTTGTAAGCCAAGGATCTGGGTTCGATTCCCAGCCTGGGCATTTTTTCACTCAGTTGAAAATATTCAATTCGTACATTAGAGTATCTTTATACTGCATTCCTTGTCACCAGGAGTTATCCAAATTATAATTTTTTGCATTTTATAGTTCATTCCACGTTGTTAAATTAACTTTATAAACAGGGTCTAAACATACCTGGACCCAGTCATTCATTATATTACACATTTTCAAAAATGTTTATTGTAATAATAGCAATTTTTTCATTAAATGTTCTGAGAGAGAAAGTTGAACTAACATATCAAATTTAGTTTTTTAGAGTGTAACTTTTTTTTTACAATGTGAGAATTATAGGTGCAGATTCCCAAAATCTGGAAGGAGCCACTGGCTTCTAAACCCAAAAAGTCCAGTGGCTGCATTGTAAAACAAATGCATAAAAACAATAGTGTTTAGTTTATATGGAGGGAAAAAACTAAACAACGCCCAGGGATTCAAAATGAAAAATAATTTATTTAACAGTAAAAAATGTACAATAAAACATAGACTAATTACTTCAAATGTGTCTATTTAATTTAATCATGAAATTCTTGAAAATTGAATATTAATTTAAAATAATATAAATCTTAAACTATGTACAGTCAGAAGATGAAGTTAGGCAAGATACGGTTAAAAAAAATATTTATAAACTATGATCATGCTATAATCATGAAGGGTGAGAAATATTAGGAAAACAATATTTCTTATTTTAATTTTGTCATATAAAACAACATATTAAAAATGTTTTTAATGTGCGAGATCAAAATACACTTTAATCTTCTCCACAAACTTCTTCACAGAATCAAAATACACTTCGAACAATTGTTTTTCTATAAGAAAAATTACCTTTAAAAAGAAAAAAAAAACCCCACATGGCGACTTAAATACCAAAAATTAGTGGCCACAGCAAATCATTTAGTCGCCACATGGCAACTGGCGACCATGAATCTGCACCTATAGTGAGAATTCAAGTGTTTCTTAACTGCAAAATTTATTGTTTATGTCTAGGAAGTTGTGAATTACATAGATAATTGTGTTATATAGATTATAGAATTGCGTTGTAGAGACCTTCTACTGTATTTTGAGGAATTTGTGTGCTTCCAAAATAGTTATTAATTTGCAACAAATGACAAATTAATTTTCTTTCTGTTTTAAATTTCAGCATGGAAGAATGTGAAGCACTATGTAGTCGTCTAGTGATTATGGTGAATGGAAAATTATGCTGTCTCGGCAGTTCACAGCATTTAAAGAACAAATTTGCTCAAGGCTTCACTTTAATAATAAAAGTGAACCGAAGACCCAATGAACAGGTTTGCCAGATGAGGCATCCTGCTCACTCATCCGGTGACCCCCCATTTCGAGCCTCTTGGTTAACTGTAACCAACCCCCTAGCAAATGACGTAGATGATGTCAAAGCTTTTGTCGAGAGAACTTTTGCAAGTGCCACTTTGAAAAATGCCACTGAAAATATTCTTCATTACCACATTCCAAATCCTCAGCTGAACTGGTCAGAAATTTTCAGAGCCATGGAAGAGGCAAAACTTTGCCTGAACATTGAAGATTATTCGGTAGGGGAGACAACCCTAGAACAGGTGTTTTTGAATTTTGCTATGGCTCAGAGAGATGAACTCTTGGCTTGAGTTTCATCAATTTTTGTTCACAAAGACTTCTTTTGCACTTTGCAGAGTTATTTATAACAGTTTTTCTGTTTTTTCTTCTTTTTGTACATTTTTGTTTTATTGTAAGAATGTGGGATCTGTGCCAATCTAAAGCATTTTTGTGTTTATGATATCACTTAATTGAGTAGATGGATGCATAATATACTATTGAAGAAACTGAGAATTCAGCATTAAATTTTTTTTTTTTTTTATCTCAGTACAGTAATATTAAACAGCAGTTTTGATAAGATTTTATGTGTAAGGTTTTAGTCAACTGTTATTTTTAAAGTAAATAGAGGTAAAATAATATGCTTAATGTTTTTTACACATTCAAAAATTACCTTTTTATTTGTGATTGCATTATGTTTTATAAATATGTCCTGCAATTTAGTAAAACTTTTAATAGAGTTCATTATTGAATTTTAGAAAACAGTAAGTAAATGATTTATAATTTTTTAAATAAATTATTTCACTATCCTTCCAACTTTTTATTACATTTGACTAAAGCAATGATGTCTTATGTGAAAAAAAAAAAAAATCATGTTTAATAGATAAAGTATTAACCTCTTTTGATGCTGAAATTCAATTAATATGATATTCCATCCCATATTCTACAATAAAGGTATTATGCTGGAAAGAATCAGATTAGATTTTTATGGATGAGGGATGCTCATCACTTCCGAATTCACCTTGGTAATGTTAAGTCTATGGGCATTGTATGCATTCTTGTATTAAAAATACAGTACACTCCCTCTAATCCGCACAGGTCGGGACCATGGGTTTTGCAGATTATAGGTCATTTCTTTGTTTACATTCTAATATTTGGAATTTATCAACAAATGTAGTAATCATACTGCAAATAAATAACACGGAAATGAAATAAAATGCTTTTTTATATATAAAAAGCTACATTCAATATTAGGAATACATTTAAATGATATAATAACACAAAAGTAATGGAAAACATTTCTATTTATTTTTAACTCTGTCAAACATCGCAGTGATAGGGGTTTGCTTTATAGTTTTTAATTTATGCTATACAGTTTATTCTTGAAGCCTTTTAAGAGTCAGGATTTCTTGATCAGTAACAAAAGTTTGTTTTTCTATAAAACTAAGATATTTATCTTCAAAAGCTAAAACCCCTCTTTGAAAGAAATGTTATCTTTTTATATAGCCAGCGAATCTGTTCAGAATATAACATTCTAATAGTTACTTATAAGATACATAAAACATTTCAGTCTAATGAATGCAGAAATGCATTAAAAATTTCTTAATGAATTCATCAGGGCAGCCAAATTTTATTATGGTCAAAGTATATATTATCTTGCTTTAAAAAAAACAGAGATTTTAACCGTTTGTTTACATCAGAAATATAGTGCAGATTAGAGGGAGTGGGCTTATCTCCTCGGGAAATTAATATTTGTAACTTTTTTTTTTTTTTTGCATACTCTTTTTAAAGGATGTCTCTCTTTTTTAGTTCTCAAAATATTTCTAAAATCTATGCTTAGTTTTGTAGGAAGTGTTTAAATTTTACTCCCAGTTCATCTGCTTTTAACACATAAAATATTAAATGAAGCATAGATTTTAGAAATTATTTTGAGAACTAAGAAAAAAAGAAACATCCTTTAAAAAGACTACACAGAAAACAGAAAAATATTAATATCCTGAGGAGATATTTAAATATAAGAATGCATCAAATGCCCATAGACTTAACATTAGAAAGGAGAATTTGGAAACTGAGTGACGAGCAGCCTTAAGCATTTTGTATGGGCCAGTCACTTGTTAAAATGAGCTGTATTTTCTGAAACATGCATTGCCACACACTATTGCAATTTTACCTTGTTATATTATATGTGATATGATTTTGCATCATTTATGTGTAAAAGTTGTTGGTGTCTGTCTTGTGATATTTAAAGTGCAATCTAATATTGTTGTTTTAATTGTTGATTTTTCTACATTTTATTAAAGTGTATAGGATATAAGCTGATATTGTTAAATTTTAATGAAGCTATTTATTTATGCTCTTTTTTAAAATAGAATGTTCTTGTGATGTTTGAATAGTGTTAATTAAGACAGTTTAAAACTTTACCACTATTCATCTCACTGAATTCCTCCACTTTAGAAAGTTGGTGCATAAAACCCTAAACAATATTTTCCATTTAGAAAATTCTGACATCTTATGCCTGTGTGTTAATTTGTGTCTTTTTAAACCTCCCTTGCTAATTTTTAACCCCTTCAGGATCGCTTAATATTTATAAAAACCATAGAGTAACTATAAGATTCCTAAAAAATATATGTTCAATTAATTGTATGTTTGAGGCATAATAAAAGATGATGTAGAACAAATTCACATTTGCCGATAAGCCATCATGTGGGAATTTTACACCTTAATTTTTTGTTTTACACCATTCAAATTAATATGAATAAGATCCATATTTAAAAAATGTTTACTACTTTACAATTGTCTACAAATAATATCTCTACATAAAATGTTGACTATCAATTAAAATCAAATTATCATCAGAATCTATAATTTATCCAAACATAGATTGTACAAACCAAACTCGAATGTGCATTTTCAAAGACTCCATATGGAAATGCAGATAAATTTTCTGATTTCAGAAGTTTTTCCCCATTTTAAATCTTCAGCCCGGCAGTATCACAGGCATGAGAAATGGAAAATGATACCTCAGTCCATCATATTGACAGGAGTGAGACTTAAGAGGCCACACTTGTCATGCAGATAAACTCGAACGCTAAGTCTATGGGTACGTTATTTTCAAATATCTCGCTTGAATTTTTATATTTTAGAATGATTTTTTTTTTTTTTTTTTTTTTTTGCATAAGATAGCTGAGGATGATCTACAAAATTGGGTTAGTTCTTACTTTTTCGATTTTGGTTATAGTTTTTTCAAATTAGGATAGTTTAAATTTCAGAACTGGTTCCGTAAGCAAAAGTTATTTTTAAAAAATATCCGAAACCAAAATTGAAAATGTAAAAACTAGCCCATTTGTAGATCATCCATCCTCAGCTATCCTATGCAGAAAAAATCAATCAAAAATATTAAAATCAAAGTGAGAAATTTGTAAGTAATGCCCCCGTAGACTTTACATTAGCGTTTTCCTTTCTTCCCGTGACTGAAGTGGGCTCTTAAGGGGTTAAAAATAAAAGTTAATAAACACTCCATCTTTGAAAAACTATTGGTTGAATTATTTAAAATAAAAATATCTCAATGTTATTTTGTTGTAGTTCATGAACTCTCACTTGACTTGTATTTTTAATTAAATATTTCCAAGTATTTTTAGATTGCTTGTCATCTATAATTCTTATAAAGTCTATAATTTTTAGTGTTTGCACAAACATACTTTAAAATTCATTAAATATATTAGAAACTAAATTACGTTTTTCTTTTTAACTCAAGTGAAATGAGATATATGTTTGTTTCATCTATTACTATATTGAATCCATTGATGTTATCAAACAATAGATACTACTACTGTCTTAGAAAAGTAAATAGCTTTTTTAACAATATGTGATTTGTAATGACCATTGTAAATAAAAACACAAATAATTCAGTTACAACTATCATCACCTAAAATTTACACACAAACAAATATAAATTTTATAAAAAAGTGAGATATAAAAAAAATTCCTGTAGCTACTCATCACTGATTTAAGACTTGTTATTTCAGTTTTTGAAGGGCATGTTCATATAAAACTAAGTGCCCCTCTATATGTACCTTGAATTGTTAAAGCATTTTGCATTTGGAAGAATATCCAGTGTTTAATTTGTAATTGAACAAGAACTGTATCTTTCTTTCAGATTTAAAATTTTCTTATTTAGTTCTACCTTTATTTCTAACATAAATTTTTCTATTGGATATTTCATTTACTGATATTTGTTTGCCTAAATAAAAGTTATCTCAGATCTTGCAATCCTGCTGTACTTTGCTATTCTGACTTCAGCAAAATGCTTGTTTTTCTTTTTATTCTGAGCAATTGAAGAGAATAACTTATGGAGGCATTATTCTTATGAAGGCACATAAGAATAAAAAATATCATACAGCTATATCAAACTATATTATATTTTTATTATTTGAATTTTTATTTTGGTTGCTCTTTAAACTTTGCTGTGATCTATCACTCTTGCTATCTTGAATCATATTGATTGAATAGCATCCCAAATAGATGAAATTGCCATCAAAGTAAAAAAAAAAAAAAGTAAATAAATAAATAAGTTAAAATAAGATTGTTATTGGGATAAGTTAATTTCAGATACAGTGAACTAAAGTGAACCTCCTTTTAACTGAGATTATGAGAAACTGACCAAGGTCTTCTTTCTTTTCTATTTTGTCTTTATATTCATGTCTGCATCTAATAAGGCTATTTTTCTCTTTATTTTTTTTTTTTTTTATGACTAACCCATTTGTGGGATACTTGTTTTGTATCTGATAAAATGTGTTACATAATTTTTTCCGTTATTGAGTGTACCTCTATTTTAATAGGTGCTGTTATATGCATGTTGAACATTGACTTTAAGATAAAAAGAACTTCTTAAAAGCACCATAAAAATTTTAATAAATGTGCAAGGCCTTTCAAAAGAACTAATCTTTCGTTATCAGGTGCAAAGAACATGTCCTACTACTTTGAAAACAGCAGCAAGACATCAAAGTAGTAGGACGTGTTCTGTGCACCTGATAAAGAAAAACTAGTTCTTTCGAAAGGCCTTGTGCTTTTTAAGAAGTTCTTTTTATCTTATCATTCCACACCAGCTTATTTAATCTTATAGTCTTTATTGATTTTATTTTCTATTCTCTGTAGAATTATTATATAAGAGTATGTTGACTATTTATTTTATGTCCAATTATAACACATGCTATTACATTCCAATAATCTTCATTGAGATTTTCATAACTTCATTACAGGGATCTAAAATATGTATAATTCTGTCATAAATATCTTAACATGAAAATGGATAAATTAAATTTTACATATACTATCTTCATTGCCTATATCAGTGTAACATTTAATACTGTTGGTTTGTATTTATAAAGAAAAAAATCAATGTGTTAATAGTTACAACAGCAGTTAACTGCTTATGAATTTACTCCCTATTGAATATTCATTAGCTAAGCTCAATATAAAGTGTTAAAAATGTATATATAAATCTGATATAGCATTTCATCCCGGAATGTTAACAGAAAATGTGAGGCCTGGCACAGTACAGTACTTGCACATTATACAGACTGTACTAATTTTAGCTAAAAATCTGAATTGTAAAATTATAATTTACATAATTTTACCATTCTTAGATATATCATTGTTATAGTTGCATCCAAAATTATCATAAGTATTTTATATGTGTACATTATACATTATCAATGTATAGTTACTTTACATTATACCTATCCAGTTAAAGATAGCATGCAATAAAAGTCTGCTGTCCTGTTCAGACTAGGATAGTTAAGTTACTTAACTGATGTAATTTGAAACACTGCAGTATGAACAACCCAACTTAAGATACTTGGCTCAAGAACTTTCTCCAATGATCTAATTCCTGATTGCCTACTTCAATGACTTAATCTAAGATTCTTCGCCTCTGAACCTAATTCAGCTGTCTAATTATTTCACTATCCATATGTATTAAAGGTTATGTAAAAATAAACAAGGAATTTTTTTTTCTTTTTTTTTTTTTTCTTTTTTTTTTTTTTCCTTTTGCATTAAAGTGTCTCTTTACCAAAACAGTTTCTCAAACCTCATAATTTCAAAGTGAATCTTTTCTAAAGATAAATAAATCTGTTTATGTCTTTAAAATTCTTAAAGTGACTATGTAATGTATGTGATAAATGTTATACAAAATCTGATATATTTTTGGAAGGATTGTTTATAAAGTTATCTTTTATAAGAAAAAGACACATTTTATGTTTGTTATTATATGTTGATAAAGTGTCTGGTTATAAAATTAATGATTACTTAAAATTCTTTGGTATATATATTTTTAAAACAAGAAAAGAAAGAAATATGCATTTTATCTTCTTGCATATATGAAAATTTTAATAAGATAAAAAGAGTTTTCTGTCAATTAGTCAAAGATTACTACTTATGTATACTTTAAAGCTTGCTGAAATATAATACCATCTTTTTCTAGTATTGATCCTCTTTATTAAGTTCCTAACAATGAAATTTATAGCAATAATTGATAAATCTTCTGTTATTATTTGTCTGCTATATTTTAAAAGAATAATATATGTATGTTTTAAGGAGCTTGTGATTATTTGCTTCCTTTTTAAGTCTTAAGTTTTAATTGTTGTTGGTCATCATTTTATATATGAACTGTTGAAATAAAAAATTAATCCACATTTGTAAACTCCAAATTTTATCATTTTTATCAAAATTTATACTTCTTATTGTTAAATTAAGTACATATTTAAATATAAACAAATTAATAAAAAATTATGTTTGTCTTAAGTCTCCTTGCTGAGTTATTCATTATTTTATCAATAAGCAATTATACCATTAAAATATACAAGATATCATAATTTTAATAAGATAAAACAACCATTGCTTTCATTGGGTTGTTTTTAATTTAAAGTCCAAAGTTATTTAATGTTTTGAAATCATGGCTGTTTTCTATGTTGAGAAATCGTTTTTCAGCTAGTCACAAAAGTCTTACAAGTCATTGTTCATCTATCAGTTTAGCAAAATTTTCATGAAAAACACCTAGGTAATATCTATTTTCCTTTCTTCCTTGTTTGTGAATTCACAATTATGCAAAATATTTAAAAAAATTGCTGCCACTTTATAAAACATATCATGGGGTTGTAATTTGTATGAGCTTGAAAAACAATTTAAAAAAGAATCATAAATACAAATTAAAACTACAAATAAAATGATTTTACGAAATACAGTGGACTGCTAAAACTAAATTTAAGTGGATAGAAATATTTAAATTAAATGGATTTCTCCTGTTTTTATTTGTTTGGCCCCTGGGAAAAATTACAAATGAGATTTTTTTATGTTCTGCTCTATAATTTCCAAATATATTTATAAGTATCATTTAGTAATGCTCAGATCTTAGATCTATATCTAGGATTATTTTGTGCAATATTGTAAGGAGTCTTGCAAAATAGTTTGAGTATCTTTTTTTAATATATAGCTCAGATTATTTATATATAATATACAATATTTAAAGAACAAATATTATAGATTTGTTTTTAATAGTTCTGACTGTACTGTTACTTTTGGTTCTAATACAAAAGGTTGCAGGGTTATTAACTTTTTCAGGATGTATAGTTTAAATATTGGCCAGAAGACATGTCTTCTTAAAATCTACCAAATTCTAATTTTCAATGATATTGTTTAACTCCTTCTTGATCAGTGTCACATGTCATGCGATGAAGAGAAAAAATGCATCGTTGAAAGTGAATTTGCCACTACTTACATTCTGCATTATATTTTTTTTTTCTTCTTCTTCCTCAGCGATGGCACCATTGTAGTCGTACTATTTTATTTCCATGCCCTGCTATTTTTATTTTATTTATTTTTTTGTATTTTCTGTAATATCTGCTTTTGTTAGTTATTGTTGCATATCAGAATGACTTTTATGACGGATTCAGAGAGTGAGTGAATGTAAATGTCACTGGAGGGCAGTGCATGTAATATATAATTTCAAAGTTTGTTTGTTTTGTTTTTTTCTGCTGATGGCCAAAGACGATTGTAAAGTTGTTTTCATGGTAAGGTTGTAAAACCATTTTCCAAAAACTTTTTTTGCATTTTTTTAATCATTCTTTTTATTCAGATATTTAATTTAAATTACAATAAGAGACTATGAGATGTGAAAAAGTAAAAACTTGGTTAAAGCACCAAAACACTTTATTTCTTGTTGCAAACTAGTTTCAGTAGACATAGTGTACTGTCATCATTGCAAAATAGGATTGCTCAGAAAAGAAAATTGCTGAAGTATGTGTAGGAGAAGCGGATTCAATGATAAAGTTTATTAGCCAATAAAATTACAGGAAACAGCCAATCAAAGAGAAGTGGATTCAAAGATAGTTTATTAGCCAATAGAGTTATGATAGGAAATTTTAGAAAACAGGCCATGTAAGCGAATTCAAGGATCAAGTTTATTGGCCAATAGAATTTCAGGAAAGTTTAGAGAACAGCCAATAAGACATAATAAATGTAATGTGAAAACATGCAAGTGGATTTTGCGAACAAGAGGTTTTTATATAATTTTTCCAGGCAACGGCCATTTTTAAGATTTTTATAAATATGGAATGCTTCAAGAAAGCCAAGTTCATGAATGGAAGTGAGTTTTGAGATGATTTTTGCAGCGCTAAAGTCAAAAATGTGATTCATTTTCCAGCAATGTTTAGCAATGGCAGGTTTGTTAATTTCTTCTTGCTGAACACATTGCTTGTACTCTTTAATTCGAAACTTTAAACTGTGCTTGGTTTGCCCAATAAAAGAAAGACCACCAACTTATACCAGGGGTGTCCAACTGTGGCCCGCCGGATACCACTAAAATTTTAAAGAAATAGTCGACAAGTTGAATCGCAGCAATTCAACGATTAGATAAGGCAAAGATATGTGTAAAATTTTAGTGGTATCCGGCGGGCCACAGTTGGACACCTGTGACTTATACTATAGATATCCCAGGAATTGGATATCTCAATAGGATCTTTCAGTTTGAGAGGCAACTATGGCTACTGAAACTAGTTTGCAACAAGAAATAAAGTGTTTTCATGCTTTAAACATTATTTTAATTTATATATTTATCTTAAATACCTCAAAGCTGTAGATTTGATAAATATAGTATCAGAGTGGGGAGACTATTTTTTAATTTAAAACTTGAATGTATAGAAAGAAAAAATGGAGATCAATAAATATGATATTACATGTACGGCTACCAGCAGGTAGGGTTGCTAGAGTGTATGTTTTCGCCATAAGTTGTACGTTTTTTAGGCATATCGGACAGTGTACGTTTAAATTTGTCTCGTACTATGATTTCTTCCGGGGTTTTTTTTTTTCAGTTTGCATCAAAATTCCATACCTTCTACCAAAAAAAATTATACACATGCACATCAAATGTGAAAACGGCTTGCTTCCCACCAGAATGACAGAAATCTTGGGAGAGTGGTGTAATATTAAAACTGCGCATTCGCAAACTCTTGGGTATGCATTAGATTATCGGAACTTGACATTATTATATATATGATTATAAGTGTCTACATTATAAAAATTTTAATTTAGTATATCTGTATTTTAAGTTTTAATATTTTGTTTGATTTATCATCTCCCTTTATGCTTAAATACAGACATTTATTTTTGTAGGGTGTCTATTACTAAAGTTTTCATGATCATCACTAAATTGTTTTAATTTATTTTTGTTCTTATAGTTTAACTAATTTTTCATTCATAATGGGATATATGATGGCAAAATTAGTTAAACAGTGTTAATAGAATAATGTAATACAAATACAGCTGGAAATTAATAATTAAATCGATTAATTAATAACCTCTATTTAAACAAATTTGTTACCGAAAATATTACTGACACTTTTAACATAGTACAGTATAAAAAAGGACAATAGCGCGATAAAACCAAAAATAAATAGTGTCAATCAAAATCTTCCGTTTTTTTCTGTGATAAATCTGGCAACCCTACCTGCAAGGCAAGCAAAAAAAAATGCTTACTGACAAAAATAGTTTGTTTTTTGAATTCAGGATAAAACCTATATTAATTAGCAGTAATTTAAAAAAAAAAATTGACCAAAAGGAGCTAACTTATTGTTAACTCTCTGAGCTCTGGGGGTGAATTTCTTCAAAATCCCCAAATATCACATTGGTACCAGTATTTTATAAACAAAAGATTTGGCTTTTAATATACACGAAAAAATGTATTAATCTATTTTCAAATAAATTTGGTTGAATATTCCGGTAGCAATGTCACATTTGGAGATTAAAATTAAGTGGGAAGAAATTCATCCATCAGAGATCAAAGGGTTAATCTGTGCCTTTGGGTATCATAATGAATAGAAGTGTATGCTAGATTTTAAAGTACAGGCATCCCCAAACTTACATAAGTAATGCATTCTCTAAAGTTTTACATAACTTGAATTTTATATAAGTCGAATTTGTAAGATGCAGCAATAATTATTTCATATATATATTATTTACACCTCATTAATTTATAAATAAAGCATCATGCAACAGTATTTATTTGTATGTAAACTATAAAAGTGTGAAAACATAGAAAAACACTTTTCAAATATCTTATGGAATACGGGATTTATAAATCTAACATGGATGAATTGATGTATAACAATTTTGAATCTACATCAAATGACTATAAAATAAGAAATAATTAGAGGTTCATTTAACCTATTCTCCATGAATTTCTGATGGCAAAACAAATGAATAGCACTACAAAATAAAATAATCCTTGATAAGCACAAACTGTATTTATTATGAATTAGGTGACTACTAATGAATAACTAACAATAAAGATTAAGTTGCTTTGTTACAGATTTGATTGCATATACCAATGAAAAATATAACTCTATCTAATATATAAACTATATTACAGTTGTGGATTATATCTATATATTTCATTTATAAAATAAATATCAAAAGTATGCAACTGCATATCAAACGTGCTAGCATGTTCGCAAATGTAATATTTGAGATTTGTTACGTAACTGTGAATTTACGAAAATTGCATAATACGTAAGTCGGGGGATGCCTGTAATTTTTGGGGGGTTTTTTAATGAAGGAATGACTCCCTGTCAATATTTAAAATGCACTTCTTCAAAAAGTTAAGTAACTGCTTTTAAATTGTTAGTTATTTTTAGTGTAATAAATTTATTTAAAAGCAATGTACTAAAAGTGCATGATTCCAATGTATTAAGAAATTTTAATAATTTTGTTGTGCCACTCTTCTTAACTTATATTTCTTTCACATACATATAGTTTGAGTTTTAATTGGATGTACTATATTTCAGTACATATTTGGATCCAATATCAACTGCAAAGTAGAATTTGTTTCTTTATTTATTTTAAAATATTTATGACAATTTGTCCCTAATTTTTTTGCAGTATAGACAATTAAATTTTGGATCATTAAAATTCCTTTATCAGTCATAGTAATTTTTTTAAGCTTGATTTTTCATTAAATAGGATTTTATTTGTTCCTAAAGATTTTTCTATTTAAAAGTTCATAATATATGTATTTTTTAAATAATGTTTATTTAAACTGCAAAAAAATTCTGAAATGGTGTTTTTGTAGTTCCTTTTTGTAATAGAGCATGAATTTTAAAATATTTTAATTTTAGGGGCTAATTTATTGAATTCAGTGAAAAGTTAAATGAAAATAGATTTAACTGTAAAGACTTCTAGAAATCTGTTGACCAGAGTTCTGAATATCTGAAAGTTCCTGTAATAAAAAATATGTATATGTTTATTAATAATTACTCTCAAATTTTCCAGTAACGTAGTATTTTTAGAGTACAAATGGGAACATGCTTCTTTGTTTATGAGAAAGAAATCATCAGAGTATTTTATGAAAAACATAAATGATATAGCTTTGCTGTTGATTTTCGTGAGTTTGATTAGATATGGTAAATATTGTAACTTATCATCCAGATTTGTTTATTTCAGATGGCAGGGTGGTCTGCATTCAATGTTAATTTTTGAATATAATAAAAAAAAAAAAAGCATTTTTTGTCATTATCGCTGATAATAGATTTAGAATTACTTACTTAAATGTATGCAAAATAAATTAAAAAGTTTATTAAAAGTAAAGAATAACTAAATTTATGACATGAGCAAAATATTTTGAATTTTTATTACTACTATTATTATTATTATGAATCTTGAATTTTTAATTCTTGAATAATCTAGAAAATTATGATTGTTTTTCACTAAATTGGTATAATTTATGCATAGAATTTCCTAAAGTTTTTTTTTTTTTTTTTTTTTTTTTTTTTAAATCACAACTTAAGTTTAGATTTTAAAAAATAAGGTTATTTAAAAAATGAATATTTCTATTTATCCTAAAAGACATTACAGTTTTTAAAAATATTATGAAGACATTAATCAACTTATTTAACTATAGCAGGTGTGTTGCCTAATCAATCTATTCGAAAAATTAAGAAAAAAATTACACTGAGAATTAGTTTTTATCTTTAAAAAAACATTTTTGAGATCGTGATTGAAGGGTTCTAAAAAAAAACTATTGTCCAAAATTCAAAATTTACTCAAAAAAAAAAAAAGATGTGTACAAATATTTTTTCTATGGAATAACCAAAACTTTCTCACTTCATAATAAGGGTAAATGTTACTTTTCATTAGTTAAAAGATTTCACAGTGTTGTGAACATTCATTGATAACAACAATGTTGTGCTCTTAGTTTATTTTTGTGATTTTTGTAAGGAACCCTCCAGTTGTAAAATTATTTGTATAAACAAATAAATAGAATAATAATAATAATAATGGAATTTAATAATGAATTTGGCTTTCATTAAATACTTCTACAAGTAGTATTGCAGATTAATTTGTATTTTTTATTTTTTTTCCTTTATCTTTTCCTTTTATTGGTAATTATTTAATTTTTGATAAAGTATATTTGTAAGCAAACAAAAAGTTTGTTGTATATGTTGGTGTATAACCCGTCACTCAAACATACCTAAGACCCAGAAATTTTATTTAATGAAATGTTAATTGTTGCTGTTTTGTAATTACTTTATACTCAGAAATTTTATTTAAATAAAAGTATATATGTTTGTTTGAGCTGAGAGATATACACCAGCATATATAATGATTATTTTTCTTTATATAATTCTTATAAAACCCTATTTGTATGTTCTTCAAATGTGTTTCACTGTGAAATAATACCTGTAATTAACTTCTTTCTTACCATTGTATTTATGCGAATTCTTTTTCATCTTTCATTCTATTTCGATTTCTATTCCATTCATTTAAGAAAAATGCTTGTAATCTGTTGTAATTTCAACAGGGCGTCTACAGAATCTGGAAATCAGGGAAAAATCAGGGAGGTTTAGCAATCTAGAAAAATCAGGGAATTTTGTAAAAATACACAAAAATCAGGGAAATATGTTTGTATGAAAAAATATTTGCATTTTGATGTTGCCAATGAGACTGATTAGTCTACTATTTTATATATCATATTTTTTGACATGCCATGTCTTTCCCAATTTTAATTTTTTTAAAGATGCACATGGTATGAGTTTTTGATGTTTAATAAAAATTAAGGTGATCCGATGTCCTCATTGTCTGTGGATAGCGCTTATATTGAAGGCAGTTTACCCATTTTTCAAAATTTAAATGATGCATTAGCATAACCTGACCAGACCAGGTGGTCAGCTTAATCCGGTTAGCTATCCCGTCAGATGTAGATATGCCATAGAATTGAACATTTCCCAGAAAATGGGAAAATTTTCTTGTCACCCTATATCCATTGGCTATTTACCGTAATTTCCGGCCTATAATCTGCGGATTATCTGTGAAAAAACCTCAAAATTTTTAAGTGCGGATTATCTACCGGTGCAAACTATCTGCTGAAAACTTTTTTAAGCAGAAGCTCAGGGCAGACATCCAGTTTCTACCGGCAGTCATAAAATAAAAATGTAAACAGTTATCAAACGATTGTCTGCTATCGACCGTTCGTGGAGTTGCTTGTGATTGGTTCACATCTGACATGAATGTGCTAGTGGGAGTGGCTTCCGATTATGATTTTATTTTTTTTAGCCTTTTGGCAACATGTTTTTATGAAGAACAAAGCATTTGTCAACTCATCCCTTTCAAAAATTGCAACCTCAATCATTTGTGAAATAGCTCCGCCCAAAATTACGGCAGTTTTACTAATTACAATGATTGATTGATATTACGATGCAGCCAATGGGAATCCACCACACAATAATCGAATGAATCATTATCGTATCGTAATTTCGCGGTTTTACTGCTGCCCTCTATGGATAGAATAATAAAATACAATTATGTTCTTGTAATGTATATTAAAAACCAAAACGTATTTGATGGTATATCACGTTGAAAGTTATAATAATGTCTAAGAGAAAACCTGTTATTTAACACTGCAGAATTTAAACAGGACGTTATTTAAAATGCGGAAGATGATTTAAAAACAGCAATTATAACAGAATTATCTGTATTCACAAGACATTCAACGTTTTAGATATAAGATTCAATGAAAAAAAATATTTGTATTTTATAACTTGTAATTATTTTATTATAATTATTTTCAATTATTTTATTACAATTATCATTTAAATAGAGCAACTAAATAAATAGGGAGGTGGTTTATTAGTAGTACTTTGGAATGTTGAAAGCAATGAGTAATTGTCGTATAGTCCGGCGTATAATCTGCAGATTATACGCCGATGTGGATTATCTGCTGAAATATTTTTATAAGGGCTAAAAATTGCGGCTGCGGATTATAGGCCAGAAATTACGGTATTATATGAAGTTGTTGGACTAAATTTTGAGTTTGGATTGGATTTATGAAACTGTCAACAAATACTTTATGAATATTAGGCAAATTTTATATTTTTCTCCCAAACAAGATATTATCAAGCTGGTTAAGTGTGTTATATGAGGAAGCAGCATACATGAAAAAAATATCGTATGTGTATTGTTAATAAACAGGGAAGTGTGATAAAGATAGTCAAGGAAATCAGGGAACTTTTGTTTACAATTTCTGTAGACACCCTGTTCAGCCTTTTTGTCAGATTTCATGACAATTACTTATTTATTACATATTATGTACAGGCACCCCCCGACTTACGTAAGTAATGCGTTCCATAAACTTTTGCGAAAGTCAAATTTGTAAATTCCTTAGATAAAATTTTGTCAGAAACTGCAATATTTATTATATATATATATATAATATATACATTATTTACACAGTATTATTTTATAAATAAAGTAGCATGCAGCAGTATTTACTTGGATATAAACTATAAAAGTATGAAAAAATATAAAAACAACCTGAAAGAACACTTTTCAAATAAAAAGTATCTTGTAGAATGTGGGATTTATAAATTTAACATTGATGAATTAATTTATATCAATTTTGAATCTGCATCAAATGAACAGCTCTGAAGCTGGAAGAAAAAATACACTCGTTCCTCTTCACCGATACTTTAAAATTAGGTTTCGTTAGGATTTGAATTCAGCTAATAAAATTGTAACGGTTAAACAGAAGTTTTTTTTGACTCATGTTAATCAGATTTGTGTTTGTTTTGTTAAAGATTTGATTGTATATCCCAATGAAAATATAACTCTATCTAATATATAAAACTATATTATTGTTGTGGTTTTTATCCACATATTTTATTTATAAAAGAATTATCAAAAGTATGCAAATGCATATCAAACGCGCTAGTATGTTCATAAATGTAATTTTCAAAATTTCTTACGTAAGTGTGAATTTACGTAAGTCGAAGGATGCCTGTATTTCATAAATTATATGTTGCGAGAAAGGAAAGCATTTTATTGTAGCTTCCAATTAATCAAGAATTACAAAGCATGAATTACTTAATACATTTTATTTACCTCAAAGTATAACACTTGTGATGTGATGTGATGTCTTGTTTCATATATATTTAAATTTCATCCTCCGATGTGTGCTCTCTTTCTTCTATTTTATAAGTATGATTTTTATAATATTGTGATTTAGAAAATTATGTTCTTAAAATGTTGTGATGTGAAATTATTTTTTGAAATTTGAAAGTTTATTTTAAAATTTATATCTTTTAATAAAATTATTTTTCACTACTTGAGTTGTTTTTAATTTTAGCTATGTCATGTTTATTTCATTCAAGTTTTTAAAATAGCATTTTAGATTTAGTTGATTTCCTCGAAACAGATATACACATTGAGTTCCATCTTTTAAGGATGTATTCAAATTCAAACTTTTTATGATTAAAAACTCTTACGATACTCATCAGTGTACAACATAAATAAAAACTATATTAAAAACAAATTAAAATTGAACCCAATGTTTCATGCTCTTTCTAATGAGCCATCATCAGGGGAGGGGGTTCTTGACCTCCACAAAGCAAAGTTACGTACAACACAGTCACTTTCACAACATCAAACTGAAAACATTTCTGTAACAGATCATTAAATATCAAAATCAATATTGCATCAGATATGGCACCATCTGTTGGTAGGCTATAGCACTATTATCAAAACCCAGAAAAAACTGAAATTAACTTTACAAATGTATTTCTATTAAAACATTTAACCAAACATCTGACATGAGATATTGTCATTACATACTTCGCTTTTTCTCAGACTAATTTCTATGGATTCTCGTATAAGGGCTTTAAGCAACACGTCCTATAACAAAGTCAACGGACTCTCAACAAACTGGATAGTGACGTCACGGTCGTGTGTACTGATAGTGTCGTCCTAGTACAGGGATGGCGAACGTTTTTGAGTATGCGTGCCAAAAATTTTAAAAAAATTATGTACCAACATTCTAACATGCCAGAAACATTTTAACCAATAATATAGACAGACATGTCACATCAAATTCCGTCTTAATAATCTATAAATGAGTTTTCCTTTTATTGCATACTTCTGAATCAGATCATTTTTTGTTCTTCGGGTAGAAGCAGGTTCAACAGATACATAACTATTTACAATAACAGTTAAAGTTCAATTTTCTATATTAAAACCTAAAGTAATTTAAAGCCCCAAACCAAAATAAAATAAAGTAGAAACGTGTCAATTAAGTATATTACTCTATGCAAACTATCTCTTAAAATTCAATTTTCAAAAATAAAAACCTTGAAATTTGATAGAGAAGTAAAATGATTTAGAAAACACTATACGTTGAATGGTTTAGCGAGAAAATGACGCTACAAAGCACTTTCATTGAAATTTATAATATCTTATTTCATTCAACAGTAACGGATTATTTTAAGTAAATTATATAATTGTTACACAAAACTATACTTTTGGAGGGAAAAAAAATATAAAGTGGAGTTCCATAAACTGAATATGATCTATAAGTTTTTTCGTGTGCCACAGAAGTTTTCTTATGTGCCAAGTTCGGCACGCGTGCCATAGGTTCGCCATCCCTGCCCTAGTAGCTTCCCACCCTAAAGTGATCAGAACAACTTTATTAGTGGGTGAGGAGAGGACGCTATGTAGGTGACTAGATAGCACATGTTCGCTAGCTTTAACAGTTTTAAATTAAAATATATTTGCTAGTGATACCTGTATTAAAAAATATTTCAATATAGAGGGGGAAGTACCTGATAAATGTGTAGCACCCACTTGTAGGGGGCAACTGCAAGAATGGTCAGGCAGTATCAGTTTTTAGATTTCCTTTGAATGAAAATTTGAAAAAAAAAAAAACGGATAAACGGTATATAAAAAGACAGGATTTCCAGCCAAGTAACAAAGGTAAATCCAGCTTTTGTCTCAACTGTATACTGGGCTCCCACATTCCTTTAGAAGTCTTTTATTTTTACATGTTTTTTAAGGACCCTTAGAAGTATATAAATTATGTGGAGGAAACACTTTACTTTTCCTTGAAATTAAAACAACTTTGAGTGATATTCAATGTACACACACATATTTATATATATGGGGCATTCTCACAATCTTTTGACTTTTGGAGAAAAAAAATCTGGCGAAATTAAACTTGCTAAAATAACATTTTAATCTGATAGACGAATGCCTTAATGATTCAAAATAAAGAAAAAAGGGTCAGCAGCGAAAAATATTTTATTTAACTGAGGTTTAAGTTAAACTTGCGAGTTTAATTTTCCTTACCACTTTACCCCTATAACTTTTTATTTTCTTCGAAATTTTTACTTATAATGAATTTGCATAGTACCCACAGGACATTCAAATAAGAAATAATAAAAATGTAGTACTTTTAATACAGAATTTTTGTATAACATTGTCTTAAAGGGGTGTTAAAGAAGGGATGGTAAGGATGGAACAGTAAGGAAAATTACCACCTACTTTTAGGAAAATCATGTTAAGACTAAGTGATAGCCATAATGTTCATCGATTTTTAGAAACAGTTGTTAACATTGGATTAAATGAAAATTTTTTTTAATTTACCTCGAAAAGTCTAGGAATAAACCTTGGGGACGGTAAGACTACCCTTAAAGGCACGATCTTGAAATTGATATTTAAATGCTGATTTAAATTCTGCAGTAAATTTCCTGTCAAAAAATTTTAGACATTCTTTCTCTAGCATACTTCTGCATGAGAAAAAACTTTAAAAAAATTATGTGGCTGCATCTGAAGTGATTTTCTGTATAAGTTTAGCAAGAGGGACGGTAAGGATGAAAAACCCAGGGACAGACTTAAAAACAAAGTATCAACCAGAAAAAGGTGTGCAGGTTAATTTTTTGCTACATATTTGTATAAAACAATTATCCCAGTTTCGGAAAAAAATGACATCGAATTACTTTTATTGAAACAATTTTATACAGACAGCTCCAAACTTAAAAATCAGCATCAGGACACGGAACGGTAGATGAGTTTTCCTTGTATTTGGGCCCCCAACATCGTCCAAAACTTATTTATCTCGATGATATTGTTATGCAATCATGCAGTGGGATGTTCCCCAGTATATGAAATAAAAAAAACACAAAAAAGTATATTAAAATAAAAATTATTATTCAGGGACATGAAAGTCAAAAGATTGTGAGAATGCCCCATATATATAAGGAAAATTATCCGATATTAATTACTTAAATAAGTAGATTTTTATAAAAGAAAATAAGTTTATTATTTTTTTTTTTTTTATTAAAACTATCTATATTGCATTATAAATTAAGTATTGCATTAATTTACAACAGAATGCTACACAAGTAAACCCTAAGCGTAGTTATTTTTCTTCTGAAATAAAAAAGAAGCAGTATTATTATTATTTTGCATATAATAAATGTATCATGGTTTGAGCTTTCAATATATTACTATTAATTTTTTAGATTGTGTCTTTTTTTTCTCCTGAAAAGTATTAATTTCTGAAGTTGAAATAAATGGGGAACCCTGTATTTAGATTTTTTTTTTTTTTTTTTACTTTACGTTCAATGATATTTTTCATTTATTTTATAATGTTTAAATGTTCTATATTCTTGTCATAAGCAGCTAAAAAAATTGTTTCTTTATTTCGTGTTTTAATCGGATTTTAGTCTATATCGTGATAAAAATTTAAAATGATAATAATAAATCGCTTAAAATATATTATTTTTGGTCAATAAGAAGATTTTGCTTTCGGTATATTGAAAGTTAAACTTTCAGTTCTTCTGAAAAAATAATGTTATATATATATATATTTTAATTGGCAGATATGATATAAAAATATTAATAATACTATTTTCTACATAGTCGCATAGTTATATGGGGGGGGGGGGGGGGGTTCATATGCATATTATATACACTGATGTGTATATTAAATAAAAGTTATTTATAGAGATTTACAAAAGAGTTATTCATAGAGATATATAACTTATTTTTAAAAAATGTACCATTATGCATTTAATACAAAATTTTATTATCTAGATTATCTAGGTCTAGATTTATCTAGACTTATCTAGATTTTTTTTATTAACAAACTTCTTTTTTTATGCAAATTAGAAAGTAAAAATTTAAACCATATATGTATATAATGGTATGAAGTTTGCTGATTTATTTATTTTTTATCCATTACGACTATTAAAAAAATAGAAAAAAGCTTCAATCTATTATGTATTAGAAGAAACTTCATATTTTTTATTACATAAATGAAATTTTTGTTATTTCTTTATAATCATTCATATTAACTCTTTTTGAACTATTTATTTTATTATTAGCTAATTTAATGTTTTTGAAATCTAAGTTCGTGCGCCATATAAATTCTAAACATATCAAAATTTTTGTTCTCTAATACCAAGTTTCTTATATAAGAATTTATTCAAACATTCCATTTGAAAAGTATAGCAGTTTTTTCAGTGTAACTGAAATTTATGCTTCTTCATTTTCCTTACTGATAAATGCTTTTTTATTCTATGATCGAATGTTCTGGATTGTATTCATTTATTAATAAACAACCGTATCCAAAAATAGTTTTTTCTATTTATAATTGACAATATTTTTTAAAGGTATTTTGTTTAATATGGTAATATAGGACATATTTGCTATTTATGCTTATGAAGATTAAAGGTTAAATTACTTTTATGAATTATGCATTGCATTTTTTAATATATACAATTATGTGTGCATATATATCTATGTTTATGCAAGATTTGAAATTTAACATTTTTCCTAAAAAAATTAGCATTTCAGTTTCAAGACAATAGTATTATCATATAAACTTAAGAAAATTTTTATTATTATTTTCGAGTTGTATTCCTAAAAATAGTATTTTTTTCCCTTCTTAATATCAATTTGACGTACTGTTTTTTAAATATAGAATATTTATATGTTAATCAGGATAATACCATTATGCATGTATTTATTTTATTTTTTCTTCAACTCTTTAAAACATCCGTCAAATCTCCTCCGAAATCATCAATGGACGACTAGCGGCAAAGTCCCGCACGCTGTGTGGAGGCTTTTTTATAGGACTTTAATGCTGCGTTTACACTATGTGGCCTGTCAGGTCTTTCAGGTCCAAGAATCGAAAAAATTGCGTTTACACTACGGCATAAGAACTTGGCTTGCGCATGCGTATATTTGCAGGTTAGGGGAAGGGAGGGACGGTCGTGTTTGTTTGTTTACGTTCGTATTCGTATCGAAATGAACGTGTCAGAATTGTTTGCGCCGTAATTTCTTTTGCACAGACATTAATTACGTGTAAATTAATAAAAATTACGCGTTTTTCTAAGCTCATTGCCCACAAGGGAAGCAAGAAAATGCAATTGCCCCCTAATTTTCTTTTTCTCCGACTCTGAAAAAAACAAAATTTATTCTTTTCAAACAGTTTAAAATAATGAAACACAGAGAGAAAATGAATCTATTTTTTTTTTGTTGTTGTAGTTGTTGTCTGGGGAAGGGGTACGATCCCTCCTTTCCACAAAATAAAATTTACATTTATTTTTCCTTTTGATTTAAGGGGGCAGTTTACCTTAAAATTGGTCAAAAAATTGATTTTTCTTTTTTAATATTAAATGAAAGCCTGTTTAATTGTGAATATTTTGATACCTCATTTATATCCATACCGTAAATATATCGCGAGGTATTGTAAATTTTGTTAAAACACTCTGTGCAATTACCACACAAATTAAAACTTTAAATGCTTTTTCTCCATTTTCATATTTTCTTCACTTTCATGTTTTAAGGCTTTTTCTGTATTTGAGATAGAGATTTTTAAGCTTTTTTTTTGTGCATGTTCTTTATAACATATGTGATAAATCTGCGCATGGAATTAGCCTTTAGGTTTTTTGTTATTAAAAAAAAAAAAAGTATATGAAGATAAGTTAGATTTCATCGTTTTGCACTATATATATATCAGTAAAAAAAATCATAATAAATGTAATATTAGATATTGTTATATAATAACATCCTTTCCAATTAAAATTAATTTAAAAAGCTATTTTAAAATATTTAAATTAAATTAAAAAACTTCTTTACTTTCAAAATTTAAATTCTACCTTTAAATATTCATTAATTTTCGTTAAGTTCGTTTTTCAGTTAAATTTCACTTAAAAACATTTTAATTTAATCGCCATAAAAGATCGTCAAAAATTATCAATAATAAAATAATAAATCTTAAAATTAATACTTTCTACCGTAATAGAATATTTTTATAATAATTTTCAAATCTAAAATTCATCATTTAAAGTCATTTCATTCAAAAACTTTTATTACTCTGTGTGGCATCGTCAATTTCAAATCAGCCAATCAACGACGTCCGTTCTAACGGCGGGTTTTTGTAGCGTCTGTTTTTGGAAATAGCGTCGCTCTCTTCCTGCCTGGATTCTAGCGCGAGCGGACGTGCTCCGTACTCGGAGCACCGCCGATTTCTATTTCTTGGCATATCGGCGTTGGGCTAAACGGGTCCTTCGCTCGATATGGCCATTTCTTTTAATTGGTAACTTATTATGAAATAATTTAAAGTTTGATTCCTCCACCAACCCAATCCTTTAATAGAAATACCAAATGGATTATGTCGACTTCGTTATCATTGGCATCCTGCCGATGACGGCTACGCAATTTTGAATCACAAAAATGAGGTGATGAATACAGACATCGATTCCCATTGCAAGAGTTCCTCTGTAAAAGCAAATAAATCATGTTTCATATGATTTATCATTGCCAAGTAATTTCTTTCGTCATAAATGAATAACAGTATCTGCCAAAGGGATATGATCAGTGCTTAGCGATCTGAAATTTTTGTTTTCTGGGCGTGGTCCAGCGTGACAACTTACTTGTGAGTCTTCAACTGTTATAGTTTTTATGGTGCATATTCGGCGATATTAGAGACTTCATTAGTTCTACGAACTTAAAGCCGATTTGTATGGAGAAACTCTGACAGTAGTGATTCAATGACTTGTGTTAATGACAACAGACTGAAATGGTTAACGGAGTTGAAGAATCTACGTAACATTCAATATGTTTACCTAAATATAATTAAGAGTCAATATCTGTTGAATATCCTTCCAAATCATATATGATAATGTTGGCATCCATGTTAATCAAATGTGTGTTTCATTATTTGATGAATATTCATTTATGGAAAAGAATCTGCGCAGATTTCAGGTCCGATAATGATAAATAAATATACAATAAAGATTCTTTTTTTGTATATATGTAGTGTTATATTTTGTGTTTTAAATTTATCTAATGAATTTTTTATGTAAAAATATCATTACACTATGAAGAAAAATGGGTAAGATTTACGAGCAAAGATGATTTGGAAAATACGTTTGTTATTTCAAATATTCTCATTTTTCACGTCACAGTAACAAGAGTTCAGGTAAGAGGTTTCTATTATACATTTTACCATGAAGATTCCTCAGATTATATTTATTTACTTCCTTCACATCCAATGTTTACTAACCACTAAAGTTCACTGGCCAATTATTAATAGTAAACTTTCTCCTCTCTAATTCATAATTAAAATCACATAATATATTTATAAACATCCTAATTTTTATTAATTTAAATTTCAAATTCTTCTTTCTATTTATTTTTTTTTACCTAACAGATATGTCTAAAAATCCATGTGCAAGTTTGTGTAGTACACATTTGAAAATCTAAAAAAAAAAGGGGCAAAAATATCAATTTTTTTAAAAAGTAGTAGGGATTTAAAAAAATTCAAATTTTTATAAAATTTTTTCAAAATGTACTTTTAGTTGAACATTGAAATTCAGTGAGTGCACCATTTCAATCATATTTAAAATAAAGAAAATTGTTGAAAAGGGAAACTGTCCCTTAAGTGTTCAGAAATTACCTTAAACAGGGGTCCATGAGGTCAAGGACGATTTTTCTTTTTGATTTAAGTGTTCAAAAATTACTTTAAACAGGGGTCCAGGAGGGCAGGGACGACCCCCTGACAAAAGAGATAACTGCTTCAATTCTTCATTTAAAAAATGGCAGTAGGAGCTTACTTTTGTTTTCTTAATTGTTATATGTATGGTTTGGCTTTAATGTTGACATTATGTTGCTACAATGTGAAATGAATACCAACACTGATGGAAAACCTAATCGAAGACATCACCAGTAATCAGGTTACCACTCATTTCACATTGCAGCAGAGCGTATGATGTTGCTACGGCAACACCACTCACTCTCTGGTGCAACAGTTAACTGCCTGTCTCATTATTTATATTATTATCATCTGTGACACTACCTTCTGAGCAATAAATCTTTAAAACGACAATGAGGAAAAAATTAATTACTTTGGCACATGTAACTGGAAAAAAAAGGAACTAAATGTAACATTTCGTGAAATTTTACTTTTGGACAGTTTGAAAATAAAGCTTTTACTTTATAGATAATGGACATTAATTTCAGAAGAGAAATTATTGTCCTCACCTGATGATAAAACAATATTTTTAAATGGAAACTTACATTATCGCTTGTGAAAA
Organism: Maratus speciosus; assembly: GCA_963932465.1. Taxonomy (NCBI): domain Eukaryota; kingdom Metazoa; phylum Arthropoda; class Arachnida; order Araneae; family Salticidae; genus Maratus; species Maratus speciosus. Next base: position 15,509,530 of record OZ010793.1, on the reverse strand, counting down.
TTAAATCTACAATGATTACATGAAAATGACGCCATTTTCTATATACTTTTAGTCGTGATGTTACATTTAAATAAAGGTACTATGGTAACACTTATAGTAAAGGCTTAAAAATTTATATATGAAAAATATGCATTATCTGTTCAAAATGATGCCATTTTTGCATGTGAAAATACAGTGAGTCTGATTTTTAATTGATTTATAAAAATAATGCTCATACCCATTTTCTTTTTGTGGCAATATGAAAGAAAAAGTTGCATTAGAAAATTAAATAACATTTTTTAAAAATTATAAACTATAGCAGATGGTTGAAAATAGGGCTGAGAAATCTGATAATTGTTTTAAATTTGCAATAATTTTACTCCCGTTCTAAAACTATTGTATGGTGTTGTACATATATAATGTTATCAACATTTAGGTAATTTTAGTCCCTACCCCATCACTTACAATATCATACGTTATCATTTCTCGAAACACCCCCCCCCCCCCCACACACACACACACCTTAATGAAATCATCATCATTGTTTAAAAATCCTTTTTATTTTTATATGTTTGCGTTTGCATAAAGATATGATTTTACATTTAAACAACTGTATATCAATTAACATCTAACTACACTTACTATTTAAAAAGGTATAAGACTATTTTGATGTAAAGAAAAAATTAAAGCACTAAAACAAAAAATATCGTTTGGATTAAAAAAAAAAAAAAAAAACTTTCCTAAAAAATATCTTATGACAATCAAACGTCAGGTTCCCCCCCCCCTCCCACACACATTAAAATGATAATTTTATATATGCACAGCCCTTAATTTGTATAAACACTGCAGCAGCAAAAGAAGGTGACATTTCAAAATTCCTCCCACAGTATTTAAAAAACTAATAAGTTGTATTGAAAATACCTTATATTATAAAGAAGCTTTTCTATGAAACCTTTAAACACATAAATGCTAAACTTATTATGTTTGTTTTTGCTTTTCATTACATTGGTTTTTATTTGTCACATATTGTATCCCACAAGGAGTAATAATTCTCCAAAACCCCTTACAAATAAGGATACTGGCTGCACCACTGGTATAAGGAATATACACAAATTATGAAAAATTAGGCATAGAATATGAAACACTCTCCAACAGTAGCTATTAAGAAATGTAATATTTTCATACAATGAAATGAAATATCTAAATGTGCCATTTAAAAACACGTAACTCAGTAAAAATGCATTTTCAGCACTTGTTGTCCCCATAACTTTTTGATGCATTATATTTATTGAACTTCACATTTAAATAGCACCCTCTATAGCGAACATCATTAGAATTTAATAATTACAATGCAATCCCAGTATATTTACAAGTGTGGTCAAACTGAATTCATAAACACTTTTCAACCATGTTGAAAGTATTTTTCTCATTTTATATCTTAGCGATTTTTTTATAAAAAATAAATAGATAATTAAAAACAATTCTTAAATCAAGGTTTACATGATAGACAAAACAAGTAAATACCTGAAATACCATTTATAATAAAAATATATAGTCAAATAAAAGACAACAAATTTTTAATAAATTTCTTTTATTTGAAAGTACAAGTTACAGAAACAAAATAAAATTTCTTTATATTATAAATATTATTGAATATAATGATTACTACGTATAATAAATGAAACAATATTAATATGTATCATAATGGTCTATGATGATGACAATGTTTTGCAGAAAACTTTATTGATCTGAAGAAAAAGGTATTTATATTTCAATCTGAAAGGAAGATAAAGCATTAGCAAAAATAAACTGTGTAACTAGCTAAATTGTGAACTATTAAGACAGTTTTTTGGAAAGAAGTGAGATAATCATTTAATAACTTTCAGTTGGTATAATAATTAAGAAGTAATAAATAGTGCATCAAAACCAAAAAGCATGTTCTTGACATACCTAAAAAAAGGAAAGAAAGAAAATTTCAGTCCATTAATTGAAATAAAGAATACATAAATTGGTAAATAATATTTAGTGAGACAAAAAGAAATAAGTCTAATTCAAACTGCTAAGAATACAGTAGACTCCCTTAAATCCGCGACCCTAAAATCAGCGAACGCCTAAAATCCGCATATTTTTTCAGATGTAAACAATGAAATTTACAGTTAAGTTGCAGGAACAAAATTCAAGATGGCGCCGAAATCAGCGACTACCATAATGTTTTTTTTACTAAATTTTTTGTTAATCATTCTCTTTTGGCTATTGCAGCTGATTTATTACTAAATAAATTAACATTACTTTTGATATAAATTAGCATATCTATATAAAAAATTCCAGGGTTCGAAATGGAAAAAATCCAGGAACGGGAACGCTATTTTAAAATTATTGTTAGCGGTATTTTTTTTTTTTTTTAATTATAGACAAATTTATTTCTAAATATACAAAGCAGTATAAGAAGACCATTCAAGACTCTAAATAACAATGAAAAAAGTTACAGTGAGCGCAATAAGCTATATATACTGATAATAGCATTAACACTGTTCTCCTTGCTACCACTAGATGGCAGCATAGGACTCTTGAAATCGAATTGAATCGATTTCATTCGTAATAATTTAATATTTTTCTAAATTTTTATTTTACATAATTATTTTAATAATTACTTTTAAACTAATAAATTATTTTAATATTTTACTTATTTTAATATTTCACTTTATTGTAAGCATTCATTATAATTTCCCTTTCTTAACTACCAATCAAATTAATGTTTCAAAAATGTAAACAAATCAATGACCAGAAATCCGCAAAATTCTAAAATCCGCACAACCTCTGGTCCCAAGCTGTGCGGATTTGTGGGAGTCTACTGTATCAGTAGATTGAAGACATACAAAATGCAAGTGATCCTATTAAAAGGGAAACCTTTATTGTTTACATATCAAAATTTCTAAAAATATTACAAGAATGTATATAGAGTATTGTATATTTACTTCTCATAAATAAGAGAAACTTATTGTGTGGCTGACAGAACTGCTTTCAAAGAAGTCAAAACTCATACTAAATTTAAACAAGTTAGAAATTGTACGGCAAATGAGACGTGCGTTCATACTATAACTAGTTTTATAAATATTCAGATCTTGGTGCAATAGCTGTTGCAGTTTTATGCAAAAATGCATGAATACAAAATTTATTATGATTCTATATACAGTAGACTCCCTCAAATCCACACAGCTTGGGACCAGAGGTTGTGCGGATTTTAGAATTTAGCGGATTTCTGGTCATTGATTTGTTTACATTTTTGAAACATTAATTTGATTGGTAGTTAAGCAAGGGAAATTATGTTGAATGCTTAGAATAAAGTAAAACATTAAAATAAGTAAAATATTAACATAATTTATTAGTTTAAAAGTAAGTAATTATTAAAATAATTATGCAAAATAAAAATTTAGCAAAATAAAAAATTATTACTGATGAAATCGATTCAATTCGATTCCAAAGTTCCTATGCTACCATCTAGTGGTAAAGCGATCGTAAGATTGATACGTTATTATTCGTTCTTAGAACTTTTAACTTTAGTAAGTTTTTTCATTGTTATTTAGTCTTGAATGCTTTTCTTATACTGCTTTGTATGTTTAGAAATAAATTTGTCTATAATTAAAAATAAAAATTCCACAAACAATAATTTTAAAATAGCGTTCCAGTTCATAGATTTTTCCATTTCGAACCCTGGAATTTTTGATATAGATATGTTAATTTATATCAAAATCAAAAGTAATATAAATTTATTTAGTAATAAATCAGCTGTAATAGCCAAAAGAGAATGATTAACAAAAAATTTAGTAAAAAAAGCATTGCGGTAGTCGCTGATTTCGGTGCCATCTTGAATTTTGTTCCAGCAACTTAACTGTAGATTTCATTGTTTACGTCTGAAAAAACATGCGGATTTTAGGCTTTCGCGGATTTAAGGGTACTGTATTAAATTCAGTAATATGGAAACATAGGATTCCATCTTAAATATGACATAATCAACATGGCAACCTAGAATCATTACATGTCATGGGATATCACTGAATTAATTATGTACGATAGGATTTAATAGAATGAAGAAAACTTTTATTAATATCTTTTTAAGTTTTGATTTGATTTTCTTAAAATTTGAAATGACTTGACAAAATTCTGCAACGATTATATATATATATATATATTAAATTTCAAACCATTTGGTTGGGTATTTTTTGCGCTGTTATATGCGGACAGATGGACAAACCAGATGAAGACTATAGGTGCTTCGTATTTATATAGTTACAAACACATCTAAAAAGAGCTTAAAAAACACTATTTCAGTTTCCCTTTCATTCTGATAAAAATAACATTAAAATGACTTGAAATGGAATAAGTAATTTTTAAGGGAAAAAAAGTTGTTTTATTTTTTTCTGTATGAGAATAAATAAAATTGTTAATTTCAGAATGAATGAGTTCGGGCCCACCCGAGCTCGAAGAATGGTACAAAAATCGAGCCCAAGGCCATATCTCTCATCTCTAGTAGTAACACAAGAACACTGAAACTAAATGTTAAACCAACGGCAATGTTCTTTTCAAAATTCTTATTTGCATTTCAATACTTTGGTTTTTTTTTTGGCCTGGGCAACCTGAACCTGATGTCTAACCAAATATGTTTACTTTTTATTTCTTTGGTTGCAGTTTTTTTTTTCTTTTGACGACACTTTTAATTTTGAAACAAGTTCTGAAACTGAAATTTTCCTCTGAAAAACTGCACCTGAAATCAAGGGCAAAAAGCAGGGTTGTCTCGGTTTTAACCATGGTGGTTTTAACCAGTGGTTTAAACCGGTTTTAACCGTCCTGGTCAAAATCAATTTTGACCATTTTGACCACTGAAATTGACTGTTCAATTTATTTACTACAAATCAAATATATTTCACTAGCATATGTTAAAAACTAAGTTAACATTTGTTAAAAAAGTCATAATATAAGTAACATAACACCAGCAAATACCAAATTAAAAAAAGCCATAACATAAATAACAACACCAAGATACAACACAAATGTTTTAATTATTTTTTATACACAAGCTCTTTTACCGAGACTGTATCATTTTAGAATAAGTTTCAAGATCTTTTTCTTTTAGCAATCTTAACCATTTGTCGCATGCATCAGATATAGTAGCATCTTCTGTTTTAAGTTTATCTAAAGCAAGGGAAATAGGCTTAAGTTGATTTTATAAATGTTTTACTTCTTTGTATACATTGTTAATGATTTTAACAATGTTATCAATATTATCTTCCTGCTCGTCTGCAATTTTTCATTTCAATAACATGCTTCATTATTGAATTAACTTTGTGTTTGTAATATCTTGTCCTACAAGATTCAAGTAATGTGCAGCACATCCATAAGAAATAAACAGCTCGTCTCTATATGCATTTTGAAAATCTTCTCTCATGCGTTTCATCTTGTTTTCATTGTCACTTACAAAACTTCTTACTTTACAAGCAAACTTGTTTTCTACCTCTTCTTTAGCATCAGCTGCTAGTTTTAAACAATACTGGGCAGATTTCTTAGATGCTCCTGTATCAACAGCTGAAAGGAAGAATGATTTTTTTTTTCCCTGTTGATACACTATTAACAATGATAGGGCAATTATGGACTAGCTTCCTTATTGTATTGCATAAACATATTTTACTAATGAGCCTCCTTAACTTATCAGTGTATTATTTTTTTAACTGCCTGTTACTTTTATTACTTAAGTTACTTTTAATTGCAAAGAAAAAATAATTAATAAAATTAAGACCATTTTTAACAGTTTTAACCATTTCTGACCACTTTTGACCAATTTTGGATGGTTAAAACCACTTTTATCCAGTGTCCTGGTCAAAATCAATTTTGACCGGTTAAAATTACAACCCTGGCAAAAAGATACCCAATTAGACATGTCCCACGCAAAACAGAAAAAATTATTTAAAAATATTCAAAAGCAAACGATAAATTTGTAAAGTTACCATTGGTTTAATATTAGTTTGCAAGCATCTTTCCATGAGAGTTAACATAGTATAATTAATAAATAAACTTAAAATTTCGAACCCAGAATCAAAATAACATTCATTATTAATAACATTAAAACTCTTCATTTCACGATTTGCATAGTAATATAAAAAATAATTTAAAAATATGGTACTTTTCTGTTAGTCGGCACAGGCGATAAATCAACAAATATTTTTCCTTTGTCATCATTTGTATTGCATTCACTTAATTTTAAATATAAACCATTCACTCATTTCATTCTAATACAGATGTCCCATTTAAATACATGCCTTTCACTCATTTCGATTCAATTGCAGAAAAAAAATATATCATCAAAATATTGTTTCTAATTTTCATGTGTGTAAAAAAAAAAGTGTTATTGGAAAGATTTGTACACGAGTGACATAAAAGTACCAAAAATACTCAGAAGTTAAATATAAGTATTAAATAGCTTAACCAGCATGAGTAATAGTCAGTGTAGAATAAATTAAATAGAAAAAATAAGAGAATATGCTTTCCACACGTAGAAGAATTCAATAAAACACACTTATTTATATTACGCACTATACATAAAGGTTATTTTTCCAAAAAAAGCAGGGGGGGGGGGGGACAACCAAACGCAGCTAATGCGCAATATGTTTTACTAATAAACATCATTACTTTCCATATGTTATATTTATAAACTGCATTAAGTACAACTAAATAAAATAACCAAACCATACAAGTGATAAATTTTATACCTATGGTCATTTAAATTTCTCAAAATGCTTTTGAACTAAATTCTGATTCAGCAGCTATGAATATTATCATTAACATCTCAAAACTAATCTTTTGAGCTAAAAAAAAAAACATTTAAAAAACTTTTACTTGCTATGCTCACAATTTCTTAGTTAATTCATATTTAAAATAAAGTATGAAGCTGCAGCTTACTTACAAAATATATTATAGGAAAAATGTAAATTTTGTGAGCGAAATCTAAAAGCGTAAAAATCATAAAAGCATGGCTTCATATATATATATATATATATATTTTTTTTTTTTTTTTTTTTTTTTTTTGTTTAATGAATTTTGACCCAAAAATTTAGAAGACTTATTTCAAATTATAGCATTTTATGGCACCGGATACGTATTAATTCCAATTTTGATTGTCGTTGAATACTAAGGTCATTCCATGGTAACTTACGTTATAATTTAAAACAATTTACAGCGGTAATTTCAGTAATATAACACCAAAAAATTTTCAAATGTTAAGTTGACATGATTTGTTAATTAAACCTATCCAAAGGCCAATTTGGATAAAAATTACCTAGAAATTAAATATTTTAAATAAAATAAATAATAAAAATTACCTAGAAAATGAAAATTACATTTTTTATGGCAACTTACGTTACTTTTTCAGTAATGTCAGTTACCATAATAAATATAACTGGCAGAGTTCAAGAAAAAACACTAAAATTAGGCCATTATCATCTAAATTTATCTTTGAATAGGTTTAATTAACAAATCATGTCAACTTTGCATTGTCAGCGTTCGAAATCCTTGGTGGTCCGCTGGTCCGAGACCACCAAAAATGATATCGGACCACTAATTTGAAAAATTTAGTGGTCCGCAGGACCAGTAACTTTTTCCCCCTCTCTCACAGGTAAACTTAAATTTTCCCGTCCCCTAGAAAACCGCAACCAAACACACATCACAAAATAATAAATAAAAATTGCATTAAACCTTAGTCAGCGTAAATAAATAATCAGATAAATAAAAAAATAAAATATCTAATTAATAATTTTATAGTTTTTCGTTATGTATACTGTTTAATTTTTAGTAAATTATAATTTTACATTTTACTAGGCTGAAAATTTTGGATAACTGTAAAGGAAGTTTGGTTTATATTCTAAAAGGGAGGGGGGGGGGGGGTCATTCAAGGGTTAAAGGGATGTCATGGAATTTTATATAGCGGGCCAGTAACGATGACTGCGGACCAGTAAATTCTCATGCTTACTGGTCCCTGGGACCAGTGACTTTTTTTTATCAATTCTACCGCTGATTGTTAATATTTTTTTTTTTTTTTTTTGTCTTTTATTACTAAAATTACTGAAGTAAACTGTTCTAAATGTAACGTAAGTTACCATCGAATGATCCAGTGAATTATAAACATTGATTGAGCGAAACAAACAATATCACTTATTTTATTTTGAAGCTCAGAGCTTTATAAAAATTAATTACAATGTTGATACATTTTAATTAAATTCTAAAATACACCATATGCTCCTGATAATTTCAATAACTTATACTAATGAAATAAATAATTCATATCACTTCAAAGAATTGTAAATAAACAACCCAAATCACAAAAACAACATTAATAATAATACATTTTAGATTAGTTCAACATTAACAAATATTAAATCAAATACATTAGATTATTACATATGCAGCTTAATATAAAAACCATGATACTATCACAGATAATACATTTTATATTATTTCAATATTAAATAAAATATATTAATAATTAATAATTATTAAGCTGATATTAAATTAAAATTATCCACGTGTACCAAATGGAAGAAAAAGGAATTAGAAATGGAAGAGATATCATTTGATCATAGTTCACAGCTACGAAGCAATATACATAACCATATTCTCAAATATATACATTATTACTAATTAATTACTATGCTTAAATTGCTTATTTAACACTGTGATCTTATTTTAGACAAATCTGATAAGTTATTCTAGCTTTCATGTAATTTCTGAATTTTTTTAAGTCTGAGCGACCCATTTTTTGCAATATCAAATCCTTGAAAAGTGTGTATAGGGAGGGAGGTAGAGGTTAACTGCTTCCCACTAACAGAATACTCATATACTCGATGTTTATATAAAACATAGTTTACATATTTACATAAACTACATTTTTTTAATTGATCATTTAACGCCATTTTATAAATTAAAAACTAATGCGAAGAAAACATTGATTAAAGAATAAAAGGAATTAAATAATAAATATTGTATTGAGAATAAAATTTTCTTAGATACAGATTGATTTTGTGAGAAAAATGACGTTATATATAAAAGATAAAACAATGATAAATAAAATACAGAACATGTACTTTTGAGAAAAATGACTTACTTACAATCATCATACACGAATATTATTGAAGATTCATATCTTCAAAAAAAGCATGCAAATCTCATGTAAAAGTCGGGTCAACAGGCAATCGACAAACATTCATATAACTGTTGAAAATGTCCCATTGAAAACATCCTGCAATGTAAATGAATAGAAAAAAAAGACTATAATAAACTAATAAAAACAACAAAAACAATGTAGAATGCATTTCAAAATCCCTCGTTCTAAGCAACAGAAAATAAATATATAAAAAAAACTACATACTTACAGTCAGTCATACAAGATAGTAATGCTTTATTTATACGACAGTTCCTGATTGATGAATTTTAAGTAGAAAACAACAAAACAGCACATAGTGCAAGAGCATCAGACAATCAACTTTCTTGCAGAAGATCACAAATGGTAGTCACTTATTATAGAAGACTACACACCTGCGATATCCTGAGAGCAAACTTGGTAAAATATGTATTTATCTTGGCACCAGCAGATTCTAATCTCTACTTCAAGTATAACTTTTATAGGTTTGAAAGTTTTTCAAACTCTTTCTGAAAAAAAAAATAATTTACGAACTTTTCAATCGTAAATCATCTCTTGTGGGGAAGTGGAGTGAAAAAATTCATGTTCTAGATTTTACAGTTTTAATATACGACTACTGATTAATTATTAAAGAAAACTACAGAAAGATAAACATATAAGATAAAATTTTAAAAAGAATAAGGGATGGTTTATAAATTATTAATAATAATTACAAGTAAAAACTTTATTTAAAAACAAGTTTGTTCAATTTAAAAAAAGTTAAATTTTATATGTCATTAGAATTTTTTTAGGGGGAGGATAAGAAGCTAAATACAATTCAAAGTCTTCATATTACTTTTTAGATAGTACCGTATCATTGTAAAAATTCACACATTTAAAACTGATTAATAATAATGTAAATCATGTATGCAGAGTTTGCTATGATCAGTCAATTATATAAAAATAATAGAGAAAACTTTGGAGTTAATTCAAAATTAATTCTATGGTTAAAAATTTGTTGCTAGTTTTAGGATAAATTGAAAAAATGTCAGTACTAAAAATGCATTGAAATAGAATATCAAATAAATTCCTGAAGGAAATGAAACTATTTATTCACAAAAAAGGCATTACCGTACATTATAATAGAATGACGACCGTATTATATTAATTTGTATTCATATACTATCAAATTTGTTTTAAATTCATGCATATGAAACCAGGTTAATTTTAAAGAATTTGGAAATGAGGAACATAATTATCTATTAACAAATGCATAGGCAGCGTAGTATGTAAATGCATGAAAATAGTAACTTACGATTGTATAGCTTTATAAAAGAAACTTCTACAGTTATGAAACAATGTAAAGAAATGTTAAAAAACATCTGAAAAACCATTACATACCTTTAATTTGTAAATCCCTTATTAATTTCAAATAATCTTTAAAATCATAAGCTGTCGTCTGCTTCTTCAATCTTTTAAAATGGCGGAATACAGAAAAATGAAGCACGCTGATTGGTTGGGTCTAGTATTTTAAAGCCAAGGCCTAGACCACAGAGACCAAGCCTCGCAGACCCTCCTAAACCAGGCTAAACCCACGCCTGGCAGACCTCGCAGACCTTGTAGACCTGATAAGCCATAGTGTAAACGCAGCAGCTGCGTTTACACTATGGCTTATCAGGTCTGCGAGGTCTGCCAGGCGTGGGTTTAGCCTGGTTTAGGAGGGTCTGCGTGGTCTGCGAGGCTTGGTCTCTGTGGTCTAGGCCTTGGCTTTAAAATACTAGACCCAACCAATCAGCGTGCTTCATTTTTCTGTATTCCGCCATTTTAAAAGATAGAAGAAGCAGACGACAGCTTATGATTTTAAAGATTATTTGAAATTAATAAGGGATTTACAAATTAAAGGTGCGTAATGGTTTTTCAGATGTTTTTAACATTTATTTACATTGTTTCATAACTGTAGAAGTTTCTTTTATAAAGCTATACAATCGTAAGTTACTATTTTCATGTATTTATATACTACGCTACTAAAATTAATTTGTTAACTATGTTACTTTTTAATATTACCAAACTCTATAAATCGATGTATTCGTAAATTCTTTAATTAGCATCTTCCTGTATTTACATACAACGCTGCCTATGCATTTGTTAATAGATAATTATGTTCCTCATTTCCAAATTCTTTAAAATTAACCTGGTTTCATATGCATGAATTTAAAAACAAATTTGATAGTATATGAATACAAATTAATATAATACGTCGTCATTCTATTACAATGTACGGTAATGCCTTTTTTGTGAATAAATAGTTTCATTTCCTTCAGGTATTTATTTGATACTCTATTTCAATGCCTTTTTAGTACTGACAATTTTTAAATTTATCCTAAAACTAGCAACAAATTTTTAACCATAGAATTAATTTTGAATTAACTCCAAAGTTTTCTCTATTATTTTTATATAATTGACTGATCATAGCAAACTCTGCATACATGATTTACATTATTATTGATCAGTTTTAAATGTGTTAATTTTTACAATGATACGGTGCTATCTAAAGTAATATGAAGACTTTGAATTGTATTTAGCTTCTTATCCTCCCCCTAAAAAAATTCTAATGACATATAAAATTTAACTTTTTTTTAAATTGAACAAACTTGTTTTTAAATAAAGTTTTTACTTGTAATTATTATTATTAATAATTTATAAACCATCCCTTATTCTTTTTAAAATTTTATCTTATATGTTTATCTTTCTGAAGTTTTCTTTAATAATTAATCAGTAGTAGTATATTAAAACTGTAAAATCTAGAACATGAATTTTTTCTCTCCACTTCCCCACAAGAGATGATTTACGATTGAAAAGTTCGTAAATTATTTTTTTTTTCAGAAAGAGTTTGAAAAACTTTCAAACCTATAAAACCCAGATAGCATGTAAGGTTTCCGAAAAGGGTCGTTTTTGCTTTACTTTCTAACTATCCTGCAAAGGTTTTCGTGATAATCGTGTAGCCAACCCATGTTCGGAAATCATTATGATCCGTACGATTTTTGCGCATGCGCAACTTATTTCTTTTCCCGACCAGCGTAGGCGTAGCGTCTCCCAATGGCGTCTGTTTTGAAAGCTTTCGTTGTGTCAAGTTTCTAACATTTACAGAAAATGCGGTAAGTTTGCCATTACTTTTACTTATTAGTATATATCATTATTGTTTAAATCGTTCTTACTGTAGTCTTTTTTTCTTCTGTACTGTCTTATATTTAAGATTTCTGTGTAAGTTACCCATGAGGTAAAGATGATATTTGATTCAACGCTATTTTGTTTAATTATGTTATACAGCATGCTACATCTTTAAATTAAACTAACTTCTATAAACATGATTTACTTAAAACATGTTATAACGTATCGTTTCACGTTTTGTAACCATCGCGAATTTTCAAATGTATTTTGATAACATAACTGCAGTTCCGTTATATATACTTTTAACACATAGGATTGACGTAATGGTAATGTAAATGAACCATAAAATACGAAATCGAGAAAGTGTAAGGAGTTTTTTGTAGGAGTAAGTGTTTAGGAACATATTTTATTATAATAAAACATTTTTAATTATGATCGAGGCTAACTAGCGTTTTTATAATTAAAAACACTTAAGTCTTAAACACAATTTTGTTTTTATGTTTAATTATTTTAAACTTGTAAAAATAAATTTTATCTTTTTTTCTTAAAGTCTTCAAAAAATAAGGAATGTATACTTAAAGTTTTAAAATCACCACCACCCCCTTGCTGTTGCTGTGGACTGATTTACAAATCAAAACAGACTTTGACCTTCAACAAATTACATTCATTTGAAAATATAGGGTAGATGTGCCAGTAATGGACACCCTTAAGGAATTTCTTTAAAAATTATTTTTTTATTAATAGTTAATTAAAATTATTATATTCCAGTTTTTTCAATATTATATTAATCTATCGACAATATTTAACCATTCTTATAGCCTCATTTCCCAATATGAATAGAAATTTAATTTTAAATAACAGAAATATATCAAAACACCCAAAAACCCAGTAATGGACACCCTCTGGCCCAGTAGTGGACACCCTCTGGCCCAGTAGTGGACACCCTCTGTTCCAGTAATGGACACCCCCTAAAAAGTAATAAATATAATTGTTTTTATGACTATTTAGAGCCAGAATTTAATGAATACATACTAATGAAACAAAATAGTTATTTTCAAATAAATTTAACATTTAGGATACCAGTAATTAATAAAGTATTTGTGATAATCATTTATTGTTTGTATCAATTATTGAAATTATCAGAAGATCGATAGTTTTAATTATTTTAGATGGATAGATTAAAATACTAAATATCAGGCAATTACAGCTATCAAATTATTGTAACAGTGGTGGATATAAAGGGTAATTAAAAAAAAGTTTTGGAATATTAATGTTTAGTTTTGTGCCACTATTTTTAAATGTTTAGTTTTGTGTCCCTATTTTTAACAATCTTCCAGACTCTACTTGATATATCATTTATAATAATTAATATTACAAATATGAAAGAAGTGATATTGTGAGTTGAATATTTTAAATACTAAATAAAAATTTATTTAGTATTTAAATTAATTTCAAAATAAAACTGTAGTACTGATGTTTGAGGCCAATGATCTGCAGATTTACTATAGTTTCATGAATATTACCTGTAACTTTCATTAATAGTATTACATTTTTTTAAAAAATAAGGAAACATTTAAGACAGAAAATAGATTTTTAATAGCTTCTGTAACTTAATTGCTTTTATTTAAACGGAGAGGGATTAAGCCCTATGAACCCCTCTTTGACTGTGCTCGTAAACAATATTTTTTGCTTCCTGGCTGGTTTGATTGCTGGATTATAAAATATGCAAGGTATATGTACTACATAAAAAAAAATAATAATAAATAAAATAAAATATTGAAATCTCATAAAATAACTTAAAAGCAGCTATTTATAAAAGTTTTGGTGTTATTACATTTTGGTAAGTATAATTTAAAAATTAAATTTGATTATTTAGGTTTGCAGTTAAGCCAAAGTATTTTATGCGCTATAAACATCACTAAAATTGCATTTTTAGCAATGTCTACATGGGGCGTCCATTACTGGAAAATGACTAATTAACCATCCCAGTAATGGACACCCCTCTTAAAATCTTAAAAATAAATGAAATTTTGTAAATGGCCATTTGTATATAAAATTCAAAGTTTTCGATTGCTACTCAAACAAAAACATTCAAATTTTGTAAGAAAATAAATAATATATAAATTGATTAAACGAAGCCAACTCTTAGCCTCTTCATTAAGATTTTCACAGAAAAACAGCGAAACTTTGAAACATTATTTTCTGCTTCCTGATTGGTTTGATTAAAAGTGTCAACAATAACCCAGTTTTATAAAACATACAAGGGGGAATTATAAAAAAAATAATTAAAGCTAAATATTTATTAGTTATTTTTTTATGAACCAAAAACATCAAGGGGTGTCCATTACTGGCACATCTACCCTATATGCTGTGCATAGCGTATAAAACACGTAGATCATTTCATTTAAATGTATTTATCAAAATGTAGGTATATTGTTTGTTATCCCTTTTAGCGTCTATATATATGTTTACAGATGATTTTCTGTTGTAATTTTAAAATAACATCCAAACAGAAATCTTTTTTTTTTTTTCAATTATATGCGAATATGACATCTGTGCCAATAATTGTATAATTTTAATGTCCTTCATTAAATTTATTTGAGAATATCTTATCCATATTGCACAAACACCCTTTTCGCTATTCCTATATTTATAGTAGCTGCTATATGTAAAATTTAAAAACTGTCTTCAAACACAAGTAATTATTTAAAAGTTTTTCTGCAAAAAACCCCACTAAATCATATGCATGTATACATCTCAAAAAATAAATTTGCTATGTGTAGTGAAGAATAAAAAAATTATTTATTAAAAATAAACATAGGGTAGATGTGCCAGTAATGGACACCCTTCCAGTAATGGACACCCCTTGATGTTTTTGGTTCATAAAAAAATAACTAATAAATATTTAGCTTTAATTATTTTTTTTATAATTCCCCCTTGTATGTTTTATAAAACTGGGTTATTGTTGACACTTTTAATCAAACCAATCAGGAAGCAGAAAATAATGTTTCAAAGTTTCGCTGTTTTTCTGTGAAAATCTTAATGAAGAGGCTAAGAGTTGGCTTCGTTTAATCAATTTATATATTATTTATTTTCTTACAAAATTTGAATGTTTTTGTTTGAGTAGCAATCGAAAACTTTGAATTTTATATACCAATGGCCATTTACAAAATTTCATTTATTTTTAAGATTTTAAGAGGGATGTCCATTACTGGGATGGTTAATTAGTCATTTTCCAGTAATGGACGCCCCATGTAGACATTGCTAAAAATGCAATTTTAGTGATGTTTATAGTGCATAAAATACTTTGGCTTAACTGCAAACCTAAATAATCAAATTTAATTTTTAAATTATACTTACCAAAATGTAATAACACCAAAACTTTTATAAATAGCTGCTTTTAAGTTATTTTATGAGATTTCAATATTTTATTATATTTATTATTATTTTTTTTTAAGGTATACCTTGCATATTTTATAATCCGGCAATCAAACCAGCCAGGAAGCAAAAAATATTGTTTACGAGCACAGTCAAAGAGGGGTTCATAGGGCTTAATCCCTCTCCGTTTAAATAAAAGCAATTAAGTTACAGAAGCTATTAAAAATCTATTTTCTGTCTTAAATGTTTCCTTATTTTAAAAAAAATGTAATACTATTAATGAAAGTTACAGGTAATATTCATGAAACTATAGTAAATCTGCAGATCATTGGCCTCAAACATCAGTACTACAGTTTTATTTTGAAATTAATTTAAATACTAAATAAATTTTTATTTAGTATTTAAAATATTCAACTCACAATATCACTTCTTTCATATTTGTAATATTAATTATTATAAATGATATATCAAGTAGAGTCTGGAAGATTGTTAAAAATAGGGACACAAAACTAAACATTTAAAAATAGTGGCACAAAACTAAACATTAATATTCCAAAACTTTTTTTTAATTACCCTTTAAATCCACCACTGTTACAATAATTTGATAGCTGTAATTGCCTGATATTTAGTATTTTAATCTATCCATCTAAAATAATTAAAACTATCGATCTTCTGATAATTTCAATAATTGATACAAACAATAAATGATTATCACAAATACTTTATTAATTACTGGTATCCTAAATGTTAAATTTATTTGAAAATAACTATTTTGTTTCATTAGTATGTATTCATTAAATTCTGGCTCTAAATAGTCATAAAAATAATTATATTTATTACTTTTTAGGGGGTGTCCATTACTGGAACAGAGGGTGTCCACTACTGGGCCAGAGGGTGTCCATTACTGGGTTTTTGGGTGTTTTGATATATTTCTGTTATTTAAAATTAAATTTCTATTCATATTGGGAAATGAGGCTATAAGAATGGTTAAATATTGTCGATAGATTAATATAATATTGAAAAAACTGGAATATAATAATTTTAACTATTAATAAAAAAATATTTTTTAAAGAAATTCCTTAAGGGTGTCCATTACTGGCACATCTACCCTATATTTACAGTAGAAATTAATTTTCGTATGTCATTTTGCCAGCTGATTGAGAATCGGCAAAGCTTTTAATATTAAGAGGCTGTACATATATAACGTTACCAACTTTATAGTAATTTTGTAATCTTTCCGGCCTTTACAATATCTTACATTATCATTCCTGGATTATGTCCCACCCTTCCATCACTAATCATATTGTTATCAGTGTCTCAAAGTTCTTTTTTTTTTCCTTTCATTTTATTTTTACATATTTTCAGTTATATGTAAACATATTGTTATATATCTGTTATTTATAAAATTTTCTAATAAAGAAGAAAGAGTATGTAAAATATCACTATATTAAATATAAAATAAGTTTATATCAATAAAATTTTTTAAAAGTATTTAAAAATAGCTCTTTGTTACATAATGTATTCAACAGATATATTGTTTCTTGCCGCTTTTATCAACAAAACAGATAGACAACATTCTTCCTCTTTATTTTACTAATAAGCACAAGTATCACTTCAAACGTACTATCTGGTTTCTCCAACAGCGGATTATATGCAAATATATATAAAAAAAATAGGAAAGCCAAACATTGAGGTATTCCACATTTCAGAATGAAATAATTGTATATATAATCATTTAATGATTTTAATAATAACTTAGTATTTTCATAAAAATAGATAACTGAATATTTTGATGTAAAGAAACAGTTACAAATAGAAAAATGAATATTTTGGTTGGATCAAAAATGGTAACAATATCGAAAATGAATCTTCTCCCTCACCCTAGAGATATCTTAAGATATCAAGTGCCAAACTCCACCTCCCTGAAGTGATACCGTTATATTAAGCACAGCCTATAAAATCATGAGCCTTAAATGCTTATCAGTTAGCTTGTTAATTTTAAAATTACCCATCAATACTTTTAGTTATTAATAGTAAATTGGAAAAAATGAAATCAAAATAAGAATTATTTAAAAATTAAATGTTTTGTAAATTCATACAAATTAAAACTTGGTTTATTATTATTGTTGTTTAATTAATAAATATGAAATTACCTTACCCTTCTTGTCCCTTCCCCCCATAATTTTATCTGTACTGGCAGTGTGATCAGTGTGAAAACTGACAGGGCAGGAAATTCATACTACTACTTCTTTTGGTACTACCTGATTATCCCGACAACCAATTTCACCAAATAAAGTTAGTACATACTTTTAATAAGTGTACTTTTAGTAGTTGACCCAATAGCAGAAAATCCTCCAAGTGTTTGCAACAGATACTTCAGAGGCAGAAAATAATCTGCAGGTTTGACAGGTTGCAAGTTTTACAATCGAAGTGTTAATCAAACGATCACCTTTTTTTAAAAATGTTATTATGCATTTTATTAATTTTACTAATAATAATCTTAAGTTTTTGTATTAAGTAAGAAAGAGCCAAACATAATATAAAGCGAAATAAGGGTTCAATAGAAAAATAACCTGCAAACGAAAAAAGAAAATCTGCGACTCCCATCTCTAACTTTCTGCTACCGGTGTAGTTGATAATAAATAATAAATATAAATTGGTACAAAAATACATTACAAAATGTATTGTAATGTTAAGCCCTTCGTGACAACATATGTGTGATATAAAGTGTGTACACAGTCCTTGTAACTATTACTATATCGGAATGGTAATTTTTACGGTACTTTTCGGTTAGCCGGGCGCCAGTGTTAGATATACATACATATATATGTATATATACTTGTATACATAACACTGGCGACCGGCTAACTAAAAAGTACCATTTTTACCTTATTTAATATAAATTTATTAAATAAGAAAAAAGTCACTATTTGAAAATAGTGGTACAAGGGAGGCTTGTCATGAAGGGTTTAAAAGTTTTTTCTTCATTGTTATTATTTTATGTTTTATTTTTTAGTTTCAAGAACTAATGACATCATCTGGTAAAGATGCTGAAGTCATGGTTGCTAGCATGTTGAGAAAATTACAGATGATGTTGGAACAAAGTCCTAACAGGGTACAAAATCTAAAATTGCCCAGCAAGAAGTGGAACAGGCAGTAGTTTCTAAATTAACAGGTTGGTTATTATATATTTAAAAAAAAATTGTTTTTGTGAGTTCATGCTCAATGGTACGAATAATGTTTTCTTTTTCCTATGAAAGTTTGTATTTTTCTGTAACTGTACGCCAGTGTTAAATATATACATATATTTACACACACACACATATATATAGTGAAACCTCCCTGTGCGATCACCTCCTTGACCGATCATTTTTTCATGGAACGAAATTTATTCCCATAGGCTCAATACTAATTTTACCTCCATTCAGAGACCATCCCATTTGAACTCCCTCCATGAGCAACCCATTTTTTTGAAAACTTTTTACTTTAAGTAAAACTTTTTTACTTTATGATTTTGATTTGAATCAATAGGTTACCTTTATGAGTAAAATTTCATTGAATAATTCAAGGAAAATGTATCTTACCTTTATTATGCATATTTAATTATACATTATTGATCATTTACTTGACCTTTACTTTCAATATTTTAATCATTTTCAAAATTATCTTACTTTTTATCATTGTAGTTTATTACTTTACTTAATTATTTTAATATTTTACCATATTGCAAGCATTATGTATAATTTTGAATGCATTATTACATTCAAATTACTGTTTAAAAAATGTAAACAAAGTAATGATCAGAAATGTGCAAAATTCTAAATTCCGCACAACCACTGGTCCCAAGCTGTGCGGAT
This sequence comes from Maratus speciosus, assembly GCA_963932465.1. Classification (NCBI taxonomy): domain Eukaryota; kingdom Metazoa; phylum Arthropoda; class Arachnida; order Araneae; family Salticidae; genus Maratus; species Maratus speciosus. The sequence goes on along the minus strand of OZ010793.1, from coordinate 15,489,985 downwards.
TTGAGGGAGTCTACTGTATATAATTCTCGATATATGACTGAACTCATTGTTTTTTCGTGAAGAAAGTAATTTTTGTCTAAATCCAACCAAATTGTCGTCTAAATTTATTTCTGAAAAAAATCAAGATATTGCTGATAATTGGTAATCACAATCTTTTTATCAAATATATTTATGTATTAATCAAGCTTTTATTATTATTAAGACTGGCTAAACCTGAAATAAAACTTCCTTACTTTACGACTTTGATGTGAATTAATATGATACCTTTATGAGGAAAGTTCCATTGAATAATTCCTGGAAAATGTATCTCATCTTTATTATGCATATTTAATTATACATTAATTATTATTTACTTGACCTTGAGGGGAGGGTGGGGAGGAATGTGATGCTTTTTACAAAAATAAGAAAATCAACTTTATTTGACACATAAACAAAATTTTGATATATAGAATACAAAATGAAACACTCTCTAATGTCCTTGAACAATATAGAAACATAATTTGCAGAAACAATTTTATAAAGAAATTATAAATTTCAAAATGTGTCCCATACCTTCCCACTAACAGGGAGGTATGGGACAGCTATAAAACAATATATGATAAGGGGCAAATAGTCTATTGTTGGCTATATATACAGTCTAACAAAGATTGTAGGTTGATGTCTGTGCTACAATATCAAATTTCAGTAACTTCATCACTGGAAGGAAAATTCAGGATTGTCAATCAGAGATAGCATTAAAAAAATCATCAGTTCAATTTATTTATGTTTTGAAGTAAATGAATATATTTATAATGTTATAATTAATATATTACCTTCTAAAAATATTTGCATATTAGCAGTTTACATTCATCTTATTAAAAAGAAAGAATTAAACATGTCCCATTCCTCCCTCTACCTTCTTTTATGTTAAAATTCTTGTATAAACAAAAGTTCTACTTTTAGTCTAGTTTAAATTATGAATAATATACAGTATGATGTTCAATAAATAGAAAAACTATTACATCTACGCGTAAACAAGCCTATACTACTATATTTTACTAATATACAGAAAGCATAAAAAGTATATAAGCAAATTTACTTCTGATTCTTGAAATAATGCTTTGCTTTAGTCTTTAAAGTAAATCGGCTTGTCAAACGATGATTAAAAATTAGTTTAATTAACAAGGTATGCAACTGATATGAAAGGTTTGATAATTCTAACTTTTATTTTTCAATTTTAGAAATTATTTAATTATTTTTTTTAATATTTTAACCCTTTGCACTCAAAGGTTTTTTTCATTTGTATTACCAGCAACTCAAAGTGATTTTAGTTATATCTTATTATTTTTTTAATTCTTTATGAATACGAATACAAATTTATGATATATAAAAAAAAAAAAAACTAAAAATTATAAAATTATTACATTTTGTAATCGTAAAGTGTGATACCTCTTGAAGCAATTGCCAATATGTAATCTTGGCTTTTCTAGACAGATATCACAAAATTATTTTTATTGCCTCCGTAGTGGAGCCCTCAAGTTTGAAGACAAATTTTAAATGGCTCCGCTCCGGAGTCCTCGAGTGCAAAGGGCTAGCTTTTTTTCAATATATAATGTATTTAAAACAATCAAAAATGGTATGAAAATTCAATTTGTGCGATTGCAGCATTGTATTTCTACAGTCAAAGATTTTGCACCTTAGCCGACTAAAATTTCGATTATACACCTTTCTCAGTTATGCATCGTTTTAGAAAGGTTTCCTGAAAGACATATAATTGGTACTTTACTGGGTTTTTTTTTTTTTTTTTTTTGGGGGGGGGGGGGCTGAAATTGTCATATTGCCAGAGCAAAAGTTCTTTATCTACAGAACGACAAAGTCGAAAAATCCATTTACTCTTGCTCGACTGAAAATATACACAATATTTTGAAAATAAATATCAAACTTCATGATATTTTGAAAATAAATATCGGATATGTATCCATTTATATATATCACTGAACCATCCTGTTTGTAGCCAGGGTTGGGTTTTTGACGTCAAAAAGTGGTTTTTGACATGACAAGCGTCAAAAACTGGTTTAAACTGTCGAAAACTGGTTTAAACCGTCGAAAACTGCCAAATACATGTAACACGCTAAAACATTTTAACAATAGATAAACATTAAATAAGTCAATGATTTATGTGATCTTTTATTGAAATTTAATAATTTAAAAAATATATTATTTGCAATAAAATATATATATATATATATTTTTGGATTTTTCAACCAGAAGAAAATAATTTTGTACAATTAAATAATCCGGATCAATTTTACCACACAGCATGCTGCAGCACACCACGTGTTTAGCACATTTATTTACACCCAAAAGATTTTTGAGTTTAGAGTGTATGAAGCGTTAGAAAATAGTCTGTCTCTTAATTGATGCTGAGCTAGTAGGACTTGATAGCAAAAGCATTGCTAGATGAGCAAGTTTTGAAGCAGGCTCAAAAAGCTGTTGCATTTAGTGATACCTTTCCACCAAACAATGGAGTCCTCCCTATAGCACTGAAATAAGAAGACTGGAAAGGGGATTCTTTAGCTTCATACACAATCAGTATGGGTAAGCATCCATAAACTCTCTCCTTAGCTCAAGCGCGAGCTGAATCAACTGATACAGCAGTCAACCCTTGCCCCTGATGGTTGGGATGCAAAGTATAAGCCAAACAATGGTATGGTTTCATGATTTGATCCCTTCTATTATGCACTTTTTCAATATGGGCTTACAGGAATTTTCTTTTAGATGACCGAGCCAATTTTGTTCAGTTTTAAAATCGAAAACATTTTTATATATTGAAAGAAAGCATGTTTTAAAAAGATTTTGACTTTAAGCTTTTTTTTTTTTAATTACTTCTCTTATTTTGTAAATGTTTAAAATTAATAATCCAATTTCAATTTTGAATGGAATGGTTATTGCCTAGACTAGAATAACATTGATGCACATTATCTTGTTATACATACAAAAAAATCTACACTTTTCTAAGTTTTTTTTCCCCCATAAAAAAAGCTAGCTAATGCTTTAAGCTCTCAAAAGTAAGCGAAATTAAAACGATTTTAAGTAAGAGAAAAAATGTACAGCTCAGGTGAGCTTAATGTCTACTTTTTAGAAAAACACAATTTTACAAAAAAAAATAAATAAATAAATAAAATAAAAATAAATAAAAATTTTACCCTGTTAAAAAGTTGTACTTAACAATAATACTTTACTATGTACTAATTACTGATATACAGTAAGAGTGAATTTAAAATATTACATGTAATGTTGTCAAGTGTGACATTTAATTTGAATTTTTACAGATCAATTTAGTATTTGAGGTTTTTGACATGACCATTTAAACTATGGTTTAAACCCGACATAAACTGACACATGTCAAAAACCTGCCAACCCTGTAATTATTACTAATACTATATACTAATTATACAATTACAGTAATAGTGAATTTTAAATATTACATCTAATGTGTGACATTTAATGTGAAATTTTACAGATCACTGTAAGTATTTGAGGTTTTTGACGAGGTTTTTGACAAGGGGTTTTTGACATGACGGTTTAAACCGCAGTTTAAACTGTCAAAAACTGACATGTGTCAAAAACCTGCCAACCCTGTTTGTAGCTATAGTGTTTACTCTTTAGTGTACACTATACACTCTTCAGTACTCCCTCTGCTGATAGAATATAATCTTTTTTTTTTTTTTTCCCCATCATCTGAAGATATAAGAAAATGCTCTTTTATGAAACCTTTAAACACATAAAGGCTAGATTTATTATGGTTATTTGTGCTTTTCATTATGTAGGGATTTTTTTTTTTGTATCACAAAATCAAAACGTTCATTTTATGAGTAACAATCCCAGATGAAGATTCTGTCTGTGTCACTCTCTACTCTCTATTGTGTACAGTATAACCTCGAAAATCCGGCATTGTCAGGACCATGACGATGCCGAATTTCTGACTTCAAAAATACTTTTAATAGTCTTAATGGTGCCGTTATTCGTAATTTAATTCATACCCAAGTAATAGTTATGTGAGAAAAATAGAAAATTAAATATTTTAAAAAATATTAAAATTAAAAGTTTCTATTCATATTTTCTATGTTACAAAAAAAAAAAAATCTAGTATATATCATTTCTTCTCGTGTAATTTCCTAAACATCGATGTCAATTTTATATGCTTCAATTATTTGAACAGCTTTTTAACAAGTTTTAATTTTACACAAATATAGAATATTGAAAATATAGTCTTATTTATCTAAAGCAGATGTTAGTTTTCCAGTCAAATTTTAGCATTTTTCCACTGATACCTTTTCTTCTGTACTCAGAAGGGATTCAATTTAGCATAGCATCTGCGATCTCACAGTCAGCCAATCCATTGCTTTCAATCTCGAAATTTTTAATTGTTTAACGATTTATTATTATTCTTTCTCCTATAAGGTGGAAGTGTCTCTCTATTCTAAAAAAAAGTAACTACCGCTGTCACCGCCGCCGCCGCCGCCGCCGCCGCCGCCGGTTTTGAATTTTTTGTGACCGGAGGTCTTTCTTCGTTAATATTAAAAAAACTGTTGCATACAAAAATATGAAAATCGGTAGTGTTATAGAAAAATGTTTGATAAACACGCTGATGCAGACAGTTTTCAAATCGAAGAATTGTTTTAAGAGATATTTAATGCCAAAGTTGGACAAAATCGTTCCATTAAAAAAGTTTTATAGGAGCAAAAACTGTACATAGGAATTTAATCATTTTTAGATCATTTTATGCGTCAGAATTTCCCGGTGTGCAGATTGCAGTTAGTTTTTTAATTTGAATAATTTTTCGAGGTTTTATTTCTATTTTAAATTCAAATTTTCAGCATTTCGGGAGATATTTTTTACAAATTTTAGAAAATTGTATTAATTTAAACTGTTGCCAACTGCATAATCAGCGAAAACAGTAATGTTTGCTTCAAATTAAAAATTTATTTTACACGTGACTATTATAAACAAAAAATATAAAAAGCAGGAACTCATTGAAAATTACGTCATAAAACTATAGTTACACGCGAATTTTAAATGAGAAAGAATATTGTAAAATAATAAATTCAGTAACATGCGTTAGAAGTCCTAAATAGGAGAATTTACGTCATATTACACTTATTACGTAAAATGAACAAACAAATTATATTGCAAAACAGTTTTAATTTAAAAATTGCGCGAGACATTTACTTGACATTTTAAGATGATCATAATATTTCATTTCTAACAAAAGTATTTTGACGTGAATATTAAAAAGAGAAAGAAAAGTTTGGTGAAAATTACGTCAGAATATAATTGTCAGATTCAAATTATAATTCAATCTTCCGAAATCTTTTTAAAGGCGATCAAATTAGCGTGCTGTTAGAGTCTGCGGCGTCTGAACGGGGGTTGACGAGCGTAGCTCGTAGGGGGCAGAACCCCCTAGTAAAAAAAAAAAAAGCGGCGAGATGACTTTGATGCTGGATTTTTGAGGTCACACTGTACTTTATTTACTTTTACTATACGTATGTAATTTGTGTGTTTATAATTTTATTTTTTATTTTTTTCTAGAGAGAAAAGAATGAATCAAGAAGAAAAATTTAATGAAGTACCTGTTAATTATATCAATTCTTTATATGTAAATAAATTACTATATTAATTCTTTATATGTAAATAAATAGAATTTTATAAACTGAATGATGTTTCATTTGTTTTCGAGACTATTTCCTTGATACTGAGAAATATTTTTCATTGCTTCAGTCTTAAGTTATTAAAAATAATTACAATCAGAAAAAGAACAATTTAAGTGAGTTAAATTATACTTTAAAAAACTAAAAAAAAATAATGTTAGTTTAGTATTTGCTCTGTTGTACATAGGATAATATTTCTCTGGTAAAAGAAAAACATTGGAGAAGGGAGGAAGGCAGATGATTTTTAAAATTTGTCTTACTGTAATATGTAATTTACATTGTTAAACAAGCAAGAAATTACTATTTTTATGTAAAAATGCTGGAAAGATCAATGAATTTGTAAAAAAATTCTTTTGTATGTTGCATCATTAAACTATTTTCAGAGAAAAGACTAAATATATTCCTGTGGTCATCAATCAGAATCCTATGGAGGATTTATTTTATAAATCTGACAATATTCTCTAAATAATAATTGAAAATTCTAAGAAATAAGTTTAATAAATGAAAGAATTAAAAAATTAATGAAGTAGTAATATAAAAAATATACAATCTTCTACAGTCATTAAATGTACAGTATATTGGAATTCCACATATTTGATGTGCTATTTATTGTAGGTAAACACAAGATTTCATTATATATGTATACAATAAAAAATTATCTGATCCTGAATAGTGAACTGGATTCAAAAGGTAAGTAACTGAAAGTATAATTAAATTTACTATGTATAAGCATAGCATAGAGTTGTATGTTCTCAAGTCCCTGTAACATTTTAAATACTTTTTCTTACCCTCTAATATAAAAAAGCTTTTAGTTTTTTTTATTTTATTGAATTTCTCCTTTTTCTTTTGTTAAAGGATAAATGACAAAAAAAAAAATCCCTTTGCTTTTTTTAATTTTAAGTTACCAATAATTTTCAAGACTCTATGCCTATGTGTATAAGAATGATTTTTTAATATTAAATACGTGAAATTTTTCAAGTTGCTAACTAAGCGTAAATAAACAGAGTGAAAAATGTTGAACCCGGATCTTTGAAATAGTGCTCCAATGCACTGTTGATTTGCGCCGAGTTAGCAATGTAAAAAATTTCACGTATTTAATCTTCAGTAATTTCGCTGCTGATAATTAATTAAAATTTTACTTGGAATGGTTTTTATTCAAATGAAAGTGTTTTTCCTTAAGAAATTTTTTTTAATGGGATTACACATCCCTCATGCGTAGACACTTGCATGCTAATGTTAATCCTATGGGAGAATTTTTCTAAATATCTCGTTTGCATTTCAATATTGTAAATTTTATTATTTGTTACTTGTCAATCTGTACAAACACCTTTTTTTTTTTTTTTTAAGTTTTCAGTTTTGTTTGCAATGTGTTTTTTTTTTTTTTTTCACTAGAGTATTTTCGCTTTTGAAAGCAGTTCTGAACATATCCTAATAAGCAAAAAAACCTTGTAAAACAAAGTCAAAAAATGGCCTTTGTATCAAAACTGCAGGTATGCAATGCAAAAAAAAAAAGCAAGCGAGATATTAAAAAAAAATCTTTCAGCGGATTAACATTAGCAATCAGGTGTTTCTGTGCGAGTGAAGTATCCTCTTAACATTATTAAGCTTTTTTTATTATTAAAATAGGATCTAATAATGTAGCGAATTGATAAAAATTAAACATATATTTCATACATACATAGTAAAGGACAGGGATGTAAGAATTTCTTTCAAGGTAAAAAATGAACATATTAATTAAAATAAGCAATTTGATAAACATGTGGATTAATAAAAACCAGTTTTTTTCAATGTATAGATAATATTTGACTAAAATTTAATTTTCCACAGGAACAAACAAACAACCAAAAAAATATGCTCAGCTCAGAAAAATTCTAAGTTGAGTTATTTATCTCATTTTTCTATCGAATAAGATTTTATGATTTATAAAAACCTCATTTTCATTTTTTTATACACGCTTGTAATAAAAGCCTTTCATCAATCTTTGATTGTAACTCCTCTAACTACCCTTTCGTTTCTTCCTTTTCACATGCTTATCATGAAACACTTACAAACTCCCTCAGATAGCGTCAACTAGCAACCTTTTTCAATCCTTTACAAAACATTTACAAACTTTTCATGCGAAGCCTTTAAAAAGCATTCAAACATTTACGTAGCATGGTTGTAAAAAGGCTTTAAAAAGCAAAAAATGCTATCTGGGAAGTTATACTAGAAGTAGAGATTAGAATCTGCTGGTGCCAAGATAAATACATATTTTACCAAGTTTGCTCTCAGGATATCGCAGGTGTGTAGTCTTCTATAATAAGTGACTACCATTTGTGATCTTCTGCAAGAAAGTCGATTGTCTGATGCTCTTGGACTATGTGCTGTTTTGTTGTTTTCCCTTAAAATTCATCAATCAGGAACTGTCGTAAAAATAACGTATTACTAACTTGTATGACTGACTGTAAGTATGTAGTTTTTTTATATATTTATTTTCTGTTGCTTAGAACGAGGGATTTTGAAATGCATTCTACATTGTTTTTATTAGTTTATTAGTCTTTTTTTTTCTATTTATTTACATTGCAGGATGTTTTCAAAGGGACATTTTCAACAGTTATGTGAATGTTTGTCAATTGCCTGTTGACCCGACTTTTACATGAGATTTGCATGCTTTTTTTGAAGATATGAATCTTCAATAATATTCGTGTATGATGATTGTAAGTAAGTCATTTTTCTCAAAAGTACATGTTCTGTATTTTATTTATCATTGTTTTATCTTTTATATATAACGTCATTTTTCTCACAAAATCAACCTGTATCTAAGAAAATTTTATTCTCAATACAATATTTATTATTTAATTCCTTTTATTCTTTAATCAATGTTTTCTTCGCATTAGTTTTTTTAATTTATAAAATGGCATTAAATGATCAATTAAAAAATGTAGTTTATGTAAATATGTAAACTATGTTTTATATAAACATCGAGTATATGAGTATTCTGTTAGCGGGAAGCAGTTAACCTCTCCCTCCCTCCCTATACACACTTTTTAAGGATTTGATATTGCAAAAAATGTGTCGCTCAGACTTAAAAAGAATTCAGAAATTACACGAAAGCTAGAATAACTTATCAGATTTGTCTAAAATAAGATCACAGTGTTAAATAAGCAATTTAAGCACGGTAATTAATTAGTAATAATCTATATATTTGAGAATATGGTTATATATATTGCTTCGTAGCTGTGAACTATAATCAAATGATACCTCTTCCATTTCTAAAAAATTTTTTAAATGGTACACCTGGATAATTTTAATTTAATATCGCTTAATAATTATTAAACTGCATATATTTTATTTAATATTATTATTGAAATAATATAAAATGTATTATCTATGATAGTATCATGTTTATTTGTTTAATAATTATTAAGCTGCATATGTAATAATCTAATGTATTTGACTTAATATTTGTTAATGTTGAACTAATCTAAAATGTATTACTATTATTATCAATGTTGTTTTTTTTTTGTTGTTGTTGTGATTTGGGTTGTTTATTTACAATTCTTTGAAGTGATATGAATTATTTATTTCATTAGTATAACTTATTGAAATTATCAGGAGCATATGGTGTATTTTAGAATTTAATTAAAATGTGTCAACATTGTAATTAATTTTTATAAAGCTCTGAGCTGGAAAATAAAATAAGTGATATTGTTTGTTTCACTCAATCAATGTTTATAATTCACTGGGTCATTCGATGGTAACTTACGTTACATTTAGAACAGTTTACTTCAGTAATTTTAGTAATAAAAGACCAAAAAATAAAAAATACTCACAATGCAAAGTTGACATGATTTGTTAATTAAACCTATTCAAAGATAAATTTAGATGATAATGGCCTAATTTTAGTGTTTTTTCTTGAACTCTGCCAGTTATATTTATTATGGTAACTGACATTACTGAAAAAGTAACGCAAGTTGCCATAAAAAATATAATTTTCATTTTCTAGGTAATTTTTATCCAAATTGGCCTTTGGATAGGTTTAATTAACAAATCATGTCAACTTTACATTTGAAAATTTTTTGGTGTTATATTACTAAAATTACCGCTGTAAATTGTTTTAAATTATAACGTAAGTTACCATGGAATGACCTTAGTATTCAACGACAATCAAAATTGGAATTAATACGTATCCGATTCCATAAAATGCTATAATTTGAAATAAGGCTTTTAAATTTTTGGGTCAAAGTTCATTAAACAACAACAAAAAAAAAATCTGAAGCCATGCTTTTATGATTTTTACGCTTTTAGATTTTGCTCACAGAATTTACATTTTTCGTATAATATATTTTTTAAGTAAGCTGCTGCTTCATACTTTATTTTAAATATGAATTAACTAAGAAATTGTGAGCATAGCAAGTAAGTTTAATTTTTTTTTTTTTACCTCAAAAAATTAGTTTTGAGATGTTAATGATAATATTCATAGCTGCTGCTGAATCAGAATTTAGTTCAAAAGCGTTTTGAGAAATTTAAATGACCATAGGTATAAAATTTATCACTTGTATGGTTTGGTTATTTTATTTAGTTGTAATTAATGCAGTTTATAAATATAACATATGGAAAGTAATGATGTTCATTAGTAAAACATATTGTGCATTAGCTGTGTTTGGTTGTCCCCGCCCTGCTTTTTTGGAAAAATAACCTTTATGTATAGTGTGTAATATAAATAAGTGTGTTTTATTGAATTCTTCCACGTGTGGAAAGCATATTCCCTTATTTTTTCTATTTAAATTATTCTACACTGACTATTACTCATGCTGGTTAAGCTATTTAATACTTATATTTAACTTATGAGTATTTTTGGTACTTTTATGTTACTCGTGTACAAATCTGTCCAAAAATAGCTTTTTTTTTTACACACATGAAAATTAGAAACAATATTTTGATCATATATTTTTTTTCTGCAATTGAATCGAAATGAGTGAAAGGCATGTATTTAAATGTGACATATATGTATTAGAATGAAATGAGTGAATGGTTTATATTTAAAATTAAGTGAATGCAATGCGACTGACAAAGGAAAAATATTTGTTGATTTATCGCCTGTGCCGAAAAGTACCATATTTTAAAATTATTTTTTATATTACTATGCAAATCGTGAAATGAAGAGTTTTAATGTTATTAATAATTAATGTTTTTTTGATTTCGGGTTCGAAATTTTAAGTTTATTTATTAATTATACTATGTTAACTCTCATGGGAAGATGCTTGCAAACTAATATTAAACCAATGGCAACTTTACAAATTTCTCATTTGCTTTTGAATATTTTTAAATATTTTTTTCTGTTTTGCATAGGACATGTCTAATTGGGTATCTTTTTGCCCTTGATTTCAGGTGCAGTTTTTCAGAGGAAAATTTCAGTTTCTGAACTTGTTTCAAAATTAAGTGTCCTCAGAAGAAAAAAAAAAAACTGCAACCAAAGAAATAAAAAGTAAACATATTTGGTTAGACATCAAGTTCAGGTTACTCAGGCCAAAAAAAAAAAAAAAAAAACTAAAGTATTGAAATGCAAATAAGAATTTTGAAAAGAACATTGCCGTTGGTTTAACATTTAGTTTCAGTGTTCTCGTGTTACTACTAGAGATGAGAGATATGGGCTTGGGCTACATTTTTGTACCATTCTTCGAGCTCGGGTGGGCCCGAACTCATTCATTCTGAAATTAACAATTTCATTTATTCTCATACAGAAAAAAATAAAACAACTTTTTTCCCCTTAAAAATTACTTATTCCATTTCAAGTCATTTTAATGTTATTTTTATCAGAATGAAAGGGAAACAGAAATAGTGTTTTTTAAGCTCTTTTTAGATGTGTTTGTAACTATATAAATCCGTAGCACCTATAGTCATCATCTGGTTCGTCCATCTGTCTGCATATAACAGTGCAAAAAATACCCAACCAAATGGTTTGAAATTTAATATATATATAATCGTTGCAGAATTTTGTCAAGTCATTTTAAATTTTAAGAAAATCAAATCAAAACTTAAAAAGATATTAATAAAAGTTTTCTTCATTCTATTAAATCCTATCATACATAATTAATTCAATGATATCCCATGACATGTAATGATTCTAGGTTGCCATGTTGATTACGTCATATTTAAGATGCAATCCTATTACTTCCGTATTACTGAATTTAATATATAGAATCATAATAAATTTTGTATTCGTGCATTTTTGCATAAAACTGCAACAGCTATTGCACCAAGATCTGAATATTTATAAAACTAGTTATAGTATGAACGCACGTCTCATTTGCCGTACAATTTCTAACTTGTTTAAATTTAGTATGAGTTTTGATTTCCCTGAAAGCAGTTCTGTCAGCCATACAATAAGTTTCTCTTATTTATGAGAAGTAAATATACAATACTCTATATACATTCTTGTAATATTTTTAGAAATTTTGATGTGTAAACAATAAAGGTTTCCCTTTTAATAGGATTACTTGCATTTTGTATGTCTTCAATCTACTGATATTCTTAGCAGTTTGAATTAGACTTATTTATTTTTGTCTCACTAAATATTATTTACTAATTTATGTATTCTTTATTTCAATTAATGGACTGAAATTTTCTTTCTTTCTTTTTTTTTTTTTAGGTATGTCAAGAACATGCTTTCTGGTTTTGATGCACTATTTATTACTTCTTAATTATTATACCAACTGAAAGTTATTAAATGATTATCTCGCTTCTTTCCAAAAAACTGTCTTAATAGTTCACAATTTAGCTAGTTACACAGTTTATTTTTGCTAATGCTTTATCTTCGTTTCAGATTGAAATATAAATACCTGTTTCTTCAGATCAATAAAGTTTTCTTCAAAACATTGTCATCATCATAGACCATTATGATACATATTAATATTGTTTCATTTATTATACGTAGTAATCATTATACTCAATAATAAATTTTGTTATGTAATAATATTTATAATATAAAGAAATTTTATTTTGTTTCTGTAACTTGTACTTTCAAATAAAAGAAATTTATTAAAAATTTGTTATCCTTTATTTGACTATATATTTTTATTATAAATGGTATTTCAGATAGTTACTTGTTTTGTCTATCATATCATGTAAACCTTGATTTAAGAATTGTTTTTAATTAACTATTTATTTTTTATAAAAAAATCGCTAAGATATAAAATGAGAAAAATACTTTCAACATGGTTGAAAAGTGTTTATGAATTCAGTTTGTCCACACTTGTAAATATACTGGGATTGCATTGTAATTATTAAATTCTAATGATGTTCGCTATAGAGGGTGCTATTTAAATGTGAAGTTCAATAAATATAATGCATCAAAAAGTCTTATGGGGACAACAAGTGCTGAAAATGCATTTTTACTGAGTTACGTGTTTTTAAATGGCACATTTAGATATTTCATTTCATTGTATGAAAATATTAAATTTCTTAATAGCTACTTGGAGAATGTTTCATAATCTATGCCTAATTTTTCATAATTTGTGTATATTCCTTATACCAGTGGTGCAGCCAGTATCCTTATTTGTAAGGGGTTTTGGAGAATTATTACTCCTTGTGTGATACAATATGTGATAAATAAAAACCAATGTAATGAAAAGCAAAAACAAACATAATAAGTTTAACATTTATATGTTTAAAGGTTTCATAGAAAAGCTTCTTTAATCTTCAAAAGGAAAAAAAAGAAGAGAGTGGGAAAGAAAAATAGCTGTAATATATATGTAGAACTTAGCACATTACCCTTACACATTAATAACACACTGATAATTACTCCTCATATTAGCCATGTTGCTCTTAACTTTTGCTTTCATTAAATTTGTATTGAAATAGAGGTTCCTTTTATAAAACCTTGAAACAAACGATAAACATTTTATGCTTTTCTTTGATTTTTACACATTTTTATCTTAATATAAGATATTTTCAATACAACTTAGTTTTTTAAATACTGTGGGAGGAATTTTGAAATGTCACCTTCTTTTGCTGCTGCAGTGTTTATATAAATCTACATTTTTTGACCGATTTGCATGAAACTTAATATAAGGGCTGTGCATATATAAATTATCATTTTAATGTGTGTGAGAGGGGGAGGGGACCTGACGTTTGATTGTCATAAGATATTTTGGGGGAAAGGGGTTTTTTAAATCCAAACGATATGTTTGGATTTTTTTTTACATTTTTGTTTTAGTGTTTTAATTTTTTCTTTACATCAAAACAGTCTTATACCTTTTTAAATAGTAAGTGCCCCTTTTAGATGTTAATTGATATACAGTTGTTTAAATGTTAAATCATATCTTTATGCAAACGCAAACATATAAAAATAAAAAGGGATTTTAAACATTGATGATGATTTCATTAAGGTGTGTGTGTGTGGGGGGGGGGGGGTCGAGGAATGATAACGTATGATATTGTAAGTGATGGGGTGGGGACTAAAATTACCTAAATGTTGATAACATTATATATGTACAACACCATACAATAGTTTTAGAATGGGAGTAAAATTATTACAAATTTAAAACAATTATCAGATTTCTCAGCCCTGTTTCCAACCATCTGCTATAGTTTATAATTTAAAAAAAAAAAATGTTATTAAATTTTCTAATGCAACGTTTTCTTTCATATTGCCACAAAAAGAAAATGGGTATGAGCATTATTTTTATAAATCAATTAAAAATCAGACTCACTGTATTTTCACATGCAAAAATGGCATCATTTTGAACAGATAATGCACATTTTTCACATGTAAATTTTTAACCTTTTACTATAAGTGTTACCATAGTACCTTTATTTAAATGTAACATCACGACTAAAAGTATATAGAAAATGGCATAATTTTCATGTAATCATTGTAGATTTAATTTTCACAAGTGATAATGTAAGTTTCCATTTAAAAATATTGTTTTATCATCAGGTGAGGACACTTGCTCTTCTGAAATTAATGTCCATTATCTATAAAGTAAAAGCTTTATTTTCAAACTGTCCAAAAGTAAAATTTCACGAAATGTTACATTTAGTTCCTTTTTTTCCAGTATTGTCAGGGAAATGAAATATTTTCTGTTACATGTGCCAAAGAAATTCTGTATTCTCCCTTATAAAACAGCGGGAATTTACTATTATTGTGTCAAAGTAATTAATTTTTTCCTCATTGTCGTTTTAAAGATTTATTGCTCAGAAGATAGTGTCACAGATGACAATAATATAAATGAGACAGGCAGTTAACTGTTGCACCAGAGAGTGGTGTTGCCATAGCAACATCATATGCTGTGCTGCAATGTGAAATGAGTGGTAACCTGATTACTGGTGATGTCTTCGATTAGGTTTTCCATCAGTGTTGGTATTCATTTTACATTGTAGCAACATTAAAGCCAAACCATACATATAACAATTAAGAAAACAAAAGTAAGCTCCTACTGCCATTTTTAAAATGAAGAATTGAAGCAGTTATCTCTTTTGTCAGTGGTCGACCCTGCCCTCCTGGACCCTGTTTAAAGTAATTTTTGAACACTTAAATCAAAAAGAAAAATCGTCCTTACCCTCCTGGACCCCTGTTTAAGGTAATTTCTGAACACTTATGGGACAGTTTCCCTTTTCAACAATTTTCTTTATTTTAAATTTTAAATATGATTCAAATGGTGAACTCACTGAATTTCAATGTTCAACTAAAAGTACATTTTGAAAAAAAAAAATTAACTGTGTATTTAATTAAAAATTTTTAAAAAGTTTATAAAAATTTGAATTTTTTAAAATCTTTACTACTTTTTAAAAAAAAATTGATATTTTTGCCCAATTTTACATTTTTAAATGTTTACTACACAAACTTGCACATGGATTTTTAAACATATCTAATATTACATTTATTATGATTTTTTTACTGATATACATATATAGTGCAAAACGATGAAATTTAACACATCTTCATATACTTTTATTATTTTTTTTTAATAACGAAAAACCTAAAGGCTAATTCCATGCGCAGATTTATCACATATATAATAAAGATCATGCACAAAAAAGCTTAAATCTCTATCTCAAGTACAGAAAAAGCCTTAAAACATAAAAGTGAAGAAAATATGAAAATGGAGAAAAAGTCATTTAAAGTTTTAATTTGTGTGGGTAATTGCGCTGAGTGTTTTAACAAAATTTACAATACCTCGCGATATATTTACGGTATGGATAAAAATGAGGTGTAAAAATACTCACAATTAAACATGCTTTCATTTAATATTAAAAAAGAAAAATCGATTTTTTGACCAATTTTAAGGTAAACTGCCCCATTAAATCAAAAGGAAATGTAAATTTTATTTTGTGGAAAGGAGGGATCGTACCCCTTCCCCAGACAACAACTACAACAACAAAAAAAAAATAGATTCATTTTCTCTCTGTGTTTCATTATTTTAAACTGTTTGAAAAGAATAAATTTTGTTTTTTCAGTCAGAGAAAAAGAAAATTAGGGGGCAATTGCATTTTCTTGCTTCCCTTGTGGGCAATGAGCTTAGAAAAACGCGTAATTTTTATTAATTTACACGTAATTAATGTCTGTGCAAAAGAAATTACGGCGCAAACAATTCTGACACGTTCATTTCGATACAAATACGAATGTAAACAAACAAACACGACTGTCTCTCCCTTCCCCCAACCTGCAAATATACGCATGCGCAAGCCAAGTTCTTATGCCGTAGTGTAAACGCAATTTTTTCGATTCTTGGACCTGAAAGACCCAACAGACCTGAAGGTGCGTTTTCACTGGTCTACCCAAGGTCTAACTTAGCTAACTTTTTACCTAAGCACAAGATTTTAGGTCGTTAGAACGTGATTTTGAAGGAATGCTCTCTGTTCAATCCTAAGCACGGCTAACCTAAGCTCAGCCAATTAGAAAAGAGATTTTCGCTAAATATGGCGGTGGTTTAATATGGTATTAAAAATAATATTTATATTTCACATCGGTGTTTTTATTTAGAATTACTCTTGTTTTTGCATCAAACAAGAACCTATGTTCTGTGATTCGAGAAATATGGTACGTTTTATTAAATTGTGTTGGATATACCATCTTTTATTAATGTGTTTTCGTTTAACAAATAGTAATCGGTAAGGATTGTTGAAATGTTGCACCTTTGTAGAAGGATACATATCTGTCTTTGGTAATTATTCAGATGCATTTTATTAAAATTAAAATACTAATTATATAGTTCGTTTATGGATTTTATTTCTGGTAATAATGAAGATATAATACGCTGTTCTCAAAATTTTATTGAAAGTTAACAGTACAAAGAATAAAAGTATTTTTTTATATGAATATTTGTTTCTTAAATTTAATTACATGCTTCATTAATTATAATTGGTTATTTGATAGACTATTTCTAATCAATTTCGAATTAAATATCTCTTTGCTCACTTAAAATAATTGTGTTAAGAATTATTTGTTACTGTAGCTCATATCGGTTTTTAAATGGAAAATTAGTTAAAGGCAAGCTCCAATTCAGTTTTGTTAATAGTACTTGATTATGCATATTTATGCAAGGATGTAGAAAAGCTTATAAACTTTAAAATAAATAAGCGTCTGTATTTTGTATTTTCCTATTCTCTTTTAAGAAAGAAAGATTCAATTGCAAATGAGTTTGCTCTTTACCCATTTACTGAGATTTACTTGTGAACATTGTCATACAAAGAAAACTCTGACTGTTCTACTTTTTATTTTATTTTTAATGCATTTCCCCCACAGATGTGCCATCTTACTTCTTGTTCTTGGATTCATGATGAAAATTCTATGAAGGATTATAACTTTGTATGAGATTTTAAATCAATTGAAATCATGTATAGCTTTTCTTTGTCTGGGTATTTCTAAGAATTTGTATGCATTTTCATGTGTGGTTTGTTGCTAATTGAGCAATGTTTTCGTATGTAGGCATAGTATGATAGGCATTTAAGTTTTATTCCACTAGAGTTTACCCATAAATCCTGTAACTTTGATCAGAATTAATGCTCCCTTAACTTTGTTTTGAAATTGTTTGATATTCTCCAAGTGTGCTAATGAATCTGAAAGTTATACGATTGAATTTGTAATTATACACTTTGATTGGTCAATTAGAAAGTAGCTTAAAATTATAAACAAGGGTTGTTAAATTTTGATTCTTCGATTGTTTTGTAGTGTTATTGTTTTGTTAATAATTATAAATGCAGAAAAAAAGAAAAATTTAAATGTGAAGCCTTTGTTTATCTTTAGGAAAATTTTAAAACTTAGATTGAAAGCAGGGATTTTTAAAGCATGTTATTTGCAAAAGAAAAAAAAAACCTAAATAAAAATACTGTCACATTGTATAAGGTATCTAAATAAACTGGTATGTTTCAAATAATATTTAAAAAAATTAATGGAGGTAAGGTAATCTTTCATAAATTAAAATTATGTTGACAAACATTTTTATAATTAGAGGTATGTTTTATAAGTTTAATCTTTTGCAGAAAGATTTTGAAGTCCACCAAAACAATTTTAAGTATGTGCAGGTAGGACAATCGGTACAGATGTCATATTGGCGCAATTTTTTCTGACGCCAATGCCAAAGTGTCGTTATTTTGCTTGATGTGGTAACCCGGATTATGTTGTTTATGCTGTTGATGTTTTCGCCAAATTGGCAACCGAAAAAAATCGCGCCAATATGGGGTGAATATGACATCTGTACCGGACAATCAACTTTTAAAGGATTAATATAACTGTTTTTGTATTTACTAAATGTAGTTTAAAGTCTCATGACAGTTGATGGAATTTAGTTCAATCTAAGTGAAAGCATGTGTAATTTTATACTAAATCATTGCTTAGGTTAGGATAAAATTCTTTTATGAGGTTTTCATTAATGTTACACCCTATACTATTTTAACAAATACATATATAGTCAGCTGTTTTCAGTTTCCCATGTCTGATTTTGAGTAGTACTTTAACAAAAAATCAACATTTAACGTTTGAATCAAATATTTGTTTTATTACATTTTGTCTTTCATTTTTTAAATATTATATGTATGCATGTATTACATTATTTTCTCTTTTAATTTGCTAGTTGCTTTAGCTGCTACAGTTGATAGAAATGCAACAAGGATGGTGTGAATAGATGTTAAGCAGTATTATCTGTTCATCAGCAGCATCAGTTATTGTCACTAACATTTTGACGATCGGTACAGAAAGCAGCAAAGTCAACTAATTTCTAGTAGAGTTGCAGCTTGTTAGTTCCTTACTTCTGTGTTGGCCCGTTGGAATGTGCCTGGGGGACTATTAGGTTAGAAATAATCTTTAGTCCTTTGGATACAAACTTGCAGGCTAAAACACATTTTATATTCTGCATGGATGTGGAAGCTACGCTTCTTTTTTATTTTGCTGAAGATTACCTATATTTTGCTTTATTGCCTATCTTTATGAAAAGTAAGTCACTTTTTGCTTAATTTTTTTTTTATGTTCTATTATGTACTGAATGTAAGAGTAAATTCAATTTAATGTTTTCTGATTCAAAACATTAATTTTTAAAGGATTTAGTAATTATCAATTACGTAAATTAGAACAATCGCTTAGATTAAAATAAAGACTTTAATATAAAATTTGATTATTGGGTATTTTTTGGTTAGCCGCAGCGCCAGTGTTATATATACATATATGCATATGTTGTATATATACACACACATATATATATTATGCATATATAACACTGGCACCTGGCTAACCGATTATTGTTTAAGAAAACATGCTAATATAAGCAAGCATTAAAAAAAAAAAAAAAAAAAAAAAAAAATTAAAGCATCTTTTTATTAGACTACTCAAATAGAACAGAATATTTATAAATAATGTGGAGGTGAAAACAAATTATAAAAGCATGTGGCATTGACAGAAATATTCTGTTCTTTTCCTTTAGATGGATACCACTTTGCGCTGAATGTAAATGTTGGCTCAGAATTTGCAGACATATATAAATGGCTGTACAATATATTAATATATCATGCATTCACCATTTTTTACTTTTGGTTGCAGATTTTTTAATTAATTTTCTTTCACTTTAGGAACCTGTTCTAAACGTAAAAATGTCCTCATTAAAAAAAACAAAAAAAAAAAAACTGCAAGCAAAATTAAAAAAATAAAAATCGAATGTAGAAATTTACAGCTATCTGATGACAATATATATATATATATATAGAAGTCAGATGAAAGTTTTTGACATCATTGAAAGAATTAAATGGCTAAAATGGAAATGGGCTGGGCACATCGCAAGAAGACAAGACAATAGATGGAGCACAAACACCCTACAGTGGTATCCCAGAGGTGTAAAACGGCCAAGAAGACGACCTCAAGTAAGATGGAGTGATGAAATCAGAAAAGTAGCCGGTGTAAATTGGATGACTAAAGCACTAGACAGGAAACATTGGAAAAATCTGGGGGAGACCTACATCCAGCAGTGGATTGAAAACGGATGATGATGATGATGATGATATATATATATATATTGAAATGTAAATAATATTTTTTTAAAGAATCTTCCCATAGGTTTAACATTAGCTTGTGAGTGTCTTTGCATGAAAGGATGGAAGCCTTAACCTATTGATCATACTGATGAATTAAAAAACTAAGAAGAATGAAATTAAATTTTGCAACTCTTAATAATTTAAAAAGAAATGGATGGAGTGCAAAGTCTTTTTTGCATATTTTTAAGTATAAGAACTGAATTTTTTTAAAACAAGACTATACTCTTCTAGAAAAATTTCCATGAATGTAGAATTAAAACATTTCTTTCATTACAGTATTTATTTTTCATACCATTTAAAATATTTTCATATTATAGTATTTTATAAATAAGAATAATACATATATAGATATCTAAATTATCATAACGTGTTTCTTTAGATCGAAGACATCCTCTTCTTCGAAGAGGAAGTATATTATTTTTACATTAAAAAAAAATTTCCTTTTTATAATCTAGAAGACAAGCAAATACAAAAGTACTATATTATTATGTTTTCCATTATTCACAAAACCAATGAATGAGGAAATACCTTTTAATTCCTCTTCTCCTTAGATTCATAAAATGTTTAGAATACACTCCCTCCCCTCCCTCATGAAAAAAAAAAAAAAAGCTATGCCCTGCTTTTAGCAAATTTTTCTCTTCTGATGCAGGTGAGATATTTTTCCAAGTATGAATGATACCAGTGTTGTACAGTGCTGCCATCTCTTAATTGATTTTAGCATTATTTTGAATTTTATATACTGTAGCATGTTGTTATGTACAAACTATGTCATTGAGCTGTTTTTTCCATTTTTTTTTGCAAACGCAATAGATCTTTCAGAAATGAGTGTCAAAGTGGGCGTTTTGAACCGAATTTCCATGCGAAGGGAGAAAGAGCACTCAAGAGCGGGTGAAAAATGGGTTTGCCACGTGATCGAATTCGCTTATAACTCAATAGGTAATGGATGGATCCAAAAATGGAAAAACAGTTCTATTCCAAATCATTTCCATGGCCAGGTTTTCCAATTTTATATGTTTCCGTTAAAAAATGAATTTTTAACTATGTCAAAATGTTTTGCGCTTGTTGAGCAGAGCAGTTAAGAACAGCCTTAAACTAAAGAAAACCAAAAGCAGAAAAGATTCTAATGAAGCTATAAATAACTTCTCTAAATTTTACAGTTTATCTTTAAATAGCTTTTATAGTAAATATTGTCTCACATAATTATCAGTTCTACATTCTAGATTTAAAAATTCAGCTTGAAATATAAAGCTTGGAAAAGACTTTTTTACAGAAGGTGGGGAAGCTAAAAACAGCCTGCCAAAGCAAAAGTTCTTAACTACAGAATGCACAATCAATAACAGTTAAAAAATTCATTTACACTTTTTTCGACTGAAAATATCAAAAAATTCATTTACACTTGTTTTGACTGAAAATATATGCAATATTTTGAAAATTAGTGTCAGTCAGATATATGAAAATATCAAACTTCATGATATTTTGAAAATAAATATCAGATATATATCATGTATACATCAAGATATATATCACCGAACCCCAGGGAGCTGGAGCACAGGGAAAACACAACCCGGAGCTGTGTTTTCCCTGGAGCTGGAGCTCTAAATTTTCTCCTGCCCCACGCTCCTTTAGTTTTTAATATTCCTTTAAATCTTTTTTTTTTCAGTCTTAAAATATTTTAATTACATCGTTATTCAGTATTTTAATTATATCATTTTTTGAGCTTTTTGTTTTATTAGAGATGGAAAACTTCTCACAAAAACATAGTAACACTACTTCACTTCTTCTTTCTACTTGAGCTAAGTGACAAAACTATTTGAAAACAAATATGGCCGCCTGTTGTTTACAAGTGTAGTTGTACAATTTTGGTTGTTTGAAAAGTGTGGAAGAATTTTAAGATTTTTGTGTTTAAAATTCCACCAAACTTTCTAGTTTAAAAGTAAAAGCTAAAAGATGTCATATTTTCTGAACAAGCATTTCAAGTTTGATGAGAAGAAAAATGCATTTTGTCAGATCTTTAATGAAGGTAAAGAAGGAAGAAAGAATTTGCGAGCAAAAAATTAAATGTGTAAATTAAAATCTGTAACTCAAAAGCGCGGAGCCGAGTTGGAGCAGTTGCCGGAGCCACAGTATTTTATCCAGGAGCAGAGCTGGAGCATCAAAAATTGTTCAGCTCCGGGTCACTCCTGAACCCAATTCAATATCTTTTTCTTGTTAAATCCACTGTTTACTTTAGTAGAATTCATTTGTATTTTTTTAAGAAGTGTGAGCTGTATTATCATTAAACTGTGAATTTGTCTTTTAATTATTAATTAACTTATTTAACTATTAATCTTTTTACACTATTTTATTTAACTTGTAAATATGTCAAGCTAGAATTATATAATAGATTTTTTACTCACTTCTTGATAGTCCAGAATTATAAAAAATATGTACACAAGTGTGCTTCTGATGATAATATTTTAAGGAACTTTATTGTAATATAAGAAATGAATTTTACGGCATTTTTGAGTTAGCCACAGGTGATAAATCACCAAACATTCTTTATAGTTACAAGTTACAACAACAACAGAGTTAATTATGCTCCAAACAACACACCAACAAAATATGCCAACTGGCTGTGAAATAGTAACAACAAAATATTTTAAAACTCTTAATTGTAGAAAATAAAAAATAATGAGTAATATGTATTTTTATAAATCTGCTTTTATCAATTAATAGCTTAATATTAAGTAAATTATAAGTTAAGAAAACAATTTAAAGATTCTGAATACATAGTTTTTAAAATGCTTTTTTCCCCTTTCCTGTTGTCATATCTGAAAAAAAAAAAAAATTATAGAGCAAGTGTAATTTTTTTTAATAAATTCGGCAATTCATGCTTTCTTATCAAGTGTAAATCAAACCGGTGAATTTTCAATAATTAGAGTCATGCCAAATTCATGTATTGTAACAAGTTTTTTGGACCAACATGATTTGCAGTCTTGAAATTAGACATGATTTTTATAAATATTGAATGCTTTAGGGTGGTGGTTAAAGAAAAAAAAACTATTTTTGATACTTGTGTATTATTCGGTCCAGGTCATACTCACTGTGCCAAAAATATTACAGTAACCCCTTATTATTATATACTTTTTTTTTCATTTTAAGTGCATATTATATAGTTGCCCTATTAAAGGCGATGACAGAAATATTTATATACATAATAAAAACTAGATAATATGATATAGCATACTATATATATACATATATAGACATAATATATTATATACATATTACTATATAATATGATATAGCATACTATATATATACATATATAGACATAATATATTATATACATATTACTATATAATATGATATA
Organism: Maratus speciosus; assembly: GCA_963932465.1. NCBI lineage: Eukaryota > Metazoa > Arthropoda > Arachnida > Araneae > Salticidae > Maratus > Maratus speciosus. The sequence goes on along the minus strand of OZ010793.1, from coordinate 15,466,441 downwards.
GCATACTATATATATACATATATAGACATAATATATTATATTCATTCTGGTGAGCATAATTAATCGCTCAAAATAAAACTACCATCGTTAATATCATTTATTGCTAAAAGCCATCATTTTGATGTTATGTATTTAATAGATGTATACTAAATTGCTGTTTTGTATTATTCCAGTTTGCTTTTATGTTATTTATTCTTTTTAACGATATTTTGTATTAAATTACCATTTTGAGCAACATGGACAATTCACAATGATAAACAAAACTGGCAATTGACAACCATTTTTGGAAATCTCTTTACCTGGTCCGGATAAATAAATATCCTGGCCCAAATAAACACAAGTACCCTATTTTTACTTTTATACTTGTCCAGTAACAATACAACAACTTTTTTCATATTTTAATTTTTAAACTAGCTGAGAGATAATAGAATGTGTTTTATTTGCATGTTATGGATGGAGAGATATTTAATAGTGTAATCCTTGTTATGCCGTTTGATCCTGTTGTTTAAATTCACAACACTTTTGGGCACTTTATGTCAGCCAAGCACATCAGATAAATCGTTAAATATCGTTCCTACAGGAATTATTAATTTCTTTTGAAATATAAAATTTTCATTCATTTCATAAAAAAAAAAAGAATAAATTAAATACAACAAACAGCATCGGAGTATTTCAGCATCAAGGCGTTGTTTCTAAGTTACACAAATGAAAAATAAAAGGTTCTATTGCTGAAAGGAAAAAATATTGCAAGATTTACACCCAACTAACATTGAAGTATCCTTTTTATGACCTACTGACAGAACCAGGGAATTGCTCAAGGCAAACATTGTGACTCCTTCACAAAATTCTCCTAAATAAAAACGAACTCTTCACAAAATTATTTTCCATAAAAGTGACTTCAAACTATACGGAAAAAATTGTAAGGATTTAAGATGTGGGTAATTTGTAAACAAAACAAACTCACAAGAAAAGTAAACTTCAGAAAGAGGGGGAGGGCAAAGGAATTTTAAATGCCAGATTTTTTGTTACAAAAGTTTATTTTTCTCAAATCTATAATAAAAAAAAACGGGTACCAACACAAGAAAGAAAAACAAAAACTGCCATTGACCCCTAATGTAAAATTATAAAGTAAAATGTACAATTTTAAATATTTATTATGGTTATCTATAATTTATTTTGCCCTTTTTCTGTGAAGTTCTTTTTTTACATACAAAAAGTAGATGTGTACCTACATTGGATAATTTTAATTGTAGTAATGATATAATATGAGAAATATCCATTGTGTCTAAATATCAGTTTCATCGCCAATCAAATTATTTGCCTCTAACACAGGATATTAATTCAGCCTGATTATTTTTATAGAGTGCTAATAACTGAAGAGCTTAGATGATAAAAACAGTGTATGACATTTAAAAAAAAAGGAAAAGAGTTGATCATGTGATTGAAGATAATCAATGATCCTCTACCATCTGTTAAATTACTATTTGAAAAAAAAAATACTCACAGAGATTTTAATTGATAAAAGAGGCATTTGACAGTAAAAACATTGTAATTATCCAATTTATTAGTTGATTTTCTGAAAGTATCACTTAACACCTTTATCAATCTAGCTCTTCAAATAATAAAATTAAATATTTACCCAGGGCAGGCACTACACATTTTGCTAACTCTTCTAATATGATAATGTACTTATAACATAATATAGGAATCAACCAACACATATTTAATTAAAATGTACTTTGAAGCAGCCTCATGTACAATAACAATTTTGGGTAAAGTATATCACTCATCACTGTATCTCTGAAGTGAAAAATTACCTCTGAGTTTTAAAATTAATCATTAAAACATTATGATTTATTAACAGTAATTTTTAAATAAAAACAATATTTTATTTATTTCAGTGTATAACTGCACTGCCACAAAATATTTATGTACAGCACTGAATGAGCACAGCACTGAAATGAACATCAGAAACACATATTTAGGCTTTTAATTTGTCATAAGAAAAGCTAAAAAATAATTTTAGATGCGAGCTATATGGTATCAAAACTACTGACAGATAAAATGACCTTCTGGATTTTTTCTAAATCTTTAGATTCATGAGCGTCATTATTTAAAAAATTATTGTTTGAATCCACAAGGTAATAATAAGTTTCGTTGATTTTTTATTATGCATAACAAGAGCTTGTATAGACATTGATTTGTGAGGCATTATTTTCAAGACCCTTTAGCGGCGAAAACCCGTCAAAATTTGCGATTATGCTCTATACAAAGTGTTTGCTTTTGTTTTTTATTGAACACATACAACTTGTGTGCTTGACATCAAATATTTGCTACTAATATGACAAGAGGAATTATATTTTATCTTGTGTTGTTTATAACTGAGACAGCTGATCGATCTGTAGACTGTAGACGCTTGCGCAGTAAAAACTTGCCTTTGATTGGTTGGCGTAAGGGTTTATCTGTAACCAGTGAAAACGCTCTTAGGTTAAGGTTTTGGGTAGCTGAGGATATTTAGGTCGTTAGAACGACCAGTGAAAACGCACCTTGACAGGCCACATAGTGTAAACGCAGCATTAGAGGGTTGGAAAATCTAGAAATAATTTTTACATCATCAAAATGAATTGTCTCAACACTGTCTTTAAATGCTAATTTAGGTAGAGCCTTCAATAGTCTTTTATGAGCTTTAAATTTCTTATGTTCTTTAATTCTTTTAAACAGGCATCGTTTTGTCATCTATATATATAAAATAAGAGATGTCTGTCTGCCTGCCTGACCGCGGAAAGCTCAGAAATTATAACACCTAGACCTCTGAAATTTTTGTCATGTGTAGATGCTGTTATCGGAAAGTGTACTTCGCCGCCGGATTTTAAAATTTCAATTTAGATATTTTTTAAAAAAATTAAAACGTTATGGGTTAGAAGCTATTTCAGCTCTAAGCCAATCGGCGGCAATGAAGAAGCCAGCCAATGAGAGCAGGTGGTAAATATGAGATACAGCGACTGCATTTCCTAGCCGAACTGAAGCGGGAGCGGGAAATTGCTCTGTTTATTTCTCATGCTTTTTTTTGTTACAATAAGATTGTTTATAATATAAAATAATATTGTTTATAAAGAAATAATACAATTCACGTAAGTTACTTTAAATTGTATTCGTTCTTCGTATTTACATACGCGTAGTCGCCCAAGAATGAAATAGTATAATGTTTCTTGAACTTTGTTTTCTGGGATCTTAAAGTAATTTTTTTTTTTTTTTCAAATTTGCTGAATTAACGCTTCACTGAATGTTTTCATTTCTTCGCAAAAATTATAGTAAAGTGTAAGATAAAAACTGTACTTTCTGTGAAATGGAAACATTCAGTAAATTAATTTCCGTTCTCGGGTGATTAAGAGATGTATGTTGTCATGGCCCAAGAATAGGAAAAAAAACAAATATTTCTTTTCAGGGGAAATGAATGAAGTTATTTGGGTTTTTCTTTTGTTTATCTTTTTTTTTCAACTTCCCCATATAATATGAGTGTAAATAATTTCCGTTCTTGGGCGATTAAGAGTTCATTCATGTGCGATTCTTATGAAACTCCATGTCGCAAAATGCACATCTTAACTATTTTACGCACTCAGAATTTTCCATTTTCAGTTCTTTTCCTTTTGTTAATCTTTTCTCTCCACTTTCCCACTGATAAGAAATCGTAATGAAAACATATCTTGCACTTTACTGAATGTTTTCATTGTGCCTGCCCAGTAGCAGAAAATTCAAGATGGGAGACAGGCGTCACAGATTTTATCATCTCTTTTGCAGATTATTTTTCCATCAAACCTTTTATTATTTCACTTTACAATTATGTTTAGCTCTTTATTACTTCATACAAAACTAAGATTATTATCTATAAAAATTAATAAAATGCTTAAAGACATTGCAGGTAAGTGGTGGTTTGATTAATTAATGCTTCAATTGTAAAATATTTTACCAGCAGATTATTTTCTGCCACTGAAGTATCTGTCACAGACACTTGGAGAATTTTCTGCAACTGTGGTGCCAAGCATAGCAGTTTAAAGTTTAGGTGTAATTCAGTGAAGAGAAATTATGATTGTTTTTTTTGTTGTTCTGTCGCCATTTATCAAAGTTCCCGACATTTCTCAGCGACAGATTGGAAAAATTCAGCGTGTGCTTCTGCACTCTTTTGTCAAAATTTGCTATACATTTCCGCGATCTTTTGATGAAATTTGCAGTTTATTCCCTCGACTGTTTATCGAATTTCGTGTTTTATTTTTATAGTGATTGTTTTTACAAGATTTTTCATGAAATTCGCGTTATTTTTTTTTTTTTTTTTTTTTTTGCGACCATTAGCCAAAGATTAGACAAACTTTGCTATGTGTTTCTGCGATATTTTGATGAAATGTACAATATCTTTCTTCGTTTACTGAAATTCACGTATTTTTCAGCAATCGTTTCACAAAATGCACGATCTCCCTCCCCCCCAAATCGTTTCACGAAATTTGCAGTTTTTTCTTTTCACGATTTTTTTTAAACGATCAGTGACAAAATTTGTTTTTCTTTTCCGTGGCCATTTGTCGAACTTTCCTATATTTCTCAGCGACATATTGGCAAAATTTGTAATATGCACTCTTCAAACAAACTTTGCTATGCGTTTCTGCGATCTTTTGATGAAATTTGCAATATTTTTCTTCGTTTACTGAAATTCACGCTTTTTTTTTCAGTGATCGTTTCAAAAAATGCACGATCCCCCCCAAATCGTTTCCTGAAATTTGTGGGGGTTTTTTTTAACGATCAGTGACAAAATGTGTTTTTCTTTTCCGCAGCCATTTGACAAAATTCGTAATGTGCACTCTTTAGACAAACTTTGCTATGCGTTTCTGTGATCTTTTGATGAAATTTGCAATATTTTTTTTTGTTCACTGAAATTCACGTTTTTTTTCCTGCGATTGTTTTACAAAATGCACAATCCCCCCCCCCCCCCTCCCAAATCGTTTCATGAAATTTGCATTTTTTTTTTTTTTTTTCAACGATCAGTGACAAAATTTGTGTTTTTCTTTTCCGTGGCCATTTGTCGAAGTTCCTGATATTTCTCAGTGACGGATTGGCAGAATTGGCATATGCTTCTGCACTTTTTTGACGAAATTTGCCATGCATTTCCGCGATCTTTTGATGAAATTTGCAATATTTTTCTTCGATTGTTTACTGAAATTCACGGGGTTTTTTTCAGCAATAGTTTGACGAAATTCGCGTTTTTTTTTTTTTTTCACGATTTTTTTTAAACGATCAGTGACAAAATTTGTTTTTCTTTTCTGTGGCCATTTGTCGAAGTTTCCGATATTTCTCAGCGACATATTGGCAAAATTTGTAATCTGCACTCTTTAGACAAACTTTGCTATGCGTTTTTGCGATCTTTTGATGAAATTTGCAATATTTTTCTTTGTTTACTGAAATTCACGCTTTTTTTTCAGTGATCGTTTCACAAAATGCACGATTTCCCCCCCCCCCCCCCCTCAATTCATTTCATGAAATTTGTGGGGTTTTTTTTAACGATCAGTGACAAAATTTGTGTTTTTATTTTCTGCGGCCATTTGTCGAACTTTCCTATATTTCTCAGCGACATATTGGCAAAATTTGTAATCTGCACTCTTCAAACAAGCTTTGCTATGCATTTCTGCGATCTTTTGATAAAATTTGCAATATTTTTCTTCGTTTACTGAAATTCACGCTTTTTTTTTCAGTGATCGTTTCACAAAATGCACGATTCTCCTCCCCCCCTCCCCAAATCGTTTCCTGAAATTTGTGGGGGTTTTTTTAATGATCAGTGACAAAATATGTGTTTTTCTTTTCCGCAGCCATTTGACAAAATTCGTAATGTGCACTCTTTAGACAAACTTTGCTATGCGTTTCTGTGATCTTTTGATGAAATTTGCAATATTTTTCTTTCTTTACTGCAATTCACGTTTTTTTTCTGCGATCGTTTCACAAAATGCACAATTCCTCCTGACACTATTTTCTCAAAGATCTATTGCGTTTGCAAAAAACCCCCCAAAACACAGTTAGATTACATAGTTTCTGAACAACAACACCTGCTCATTTCATGGATTTCTTAAAAACAATGAATTAGAATTTATGTCATAAAGTTGCCCTTTTGGATTTGAGAACAGCCTTAAATGTTATCCATTTCAATTTAACCAGCATATTTTTTAATTATTTAAACTTTTGAAACTAGTAGTAAATAGGGAACAGATGTCATATATTCCCGCGGCCTCCATCTTGGTTTTTTTTCTTGCTGTGAAAACCCCTTTTCCACCAAGTAGTAAATGTTGCAAGCACCAATTTATGTGCATGTTAGGCTTAACAAAAATAAAATGTAAAACACCGGCAACAAAAAATCGCCAAGAAATCTCAGAACATCTAAAATCGTGGCCGTGGGAATATACATCTAAGCCGTAAATAGTATGGAGCATTTACCAATGGTAGAATTAAACTCATTTAAATCACAGACAGTGCTTTTAATTTACATCAATATTATTAAGGTAAGTAATATACAATAATTACTGTATTCAAAAGATTTATTAAAATCCTCATTTTTTTTACAATAATGCAGCACAGTATAACAAAAACGTTTTCAGCAATAGGATGCTGCACTCACTTTCTCAACATAGAATGGATTAATGCAAAAGATGAAAAAAATTCTTTTAAGTCCTACAGAACTTCAGGAGAGCTTAAAAGCATTTCGACAAACCCATAGATATTTTTAGAACATTAGTCTTTTAAAATCAACATTGAGATATGCAGCTAGATGCTAGTATAAATAATTACAAATTTGTTTATTTACTGTGTTGCACAGTTTAAAATAATGCATTTTTATATGAAAATAAATAATTTGTAGGTAGCTTTTTTTCTCTTTTCGCATAAGTGGCATAATTAATTAAAAAAACCATCCTTCTACCTCTAAAGATGTAAAATCAATCACCTGTAAATGTCTGCTGAACCTGAAGTTTGTTATTAAATAAAACAACTTTATTTTCCAAAAATAATATTTTTAATATTAATTAAATTTTCCAATTTCGATTTGATATAATTATACTATGAGTTAATTCTTTTACATAGTTACTATACTTTAATTTTGAGCATCTGTTTTGTTTTCTGTTGGTTTCTTCCAGTTTTTTCCATTTCTTCCAGTTTCTTCCGGTTTTTTCCAGTTTCTTCCACTGTCCTGGAAGAAACTGGTTTCTTCCGGAAGAAACCCAACCCTGCCTAAAATGTACTGAGTGATTTTAAATACCTCAATTCAATAGCTTGCAAATGGCGACAACTATTAAAAAAAAAAAAAAAAAAAAAACCTTGAAGGAGGGTTATGTAAGATCTCAGGAACAGGGCTGATTCTGTTCCGAATTTTCCGAAAATTTAACCCCCTCGCTGCGCAACCCGCGATTTCCACGGCCAACGTACAAGTGGCAAAATTTGTTTGCGCAATCAGCAATTACCTAAGCAGCGAATTTTTTTATGATCTAATTCTAGTTAAAAAAGAAACTCTTTCTCAAAAACTTTGGACATAGTTGAACTCTAAAATATATGCAAATTCGAAATATGGAATAAAATAAAGGTGCAATTTTTGGACCTATTTTCATATATATATATATGTGATATATATATTATGATATATATTATATTTTATATATATTTCATATATATGTGCGCAGCGAGAAAGTTAAGGCATCCGGTTCCGAAAATTTAAAAAATTCATCAGTCTGAAAATTCTGACATAAAGATAATCGCGAATTTTGACAAATGGTCGCCATAAAAAATCTATTTCGTCAATCGTTCGCAGAAAATAACTTCAATTTCGCCAAAGAATCGCGGAAGAAACGCAAATTTGGTCAAAGGGCCGCGAAAAAAACGCGAATTTGGTCAAAGGGAAAAAACGTGAAATTCTTTAAATGACCACGGAAAATGAGAATTTCGTCAAAGGATCGCGAAAAAATGCAAATATTATCAAAGAATCGCTAAAGAAACGCGTATTACATCAAAGGGTCGCGAAAAAAACTCAAGTCAAAGAATCGCGGAAAAACTTAATTTCATTAAAGAATCGTTTAAAAAACGTGATTTTCGTCAAAGGCTCGCTGAAAAATGCGATTTTAGTCAAAGGATCGCGGAAAACAACGCGAATCTTATCAAAGGGCTGCAAAATCACAATAATTTCGTCAAAGGATTACTGAAGAAACGTAAATTTCGTCAAAGGGTAATGGAAGAAATGTGAATTTCATCAAACGGCTATGTGAAAACGCGAATTTTATCAAAAGGCTGCGAAAACATGCGAATTTCGTCAAAAAGTTGCGGAAAAAACGAGAATTTCGTCAATTAGTCGTGGAAGAAATGCTAATTTTATCAAAGAGTCGTGGAAAAAATACAGTGGTCTCTTTAGAAAATAGCACACATACATACACCTATGTTTATTATTATAAGTATAGTTTTTCATCTGAAATAATATACTGGAAAACGGGTTAACCCAAACCCAGCTTGCAGGAATCTACACTCAACCTGAAATTGACCCGAATCGAAAACAGCTAACCCGACCTGCAACAAAAATAATTAGAGCCAGGAAGGAATCCCCACCCCCAGCCCCTCTGCTGTAACATTTCAGAAAATTTGCTCTGAATTTCAGAAAGTTTTTAGTTTAAAATAGAAACGACTGATTACGCTGCAAGCATGTTGTTTGCAGCGCCATCTATCGTTGCTATTGTAAAGTAAAATCAAAAATCGCAGTAAAAAAATCTCCTGATGTCTTACATAATCCTCCTGCAAGATTTTTAGGGTTTCGTTCATCTGACGAAACCCTATTCGTCTCGCTCCTCTGTCTGTCTATCCGTCACAGAGCCCGTTCTCAGAAACTACACATGTTGGAGATTTGAAATTTTGCATACTTATAGATGACCACCACACATCATACGACAAATCATAAAATTTTGAAAAAGTCGTATATTTAACCCTTTGGTCTCCCACATGTGTATTTTAAACAATTCTTTCTAAGTGAGTCCCTAATTAGGTTGCAGGCATGAAATTTTGCGTACTTATAGATGGACACCTCAGATCAAACGACAAATCACAAAATTTTGAAAAAGTCATTCATTTAACCCTTTGGGCTCCCACACCTGTATTTTAAACAATTCTTTCTAAGTGAACCCTAATTAGGTTGGAGGAGTGAAATATTGCATACTTATAGCTGAGTACCTCGCATCAAACGACAAATCATTAAATTTTCAAAAAGTCGTACATTTAACCCTTTGATCTCCAACATGTGTATTTTAAACAATTCTTTCTAAGTGAGCCCCTAATTAGGTTGGAGGCGTGAAATTCTGCATACTTATAGCTGAGCATCACACATCAAACAGCAAATCATAAAATTTTGAAAAAGTCGTACAATTAAGTTTTGGGGTTCCTACATGTGTATTTTAAACAATTCTTTCTAAGTGACACTCTATTTAGGTTGGAGGCGTGAAATTTTGCATACTTATAGCTGAGCACCTCGCATCAAACGACAAATCATAAAATTTTCAAAAAGTCGTACATTTAACCCTTTGATCTCCAACATGTGTATTTTAAACAATTCTTTCTAAGTGAGCCCCTAATTAGGTTGGAGGCGTGAAATTCTGCATACTTATAGCTGAGCATCACACATCAAAGATGTTTTCACTCTTTTTTGAGTGGTTATTCTTCTTTCGTGTGGAAATTCGGTTCAAAACGACCACTTTGACACTATTTTCTGAAAAATCTTTTGCGTTTGCAAAAAAAAAAAAAGAAAAAGAACCGGGGAGAAAAAAAAAAAACAGTTCGATGACATACTATCTGAACAATGACACCTGCTAGTTTCATGCATTTCCGAACAAAAATGAATTAAAACTTATGTCATAAAGTTACCATTTTGGATTTGTGAACAGCCTTAACAGTGAAATGGTTAAAGTGAAAGCATATTTAAGTAAAATAGGTTTAATTTACATAATTTATAAACAAACCTCCATTTAAACACTTGAAATTTCACTCATTTATACATTATAATTGGCTATATTTTAATTTATTTTAAAGTTGTACTTCTAATAAATTCGATAATCGACCCAAAATGAATCTCATATTAAATGAATGTTTCTTATATTAATCAGAACTGTTACATACATTTCAATCCTTTCAGCAGCGGAATAAAAAATAAGTGACTTCTTGCAGACCGTAATGCTTTACAATTTTTCCCAAACAGCTGTTTTTTTATACCCTCGAACCGAGAGGAAGAATAGGGTCCATTATATTTTTGGCTTCTAAAAAGCAACTCCGACTAGCTCACTGACTCGTTTTTAATCGCAAAACTATACAATTGGCTGGCATGAGTTTTCAAGTGATTAGGAATCGGATAGCTTTCAGTAAATGGGATTAAATTTTAAGTTATAAGTGATGACTGTTTCATGAAGATGCAGCTCGATTCTCTCGAAGAACCCCCTTTTTTTTAATAGAAAAAGCTATTCGATTTCGTAGTTTCTGCATAAGAACACCTACCAATTTTATATGCTTATGAATAGAGATGGGAATGCTCGGAAAAAAACCGGAAAAGTTGGGAAAAAAAACGGGTTTTTTCAGTTTTTTTCCGAAGGGCTATTTTTCAATTTTTCCAAATTGGAAAAATTGAAATTTCATTTATAAAATAATGTAGTCAAAATTTTATAATTGCTACATTCTGATACTTTTATTTATATTTTTTTCATGTTTAGGGTCCCTCATGAAAACTTTAACATGGAAAATCTTAGCAGGGATCTCTTTAGAAAGAACTAGAGTCTCCTAAGGGTGTTCTTAACTGCTCTGCTCAACAAGTGCAAAACATTTTGACACATTTACAAATTCATTTTTTAATGGAAAAATATAAAATTGGAAAACCTGACCATGAAAGCGATTTGGAATCGATCTGTGTTTTCCCTGTTGTGATCCATAAACCACCTATTGAGTTATAGGCGATTTTGATCACGTGACAAACGCGTTTTTCACCCATTCTTGACTGGCTATTCTTCTTTTGCGTTGAAATTCGGTTCAAAACGACCGCTTTGACACTATTTTCTGAAAGATCTATTGCGTTTGCAAAAAAATGGAAAAAACAGCTTGATTACATAGCTTTTGAACAACACCTGCTAGTTTCATGTATTTCTGAACAAAAATAAATTAAAACTTATGTCAGAAAGTTGCCCTTTTCGATTTGAGAACAGCCTTAATGGATCCTTCAGTTTTTTCTCCTTAAAACATATGACCTCTAACGAAATTATTTCTCTTAAAAATAGACATTTCAGAATTTTTTTAGTCTCCAAATTAAATTCTTCACAAACGTAATGATTTTAGAATTTAAAAAAAAAACCTGTTGTATAATAACTGCAATAACCAATGAATCTATTATCTAGCTGTTTATGTACAAAGGACCATCTCAATAATGTCTAAATAAGAACTTAAATATGACAAATTTACAAAAGTCCAATTACATTTTTTACATTTCATTCACATTTTTTACAAGTTCACAAGTTTTATAAAAGTTCACAATTTCGCAAAAACATGATCGTGTGAAAAAAAATCCAAGCAAATCCCTGGTAAGATAATTAAATGCAACTTCTCTCGTTAAAAATGAAAATTCATGTGCAAAACTATTTCAGTATTATACCAATAAATGAAAATGGTAACATGGAAAATTTAATGTAAAATTTTAAACATGCATTTATTTTTATTCGCATAGCTGTAATTTTTCCCTATTGTTAAAAAAATTTCTTTTGATAATAACATGTAGTTAAAATTATGTATTATTATTATTATTAATTTTTTTTTTTTTTTTTGAATTATAGATTCTTAGATTTGTCTAAATGTATTTTCAAAAAATATAAATCCATACAAACTTTGCAAAGAAAATGTAAGCAAATCTCTGTGAAAAATCAAGTTGAAAACAATTTTTAAGCATATGGAAAAATCCACCTGTTTTAAAAGTTTCATTAAAAAAAAAAAAATACTGCTTTCAATATTAAGGATCTAAATCTTACTAAAACATAGTTTGGGTTTAGTCTGGAAAGCTGCACCAAAACCACATATACAGGAAACGAAAATTATAACTGTAAGGGGTGGGGGGGGGGGGGGGAGTAATATTTTAAAATAATACCAATTTTTAAACAACAGAAGATTTGGAAATGATAATAGTATTTATAATAATACCAGAACTAGTGTAATTTGTTTCTTTTAAACTGGCATTCTTTATGTATTTGAAAACCAGTACTATGTAGATGAGATGTACAATATAGTTTAAAACTGCTTTAAAACTACAGTAATATTGGTTGAAACTAAAGTAGTTTTTTTTTTTTTTTTTTTTTTTTTTTTTTTTTTTTTTTTAATTAGCTTTACTGATATAGTTAAAGTGCTACTGAAAAATCATTTTAACGGACACATGATATAGTACAAACACTGGTGTTAAATTAAGCAAGAAAAGCTACTGTCCGAATTCTGAAACTGAAAGGATAAACTTTTAAAAGCTGGCTTTTTTTTCTCTCTCTCTCTCTCTTTTTTTTAATAACATATTCACATGTAAAGGGAAAATAATTTTTTTTAATGTGCATAAATATTGAAAAAGTTTATTATTGTATACTTTTTAAGAAAATATAACTTATTTTTGAGAAACATTTATAGAAAATCAATTTTTCCAAGTTTTCCAATTTTTCCAGAAAAAAACTGGAAAAAAAACCGGGTTTTTTCCGCCACTTCAACTTTTCCGGAAAATTTACATCTCTACTTATGAATGAAAATAAATTCTGGAACATCTTAGGAAATTGCGAGTTTGAATTTAAGAACAGCCTCAAAACCATGATCTGAAAAGACGTGAGCAAAGAGTGAAAGGACCATATTCTCCCATGCAGTAAAATGGCTGGAGGTGACGCCATAAAAGTAACCTTAAAATATGCTACAGTCGGCCCAAACACAAGCACGTTCTTTCACGAAAAAAGGAAGAAAACTTTTAGTAATGCAGTTTTTATTTCATAATACAGTGGAATGCTGCTTTAGAATGGCTAAAAATAAGCAGATCACTTTATTTTAGAGAAAAAAATGCACGGGTGATGTCAAACAATTCGGTCCCTGTTCCAAGTGCTTGTTTTGTTTGGGCCGAGTGAGAGCATTTAAATTTGAGCGATAACGCGCATCATATTGCAAACCTTTTTTACGGCATACTGCATCTCCATCTATCTCTTTCCTCCATGATATTCTCCCTTTGGGTTCGAGGCTACAAAAATTCGTCTGCTTGGGAATAATATTCATAACCGCGCTATTGAAAAACATTGTGCTTAGAAAATTTATGCTTATATTTTATTTTATACGGAGTTTTAGACCTTTTCAGGGGCATGTATTAATATTTATATAAGTATTGATTTGATCGAAAATAATTTGTACAAAATAAATCTGCAGTATTTTAGGCATGACGTAATAAAGTAAACAAACGCGATAGCTGCCATTTTTACACCACGTGATTCCCATTGTAACGTCACGTGAATACTGTCCTTCCAGCATAAGGCTCCTATAATACGGGCTGCGAGATTCAAAGAGATAGTCACGTTTTAGAATTATCTGCTTGAACTGCGTTCTCATTCGCTGTTATCGGTCACGTGCCATAGATGCTGTTGTCGTCTTGGCGCGTTAGATTTGGCGCACTTCTACGGATCTGAGAGAATCTCGCGACCCGGGAAATTTTCGCAAATTGAACAAATGTAGTTTCTGTTTCGTTTTAATGATGGCTCTTGATGTAGATGATGTTGAAAAATGTAAATGTGAATGTTAAATCGCAACTGGTGTCTAATTTTCCTCTCTTAAATGTAAGTAATTAAAAAAACTGTGACTAATGATAAATATTAGTGTGGCTACTATATGTATTGTTATTATTAACCTTCAGTAAACAACTGTAAATTATTCAAAAAGCTGTAATTTTTCTTTATATTGTGCATTTTCTTTAAATGTAGATTTTTTTAAACAGAAAATTTTATAAAATGAATTGAAGTTTTAATACATTATTTTATTTTAATAAATTTAATATTAAATCATACTTCTGCTTTTTCATAGAAATTAATCTAATTTAATAACCTTTTTTATGTAAAATATTCTGATCATTTGGTATTTCTTATTCTATTACTTATACATATTTTTAATTCATAAATCATTGTTAAGAAAAAAAAATGCATGATGCTTCTTTTTCATGTCATGTTGTGATATGTATGCTCCGTAACTAAAAACATTAATATATAATTTAAAATAAATAATATTTTACTGGTAAATATTAATATGATATTCATTTTTATACAACAATACTTATAGGGCAGCAGTGCCAATAATGGACACCCTTAAGGAATTTTCTTTGAAATTATTTTTTAAGTAATAGTTATAATTATTATATTCCAGTTTTTTCAATATTATATTAGTCTATCAACAATATTTAACCATCCTCATAATCTCATTTCCCAATATTAATCAAAATTTTATTGTAAATAATAGAAGTATAACACACAAAATTCCAGTATTGGACTCTCTCTGTTCCAGTAATGAACACTCCCCCCCCCCCCCCCACAAAAAAAAAATAGATATAATTGTTTGTATGAGAGTATTTAGAACCAGAATTTAATGAAAACATACTAATGAAACAAAAACAAAATAATTATTTTCAAATAAATTTAACAATTAGAATATCAGTAATTGATAAAATATTTGTGAAAATTATTCACTGATTAAGTTTATTATTGTGATTACCACAAGATCAATATTTTAATTATTTCAGACAGATAGTTTAAATTGCTAAACATCAGGGAATTACAGTTATAAAATTATTGAGACAATTGGGGATTTAGTGAGGAAATTAAAAATCTGAAATTTTTGGAATATTAATGCATAGATTCGTATATTTCCCACCATTTTTAACAGCTGAACTTCCAAAAACTATGCAAATATGAAAGAAATAATACTGCGGGTTGTATGTTAAATATAAATAAAATAGTTTCAAAATAAAACTGCAGAACTGATGTTTTAAGCCACTGATCTGCAGATTTATTAGTTTCATTACTTCTGTAAATTTAATTAATCTATTATAATTTTTTTCCTTTTGTCAGAGATGAATATAAGCAAACATTTAATACACAAAATAATAGATTTATTTTTAACAATTCTGTAACGTAATTGTTTTTATTTAAATGGGGAGGGATTGAATCCTATGAGCCCTCTTTTACCCTAAGCTCTTAAATAATGTTCTCATTTGCTTTATTGATTGCTAGATTATAAAATGTGCAAGACAGAGTTATAAAAATAAATATAATTTGATTAAAATATTGAAAAAGTTTGATTAACCAAACAAAATTATTTAAAAGCAGCTATTTATAAAAATTTTGGTGTTATTACATTCTGGTAAGTGCAATTTAAATATTAAATTTGATTACTCAAAGTCAAAAGATTTTATGCACTATGAACATCACTGAAATTACATTTTTAGCAATGTACACAAGGGGGTGATCATTACTGGAAATTGAGTAATTAAGCTTTCCAGTAATGGACATGTGTCTTAAAACATTAAAAATAAATGAAATTTTCTAAATCACCATTAGTATATAAAATTCAAAGTTTTCTATTACTACTAAAACAAAAATATGCAAAATTTTTAAGAAAATAAAGAATATATAAATTTATTAAATGAAGCCAGCTCTTAGCATGTTCATTAACATTTTCACTGAAAAACAATGGAACTTCGAAACATTATTTTCTGCTTCCTGATTAGTTTGATGTAGAGTGTCAACAATAACCCAGATTTCAAAACATGCATGGGGGAGTCATGATGAAAAAAAAAAAGCTTAATTTGTATCGGTTATTTTTTTATAAGTCAAAAACACTGGAAGGGTGTCCATTACTGGCACATCTACCCTACATTCTTTTGTATTTATATTATTTTGAAGTTAGTTATTTTAATTTTAGGACATTCTACCCGTTGATTATGACTATACAGTATGTAGTTATGTCGAAAATGACAAAGGGAATTATACAAGTAGATTTCGCATAAATATTTCAAGTAAAGATGAAGCGTTAAAGTGGATTGAAGAATTTAAACATTCTTCTAATATTAATTTTAACAAAGAAAAAACATTTAAAGGCAACACTTCAAGAAATGTTTACAAAGTAAGTGTACATGTATATTATATTTTTCGAAATAAATAAGTACTTTCCAAGTGTAGCATAAAGTAATTGATGATTTTTTATTAACATTTGACACTGTCTGAGTTCTTTCCACATATATAAGATCTGTTTATCATACTTTTATTGTTTATAACTGGAGCTGATTCTTTGATTCAAAATTTTGGGGAATCCATCCACTATTTTCTAGAACTAACTGTAAAACCCTTTTTTTTAGAGAAAATTTTTATATTTTTCCTTTCATAGAGTAAATACTTTAATAGTATAGGTATTACTTGTATAAATACCATTCATTTATTTCTTGAATATTGCCTTATTCCTTTTAATTATGCAACTAAAATTGCTGTTAAATTCAAGATTGGCATTTAACTGATTGTTAATTGTTCATTAAAAACTATTAATTGAGTAGCACAGCCAGATTGCATGTCTGGGAGGAGTTTTAAACCAGTGGTGGGATTCAAATAATTTAACAACCGGTTCGCTGTCTGAAAATGATTTGTGATGTGTATAAACATGAAAGGAAAGTAAAGCTTCACACATACATTATAAAACAGTTTCCAATATTGTAAAAACCTTTAATCTTTTGGTATAGTGAAAAAAAGAATTTCTGAAATAAGTTTCCATATAAAAGGATGTAATTTATTTAATAAATATTTGGCAATCATGAAACCCTGATCACAAAAACAATTATGATCTTCTACAAATTTGATATTTTTTCAAGTTTCTGGAGTAATATAAACGTCATCGTTTTTCGCCTTTTGAATGTGCTTTTTACTCCGGAAGCATTTAAGTAGTCATGCTTTATGCTTGTACAGCCGTGGAAAAACAGAAGAAAACACCCCTACTAACTCCTCAACAAATCATCGTAGAAGAAAGTTACTGGTACTGAACGATTGGAAATAAAGTCTACTTTTAAATGATGTATATAAAAATTTCTTAGTGGGTCATCTACATATTAAAACGAATCCAAACTTCATTTTTTCAATGGTAATACTCAATTTTAACAAGATATTTCAAATCTTCGGTTCAAACTATGCCTAGACACCAAATTTCAAGTCATTTGAATGATAAGGTTTTGAATTATAAACATTCAAAATTTAGTGCTTCTAATGTTAAATTACATTTTCGTATTTTTATTTATATCTCCCAAAATTATGCTCCAAATGTGCGAATTTTTTTTGTAGTAATAATACTAAAATACCCAAACATAAATACGCTGAATCTGCAATTTTTTGATATCAATTATGAAATTAATATTAAAAAAAATTATGAATTGCAACCTACAATTTTTTTGATGGATTTAGATTTATTAAATCCTGCTTTATGGAAAACCAAAATTTCACATTTTTCTTCCAAGTAGTTTTCAAATTACGCTTAAAAAACGGCAAAATGATGGTTTCAGGGGCCGTCTATGATGAAAGTGAGTAGACATTTTGAAATTTATTTGCTGTACTGTAATCTAACATGCTTCATAGATTCCTTGAGTGGCGCTTAAGGTGCCTTGATCAAGAAAGGGGCTCTCTCGGTTAACAACTGAGTACGGAACTTCAATTTGGATACAGCCCTTAAAATACGCTCGTTTTAAAATAATTAATTTCTCAGAAACTTATGGTAAAAATTGATAAAAATTCGTTTTTAGGCTAATTGAAGGATGTAGAGTTCATTTATGCTGTCAGAATTGTGTACTGCTATTGAAAAAAACAAAATTATGGTTCGTTTTAATATTTAGATGGCCTCCTAAGCAAGTTTTATATACACCATTTAAAAGTAGACTTTATTTTCAATCAGTCGGTACCAGTAACTTTCTTCTACGATAATTTGTTGAGGAGTTAGTAGGGGGTGTTTACTTTTTTTTTCACGACCGTACATCCTGTTTGCAGTACTTTTGAAAGATGAGCAATTTCATTTAAAATATTTCGTCATTAAGGCAATGTCAGTTATAAAATATGTAAATGTCCCTTCTTATCGCTGACCAAGAGCTAATTCCTAAATCGTTAAATTTAGAATATGTCTAATTAAAATAATATTTCAAATGTTGTTCTTCATCACATTAGAAACCATTTTTAAAAAGTTACAAAATTTAAATTTTTATGCAGTCCTTTGGGTCTTATAACATTTAGAAAAACATTGTCCATGCTATAGCAAGTGAGACAAATTTTAGCACAACCAAAACTTCTCGAGTTATGATTTTATGAATTTTTATCATATCTTGATACAAAATACGGGCCAGACAAATGCTGGAAATTCATAAAATACAAAGTTTCATGACTCGGCAAGTTTAGACCATATGATGTTTTTTCATTTGTCAGAGCATGGAAAATCTTTTTCTAAATATAAGTTATAGGACTTGTATAAAAATTTAGAATGTTACATTTACGAAAGTAACTACTTTGATTTAAATGACTTCTAAGATATAAAGAGCAAATATTTAAAAAATAAATGCAGTTGGAAGTGTATACCACTAAATCTAACAATTTATCTATTAGGGATAACAGGGAACATTCCATGCCACACTAAAGTACTTTTGGTACTTTTCGGTTAGTCGGGCACCAGTGTTATGTATACATACATATATATATTCGTATATACATATATATCCACATATATGTAATATAACACTGGCGCCCGGCTAACCGAAAAGTACCGTACTTTTTATTCGAGTATAAGTATTGTAGCATTGAATAAGCATGCCATGCACTAAATTGCCAATTTGGATCCCAAAATTTAATTTTTTTTTTTTTTTTTTTTTTTTTAAGTTGAATTTGCTTTTTACAGGACTGATGAAGAAAAAATGTATTCCTTTTGCAAATGAAACATCATTTTATTAAATGATGTTTCATTCATGAAATAAATCAGTACATATCATAGTTTGTTATGTTTAGAAAACGTTGTTGTGTAGCATTACAAACATTTAAAGAAAGCAAATTAATGTAAAATTGATTTTCACTTTTAAAGTATCATTTTAACCAGGGTTGGGGTTTTGGACGCCCAAAACTAGTTTTGGACAGGACATGTGGGTTTTACTGTCCAAAACTGTACTAAAGTGTCTAAAACTGTACTAAAGCGTCCAAAACTGTACTAAAGCGTCCAAAACTGTACTAAAGTGTCCAAAACCTTAAAAAAGCAACATTCCACATGTTACCACTTCACATTTATTAAACATATGAATAAATATAAATATAGTATCACAATATATTTTACTAACATTCAATTTAATTCTTTGATAAATGAAAAAAAGTTCAATTTTTTCTAATATCTGTGTAACATAAAAAGTTCTATTTCTGTTAAAATTGAGTTATAATAATAAGAAATTCTGTATAATACCACACATGTAGTATAAGGAGGGGAGATTTGCTTTTGTTTCAATTTTTGTGCAAGAAAATGTTGCAAAGAAATTTCTTTTAAATAATGTTTCATTGTAAATTATCTTTTCTAGATTATAGGATAATGAAAGAAAACACAAATATATAATTTAAAATGTAGAAGTTATTTTTTAAAATATGTATTTATTATGAATTTAATCTAATTCTAGTGAACATTCTATTTCTTAAGAGTTAAATAGTGTTGTTATAATAATAGTCATATAATACAGTGTTATAATAATAGTCAATATCTAAATATCTCATAATCAAACAAAATCAATTATTTTTATTTATACTATTTCTTAATATACACATATACATATTTGCCAGCAGTAGGCTGGTTTAATCAGTATGCTGAACCTGAACTCCATTTATCAATTATTTCCAGTAACAACTCTCGGGACTTTCAGTAACAGAATCAGAATGTATTCGTCATAAAAATCGTTAGTACTTCTACTAACTATTATTATTTAAATGAATAACATTAAAATTATGATACATAATTAAATTTAATATCTTTTTAATGTAATTACTTTGTTACGTAGGGCAATTAGGTTGTTACTACTAAATTGTTAGGTAACATAACGTAGGGTAATTAGGTTGTTAATACTAAATTGGTATTTTTGTATTGTAATCTTTTTGCCAATTTTTTTAACTTTTAGCATTGTTCTGATAAATACAATTTTACTACAAAATATAGTTTTGGACAGTTTTAGACAGAAGGGTTTTGGACAGTACGGTTTAAACCATGGATTTTACCGTGGTTTTTACCGTTGTGTCCAAAACCTTGCCAACCCTGATTTTAACAATCAGTTGGCCAAATTCAACAAAAATTAACAACTGATTCTACTGAAATCGACTGAATCCCACCACTGTTATAAACTATGATTGATTACCCATAAAAACTACACAAATTATTAAGTTTATTGTTTTATATGTATATAAAAACAGGTTTTTGCCTGTGAGCAGTTTGACCCCCCCCCCCCCCTCCTTTATTGCACCACTGATTATTACAATTTTTTTTCTAGATGCACAATTAATAATTTAATCATTATTGTTTCAGGTTATTATGCATTGTCACCATAACACTAGACCAAAATCATGGACAAAAACACCTCATAAAAAACATACAAAATGTCCGATGAGATTTATTTTGAATGTTAAACAGAGTGCCTTATATAGAAAATATCAGTAAGTAATATGAAATAAATGCTTCTTTATTACAGTAATTATATTTCAGGGGTCGATGCAGGGATATTTTTCTTGGGGCCTATTTTGTGAAATTTATTATATATTCACGAAAAGTAAAAGTTATTTTTGTGAAAAGTAAAATTTTGTAATGAAATATGAAATCCAATTACTTTAAATCTGAACCAAGCATTTGCTAATAATAACTTCTTTAATCCTTCTACTAAAGTTTTCATTTCTTGTGAACTTGTTTTATTTGTAAATTACACATTTTAAAACTTAACAATATAAAAATAATTAATGAAGAAAGTTTTTATGGAATAGAATTTTGTGAAGGGGCCTGTTTTATTAAAAGGGATTTTTGTGAAGGGGCCTGTTTTATTAAGAGGAATTTTGTGAAGAGACTTGTTTTATTAAATGGATTTTTGTAAAGCGGCCCTAAATGGGCCCTAAATTTCGCCTGGATCAACTCCTGTATTGGCTTAATAACGTTCGGAAAATAGTATAAATATAGTAGTTGAAAATACAGAAAGCCTAGTAAATAATATCAGTATAGGTAATATATTTATAACATTGTTATTAATAAAAGAGTAAAAATAAATATAACACTCATTAGAGCTGTGCAATGTAGAAATTTCTTAAACAGATTTATCATCCACCTAATAACATGATTTTGTAATAAATCAATTTAATGTAACCAGTGATAAATCGGCCTTTACGCATCCCCTCTTCCAGTGTTATATAGTTTAGTATACTTAATTTTTATTTTTCAAATAGCCGGGGGGGAGGGGGGGGAGCAGTTTTTCATAGGACATTGTATTATCAGCTGAAATAGACCATCCCACCCACCAAATTTCAGATTCTTCAGCCAATGAGAAGTGGGAGATACTTTTTGCGCCCCCCTTCGCTTCCCTGGGAGGCAATTGTCCAAAGAATTTTTCATAAAATAGTCACCCAAAATGTATCATTCCCCAAAATTTCAAATCAATCATGCAAGAGGAATTATGGGATACTTTTTGCCCAGCCTATGGGGCAGAGGGAAAATGTGAAGACAATTTTTCATAGAAAATTATATTGCCAGTTGAAATACATTATCTATTTATTTTCGCTTACCTTGAAATTGTTCCTCACATTGTTAGTGCCTAACATCGATTTAGTATTATTTATCGGAATTTCAGAATTTTGCGGAAGATAAATCGATTAATCGGATTGCTGATCTAAACAGTAAGTTGATGTAGATCGAAATTCTGAAATTTTGCAGAAAAATAAACAGATAAACCGAATTGCTGATGTAAGATTTAAATCGATGTATATCAGAATTCCAGAAAAGACTAAATAAATAAATCGGTTAACTGATGTAAGCTTTAAATCGATATATCTTTTTTAGCACATTCCAATAATGTTGAAAAGTGTTTATGACTTCAGTTTGTCTGTCTATACTCAAATTTTAGTAAAAATGATAGGATATCACATTATGTTATTAAGACATGCATTACAGCATGTTTCCTGTTGAAAATGGAGAATGTAGCATTTGTAGTTTGTTTACAGGGTGACAAAAGAATTTAAACACATTACCATCTATGGGCTGCAATGATTTCAAGTGCATTTTAATACTGTTATATTATTTCAATCTCAATGAAATTCATATATGTCATTTAAAAACACAACCAACATGCATCCTTTTACAAGGCCTCACAAAAGTTTTGCGATTTATTGCAATCTATGTACGGTAATTGCTTGAAATACATTTTAAAAACTTTAAGCAGTTAAAATCACAACAGAGGTACCTTGAAACATGTTGTGTATTAAGGATGGTGTATATAGCATTTATAATTCAGTTACAGGCATCACAAAAGCATTTTGATACATTACAATAATCGTCAGTAAAACACATGTAAATCATGTTGAACTATTTAAGGCTCAACAGATGTAACATATACAGAGTATACAAGACATTGCTACTGATAGTGGTAAGTGTACTATTTATTGTTCTTTTACAGGCCCCACATAAACTTCAGATACATAAATTATGCTTGTTCAATATAATTTTATCAGGTTATTCTTTAAATTTAATGGAAGAAAACAACAGTATCGTTACAAAATGACTTCCCTGCACTTTTTGCTAAAAAACAACATTTACAGGCATCAATAGGGATTAGCGAAGGTTGTTAGGAACCTGACCTTGGCATCAAATTTGGCGATACGATATTCTTAACAAACTGGCAAAAAATTTGGCGCCAAACACTTCGTTAGAAAATTCGATGAGTGAGTGAAGCTTGTATGATAAATAAGTGACAAAATACTGAAATATTTTGGATATTCCAGAATTAAGGTTGCAAAATTCATCTCGGAAAAAAAAACCCGGAAGATTTTGATCAACATTAGTTTTGGTTTTATTGCGCTATCGTCCTTTTTTGTACCTTACTAAACTATCTAGAATGCGCCAGCAATGTTTTCGGTAACAAATCTGCTTAAAAAGGGGTTATTAATTAATTGATTTAAGTCAGTAAATAAAGAAAAAGAAATGCTTAATTCATCTTTAAAAGTTAAACTTCACTATGTGCAAAATTACTTAAAAGATGAGATAGTATTTTTAAAATGTTAAATTTCTTTTAATACCTTAGTACTTTCAACTATAAAAACATAGTCTCCGTCAGAGGAATATAAGAAATACAACTGTTATTAACGTCTGATTTTCAAAATCCATTTAGATGGTTCCTTTCCTTTCCACTCCTTTCGTCATAATCTACGAGGATTTTGAAAATTAGACGTTAATAACAGTTGTATTTCTTATATTCCTCTGACGAAGACTATGTTTTATAGTTGAAAGTACTAACGTATTAAAGAAATTTAACATTTTTTAAATACTGTTTCATCTTTTAAGTAATTTTGCACATAGTGTAAGTTTAATTGATTTCAGCATTATTTTCTAACTGTATTTTTACTACATTGTCCTATTAACATTGCTTAACTAAATTTGCAGTCGTATATCCCATTATGAATAAAAAATTAATTGAATAGCAAGAGCTAAATTAAATCAAGACAATGAAAATTTCAGTAGCACACACCCTACAAAAATAAATGTTTGTATTTAAGCATAAAGGGAGATAATAAACAACAAAAAAAAAAAATATTGAAACTTATGATACAGATATATTAAATTAAAATTTTTGTAATGTACATACTTACATTCTACACTAATGTCAAGTTCAGATGATCTAATCCTATTTAAGAGTTTGTGAAATCGCAATCAATGTTACATCACAACTCTCGTAAAATTTTTGTCATCCTGATCGGAAACAAACCGCTTTTACATTTGATGCACATGTGTATAATTTTTTTCCGGCAAAAGGTAAAATTTTGAAGCAAACTTAAAAAGTAAAAATTCTTCAAACTATCAAAAGTAAGATGTGGCAGAAAACTGAAAGAAATCGTCGTACGTGACAAATTTAAACGTACACTCAGGGATGTAGTGGAGGGTATATGGGGGTATACGCTGTTTACCTTCTGGATTTTTTTTTAAGGAACACCGTATTCGTATACCCTCTGTTTCTCAAGAAAGCTGTAGTATATATACCCTAGGGTATAATCTCTGCTTAGAGCGCATACTCCCTATTTTATTTATGACTACACCACTGCATACACTGTATGATAGGTCTAAAAAATGCTACAAAACATACACCTTATGAGAAAAACATACAGTCTGGCAACTTCATTCGGATTTCCAGAGATACGGAAATTATTCTGTGAATAGAAGCTAGATTAAGATATGTAACACATGCTTGTAATGTTAGAAAGTGTGAAATAATCTATGCTTGGTGCATGATTTTTCTTTTCTGTTTAACTTTCCATTCAATGTGATATATAGTTATTTAAGGAGAATGTTGCTGCATTGTTCTTCTATTCTTTAGGATACCTGTGTCAGAGCGTAAACTAAGAAGGTTGTAATTCCATTTATTTTAAGTGGGATTTTTCTAAAATTTAAATTTTATTCCCTTTTACAAAATTAAAAGCTAAAAATTAATTTTTTATATATATATAATTCTCTATTTTAACAAGGAAATATTTATTTTTTAATATCCTTTTGCTAAATAGATAAAGATAAAAGATTAATATGGTTTATTTTAAACTAATTTTATATTTATATTTTCTTCTTTTTTCAGAAGCAGAGATGTTCATTTGAAAGATTTCCCAGCTCATGTTATTATCTACTTCAATCATAATCACTCATCTGATTCTGCTGCAGCATTGAAATTTCTTCAACCATCATCTGAGGTGAAAGAAACCTTTTTTGAAGTACTTTCTTTCTGGACTTACACCGGCAAAAGCATATCAGCTATATAATTCAGAATTGCAAGAAATTTACAAACATAAATATTACGTTGCAAATGCTGATGGAGCAATCTGCCCAGATATTAAATGGGTGTATCATTTATATTATCAGATATTCAAAAAAGAATATGGACATTCAAGTGGAAAGGACATGTTGAGTTCTTTAGAATCTTTTATTTTTAAATATAATTCAGAGCATAATGGAGAATTCATAAAATTCAAAGTAACTGATGATGGCAATTTTTGTATTGTAATTTTAACATCTTTTATGAGAAGGGTTCTTAATGAAATTCCACAAGCTGGTGAAATTCTTTTTTGTGATTCAACAGGAAATGTAGCCAGATTCGATGTAAAACATTTCTTCTTTTAACAAACAGTTGCTGTGGTGGCCTCCCTATTGGCATAATTATAACTACTTCAGAGAAAGAAAAAATTTTGATTATAGCATTTGAAATGTATAGTTCATTTTTAGATGATAATGCATTTGGGTCAAGAGGGCATTTGGGACCACAAGTCATTATGACTGATGACAGTAAATCAGAAAGAAATAGTTTTTTTAATGTGTTTCCAAATGCTACTCTACTTGTATGTATTTTTCACATACTACAAGCTGCTTGGCGATATTTATGTAGCTCCGAGTCAGGAGTACCTTTAGATAAGAGACAGGATATATTTTTTGATATAAAAAAGTTGATGTATGCAGAGAATGAAGATGAATTTAATGAAATCTGTAAAAAATGTCAGAGAAAACATATATTTCTGATTATCCAAAAATAGCCAGTTACCTTGATAATTTATACACAACAAAAGAAGAATGGGCATTCTGCTTTAGAAAGTCTTATTCTGCATGGACAGAATACCAATAATATATGTGAAGCAGGTATGCGTGTTTTAAAAGACCATGCTTTGCAGCGGAAGAAAGCATATTCTGTTGTACAGTTAGTTGATATTTTGGTCTCTGATTTGGAAAATTTTTATTATAGAAAAATAATTTCTGTTGCCAATGGACGACTACCTTCATATTTAACTAAAAAGTTATTCAATTCGAATGAAATGGAGAATTTGTCTTCCATGTAACTTGACATGTATACATTTAGAGTATATAATAGTTCTACAAAAGGAGACTATCTTGTTGATAGTCAAATTGGATTGTGTACATTTCCAGAAGGACAATCGGGGCAACTGTGCAAACACCAGTATTTTCTTTGCACTACATACCACAAAGATCATTTTTTATGTCCTGCACCAGTTACAACCGAAATGAAAAAAAAAAATGCTATACATTGCTTGTGACACAAAGGATGTTCCTTCTAACTGGTTTGCTCCACTTGTTGAAGAAATATCCAAAGAAAATCTCATTAAAAGTTTATTTCAGTTAAAAAATAAGGAAGAAAATAAGGATTCCTCTCTTCTGTCAGAAAATAATGAAGTACACACAGCTATGATTTCTCCTGAAATGGATGAAAAAGATTTATCAGCAAATAATAATGAAACTATAGAAGAAATAAATGATAATGAAAATTGTAACAGAGATAAAACAGAAATTCTTTCAAAATTAGATTCAATTTTTAACGATATTAAAAGTAAAACTGAAAATAATGAAATGATTTATAATGCGGCAAAAAAATTCATAAAAAACTATGAAAATATTAAAACTGAAGCTGCTCTGGAAACAGCATTGGCCACATTTGGCAAATATAGTGGCTTTGATGCTAAAAGAAGTACCAAAAGGCCCATTTCAGATAAGTCAATTGGCTTACAACCCACAGCAATAAGCAGGTGCAAAGTACCATGTGGAGGAAGGAAATGTATTCAATCCGGAAGACCTCCAAAACGTACATTCACACCAGAGCACGGGTATTGCATAGAAATGCAAAAATCAACCTCACTTCCAAAAAAAAAAAAAAATGCTCCACATAATATAGCATATTGTACTAATCAGAACATTACTTTAGGGAAAACGCATTAGAATACTTGCCAGTTTCTTTCCTATGCAGCCTCAGATTTTAATAGATTCTGGAACACTGAGACAAGCATTATGATAATAAATCGGGGGGGGGGTCAGAATAGAATATAGCGTATGGCTGTACATATATAACGTTATCAGTTTATGGGAAAGAGGGGATATGGCATTTGTTATTGATTTCATTTTTGATTGAAGCAAAATTTTCCTTTTATGATTTTTTTTTAATAGTTTACTGATGTTTTTGAATACAACATAATTATATTTTTGTGAAACATTAAATATACACACAGGCAAAGTTCTTTAATCTGCACAAGTTGGGATCAAAGGTTGTGCAGATTATAGAGTATTGTGTGGATTATAAGTCATTTTGTTTTACAGGGCAACATTTTAATACCAAATTCAATATCTCATACGATAAATATGAAATTTCATATGCTATCTCAAAAAATGCAGTTTTTCAAGTTTTTTTTTTGTAAAAGAAATTATGTATTTAAAAATAATAAATACAATACTAATTTGATATATTATGAGAATTAGGTTTTCTTTTTTTTTTTAGAGCATTTTGAGCAAGTATAATAAAAATGTTCATTTTTATGAGAATAGCATGTATACTCACAGAGAAATTTTCAGAAAATATGGCAAACAACATAGTACACAGTAACATGGAATCAGAATTAAACAATAATAAAAATTATATGAAAAACGAGCAGGTTTACTAAATAATGATTCACTGTGCATGCCCGAATGTAATCAAAATATAATTTGTATAAAGTGTTAGCTAAATGTATTGAGCAACTTTTGTGAAAGTTTCAAAAACATAGTTTGAAAATTCTGAAAATTATCGTTGATAGAATAAACTCAAAATCCGTTACTTCCAAAAGGAAGCAAAAATTTGAGGGGCTGTATCCAAATACAGTAGTGCGTGCAATATTGTGTAGGCTATATTGGTACTAATCAATGGACATATGGATACAGCCCCTAATTTTTTTGCTTCATTCTGGGAACAACGGATTTTGAGTTTATTCTATTAACGATAATTTTCAGAATTTTCAAGCTATGTTTTTGAGACTTTTACAAAAGTAGCTCTATACATTTAACTAACACATTATGCACATTATATTTTGATTGCATTTGCGCATGCGCAGTGAAACATTATTTAGTAAACCTGCTCATTTTTCATACAATCTTTACTATATTTTAATTCTGATTACAGGGTATTGTGTACAATGTTGTTTGTCACATTTTCTGAAAATAACTTTTTTTATATTAAGAACTCTGCAAATTATAAGCAAAAAACTTGGCAAAATTTCAGACTGTTTTTATGAAACTTGAATTTCTCTTCGAATGTATAAGCATGCTATCCTCATAAAAATGAACACAAATTATTACAATAAGCCACTTAATCAACAGTTTGAACGCTTTAGCTACACTAGTTTCAACAGGGTTATCCAAAAGATATTCATTCTTTTTCAATTTGTTGGCAGTCTCCTATGGGGTTTCGGAAAAAAATCTTCAAGGAAATATGTGACCTGTACTATTCTGTTTACACACCTGGAGTTTCAGGATAATTCCTCATGTATTTTTCTAGATATTTAAGAAAACGTCTAAAATTGCAAGTGGACAGTCATCTTTGGTCATATAGAGTATATTGATGCAAAAGTATGAAAAAAAGGAACAAGATGTATGTAAACACTTTTATTATTGATAACAATATCATTGGAGGGGGGGGGGGTTAATGATAACATGTGATATCGTAAAGATGGAGGGGGTCCCAAATTACTGAAAAGTTGATAATGTTATATATGTACAGCCCTCGTCTTACAAGGGACAATTATAGTTATAATGGAAACTTAGTTTTAATTTAACATATATCTTTAAACTATTATTAAATGCTTTGTGGAATTTTTATAGATTTACTATTTATCCATGAAAATTTATCAATATTTGGATGGAGAACACAAGTCTGCAAACTTACTGATTCAATTGTAATTCAATTTTGATTTAATATTTCCTATCTTTGAACCATTATTGAACATTCCAAATCATTTATCTAATTTCTCTTATTTTATCAATTACTCTGCATATTTTATTCTACCTTTCTATCAAATCTGTATAATAAAGCATAATACAGTCAATTTTTTGTTTAAATGATCTTTTTCTTGACTTGCATTAACAATAAAATGAATGCAATGGAAATACTGTTAAGTTTATACAGTAAGGTAAATTATTATATTAAATATTAGCAAAATAATTAAAATAACCTCAATAAAATTTAAACATTTTATGAAAATCATGAAATTATTTTTCATGACTTGCATTAACAATAAAATGAATATGATGGAGATACTGGCATGTTTATAAAATTATATTAAATATTATTATAATAATTAAGTTAACAGCCTTAATAAAATTTAATTTAAACAAAAATTGACAATATTTGATTATTTTATACTAAAAAATAATTGATAAAATATATAAATGATTTAAAATTTGGGTACTTTTCGGTTAGCCCGGCGCCAGTGTTATATATACATACATATATATGTATATATACATATATTTATACATGTATATATACACATATATATCTACATATATGTATATGTATGTATACATGTACATAGACATATACACATGTATGCATAACGCTGGTGCCCGGCTAACCGACAAGTACCAAAATTTGTAATGATGGTTTAAAGATAGTTAAATATTAAATCAGAATCAAAGGTTAATTATAATAGAATTAGTGAATTTGAAAACTTGTCATCTCCACTGCATTACTAATTCAATTATAGTTTCAGCACAAATAATAAAAGTAATATTAATATATATTTTGGGGTTAAAGAAGATTTAACTTAGGTGGTCATTTTGATCTGTGACATATTTCTTTCATTTTGAGAGAACGCTTTGAAATAATTGAATTTTTATTCTTCACATTCTTTAGTACAATTAACACTTTGTGGAATTTAACAATTAAAATTCTGATTTCTTTAAAATAAAAGATATATACTTTGGGTTAGAATGACATGGCCTTGTAGTGTTAACAGGGGTCTATCCAGACTTTTCTCCCACGGTCTGTTTTTGTGAAATTGTGAACAGCTTTTCACATTTGTGAAAAATCTAGTCATAATTTTGTGAATTTGAAATGATCGTTATATTCAGGTTCTTCTTTATACATTTTTAAGAAGGTTTATGTATGTAGAGTACAGGTATTTTCTTTTAAAATGTAAAAGTGACAGATCAGATTTTACTTTTAAATGATTAAATTTGTGAAAGATTCAGTTTGGAGGTGGAATAGTTTGTGAAAGGCCCATTTTTAAGACAAAAAATTTTGTGAAGGGTTCTGCTTTGAAATGAAAAATTTTGTGAAGGGTCCTTTAAAGGAAACAATTTCTTCCTAAGCAGATTCCTCGTTAATATGCTTATTTTGTATTTAAAGAAAAAAATTGAATCAAATAAAAGTTGCATCTTCTATCTTGCCATATTTCTTAACAGAAACATTTATAATGCCTTTAATAACACAGAAGCATTGGAAAGACATGTCTTATATTTTACTTACCTATTTCATTTCAGAAATACTATTTCAATATTTGTATATTCATTATATATTACGTATTTTATTGTTTATTTGCATTATTATGTATTTGTATATACAATTTAGATATACACAGAAGCATTGGAAAGACATGTCATATTTTACTTATCTATTTCATTGCAGAAATACTATTTCAATATTTGTATATTCATTATATATTATGTATTTTATTATGTATTTGTATATACAATTCAGATATTTACAATTTTTTTAGAAAAAATAAGCAATGATATAAAATACAAACAAAAAATGCATGTAAACAGAATACAAGTGATCAAGAATTTCTTTGTCTTATTTATTTTTTTAGAATAAATAAGCACTGATATTAAAATACAAACAAACAAAAGAAATGTGGTGTAAATAGAATAAAAGTAATTAAGAATTTCTTTGTCTTATTTTCCTTCACAAATTTCTGAACACTCAAAATGCAATGGTGCATTTACAGCATATTTTTAAAATATCCGTTATTTCTCCACTTATGGATTTAAATAACTTGAAAGTATGTTTATAATTAATTACTTAAGCAGCAGAAAAATGTCATGAATAGATTGAAATAAATGGGGAAAAAATCTAGAAGTTCTGCTAACATATACTAATTTTAATTAAAATTTCTGATAATTCTTTTTTTTTTTTATCCCTTTTGAAAATGAAATTGTGATTACAGATTCATTATTTTCTAATATTAAAATCAGGATGGCTACAGAAATTGGAAATCCAATGTCATGTGATGGTCAACCATTTCAGTGTGCTGAATAAACTACAGTGAAAGAAAAATATTTGATTATGACTCGAAAGAAAAAAATAAATCATCACTGTGAATTGTGAAACCTATTTACCCCTGACCTAAGAACCCCCTCAAACTAATGAGGAATGTCAATATTTCCACTAAATGGATATACAAAATCTAAGGCCAATTGGAAAACCTTATTAAAATTAGCTGGTTGCCCCCTCCCCTTTACACTTATGAACCCCCATAAAATTCGTCAGGGAAGTATCTATTCCCAATAAAAAGTTATACAATATATAAAGGCAATCTGACAGTTCTATCAAGCAATATCCCGTAGCTCTCAAATATTGATAACCAGCCAGCTAAAAACTTATATACAGGTTCAAGACAGTATAAAAAACATGTATTAAACAATGTGTCTCAACTTTATATCAATTCAATGTCATAAATATTGAGTTAATATTACTAAACTCGTGCTTTTTCATGAAGGAAGTATAAATTTCTGAGAAAATTCAAAATATTGCTGATACCACTGGTAATCTTAATCTTCTTACCAAATATATTTCTGTATTAATCAAGCTTTTTTGGTTATTATGTCTGGGCAAACCTGAAATAAAACTTCCTTATTTTATGATTTTGATGTGAATGAGTAGGGTACCTTTATGAGGAAAGTTTCATTGAATAATTTAGGAAAAATGTATCTCATCTTTATGATACATATTTATTTATACAGTCGAACTCGGTTAAGATGCGTTTCAAGGAAGTGGACAAAACTCGTATATTAAATGTGATTTGTATAATGATGGAGGAACCGTTCTTATTTACACGTTTAATCATCTAGATGAAATTTAGCTTTCATTTATAGGTTTACGGTCTGAATTTGTGTCTTTTATGAATACAATAGAAGATTTTATAATGCAATTCTCCATATAACGCACAACTTCTCAGATGTAAACAATGCATTTTGTAGTTAAGAAGCACCTTCATTTCCACTGTAAAAAATTGCTACTTTTTAGAAAACTAAACTTGATACATTAACTCAACTTTCTATCCTTAATTCAGAACTTTTTAATGAAAAAATTGCTATTATTACAATAAACATTTCTAAAAGTGAGTAATATAATGAATGATTTGATGCAGGTTATATTTGGATTGGACCATGTGTCTAAAGTAAATTTAACATTATGTGGAATAATCTATATTATGCAAAATTTATTTACTCCTGGTAACAAGGAATGCAGTATAAAGATACTCTAATGTATTTTGATATGTTTTGGATATATTTGGTCATGTTTACAAGGTAAATTTAATGATGTGTGAAATGTGATCCATATAACACAAAATTCTATATAATGCACAACCTTGCGTTTTTAGGTTTGCGTTATAAAGATCTTCTACTGTATTTAGATTAAAATTTAATTATATGACATTTTAACTCATTTTTTTTATAGGAACGACTGGAATAATAACTGAAATTGAATATAGATTCCAACATGGCTTTATTGTTGATTAATACGTTGCAACATAAAATAAAGCAAAAAATAATAATTGTTTTACTAAATTGACTTTTTTAATAGAACGAAAAAAATTATTAAATATTTGAAGCACAACCCAGTTTTTAAAATCAGATTTTGTACTTGGAATAATGAGTACCAAATAATCTGTCCTTTTTAGTATAAGGAAAACTATCCTTGTTAATCTTTCTGTAAAAAATATTGTTAGCATAGCAAAAAGTACAGAAAACATAAAATAATTATCCAACCACAGTAGTATTTGTTTAATCCTTACGAGTTTCATTTTTTGTTGCCCATAATATTCATTATGAAACATAATAGAGATATAACATATGTTTAAAACCTCACTAATAATAGGTATGATCATCTCTAATCATAATAATTTTTATCACGTACCTGAATTCCTGTATATCTCTCTACAAGTGTAAAAACATACACGAAGCAAGAGACAAAGAATAATAGAAGGCGGGATCAAAGAAGATTGCAGTTTTGGTAATTTAATGAGTTTTTGTTTCATTCAAAGAACTATCACTATTTCCAATTAGTAATTTTTGTTTGAATTAATCTGGTATTAAATAAAGTAAATATAACTATTCGGAAAAAGTGTTTATTACCTGAATAAAAAAAATTCACTAAATTCGCTACACTTGAAAAGAGAGATGGTATTCACATCTTGATGATTTTTTTTCCTCAAAAGACCGAAAATCCATCGTGTATTAAGCAGAATCGCGTACTAACCGTTCGCGTAATAAAAGTGATATTTTTGCATTAGTCTTATGGGCGATACTCAAGCGATCTGAAAAAATCAGCATCTTAATTGGGTTTGACTGTACATTATTATATACTTGACCTTCACTTTTAATCATTTTTAAAATTATCTAAATTTTTATTATTTTAGTTTATTACTTTATTTAATTATTTTAATATTTTACTATATTGCAAATATTCATTATAATCTTGATTGCATTATTACATTCAAAGAGATGCACCAAATAGTGATTTTGGCCGAATACCGAATATTCGGCCTACAGGCGAACCAAATACCGAATATTGGACTAGTTGAATAGTAACAGCTAGCTGAATACCGAATATTCGGCCAGCCAAATAGTAACTATTCGGCTTGTCGAATAATTTTATATTTCAAAGTTTAAAGGCATTAAAATGTTAAATTTTAAAACAGTTTTACATAATATTTAAAATAGAGATGCAACAAATATTCGGCCTGTCTGCCGAATATTCGGCTTTGGCCGAATATCAAGTCCATTATTCGGCTTTGGCCGAATAATAGTGTAATAAATGTTTTTATATTTACACAGTATAACTTTTTAATTCGACAATTTATATTAATCATGTATAATGAAAATTTTATTTGAAATTAACTAACACTTTTTTTTCCCATTAACTTTCATACCCCGAATGGGTTTTATCTACCCATTTTTATATAAGAGACTAATTTAGGAATCATGTTAAAAAAATTTTATGCTGTATCAGCAAGTACAAAAAGTATCTGTAATAAGCTAACATAATCTGTTAAATTTAAAATTAATCTATTCAAAATTATTTTAATACAGCTGTACAAACAAATTCAATTTTTTTTATCATAATGGGAAGTTTAACATTTGTTACATAAAAAAATATTTCTTTCAATAATATTTTAAATTATACCTATAAAGAACATAAATATATGATTGATTAGATATAGATTTATTATACGTATAAGGTATTTAAGTCGTATATGTTGCAATACGTAAGAGGTTTTTTTAAGTAAAATATGCTTAAAAGTTAAATACAATTTATTTTTTTAAGTGTGTTACTATTTCTTATTAAATAATGAAAGAAGTGCAAGTACTAAATTCTTTTAATTAGTATTAGGGATTGACCGAAGCAGCAATTTTGCTGAATACCGAAGCTTCGGTATTCGGCAACCGAATACTTGAAACTTTTTATTATGTATTTTTGCATGTATTAGCTTTTTTAATAAGCTTTAATTGAAATTAAATTCTCAATAATTTAATTCGGTTACATTTTTATTCTAAAATCTAATTACACAAAAAAATTTAATGACTTCTTTCCACTCACAAATTCATTAACCCATGAATTATTTTTTATTATTTTATCACTAGTCAATACCCCAAAATAACCTATGAAAATATTAAACTATACAGGGTATTATTAAGGATAAGGATTGTCAGAAAAACAAAAATTCATTCAAATAATAAGAAATGATGTTGTCATTAAGCTGGTTTACTGATTGTCTAATTATAAACATATTGAATAGGAATGTTCTCAAAATACAAAAGGCATTATATCAATTTGTACATTTAACTATTTTCTGTCAAATTATTGATAAAATATTTATATTTTGATTAACATTTTAACATTGTGGTGGTGAAGATAAGAAATTTAAGTGATTTTGATATAATGGTTATAAAAGCTATAGGATAGGCATAGGAGTATACTTATTCGATGTGTGTATTTTCTTTAATATACACCTTAGACATACAAATATGAACTCTGATATGCTTATTTGATGTGTATATTAAAGAAAATACACATTAACCCGGGAAAACTCGCTAGTGAGAATGCCCAATTGCTTTTCCTTTACTTTACATTCATATAATATCAACTTTTTTTGGTTGGCTTAGTACTTTTATTCACAAAATAGGTAAAATAATTGTAAAACTTTTTAAAATTATAATTAAAATGAAAAATGATTTAAATAAGAGTCTTAAAATGTACGACTGTGAGAGAAAATCTCATACAGCGAGTTCTCCCGGGTTAAATAAATTTAAATAAAAAAAAACTAATGTAGAAGTAAATAAAATTAAATAAGGAAAAGATGTGCATCTTCTTTACTTTTTTTTCTCTGTTGTAGACAGTTGTTTTGATTTCGCACTTATGTAGACTATTTTAGGAAGGAAAAGGGTTTTTTTTTTTAAATAAAAAATGGCTTTGACTTGTTTTTTGAAGTGCAGCTGAACTCATGCACATAATATTGAAACTCATTGTTTACCCTCTTCTACTGCTAAGTAAAAGAGAATTCTTCTACTTCTAAGAAAATACTTATCTGCAATTATTCGGCCGAATACTTAAAAGTATTAAGTATTCGGCCGAAGCCAAATATTCGGTTTACATGCCGAACCACCGAATACCGAATCAACTATTCGGTATTCGGTCAATCCCTAATTAGTATGCATTTACGTTTTACATATTTTTTTCAAGAATAGCATTGTACTGTTTATATTCGCCTTAATAAACAGTTAAAATGTTTTCAATAAACATAGATTGTGATGCAGAAATAATAATAATTCAGCATTCTCAGGTGATAGTGTATTTCATTTTTTTTTTTTTTTGTAAATGCTACCTGCTTCTGAAAATAATCTCTCACTATATATGGTACTTCTTGGTTCAGAAAGGTACTTTTTGGCCAATTGTGAAAGGTTTGGAAAGTCTTCTGAATTTTTCGCCCACCACTCCAAATGACACTGTTGTCTTTCTAGTAGTAGCTGGGAAAGAAAATTACTAATTTCTTTTACTTCTTCACATTGAAAGGAACTTTCTGTAGAGCTTCACTCTGCGATTGGCTTGCAATTTCATTAACGTATGCCCACAAAGAATTTGGAACTTGAAAGATGGAATGGTTATGTTGGAAATATTTTGTTCATTCGGTTACTGGTTTCATACTAGCCTTTCTTAGTCTTACTAAAGCAGTTAATTTGGACTTTACTCTTACATCCTTTGCTTCATCTTTGTTGAAAATGAACACTTTAAATCTGGGGTCCAAAACTGTTGCAATGGAATAGAGTGTTCATTGTCTTGATTCGATGCAAAAGGCTTCTACGAATTTTGTAGAAGAGTGT
The DNA here is from genome assembly GCA_963932465.1 of Maratus speciosus. Lineage (NCBI taxonomy): Eukaryota > Metazoa > Arthropoda > Arachnida > Araneae > Salticidae > Maratus > Maratus speciosus. The sequence continues at coordinate 15,429,682 of OZ010793.1, read as the reverse complement.
CTTTCATGGTGCCTACACCAAAAAATTCTCCAGATTTACATAAATATGATTTTAATGCTGTAACTATTGGGATGACTTCAGAAATTAATGATCTCGATGAGGCAATTTGTTTTGTTATTTCTTCAAATGGTTGTAATAGATTGAGCAATTTTCTAAAATAATCCCCTGGTTTGCTGTCAGATTATTTCTCCAAATTTAGTTGCATATAGAGAAAATGCATTTTTTTGTTCCTCTCCAACATATAATAGGTGCTATTCCAGCGTGTTGCCACACTTTGAACTGATTTCTTCTTAGGAATTTTTAACTCATTAATTTGTATATCAGTTAATCTTGAACATGTTAATGGCGAATGATTAAAATGTGTAAACGATTTTTTTACCTACAAAAATTAAGTCATTTATTGATCTGTAGTATGTTAGAGCATCAGATATTGTTAAATGCAATGAATGTAATTTGCTTTTCTTTACAGATGTTTCCTTCCTCTGAATCTGAAAACATTCACTATACACTTCTTAATAGTGCTATCTGCTGACAGCAAAGAAAAAAAAATGATAAATTTTTTTTTGTTAATTGTGAGCTTTATAAAGTCTACAATGATCTCTTTCGAGCATTTTAGAGGATATTCCTTTCATTCTTTCTGTCAGTGGTTTTTCTTAAAATATTAAGATTTCTTATATTTTATTTTATTCCATCTGAAAGCTGAAACTTATGTTTCCTAGTACTTTTAAAATTTTGTCATTATTTTGAAATGTAACAACACACATAATATCTATTAAAATGTAACTAGACAATACCTGATGAGGAACTTTTGCTAAGAATTTCTTTTTTTGGCTGAATTATATTATTGAGGCAAGTTTTAGGCCAAACATAGCCGAATACTTTTTTAGAGTAAAATAATGCGTTAAAAAATTAAAAATTTGTATATAAATAATTTTTTAAAAGAAAACAATACATTTTAATTGTGAAATATACAAAAATTGTGCATATACTGCATACAATATTTTGTTTTTAGGCAAAAATAAGTTCATTATTCGGCGGCCGAATATTCGGTATTCGACCAAACCACTATTCGTTGCATCACTAATTTAAAACAAAAACTTTCATTTTGATAATCAACAGCTTTTTTCAGGTAAACTTTATGCGGAAAAAAAAATCTGTTCTTTGAGTTATGAAACTAAGAAGATAGTTATAAAACTTTTTTAATTAATAAAATTTTAAATTTCATGGCTTCTTCTGTGAATTAAAACAAATAAATAAAATTTTCTTAAATTCCAAAACAAACATTTTAAAATCAAAGAGAAATTGCAAGAAAAATTGCACAGGATTATATATTATTTGTTTGTCAGGAAGAGACTAAAGTAAAAGTAAATAAATAATATAATCTATTCAAATTTTATTTGGTGGCAACTCAGCAAGAATAACTGTTCTACTCCTTTTCATTAAGCAAGGAAGTTTTTAAATGTATCCTAGATCAGTGTCTGGAGTGAGCAATTATTTTCAGAGATAGTAAGCGTTCTTAAAATCTTATCAAGAAACAGATTATTTACTGGACAACGTTCAGGAACTTGCAATTATACATAATTAATTCCTATGAAAACCCTCGTGATTGGTTAATTTTCTTAACACTAGAACGCCCGGAAATTTTACTCAAGTTTCATAAAATTATCTGACACCAGAATTTTTATTTAAAATTATTTGACTGATTTATTTAACGTAAATCTGCGTGGTTTAAATGTAACTTCCATAATTATATATTGGGTAATAATTACATTTGTTTTTGTCACTATTTTTTAATCTGGGAGCTGTTGATACAGCTAAAACTGGACATAAGCCAAAGATACTTTTTCTTTATAAGAGTGTACTTGCATGATACAATGAAGTGTTGATTACATATTCAAATCTGTTTAAATGTTTACATAAAGATATGTAGGTTTATTTATATATGCCCATACCCTAAACATATATATATTTAAAACATATTCTTTTAGTCGTATTTCATGAATATATATATACATGGCACATGGATCTAACATTTTTCGGAATCGGAGCCCTGTATCTTTACTAGACCATTTGTCTGGATCCGTCCTTCACAATACATAAATCTGAGTATGTCTGATTGTATACAAACGTTAAATAGATTAGCTAAAAGCTAGCTATAATTCTCGCTAAAACTATTTTTTATATTTAGATAAATGTAGAAAATAGTTACTAAGGAACACGTAAATTAAAAGCAAGCAATGTAAAGGGGAATAATATATATAGCAACAGTTATAGAATAAATGAATTAAAATGCAATAATCAGGGAAAAAGTAGTTTATTTTGTTAAGTAACAGTCAACTTAAAACGCTTTGTCATTTTAAAACATCATTCATTTATATTTGGATTAAGAGACATAAACCTCGAGATTTCATAACAAATGAATGAAATCTCATAATTTAAACATCTTGTTCAAATATAAATTAATGAAAAATTAATTTCCACCCACCTTTTTTTTTTTTTTTTTTTTTTTTTTTTTTAATTTGCTGGAATAAATAAACACATGTTGTGCTTCAAAAATCGTTTTAAAACTAAATTTTTAAAAAGCTTTATCATCTCTTTTTCTTACAAAGCTTAAATAAATTAAATATTATAAATACAGTTTTGCGTCCAATAACGCGTACGTTGTAATAGTAACTAGTCAGTTGCTGATAGCAGAATGCGCCAAATCTATCGCCAAGACGACAACAGCATCTATGACATGTGACTTATAACAGCGAATGAGAACGCAGCTCAAGCCGATAATACCTCGATAATACTAAAACGTGACTATCTGTTTGAATCTCGCATACGGGCTGACTCACACCGCCATTAGGAGAAGAACGATTGGCCACGCCGCGTGGGGCAACAATCGCTCATTGGTCAAAGTTGGAAACAAAATGCTTGACGATTCAGCCTGTATTATAGGAGCCCTATTCCAGGATCCAGGTTTGCACTTTAACGTCGAATCATGTAGCATTCTGCGATGTTGGTTCGCTTTCCGGCTTCTATGCTGTCGTGTGTCTTCTGTTGCAAGAGAGGGAAGTACCACGAAGGGAATTCCCTGTCCATGTTTATCACCTCTCTCTTTTTGTTGATAACCATAGAGAAGAAACGGGAACCGCAGAGAGATTACTTATAACTCCTCTTCGCAGAATTTTAAATCTATGGTTTGCTGTTTGCTCTCTAACACACACAACCATAACAGAGTGAGATGTCGGTCGGAAAACGGCACTTTTGTGAATAAATCATTAGCTGCTGGTTTCAGCAGCCAATTTACAAGAAAAGCTATCAGCGTTCTAGTAATGCGAGTTTACCGAATGCATCAGATTTTTTCTAATAACATTTTCTATTAATATTTTATGGTGTGAGTATTAAAATTAAAAAATTGCTGTTGCATATTCAAGTATTAAACGAGTATACATATTATACGGGGTACAGATTTTGAATACACATGATACGGCCAAGGAGTAACCTCCTTGGCCGTGCAGTATTATACGAAAGTAGCAGCCGTGCAGTATTATATGAAACAGTATATACTGCACAGAATATATACGGAGCTTGTCACAGCTATTAAACGTATTATACGAAACAGTATATACTGCACAGAATATATACGGAGCTTGTCACAGCTATTAAACGTATAAAAGGTTTTCGTTCATTGCAAGAAAAAAAGATGCTTTTTTCCTGCTAATCTGCGGATCAGGGACATTGAGAAATACCCGCCCGCACACAATAAAAGATATTTCAAATCTGCTTCCCTGACGTCCAGTAAACAGTCTTTTTCGGAAGGTGGACCCACAGGAGCGTGGCTGTCATTCGTGGGTATTGCCCATGCGGAAGGAAATTACAAGCAAAGGTCCATATTCTCGTCCATGTTGCTTTAAAACACAAGGTCAAATTTACCAATATATTTCGTTTGATTCAAGACTCGTTTGGAGAAACCGACCAGTAGCGGGCGAAGCCTATTAGCTCATTTATAAATTGGAAAGTTTTTAGCACATTTAAAGAGTTCTTTAGTTCAATAATTTAAATTAATTAATTAATTTAAATTTGCTTGCCTTTAAAACGTCATTTTCGATCAAATTTCAATTCTCTGTTTTTTAAATTAATATAAAATTTCTACACTTTTTTTTTTTTTAACGAGCTTTTTAAACATTTATATTTCATACAAACTTTAAAAAAGTAAGTTGAAAGTTATTTTATGATTTTTTTCTCAAAAGTTTTTTATTTATTTATTTCTAAAATTTTGTCGGAAAATTTTCATAATTCAATAAATAATAGTTCAATGACCACAAAATTTTCAAGTTGTGTATTAAATACATATTCAAAGGAAATGGACTATTCTTCTGCTGATTTATTGAAAAGTTTATGAGTTACATAGTTTTAATCCTTCTATATAAAAAAAAGTAACGATTTGGAAATGGGTCAACAGTTTTGAAAATGGACCAATAAAAATCTGCGTAGATACCGTGAAGCGCATCTGATTGGTCAGTGCTTTCTGTCTTTTCTTAACGGGAATTGTGCTTGGCGAAAACCATGAAAGTAGAAAATTTGGATAGGATGGGCGGGGAAAGTCTTCTGCATTTCGATAGATTTCTGTTTTTTCCTTTTTTTTTTTTTTTTTTTTTTTCTTTTCTTTTAGGGGTAGATGGCAAAAGTGATTTTTACAGAAAGAAGATAATTTCCATTAACTAATGAGAGGGGGGGGGGGGGGGGTCATCTGCGTTTGGAATCTAAAAATTGGATGCATGCACGATTTGAGAAAACAAAATTTTAGAATTAAATTGACCGGTTTTCAGATATAAAAAATAAAGAAAATAAAGGATAAAAAGGAAAATAAGGGATCGTGAAGCGATCCAGAATGGAAACGCGAAACAATTACATCTGGGGTTGCCTAGAAAACAGGGATTGCCTCGCGATACCAAACGGAATCGCGAAGCGATTACGCGGGTGGCTGGTGAGCGTAAGGGTGTCAGAGCCCCCTAGTGTATAAATTTTTTAAGGAATTTTCAGCGTTGTTTGTCTTTTTATACCCATGCCTTTTAAGCTATTCACGTTATTGTCATAAAAAAGTACAACATTATTATATATATTATGTAATCCATACAATGTAGTATTTATATTCAATAAATTTAAACTTAAACAGTTTTAAGAAAATGATAATTTTCCGGCTAATTATATACTATTTTTTTTAAAGGACAAATGTTTAAAAAAAATAAATTATTTATTTATAGTTTTATATCAGCTTTTTATGACATTTTTAATAATAATTAGCAATTTTAAACTTAAAATTTACAAGTATTAAAAAAACTTGTTGGAAGTCATACTTTATATGCATATAGTTAGCTGACAACTATTTCACTTTTTTGTTACCACTACTTCCGAATAACACTTTCTTGTCTGTTAACGAGTAGACTCTTATTTTAAAACCAACGTCATTGACTAAAGGTGTGTTCTGAAAAGGGGTTAATTAAAAAAAAAAGAAAAAGTACCAGAGCTCTCTAATATTCTGCAGCACTAATAACCGTAGCGTGTCTCGCGACCCCCTCAATTCCAATATTTTTATTTCATGCATTATTTGCAAAATTTAAAGTTTATTTTTTCTACAGAAAAAAGAAATATCTTTAATTACATATCTTATGTATATATAGTTAGCTGACAACTATTTCACTTTTTTGTTACCACAACTTCCGAATAGAAAGCCTCGCTTGATTGATTGATTATCGGAGTTAAAGCTCGAAGGTTTTTAGCTTCACTTCACTTGGTGGCTTTGTACCATAGAATTATACAAGAACGAGAAGGAAGGTCACCTAACCGGATTAGCTCTGAAGCGCGCAGGGGCAGTCGGGATTTTACGCAGACGAACTGCTTGAAACCCCCCTAACGCTGTTGCAACCCCCTTAACGCTAAGCGATAACTTCACCTTACTATCCAATGGGCTTTGTTATTATCCCCCCCTTTTCCCGCAAGTGCTCCTGGGAAATAACGGCAAAGAAAAAATCCGGTGGCAAACAGCTAGCCGCGAAGATCCAATGCTTGTTTTCCTTCCGTCTTACAAGGAGAGGGCCAACCTTGTTAATCACTGATTTTGATTATTTTAATATATGTTGTAGGGTAGAGACCCCTTAGTCTCAGGTTCAACGGATTTTATACAACGCTCGTTAGTTCTTGATAAACCGGGGGGTCCAATATCAGCATACGATTTAAATACTTACTTTGTAACAAGGTGGATAGGTCGGGCGTAGCTCAGTTGGTACGGCGTTTACTGGCTGATCCGCTGGCTCGGGTTCGATTCCCGAAAGCACCACACAATTTGTTTTTCTTATATTTTGTTTTATAAATATACTTGTAATTATAACTTAATAATCTCATTGTCAATTAAAATTTATAATATTGTATTTCAATTATAATTTTAACCTATTTAATTTTTTTCACTTTTAACTAAATAGTTGTATAAAACATCATAAAACTGTTAATTTTTTAAAAATCACTTTTAAAATGTATTTCATATATTCTTTATCGATGCAATGATATTGAACAATTGTGTCAATTCGTGATTTTAAAGAAATATCATTTATGCATTGCTTTAACAAGGGAAATCAATACGATGATACTATTACTCTGTTTTTAAAGTAATAAGCATAATTATATTAAAAATTAGCATCGGAATTAAATTACAACGGATTTTTTGCATATAAAAGATTTTTAAATTTCTAATACGTATGCTTGCGTGAGCTTTCAAATATTTTGTTTTCCCCCTTATCTTCTTTCTGCTTTTATTTTTATTTTATTTGAATATGTTTTATTTTATTTGAATATGTTTTATTTTATCATAACTAGATGTCACCACAACAGGTTTGTAACGATTTTGGAATTTTTGTTATTCAATAATAGATCCAATTTCTTTTTAAATCTCTTTAAAGGATGAGAAATAATAGTTCAAAATAAAAAATGATAAATTAAAATTTATATTTGTTAACATTATAATTAATGTACGATATTAAAATTTTTAATTGAGATTATTAAATTATAATTACAAGTATATTTATAAAACAAAAAATGAGAAAAACAAAATGTATAGCACGTTCGGGTTTCGAACCCGGGCCTGCGGATCAGCCGGCAAACGCCGTACCAACTGAGCTACGCCCAAACTGTACTTTTTGTTACAAAGTAATTATTTAAGTTGTGTACTAATATTAGACCCCCCGGTTTCTCAAGAACTAACGAGCGTTGTATAAAATCCGTTGAACCTGAGACTAAGGGATCTCTACCCTACAACATATATTAAAATAATCAAAATCTGTGATTAACAAGGTTGGCCCTCTCCTTGTTAGTTCTTACTTCCATGCTTTGTACCCCTAATGTTCCAAAATTTCTAAAACAGTTCTCTAAGACAGTTCTTTCGCTTGACTTCACAACTTCACACTATCTTATCAGACGTTTGATGTTTATTCCCCGGGGAGACCTCCCCCTACAGGGTTCGCACAGTTCTACCACTAAATTTTAACAGTATTTTCAAAGTATTTCACTGCAGAAAAATACTGCAACATCTGTTAATAAAGGTGGTGTCTGCGAATTCTGTGTTTTAAAAATTAAATGTAAATTTTCTTATTATTAATAGTGGTGCCAAAGTCCTTGGAAATTCCAAGGAGTGTACGAACCTTGCCCTATTGCAGAATCTGTTGGTTCGCAGTAGAAAAAAAAAAAAAAAAAAAAAGCTTTTCTTAACTTTGACGTGATTTAAATGAAGAATCTTGCTATTAAATAGGGTCAGCATTACTGTTCGGAAGCAGTAGTAACACAAAAATTAATAGTTTGCAGTTTGCGTTATATATATAAAATAAATCTACTGAGTGAACAAATAGCAAAATATTTATGAGGGGAAATGTTTTGTACCTCTAACATAAGCATTTATAAAAATCAAAATGGTATCTTCATTCGCATATAGTGGAAAAAGTAAGTAACATGTGGAAACCTGGCAAAGCTTCGAAAAATATCAAAGTTTGACCACCATAAATGATATTTTTAACAGTAGCAGTGAACCTAAAAATATACAATATGAGAAAAGGGATACAAAAATAATAATCATTAAACTTTTATTTCCACAGGACCACTTTTATATGCTTATCGATATTGGGTTTCTAATCATACTGCTTCATATAAACCACGAACGAAGGAGGAAAATGGCTTGAGTCAAAGTGTAACTGAAATAATCCTTGGTCAACATTCACATATTTTCCCATACGCTTTCTACATTAATTTCAGTCTTTAACCCTCCATTTATTACACTGTATGTATGAAGTATGTTTGTGACTGACTCGGTGATACCTCAAAAATGCCGTTTTTTGAACTGCATCACTTTCCAAATAACTGCACTATAGATACTCAATTTAAAATTACGTGCATTTTAATTAAAACTCACACCATAAATTTTATAAAATACTATATTGAATAGTGTATTTATGCTTTCGCATGCCAAAGTTAAACCTTTATTTTTATAAACATAATCGGTTGCTGCGTTATCGATACGTTCAAGCGGCCGATTGTATTTAAAGCTAGCGTCCCATTCCTAGATGGTTCCCTATGGAAGATTAAAAATTGGGGAAGTCCACTTTTTCATTGGGGTGATAGCAGAAGTGGAGACGTCTACTAGTCACAGAATTATTGCACCAGCTTTAATTTTAATTTTAGAGAATTTCAATTAATAGAATTTTCAATAAAAAGTTTAAAAGTCATTATATAAGAACTTAAATTTTGTACTCTTTATTTATTTTTTATATTTTTAAATCATGGCATAATATTTTGGTATTATTGTTTATACCTGAATTATTATAAATAAAAAAGTACCAAGTACGAGGAAAAAAACATCGTATGTTCATTTTAGACTTAAACTGAAGGGATTAAAACAATTTCCAGTTTTCTCCTAATTAATTCTGAGTTCAACCCCCTGACCACGGGTCTAAAACTTTAAACTGGAATTGTGACCTTAATGTTCAACAAAAATATTAAGTGTAGGTACTTATTTTACTCAGAATTTTAAGCTCTACAACATTTGTATTGACACTGTTTTTGACAGAGTTATCTGTTTGGAGATACTGTTATGATATGTAAAAAAAGTGTTTTTTGACTATAAATCTATACATATTTCCTAACGCTCACCTAGTACGAGGAGGGAAAACATAGCATATTCATTCTAGACCTAAACTGAAAGTATTAAAACAATTTCCAGCTTTCCCCTAATTAATTCCGAATTCAACCCCCTAACCACTGGGCTATATTGTTATATTACAGACTTGTTGACAAAAAAGGTTGTGTAACTTTTTGAACGCACTTAAATAATTTTAAGTTTGCTGTTTACTTTGGTTTTATTTAATTGAGATGAGTAAATAATTTTCAGAATCCCTTTTTTTTTTTTTTTTTTTTTTTTTTAAATGTGGCTTAACCTTTGAATTATACTTGCAAAGGCAAAAATATTCCTAAAATGAAAATTTTCCCAGTCCCATGCGATTCCATCTTGGCTGGTTTGTTTTAATTGTGTAATAGATGCGTTACCTGCAATGATAAAAAACTGTTTAAAGCGGAATATTTCCCGTTTCCTTTGATTCCCTCTCAGAAAATTTTACTTATATCCAAGACCCCTTCGAAATGATAAGTCTAAATACGCCACTGCTTTCACATAGCACATTGAATCGCCAGTAATGGTATTCAACGTTATTTAATATAACCCTCGAACTGTAGTACGATGAGAGTACAAAACAAGCAATATTTATAAATAAAAAATACTTTTGCATTCTTCCCGCGTTCCGTTGATTTCTTTGAAAGCAACTGAAGACGAAAATTCTCAAGAGATCGAAATTTTAAATTTCTTTCGTATTTATTAATAGAACTGAAAATAGTCAATTCTAATTCAGAGGGGCATGAATATTATCAAGGAAACTGGTAGCGGGAATTTTTTATACTATTAAAAAAAGTTCATTTCCAATTCAAAGATGAGATATCTGATCTACCTAGATTATTAGATATCTGAAGGTGACTATTTTGGCGAATTTTTCATACTCAGGCTTAGGCGCGCCACACACCTGGGAGACATGTAACAAAAAAAAGCGTGAGACATGAGACAATTTCACCCTGTTAACAAAGAAAAAACCCGGTTTGAACAGCTGAATTTGTCTCCTGTCTCATGATTTTTGCCGCATGTTTCACTGGTGTGAGGCGCGCCTTACTGTCCTGTCTCACATGTGAAGATCTTTATCGTGAAATGACGTCTCCATGCGCACAATACACCAAAATAATAGGACGCAGCATTCAGTTTCCTAACACTTTAACTTATAGGCAAATATTTTCGAAGTAAAATAATCTCCTCAAGAACATCGTACTGAAAATGGCAACAAACCCACCCAGAATCAAAATTTCGATTTCAATATGGGCGGAGTCAACGTTTCATAATTCCTAAATCGAATGAGATGACCACTTCGCCAGTGAAAAAAAGTTTCCGCCCACGATCCTCATTGATTTTCCAAAAAGCACAAAAGTTTTTGTGAATTAATTGTGAAAAAAATAACAAGCATAGTTTAGAATTATTTGTTACATAGTTTAGAATAGAACATAATTTAGAAAGAAAATATACGCTAAGTTTGCTTATTAAAATTATCTTTTTCAAAAGAAAGAAAAAAAAAGAGAGAGAAAAGAAATAGTACTGTAAAGGCTGTTAGGAAAATGGTGATTGCGTAGTGCTCCAAATGTCCGGATAGTCGAGTGCTGAAAAATCAATATTTCATAAGGCACGGAGTAAAAGAGGTGGAGACGAAACTGATGTTAAAATTTTGCTATGCAGTTTTTCCCCCGTTAGGTGGCGACACCATAGAATGTAGGCTATCGGCCGATTGTTCTACAATGCTTTTCAATGGGAAAAGCACTGATTTTTAAAAAATTTTTACTAGAAAATTTGAATTTTAAGAAAGTCGTACAAGTAGAAATCTGATTAATTATAGTTTTCTTCATAAGATACATATTTTTTTAAAGGTACTTGGCTTTTTGATTGCTTCTTTAAGACATTTAAAATAGAGATCATTCTGACAAAAAAAGTGAAGGCAGGCCATTTATAAACGTCGAATATCACGGATTATTCTGCCACGAAGAAATGAATAGACTTACGAGTTTTAAAAATTAAAAGTATTATTCAATATTTTTGAGTAAATTTTAATCTCGCGTATATTTTATAACCTTTGAATAATTTAATAATTCATAACTATTGATATCTATGCAATTAATAAATGTAGAATTAAAACAAATTTTTATCTTAATTATTTGGGAAAGAAAACGTGTAAATTATAGGTCATTGTTCAGGAACTAATTTTTTCAAAAGTCGTAAGGTTTGATTTTAATATAATCTTACTTACAAGGAGGAAGGGGGGGGGGGGATTAGAGGACCGGTATTTCCAGACCCGCACCGAAAGAGAAATAATTAGGCTTGGCTCGGACCGGGCGGGTGGAAAAACTAAAAGTTCGGCCCGGCCTTGTCCGTTTGTACTTTCGCAGTTCACGCCCTGGCCTGGTCTGCCCCATGCAAAATCAGTGAAAACAGGCCTTGCAAAAAAAAAAAAAAAAAAAAAAAAAAAAAAATCAGATCAGACTTAATTTCTACAAAAAATTCCGATTTTTCTTGCATACAATTAAGATTATTTTCCAGAATACTTCATAAATATTTATGGAAAATGTAACAGTATATTTTAGATTACTATATGTTTTCAAGTCAGAGCATACAAAATATCAAATTTTAAAAACCTTTTAGACTCACTCTTATGCAAAAATGCATGAATACAAAATTTATTACGATTATATACATTAAATTCAGTAATACGAAAGTAATAGGACTCCATCTTAAATAGAACGCAATCATCATGGCAACCTAAAATCATTACCTATCATGGGATATCTTTGAATTAATTACGTGTGATAGGATTTAATAGAATAATCGCCGTGGCAACCTAGAATCATTACCTATCATGGGATATCATTGAATTAATTACGTGTGATAGGATTTAATAGAATAATCACCGCGGCAACCTAGAATCATTACCTATCAAGGGGTATCATTGAATTAATTACGTGTGATAGGATTTAATAGAATAATCACCATGGCAACCTAGAATCATTACCTATCAAGAGGTATCATTGAATTAATTACGTATGATAGGATTTAATAGAATAATCACCATGGCAACCTAGAATAATTACCTGTCATTGGATATCATTGAATTAATTACGCATGATAGGATTTAACAGAATGAAGGAAACTTTTATTAATTTCTTTTGACGTTTTGATTCCATTTTCATAGAATCTGACATGACAAAATTCTGCAATTTAAATGGTTTAATCTCAACAGCAATTTTTAGTGTTCATTAAGTATAACATTTAAAAAACATATACACTAAGATCGATTTAAGATAAAAATTTCTCAATTTAAACATAATTACAAGCAAATAGCTTTATATTAAAGACTTAAAAAATCGCTCACCTGTAAAGCACGGAACAAGCTCAATTTTATTTCCCCTTTGTTTTTTTCTTTTTTTTATGTCACTGGTATAACCTGTTTTCAATCTAGGAACAAAGCACTTATACCCCATCTTAATTTATGCTTTGTAATATCAATAATAAAAAATAAAGGAATAACATAAAATATTTTTTAATTCTAATGTACGGTCTTATGCACACAATCATATGATATTCAGCTAAAAGAACGGCCAACATGCGGATTGTAGCGCCCTCATTATTCATCAAAATGCAACTTGCGTTTTCGGCGAGTAATGCCTGTTAAGTTTCCCCTCCACCTCTTTTACTCCGTGCATGAGGGGTATTAATTTTTTAACAGAAAGATATAAAATTGGAAGACCTGATTAGGGAAGCAATTTGGAATTGAGCTGTGTTTTCCATTTTTTCACGAATAAATTACCTATTGAGTTATAAGCGATTTGGATCACGTGACAAAGACGTTTTTCGTCCTTTTTTGAGCGATTATTCTTCTTTCGCACGTAAATTCGGTTCTAAACGCCCACTTTGACACAATTTTCTGAATGATATATTGCGTTTGCAAATAAACTGAAAAAACAGTTTGATGACATAGTTGTTGAACAGCTCCTCGTTTCATGCTTTTCCGAACAAAAATGAATTAAAACTTATGTCATAAAGTTGCCCTTTTCGATTTGAGAACGGCCTTAAAGCACAAAACTAGTTATATTATGGTTTCAAGTTCTATCCTTATTAATCTGCTTATATATATATTTTTAGATTTATTTAGATATTTATTGAATTAGTTAAATAATAAAGATTGCTTATTATCAGTTGTTTTGTAATTTTTAATTGTCAATTACATAATTAAATTATAAATACAATTAAGTTAAATAAAATGTAATTAAATTTTTATTACATAAAATAAAATTTAATTTTAAATAAATTTATTAATTATTAATAAGCTATTTTTAATAATTAAATGAATGTTTATTAAAAGACTATAACTCCTAAACTTACATTAAAAATACTTTTATGTTGGAACTTAGTCACGGATAAATATTAATTTAACAGAATTAATTTATTATTTTTCATCTTTTAAAATTAAGCATTATCCTTCATATATAAATATTTATATTCATTAACTAGTATTCAACAATTATTGATTTATCTATAGTTATAAAGTAGTGGAGGATACATTAATTAAAGATTTTCTTTTTTTAATTAATTTTATTCATATATTTTATTAATATTGATATTTATATATATATATAATTGATATTATTATTTAAATATATAATTTATAATCATAAGTATTATTCAAGGGGCTGGGGATTAAGAATTTTAAGCGAGGGATAATTTAGAAGGTTACTTATTAAACTGTTATCTATTATATAAAGAAAAAATATGTCTGTTCGTAATGCTAAGCTAAAATCCAAAATTATATCTCATATGTTATTTCATTTTGATTGCTTATATCTTCACTTATATAAATCCAATTTTTACTTATTCAAATAGAAAGAAAAAAAAAATTCAAATAAATTTATTTGGGAAATTACTGATTTTTTATTTTTTAAGAAATAATTTTCCATCCTGTAATTTTTAAATCTATCAACATGTGATATAATCATAAACGTTTATTGGCTACTGTAATGTAAAGTAATATTTTCAGTTTTCAGTATCATAAAATAGATATGCAAAACTAATGGGAAATGGCAGGTAGGACAAAGTGTGGTGGAATGAAAATTTTGAAGGATGGGAGATTTAGATAAAATTTTGATTTGCAACTTTATAGATTTATTATAAAGTTGATTCATAATTATGCATGGTTTTGAAAGTATATTAACAATTTTGTCTTCAGACATTAAATACATTTATGATTGTGTTTATGACGACCAGTTATTAGCACGAGGGATATAGGCCCTAAAGGGGGAGATGCCCTTCGTGGGGGGTCTTTCTAAGGGAACCTAACCCGTATTTACGCTTGGAAAACCATGGAAACTCCGAACGATTAGGCCGACCGGCGCGACTGGGATCTAACCCAGCACCTCCCGTCTACCAGCTTCGAGAGCAGAACCTCTCGGCCACGTGTAGGGCTTAAATACATTTAGATTTCCAATATATTGTTAATGTTGAATTTAATTAATAGATTGCAACACCATGCAAGAAGGTATTTAATTATTGATGTATTTTACGTTTAACTACTCATGCAACAAGAAATTTAAATTACTTCAAAAACTGATTTTAATTATATTTTGAACCTTGTAGTTTTTTTATGCAAGGGAATTTTTTAATAAATTATTTAGCTAGCTGAATTATTTAATTTCAGGTTTTATTTCACTTAATTTTTTCTGTGAATACATGGGAAGTTTGCAAGGTTTTTTGTTGTGAAACTAAAAAATAATTAAAAAAAATAAATTTACATGACAAATTTTACATTTTATGCTATCTTGATTTAAAGAGATGGTTTAATAAACCTTTGTATGAGCCCCTCTCCTTCCCCAAAGATAAAAATATCTGTATGTCAGTTTATGCAACAGTTCAAAAAATGATTAACAGCTTGGTAAATTTAAAGAATTCGATTTAAAGAATTTATAATCCCGATTTAACAAATAACTTTCGATGTCAAAAAATGAAATATTGCGGAACTTTTCTAATATTTATATAAAAAAAAAAAAAGTTCTGAATATGTATCTTGTAATGCAGAAATATGCGAAAATGTACATGACAGCGAGAGTATTAATACGACACCTCAATTTTAGTTTTAATTATGACAATGACAATAGAATAATTTTTTTTTTCGTTCTTAACTTATTTATTCTTGTGGAATACTAGTCCGAATTCCCTTCGGAATGCTTCTTTATATTTTCTGGACTCTTCGCACTACTGGCGCCTGCCTACACTCTTTCCATTTTAGGATGGCACTCAGTATTGCCTATCCAATTCTTATGTTTGGTTCGACGAACTTTTAGCTTTTAATTTTTACGACGAAATTTCTCACCATTCGATGTATGTTTATGTACTATAAGACCATTAATTTTTATTAATTACGAGCAGATTTCATACTTATAAGCATCATGGTAATGTTTTTTGTTTGTAAGAATTATGCAGGAAGAGAAAAAATAGGTAGCATCTGGGTACGGATTTTTAAAAATGGGGCGACAGTCAAAGTGTTCAAAAAATCAAATTTTCTAAAAACAGCAAACTTACTAAATTTTATTGTTTAGAATACCAATTTTATATTATAACGTTATAAGTAATGCAAAAAATTGTTTGAATGATTTCTTTTAAAAACTAAGTTTAAGTTACATCTGTTAATATCGACGGATGTAAATTTGATGTACGACATTCAGCCACTTTCAAAATATTGGCCAATATTGGGTGAGACATCGGCCCATGTCTTTGTGCTACCTGGGTAATCAAGTTAAGTCCTGATTAATTTTTGCTAAGCATGGTTTGTTATTTAATTGTTAAAACATTTATGTTTCAAACAGTTACATGAAGAAGATATATGACAGATGATCGCTTGTGAAATCAGGAATTTAACATTAAACTATTAAAAAAAGAGATCAATATCACATAAAACATAAGAACTATAAAACATAAGAACTATTTAACTCATATTCTTACGATACAAAATCTACAGGAATAATAATAATAAAAAAAGATTAACATGAAATAAGACTGGCCCTTTCATTCGATAAATAATAATACCATTTTCCCTTAATCGTAAAAATGCCGGAAAGCGTCGTAGACATGCTGTTCTTATTGGCTGATGAGTTGCACCAAAATATGTTTCAACTTAGTACCAAAACGAAATTAAATTCAGCGTAATTTCAAAGGTTACACCATGAAATGGAGTTTTTGAAAATTCAGAAGTACCATATTTTGGTATTTCTCGTTATTTTACTCCATATATTAACTCAACATTAACCGGAAATTTTTAGCAGTGTACTATGGTCAACCGTTAACCTAGAGCGTGTCTGAGGAGGCAGTGTCCCAATATTTTCGTAATTATAGTTCCAACGCTAATACTTTCAGCGTCAAAACTAATCGGAAAATCAGAAATAACGTATGTTTGAAAGCAAACATACGGACAAGTGGCGCCATCTATGATCTAAATTTGAAACTAATTATTTTCATTCACTTGAACAAAACTTTTCATCCTGAGAAGCATTGTAGTCCAAACCGCACTCTTGTACAACAATTATTTTATTTGGAATTTTAAAATGTGTCCAGGAATTTTTGGACACCCTGTATTCCTATTAAAGGGAAAGAACAATGAATTTTTACTTTTAAAACAGAATTATAAACAGGTTCCGTTTACACAGGCTTTACTGAGCCATAAAACTTCTGAAAACAGAATCGACATCAAACCGCAAAAATATCTGCTGTAGACAGGTAGATTTGAAAAGTCTTCTTTTGGAAAAGTCTCTAAAAAGGGTCTAGCCGGATAAGCATAGTGAAATGGCCCCCATGGCCGATGTTTGAGATAACGTGTGTGGTAATAAGGCTCACCATGAGAATGCCATATAGAGTGTTTTTAGCTCTTGACCTTCAACTGTCCTTGAGATAATCGGCGAAGTATGCGCCGGCGCTACTGTTTTTCAAATACTTTTTTCTCAAAAAGTACAAAAGTTAAAAAAATGAAAACAATGCCATTTATTGAAGAATATATTAGTTCACATTATATATATATTTTCACATTTTTACACAACTTTTACATAGAAAAATAAACAAAAATATTTTTTAAAAAGCTGTTAATGTAGTAATTTTATATTTACACCAACCAAAAAATTACAGAATAATGCTCAAAGTATGTACTTTAAAGAAAAAAAGTTTCGTTAAAATTCAAGATGTGCTTTTTGAGTTATAACAAAAATAATGCTAGCAACTTGCTAAAATACGCGTAACTTTCCCTGTTTGTATTGGCAGAAATACGCTGCTATCAATGCATTGGTCGATTCGTGACATTTCCACTCGGGCAGGATGCACAGCGAGCCAAAATAAGAGAATGTTTCCATACATACCACTTCCCTATAGGTTTGTTTTGTATTTGTAAATACAGTGACCTCTCACTTATACGACTTTCAAGGGACCATAGAAAAAAGTCGCATAACTGAGAGAGTCGTATAAGTGAGAGACCGTCTTATTATACAAGTTTCAAATTTTATAGACATTAATTATTTTACCTATACTAAAAACGATACGTTTTGAGTACTAAGAACATATTTTAACAAAATTTGAAAAATGTATTAAAAAATTAAATATAAAATATATTAAAAAAATTCACAATATAGCTCATTTACCTCTATGTTTAATTTAAAGATTTACAGATCAGATTTTCTCAAAAAATGAAGTAGTATTAGTTTGTCTCTATCGTAGATGGAAAGAGAAAATGTCTAATAAAGCTTTAAGCTAGTTTGGGAATAATCATTTTGATGGACATAATTCTTTAATTTATTTAAAGCAGTACTTACTTTTGAAAAATTTACAACAGCAGGAACATTGCTCTCATCTTCGTCGTCCCCCTTGCTCACGTTTTCTTTATTAATATCCTCAAAGATTTCTTCAGCAGTTCTCAGTTCTAACAGAAGAAGTTTATCATCACGATCTACATAACCTTTGAAATTAATACCTTCGTTCATAATCATTTCATTCGAGTCTTCGTTATTAAAAGATCCCATACGCTCTCACTATCAGGTTCATTTGTTGAACTAGCAGTTTGGTCTTGTGGAAAACTGCATTTCCTAAAACAATTCTTAATTGTCTGCGATGTCACATTTTTCCATGCAGATGCTGTAAAATGCATAGCATCTAAAATGTAAATTCATTTAGCTTCCTTTTTGTTTTCCCGATCAAAAATAAAACGACGAATCAAACTCCTTCTGTAGTTTATTTTGAAATTCTTTTTAATCCCTAAATCTAATGGCTGTAATCTGCTTATAGAATTTGCTGGCAAAATTTTAAACATTTCAAATGAAAATCAAATTTTCAAATTATTTTTGCTTAAAAGGCGCAAAGGTCAACCTAGTGAAAAAGATACCATGCCGGGAATCGAACCCGGGCCATCAGTATAGCGCACTGACGTTCTACCGACTAAACCCCATGGAACGATACCCAGCCTGGAATTTCTCACTATTACAGGTTGGCAAGGCTACAAACGCAGCACAAGATGGAATATTTTCCGTGAGCCACCGACATGGGGCAAACACAGACCCTTAATTAAATCCAGCATCGATTGAATCTATATTAATATTTGGATTTTTTTTTTTTTTTTGGAAATTTTTCCAGAGAGAAACATACGCCTTGCATACAATATTTCAAATGAAAATCAAATTTTCAAATTATTTTTGCTTAAAAGGCGTAAAGGCCAACCTAGTGAAAAAGATACCATGCCGGGAATCGAACCCGGGCCATCAGTATAGCGCACTGACGTTCTACCGACTAAACCCCATGGAACAATACCCAGCCTGGAATTTCTCACTATTACAGGTTGGCAAGGCTACAAACGCAGCACAAGATGGAATATTTTCCGTGAGCCACCGACATGGGGCAAACACAGATCCTTAATTAAATCCACCATCGATTGAATCTATATTAATATTTGGAAATTTTTCCAGAGAGAAACCCATTGGAAATTTTAAACGTTGATTTGTTGCAGAAACGGTAGATATTTTACATCAGGATGTGATGGACATTGATCCATTAGAAGTAAAACCTTTCTTTGTTGTTTTTTAAATTTATCATCCATCTCTTTTAAAAAATCAGTGAACATCTCTGATGTCATCTATGCTTTTTTTTAAATTTCTGTAGCCACGTGGCTCTTGATTTTCCTATTACTAAAGGTTCTATTTTTTCTGAACCATCACTATTTGTGCAAAAAAGGATAGTTAATCTTTCTTTACTTTTTCTTGTCCCGTGATATGGTTCTTCTTTGTATGATAATGTCTTATCTGGCATCAGCTTGAAAAACAGTCCGTTTCATCACAGTTAAAAATGTCGTTATGTCCCTTAATCCTTAATTAACATAGGTAGGTTTTGCAGCCGTAGTCTAACATCATTTTCACTAACACATGCGCTTTCTCCTGTGATGCGATGATGTAAAAGTCGATGTCTTTTTTTCAGCTTCTCGAGCCACCCCAAGACGCTGAAAAATTCTCGATTCCATACTTCTCAGCAAGAGCGCAAGCCTTTTCTTTTAAAATCACACCATCTATCGGTAAATTTGAAGCTCGCATTTGGTTATACCACGCGATTAATGCTGATTTCAATTTTTTAAATCTGCCACATTGCATCCTAGATCTCTTTGAATCGACTTTTTTTGATGCATTAATATTGCCATTTTTATTTTAATGGTTTCAACTTTGAATTGTATGCTTAATGCTTTATGCTTTGACATTTTTAGTTTAGGTATCGACATGCAGCAAACTGAAAAAATTACAGCGAAATGAATAACCTTTCTCGCGTCTAGTACGAAAGCTTGTAGCGATTTGCTGCGAGGTATGCGTTTTCCCCCCTTCGCTCTGCGGGCTGTATGTGCATGTGCATAGGTCTTTTGGCAGATTTCTAGCTTGGGATGTGTTTCCGATATGTTCTCGCTTTAGTATTTTTTCCTAGTGATGTTCAAGAACTGTTATTTTCGATTTATTAAGTTTAAAATAAAAGTCTATTTTTCTTAAAACAATCTCATTCCTAAAAGCTGTTACATTTTTCCAGGAAAGTGCATTTTGCAAAAACCCTGATTGCTTACCCAGTGCCATACAGAGACGTGATCTGCAGGAGGTCATTTGGCTTTTGTTAAATGGCAGACACAAGAGAATTCCATACAATCACCTTCCCGGCATAGATTTCATAACATACAACGGTAGATAAGAAATGTCATTTATTATTCATAAACACTTTAACAATAATGAAAGGATAAATGAAAGAAAACGTGAATGATTTGTACTTTAAAGATTATAAAAATTAATTCTAGCGTAAGAAATGTAAAATCACCTGAACTTTTTAAAGCGTCGTATAAGTGAGAGAAGCAGTCGTATAACTGAGAGAAGTTTAGCATTATTTCCCATAAAGCGTGGACGGGACCAAGAGAATTCGGCGTATAACCGAGAGAGTCGTATAACTGAGAGTCGTATAAGTGAGTGGTCACTGTATTTTGTTATTTTGGCTTTCTGCTCATCCTTCTCGCGTATTAATATCAAGAACTGATAAACAAAATGGTAAGATTTGCCTACCATGATATTCACATAGAAGAACGCTATGGAGCTGTACAGTATACATATATAAAGTATCATTTTAGGGAGAATGTGTGTGTGGGGAGGGGTCTGGCACTTGACATAGGAAGATACCTACGTGTAAAGGGAAGGGATCTGTCATTTACCTTTTCACAAAATTTACTTTTTTGGTATCTTTTTCTTTCCATCTGTTATCTTAATTTTTTAAGTCTGTTTTCGTCCTTTTATGAAAATACAAAGTTATTATTAAAACCATTGAATGATTATAAAACATTTCATTCCAAAATAATACAACAATCGAACGTTCACCATTAATATTCTCTTGCCATATGCGTACATAAATCGATGTTAGAGAAACCAGATTCGAAATTATACTTATTTTTGACAGTAAAAGATGGGGAAGAATGTTGCCCACCTGTTTTGTTTACAAGAGGTTCTGTTTAGCCGGTGCAAAGGCGAAGTGAAAGAAGACAATATTACTGTTCGATGCATTATGCAACAAACAGCTATTATTAAAAACTTTTAAATAATAAGTACTTCTTCAAAATGTTATTTGATATAGTTATTTCTTATGTAACAGTGATATTTTATGAATTTCTTCTCTGCATTTAAATCAGTAAAATATGCAAATAAAAAATGTACAACTGTATCTGTATATCATTGCAAACGTATAACAAGAGAGAAAAAAAAAGGAAAAAAATGTAAAAATAAAAAGAATTTTTAGACACTGATAACAGTATTATTAAAGGGAGGAGGATTCGAGGAATGATAACGTGTGATATCGGAAGGTTGGGAGGAGGTCCGAAATTTCCAAAAAGTTGATAACTTTATATATTTACAGCCCCTATTCAGCTTCACTGGCACAATCGATTAGATCATCGACTTGACATTATTACGCGAGAAGGATGCACAATGCGCCAAAATAACAGAATGTTTACAAACAAGAAACAAACCTAAATGGAAATAGTATGTATGGAAACATTCTCTTATTTTGGCGCACTGACACATCCTGTCCGAGTGGAAATGTCACGAATCGACCAATGCATTGATAGTAGCGTATTTCTGCAAATGCAAAGAGGGAAAGTTACGAATATTTTAGCAAGTTGCTAGCATTATTTTTTTTATAACTCAAAAAGCGCATATTCGATTTTAACGAAAGTTTTTTTCTTAAAAGTACACACTTTGAGCCTTATTCTGTCATTTTTTGGTTGGTGTAAATATAAAATTACTACATTAACAGCTTTTTTAAAAAAATATTTTTGTTTATTTTTCTATGTTAAAAGTTGTGTAAAAATGTGAATATATATATATATATAATGCGACCTAATATATTCTTCAATAATTGGCGTTGGTTTCATTTTTTTAACTATTGCACTATTTGAGAAAAACGTATTTGAAAAATAGTAGCTCCGGCGCATACTTCCCCGATTATGTCAAGGACAGTTCAAGGTCAGGGGCTAAAAACACTCTTTATTGTATTCGCATGGTGAGCCTTATTACCACACATGTTTTTTCAAACATCGGCCGTGGGGTCCATTTCGCTAAGCTTATCCGGCTAGACCCTTTTCATTTATAGATAGGTTCTGTCTCCACACGTTTTACTGTCTTAAGGCTGTTCTTAACTGCTCAGCTCAACAAGCGCAAAACGTTTTGACACATTTACAAATTAATTTTTTAACGGAAAGGTATAACATTGGAAAGACTGGCCATGGAAGCGATTTGGAATTAAACTGTTTTTTTCTGATCAATCAATTACCTATTGAGTTATATGGAATTTTGATCACGTGACAAACACGTTTTTCGCCCGCTCTTGAGTCTCTTTCTTCCTTCGCGCGGAAATTCGGTTCAAAACGCCCACCTTGACACTATTTTCTGAAAGATCTATTGCGTTTGCAAAAAGATGGAAAAAACAGCTCAATTATACTTTCTGGACAACACCAGCTAGTTTCATGCATTTTCGAACAAAAATAAATTAAAACTTATGTCAGAAAGTTGCCCTTTTGGATTTGAGAACACCCTTAATTTCCACTTGGTGCAGATGCAGACTAACGAATAGCAGGGTAATAAAAGGAATTTCTGCATCACTAATCCCGCTTTCTACATCAGAACCAGAACGAGAACATCAAAACCAGATAAAGTGTTCCAATTCCCCAACAGATCGAGCAATGCTACTTTTAAATACATCGGCTGCTTTGTTTCAGCTGCCGATATAGTACAAGACAGATTAGTCCTATAACCGTCAGATCCATATCGAAAACTACACATTAATAAATAAACACCTTTGTTGCATAAAATTTACGGTGTGAGTTTTAGAAAAAAGTGTACGTGGTTAAAATTTTCAAAAATTAATTATTGATCCCCTGGCTATCCAAAAATAACGCAACATTGTATAAGATTTCGTATTTTAACAGTGGGGTAGTGGAGAGAAAAGGAACCGATTTCCCTATATGTATCAAAGTTTCGCCTTCGATGCTAGTAACGGTGCTAAGAAAGGTTATAACATAAATCGGTCAGACATGTGTCTTTGAGGGAAGGGCTAGACTTTTGGGGAGTGTGTTTGATATACGTTAATTCCTTATTATATTCAATAAAACCTTAATTATATTTTTATTGTAATGTTTAATTATTTTATAAATTATTAGTCAATCATATCATGTTTTATTAAAGTTCCAAATCTTACAAAAATTGGCCCTCTGGACATTTTTATTCTAAGGTCAGGGGCGCAGTGGAGAGTATACGGAAAATACGCCGTATACCTTCTGGATTTTCTTAAGAAGTTTCGTATACCCTCTGTTCTAATTTAAAGTTATAGCATTTACTCTGGCATGGCCTTCATGACTTTGGCTGATATCCTCTGCCTCTAGCGTATGCCCTCTGGTTTTTTTAGACTACAACACTGACTAAGGTAAAGCGCACATTAAGAGGCGCAGGTGACGGGCAGGGATGAAGTGGAGAGTATACGGTGGTATATGCCGTATATCTTCTGGATTTTTTTTAAGGAACGCCGTATACCCTCTGTTGCTCAAAAAAGCTATAGTATAACACTGTAGGGTATACCCTCTGCCTTGAGCGTATGGCCTCTGCTTTTTTTACGACTACTCCACTGGGGGCACTGCAAAAAACTGCGTGAGGCAAGGTAAGTGCCTCTACGCGAATTGTAGCTCTTGCGTGTAAACACTTCACCTCATCGGAAAACATAGCATTGTCATGAAAAAAGAATTTTCGAAGTACATCATACAAACCTTCAAAATTTTTCGTACCCTTCCTCGTGCACTTACCTCATACAAACATCCAACTTTAAATTTTTCAGTTCTTAGTGAACCAGAGTTCGCTAAACTGTCAGCTAATCTATCTCTCTGGATTTAAGTTATCCCCTATGTATTCTCAAGTTACGTGACTTAGGAAGAATGCAGCATTTTGATTGGGTGGCACTGTTTTATATGATAATAAACATGTAAAAATAAATAGTAATTTATTTCTAAAAATACATAAAAAAGCAAGGTTTAGGTAGAAAATAAAACAACGTGTAGCTCTGCCTAAACCCTTTCTTTCTCTCTCTCTCTCTCTCTCTTTTTCTTGGTACTTTACATATATATTTGTATATATTTACGTACGACACTCATCGCAGAATTTGTAGCTAAATATGTGATGTGGGTAACAATAAAGAATAACTAACACACACAAATATATGTCTGTTTGTGGGGGGGGGGGGGGGTAAAGAAAGGTCATTACCTCCTTAGTATTAGATACGGTATGTTCCGAACTTTTCTAAAATATACAGCATCGTTATTCGCATAATTTTTTACCGAAAGAAATTGTTAAAAAACTATCAAATTATGATTTTCTAGTATCGCTAAAACATATTTTAATTTCGTGAAATTCAGAACGACGTTTTTAGGGAAAGAAACATTTTACAAAAATTATCCGTTAGTAATTTACGTCTGTATTCAAATCGCATTGGAGACGATCTGCCTACTTTATACAGTTAGATTTTTTCTTTCTTTTTTATACTGATGCTTATATTATGAACGAATACATTAAATACAAAAAAAAAAAAAAAAAAAAAAAAAAAAGAGGGAGGGCGGATTAGAGATGTAACAAAAACTTAGAACGTTTCCGACGCATAATCCACAAATTAATATTTATCTTTTTATATTTTGAGAAACTTATTTTTCACAAAAAAAAAACAACATCTGACAAAAAAAAAAAAAAAAAATCTGCAAAATATGTTAAAAGACCCGGAAATGCATGCAACTAATTTTACACATTTTCATCTGAAAATAGCTTTATTATTATCAACTTTTGTAAATCTCCTTTAAAATTATTTACGCTGAGAATCTAAGAACTATAATTAAAAAAGATTACACGAAACTCCTTCAAAATTGGTTTGTTCCATCCATTACTAGGGACACGAAGCTGGTAGAATGAACGATAAAATAAACTACACTGTTAAAAATATCGTGAAAAATTACCTCTCTTTTCAAAGACTATTTTCTGACCAATCAGAACGCTCCATAGGCGTTTATGCAACCTTCTCACTCGTCAGAAAATAGATATTCTATAAAAACAGAGGTAAATTTTCATGATATTATTAACAGTGTAGCAACAACATCTTTAAATCATGCGTATTATCAATACTAATAGACCGGGTTGCGGCAGCACTGACAATCACCTCATCGAGTTCACGGCTGAAATTCCAGAATTAGTTAAAACTCGATTCGCATATTAAAACGCAATCGGTCTGCCAAGTCCTATCTTGGTGGAAAACACCTGAAAACCCGATTTTAGCGGTTAGCTCGTAGGTTTACTATTGTATTTTCCTGCTCACAGTTCTCCACGTTTTCATTTCATGCGATTTTACGAAACATCACGCACAGAGCGATTGAGGTCGATGTCGAATGATGATTGGTCGGTTGCTTGACGTTGTAGGAGGGGCTTAATTCGCTCGAAAAGGATATCTTTCATTTCTTTGAATATTTCTAAAATCGTCAGAGCTTGCATATACATATTTGCTTTATTTTTAATGATGCTTTGGACATATTAAACGTGTACAACAAAATTTATTAACGTATTCATTTAAAAGAAAACAATTCATATTAACAAATATCCTTTAATATGAAGCACATCATCGATTAAGCATTGTATTATTTTATGTATTGTATTATTATTATATTATTTTGTATATATATTTGTATTATTTTATTTTATTTTTTTAAGAAAAAGAAAACTATTATTTTAACTGAAACGGTGGATGAAAAATAATTTAAATTTGTATCACTTTTTGTAATATTTTAAAAAGGGGAGAGGGGTTACTATACGTTTTGCATAGTTTAGCGATGGATAACAAAACGTTACATAACGATAAAAAATAAACGTTAAAATTCTTCTACCAATTTTATTTAAAAGTAGATTATTATATTTTTTAAATAAATAATTTGTTTTCTAATTCTTTTTAAAAACGTTACTGAAATATTCCTTCAAAAGGAATTGCGTTAAAATAAAATTTAAATACAGTCGAACCTCGTTATCCCGACACTCTAATGACCAGAAAAAGTGTCGTCATAAGCGGAGTGTCGCGGTAACCGAATTTGGAGAAAAATATGTTTATAAAAATTTATAATTAATTTTTATTTATAAGTATTTTTAATTGATTTAAGACAATTTTGAATTCATAACTGTTCTTGAAGTTTTAAGCAATGAAACATTATTATTAAACAAAATAAACACAAAAACAAAATTGAAAAGTATAAAAATCAGATTTATGATGACTTGTTTTTTATAGTTACATGGAATATTGATGAATTAAGGTTTGCTTATCCGATGATTAGATACGCTTCCTACAATTCTTTTTTTAATATTATACAATGAATTGTAATCAATATTCATTGTTTCAGAAATGGATGTTAGATAATTTCTGATCGTTTCAATGCAATGCAATGCTTCGGTTTTAGTCAGGTGAAAAACGCCATGTAACCACAAGAAAGCGCCGCCTGACCAGAACAAAAAGACCGCGAGTGGACTGATACGTCTATCTGGAGATTAAGTGGGTAATTCATAGAGTGTGGGTTTATTTATTCATATAAAGGATTGAAGTAAAATTTCTCATTTATCTCAATAGGTATTTTAGATATTTTTGTGAAAAGTTTGATTAAAACATTTTTTACCGCTTAAT
The DNA here is from genome assembly GCA_963932465.1 of Maratus speciosus. Classification (NCBI taxonomy): domain Eukaryota; kingdom Metazoa; phylum Arthropoda; class Arachnida; order Araneae; family Salticidae; genus Maratus; species Maratus speciosus. The sequence continues at coordinate 15,402,747 of OZ010793.1, read as the reverse complement.
TTCCGCGCTTATAAGATGAATTATCAACTAGTCGGATGTACCAATCCCAAAACCTTCTTCTATCTCATACATGTCAATACTTCAAAATTCGTTATAACTTTGCCAAAATTAAATGGCAATTATGCTCATCATAAGGACTCTAAAAAGATGAAATTCCATGCATTAGTTCTTGAGATATGACTATCGCTGAAATCGTGTAAATCCAGCAAAATGCAGCATAGCAGCGCCACTTATAAGGGTGATTTACACCAGAACCTAATCATTATCAACTTATGTCAACGTCTAACTGAATATGAAATTTGGGGAAAATTCGTGCATTACTTTTTGAGATAGAACTATTGCGCAAATTATGACAAATGCAGCATAGCAACGCCACCTGTTGAGCGATTTACACCAACACATAATCAGCAGCAATATTAATCAAGGTATACTTGAATCTGAAGTTTGATGAAAATTCGTGCATTTGTTCTTGAGATAGAGCTATTAAGGAAATCGTGCAAAATGCAGCACAGAACCGCCACCTATTAGGCGATTTACACCAACACGTAGTCAGCATCATTTCATATCAAGGACTAACTGAATCTGAAGTTTGATGAAAATTCGTGCATTTGTTCTTGAGATAGAGCTATTGAGGAAATCGTGCAAATTGCAGCACAGCAGCGCCACCTATTAGGCGATTTACACCAACACGTAGTCAGCATCATTTCATATCAAAGACTAACTGAATCTGAAGTTTAATGAAAATGTGTGCATTAGTTCTTGAGATAGAGCTACTGCGGAAATCGTGTAAATCCTGCAAAATGTAGCATAGCAGCGTCACCTGTAGGGCGATTTACACCAAAACGTAAACAGCACCAATTCATATCAAGGAGTAAGTTTTTAAAAAATCCGTGCAGTAGTTCTTGAGATAGAGCTATTGCGGAAATCCTGCAAAATGCAGCATAGCAGTGCCACCTACTGGGCGATTTACACCAAAAACTAATCAGCACCAATCTATATCAGGGACTACCTGAATATAAATTTTTATTAAATTCCGTGCATTAGTTCTTGAGATAGAGCGCCAGACAGACAGAATCACAGACTCACAGACAGACATTTTGTAAAAACATGTTTTTTGGAATCTCTGACCCCTAAAACGTGTAAATCCGTCAAAAACCGAAAGTCAAAAATTTTCATGAATCCAATTCTTGTAAAGACAGAAGAAAGTAAAAATGGACAATTTTCTTAAACCGTCGGGATATCCGGAGTTGAAAATTATTCAACGGCGTAAAATCCGGAGTTTATTAATATTAAAATCATATACAGAAAATCGGGACTTTGAAAAATTGACGTGATAAGCGGAGTGACGTGAAAACTGGGTGCCGGGATAACGAGGTCCAACTGTAATTACTTTTTTCTGTAGAAGCAACTCTTATTCTTAATTTTATTTATTAATTGTAATTACCTGGAACTGAAGAATGAAACTTAAATCGGCATATTAAACAAGTATTCCACAAGAATAATTAAATAAAGCAAACACACACACAATTTTTTTAAATTGTATTGTCATAGTTAAAATTGAAATATCGTACTAAAATCGAGTATCGTATTAATAACCTCGCTGTGATGTACATGTACATAAAATAAATGTACATGCTATAAATTGTTTAAATTTACCAAGCTGTTAATAATTTTTGAACTGTTGCACAATGACATACAGATAAAATGCAATTTAATAAATAATACAGTTTTATACTTTTGGGGAAGGGGGGGGGGGTCTCATATAAAGGTTTATTAAACCGTCTCTTTAAATCAAAAGAGCATAAAATGCAAAATATATCATGTTTGCCTTAATTGCTTTTTAGTTTCACCACAAAAATCCTTGCAAACTTCCCGTGTATTCACGGAAAAAATTAAGTGAAAAAAAACCTGAAATTAAATAATACAGTTAACTAAATAAATTATTAAAAAAATGCCTTCCATTTAAAAAAAAAAAAAAAATACTACAAGATACAAAACATAATTGTTGTTAACGTAACAACCAGTTTTTGAAGTAATTTAAATTTCTTGAACATGACTAGGATTAGTTAAATACATCAATAATTAAATATCTTATTGCATAGTGCCGTCATCTATTAGTTAAATTCAACATTAACAATGTATTGGAAATCTCTAAAAAATATCACAATAAAGCTTTCTTTTCAATAATGGTAACAGTAATATAATGTATTTTATGCATTTCACACAGTTGTATCTGGTAGAATCTAATCCCCCCCCCCCCCCCACACACACACACACAGACACACTCCAACTAAGAATTGAACATATATTAAGGGAAAAAAACGTTAAATTTAATGCTTTTTTAGTGATTTTTTAATGTATTTTTTTTCTTTTCAAGTTCAGATAAACTGCTAAATATTTAATGTCTGAAGACAAAATTATTAATATACTTTTAAAACCCTGCATAATTATGATTTATAATAAGCCTATAAAGATTCAATTCAATGAAACCCAAATTAGGTGACAATACACAGCGATTAAAAATCTTAATATTTCAGAACAGCAGAACAGGACTTAATTTAGAATTAAAAAAAAAAAAAAAAATAAATAAAAATGAGCTAGAGTTTTGAAAGAAGTAACAAACAATTCAACAATATTTTCAAATTTTCTTTAACCCTATGTCTGTTAAATGCATTTATATCCTTTTTTTTTTTTTTAAATTCTTGTCTGTAATGCAGCAGTAAAATGATGCTAGCTATAGTTTACTTGTAATTATTCATTTTTCAATCATTCTAAATGTAATCATCTTTTATTAATGACTAAAAGTGCAAGGGGAGGGGGGATTTTTCACATATCTGGTAGATTGAAAAATATTATTGAAATTTTATCTCATATTGAAAATTTTATCTAAACTCCCTTCCTTCAAAATTTTCATTTCACCACCCTTTGTCCTACCTCCCATTGCTCATTAGTTTTGCATAGCTATTTTATGATACCGAAAACTGAAAATATTACTTTACATGACAGTAGCAAATAAATGGTTAGTATTATGCCACATATTGATAGATTAAAAAATTACATAATAGAAAATTATTTTTTAAAAAAAGAAAAAGAAAAAAAAGTAATTTCCCAAATAAATTTACTTGAAAGTATTTTTTTTTTCTTTCTATTCGAATGAGTAAAAATTGAACTTATAGAAGTGGCAATCAAAGTGAAAGGGATAACATGTGAGATGTAATTTTGTATTTTAGTTTAGCATTATTAACAGACATATTTTTGCTTTATATAATAGATAACAACTTAATAAGTAACCTTCTAAATTATCCCTCGCCTAAAAAATTCTTAATCCCCAGCCCCTCGAATACTTACTAATATTAATTATATATTTAAATAATAATATTAATAAAAAATATTTAAATAAAAATAGTAATTAATATAGTTATATGTTTAAATATAAATTATTAATTATATATTTGAATAAAATTAATTAAAAAAGACAGAAAATCTGTAGTTATGGTAATCCTTCACTACTTTATAACTACATATGAATCAATAATTGTTGAATAATAGTTAATGAATATAAATATTTATAATGAAAAATAACGCTTAATTTTAAAAGATGAAAACTAATCAATTAATTCTGTTAATTTGATATTTATCTGTTACATAAAACTAACATAAAAGTATTTTTAATGTAAGTTTAAAAGTTACATCATTTTAATAACTGTTCATTTAATTATTAAAAAAAAAACAGCTTATATGAATTAAAAAAATATAATTTAATTATTGAAATTTATTTAAAATAAAATTCTATTTTATGTAATAAAAATTTAATTAAGTGTTATTTAACTTAATTGTAATTACAATTTAATTATCTGATTGACAGTTAAAAATTACAAAACAACTGATAATAAGTAATCTATACTATTTATTAACTTAACTAATTCAATAAAAATCTAAACAAATCTCAAAAAAAAAAAAAAAAAAAAAAAAAGCACATTAACAGCACATCTGCCAATCACCATTCGATATTGTACTCAGTCGCTCTGTACGTCCCCTGTTCCTACCCACCCCTGCTTGTAGGCGCCCCCTGCTCGAACCGCGCGCGAAATTCTAAAATGAAGGGCCAAACTCACAGTCAGGTGCATTACAGCCACCCCATTGGTTGTGTGGTCGCCTGGTTTTAAGAGAGATAAGGGTGAGGATCACCAACTTGTTTCTCCATTTGAATTTTGAAAGGGATGATAGTCCAGGCAATAGAGACCGTATGGGGACTCTACGTAGCAAAATTAATGGTAGTACTGGAAATTGGCTTTCTAGATGTTTTTTGGGTCGCTGAATCCGAATTTGTAACTTCCCACCAAAATTTCCCCCTGCAACCCCCCCCCCCAAATTTTGGTAAAAAGCCCCCCAAAAAAGGTTTTTATTAAAAAATTCCATTTTTTTTATTGTTTTAGGGGAAAAGTAGCTAGAAATTCAGAAAGTAGACAAAATTTGCAACAAATTAGATATATGACATTATGACTTCCGAACTTTCTCTATAAGGTTTACTTTAAGTTTTTTGGGTCGCTCAATCCGAATTTTTAACTTACCCCCAAAATTTCCCCCCGAACCCCCCCCCCCCCCAAATAGCTGTTTTAAACTTAAATTTCTTATTGTTTTAGGGGAAAAGCATTACGAAATTCAGAAACTAGACACAATTTGCAACAAATAGGATATATGACATTATGACGTAGGATAAACGGGGAGAGAGGGGGCAGCCTCGGAACATTCCCCGCGCGCTTTTCTCAAAAACCAAATTTTTCCAAAAAATCAATTTTTTGGGGGGTTGCCGAGTGAAATTTTGGTGGGAAGTTACAAATGCGGATTCAGCGACCCAAAAAACATAAAGTGAGTCGAAATCCAGAACTAGTATTAATTTTGCCAGATAAAATCCCCTATTGCATGGACTTCATAATTTAGTGCACGTAGCGCCGCAGTGCATGTTCAGAGGCAGCCCTCACCCTCCTCGTTCATCCTAATTCATATTGTCATATATCCTATTTGTTGCAAATTTTGTCTAGTTTCTGAATTTCGTAATGCTTTTCCTCTAAAACAATAAGAAATTTAAGTTAAAAACAACTATTTGAGGGGAGTTTCGGGGGAGAAAGTTTTGGGGGAAAGTTAAAAATTCGGATTCAGCGACCCAAAAATCTTAAAGTAAACCTTATAGAGAAAGTTCGGAGGGGAGATGGGAGGGTGAATGTAAGCGTGTGAGTGGTTAAGTGGAATTGCGCAACTTAGTTTACGCAGCACCGCGCGCATGTTCCGAGGCAGATCCCCCCTTCCCCTTCATCCTAAGTCATAATGTCATACATCTAATTTGTTGGAAATTTTGTCTACTTTCTGAATTTCTAGATACTTTTTCTCTAAAACAATAAAAAAAATTGATTTTTTAATAAAAACCTTTTTGGGGGGGCTTTTTACCAAAATTTGGGAAGGTTGCCGGGGGAAATTTTGGTGGGAAGTTACAAATTCGGATTCAGCGACCCAAAAAACATCTAGAAAGCCGATTTCCAGTACTACCATTAATTTTGCTAGGTAAAATTCCCTATTGCCTGGACTATGAGTGGAAAAGTAGTTTTGAAGTGAATGTTACCTTATTTACATTTATGCATTATTTACCTTATTATTTTGTTCGCTTTTATTTATAATAAACAATCGAAATTAACTCAATTAAGATATTTTGATAGCATTTTATACACCTATACAATACCTGGAACAATTTTTAAATGAAATGACATGACAAATATTCTTTAATCAAAATTTAGTTTTCATTGAAAAATACTTGTATATAATTTGAAAATTGTCTATAAATTCCTTATGATAAAAATCTAAATAAATTTTCTCCTCTACCCCCACCCCCACACACCATTTAAATCCATAAAATCACAAAAAAATAATATTATTCTAGAAAAAGTCAACAACTATAAAAAAAGGACCTTTTTCTAGACTTTAAATTAACAAAATTATATAAAAAAATTACTCAAATAATTTTAAAAATACAGAATTTAATGTTGTAGCATTAAATGAAAAAAAAAAAAAACCCTTAAAAATAAATCTAAAAACTTTTTTTTAAGTAGCTCCAGGTTCTCTTCCCATAAAATAAAGATGAAAGTAAAAAAAAATTTTCTGTTTTTAACCCTTTATGCCCAACGGTACATTAAAGTACCATTAAAATAACTTGTTATAAAATTAATTTAATACATCGATTAGTAGTTATACTGTTTAGAATGAATTATAGATATTTTACTTTATCTTGTTCCAAAAACCATTATTGGTTGCACAAAAGAAAAAAAAAATAATAATTTCCTTTGCCTTTGCATCTGTTACAGCTTTCTTGACGTTGACAGATTGGGAGGGGGTGGGGCGAAAGTTTCTGTTCGGAAATATTTCTATTGTAAGAAATTATATTTGTATATTTTGTAATTCTACAAAATACTAAAAAAATGATTTTAAATAAAAGATTTGAGGGGAGTTACAAATATTGCACAAAATCCCTATAAATTCAATTTAATTAATTAATTTTGGCAAAATCCTTCTAAAATTTATTAAATGATTGTGTAAATCTTCTAATGTAGTTTCAAAAATTCACAAAATATGCTTTAGAAGATGAAATTTTCATAAATTCATAATTTGGGACATAAAAGGTAAACATTCTTTTATAGACATTCAATGTTTATCTTAATAACCAAGTCTAGTTTCATGACTGCTATTCAAGTCCACTACAATGTGTTAATTTGGCGTGGACATCGATTATGGAAATTTCCTTCGTTTAATTTACAATTAGAAAAGCAGGAACTTGTGCATTTATTTTAAAAATCACAATTTTCTCTCCGTTTTTTTTTTAAACATATGCGAAAGGAAAAAAAAAAAGCATAGTTTAAAAAACCTTTCATGATTTTTAAATTGTTTTTTGAAACATAAAATCATAAATTAATTAATTAATTAATGATAAAAGTGCATTTAAAAATACATATTACAATCTTTATATGTTATTTACATTTTATTTTTTACATTTTAATATTTAAAATATTTCATTGTTGCAGTTTCACAGGTAATTGGCATATTTTAGCGTGCATGATTTGTCACATAATTAATTCCATTCTTCTTGTAACTCTTATACAATTATAACCATAAACAATATTTAGCAATTTATCACCTGGGTCCTCCTTAGGGAAACATATTATTAATTTATAATTAAATTCTCAAAATATTAAAATGTTATATTGTCATCGAAAACACACTTGCTTTCCTATTTTTTGTAACCTTAGCTTACCAGGAAGTGAGTGAAAAATCGATTTAAAAATTCCAGATTTAAATACATGAACCAGGAAACAAAATAACTTATTGTACATACTATCACAAAATTGTTCATGTAATATTTTTTGTTCTGTTTATTCTTAATGATTAATATCAGTTTAAAAACTGACATTATTTTTTAAAATTATTTTCCATTAGGCAAAAATTTTTGAAAGTTTTTAGTATTCTAAGTTAGTTATTAAATTTTTCTGTAGAAAAGTGCGAATATTTGTTTTATTTTGGATTTTAAAAGTAACATAAGGAAAAAAAAAATGCAAGTTTCATTTTTTATTTTCATTAACTAAAAAAGTACTTGCCATATTATTTAAAATTATTTACAGCTTAAAATCGAAATCTTTCATTCACATTTTATAAAAAGTCATCAAAATATCTTTAGTTAATTAGTAATAATAAAGTATTTTAAATGAAAAGAAAAAATTCGCTTCAATACATGATTTTTTTCTCGGAAAAGGGAGTATTCGACGTTTCCCCTAGCGCTAGAGATTGCTCTCTAAAAAGGATGCGACTTAATGACCAATGAGGTGCTCGGATTTCACCTAACTGTGATTTTGGCCCTCCATTTTAGAACTTCGCGAGCCGCGCTGTGAACCAGTTCTCCTCGGTGTGCAAATCAACTACGAAAAGCCAAATATGGCGGACGCTGGAGAGGGGGGGGGGGGGAGAACCCGTCTTTCAGCTTCAACACTCTCCACGGGGTTAGATTGATTTGTCGTCTCTTTTATAGCTCCATGGTGTAGAACCGTGTACATACCATTGCCGCTAGCGGTCTACGTTCATTGGCTGGCTGTCAACGATCAAAGAGATTATTTGTAGGGTACACTGTTAAAAATATCGTAAAAAATTACCTCTGTTTATAAAGGCTATCTTATTTTCTGACCAATGAGAACGCTACATAAACGCCTATGGATCGTTCTCATTGGACAGAAAATAGATAGCCTTTAAAAACAAAGGTAATTTTTCACGATATTTTTTACAGTGTATGTGGGCTTTACCTACGAATTAGGGAAAAACCCTCCGAAAAAGACTGTTTATTGGAGGAAGGAAGGGGGACTAGTGTTAAAATGTTCTTCACGCATATAGATCAGTTTCAACCACTTGACCACTTGCCTACCAATTTTCCACCAACCAGTCAAAATCACTGATCTTTTAGCACTCAACCAATGAAAGTGGAGAAACCCGGGAAATTTGGGAGGCAAACAAAAAAAATTCACGAGGTTGTCAAGCTGATTGCTAGGGTGTGACGTCAGTTGAAACTGACCTATTGATGTTTTTCTTCTGTTTACCCGCGGCTGACGTCACTTGGGTAAAGTCGAGGCTAACGAGACAGACAGGCTACCGCGGTGCATTGCACGTATCTTTTTTTACAGACCGCTGGAGTCACGTGATGCTCGAATGCACCAATGAAGGTGTGCGTAAAGAGCATCACGTCACTCCAGCGGTCTGTAAAAAAAAAAAAGAATCGGACCCACCGCGGTAGCCTGTCTTTCTCGTTAGCCTCGGGTAAAGTCCATAGCAGCAAACGAAGTGAGTAGAGCCATGCTACAGCGTCTAGAGTATATAGTGTAGAAATCTGCTATCCAAACAGCGCTAAAAAGTTGTATCCCTTAATGTGCAATGATGCTGAAATCCAGGGAACCGATCGCTGCGCCATCTGCGATATATTTTAAAATTTCAAAGTAAACATAATAGCGTCTAGACCAAATCGTCTTGGAGTTTTAGAAAATATCCTACAGATGTCGCTGTGATCGACTCATTGGATTTCAGTATTCGTTTGGAATTTAAGGGATCCAATATTTTAGCACATTTGTTAAGTATTACTGGGATAGACGATTTCCACACTATATATTCCAGACGCTGTAGCCATGCTACATAGCGCCACTTATTTCACAGATTTTTCAAGGCATGATTTTCTTCTTCTAAAACCTATTTCGTTAGAAGTTCTTCGCTATAGATCAGTTTCAACCACGTGACCACATGCCCCCAAGTTTCCACCAACCAATCAAAATCACCGATCTTTTAACGCTCAACCAATGAAAGTGGAGAAACCCGGGAAATTTGGGAGGCAAACAAAAAACATTCAGACGCTTGCCAAGCTGGTTGCTAGGGTGTGACGTCAGATGAAACTGATCTATTCTATATTCATGACCAGGAGCAAGTATTGAGCACTTCTCATGTTTGTGGGGGTGGGCGGGGGAGTGTCCGCTCTCTAGTACTACCTTTGCTCTGAGAATGGAACCAGTTCAAAACTAGAGAACCTATTATCTTTGGTTACAAAAGGTTGGAGTTTCTCACCTTTCAAAACTGGTTACTCACTCCGCGTAGCGGCAGAAAAGTTAAAATATTTATTGCACATACTCTATTTAGTCGAAATCGCTTTGACGGGAATTCCTTCGCATTTTAAATATATAGATTCACTATTTTCTGACACGATCACAAAATTTTGATTTTAATGGAATCGAATTATTTTTCTTCCACGAATTACAAAAAAAAAAGAAAGAAAAAGACGTTATGAAAATAGGGTCATCAAAAAGTTATCGATTATAGGTAAAAAATGCACCACATTTATAGGGGGAGGGGGGGAATGTTCAACTTTCGGAAATATTGGAATGGAAATTTTCCGAAATATTCGTGTTGTCAAATTAAACGGGTAAAAAACCTAGAAAAACAGGAATTCTGTTTTTTCAGAATTTAGTGTCGCCCCCAATGAAAAAAATATATATGTATATAAATATAGATAGTTCAGTTTTAAGACTCCAAACACTTGCTTTTATTTTATATAAAATGACGTCATCCCCGCTAAAGAATTCTTCATTTACGAGATCCAGTCTTAAACAATATCTACAGTAAAATATGCATAGGATGTGACTATCGCTGAATAATACACAAATCCAAAAAAAGAGATTTCGTCATTCAAGAAACTGGACAAAAAAATCTGCTATCTCATGATTCATAGGCCTTCATTTGTTTGTAATATTAATATAGATACTTAAAATTAAATTTAGTTTATAATAGCTCCATGTTTTATCAGAAATCATCCATTTATATTTTTTTCAAAATAGCATGTATTTTAATTACTTTTTTTTCGGTTTTTATGAGAAAATGACAACAAAAAGATATAATTGCCATTTTTCTAAATATTTTCCCTTTACTTTCTGGTACTTGAGTTGCGAAAATTAAACAAATGGTGCTAAAAACTAGAAAAAAAAAATATTGTCTCAAAAATAAATGGAGATGCAGTTTTCAAACAAATTGCATTTAAAAGTACTTTTTTTTCCAATACGACGGTATAAAAATTGAAAATGTGCGATGCTTAGGAATTAAAAAAAATGCAGTAGAGATTATTCCGTACAATGATACATCTGCTTTGTTTTACGGCTGGCCTATACAAAGTAACGTTATTTTTTGGAGACGATACATTAATTGGTGGGAGAAAAAAATAGCATACCAGGGGTAAATAGAGGATTAAGTGTACTGTGTCAAAAGCCTGTTAAAAACCTTTCGTTATAATGCTCCATGCATGGTTGTGAGTTCTGTATGTGCATAGAAAAGGGGATGGTGACATTAGCAATAATATGTAATAATATAACTACCTAAAAGCATAACCATAGTATTATAACCACACAAAAAAAGATCACATTAGGATTATAATTTCAGGAGATATCAATGAAAATATGAAAATGTAATTTAACATTAGAAGCATTTTGAATGTTTTTAATTCAAAAAATTATCACCCAAATGACTTGAAATTTCGTTCCTAGACATAGTATGAACCGAAGATTTCAAATATAGTGTCAAAATGTGGTGTTGCTATTGAAAAAAAAAAACAAAGTTTGCTCTGTTTTTTATATGTAGATGGCCCTCTAAGCAATTTTCATATACATAATTTAAAAGTAGACTTTATTTCCAATCATTTGGTACGAGTAACTTTCGTTCAATATTATCAGTTGCAGAGTTAGTAGGGATGTTTACTTTTTTCCGCACGACTGTACATGCGTTGATCCAATGTCATATTTCAATATCCTGCAGCGGGTGGTGTTATGCATTGTTTTTCTGTACTTCCATCAGTGTAACTATATGTGCATTAAAGAATGTTTAAACATGTGTTCTGGAAGAGAAAGTGGATTTAGGTAAAATAAAAATTAAATTGCAAAAATAAAATAAAAGGAAACCCCACAAATGTTAACCCGAGAACATGCAAAAAATACTTATAGTGTTGCCATTCAAAAGATGAAATTAAAATGAATTAAAACACTAATAATATTACATAAAATCCAAATCATAAATAATCATTTCATTAAAAAGGAATAGGCTCAGTTTTCAATAAATTTTGCTAACAAAAATTTGCTACTAGTAATAAAAGTATTCAAAAAGTGGAAATATTGAAAAAAAAAAAAAAAAAAAAAAGGTTATTAATATATATATATAATTAAAGGAATTAAAAAAGATTTTCTCAAACAAAATATTTTTATTAGATTATTTATTAGATATTTTTATTAAATAGTCGCGCTTCATTAAATGTATGTAAATTAGGAGAATTAAACAAGATTTTGGGGGAGAAATAGTGGAGTGATTTGAGAAAATGTTAATATACGAGCTCGTATATATCTATATTAACAATATAATAGTTTATAATAATCTATAATAGTTTTTAAACAAATGTCTAACTGAATTATTAAAATAAAATTTCATAACGAAAGAAAACAAATCTGAAGTCTTAAATGCAATTTTTGTTTACAATTAGATTGATGAAAATTTAATAATTCTAATAAAACGCACAAAGCCCACCATAAAAAAAGCAAAAAAAAAAAAGGAGGGTGTATTTTGTTAATATATAATTTATATAAAAGAGATATAATAATAATGAAATAGAAGCTTTTTTTTTATCATAAAATGTATTATTACATCATTATGCAAATGATAAACCACCACATTAACAAAGCTTATAAATGGTTTGCGTAAAACTATTAAAAAATACTAGATTAATTTTAACACAATTATTCTAATTGGTAAACAAATCATATTAGATGTAAATTTCCAACTGGGCAAAAAATGTCCGGACCAGGATTCGAACCCGGGACCTCCTGGCTGAAGCCGCCAGTGCTCTGCCATCTGAGCTATCCCGGACGATTCTGGTCGAACTTTTTCACCCAGCTAACCTTGATGATTACAGCATCTGGTCTGAAACCTGGTTCAGCTCAACAGAATAAATCACAGGTAATGGAACTCCAGAAATCGCAGGAGGTCCCGGTTTCGAATCCTGGTCCGGACATTTTTCGCCCAGTTGGAAATTTACATCTAATATGATTTGTTTACCAATTAGAATAATTGTGTTAAAATTAATCTAGTGTAATTTCGTATCCAGCGATTTCTGGAGTTCCATTACCTGTGATTTATTCTGTTGAGCTGAACCAGGTTTCAGACCAGATGCTGTATCATCAAGGTTAACTGGGTGAAAAAGTTCGACCAGAATCGTCCTATATAGCTCAGATGGCAGAGCACTGTCGGCTTCAGCCAGGGAGGTACCGGGTTCGAATCCTGGTCCGGACATTTTTCGCCCAGTTGGAAATTTACATGTAATATGATTTGTTTATCAATTAGAATAATTGTGTTAAAATTAATCTAGTGTAATTTCGTATCCAGCGATTTCTGGAGTTCCATTACCTGTGATTTATTCTGTTGAGCTGAACCAGGTTTCAGACCAGATGCTGTAATCATCAAGGTTAGCTGGGTGAAAAAGTTTGACCAGAATCGTCCGGGATAGCTCAGATGGCAGAGCACTGGCGGCTCCAGCCAGGAGGTCCCGGGTTCGAATCCTGGTCCGGACATTTTTCGCCCAGTTGGAAATTTACATCTAATATTAAAAAATAGTCTGTATAATGTGTCCTACGCAAATTTGTTTTTTACCAGCAAACCGCCAATTTAATTTTCAATAATCAATTCCGTACTCGATTGTTGACTGAGAGAGCCCTCTTCTTGATCAAGGCATTTTACGCTCCACTCCTGCAGTCATTGAAGAATGGGAGGAAAAAATTTCTCTTATTGACCTAAATAGGAATTGACTTATTTTTTTTTTTTTTCTATATTACTTGTTACCACTGAAATCAAATTTATGTAAGTACAAATGTGATAACTTGAACACAATCTTTTATATATATATATATATATATATATATATATATATATATATATATATATATATATATATATATATATATATATATATATTTACTACAAAATTTCGACACCCAAAACCAATATATTTAAAAAGAACAGGCTTTATTACATTTAACAGTGGATGGATTTATTCTTCAAATCACCTTTTTGTATAGTATTATTGATATAAAGCTAGGATTGAACAGTATTATTATGCATTTTAAATTTACTTTCAAGCAAAGCTCCAATGCAACTTTTGTCTAAGAGAGTTTACAATCCCCACACCACCACTATTTGAAAAAGTGCATCTTTCTGACATCATTGCAAATCATTTTCACTCCTACTTGCATGAAATTAACCAATATGTGCACATAAGGATATGCAAAAGACATAATTTCGCGAAAAATTTTTTGCTAAATTATGTGTCATTAAATTACATGCTAATAACGCGAAATAATGTAAAATGCCCCAAATAAAATATTATTTGCAACACGAATGACCAAAGTTTTATTTTATTTTTAACGTCAACGTCGTGTGATGAACGCTCTTTAGACCGTACGGGGAAATCAGACCATAGTCGAGAGCTGGCATGAATTCTCCCGGTCTCTTCTATTCGTCTGTCTCCACCTTCTATATTAATGGACTAAACTTCTACTCTTCGAAAGAATCACTAGTATATAATTCGCATTAATTAATCTTTCACTAAATTATGCGAATACTATTATTTAAAAAAAGTAGTAGTAACATCAATTGAGAAATCTGAACAAAAAAAAAAAAAAAAGGAACCGGGATTTGCGTTTTCCAGCGGAATATTTTGAAATTTTAGTTGTCACTTGGACAACTGTGCTTGACAAGAGTTTCTCCTTTATTTGTACAGTAAACATAAATTTTAGTTAGAAGTTTAATGAAGCATTTTTAGTTCATTTTCCCGGTGTGAAATGTTTATTTTATAGCTTTCAAATGCTTTATATTTTATGGATTTTTTTATAATTTTTACAAAACACTTTCGGATTTAGGTCCAGCTCGAACTTAAAAGGTCGAAGGAAGCATTTTCTGGTGACAGAAACAGTATAATAAGAAGTAATTAGCTTTTATATTAGTTCTTTCTTAGCGGAAAGACACGCTAACAACATATCTGTGGCCCACCAAGCCTTTAACTTGTGTTTGAATCACTTGTTTGAGCCAACACATCCTACAGCAGGGCCTCCACACTGTGAGCCTGACGTCTCAAATCGTCGGCCATTACGCTAGAGAATAATGTTTTCTTAAAGCGATTCACAAATTCCCTACTCGATAACACGGAACTTTCTGGCTCATTTTTAAATGTAAAGACACGAAATTGGCAAGACTGACTATGGAAGCGATTTGGAATTGAATGGTGTATTCCTTTTTTAAATAAGTGAATTACTTATCAAGTTATAAGCGATTGTTGTCAAGTGATGACGAGATTTTATCCTTTACAGTGCTGTCGTGTCCAAAAATTCGGTGTAAATGGTCCCCTTTGACGGTATTTTCTGAAAGATCTTCTCCTCTTATCAGAAAAAGGTAAAACATTATTTGATTACACAGTTTCTTAATAAGAACACTTATTTTGGAACATAATTTTTCAATTCCTACTATTAGTTCACACTCTCTATATATTTATATATCTGGTTGGAATTTTCAATCGTTAATAAAATACTTATTATTCAACCAATCAAGTTTAAATAATTTTTTTAAAACTTGTAGTGGATGACACTTGATGTTAATACAGTTTTTTTTCAAATATTAATTCATTAATTTAATTAATTAAATTAAATTAATTAATTTTCAATAATCAATTCCGTACTCGATTGTTGACTGAGAGAGCCCTCTTCTTGATCAAGGCATTTTACGCTCCACTCCTGCAGTCATTGAAGAATGGGAGGAAAAAATTTCTCTTATTGACCTAAATAGGAATTGACTTATTTTTTTTTTCTATATTACTTGTTACCACTGAAATCAAATTTATGTAAGTACGAATGTGATAACATGAACACAATCTTTTATATATATATATTTACTACAAAATTTCGACACCCAAAACCAATATATTTAAAAAGAACAGGCTTTATTACATTTAATAGTGGATGGATTTATTCTTCAAATCACCTTTTTGTATAGTATTATTGATATAATGCTAGGATTGAACAGTATTATTATGCATTTTAAATTTACTTTCAAGCAAAGCTCCAATGCAACTTTTGTCTAAGAGAGTTTACAATCCCCCCACCACCACTATTTGAAAAAGTGCATCTTTCTGACATCATTGCAAATCATTTTCACTCCTACTTGCGTGAAATTAACCAATATTCTTCATGAATATCTAACGATTTTAAGCCAGAATAGGTGAAAACGACTTAGTAAATGTGCACATTGTTTGACAACGAATACATTTTAAAATCACTTTCAAGCAAAGGTAGAACTCCAATGCAACTTTTGTGTGAGAGCGTTTACAGCTTTTTTCCACACTTGAAACTGTGCTTCTTCCTGATATTAATACAGATCATTTTCAATCCCATATGCATGAACTTTTCAAATCTTCCTCATAAATATCTGATGATTTTAACCTTTCGCTATTAGCGTCCTTGATCAAAGCATACTTTTTACGAATTTTTTTAAATGTTTAATTTAATTTAAAAGAATTTTACGAATTTCGTGTTCATTTTTAACCCTTTAAGACCCAACCCGCACGATCGTGCGGGTTAGACATTGTAGGATTAAGATACCTTACGAACGTTGGGTTGTTCCATATTTTGGAATGAAATGATTTTATAATCATTTAATGGGTTTAAATAAATTTGTATTTTCATAAAAATTGATATCAGAGTAGAAAAAAAAAAAAAAAAAAAAATAAGATAGCAGACTATATTTATATAAAGGAAACAAAGAAAAAAGAAAATTTTGGTTGGATAAAAAAATGATAACGATATCAAAGACAAACCCCTCCCCTCCTAAAGTATCTTACTATATCAAGCGCCATACCCCCTCCCCCCCCCTAAAGTTATATATGTATAACCGCTTATTAGGAGCAATATTAACAATGTGTGGAAACTTCATAAGTTTTATTCCGGTTTTTTAAATGTTGGTAATGAAAGGGTTAATCATATATAGGTGAAAACGAGTTAGTAAATGTCGCTGTTTGACATCAAATGATACGGAGGAGGCGGAGCTTAAGTCAGCCTTGGACGGTTAGGAGAGTAGCTTGCTTTTACGTTTCATCAATTAAATACAATGAAACCTCCCTGTGTGACCACCTCTATTAAGCGACCACCTCCCTGAACGACCATTTACTCATGGAACGAAATTTATTTCCATAGGCTCAATACTAATTTTACCTCCATTCAGAGACCACCCCAGTTGAACTCCCTCCATGAGAGACCCATTTCTTTGAAGAAAATGAAACAAATTCCGTGTTTTCCTGGTTGCTTGAGGAAGTTTTTATTAGAAAAGTAATTTCGGAGAGCGCATTATTCATCAAACTCCTAAACTACGTTTAGAATTTTATTTTATTCCGGTAACTTTTAAGTGTATAAACCCCT
The DNA here is from genome assembly GCA_963932465.1 of Maratus speciosus. Taxonomy (NCBI): domain Eukaryota; kingdom Metazoa; phylum Arthropoda; class Arachnida; order Araneae; family Salticidae; genus Maratus; species Maratus speciosus. Next base: position 15,385,693 of record OZ010793.1, on the reverse strand, counting down.
TTGTGCCTTTTTAGACAATGAATTTGACTCTGATGACACATTAAGAACGACCGTCAATAAAATCCCCAGCCCTATTCTGTCAGGAAACTCTCAAAGAAATAGATAAATTAATGAAATTGTCATTATTTGTTCTCTTCCAAAAAAAAAAAAAAAAAAAAAAAATGGCATTTATTTACGAAGGAATCCTCGAAAGAACTTGAAAATAAAAGTTATGAAAGATAAAACCCTAAAATCAAAGCAAACGTCCAATGTATTCATTTTTTTTTTTTTTTTTAACTCTGCAGTAATTACCTTTTGTTTTGATATTTAAATTTTCCTATTTTTTCCTAATGTGGAAAAAAATTTCAGTAACATTAATTGTTACCTTTTTTTCAACCATTAAAATCTAGATTTAAACATGATTTCCATTAAGAGGACCTCTCGGAGCGACCCATTTTTATTGGAACGGAACGTGGTCGCTTTAGGGAGGTTTTACTCTATGCAAAATGCTGTCGAATTTGACAATTTGTTTAAATTATTGCGCATGCTGTTATCCTTTCTTAGTTTTATTATTCTGTAAAGTGTGAAATATCAAAGATGCCTTTTAAAGTAAACTATCGAAAATAGGATCAGTATCCCCCATACTTTGGAAAATTAATCGACTAGTAAATAATTAAGGCTCTTCTTAACTGCTCTGCCCAACAAGCGCAAAACGTTTTGACACATTTACAAATTCATTTTTTAACGGAAAAATATAAAATTGAAAAGCCTGGCCATGGAAGCGATTTGGAAATTGAACTGTGTTTTCCATTTTTGGATCAATCCATTACCTATTGAGTTATAAGCGTTTTTGATCATGTGACAAACACTTTTTCGCCGCTCTTGAGTGCTTTTTCTCCGTTCGCGCGGAAACTCGGTTCAAAACGTCCACTTTGACACTCTTTTCTGAAATATCTATTGCGTTTGCAACAAAATGAAAAAAAACAGCTCGATGACATAGTTTCTGAACAACAACACCAGCTAGTTTCATGCATTTTCGAACAAAAATAAATTAAAACTTATGTCAGAAAGTTGCCCTTTTGGATTTGAGAACACCCTTAAAAAAATCTGGAAACCCCACATTCTTATATTTTTGTTCCAATATTGGACTACATTGAATTTCGATCAACTGTAATAATAAACGTGGCAATTTTTTTACTGATGACTTTCCCTTTACACATGCTTTTTCCTTTTTCGAAATCTCCTTGTTGAAGGTCAATAATAATTGTTTTGGGGTGTGTACGCGTGTGTAATTTTATTACCATTTGTCGTCTTTATGCGAAAGAGAATTTATGTAAGTAGTAGAGGTGAGATCAGATAAACAGAAGAAAAAAAAAGCAATTTAACAAATTACAACGACCATTTGGAAAATAATTTTTTCAAGGACTAAAATTTAAGACATAAAAAATCGCACGGAGTTGATCATACATTACGTACGCCATGAATTAAACATTAACATTCCTGGACCCATCATGAACAAATTTTAAAAGAAATTTCACTTTTGCAATTTTCGGCACTGTAAATTTTTAAACTTCTACGGAGCTGGTCATACCTTACGTACGCCATGGATTAAACATTAATATTGCTGGACCCATTTTAAATGAAATTTCATTCTTAAACTTCTAAACATCCCACACTATTACTTTTTACACCGTCGTATAGAGAAAAAAAATGTACTTTTAAATGCAATTTGTTTGAAAGCTGTATCTCAATTTGTTTCTGAGTTATTATTATTTTTTTTTGTAGTTTTTATTACTTTATTGTCATAGTGGCAAAGTATCCATCTGTGTTGAAAGTAAAGTGAAAATACAGATTACTGTATAGACCCATCAGAAAACGAATAAAAAAACTAATTAAAATTTCAACTAATAAAACGCTTCAGATATGTTTTTGATTTCCTACCCTGACCGAGGACAATAACCATTTTTCCAAATGATTATTTAATTAATGGTTATATGCTTATTTAATTTTTTTTTACTTCTCTGGTTTCGGTCCCGTTTAGGCCGGTTAAGAGGGAGGCTACTGTATTTATAGCCCTTGCCCACTGCAACACATCTAGAAATTTGTTTCCTTACAGGGGTGGAGGGAGGGAATTTAGATGGCTGATAATTATATTTATCATTGCGACAAAGTAATAAATAAATTGAATAATAATAATAAAAAAAAAGGATTATAAAGATTTTAAACAGATGCGTGTGTGTGTGTGTGTGGGGGGGGGGGGGGCAGAGTGTCAAAGCTGAAAATTTTAGAGCTATTTAATTATTTATTGTTACTAGAGAATAACAAATACGACAGATAATTAAAAGAAATCAATTATTCTAATTTTTTTTATTCTAGGGAGGAAGGGGTGCGGGGTGGGGGTTGAAGCATAAATTTGAGGGAGTTGTGGGGTAATTTAGATAATTGTTAATTTTCTTATTGTTATTTGTGTGTAAAAAAATAGAATAGGGGATTTTTTCCCCTAAATAAAGAGTTTTAAAGATTCTCTAAGCTATATATACTATTGGGGACGGGAAGGAAAGGGAATTGGAAATTTCGCTGAGGAAGGAGGTGATTTAAATTTTCTTACTTACTTATTGTTACTGGAATCGAATAGTGTGCAACATTTCGCAAAAAAGTCAAAGCGTATTTAAGGCTGTTCTTAACTGCTCTGCTCAACAAGCGCAAAACGTTTTGACACATTTACAAATTCATTTTTTAACGGAAAAATGTACAATTGGAAAGCCTGACCAGGGAAGCGATTTAGAATCGAGCTGTATTTTCCATTTTTGGATCCATAAATTACCTACTGAGTTAGAAGCGATTTTGATCACGTGGCAAACACGTTTTTTACCCATTCTTGAGCGGAAATTCGGTTCAAAACGCCCACTTTGACATTATTTTTTGAAAGATCTATTGCGTTAGCAAAAAACGGAGCAAACAGCTCGATGACCTAGTTTCTGGACAACAACACCTGCTCGTTTCATGCCTTTCCGAACAAAAATAAATGAAAACTTATGTCACAAAGTAGCCCTTTTGGATTTGAGAACAGGCTTAAAAAAAATTTGTGTAGTAAAAAAGCAATCAATAATAAATGAAGATGTATGACATTTAAAGAAAAATGGAAAACGCTATTTGATTCCATGGAGGGGAGGGTTACGTTTCTTAAGTTTGTTATGAAATCCAAACTTGCTACTGTCTGACACATTGACAAAGTCATTTCCTTTTCTATTAAAGTGTAATTGTCAGGCATATTTATTCTGCTGGCAAGAATCGAATAGCGCTTTCCAATATCCTGTAATTACAAAGTATCTTTGGAAATATATTGCCAAATGGCCTTATTTAGTGCTTGTTCCTACTTTTTTTTTTTTTTTTCAAACTCAATAGGTTTTTCAGAAATTAGTGTCAAAGTGAGCGTTTTGAGCCGAATTTCTGCATGAAAAGAGAAAACCTCTCGAGAAAGGATGAAAAACGTGTTTGTCACGTGATCCAAATCGCTTCTAACTCAATAGGTAATGGATGGGTCCAAAAATAGAAAACACAGTTCCATTCCAAATCGCTTCCATGGTCAGGCCTTCCAATTTTATATCTTTTCGTTAAAAAATGAATTTGTAAATGTGTCAAAACGTTTTGTGCTTGTTAAGCAGAGCAGATGCGAACAGCCTTAATGAACTGTAATGTAAAATGTAATCCATTATGGTACTTTTATGATAAATCGCCAAATATTGGTCACATCGCTATCATTCGTATTGCATTCACTTCAATTAAAATTAATACCCTATAAACCTTTTACTCATTTCATTTAAAGTATATAACTTTCATTTAAAATATAAAATAATAATAATAGTTTTGAGTTTACATACGCAAAAAAGAAAAAACTCTGTTGAATAGGAAAGAAATGCTGTTGGCGAAGTTTTCGCCAAGCTAAAAGAAAAAAAAAAATACCCTCATTTTTAAAAAAGTAAAATAAACAAATAGATTCACTTTTTGTAAATCATTTTTAATTCGAAAATAAATCTCTTTTTTTAATAATAAAAAAAATAAATAGATGGACTTTTTGTAAATTATTTTTAATTCGAAAATAAATATATTTTTTAATTTTTGGTAAGGGGGCGGAGGGGGGAGCGAACATGAAACTTAAAAATATAAATGAATATAAAATTTTACTAATAAGTAAATTTTAGTTAATAGATAAATTAGTAAAAATTTAAAAATCAGTTAAATTTTAATTTGATAATTAAATTTTAATTAATTTGTCGATTAAAATAATTAATTCCATAAATTATATTTGAGATAATTTTTTAAGTCTTTCAAACGCAGTTAATTAAATTAATTAATAACTATAAATAAAATAATAAACTTTTTTTTTTCAAATAACATTACGTTTATGCAAATTTAAAGAAATTATTTCTAAGTCGGAAATATAATCGTTCCTTTTGTCGAAAATTTAATTAATGTATAAATAAAATTAAATGAAATGGACATTTTCCCGTGAAAATCAATCTAAACATCCCGTTTAAAAGCATTGCATTTACACATAGGTATAGCACAATACTGTATCATTCTTTGCATCAGAAAGAGGAAACAAGTTGGAAATTGCTCGTCAAACGTGGCAAAGGAATTCGTACTATAACTAGTTTTATAATAATTTTTTGCACCACATATTGTACTGAATGTTTATTTTAGTTCACTTCATAAGTGCATATGAATTTTATTCTCTTCGAAAGGTTGTAACATCATTAAAATGCACTTGAAATAATTTGTTCCCGTTGGCCTTAATATAATGGAAAACTTTTGACTGTCCCTGTAATTAAACTGTACATCTGATTTTCATAAAATTTGAAACGAGTCGACAAAATGTTACAACAATTATATAGTTAAAAGTTCAGACCATTCGGTTGGGTAGTTTTTGCTCTGTTATATGCGGACGGACAGACGGACGGACTGAATGAGCACTATAGATGCTACATATTTATATAATTACGAACGCACCTAAAAAAGAAAGAAAATCAAACACAAATCAGCGATCTCTGTAGATAGTACACATTTTCCTCAAGCATCAACTGTGTGAGGAGGGGGGGGGGGGGGGAGCTACGGGAAAGCACCCTCGAGATGTCGGATGACGTCAGACATGCTTGTAGCCCACTCTTATAAATATCCTGAGAAACACATTTATGAGACATATGTTTGTCCTTTTCCACTAATGTCTCATATTGTATTCAGGGTGTTCTGAAATCCAAAAGGGCAACTTTCTGACATAAGTTTTAATTTATTTTTGTTGGAAAATGCATGAAACTAGCTGATGTTGTTATTCAGAAACTATGTCATCGAGCTGTTTTTTCCATTTTTTTTTTTGGAAACGCAATAGATCTTTCAGAAAAGAGTGTCAAAGTGGACGTTTGAAACCGAGTTTCCGCGCGAACAGAAAATATGCACTCAAGAGTGGGCGAAAAACGTGTTTGTCACGTGATCCAAAACGCTTGTAACTCAATATGTAATTGATGGATCCAAAACTGGAACAAGTGGGTAAGTGTGATCATAGATCGCACAAAGGGTTTCGTTTAATATTCCTTTCAAACGTGGTTAAAAAAGCACGTGCTCCATTTTAATCTATGCATTATATAGAAATGAAACAGATTAATTAAATAATAATTAATATCTCAGCTTCTAATTAAGCTAGCTCTTTGAACTGGGTATGTATGAAATCTGCGAGAGATTTCCCGTCCGGGTGTCAAAAAATTTTATCAAAAAATTTAATATTTAAAAAGTTTAAATTTCGTATTAAAATAAAAATCGCAAGTGCGTCGTCATGTCTGAGATAAAAAAAACCCGTTGAAAGGAAAGTTTTAAAGCAATGATCCAATTAATGAAATAATAATTAATATCTCAGCTTGTAATTAAGCTAGGAGTTTGAACTGGGTATGTATGAAATCAGAGAAAATTTTTACGTCGGGATGTAAAAAAAAAAAAAAAAAAAAAAAAAAAAAAAAAAAAAATCTAAAAATTTAATATTTAAAAAGTTTAAATTTCGTATTAAAATATCCTCTGCTTAAATTTCTCCAGCGCCGATATGTCTGAAAGATGACAACACCTGCTTTCCGCTGAAATGAAATCTCTTTTCATTGTCTTTTCAAATACAGAAATTAAATTTTTATCGATCTATTTTTAGTGGATTTTTTACGTTATACCCAACGCAGAAATTTGAACTTTATACCAAAATAAAGTAGAATTTTTTTCGCGTCTTTCTATACCTTTTACGAATTTGTAGGACCAATACTTTGGGAGATGCGATTTCGCTTTTTAAATGTCCATTTCATTTATTGCTTAATTTCCTCGGTGGTAACCATGCATCTGCTGATTTTACGGTGCATCCGCTGATTTTACTGGCAACCCTTAGGAGAAACTCCGCTGATTTGGAGAAGGTGCGTTCGTAGCTGCGTTCAAAAGGTTGATTGGTTAATTTTAGAAGTTAATTAGCCCGTAATTCCGTTAATTACCGACTTTTTCAAAAATTTATGATTTGTTGTTTGATGTGAGGTGTTCAGCTATAAGTACCCAAAATTTCACGTCTCTAACATGTATAGTTTCTGAGAACGGGTTCTATGACGGACAGACAGACAGACAAAGGAGTGAGACGAATAGGGTTTCGTCAGATGAACGAAACCCTAAAACACAGTTCGATTCCAAATCGCTTCCATGGCCAGGCCTTCCAATTTTATATCTTTTCGTTAAAAAAATGAATTTGTAAATGTGTCAAAACGTTTAGCGCTTTTTGAGCAGAGCAGTTAAGAACAGCCTTGCCAAAACGTTTTGACACATTTACAAATTCATTTTTGAACGGAAAGATATAAAATTTCAAAGCCTGGGCCATGGAAGTGATTTGGAATCGAACTGTTTTTTTCATTTTTGGATCCATCCATTACCTATTGAGTTACAAGCGTTTTGGATCACGTGACAAACACGTTTTTCACCCGCTCTTGAGTGCTTATTCTCCGTTCGCGCGGAAACTTGGTTCAAAACGTCCACTTTGACGCTATTTTCCGAAAGATCTATTGCGTTTGCAAACAAATGGAAAAAACAGGTCGATGACCTAGTTTCTGAATAACAACACCAGGTAGTTTCATGCATTTTCAAACAAAAATAAATTTAAACTTATGTCAGAAAGTTGACCTTTTGGATTTGAGAACACCCTTAAAAAGTAAAAGAAATCCTTATAAACTGAGTTGTATGTAAGTTAAAGCTGAAGCACTAGCACGTGTTTTATTTGCGTGTACTCACTCGGTGTTATTCTGTCTCTGTGGCAAAGAAATGGAATAGTACAATAAGTACTTTTGGAAATGATAAATATAATTAATGACTGGGTCCAGATATAGTTGGACCATGTTTAAGTAAATTAAGCAATATAGAATTATCATATGATGCAAAAATTTATAATTTGGATAATTCCTCCTGGTGACAAGGAGTGCAGTATAAAGATACTTTAATGTATTTTGGTATGTTTCAGATATATATGGTCATATTTACAAGGTAAATTTAATGATGATGTGTGAAATGTGATCCATATAACGCACATCCTTGCGTTATAAAGATCTTCTACTGTATAATATTCGTAAAAGATTAGTAGCACTAAAAAAGCAAAAATATTTTTTAAAAAGAGGGAGAGAGAGATAGTAATTGCTGAAATACAAAGAATGTTTTGTTAAAAGAAAAATGAAATTTAATTCTATTTGTAATGTTGCACTAAAAGAAATGGATGCTAAAATATATTGTTTCTACTGAACTTATCAAATGTAATAAAAATATGTAATATTTGTAAAAGATTAGTAGCACAAGAAAGCAAAAAAAAAAAAAAAAAAAAAAAAAAAAAAAAAGAGCGAGATAGTAAACATGGAAGTAGAAAGACTTATTTTTTAAGGGGACAAGGGACCTTAAAATCCTTAAAAATAATTTTTTTTATTTTTTGTAAAATTCACCTAAATATTATTCAAGGGTACATTATATGCATTATGGCATGCATTTAGCACAAAAAAAATTTAAAAAAAATTATTTTTGAGAAAAAATGGAATTTTACTCGTCGTCTTAGAAATCTTCGAAATGCCCCCTGCGTTCTCCATATCAATGAAAATCCCCAATATTTTTTTATACAAGTTTGATTTATATATATAAATAAAATAGAGCATTGAATTTTAAATATTTGAATTTAAAGGTAAAAAAAAAATAATTAAAAATTTTGAAATTTTTTCGAAAAAATTTCAAAAATTTTCAAATTTTCAATTTTTTTTAAACTTTAAAATTCAAATATATAAAATTTGATGCTCTATTTTATTTATATATATAAAACAGACTTTTATAAAAAATATTGGGGATTTTCATTGATATGGGATGCACAGGGGGGATTTTGAAGATTTCTAAGACGACGCGTAAAATTCCATTTTTTTCTCAAAAATAAATTTATTTTTTATTTTTTTTTGTGCTAAATGCATGCCATAATGCATATAATGTACCCCTGAATAATATTTTAGATAAAATTTACAAAAAATTAAAAAAAATGAAAATTTTTGAAATTTTTTCGAAAAAATTTCAAAATTTTTATTTTATTTTTTTTTTACCTTTAAATTCAAATATATAAAATTCGATGCTCTATTTTATTTATATATATAAATCAAACTTTTATAAAAAAATATTGGGGATTTTCATTGATATGGGACGTGCAGGGGGTATTTCGAATATTTCCAAGACGGCGCGTAAAATTCCATTTTTTTCTCAAAAATAATTTTTTTTTTACATTTTTTTGTGATAAATGCATGCCATAATGCATATAATGTACCTTTAAATAATATTTAGGATGAAATTTACAAAAAATAAAGAAAAAATTGAAAAACTTTGAAATTTTGAAATTTTTTCGAAAAAATTTCAAAAATTTTCAATTTCTTTTTTTTTTACCTTTAAATTGAAATATATAAAATTCGATGCTCTATTTTGTTTATATATATAAACCAAACTTTTATAAAAAGTATTGGGGATTTTCATTGATATGGAAGACGCAGGGGGTATTTCGAAGATTTCTAAGACGACGCGTAAAATTCCATTTTTTTGTCAAAAATAAATTTTTTTTAAATTTTTTTTGTGATAAATGCATGGCATAATGCATATAATGTACCCTTGAATAATATTTAAGGTGAAATTTGCAAAAAATAAAAAAAATCCCTTGTCCCCTTAAGAAAGAAAATAGAATTGTATTTTACGTCTAATGTTGATCTAAATGAAATTGACAATGCTTAATGTAATGTTAATTTTCATTTTTTAATTTTTGTTAATTAAGAAAAACAATTCATTATTAGCATAAGATAGGTAGATTGAAGATGAAAGATTTTCTAAAAGCCCTTCGCTACTTTGTTATTGATTTGCTGTCTTCAGATAAGTAAATGTATGATTTCATGAGATTCCATAATAATGAAAATACTTCGCTATTTTTTATAATTTTGTTTTGAATTTTAACTATATTACATGCAGAGGACTTTAACAGCATATATACAAACAAACGAAATTGAAATATTTTATACCACATTTAAATTATGTGGCACAGATTTCAACATTATATTTCTCAACGAGTGTATGCTAATTTTTATTTATTTTTGCACCCGAATTGAACTTATCAAGTAAAATCATTTTATGAAGGGTAAACAGCACTGGCAAATATAGCAATAGTAAACAACTCATATAAATACCTATTACAAAAGCACATTTAAGCTTTATAATTTGTTTAATAAATAATAAATTTGTTCTGTGATAAAACAAAAATGTACAGTTAATAATATTTGTGTTTTAAGCTTTACTAATCATTTCCATTTAATTATTTTTTCCATTATTTACAATAAGATGAAGAAAACTATAAAAACAAGGTTAAAAAATTATTTTGAAAATATTGTGACATTTTGTATGTACACAAGTGAATAGCTTTTTAAAACATCATTATATTGATTATTTTAAAGTTTAATTAAAAATGACTCCATTAAATTAAAAATATACTTCGCTGTATCAATCATTTTCTTGTAAAATAAAAGGAATTGCTTTTATAATTATCAAGTTTTTTTTTTTTTTTTTTTTTTTTTTTTTTTTTGGCTTTCGAAAATTAAAAGGTTAGTTTAACAATAACACTGAATGTCGTGTTATCAATTTTCTTTAATATGAAACTGTAAAAATATGTTCAATGCAAAAATATGTTAATAAATAAACAGCTAATCTTTTGAAATACAGAGGATTTTAATTGAAAGTACTTGCTTAAAATATCTTATTTTCACTGAAAATGATTAGTTGCAAAGAATTTACTGCTATCACAAAGGAAGTAAAAAGAAAAAATTACCAGAATGAAACGAAAAAAGTTTATTTTATTCCATCTACAAAAGATGTTTCAACATTGAAAACAATATTTTTGTTTCTTTTAAGACGTAATGCAAGATCAGCTTTTTCATATATCTATATACATATATTTCCCTTTAACAGAAACATAAAAAGATAATAATCACATAAAAAGATAATGCCCATTTAAAAAAAAAAAAAAATCTTTCATTATATAAAGATCTAAAATTAAAATTGAAAAAAAATAAAAGTTATCCTTGAATCGCTTCTTTAAAGTCTGAACAGAAAAACAGCTGCAAACGAAAGCAGGAATGTCAAAATATTAAAGGGACGAAAAGCGCGGACTTTTTTTTTTCTTTTCCTATTTTGGAGCGAAGTGCGTGCGCGCCTCGCAGCGCTTCATCCCTGTAAAGTTTGTTTCGCAGCACTGTTCGAAGCGCCGTCATGACGTCATCCGAGCGTTGATCGCGGTTAACATTGGCCCTATGACTATGAGACCTATCTATCTTTATCCGTTCAAGATCTTTGTCTGTGGGCTATTTCCTACAACAGGAACTGATTTCGCTCCCCGTCTAGTCAGCTAAAATTTATTGGAAGGGTCATGTCAAACCAGTTTTCTTCCCCTTTCTACAGAAAATCTTGAAACGATTCGAGTACCGTAATTCCCGATGTATTATTAGTCCAGGGGATATGTACCAAAAAAGGGGGGTTACCTTACAAAAGGTTGGGTAGAAGATTCTTTTTTTTCTGAATTGTTTATAATGATGCCAACATGGAAAAACCAAGTTTTCTAACAAAATTTCTTAAGGATAAATTTCTGTGGCCAAAAAACAACAAAATTTTGGGACTTTTTTTAAACTTTTTCTAAATATCTTTAGACCCGTTGCCGTAGCAAATTATTTGTCAATTACAATATTAAAGAAGATAAAATTCTCTGCAACTTTCATATTTGCAACTTTTTTATACACTCAATAGCGAGCGCAGTACGCCATTAAAAAAAAAAAAAAAAATAGGACATTTTTTTCAATTTTCTTAAAAACCATGAAAAACGTTGTTCTGCCCACGATTATTCAGGGTGTTTCAGGGTCAAAACTAGCCTTTTTTGCACCCATGGCAAACATGGATTTTGGCGCCCCCCCCCCCCTCTATCTCTCTCTCTTTTAAAAAGAAAATTTACCACGGGAATTTTAATAAGCCGGATTTTGAAAATTTTAAGTGTGTAAGCATTAAATACGTAATGCTGAACTACGTGATCAGCTTTGCCAAATATTGATTCATTAAAACCTTGAAAACCGTACCGAATGGAACCAAAATATATTCCGCTTTAATCAGGTTTCCATCTTAGCAGGTATAATTGTTCGTATTCTTTCTCTTGAAAAAATATAAACTTTTCTTTAAAGACCGAATTCCGTATATACAGATTTCATTTTCAAAGATTTTAGGGTAGTTGCAGTATTGAGGCGTTTAAAGTCAGAGTTATATGAATTATGGGACTAAATTAGTCTCACGAAGACATTCGCAAGGTAATATTAAACCCAAGGGAGCGTTCTTGACATTTCGCTCGCATTTTGTTACTTTTAATTTTTTTTTTTTTTTCAAGGGAATACCTAAGATAAATATCTAATGTTGTGCTTTTGTACTTTTTCGGGTCTGCTTGCATTTTTTTTTTTAATATTCGGACACTTTCATTTTTGGCAAACTGTTTGGAACCCGTTCTGAAATTTAAAATATCCCGTTTGAGCTTTAAAGCAATTAATAGATAATCTTAAAGTTTTATATATTTTCCCATACTAAAAGGATATAATCTCTTGTTATATTTATTGATATAAGTAGGAAAAAAAATTGACAATATTTTTTAAAACTAATCTTCTAAATATTTTTATGAAACTAGTGATCTCAAATATTTTATTGACAGAATTTTTAAATTTTACAAGAAATAAATGCATAACATTAGTTTGTGAAATAAACTGTTGTCATTTTTATTGTAGCTATTTTATAAGGTAAAAGTATTTCTTAAATAAAGGATATTTATTTTTTTAGTCCCCACCTTTTATATGGAACTACAATCCAATGTTTGCTATCTTTAAAACAGTAAAACATTAAAACATATATTGTCAATAATTGGTAAATAAAATATACCATTGTAGTGTGGAATAAAATATGTTTTCGCAAATTTCCATACCTATCCCATTGATACCTGGAAAAATATGTATGCATTATAAAAATTATTAAAATTAGACAAAATTTTTTTTTAAATTGAAACTATCGTGCCAATAAGTTACTAAATATTGAAGTATTATTTTAAACAATGCTTTGACGTTAACACTGTATACACTTAAAGTTACTGTCTAAATATGAAAATTGTCACATTCATCTATACATTCTGGCCTACTTTTAAAATTATATAAATTTATTCAATATAAAATATCTGTTGAGATGAAAATAAAGATGTGATTGTGCAAATAATGGATAATTTACTGCTACCAATTTTTAGAAGTCGACATACACGATTAAATTCGCGGAGAATACAGTAAACTCCCGACTATCCGGCCTAATGTGGCGGAAGGGTAGGCCGGATAATAAAAAAGCCGGATTGGCCGGAGTTCTATAAATGTTTACTCCATTCCTGCCCTCCCTCCGCCATGATATTAGAAACACTTGTTGCAGATTTTAAGATAAATTTCATATATACATTACATACAGTTTCAGAATAAGCAAAACATTAACGTAAAACGTAAGCTTAATTCGTAAAAAAATGAGTAAATCTTATTTTACTGTTTATTAATAAATGATAGCATAAATGTGACGGGGAAAAGGAGACTCATACTCGAATAATAACACTTGCTAACTTTAAGAATTAAATATATTAAATGAACTATTTACACTATATACAATTACAATTAAGTAGAACATTAATGAAATTAAACACTCATTCGTCTTAATGCATCTTAATGAAACGTCGTTGAGAGCTCGGTGTTTCGCAACCACCTCTTTTACCTTCTTTTCCCGCGTCTGTCGAATGTTCTAAAAAAAGTATTCTTCTACGCCGACTCGTGGCGCTGCCGTCGTCTCTTACAGACTGTTGCCACAGGTCACATTCGTCCATCCTGATACGCACGACCTCGTGCGCACCATACACTTAAACACAAACTTTAAAAAAAATACCATATCTTTAAAAAAAAATTACACAGAATAAAACAGAGAAAAAAAAATAAAGAGAGAAAAAATGAAAATCGTCGTCAATGCCGGTTGGCATTTCGTCTTCCATCTCGTCTTAAATGGTACTCGTCTTAAATCGTACCCGTCTTAAATGGTACTCGTCTTAAATCGTACCCGTCTTTACTTCGTACTCGTCTTTAATAATAATAATAAAAAAATATACCCACCTATATACGTCTTAAAGTGGTACGTCTGAAAAACAGAAAGAAAAAAAAACACAAATTGGCGTCTTCTAATCGTCTTCTTCCTTAAAAAAAAAAAAAAAAAAAAAAAAAAAATTGAAACTTCATGCAGAAAAAAAAATTAGAGTCTGTAATCAAATAAAGTCACAGAATGTTCATATAACAACAACAAAAAAAAATGGAGCTGTCCACAGTTCTAAAGTTCTTTATGCAAAGCACAAAAAAGTAAAAAAAAAAAATGTCTTTGTAGTTCACAGAAAAAAAAAAAAACCACAATACTTTACGGAACACACTTTTCAGCAGCAGCATTGAAGAAAACAAAAAAAATGACATCTCGGGGATAGTTGAATCACAATATTTCATAAACAAAATTTTAACTTTTTGTTAAAATTATTCTTTATGTAAACACAGGTGATGAAAAAAAGAAGAAACACACAAAAGAAAATATTTTGTAGAAAGACGAATTCTTGAATTTTTTTTTTTTTTTTTTTTCATATTCTTGAAGCACCACACAATATGTACAATAACGGAAAGGAAGAAAAGAAGAAGAAAAACACTTTGAATGTCAAATTTTACGTGGTTGACCACGGCTTCATCATATCGACTGCAGTGGATGTTCTGTTTGGACCCTCATGGTGTCCAACCTTTTCCACTTCATATCTGTCGTTAGCTTTGACAGATGTAACTTTGTAAGGGCCAAAATATTTTATTCTGAGTTTCAGTCCAGGTCCGAATTGAGTACGCTGGATCGCGACCAAATCACCAATTTGATATATTCTTGGTAGTTTTCGACGTTTATCATATTGGCGCTTACTTTGTTGTTGGTGTTGGAGAATGTTATTTTTAGCAATCTCTCGCAGCTCGTTTTTGTCATGCATTACTAAATTAGTATGTTCTTCTTCTAACAGTTGTTTTATGCGAATGTCATCCTTAGTTTTCATTTTAACACCAACCATTAATTCAAAAGGGGAAAATTTAGTGGTATCTGATTTGGTACTGTTGATGATTTTTTGAACAGCGGGGACATGTTTGTACCATTTGGTAGGATCGTCTAAGGATAGTTTTGTGAGAACCGGAATTAAAGTGGAATGAAATCTTTCAATTTGCCCATTTCCACGTGGCACCCCAGTAGCAATTGGAGCATGCTCTATTTGTTCTTGTTCACAAAAGGTTTGAAAATCAGCTGATGTAAAAGCAGGACCTTTATCGGAAATAATGCGGCGTGGATTGCCGAACACCGTCTGTTGGAGTTTTAACTTGTCTAAAGCATCACGGGCAGACGTTGATTTAACAGGATAAATCCACACAAACTTTGTGAATGCGTCTATAACGGTAAGAAGATGATTATAGTTTTTATTCGTGGAAGGTAGTGGTCCGAGAAAATCGACGTGATACGTGTCAAGGGGAGTATTGCCTTTAGGGATTGGATGAAGGGCTTTCCTGACTTCTTAGAGGACAAAATGCATGGTACACAATTCGCAATGACAGTCTGTACTAACTTATGGAGATTGGGAATGTAATAATCTCTTTTAATGAGATTCTCAGTTTTTTGTACCGAAAAATGGCCTTTGGAATGCGCGTCTTGAATTATTTGAGTATACATGGCTTGAGGGACAACTAATAATTCATGGCCCTGGAGAAGCTTATATAATACACTATTTTTTAAGAAAAAATCATCAATTGGGGAATGTTCAACCGCTTGTTTCATGCTATTTATAAAATCATCAGTTGCTTGGGCTGCGATAATTTTTTGCGTAATTTCATTATGTGTTATTAACATTACTGGATATCGACTGAGAGCATCAACGTGTTGCATTTGTTTAGCAGGTCTATGAGCGACAACAAAATCAAAATCTTGGAGAAAAAGAGCCCACCTTGCAATTTTTGCGCTACGTTCATATAATCCATAGTTTTTTGAAAGGCCTCATAATCAGTGGCAAGTTTAAATTTAGTTCCATGCAAATAAACTCTAAATTTTTTTAGTGCCTCAATGACCGCGAGAACTTCCAATTCATAACTGTGTAATTTCTCTTCTTGGGGGGATGTTTTCTTACGAATATGACTTAAATCTACATCAAGAGGATCTTCAATTGAATTAACTAAGTATACAAACAAATTATCATCAGATGTTGGTTTACTAAGGGAAATACCATTTTTATTATAAAGCAAAGTACCTTGCGTAATTATATCAGTACCAATAATAAGAGGAACATTCATATGATGTTTACTAATTATATAAATATTTGTTGAAAAAATATTATCATCTATATTTATATCACCCTGAAACGAGCCAAGTGGTGTGGTACTACCACTACCAAAACCAGTTAATGTTAAACCGACCGGTGTTAACGTAGGCAAATTCATCTGTGAATATTTATCTTCACGAAGCAAAGTAAGATTACTACCTGTATAGATAAGAGCATCAATTTCGATACCCGAAATTTTAATTAATTTATG
Organism: Maratus speciosus; assembly: GCA_963932465.1. Lineage (NCBI taxonomy): Eukaryota > Metazoa > Arthropoda > Arachnida > Araneae > Salticidae > Maratus > Maratus speciosus. Next base: position 15,369,479 of record OZ010793.1, on the reverse strand, counting down.
CATTTCTTGTCGAGAATTTTTCTCGGAATCCAAATTATTCACTTGTATTTTAGGGTTACGTGCCTCAGTAGAACACTTATTATCAGAGGCTTTATGCCCAAAAGAATTACATCTAAGACATCTAAATCTCTTGTTCTTGTGAGAACAATACTTAGAAATGTGGTCTTTTTCCCCACAATTAAAACAGATTTTAGTGTTCTGATTTCTTGAATTATTAGAATGAAATGCTGGCTTTTCAGCATCCGCATGTTTTGGTTTAAATTTAGGAACATTCTCGTGAACAAATTTGTCAAAGCTCTGTTTCGATTTCATATTTTGACAATGATTTATATTTTTACCAGAATCATTTTTTGAGTGGTGTGTAATCTCTTCGTAAATTTTCAATTTTAGTTTAAATTAATGCAAATCAGAACAATCGTAAAGTATGCACTTATTTTGAGGAGAATCAGGAATGCCATTGATTATGTAACGTATAAGTGACTGATCATCAATATTGGCCCGTCCAGCCATTTCTTTCATAATTAAGAAATACTCAAAAAAAGATTCCTTTTGTCTAATATGCCGATGACTAAGCATTTCGTGTATTTCAGCCGAATTAATCTGCGAACCAAATTCGGTAACTAAGGCATGTTTCAATTCAGGAAAAGAACGAATGTTGCTTTCACTCTTAGCGAATAAAGAAGCAATGCCTCCGAGCGCTCTTTGCGCAAAAATGAATTTTTGCATTTCGCCTAAATTAAAAGAGGAAGAAAAGGATTCGAATTTTTGCAACCATAAATGAACATTTTCATACTTCTCTCCATTGAATGTAGGTACCAGCGATTCAACATCGCGAAAATTTACTGATGGCATAAACATAGAATCCTGAGCAATGTTTGAAGCATTAATAGCACATTTATTGGTAAATTCAGAAATTTTAATATTCGACTTATCGTTTGGCACTGGCGAATTGTTGAAAATTTCTTCCGATTCGCCATCTGTATCGACATTAGTTTCAATATGTTTTTGGAGGAATTCCAAATTAGTTAAAAATGAAATTATGCGTTTAGATAACTCAGTTTCTGTGCCATCTATTTCGATGCGTAAAATAGTGGCAATAGTTATAAGTTCAAGTAAAGAAAATTTTTTAGCGGTTTCCTCTACTTTACTCGTAAATTCATCATCGGTTTCACAGAATGGAAATCCCGTAAATGCTCTTATTCGCGATCGATTTAAATGATCGCCTTCAGATGAAAACAAAAGTTTATGTAATAATTTTATTCGATTCGTCTTTTCGTTTTTCAATGCAAAAGCGATGACTGGAATGTCATTTAAAATCATGATGAAAAGAAAAAAAAAACAGTAAACAGTACTCACCCACTAATTTCTGTCGTTGAAAAAAGATGAATCAATTTATTTCCAGTTTGGAATAATATATTGCTGCAGTTATTTCAAAATAACTGAAGAGTTGGCCAGTCGCCAAGGCTGTAGAAAAAAAATTGTATTCTTCACACACGACATGATCTTTATAAATTTACAGCTCCGGCTTACTTTCTGAAAGAATTTTGGCGTCGTTATAAAAATGATACTTGTCTTGTCTAGGGTAGAGAATTGAAAACAAAAATAATCCAATCCCGGCTCAAGCCCTCATGTGACGGGGAAAAGGAGACTCATACTCGAATAATAACACTTGCTAACTTTAAGAATTAAATATATTAAATGAACTATTTACACTATATACAATTACAATTAAGTAGAACATTAATGAAATTAAACACTCTTTCGTCTTAATGCGTCTTAATGAAACGTCGTTGAGAGCTCGGTGTTTCGAAACCACCTCTTTTACCTTCTTTTCCCGCGTCTGTCGAATGTTCTAAAAAAAGTATTCTTCTACGCCGACTCGTGGCGCTGCCGTCGTCTCTTACAGACTGTTGCCACAGGTCACATAAATATGAAAAGTTATGCATAAGACAAAAGAGTCAAAACTCAAGGTGTTTAGTTTTTTTCTTTCTCCCTGTTAGCCGTCTTCCGCGAAGCAATGTCCCGCCATTTTCGCAAGCTGATGATATCAGCTGGCGTAACTTCCTCCTGCTGACTGTACTGCAAGTCTGCAATGCTGCCTCAATCGTCTTGAATCCTTCGGAATGTGTGATGAGAATTTTCTTGCAATCCTCCTCCTGTTTTCCTTCTGTTACTTCTCCCTCTGTCACCATTTCTACAATATCGTTGTCAGTTAATCGTATAACTTCGTCGTTTGCCATCCATTCTGTAATGTCCTCTGCGTTGACATTGTCAGAGCCCGGTATATTTTTCAGCAACGAAAGGAACTTATCGTTCTCATCTTCCACTTCAGTTTCCTACACGGATTTCTGTCCAACTTTATGGTCCAAAATAATGTTCCAAGACCTTGCAATTACTATGTTTTGAATTCTCTGCTATTGCATTTTGCAATCCTTTCTTGCTCCTTCCTCTCGTGAGTCAGCATTTTCTCAGGGACGGGAACCTGCCTGGTTCGGCCACTGGCAACTGTTAGTAGAACTTTCAACTTTTTACTAGGCCGGATAGTGCGGAGGGCCGGATAGTCGGGAGTTTACTGTATTTGAATAATTGGGGCAAAACTACGTTTTTCATGGTTTTTTAAAAAATTGAAAACAATGTCTTATTTTTGAAATAGCGTACTGCGCTTACTATTGAGCGTATAAAAAAGTTGTAAATATGAAAGTTGTAGAGAATTCTATTTTCTTTAATATTGTAATTGACAAATAATATGCTACGGCAACGAGTCTTGAGTAATTAAAAAAAAATAAAAAAAGGTCCCAAACTACCTTTTACTACCTTTAATTACGAATTAACTACCTTTACATTTAATATGTGATTGAAAATGCGTACATACCACCTTTTGTGTCGCAATGTATGTCGGTAAAGGGCAAGTAAATAATCCATTCGATCCACACCTTCCATACAGTGAAACTTCTTTTAAAGGCCACCCCTATTCAAGGGCCACCTTTATTAAGGGCCAATATTTTTAGGAACAAATATTCATTCCATAGACATAATGTTAAATTTACTTCTATTAGGGGCCGCACCTACCCCTCATAAAGGCCATTTTTTTCACATATGCCTCAAATCCTAAACAGGTGTATTGAATTTTGAACCAAAAGATAAGAGTTCAGCAAACAACTGCACTTGCAACAAAGAAGGCAGGGGGAGATGGGGGGGATTTAGTAGCGCAATGAAGTACCACAAACTTTTCCACAAGCGAGACAAACATGTGTTCCTCACACTTTTTTTGACCTTTGAACCTGTAGGGGTTGGGTTGAAGGGGAATCTTGACCCTTTATTTCGGGCACACAAAGGATAACAGGTTATCTGGAAAAACTGATTCCACATTTACTAAAACTGTGAATGCATATTGAAGCACAATTTTTACACTAGAAATTTTATGCTGAGGGTTATGTAAAATTTAAAATTATGGCACCTAAATCAAGCCAAAGAGTATATTTGGATTTTAAATGACAAAATCAAAGTTCTTAATTGTCATGATCAAGGAACATCTCCAAGAAAAATAGGTTCCCAATTTAATTGCAGCACGAATCAAATAAATAATATTGTTAAAAACAAAGAGAACTTACTGAAAGAATATGCATATTTTACAAATCGCGGGATAAAAAGAAAGAGAAATGAAAAATTTGGTCACCCCTAATCAAGGGCCACCCCTCATAAGGGCCAATTTTCAATGGAACGGCAGGTGGCCCTTCCAGAGAGGTTTCGCTGTATTTGTATTGTACATTCCTATTACAACTGGTCTAGAAAATTTGAATAATACATTTTTCTTTTCTACACAAATGACTAGCAGTTGCAATAGCGCTTTCTCCTAAAAATGAGAAAGCAACATGGACCGTCGAATTTTCATACCATCTTGTAATAATTATGTTCTCATTGCTTGTTACTAGAGAAAACGAACATCTAGGCTGTTTCTTTCAGCACATTTATAGGTTTCAATTTGCTAGAAGCTTCTTTAATCCGTTTTCACGTATTCTGCCGGTAGCAAAAATCTCCCACTCAACAAGTTTATTTAGAAGTGGGATCGATAAAAAGATTATCAAAAAACATTTTATGATTATTGTTCTTGATATGTTGACAAAGCCTTAGTACAACCATTTTTAACAGATCTAAATTCAGTAAAGAACTCAGCTCAGGCTCGGACTGGCCCGCCGGCCCATCGGCCCGAGGGCCGGTGCCCCTCGTCCAGAAAAACTTCGCGCCCCCATAAGCCATAAGTTCCTAAGTCGCACCAATATTTTTACCCTCGTTGTATGTACTATACTTTCTGGCTAGTGTACTAAATTTCGAGACTTCGTTTAGGGAATAATCATCAATTAATAGACAGACAGCAGTAGAGAGGTATTTTTCATTATCACAAAGAAATTAAAGATTACATCGAAACAATTTTAGGATAGAAAATTAAAGTGGGAATATGATTGAGAGAGAAAACATGCATCCAGGAAAAGCTTTAGTAGCAATGGCGCCCTGGACTAGTTTTTTTTCCATCACTTCTTTGAATGATATATAATAGATTTTAATTTTAACCAAATATTTTGCATATTTTCATTCCTACAGCTTTTAGAGCCTTGCCTTTCCCTCCCCTTTAAAGTCGGCCCTGAATGTACCTATAATTGAAACCGTGCTTTTTGAAAACAAATTTAGAAAAGAAAGAAAGTTATATCAGAAGGCAAAAACCTGCTGTGAGAATTTTATTGCTGATTGGAAAACATGATCTTTTTGAAGAATGCAAACTTGATGACACTTCTGGATTGCAATCCTGCAAGCTGTGAAATCCTGCTGCCAGCGCTTTTTCATTCACAAAATTTACACCACAACTTTCGGTTAATGCTAATCTTCTCTTTATTTAATTACAGACTTTTCATGGTTAAATAACTATTAGAAAAGCTTTTATTTATTTTAAATAAAAAATTGTTTAATCTAATCGCGAAAAATCTATTACCCAATAAAGAAAAAAAAAATATATGACAGGTTTTTTGAATAAAAAACTCTAGCTCCGGAATCCTGTAACTTGCATTAAATATTTCCCTTGATCTCTAATTGTGATAAGAATTTTGCGAATCGCGGGATGACTGAGCTGAGAAGAGTAAATTTACTCAATTATAGTGATTTTAGTCTAACAAAGAGACTTTTTTTGGTGTACTTTAGAAACTTTTTAATAGTGCAATACGAATTCAACATTTTATGTATGCATAAAATCGTTTTTTAAGGATACCAAATGCCTCTTTCTACAAAATACCTGTAAAAAGTAATTGCTTAAAATAAAAAATATCATAGGTTTTTGAAAAAAAAAAAAGAAAATCACCGGTTCAGGATCCTGTGACATGCATATGGAAACTTAAATATTTCCCTTGACGTCTAATTGTGATAAGAATTTTGCAAATCATGGGAAGAGTGTGCTGAGAAGAGTAAATTTACTCAACTATTTTGGGGATTTTATACTAACAAAACGATTTTTTTTTTTTGTGCGTACTTTTTCTGTAGAAACCCTATGATAGAGCAATATAAATTCAGCATTTTATAGATACATAAAGATTTTTTAAGGATACAAAATACCTCTTCCTACAAAATACCTGTGAAAAGTAATTGCTGCCAGATTGTAACAGAAATTGAATTTATCAAATTTTTAACTGATTTATAACTAATTCATACAATATTAAAGAAATATACTTTAAGAAAAGGATGAACCCTTCAGCAGCACTGCAGCAATTCCATTTCACGTCTGGTGCAAAAAGCCATGTTATTTTTTCTACCTATTGTCGGTGCAACAGTGATGATAAGAGAAATAAAAGTGGTTGCCCATTACTAAATCTGTTAAAAATAATCAAACAAAATATATAGGGGGCAATCGACTAGAAATAATGTCTACTACTTATTTTTATGCATAAATTATGTTTTCGAAGTAGTCTACATATTAAAAATTGTACTAACTTTGAATTTTTAAACAATAACACTCATTTTTGATGTCTTATTTAAGTTTCTTAGATCGGGACAGCCAGGAAAAAGACATTGGTTATTTACATTATCTTAAACCTTGATAGAGTTTGAAGAGTTTAAATTTGAGATGCTAAAGGAAACCAATTTCAGAAAAATTAAATTATATCCTCATAAAAGTCATCTGATTGATATTTTTATCAATTTGTTTAAGAGATACACTGCATAGAACCAAACATACTACAGACCTTTTTCGCAACGTAAAAACATTTTTAATCATAAAAACTAATAATAAATTCATGTTAAAAAAATATGAATTATGGCCTATATTAATTTTTGCATACAACAAACCACAATCATTAAAAACATCAATGTGTAAGTTTACAGCTCTTTTGAATAGTTAGCTTTCGACATAAAGAGAAATTTTGCCCTTCCATAACTTCAGAGGACCGTCTTCTTTTATCAAAAGAGCCACAGAAAAATTTCGTAGATAAGTACCAGAAACACTTTATAGGATTTGTAAAGTAAGTTTATTGTAAATTTAATATTGCTGTGCAGTGTTACTGGTGACTAATTGAGTTTTATTGTAAGATCATTTTATTTTTCGAAACTTATGGATAAACCTCTAGCACTCTTTGTATTAAGATTTAAGAAAAACATAATAACTGTATCTATTTACCGGCTGCAAAGGAATTGAAACAGAATGTCAAACATGAATGTTACCATTTGAAAAATCAAAGTTTGTGCATTTTTTAATATGTAGACAACACCCCAATGCAAAATTTATTAATAGCATTCAATAGTAGATATTATTTCCAATTAATTAGTACACATGTCTTTTTGTACCAGGGTTCGTACGGATCAGAGAATTTTTCCAGGAAAACTATCAGTATTTCTTATAGAAAAAAAATCTAGTTTAAGCGCACGAAATTTCGCCTTCTTTTAAGGAGAGATTTTTTACAAGAAAATACTGGTGCCGAAAACTTTTTTGGTTTGCAAAATTCCAGGAGGTATACGAACCCTGTTATACGGTCATTTTCAGAATTCGTAGGGTACTTTTTATTCCATGACTCTTATAAACTAACTATTGACAAAAGAATAATATATGATATCAGTTATCTGTTACAAGCTAATCTGTGTTCAACTTGCTGAAACTTTTAGATATCACATTATTCGTTTTAGAAAATTACGTAGCATTGTGTAGATTTAATGGAACTTTAAACATGAACGGAGAATACAGCTAAGTCTTCTATCTAGACTAAGAGATATAATATCAAGCCATTTTCATACTTGGTACTGTGCGAATGTATTAAACCTTGTTAAGCCAGATACAACACAAACAAGTAAAATTGACATGAGTTTGTTAAAATTATTGCGCCCTCTGAAAATCCAAGGTCTGCGCCCTTTTCCCTGGCCCAGTCCGACCCTGACTCAGCTGCTAGTTGATTCGGCCCTTCATACATTTCAATCGCATGTACATATCCTGAAATTCGAGCAGGTGCTCAGGTCTTTGTAATTCAAGGATGCGGCTTACGTCTAATATATTGTTTTATTTTTGCCCTTCCTTTGAAAGGAATAATCATCTCATCGATAGATAAAAATTTTTCTGGATCATGGCTTCTTCAATACTCTTGAAAAGTGGTTTAGTACTGGGCTGATTTTAAAGAGTTTGTCATTTTCATTTTTAGGCACATTATCTAAAACTAATTACCGGTTTCATCCATTGTCTATCCACATGAAAACAATATATTTATAATAATCGTAAAAAAAATCACAAGTTTTTATATTTTAAACTAAATAATTTTTAATTTTAAGCTGCAATATAGATTTATATTAGCAAACTACATATTCTGTTAAACTTTGACATACGTTGGTGCTGATTAGGTTTTCGTGTAAATCATATAACAGGTGCCGCTGCTATGCTGCATTTTTTGCGATTTTCGCGATAGGTCTATCTCAAAATTTCGCATTAAATAGATTCTAATTAAACTTGGATGTATACTGCCGAATAGGTGTCGCTTTTATGCTCTTCGGGTTGGGAGTTTCGGCTGCAGGCATCTCAGAGTGTGGGTGCCGAAATTCAATGATTTGTTCGAAAAAGGCGATGCTTATTCACTTCACAATACCTTTAAAATCCTCATAATGGTCTTAAACTGGCATTTAATTTTGATACCGTGACAGGGATCGATGCAGGTTTTTATTCTTGGGGCCCATTTTGTGAAAATTAAGTTATTTTTGAGAATTTTATTATATTTTTGAGAAAAGTAACATTTTGTAACGAAAGTTGTAATCCAGTTACTCAAATTCGAACCAAGAATTTATTAACAAAAACTTCTTTAAATCCCCTTGCTAAAGTTTTTGTGTTTCGTGAACTGGTTTTACTTACAAACTACACATTTTAAAATAGTTTTTATGAAAAAGAATGTTACGAAGAGGGCCTATTTTACTAAAAGGAATTTTGTGAAGGGGCCTATTTTATTAAAAAGATTTTTGTGAAAGGGCCCTAAATAGGCCTCAAATTTTGCCTGGATCGACCCCTGCGGATATCGAATTCTGACGTATTATCATGTAGGGGAGAGTACCCGAATTTGGACCACTTCACTTATTTTCAGGCGTAACTCACATCTTTTTTGGAATATCTGCAAAATATCATTACACATGGTCAATCTAATCATCTACTAACTAAATAAATGTTTAGAACAATTTCTTTTTGAAAATCTTAAGTTCTATTTTAATTTGAAAAAAAAATGTCAAAAGAGGTCCAAATTCAGCGACTGGTTGCCTAAGCTGGAACCTCCTACTCTCCTAAATTGGACCAAACAATATTAGGCTATTTTAATGAATAGGGAATATAACTAATTTTATTAAAAGGAAAGTTTTCGATTAATGAAACAAATCAAACAAAACAACAACAATTAAATATAATGAAATGAGTGTCTGAAAGTAAGATTAATTGTTTTAAATGAAAATGTATTCAAATTATAAATCAAAGTTATACGTAATTAAGAATAGAAATTATAGAACTAATTTCCAGTTAATTTAATACCATGTAATAAGCGACAGAAGGCTTACACATGAATTTCTTTTGTTCCTTTTTCTATTCCAGCGCATACAACATGGAAACATATTTGACATCTGAACTGAACACTGAATCATTTCTGCTATTTTATTTTTCTTATAAATTAGGCAAAACCAATCTTCACTATCTTGATTTTTCTTTTTAGATTCTAAATCATTAGACTTTTTTTTTTCAACAGAAGTTTTCCTTACCTTATGTCTGTAGTCTTCCCTCCCATCATTTTCTTTCCAATTGAATTAGGTTTTTTTTTTTATAACTTGATGATCCAATTGCTTCTCTGCTTTGAGAGCTTCCTTTTTGTCTTTTTTTTCTTTTCTTTTCTTTTTCAAGAATTTCTTTATATGGCGATTGGCGAAGATGTTAACACAGCTGTTTTTTGGCTCCCTCTGTACTTTGACTTAACTGATTTTGTCAAGGGATATTACGAAAATTCATTGCTTACTTTTTAAATTCATCGCATACTATTTCAGTTGCATATCTGTTCCAATTTCAGCAACTCAAATTGGTCATATTAAGGCAACTGCGCCATTTTTTTGCAACAGATAATCTCAAGACTAAGAACAAAAACGAAAGGTTGATTTTTGGTTGATTTTTGACGGCCAATTATCTGCGCGAGGGATATAGGCCCAGGGAGGAGTGCCCTTCGTGGGGGTCTTACTAAAACGAAAGGAAACAAATCGGCGTGAAAAAATATGAGCATAATAAACACATTAATTTAGATATGTATATGAAAACATAACAACTTACCTTAGTTTTAAAGTATTCTCTTACGTTTAGTAGGAGAAAAATAGATCAAGGCAGCTAATTTTAGATTTTTTAAAATTGTGTGAAAACAGCACGTGAAAGGCGGGTGTTTCTTCCCATCATAAATGACGTCATTCTGTTGAGTAGGATTGTAGGAGTAGACGGCGTCTCTTTCTGTAACTAAAGGCACATTTGCAGTGGCCCATTTAAAGCGGTGGTCCAAATATGGCTACTGTCCCCTATGAGATAGAAGGAAATTTGGGAATGGCGCATCCGACTATAATCCGATATTACAGTTTAGTAAAAATAAAAGATCTGTCAGAAAATGGTATCAAAGTGGATGTTTTGAACCGAATTTCTCGACACGGCAACGCAACATAAGCAAAAATTCGTCGTTACCTGACAAGAATCGCTTATAAATCGATAACTAATTTATTGATCAAAAAATGGAAATCGCTATTCGATTCCAAAGCTCTTCAATAGTCAGGCCTGCCAATTTTATGCCTTTACGTTTAAAAACCAGTCAGAAAATGTGTGAGAAAGTTTCGCGTTGTTGAGCAGAGAATTGGAGAACCACCTTAAGCCATAAAATTGGAGGTGTCAGCCACAAAATAGAAAGAAATTGTGTAGAAAAGAACTATTTTGATCTTTTTTTTTTCTTCTTCGTTCGCAGTACAGAAATAGAGATCGACCAAAAATTAGGTTTCAATTTCGGCTTCAAAATCTGAGTTTCGCCGAAAATTCGGCCCGCTCAAATGAGGCAGTCTTTATTTATTGCTATACATTTCGCGGTTTAACAGTCATGACTGTCTCAAGACGTGAGTGCAAATGATAAAACAGGAAATGCATATATGGCTTAATTTTGAAGACGCTTTTTACGTGCTCATTAAAAGCTGCACACTTAACAGTCATAGAAAATGTTTAGTTTGAAACCACAATGTTCGAAAACACTTTGAGAAAGCTCTATAGTATAACGGATGATCATTTGCAAAAATCATGATAAAAGATAAATCGAGGTATATATACCTAAAACATTTTTTAATGAGATTAAATTTTTATAATTAGAAAATCATTTTGTGTCATTGTTGAATTAATTACATTATATTTTATCTGAAAATAAAAAGTTTTGGTGAGAGGCACGGAGATCAACTCTTACAGAAAAAAAAGGGGGGGGGGGTGTCGAAGAAAAAAAAAATCATATCTCCGTTAATCCGCCACTAAGGCGATCAAAAAGTATCATTGGCGTGATAAAAATTTTTGACAACCCTCAAAGATGCTGTACATAGGGTTGCATTATTAAACACGGCATAAAAAGAATGTCAGAATTTAAAATAGAGTGTGTGGTTGATTTAATGAAACAATCACCACACGGTTTAAATTTATTATATAAATCTTCTTAATATTATCTCTAATTTTTGTAGTGACAAGTTTTTGATAAGATGAACTCTATTAATGTATGATATAGTAAAACCTCCCTAAAGCGACCACGTTCCGTTCCAATAAAAATGGGTCGCTCCGAGAGCTGGTCTCTTAATAGAGGTCATGTTTAAAACTATATTTTAATTGTTGAAAAAAGGTAACAATTAATGTTAATAAAATTTATTTTTCATATTAGGAAAAAATATGAAAATTTAAGTATCAAAACAAAAGTTAATTACATAAGTTAATTACTGCAGAGTTTAAAAAACGAATACATTGACATTTGCTTTGATTTCACAGTTTTATCTTTTATAACTTTTATTTCCAAGTCCTTTCGAAGCTCAGTAAATAAATTGAATTGTTTTTTTTTCGGACGGGAACAAATAATGACGATTTCATTCATTTATCTATTTCTTTGAGAGTTTCCTGACAGAATAGGGCAGAGGAGTTTATGGACCGTCATTCTTAATTTGTCATCAGAGTTAAATCCATTGCCTGAAAAGGCACAAAGGGATTTAAACGCTTAAAAGTTACCGGAATTTAAAAAAATCTAAACTTAGTTCAGAACTTTGATGAATAATGCGCTCTCCAGAATTATTTTTCTAATAAAACCTTCTTCAATCAACCCGGAGAAAACGGAATTGGTTTCCTTTTTTTCAAAAAAATGGGTCGCTCATGGAGGGAGTTCAACTGGGATGGTCTCTGAATGGAGGTAAAATGAGTGTTGAGCCTATGGGAATAAATTTCGTTCCATGAAAAAATGGTCGTTCAGGGAGGTGGTCGCACAGGGAGGTTTCACTGTATTTCTAAAAATATTCTCATAGGATGAAAAAAATCGGGGTTGAAGAAAAAAATATCGTATTAACATGATTCTGATCTCTTGCAGAAAAATGAGATTAAAAATTCTTTAGATAAAATTGTTAAACTGGGTTTATATCTAATCTTGATTTAGTTTTTGTTTGTGAAATGAGTACTTAAGAGGCCACACTAGTCACTCGGAAAAAGTCGAACGCTAATGGTAAGTCTATGGGAATCTAATATTATTTTCGAATACAGTAGAGCGCCGATTATCCGAACAAGTCGGGACCGACCCTAGTTCGGATAAATGGACAGATATTTTAAGGAACGTTTCTGACTATACTAAAACCTTCAGATGTTATCTAACGTTAGGATTCGCAACACCAGTTAGGGCTGGCATGTTTAAAAATTGGTTTTTATTTATTTATTTATTTATTTATTGTAAACATTTTTATCATTAAAATTTTCTTTTTCTCTTTTTATAATTTTCGGAACTCCAAAGATTATAATTTATGCAAAAAAGCTTTCCATTGTTGCTTGCTTCAACGAAAACGTTCTTTTCAATGCTTCCCTATCTCTAATTCTTCTTAAATACGTTAGTTGAATAGGATGAACGTTCTTCTGCCGTTCGAGCCATTTCATAGCTATTTCCAAACACTCAAAGGTTTTGTTATGTGATGGACCTTCAGAGCATAGGTTTTCCTTTTCTTCAATTTCTTTTTCATCATGAATTCCATCATCATTTAAAATCTGATATCCAGTGTCATGTACTTCACTATTTAACCACTCGTTAATTTCATTTTCTTCATAGCTTAAGATTTTTCTCATGTCCTTTATTGCTTTAAATGCCTCATTTTCTGATCCACTATTAGTTTTTTCTTTATTTAAAATTTTATTCAAAGCCAATGGGTAATTGGGAATTCGGTTAAAATTTTTTTGGGGAGAAATAGGCAATTCGGATACATGAAAGCTCGGTTAAAAAATTGTTTTGAGAGAAACAGACGGTTTGGATAATTGGAAGTTCGGTTAATTGGAGTTTCGATAATCGGCGCTCTACTGTATCTCGCTCAAATTGTAATATTTTTGAATAATTTTTTTTTTTTTTTTTTTTTTTTTTTTTTTTTGCATATGATAGCTGAGGATGATATACAACCGGGCTAGTTTTTACTTTTTCGATTTTAGTTATAGTTTTTTTTTTTTTTTTTTTTTTTTATAAATAATAGGATAGTTTCAATTTCGGAACCAGTTCTAACCGGTTCAGAAAGTAATAGTAATTTTTTTTTAAAGAATCTGAAACCGAAATCGAAAAAGTAAAAACTAGCTCGGTTGTAGATCGTCCTCAGCTATCCTATGCAAAAATATCATTCAAAAATAGTAAAATCTGGGCGAGATATTTGTAAATAATGCTCCCATAGACTTAGCATTAGCGTTTTCCTTTCTTTCCGTGACTGAAGTGGACTCTTAAGAGCCTACACTAGCCACTCAAATTACAGGTTTAAGGATACTACAAATAAGGAAACTACATTGTAAAAAAGAAAGAAAAAAGTCCTGCCGGCTCGGCCTACAGGCACACGTAGATTTCGAGTGTTAAGAGCCTACGCTAGTCACTCGAAAAGACCCGGATGATAATGTTAACCCTATGGGGAAGTTATTTTCAAATATATCGCTTGAATTTTGATATTTTCGAATGTTTTTTTTTTTTTTTTTGTATAGGATAGCGGAGGACAATCTACAACCGGGCTAGTTTTTACTTTTTCGATTTTAGTTATATATATTATATATATATATATATATTAGGATAGTTTCAACTTCAGAACCGGTTCCGAAAGTAAAAGTAATAATAAAAAAAAATATATGAAACCAAAATCAAAAAATTTAGAAATTGCTCGTCAAACGTGGCAAATAGGTGCGTTCGTACTATAAACTAGTTTTATAAATATTTTTTGCACCGCATAGTGTACTGAATGTATATTTTAGTGCACTTCATAAGTGTTTATCCATTGCATTCTGTTCGAAAGGCTGTAACATCATTCAAATGCACTTGAAGTAATTTTTCCCATTGTCCGTCATGTAACGGAAAACTTTAGGCTCCCCTGTCATTAAACTATACATCTGATTATCATAAAATTTGAAATGACTCGACAAAATTTTGCAACAGTTATCTATATTATAAAGGACAAACATATCTGTGCGTAACGCATACGTCATTTTGCGAATGGCAACACTTTGAAATTTGAAATAAAATTTTGGTTTTGCACTTTTGTCTACTGCAAATTTTTAAACTTCTAAACATCGCATATTTTAAATTTTTACACCATCGTATAAGGAAAAAAATGCTCATTTAAATGCAATTTGTTTTTGAGATATTAATTTTTTTATACTTTTAATACCATTTTTCTTATAGTGGCAACAAAAGTAACCCATATCTATTGAAAGTCATTGAAAGTAAACGGAAAATAGTTGAAAATAGGAGATACTGTATCTTTTTGTTGCCATTGTCTCATAAAACCAGGAAAAAAAGTTGAAATTAAAATGTGGGCTATGTCAAGAATATTGTCTATTATTCCGTCATATGCATACTTTTCTATAGACGAAGTTTAAGACTTGATTGTAAAAGTGGATTGCTTTAGCGGGTGAAAATGACGTCATTTTATAAAAAAGCGTGTATTTTAATTCTTAAACCTGCTTTTGAAGAAGTTTTGAAGATGTTTTGAAGAAGGGCGTCATTTTCACAGCCCAGCTGCTTTGAAATTCTTCACAAGTGAAAATGCTTCACTTTTGAAATTTTTTTAAATGTAATCGAAATTTCACACTGTTAAAATGCAATGTTTTACAAAAATTTGGAGTGTCTTTTTAAAGAAAGGTGACATGCAAATAATAGCGATTTATATTACAGAAATTGATGATTCTCGCCTGGATGGATTTGCTTGGCCGAGTTAGACAAGCAAACAAATAATTCGTGGTTTAAAATAATATCATGTTCCTAAAGATTTTGTCCAAAATTCTTTCAAATAATAAAATTTTAATGCTATTTTTTAGGACATTCTACTATAATTTTATCAAAATAACATAATTTGCTGAATTTAATTTTTCCTAATTTTATATAATCTATATATTTAAAACACAGGTGTGTTTTTTAGTCATCTGCCCTGATCTTTCTGCTGAACCAATTTTATTAATATTTTTTTTTTAACTGAAAGCTCTTCATTTGTACCTTCATTTGTGATCGCACTATCTGTTTTTTTTTATATCCCCACTTTTATATTTTAATTTTAAAAGTATTTCATGAAATTTCTTCAAAATGGTGAAAATTAGATAGGTGTCATTATTGCAGACAAGAGAGAAATAATGAGGTAATTTTATCTTTATTCATGCTATTTTCTGATAAAAATTCAAAATTGTTGATAAAAATTGTTGTATTAGGGTTTAGTGTCGAAAAATCCCATTAGGGGCAGAATATTATATTAGGAGTATAATACCGGAAAATAACATACTGCTTTTGAAAACATTTGAATTTTTCCTAATAAATTTTCTATATTGTTTTTCCTTCTGCATGTGTATTGATACTAAGTATCAGACACTAGGCGAAATGCTTATTTAAGTGAAAATGAAGTCATATTTAAAAGAAAACGATCATTTTTTTAGATAAAATTAAACATTTTAAGACAAATGCGTCTAAAAGACAAAAATTACGGAAATTTTTGCTCTGCTGAATTGAGATTAGAGTTTCAAGGAAAGAGTGCGTCTGTTCACATAAAAGATGTTGCTAACAATCGTGACTTCAAGTTTTGAGTTAAAATGATTTTTAAATGATCTAACAAAATACAATTTTTTAAAAAATTACGATTATGGATATGAGAAGTGCGCATGTAAATTTTGAGAAAGTGAAAATTGCTGTTTTTCATTCCCGAATATCAAGCATAAGAGCATTTCATAACCACATTCTAATAACTGATCTTTATTATATTTTACTGATTAAGTATCTATATTATAAAGAACACACGTATCTGTGCGTAAGGCTGACGTCATTTTGCGAATGGTCACACTTCACGATCAAATTTCCGTCTTGAAATTTTCGCTATTGCAATTTTTTAATCTTCTGACAATCGTACATTTTCAATTTTCGTCGCATAGGGGAAAAAAATTTACTTTCAAATACAGTTTGTTAACAAAAAGTAACTTGATTGATGTATTATATTTTCTAAAATAATTTTTAAGCTTGATTTTTTTTAAGTTTATCTTATCACATGCGGTTTCAATACATAATAATAATACACATTTTGCACATAAAGCAACAAACATTTTTCAGCATTTGTTTCTGACTATATTTGCATAACGAAATTAATACTTCCTGTATAAACAAATAAAAGAATAATATTAAAAAACCACCAGTCTAACATATTTGTGAAAGACAAATTAACGAAATTAATACTTCTTTTATAAACAAATAAAAGAATAATATTGAAAAAACACAAATTTAACATATTTGTAATCCTACAATTTAAAATTTTAGATCACCAAATACGATTTTTTTTTCAAATGGAATTTGTTTGCAAAGTTCATCTCAGTTTACTGATTGTCTATGGTTTTAAAAACAATTTTAAAGCATGAAATATTTTTTAATTTATGTATATCGCGCCGAACTCGATTACGAAAGATTAATCCGTTTGCCCTTAAAACAAAATAGAGTTAATCTTTTCCTTACGGCTAATATCCCTTTCAAAAACACTTCTTTATGAATAAATAAATTAAATAATATAAATAAAACACAAATTTAACAGACATGTATAAGATCATAAATTATCAGAATATAAAAGGATGCCATAAGTACCAAAATCTTGGTCAAATAACTCTTAGCATGCAGCTAATAAGAAAATATCGCTTTTGATAAATTTCAAAAATTTATTTGGTTGTATAATTCGTATTTTCCATATGAAAAATGCTTTTTTAATGTAAATGGGCAATCTAAAAAATTTATTGCATAGAAAAAAATTATTAGTTTTCAATATAAAAAAAAAAAAGGTTTTCACCTATATTCTTTAACCCGGGAACTCCGGGTACGATCCCCTAGTATATTTAAAATTTCAGGCCATTCGTAAGGCTGTAACATCATTAAATTGCACTTGCAATAATTTATTCCCACTGGCCGTAATGTAACGGTAAACTTTTGACTGTCCCTGTCATTAAACTATACTTTCTATTTTCATAAAATTGGAAATGACTCGACAAAATTTTGCAACAATTATATATTTAAAATTTCAGACCATTCGGTTGGATAGTTTTTGCTCTGTTATATGCGGACAGACGGACAAACAGACGGACTGAAAGACGACTATAGGCGCTACGTATTTATATAATTACGAACGCACCTAAAAAGTAAAATCTAGCCCGGATCTAGATCGTCCTCAGCTATCCTGTGCAAAAAAAAAATCATTCGAAAATATCAAAATTCAAGCGAGATATTTGAAAATAACTTCCCCATTATCATCCGGGTCTTTTTGAGTGACTAGTCTAGGCTCTTAAAACTCGAAATCTACGTGTGCCTATAGGCTGAGCCGATAGGACCTTTTTTTTATGATGTCACACTTTTTTCAATATTTTTGACCCCCTCCCCCCACCCTTTGTCACAAAGTGTCACACTTCACCATACCCCCTCCCCCGCCCCCCCCCCTCTTGTCACATCTCACGCTACATTACATAAACATATACTTGCAGTTCAAAAACAAAGTAGTATGTTATAGATCATATTTCAAATTTTATTTTGAAACTTTTAACTATATATTTTAATGACATTTGTGAGCATAATAATAAAAATGATTCGTGTACTTATTTTGTATAAAATAAGATTAAGATTTACAACAAAAAACATAATTAAAATACAATAGTAATAAAATACTAATATGAAAGAACAATTAAAAACAGTAGTATTTTGGAATTTGAAATGGAATTTAATATATTTGGCTTTAAATGTTATCTTTACTGTATGAACACAAAATACTTTAATTTCGAAATAACTTTAAAATTTAATCTGCTGAATTTTAATGCTTTCATTTTAACCAAAATGTGTAATGTCAGACTTCTTCCTACCCCCTCCCATTTCCTTGTCACAAACTGTCACAATTTCATGACCCCCCCCCCCCCCCTCCTCCAAGCGTGACATCATTTGTGGATGGTCCCGAAGGAAAAAGAAATGAGAAAAATTTCAAATATTTGTAGAGCGGCTACTTTCTTCGTCTCGAAATTTCTCGCAAATTATATTTTCTATAAATTATTTATGTATCCATCTGTTTTTAACTAAGCGGGCATAAGAGTGTTTAATAGATAGAAATCGTTATATAACTCCATTACGACCGCCAATTAAATCAGAAATCAAGGTCTGCAACCTGGCGGGCTTTTTCGCCCGACATAAACATTGAAATCACGAAGTTAGTTGGAAGTGACCTTCAGCCGAAAGAGTTACTTATATAAGGACACGATAACAGATATTTAATTTTGTTTTTTAAATTATTATTTGTTTAATCATTGGGTCAGTCCGTTGGATTTCCTTTGGGTGTATTCCGAGTATGCCGAAATCAGTGTACTCCGAAAAACCTATTTATTTAACCCTTTATGTACTGAATTATGAATTCCTGAAAATTTTATCTTCTATAAAGCATTTTTCGTGAATAGTTTAAACTACATTAGAAGATTTACATAATCATTTAATAAATTTTAGAAGGATTCATTAAATATGAATTTATAAGAATCATGTGCAATATTTATAACCCCACTCAAATCTTAAAAAAAAAAAAAAAAATTTTTTTTCTTAGTATTTTGTAGAATTAGGAAACATACAAATAGAATGTCCTTACAATAGAAATATAGAAATATTTCTGAATTGAAAAATTCCCCAACGCCAAGAAAGCGGAAAAGATGCAAAGGCAAAAGAAATCATCCTTTTAAAAATATTTTTTGTTTTGTGTCACCCATAATGCTATTAGAACGAGATAAAGTAATATATCTATAACTCATTCTAAACTGTATGACAACTAATCGATGTATTAAATGAATTTTATAACAAGTTATTTTAATGGTACTTATAAGTACCGTCAGTGGATAAAGGGTTAAGGTATCTACCTACAGCCGAAGCGCTGTAACCCTTTATCTACTGAGGTACTTTAAAGTACCATTAAAATAACTTGTTATAAAATTCATTTAATACATCGATTAGTTGTCATACAGTTTAGAATGAGTTACAGATACATTACTTTATCTTGTTCCAAAAGCACTATGGGTGACACAAAACAAAAAATATTTTTAAAAGCATGATTTCTTTTGCCTTTTGCATCTTTTCAGCTTTCTTGGCGTTGGGAGGGGGGGGGGGGGATTTTCAATTCGGATATACTTCTATATTTCTATTATAAGAATTTATATTTGTACATTTCCTAATTTTACAAAATACCAAGAAAAATATTTAAAATAAAAGATTTGAGTGGGTTTTTTAAATCGTGCGCAAAATCCCTATAAATTCAAATTGAATAAATCCTTCTAAGTCCTTCAATCCTTCTAAAATCCATCTAAAATTTTTAAGGCTGTTCTCAAATGCTCTGCTCAACAAGCACAAAAGGTTTTAACACATTTACAAATTCATTTTTAACGGAAAAACATAAAGGCTGATTATAAAAGCGATTTGGACTCGAATTGCGTTTTCCATTTTTTCATCAATCCATTACCTATTGAATTATAATCGATTTGGATCACGTGACAAAGACGTTTTTCGCCCTTCTTTGAGTGGTTATTCTTTTTTTGCACGGAAATTCGATTCAAAACGCCCACTTTCACACTATTTTCTGAAAGATCTATTGCGTTTGCAAAACAACGGAAAAAACAGTTCGATGACATGGTTTCTAAACAACAACACCTTCTCGTTTCATGCATTTCCGAACAAAAATAAATTAAAACTTATGTCATAAAGTTGCCTTTGTGGATTTGAGAACAACCTTAAACACCTTGGGGACGAGCGACACGTATACGTGCCGGAAATAGGCCTAAGGATCCTCGTTTATCCTCACCAGTAAAATTTTACTGTAAAATTTGCCTTATTTAATCCGAGCATTTTCCCGATTTCAATAGGCACAAACTTCTGTTTTTTAAAACCGGTAGCAAAGTAATAAACATTTCGTAAAAGGCTCCCGTCGCGAAGGGGTTAAATGATTATGTAAATCTTCTAATGTAGTTTAAGGGTGTTTAATGTAGTTTAAGTCAAATCCAAAAGGGCAACTTTCTGAGATAAGTTTTAATTTATTTTTGTTCGGAAATGCATAAAACGAGCAGGTGTTGTTGTTCAGAAACTATGTCATCGAGCTAATTTTTTTGTTTTTTTTGCAAACGCAATAAATCTTTCTGAAAAGAGTGTCAAAGTGGACGTTTTGAACCGAAATTCCCGAAGAAAGCAGAAAAACCAGTCCATGACGGGCGAAAATCGTGTTTGTCACGTGATCAAAATCATTTATAACTCAATAGATAATTTATGAATAAAAAAATGGAAAAAACAGTTCCATTCGAAATCGCTTCCATGGTCAGGCTTTCCAATTTTATACCTTTCGGTTAGAAAATGAATTTGTAAATGTGTCAAAACGTTTTGCGCTGGTTGAGCAGACCTGTTAAGAACAGCCTTAAGCAATTCACGAAAAATGCTTTAGAAGGTAAAATTTTCATGAATTCATAATTCAGTACATAAAGGGGTAACACTTTCCAACGTAGTTGAAAAGTGTTTATGAATTGGATTTGTCCGTCTGTCTGTCCGTGCTCTAAATTGTGTAAATATACTCGGATTGTCATGTAATTGGTATACGTTATTGATGTTCACTATGGCATGTTTGGTATTCAAAATGAAGTGTGTAACATTTACGGTTCCTTGACAGAGACATTCAAAAGAATTTCGTTACAGGACGGCCAAAGGGGGAAAATCGTTTGCAGTGTATTGTAATGATATCACACTATTTTAAACATATTAAAATTCATATCTATCACTTAGGTGTACTACAAGACGCTTACTGTAGAAGCTGGAGTGCCTATAATTTATTGTTCCTTTACAGGGACACGCAAAAGTATTTGGTTACAATACTGCCTGCTTCCCACGAAGAATAATTGCTGGAAGTGCTTTTACAGTTGTGGTTCGAGTTTTGAAATTTAACTGTTTTTTCTTTTTTTTTTGGATATTACTTTGTGTGGGTAAATTCTATAGATCATATTCAGGGCTACGCAAATGATCTCAAGTTCATTTCCGTTTATTGATGGAAATTGCTGATGAGAGTTTTCAACTGTGCCTCAGCATGTAATTGAACTAACTTTTAACATGCTATGTAGTCAGGGTTAGGTTTCTTCCGGAAGAAACTGGTTTCTTCTACTCGAAAAAAACCTGGAAGAAATGGAAGAAACAACAGAAAACAAAACACGTTGAAAATTAAATTATATTAACTATAAAAAAGAATTAAAGCATAATCATATGAAATCTAAAGTGGAACACTTAATATTTAATTTTTTTTTTTGGTAAAATAAGTTATTTTTTTAATAACAAAATTTAGGTTTGCCAGGTATTTAAGTGATGGTTTTTAAAACTTTAGGGGTAGTGGAACTGTTTATGAGGTTTCAGTAAAACAAAAAATACCTCCCAATTCTCTATTTTTCCTATAAAAATGCTTTATTTTTTAAAGAATATTATGCAATACATTAGATAAATTAAATTTAAAAGATCAAAAAACCGAACTGCGTAAAAAGCGAACTAATTAATTATTTCTGATCAATGTGAAACTATTTTTTATATTACTTACCTATTTTTTTTTATTAACTTGTATTGATGACTTTTAAGTTGTGTTTAATTGTTAGTTCCTATCTATAAATACTGTTTTGATGAGGCCTATTGATGTCTATGAATGTTAGAGTTGCAATATACCTACACAACTTCCGGGTTGTGAAATATTTAAATGGAGCTTTTGGCTGTAAAATAGTCAGTGAAACATCGTCTTCATTTTGAAAGACCTATCCAATGATAGGCACTCAATAGATTGCGTACATTTTTTTTCCCTCTCTACCGCCATTCTGTATTTTACGGCTGCCATTTTGAATTTATAAAAACAAAATCTAGCCTATAACCATCGGAAGGTTAAGACAAATCGATAGAGAACTCATTCATTAAAATCCATCTAGCCTATGGAATGTTTAGAGGGTATAAAGAATTCCACATACCCAGATACGCATGAAACACATAACCCTTCTTGGCAGCCGGGTAACAAATTTGTCTTTGAATTTCATCACCGTTATATAGCATGTATATCTCATATTTCAATGCTGTATTTAAAAACTTTTTGCATAGGTACAGTCGTGGAAAAAAAAGGAAACACCCCCTACTAACTCATCAACAAATTATCGTAGATGAAAGTTACTGGTACCGAACGT
Organism: Maratus speciosus; assembly: GCA_963932465.1. NCBI lineage: Eukaryota > Metazoa > Arthropoda > Arachnida > Araneae > Salticidae > Maratus > Maratus speciosus. Next base: position 15,347,026 of record OZ010793.1, on the reverse strand, counting down.
ATAACCGGTGTCCACGTATAACCTGACCGACCTTTATTTTCGCAACCGTTGGTCCTAGATGCATAATTCCAATTACAAAAATGGTTTAAATAAGGTAAAGAATTATTTTTAAAGCGATTTGGGTCAAGAAAAAATTTTATTAAAAAATTACGAAATTTAAATTTTTATACGGTCCCCCGGTCCTATAAGTGATATTTAGTAAAACTTTACTGTGACACTAACAAATAAGACAAAAAAAAGTCCCATTCATCTAACATTAAAATTTACCGAGTTATGAAACTTTGAAATGCACGACCTAAACCACTTTTATGTGTCTCAAAGCAGATGATTTCTGCCATGCTTTCAGGGATCGTATTTAAAGTACTTAAACTTATTTCAAGGTATCTGCGCTTTGAAAGAAATCGTACAAATATTACGATTAAGTTTTATTAGTTAAGTTTCAGATTAGTTAAAATAATTGTATTTTAACATATGTTTTATTTTGTAAGGATTTGAGGCTATGATTTCATCTAACTAAAATTGTGTTATTTTCATACGGTTGTATTTAACTTTCAATGATCGTCTTTTCAGTTTAAAATTTGCACTAGAACTTTAACTTACTTTCAAATGTCCGATCGAAGTTAAATTTTACATACTACTTAAATCCGATGACAAATGCAATATTATTATGATTTTCGACTCTTACCATCTTATACATACTTATATTAGAGGATAACACAAAAAAATTCGGATAGATTACAGTCAAGAAGTTTAAGAAAGAGTTTTAGATTATATAACATAAACCTGCGACGGTTGTGTTTTTTAAATTTTATAATTACATTTTATGTATTTTTTAACGCTGAATAAAAAAATTACCTTCACTTTTAACCATCATGTCAGGATCTTTCGCAAATCGTAAATTTCACGGTTAAAAAATAGCGAAAAATCTGATACTATAAAATAGATGTAAGATTTTTTTAGTCGGTTTAATTTTATTTAATTCAATAATTTATTAGACTTTTTGGCTTTTACTGGGTTTCTTACAGATAAACAACTCGGGGGTCCGATGAGGTTGGGAGGGGAGGGGGGATCAATTTTAACTTTTAGCTTTTTAACTTTGAAATTTGCGATTTGAGAAAATTCCTGACGTGATGGTTTAAAATGAATTTCATTTTCGGATTCAGTGCTAAAAATTACATAAGTATCAATTTTCAAAAGCTAAAAAACATGCCACAATCCAAAATTTGAAAGACAGTGTAATCTAACAGCATTTTAAAATATGTATCATTTTGTAAAGAATTGAGGCTGTTGTTTTTCATCCTTTTATTTAACAATAAATTTGTTATTTTTATCCTCTTATGATGTTCAGTACAAATTGTGTCTTTTGCAGTAATATGTTAGAATGATTAAAGATTTCAAATTTATATTGCAATGCTAATTTTACTCTCAACCATTTCTTTAATATATCTGACGAAATTATATTTCTACTAAATTTGTGAATGACCCCTAATATGCAGCAAAAAGTATACTCCAACTTTAAACAGCTATTACTCGGTCAATTTTAATCGTAGAATAACGGGACTTTTTTTGCCTTACTTGCCAGTGTAACAGGGAAATTTCACTAAATATAACTTATAGGACCGGGGGACCGTATAAAAATTTAGATTCTGTAATTCTTCACTAAATTGTTTTTTCGCTTCAAACTTTTTTTTATCTTAACCCTGCACCAAATTTTGACTATTTTTGTAACTGGAAGTATGCATCTAGGACCAACGTTTGCGAAAATAAAGGTCGGTCAGGTTATACGTGGACACACTGTATAAAATTTGCTTAGGGGGCCATCTACCTATTAAAACTAATACAAACTTCATTTTTTTCAATGGCAATACCCAATTTTAACGAGATATTTCAAATATTTGGTTTAAACCATGCCTAGACACCAAATTTCAAGTCATTTGAATGATAAGTTTTTGAATTATAAACATTCAAAATTTAGTGCTTCTAATGTTAAATTACATTTTCATATTTTTATTTATAACTTCTGAAATTATGATCTTAATGTTCTAATTTTTTGTGTAGCAGTAATACTAATATACCCAAACATAAATACGTTGAATTTGCAATTTTTATAATTTTCTGATATGAATTATGAAATTAATATTAAAAAAAATTATGAATTGCAACCTACAAATTTTTTGATGGATTCAGATTTATTAAGTCCTGCTTTATGGAAATCCAAAGTTTCACATTTTTCTTCTAAGTAGTTTTCAAATTATGCTTAAAAAACGGCAAAATGATGGTTTAAGGGGCCGTCTATGATAGAAGTGACTAAATATTTTAACATTTCTTATGCTATCCTGTAATCGAACAGGCTTAATTCACTGCCTAAGGTGCCTTGATCAAGAAAGAGGCTCTCTCGGCTAACAGTCGAGTACCGAGCTTCAATTTGGATACAGCCCTTAAAATACGCTCGTTTTAAAATAATTAATTTCTCGAAAACTTATGGTACGAATTGCATAAAAATTTGTTTTTAGACTAATTGAAGGGTGTAGAGTTCATTTATGCTGTCAGAATTGTGTACTTCTATTGAAAAAAACAAAGTTATGGTTCATTTTAATATGTAGATGCCCTCCTAAGCAAATTTTATATACATCCTTTAAAAGCAGACTTTATTTTCAATCGTTCGGTACCAGCAACTTTCTTTTGCGATAATTTGTTGAGGAGTTACTAGGGGGTGTTTACTTCTTTTTTCCCAACGACTGTACCTACACTATATTGTCAAAGATTACCAATCACTTGCGTTTTTAGACGTTTTATTAAATATCTAGAAAAATACATGATGAATTATCCCGAAACTCCAGGTGTGTAAACAGAATAGTACATGTCATATATTTCCGTGAAGATTTTTTCCCGAAACCCCATAGAGGACCACCAACAAATTGAAAAAGAACGAATATCTTTTGGATAACCGTGTCAAAACTAATGTAGCAAAAGTGTTCAAACTGTAGATTATGTGGTTTATTGTAATAATTTGTGTTCATTTTTATGAGGATAGCATGTATACTCGAAGAGAAATTCAGGTTTTCATAAAAAACAGTCTCAAATTTTGCCAAGTCTTTTGCTTATAATTTGTAGAGTTCTTAATATAAGAGAAAAGTTCTTTTCAGAAAATATGACAAACAACATTGTACACCATACCCTGCAATCAGATTTTAAAAAAAATAATAAAAATGAGCAGGTTTACGAAATAATAATTCACTGCACCTGCCCGAATGTAATCAAAATATAATGTGCATAATGTGTCAGCTAAATGTAAAGAGCAACTTTTGTGAAAGTCTCAAAAACATAGTTTGAAAAGTCTGAAAATTATCGTTAATAGAATGAGCTCGAAATCCGTTATTCCCCAAAAGAAGCAAAAATATGAAGGGCTGTATCCAGAGACAGTAGTACGTGCAATATTGTGTATGCTATATTGGCACTAATCAATGGATATATGGATACAACCCCTCATCTTTTTGCTTCATTTTGGGAACAACGGATTTTGAGCTTATTCTGTCAACGATAATTTTCAGAATGTTTTTGAGACTTTTACGAAAGTTGCTCTATACATTTAGGTAACACATTATGCACATTATATTCTGATTGTATTCGCGCATGCGCAGTGAAACATTATTTAGTAAACCTGCTCATTTTTCATACAATTTTTACTATATTTTAATTCTGATTACAGGGTATTGTGTACAATGTTGTTTGTCATATTTTCTGAAAAGAATTTTTTTTTATGTTAAGAACTCTCCAAATTATAGGAAAAAAACTTGGCAAAGTTTCAGACTTTTTTTTATGAAAACTTGAATTTCTTTTCGAGCAAACAGTAAACTTCCGAGTATCCGCCGCTCTATCAACGCCACCCTCGGTTAACCGCCACCCCCTTTCCTTCTTTTTTAGGTGCGTTCGTAATTATATAAATACATAGCACCTATAGTCGTCGTTCAGTCCGTCCGTCTGTCCGTCTGTCTGCATATAACAAAGCAAAAACTACCCAACCGAATGGTCTGAAATTTTCTGTTGCAAAATTTTGTCGAGTCATTTCAAATTTTATGAAAATCGGATGTATAGTTTAAGGACAAGGACAGTTAAAAGTTTTCCGTTTGCATGACGGGCAATCGGAAAAAAAATATTTCAAGTGCATTTTAATGATATTACAGCCTTTCGAACAGAATGAAATGGATATGGATATGCACTTATTGAAGTGCAGTAAAATATACATTCAGTGCAATATGCGATCAAAAATATTTATAAAACTAGTTATAGTACGAATGCACCTCATTTGCCACGTTTGACGAGCAATTTCCAACTTGTTTAAAAATCAAAACGAACAGAGAAAATTCAAATGTACATAAACCCGGCTGAGATTTTGAGACAAGGTGTGATTGAGAGACAAGAATTTTGAGTAAAATTCTTCTGTGACGCCAGGAGGAACAGCTAGAATATATTTCTGCTGATGAAATCACAGACTGGCTTAATTGTGACAAAAATGAATTATAAAGAATTAACGGATAACGAAATTACTCAAAATGATTTGAATCCAGAGAAACCTGAAGCGGATGAATGGGATGAATAGAGAATGAACATCTAAGAGTCAGACTGTGCTCCCTAAATGCATCAATTGGTTTGAGATGCATGAGGAAGCAACATACAACCCGAGTACTTCCTTTATATAGAAATGGTAATCTTGCTGCAGTAAAAGCATTAGCAAAACGCAACAAAATACAGTAAAACCTCCCTAAAGCGACCACGTTCCGTTCCAGTAAAAATGGGTCGCTTCGAGAGGTGGTCTCTTAATGAATGTCATGTTTAAATCTAGATTTTAATTGGTGAAAATGGGTAACAATGTTACTAAAATTTAATTTCCACATTAGGAAAAAATATGAAATTTTAAGTAATTAGTGCAGAATTTTAAAAACAGACGTTTGCTTTGATTTTACGGTTTTATTTTCTATAACTTTTATTTTCAAGTCCTTTCGAAGTTCAGTAAATAAATGCATTTTTTTGGGGTGGGGGGACGGAAACAAATAATGACGATTTCATTCATTTTTCTATTTCTTTGAGAGTTTCCTGACAGAATAGGGCAGAGAAGTTTATGGACCGCCATCCTTACTTTGTCACCAGGGTAAAATTCATTCCTTAAAAAGGCACAAAGGGGTTTGAACACTTAAAAGTTACTAGAATAAATAAAAAATCTAAACTTAGTTTAGAAGTTTGATGAATAATGTGCTCTCCGGAATTATTATTCTAATAAAACCTTCTTCAAGCGACGAGGAAAAAAGCGGAATTTGTTTCATTTTCTTCAAAGAAATGGGTCGCTCATGGAGAAAGTTCAACTGGGGTGGTGTCTGAATAGAGGTAAAATGAGTATTGAGCCTATGAGAATCAATTTCGTTCCATGAAAAAAGGGTCGTTCAGGGAGGTGGTCGCACTGGGAGGTTTCACTGTAGTATACAGTAAACTTTCGATTATCCGTCACTCATGGGACCGACGGTGTGGCGGATTATCGAAAGGCCTTACAATACCACTACTAAAATTAGATTTATTTTTACCAGTTCATCTCTATAATAATAGCCTAAGTCATTTGACTGTCATCAACAGTTCCGGGTTGACCGCTTCGCGCTTTACATGCCAATTTGGTAATTTAATGTTAGCCAGGAGCAGGTGATAAATCGCCAAATATTGCTTCATCGCCAGCATGTCATCAGTATTTTAATAGTCCATTTCATGCGACTGTTATAAACAATTTTTCTAATGGTAAATTAAAACAAAGCTTTGATGTTGAAATTAAATGTCATGGTTAGGGTTTTATTTAATTCTTTTCTTTTTTCTTCTCTTCTCTTTTCCTTTTTTAAAAGAAATAATTGAGAGTCACACATTTTAAATATTTCAGTTTTAAATCAAAGTTATGTATTTCAAATAAAGTATTATATTTTAAATGAAATTAATGAAATACGAAAAAATATGACTGGAACAATGTTTGGCTATTTATCGCCTGCGCCCGGCGAAAATAAAAATACAGAGTTCATGATTTCTGTATCAGAATCTTCCAATTTGGCGAAGGACTGAGGAAGTAAATTAAATTATGAATAAAAGTAACACGATACAATGCTTAGCATACATTTAAGGGAGACCAAACTGGTCGCCAAGGGCGACTAGTAAATAAGAATATTTAAACGCGTTTTTTATCAGTTTTAAATTCGTCACTAAAAAAAAGCATAATTTATAATAAAAAATCAAAATAAATATAGAACTTTGTAGAATAAATATGTAGTACTTATTTCAAGCAAAGTAATCCATTACACATTACATTTTTGTTCGTGTTTTGCTTGCGCTTTTACTTCTGCATGACTTACTCCTGAATCATTATTCCCCGATTCATCCCATTCATCCGCTTCAGGTTTCTCTGGATTCAAAGCATTTTGAGTAATTTCGTTATCCGTTAATTCTTTATAAAAAAGTATTTTTCTCAGATTTAGCGCCGATTAACCCATTTATGCCTGAATTTTTGTTTTCTCAAATTTGTTGGTAAAATCAGGTTAAAATGTTGCAAAATGAACTGGAAAAATACTAAAAGAAATTATGCTAAAATATTTTTGTGAATATATTTGATAAAATGTAAACATTTTAAATATGGAAATATGCCTAATATTTATAATAGTACAATATGCATAATTATATGTTTTGTCAAAACTTATATAAAATAAGCTTTTAAGGGTGTAAAAAATATTTTTCCGCCCTCAACAGCTCGAAATTTTCTGAGACATTTTCAGACTCATTTTTAAAAGTAAATACATGAAATTTGCTGAGGTGATTTTTGAAGAGATGTATAAGAGGCCGTGTGATTTCATTTTTCGATCAATTCATTAGAATTTGATTTTTAAACAATTATTTTCTCAGTAGGATCCTTTTTTTTCATTCCCAGATCTCCCGCTTCAGAAAATTCGGTTCAAAACGCTCACTTTGACAGCATTTTTTGCAATATTTTCTGCATGTATCAAAAAATTGACAAGCACAGCACGTTATGTAGTTTCTAAATAAGAGAATTATCCAGTTTGATGCGTTTCAGAGCGAAAATGAATTTAAAAATAAATCAGAAAATAAGCAGTTTGGATTGGAATACACCCTTAAATTGTATATTATATACTATAATTAGTAATTTTACGAATTGCTAAAAAAATAAATTTCTTTCTTTACTACGACTAATAACATTATAAGTATTATTAATAATAATTTAAGAATAATCGTATGTGAGGCTTGAAAACAATTTATTTCATAATCACCTTAAAAGGCACTTTACACAAATAACTGTCCCCTAAACGGCTAATAAAAATAGGTACCCATTTACGCCTAGCGCCCTCTATTTGCGCGTCACAAAAATGCATAAAAATAGGCTTGAACATATAATTGCACAATTTAAGAAAATACATATTTCAAAGAAGTCTACAAGCTAAGATTAGGACTTATTTATTTGGATACTTGATAGAAATAATACAAAAAAAGCTTACTTTTTGCATTTCGCCATCTTGAAACATAAAAAATCTATAAACACCGATAAAAGCCTTTATTTGCTCTCATAAATATCCATCTTATGCCTTCATTTCTCGATAACAGATAAAGACAATTATAGATAATTATTTCATACAGATTTCATATTATAAAGAAGAAGAAAATTATACAAATTTATTAAAATGGGACCCAAAAAATGGGACGCTAGGCACAAATCGGTTAGCTAAGGTTTACTGTGCATTTGAGTTTACGTAATTCGCTTCTGATAAAAGAAAAATATTTAGGACGGGGGTGGCGGTTGATAGAGTGACGGATAATAGGAAGTTTACTGTAAAGGATTATTTTGTATGAAAAAATGTACTACATATGAATTCAGTATAATTATTCTAAATTTGTCTGATAAATATATTCCGTATTATCAGTTGATTAGAAAAAATCTCTTATTAACCCTTTATCTACTGACGGTACTTATAAGTACCATTAAAATACTTGTTATGAAATTCATTGAATACATCGATTAGTAGTAATACAGTTTAGAATGAGTTATAGATGCATTACTTTCTCTTGTTCCAAAAGCATGATGGGTTACACAAAACAAAAATATTTTTTATAGGATGATTTCTTTGGCCTTTGCATATTTTCAGCTTTCTTGGCGTTGGAGGGGGGGGGGGGGGAGGGATTTTTTAATTCAGAAATATTTCTATATTTCTATTGTAAGAACATTATATTTGTACATTTCCTAATTCCTACAAAATACTAAGAAAAATATTTAAAATAAAAGATTTGAGTGGAGTTATAAATAGCGCGCAAAATCCCTATAAATTCAAATTGAATGAATCCTTCTAAAATCCTTCTAAAATTTATTAAATGATTATGTAACTCTTCTAATGTAGTTTCAAAAATTCACGAAAAATGCTTTAGAAGATGGAATTTTCATGAATTCATAATTCAGTGCATAAAGAGTTAAAGCGCTATTAAAAAAAATCTTATAAATATTCTTATTTATAAATTAACATATAGAAATGTAATTTTAGTAACGGTCTTGCACCGCTTTTCGATTATCCCCTTATTTCGATCATCCGCTACACCGTTGGTCCCGTGAGTGACGGATATTCGGAAGTTTACTGTATATGAATCTATATGAATCTTCTTATTTAAATGAATCTAGAAGTGTCTATTGAGGTTTAAGGCTGTTCTTAACTGCTCTGCCCAACAAGCGCAGAACGTTTTGACGCATTGACAAATTCATTTTTTAACGGAAAGATATAAAATTGGAAAACCTGGCCATGGAAGCGATTTGGAATCGAACTGTTTTTTCCCTTTTTTGAATCCATCCTTTACCTATTGAGTTATAAGCTTTTTGGATCACGTGACAAACACGTTTTTCGCCCTCTCTTGAGTGCTTATTCTTCGTTCGCTCGGAAACTCGGTTCAAAACGTCCACTTTGACACTCTTTTCTGAAAGATCTATTGCGTTTGCAACAAAATGGAAAAAACAGCTAGATGACCTAGTTTCGGAACAACAATACCAGCTAGTTTCATGCATTTTCGAACAAAAATAAATTAAAACTTATGTCAGAAAGTTGCTTCTTTTTTTAATTTGAGATCACCCTTAAGAGTGTTTTTATCAAAAAAAAAAAAAAAAAAAAAAAAAACGTAAGAAAATCATTATTAGAAACATTTTTTTAATTTCTCGTGGCCTTCCTGCTCACTTCCGGTATTTCACACATTACTTCCTGTTCATTAAATTAGCCATAAATCCTTTTCTAGTAATCGTAAAAATAAAACTAAAACAGATTTCGAATAGCCTTTCAAAAGTTCTCTTTTAAAAAAAAACGAAAGTTTTCACCAAAACAGCCATTTTAAAAAACTTTCTAACCGGGAAATATGAATGTGTCCAATAGTCTTAACAATCATACGACATCCTGGTGTGCTAGTTAGCAACCATATGGGTAATTGAGTATACAACAACTCTATGTACTCAATGAATCTAAAGTATGTGCAGGGAATATAAAAAAGCTGTTTAATGAAATATGTGTGAACACGGCTAAGCAACTCTCAGAAATAATATCAGTAGCACTGATGAGTTTCCATATATATAGAATTAGCAAAACTTTTCCCAAATGGACGCCCCCCCCCCCCCAAACGATACCATGCTTTCCCTAGGTCCAGAGGTTAGGGCCCTGGGCATGGTCCTTTGGACATTGTTTATGTACTCTGAGAGAGAATTCTCGTTCTGAAAAGTTTGTGCTGCAGTATTCAAACATGTTGTAGTTGGCATTACATACAACGTCACTAATCCAATAACCAGAGCCCGACTAGCAAATTTCTGTGCCCACGGCACTTTCAATTTTTCGTGCCCCCTTAGACTGGTTGATTTACTGATACTAGTTTTCTTTACATATGGCACATTTATTCGAAAAGTATCAACTCAAAAATTTAAGTTTTCCAGAAAACTGAGAAACAGTTCCAGGAATAAAGAATTTTTTCTATTATTTATTGAAATGTGCTTTTAACCACAGATGGAGGCACATTTTTGCCATTTCATCGTATCTCAAATATCACATTTTTTCAATTGTGTCACTTTTCGAATAAATGTGTAATATGATAAAATTGAATGACTTGATAAATACAGTACATCAATTACTAGAAAATAATACTAAGAAGACTACTTAATGATGTTATTGATATTAAACGATAAAACCAAACTGACACTGAGTGCAAACAAAAGTCCGAAAAGTATTAAAACAACTTCTATTTTAAACATAATTATGAACTTTTTGTTTTCTTATGAAATTAAAGAAAAATAATAAAAAATCTCTTTTTTTAGAAGGCATACCATTTAATTTTTAGTGTTAATAAATAACTTCATTAATTTTCGTACACCTCAGAAATTTCGTACCCAGGGCACGGGCCCCGGGTGCCCGTGCGATAGTCAGTGCCTGCCAATAACTATGCACTTCCGACCTTTGTCGTGATGTCATTGAATTACATACAAAACAGGGTAAGTTTGTCGAAAGTTACATCAATATGTCTTCATTATTGTCGAAGATCGGAGGATTATGATCAGAGACTCATATTCAGATTGGCGTGAGACAGTCTGCCATTTTGAATGAATAAATGCATTGTGATGCTGATTTCCTATACAAAATTGTCTGTTGTACTATGTTCGGCCCTCTCTTAATGTTTGTCAGATCTTTTTCTCCCTTCTTGTAAAGCACCCTATAACTTTCTGAGAGTGACTGCGGAGGGTGAAGCCTTATGTCAATTGATTGAAAATATAGACAATGCTGTGGTTTTCATAATGAAATCAAGCAACATCGCCGGCATCGAAGTACACTGTTAAAACTTTAGTTGTACATTTGTTGGGCTCACAACTATAGTAGACCAAGTCCATTTTGAAACTAGTCGGATGCGGCAATCCCAAAACTTTCTTCTATCTCATAGGGGAGAGTAGCCGAATTTGGACCACTTCATTTATTTTCAGGTGTAACTCACTTAATTTTTGGAATATCTGCAAAACATCATTATACACGGGCTCAATCTATTCATCTATTAACTAAATAAATCTTTAGACCAATTTCTTTTTGAAAATATTAAGTTTTATTATAATTCGAAAAATATATAAAAAGTGTTCCAAATTCAGCAAGTGGTCCCCTAAGTTGGACCCCCAGTTTTCTAAATTGGACCAAACAATATCAGATTGTTTTAACGACTAGGGAATATAACTAATTTTGTTAAAAGCAAAGTTTGCGATTAATGAAACAATCAAACAAAATAACAGCAATCAAATATAATGCAATCAAATATCTGAAAATAAGAGCAATTTTTAAAAATCAAAATGTACTCAAAATATAAAGGAAAGTTATCAGTAATTAAGAATAGAAATTATGGAACTAATTTCCAATTACTTGAATATCATGTAAGAAGTGATGCAAAGCTTACACATGAATTTCGTTTATTAGTTTTTTATTCCAGTGCACATAACATGGAACCATATTTGGCAATCTAAACGCTGAATCATTTCTCTATTTTATTTCTCTTACTTATTAGGCAAAAACAATCATCACTGTCTTGATTTTTCTTTTCAGATTCTGAATCATTAGACATTTTTTTTTTTTTTTTGCAACAGACGTTTTCTTGACATTATGTTTGTAGTTCTTCCCTTCCATCACTTTCTTTCCAATTGCATTACACCTATATTTTAAAACTTGATATTCCAATTGCTGTTGTGCTCTGAGAGCTTCCTTTTTGTCGTTTTTTTTTTTTTTTTTTTTTTTTTTTTTTTTTTTTTTTTCCCATTTCAAAGTTTATTTTATATGGCAAAGATGTTAACACAGCTGTTTTTTGGCTCCCTCTGTACTTAGCTGGGAATTTAGAAAGAGGGATTAGTGATTCTATGGCTTTTTGGGGGAATTTGTAGCTGCAGCCTTCCTGCAGGTCAATTTATTCACAGCTTACTGTCTCCTTTTCGTTTCCTATATCTTTAAAAGCTTTTGCTGTCACGGGTGTTTGTCTTCCAAACAGTTTGTCTGTGTCGTTGTCAACATTTTTCAATTGTATTAAAAAAGTGTTTAAAAAATATGCTATATTGAAAAACAAATACGCTACGATTAATCAAAAGCAAAACATTAAATATTCAAAAAGTGTGGAATTCAGGGGATCCCTCCACGGAGCCTTGGGATTACCACTCCCCCAGAAAGGTTTGAGATTTTATGCGTTTTAATGGCAAAAAAGTGTAATTACATCCTCCAGAACTGTAAAAAGACTGCCCCCCACCCTCTCACTGAATCGCAAATATCTTCCAGGAGGAAAATGTTTGAATTCAACTCTGTAAATCAAATACGCTGTAGGAATAAAGAATTCAAAGAAAATAATTACAAATACAAACAAGATAAAAGAAATTGAAGACAACATTTATTGTATTAGCATGCAAAAATATTCTTATGTTTATATAGGCCTAAACTGTATAAAAAAATTGATCCAGATAAAAAAAAAAAATAAATAAATAAAAAAACTTGCATGGAGATAGTAATCCATTACAAAATGTTAAAAACTAAAAAAATAGTGTACAAAGCGTACAGACCTCGAAATTCATTACTTACTTTTCAAATTTATGATCGTATATCTGGTCCAATTTCAGCAACTTAAATTGGTTCAATTAACCGCTTGGGGACGAGCGACACGTATACGTGCCGCATGAAACGCTCAGAATCCTTGTTTTTCCTCACCAGTAAAATTTTACAGTAAAATTTGCCTTATTTAATCAGTGCATTTTCTCGATTCAAGAAGACACAAATTTTTGTTTTTAAAAAACGGGGACAAAAGATTAAAAATTTCGTAAAAGGCTCCCGTCCCGAAGGGGTTAAGCAAGCTGCGCCATTTTTTAAAATTATAATCTCAAGACTAAGAATATAAACGAAATTAAACAAATTCGCGTGAAAAATATGCGTAACAAACAGATGAATTTATACATAGGGTACTAGGAAAGTTTTGCAATATGATGAAACAAAAAGTTGCAGGTGGCTGCTTGTGGCTGAGTGTTGACATAGGTTCATACTTATGCACCTGCACGTAACCACAAGTCTGTAGGCTCAGTTATTCATTAGCTGTAATCGTGTGAAGTTCTCCCAGTGGTTTCCTGGTCACGAAGTGAGATAAGGGCAGTTTTACAGTGTAACTTCGCGCGTGGTTTAAACATAAATCAATGCTTAGAAAAAATGACTCTTGCACTTGGTGATGATTTTTCACATCGTATGACTATACACAGATGGTACAAAGAATTTTAAAGGGGAAATTTCTCCCTGGAGGACGCTGAAAGAGGGGGAAGGCCCCGAACGTCAATTACGGAGGAAAACATTACTGCTGTGAGGAAAATGCTTGACGAAGACAGACGAATAACTTACAAGCATATAGAGGATATCTTGGGCCTAAATGCACCTGCAATTCATTTAATTCTGCATGATCATTTGCACATCAAGAAACTGTGTTGTCTCTGGTTGCCACATAGACTGGCTGAGGAGCAGATGACATGAAATGTGACTTGGTGCAGGGAGATGCTAAAAATGTTTGGTAAAGTATAATCTCGGTATGTGAACAGCATCGCGACAGGTGAAAATACCTGGCTATATTATTAAAATGTGCCGACTAAGTCTCAAAACAAAATTTGGGTCTTTGATGATGAAGACACACCGGTAGCTGTCAGAAAATCTCGATCTGTCAAAAAGATAATGATAGCTGTATTTTTCGAATCGAGTGGAATTGTTGAGTGTATCGTTTTGGACGCACAGAAGACAGTTGCTGCTAAGTGGTACAATAAACAGTGCCTACCTAAAGTCACAGAATCTAAGAAGAACATGTGACCAAAGTCAAGAATGAACAAATGGTTCCTCCATCATGACAAAACTCCAGTTCACCGGACCAAAGCCTGCACTGAATATTTGGCCATTACAGGACTGAATCTTCTTGAACACCCTTCTTGCAGTCCAGATCTTGCCCCCTGCGACTTCGTACTGTCAACGCATGTGAAACTGAAGCAGAAAGGGATTCGGTTTTTAAGTGATGAGGCACTTCTGAGGGCTTGGGACAATGAGTGTTCCTTACTCCCAATTGAAACTTGGCAGAGCTGGTTTAAGGACTGGTTTCGGAGTTTGGAGAACTGTATTGCTTGTAACGGAAATTACTTCGAAAAAGTTTGATAAATAAATCCGTATTGCAAAACTTTCCTAGTATTCTTTGTATATGTATATGAAAACATAATAACTTACCTTAGTTCTTAAGGTATTCACTTACGTTGAGTAGGAAAAAATTAGATCAAAACGGCTAATTTTAGTTTTTTTTTTTTTAAATTGTCTGAAAACAGCCCATTGTAGTCGGGTGCTTCTTCTAATTATAAATGACGTCATTCTGATGAGTAAGATTTCAGCGGTAGATAGCGTCTCTTTCTGTAATTACGGCAGAATGGCAACGGTCCATTTAAAGCGGTGGTCCAAATATGGCTACTCTCCCCTACATGTTAATACTTCAAAATTTGTTATCACAGTGCCAAAATTAAATGGCAATCTATCCCCCTTATGAGGATTCTAAAGATATGAAATTCTGTGCATTAATTCTTGAGATAGGACTATCGTTAAAATCGTGTAAATCCTACAAAATACAGCTTAGCAATGCCACCTACTGGTCGATTAACACTAAAACCTAATAAGCAACAACTTGTGTCAACGTCTAATTGAATCCTAAGTTATGTGAAAATTCGTGCATTAGTTCTTAAGATAGAGCTATTGCGGAAATCATGAAAACTGCAGCATAGCAGCGCCACCTGTTGCGCGATTTACACCAAAACGTAAACAGCACCAATTTATATCAAGGTATAATCGAATCTGAAGGTTGATAAAAAAGATCTGCGCATTCGTTCTTGAGATAGATCGATTACGGAAATCGTGAAAAATGCAGCTTAGCAGCGCCACCTATGGAGCGATTTACACCAAAAAGTAATCAGCACCCATTTATATCATGGACTAACTGAATATAATTTTTTATTAAATTCCGTGCATTAGTTCTTGAGATAGAGCGCTCACAAATTTTGTTTTACATACAGACACACATTTTGTAAAAACATGTTTTTTGAAATCTCTGACCTCTAAAACGTATAAATCATCGAAAACCGGAATTCGAAAATTTTCATGAATCCAATACTTTCTTCTTGTAAAGATAGAAGAAATATAAAATAAAAGAGATAGTCCATTTAGAATGTGCATAAAATCTGTTTTATCCACTCTCACAGTAAACCAAGTCTGTAAACAGATGACATACATGAGAAAGTATGTGAAAACTGACTTGGTTCACCGTAGGAGTGGATAAAACAGATTTTATGCACCCCACAGTAAACCAAGTCTGTAAACAGATGACATACATGAGAAAGTATGTGAAAACAAATTTGATTCACTGTAGGAGTGGATAAAACAGATTTTATGCACATTCTAAGTCAAGGATGGCGAACCTTTTTGAGTATGCGTGCTAAAAATTTAAAATTTATTATGTACCAACATTTTAACGTGCCAAAAACATTTTAACCCATAATATAGCCATGTCGCATCGAATTCCGTATTAATTATCTATAAATGAGTTTTCTTTTTATTGTATACTTCAGAATCAAATCAGTTCTTCAGGTAGAAGCAAATTCAATAGATACATAATTATTTACATTAACAGTTAAAGTTCAATTTTCAAAATTGAAACCCAAAGTAACTTAAAGCCCTAAACCTAAATAAACTAAAATCAAATCTGAAGTAGAAACGTGTCAATTAGGTATATTATTCTATGCAAACCATCTCTTAAAATTCAAATTTCAAAAATAAAACCTTTGAAATTTGATAGGGAAGTAAAATGATTTAGCAAACACTATATGTTGAATGGTTTAGCAAAAAAAAAAAAAAAAATGACGCTACAAGGCGCTTTTATTGAAATTTATAATACCTTAATTCATTCAACTGTAACGGGTTATTTTAAAGTAAACTATGTAGCTGTTATATAAAACTATACTTTTTGTAATATATATATATAAAGTGGATTGTTCTCCATAAACTGAATATGATCTATAAGTTTTTTCGTGTGCCAGAGAAGTTTTTTTCTTACGTGCCAAGTTCGGCACGCGTGACATAAGTTCATCATCCCTGTTCTAAGTGGACTATCTCTCTCTTTTTTTTTTTTTTTTTTTTTTTTTTTAAATGAACCTGGTGGGCTGTGACTGTGAGCCCCTTATTTAATCAAATAAGAATTAAAGTTTTTGAAACCATGGTTTGGTAAATTAATAAAACCCCAAACAAAAAGAAACATTTTTTCGTTCATAGCTTCTTTATTTCCTTCTACCACTCAAGGTTACAGTAATTAAAAAAAAACACAAGGTTACAGTTATAAAATCCAAATTTCCATTCAGTTTAGCACTGGAATTTTTAACAATGTACGCTAGTTAAAGATAACCTATAAACGTCATCTTGTAAAGATAATGCGGTTGCGTCCGATAAATTTGTAAATTATTTTTTGGTACGACAGTTTTATTACTAAATTTAAACAGATGAATGAAAATTAAAAGTGGAAAAATACTTCGAAAGACGCTACAAAGCGAAGGTCGCCGAATTAGAAATAGATTTTAGTATGGCAGTATTTTTGCATATATGTGCGATTCATAAGATAATAGCTATAAAAAGCACTTGTATGAGGAATTCGTACGTGAATAAATTACATAAGAAAAACCTACAAGCGATGGGCCACTTACGGGTTCTTAGGACTCTTAAAATTGGAAAAAAAAGAAAAAAAAAGACCATTTTCAACATTTAATATCTTAAAATGTATTGGATTTTAAAACACAATTTTAATTGAGATAAAAGATATAAGTATGTTCTTTCATTTCATGTATTTAAAAATTGAAAAATGCAGAATTAGCATTTACAGGGGGCTCCAAACTATCAGACATTTGACGAGTAGAAAATCGGCATAACAGCTGGAGCGCACGATTACAAAATAAATACTGCAACTAGAATGAAAATTTTGGTGCCGACTTTTACTTCAGATTGTAATAATGACCCTGAAGCTAAATAAATTTGTATTTAAAGCATTTTTATATTTTCAACACAAATTTGTATTTAGTTAATGCAAAATTTAGAAAATTTCAATGTTATAATCGCCTAAAAAAAATATTTTTTTAACAATAAAAAGGAAATTTTAGGTTCAGTTTATACAGACTAACATGAAACAAATGTTTAGAAAATTTCATGAAAAAATATTCAGACGTTTTTGACATATCGTGCGCGTTATGCCTAAAAACGTCTTTTAGAGAAAAATGACTTCAAAGTTTCGGAAACGCTGCTTCAGCTATTGAGCGGGTACAATTCTAAAAGCCATAACTTCTGTTCTAATGGGAATTTCAAGAAAACAATTATATCAAAATGTTCAGAAAAGATAGAAGTTTATCATCTAAAAAAATTAAAATTTCTAAAATTTTAAAACTTTAAGAGTCTTGAGAACCTTAAGGGTGTTCTCAGATCCAAAAGGGCAACTTTCTGACATGAGTTTTAATTTATTTTTGTTCGAAAATGCATTAAACTAGCTGGTGTTGTTGTTCAGAAACTATGTCATCGAGATGTTTTTTTCATTTTTTTGCAAACTCAATAGATCTTTCAGAAAATAGTGTCAAAGTGGACGTTTTGAACAGAGTTTCCGCGCGAACGGAGACTAAGCACTCAAGAGCGGGCGAAAAACGTGTTTGTCACGTGATCAAAAACGCTTATAACTCGATAGGTAATGGATGGATCAAAAAATGAAAAAAAAAAAAAAACAGTTCCATTCCAAATCGCTTCCATGGCCAGGCTTCCCAATTTTATACCTTTCCGTTAAAAAATGAATTTGTAAATGTGTCAAAACGTTTTGCGCTTGTTGAGCAGAGCAGTTAAGAACAGCCTTAAGGACATTTATCTGACACCATTTCCAGAGGCTTTTCATTGCATCAGCTTTGAAATTAGAAATAATAGCAAAAACCAAGCAACTTTCTAAATAAAAACGACAAACATTAATTGAATTACTAACTGTTTGCTTCAGATTTATATTTAACTAGTTGGTCGTGCCAATCCCAAAACTTTCTTGTATCTCATACATGTTAATATTTCAAAATTGGCAATCACAGTGCCAAAATTAAAATGGAAATCTATGCCCATCCTGAGAATTGTAAAGGTATGAAATTCCGTGCATTAGTTCTTGAGATAGGACTATCGCTTACAATCGGGTAAATCCTGCAAAATGCAGCCTAGCAGCGCCACCTGTTGGGTGATTTACACCAAAACCTAATCAGCAACAACATATGTCAACGTCGAACTGAATCTGAAGCTGGATAAAAATTCGTACATTAGTTTTTGAGATCGAGCTATTGCGAAAATTGTGAAAATCACATAGCAGCGCCATCTATCGGGCGATTAACAGCAAAATCTAATCAGCCGCAACTTGTGTCAACGTCTAACTGAATCCGAGGTTTGATGAAAATTCGTGCATTAGTTCTTGAGATAGACCTATTGCGGAAATCGTGGAAAATGCAGCATAGCAGCGCCACCTTTCAGGCGATTTACACCAAAAATTAATCAGCACCCATTTATATCAGGGACTAACTTAATATAAATTTTTATTAAATGGCATTCCAATTAGTTCTTGAGATAGAGAGCCCACAAAATTTGCGTCACATACAGACAGACAGACAGAATCACAGACAGACATTTTCTAAAGACATATTTTTCGGGATCTGCGACTCCTAAAACGTGTCAATCAGTCGAAAACCGGAAGTCGAAAATTTTCACAAATCCAATATTTTCTTCTTGTAAAGATAGAAGAAAGTAAAAATTCAAATTGACGCACTATTGGAACCATTAATTAGAGTTTGATTTCCTATCCAATTGAATAAGGGGCTATATAATGATGACTGATGCATATATAACGTTATCAACTTTTTGGTAATTTTGAACCCCCTCCCTCCTTTACGATATCATACGTTATCATCCCTCAACACCCCCCCCCCCCCACTCCTCTTCCGATATCGTTATCAATGTATAATTTTTTTTTTTAGATTTTTTTGGATTTTTTTTCTTTTGTTTGGAATGATATACAAATAGGGTTACATTTATTTTTCGCATACTTTATTGATTAAAATGTAGAGAATCAAATATTGATTCCAATATCAGTTTATATATCAAATAATACTTAAAAGAAATTGTTACTATTTAAAAGTATTTAATAATAGATTTTTGTTACATAATACATTCAACAGCATAATAATGTCTTTTCGCATTTGCCTCCTGCACGGGGTGGGGCAGACCAGGGGGGTGCCATTTCCCTTTACTTCTGGTATCAAGGTTTCGGTGCGCATGACGTCACTGCGCGTGCTAAGGAGGAGTCTTGCAATAGAAAATAACCATTTTCTTATTTAAAATAGAATTTATGCTAAAAAAATTTGTATCTTTGGTCAGAGGAGAGCATGTTTCTTCAAAATAAAACATTTTTCTTTAACGGAAGTATTTTTTTCTAGAAATAAAACGATTTAGAAGGGATTTTTTTTCTTCAAATAGCCGTGTATTTTTTCTTTTCTAAGATCAGTTTTTATTGCTTCTTATCTTCAGTCGATCTTTAAAAGGGACGGAAGCGTGAAGTAAACATTTATTGTTATTTTCTTTGACACCCAGGGCAGTTTGCCCTCACACGAAGCTTTAATTGCTTCTCTAAAACAAGGTTACTATATCCATAATAAAAACATTTGTGAAAACCAGGACTTTTATTCGATTGAGGCCTTTTAACCAAATATATTCATCAGAAATAAAAAAGAGATACGCTGCCAGAAAATCAAAAATGTGGAGTAAGTCAAATTTGATTGCATGATAAAACAGTACGAGAAATAGCAAATAAAGGAGCACACATTAAAATACATCTTCAAAATGCACCCTGTGATGAAATCAAATGCTGGAAATGAAAGCATATTCTGAGGGTAAAAACCTAAAATATATTATTTATTAAAATAATTTTATATAATTTTATCCCCATACAACATTAAAATATAATTTTATATAACTCTTTTGGAAGGTATTTATAAACGTATAGTGCTTTGAATTTCAAATTTTAACTTTTCTATATCGCATAAATGTTTGTTTTAAATATTTGGCAACTTAAAAATTAAAATTTCTGTTATTTGTTTTCTAAATTTCCTTTATAAATACTGCTGTCCTCATTTTTATTATATAAAAAAATAAATCAATTTAATATTTAATCACATTAGCTGCATCTGAAGAAAACAATAGTACATTTAAAATTAAGTTTTAAAAAGCTGAATTGATGTAATTTTAAATTTTAAATATGGCACTTTATTTGGATGTAAAAATTAAGTTTAACCCATTACCCGCTGGTGTTGAGTTCACGCAACAGTGAAAATAAATACACTTATTTAAGTTATTTACATACCCACCGCTATTTTTCAATTAAAAAATTGGCCTTACTTAAAGACATAAAAATTTAAGACCATATAAAGCGAAAATTATCTTTCAGAGTTTGTGGTGGCAAACGCCGTTCAGGTAAAAAGTTGAAAATTTCAACCTTATAGTTTTGGCGGTTAATGGGTTAAACGTTAAATTCACTTTAACGCAATAATTTGCCTTAATTTCTTTTAATTATGTATGTAGATTTATATTTATTATTATTATTATATAGCATTAAATTATTATTTTAAATAAACTTTTTAATGTATTTATAAATTATATTAATCTGAATTTCAAAAATTATTTCCACCAAACCATATAATTATACCGTATAAATATTTCCGTTTAAAAATATTAAATATTCATATGTTTACTTATTAAAGTTTCTATTTTATTTGTCTTTTAAATCTAATTATTCAAAACTCAATTTTGTGTAATCTTGCTATGAAGTTGAAACGTAACTTATTATTTTTTAAACCTTTTTTATGGGTTTTTATCAAAGAAATATAGAAATTATAATAATATTAGAATTATCTTAGATTTCAAATTGAATACCAATCGAATATTATAAATATACTATATTAAAAATTGTTAACAAAATATTATCTGCAGTCGTGCAACGATGAAATTTCCTGCTTTTGTAGGTCTTTAAGATTTTATTTATAAAAAATATTATTTTACACTTTTTTTTTATGTAAATGAACTTTTTCATATTGAATCGTAAACGAAACTTAATGAAAAAGACAGCAAATTTAACAATTAAATTTCGAAGAGCTAAAAAGAGATAATAGCTTAAAATTTAGATGTGATGTTTGTCCCATGTATAAAGAATATATTTTAATCGTTAAACTTCTTTTCACGCAAAAATTTCTACTGATATTTTTTAATTAAAAATAGCGCTTTTCTAATGCAAAGTCAATTGGGAAACTCATCTTAGCACGCGCAGTGACGTCAAGCAGCGAGTCGCTCCCTATTGGCTACGGGGTGAAATGGCGCAACCTTTAGATATAGTAACCTTGGGGCAGACTTGACTTCTTATCAACAAAACAGGTGGACAATATGCTTTCTCTTTTATTTACTAGTAAACACAAATATCATTTCAAACATACTTCGCATATGATTTGTCGAACAGCGGATAATATATGCATACACGTATGACAGAAAAATTGGAATGACAAACGTTGGGGAGTTCCATATTTTGGAATTGAATAATTTTATAATCCTTTAAGGATTTTAATAATAACTTTGTACTTTCATAAAAATAGATAACAGACTAAAAAAGGGTAACATACTGTTTTGATGTAAAGACCAAGTTACAAATAAATATGGATAAAAAATGATAACGATATCAAAAGACAACCCCCCTCCCCCTAGAGATATCTTACGATATCATGTGTCAGACATCCCCCTCCCCACCCTAAAATGGTAACGTTATATATGCATAGCCCCTAAGTATACAGTAAAAAAAGGCAAATGTTTCTAAATCTACACAAATACAATAACGAAAATGAACCGAATGAACCACGATTCTGAAAAACGGTCTTCATCATTAGAAACCTCAGAAACCAATTTATGTTTGAGATACACCATAATATTGACAATTAATGACCGGTCACTTTCAATTTTAGACATTTTGTCGATTAGTTAGAAATACCCTTGTCAGATTCTTCTGGAATTTCAGGATAAAAAAGAACAGGTTTGACCTCAGATTTATTAACGTCGATTTGATAAGGAACAAATTAGCGGGACAACAAAAAATCAAAGAAAAAATAATACTTGGGATCACCCTGTAAATTAATATGCGCGAAATGATCTATCGCTGTAGAATACAAATTTCTGGATACTGTAAAACATGTTTACTGATTTTTGTAAAAATAGCACGTATATTCTTGGAAATTCCTTATCATTCAGCTTCAGCTGCTTTTAGAGAGCAACTAAAAATGAGGTCACTCTATCGACGATATCTTTCTGAATTTTCAAGATATTTGACTGGGTTTTTTTTATGAGTTGCTCCATAGAGTTCACTTTTAAATTATGCAAAAAAAAAAAAAAAAAAAAAAAAAAAAATCTTTGTTAAGGTTCGCGCATGAGCATATAAAAATTATTTCATACAACTGCTCATATTTCATCAAATATTTAATGCATTTATAGTATTCCAATTGCACTATATTGTTTTACTGCATTTTCCAGTTTTTCTGAAACTGGCTTTACATTTGGTTGAAAATTCAGCTTAATATTGATATAAGCTGAAAACATGCATGAATTTTTTTAACTTAAAAAAAAAAAAGCTATAGCTCCATGAATATACATGCTATTCTTACAAAAATCAGTAAATATGCTGTACAGTATTTTCATGTTTATAATCTGCAGCGATAGATCATTTCGTGCATTTTAATTTACAGGATGAATCCAAATATTTTTTTTTCTTTCATTTTTTTGTTGGCCGCCTAATTGTCCCCCTTATCAAATCGACGTTGATAAATATGAGGTCAAACCTGTTCTATTTAATCCTGAATTTCCAGAAGAAACTGACAAGTGTATTTCTAAATATTTGACGAAATGTCTAAAATTGAAAGTGACCGGTCATTAACGGCCATATCGTGTATAAAGAAGTCTTTATACAAAAACAAAGTTTCTTTTGGCTGCCATTGATCTTCGAAAACGTTTCCCAGTCGTTTACAGAGCGTATTAATCCGTTTTTTCAATCCGGAATATCGATTTTTAAGATACTGTTCATTCTCAATGACACATTTTCAAATAAATAATAAACGAAAATTGTTTTGTTAATGCCTGTATTACATTATGCATCTTGCAGTTGTTTAATTCATCACGTGCATGAAGCTTGGTAATATTAAAAGTGGAGATCTACCGATAATTCGGTTTCGTCTTCGTTTCCGGCCCAAAATCTGAGTTTCGCCGAAAATTCGTTTTCGGCGAAAATGCGGCTTAAAATTCGGCCGGACCTAAACTATAGTATTCCAAAAATCTCTTTTCTTCCTTCTGAAATTTTCAGTATTACTCATCGATTTGAGCTTTAATGAGACTATTTATTGCTACGAATTTCGTTGTTTAAAATTATCAGTCATGACTGACTCAAGACGTGAATGCAAATTATAAAGCAAGCAATGCGTATATAACTAAACTTTTTTCACGTGCTCATTAAAAACTGCAGACACAACAGTAAGAGAAAATTTTCCGTTTGAAACCGCAGAAGTATTTCGAATACTCTTTGAGAAAGTTCTAGCATAACAGATGATCTTTTACAGAAATCATTATACAAGATAAATCGAGGTATATGTATACCTAAAACTAAAATATTTTATAATTAAATGAAATTCGTATCATTAGAAAATCTTTCTGTGACGTGAATGAATTAATTACGTTTTATTTTATATGAAAAGGAAAAAAGTTTTGAGTGTAAGGCACAGAGAGCCAATTTGGGCCACACATATCATTAATTAATAATTATGTATATTTAATAAATACGTATAATTAATTAATAATTATGCATATTTAATAAATACGTATAATTAATTAATAATTATGCATATTTAATAAATACGTATAATTAATTAATAATTATGCATATTTAATAAATACGTATAATTAATCATTAATTATGTATATTTATATATGCATTAATTATTTTAAAAAAATTTTGGACATTTTCGTTTTCGGCCGAAAATAGGAAGATCGCCAAAATTCGGTTTTGGTCTCAAAAACCTGTTTCGGTCGATCCTTAATTAAAAGTAAATTAAAAATATTTCCTCATTGAATTGTAAAACACATCCTTTGCATACAATAGTAACAGCTCCTTACCGCCGTCACACTGTAAAAAATGAAGGATATTTCTTAATCTACAAAAATGTACTACAATCAAGAACAAAAATATATAATATACTCTTCTGTGGTTCACCGAAGATTCCGAAAAGCATTCCTTTACCTTTCAAAACCTCAGAAAACTATATTTACAGTATACCTCGTTATCCCGACACCCTAAGAACCAGAAAAAAAGTGACGTCATAAGCGGGGTGTCGTTGTAACCGGGGTTGGAGAAAAATGTTTATAAAAGGCTGTATTTTTAAGTAATTTACAGTTTGAAATTTATAACTGTTTTAGCAGTTTTAAGCAATAAAACATTATTATTACACAAATTAAATACAAAAAGTAAATTTAAAAGAGTAAAAATCAGATTTATGGTGACTTGTTTTTTTATTGTTACATGAAATATGGATGAATTAAGGTTCGCTTATCCCTGGATGTGCTTCCTACAATGAATTGTAATCAATATTCGTTGTTTCAGAAATGGATGTTGGATAATTTCTGATCGTTCCAATGAAATGCAATGCTTCGGTTTTAGTCGGATGAAAAACGCCGTGTAACCACAAGAAAGCGCTGCCTGACCAGAACAAAAAGACCACGAGTAGACTGATATGTCTGTCAGGAACTTAAGTGGGTCATTCATACTTCATAGTATTTGGGTTTATTTATTCAGATAAAGGATTGAAGTAAAATTTCTCATTTATTTCAATGGGTATTTTAGACACTTTTGTAAAATGTTTGCCTAAGACATTTCTTACCGCTTAATTTCCGCGCTTATAAGATGGATTATGAAAAATGGGCAATTTTCCTAAACCGTCGGGATATCCGGAGTTGAAAACTATACAACGACGTGAAATCCGGTGTTTATTTACATTAAAACCATATACAGAAAATTGGGACTTCGAAAAACTGACGTGATAAGCGGAGTGACGTGAAAACCGGGTGTTGGGATAACGAGGTCCGACTGTATTTTCGAAATTTAAAGAAGAAATTATAAAAACTAGAAAACAGGAATTCTGCTTTTTCAGAATTTAGTGTCGCCCCCGATGAAATAAAAATATATGTATATAAATACCGATAATACAAAGCATATTTCAGTTTTAAGACACAAATCACACGCTTTTATTTTATATAAAATAACGTCATTCGCATCCTCTGAAGAATTCCTCATTGACGATCCAGTCTTAAACAACATATACAGTAAAGTATTCATAGGACGTCACTATCGCTGAATAATACACAAATAATCTCTCTATTCTAAAAAAAAGTAACTACCGCTGTCACCGCCGCCGCCGGTTTTGAATTTTTTGTGATCGGAGGTCTTTCTTCGTCAATATTAAAAAAACTGTTGCATACAAAAATATGAAAATCGGTAGAATTATAGAAAAATGTTTGATAAACACGCTGATGCAGACAGTTTTCAAATCGAAGAATTATTTTAAGAGATATTTAATGCCAAAGTTGGACAAAATCGTTCCATTAAAAAAGTTTTATAGGAGCAAAAACTGTACATAGGAATTTAATCATTTTTAGATCATTTTATGCGTCAGAATTTCCCGGTGTGCAGATTGCAGTTAGTTTTTTAATTTGAATAATTTTTCGAGGTTTTATTTCTATTTTAAATTCAAATTTTCAGCATTTCGAGAGATATTTTTTACAAATTTTAGAAAATTGTATTAATTTAAGCTGTTGCCAGCTGTAAAACTTAACAGCGCAAACAGTAATGTTTGCTTCAAATTAAAAATTTATTTTACACGTGACTATTATAAACAAAAAATATAAAAAGCAGGAACTCATTGAAAATTACGTCATAAAAACTATAGTTTACACGTGAATTTTAAATGAGAAAGAATATTGTAAAATAATAAATTCAGTAACATGCGTTAGAAGTCCTAAATAGGAGAATTTACGTCATATTACACTTATTACGTAAAATGAACAAAAAATAATATTGCAAAACAATTTCTCTCTATTCTAAAAAAAAGTAACTACCGCTGTCACCGCCGCTGCCGCCGCCGCCGGTTTTGATTTTTTTGTGACCGGAGGCCTTTCTTCGTTAATATTAACAAAAATAATGCATACAAAAATATGAAAATCGGTGGTTTTATACAGAAATGTTTGATAAACACGCTGATGCAGACAGTTTTCAAATCGAAGAATTATTTTAAGAGTTATTTAATGCTAAAGTTGGACAAAATCGTTCCACTAAAAAAGTTTTATAGCAGCAAAAACTATACATGGCAGTGTAATCATTTTTAGATCATTTTATGCGTTAGAATTTGCCGGAGTGCAGATTGCATTAATTTTTTTATTTTGACTCATTTTTTCAGGTTTTATTTCTATTTTAAATTCAAATTTTCAGCATCTCTAGATATATTTTTTACAGATTTCAGAAAATTGTACTAATTTAAACTGTTGCCAACTGTATAAAAAGCGTAAGCAATAATGTTTGCTTCAAATTAAAAATTTATTTACACGTGACTATTATAAACAGGAAAAAAACTTTCAAATTAGAATTAAATAATTACGTATAAAAAGCAGGAACTTATTAAAAATTACGTCATAAAAAGTATACACGTGAATTTTAAAAGAGAAAGAATATTGTAAAATAATAAATTCATTAACATGCGTTAGAAGTCTTAGGAGAAATTACGTCATATTTACGTCACATTATAGTTATTACATAAAATGAACACAAAATAATATTGCAAAAATGTTTAAATTTAGAAATTGCGCTAGACATTTATTTGATATTTTGAGAGTTAATTTAAAATGTCTCATTTAAAAGAACTTTCTTTTCGCTTTGTTAAAAAATACCAGGAGACAAAGACTCTCTTTACTTAATTCCTTTTATATTAGCTTATTTTGAAATGTTGTTACACGTGTATACGTCATCAAGTTATTTTTATTTCGACGTTTTATTTGTGTTTTTATTAATGTTGTACGAATTTATTTGTTCTTTCGTTATTTAAAATAAAAATTATACCAGTTTGTATAATTTGGCGATTTATATAATTTGGCGAAATGGGTCGACAGGATAATCAAGTAGTACCGCAGCGGATTTGGCGTTAAAATTCCCCAATCAAAGAGAAATGAATAGAAATTCGTTTATAGGGAGATAGCCACTGTTTTTTAAATTATAATTCAATCTTTCGAAATCTTTTTAAAGCCGATCAAATTAGCGTGCATTTAGAGTCTGCGGTGTCTGGGCGGGGGTTGGCGAGCGTAACTCGTAGGGGGCCGAGCCCCCTAGTTAATTTAAAAATTGCGCGAGACATTTACTTTACATTTTAAGATGATCATAATATTTCATTTCTAACAAAAGTATTTTGACGTGAATATTAAAAAGAGAAAGAAAAGTTTGGTGAAAATTACGTCAGATTATAATTGTCAGATTCAAATTATAATTCAATCTTCCGAAATCTTTTTAAAGGCGATCAAATTAGCGTGCTGTTAGAGTCTGCGGTGTCTGAACGGGGGTTGACGAGCGTAGCTCGTAGGGGGCAGAGCCCCCTAGTAATTTAAAAAAACAAACAAAAACAACAGATGTCACTCAAGAAACTCGTCAAAAAAAACTGCTATCTAATGATTTATATGCCTTTATTTGTTTGTAATATATATAATTAAATTAAATTTAGTTTATAATAGCCCCCTGTTTTATCAGAAATCATTCATTTATATATTTTTAAAATAGCACGTATTTTAATTACATTTTTTTATTCAGTAGTTATGGAAAAATGGCAACAAAAAGTTATAATTACTATTTTCCAACTATTTTTTCTTTACTTTCTACAGAAATGGAGTACTTGTGTTACCAAAATTAAACAAATGGCGCTAAAAACTACAAAAAAAAATTAATATCTTAAGAATAAATTGAGATGCAGTTTTCAAACAAATTGCATTAAAAAGTACTTTTTTTTTTTGCACTAACAAATGGGTTTCGGACGTCCATAGGAAAACACTCCATCAGCTTGGAGCTACGGTTTGGATTCCCCCCCCCCCCCCATACGACGGTATAAAAATTGAAAATATGCGATTCTTAGAAGTTTAAAAAATTGCAGTAGAGTATTTTACAATGATGCATCTGCTTTGTTTTACGGCTGGCTTATATAACGGAACGTTATTTTTTGGAGACGACAGGTTATTTGCTGGGAGACAGAAATAGCATATCGGAGGTTAATGAATTTTTATTAGCTGCCCGTCATTTTCGGAAACGTTTCTGAGTACAGTGCAATAATCAGTTTTCTGAAATCAGAATATCACCTTTCCGGATGCTATCCATTCTCAGGTAAATATTTTGATATTCAGAAAACATGCTTAACAGACACACATTCAATATTAACAGCATTAACATTAATATGAAAATTAACATTATTTTGTTACAATTGCATGCATGAATTCAGTTATCCAGGCGAAAATGTTGACTTAAGAATGGATAGAATGAGAAAAACCGATTTTCCGAGTGTAGAGAACTGATGAATGTGTTGTAAAAGATACTGGGAAACGTTTCCGAAAATGACGGGTAGCTCATGAAAATTTATTTTTGTAAATTCTTCTTTAAATTTCGAAAATGAATTGTTTTCGGAGGTTTCTAAAGATAAAGGAACACTTTTCAGAATATTGGCTGACTCGGAACAGGTTATTATACACAGTAAACATCCTCTAATCCGGCACGTTCGGAACTTGAAGCATGCCGGATTATGAAATTTTCCGTATTACAGGATGGATGTCGGGAAAAACGTGTAGAGGTTAGTATTAAACAACAAATGACAGTAAGCATGTTTTTTTTTTTTTTTAACAGATCGAATAGAATAAAAAAAAATACTCAATAATGTTAAGTAAAACACATGCACATGACTATAAAATGGAAACGTGCACTTCTAGATATTGGTCTATTCGTAGAAGTCATCTTAAACAAATCTCGAATATCAGTTTGTTTTGCAGTAGTCTTCCCTCTTCCATTTTTAGGAAGTCATTTCGTATGATGTGGAGTTTAACAATTTCCGCATCGTTGAACGAATTGCTGTGCTGAGAAAACGTGATAAATGTATTGAAGGCATCAGCTGCTTGATTCCAACTGACGTTTTTTGTCTCTTCCACGTCATCTTCAACAGAGTCAATGTCTTTGGGGGCTGTTGGGTTGATAAACACTCTGAATGACGGCCTCATCTGTCAAAATTTCCTCTGTCTGCTGATCAAAATCTGCTTCAGCCCACTGTTAGGTAGCTTTCTTTACAAAAAAGCTACCTATTGCAGCCGTTCGGAGGAAAGCGATTTTAAAAAATTTTGGTATATTTTCATCGATCATGACCCCCAGACCCCGAAACCACCCTCCGTTCAAAATTGATATATATATATATATATATATATATATATATCTGACCTATGTCACACTGTAACTCCCGTAATTATGAACCGATTTTGATGTAATTCGGTGTGTCCATAGTACATACCAATGTCTCGACCGAGTTCGTTGGCCAGCTTCATCCGCCGTTTTGTTTCAAAATGGCGGCCATTTAAAATTTAAAAAAAAAATTAAAACTTGAAATGTGGTACCAAAAAATTAAAAATGGAAAAATATTTTTTTCTTATGTATTTGACCTTTATACAAAGATTTCGGAGCAGTTTTTGTTTCGTCTATATCTTAAAAAATGGCTGAGTTATAGCCTTTTGAATTTCTAGCGTGGCTGACATTTTGAAACGTCCTGAATTTTGTCACGCGATAAAAGGCGTATTTATGAACCGATTTGGATGTAATTCGGTGTGTACATAGTACATACCAATCTCTCGACCGAGTTCGTTGGCCAGCTTCATCCGCCATTTTGTTTCAAAATGGCGGCCATTTAAATTTTTTAAAAAAATTTAAAATTTGAAATGTGGTACCAAAAAATTGAAAATGGAAAAATATTTTTTTCTTATGTATTTGACCTTTATACAAAGATTTCGGAGCAGTTTTTGTTTCGTCTATATCTTAAAAAATGGCTGAGTTATAGCCTTTTGAATTTCTAGCGTGGCTGACATTTTGAAACGTCCTGAATTTTGTCACGCGATAAAAGGAGTATTTATGAACCGATTTGGATGTAACTTCGTTTATACATAGTACATACCAATGTCTCGACCGGGTTCGTTGGCCAGCTTCACCCACCATCTTGTTTAAAAATGGCGGCTATTTAAATTTTTAAGAAAAATTTAAATTTGAAATGTGGTACCAAAAATTGAAAATTGAAAAAATATTTTCTTCTTATGTGTTTGACCTTGATAAAAAGATTCGGGATCAGTTTTTGTTTCGTCTATATCTTAAGAAATGGCTGAGTTATAGCATTTTGAATTTCTAGCGTGGCTGACATTTTGAAACGTCCTGATTTTTCTCACGTAATAACAGGCGTATTTATGAACCGACTTGGATGTACCTTGGATGTACCTTGTGTGTACATAGTACATACAAATATCTCGACCGAGTTCGTTGGCCAGCTTCATCCGCCATCTTGTTTCAAAATGGCGGCCATTTAAAAAAATAAAAAAAAAAATTTAAATGAGATACCAAAAAATTGGAAAATGAAAAAGATTTTTTTGTATGTGTTTGACCTTAATACAAAGATTCCGGAACAGTTTTTCTTTCGTCTATATCTAAAAAAAAATGGCCGAGTAATAGCATTTTGAATTTCTCTTGTGGCTGACATTTTAAAACGACCTTATTTTTGTCACGCGATAACAGGCGTATTTATGAACCTATTTGGATGTAACTTGGTCTGTACATAGTACATACCAACGTCTCGACCGAGTTCGTTGGCCAGCTTCATTCGCCATCTTGTTTCAAAAGGGTTGCCATTTAAAAAAATTTAAATTTAAAATTCAAAATGAGGTATTAAAAAATTGGAAAATGAAAAAGATTTTTTTTATGTGTTTGGCTTTGATACAAAGATTCCGGAGCAGTTTTTGTTTCTGATAATTTGTTCTTTTGTTCATATCTTAAAAAATGGTTGATTTATAGCACTTTGAATTTCTAGCATGGCTAACATTTTGAAACGATCTTGTATTTGTCACGCGATAACACACGTATTCGCCTATTTCGATGTAAGAAGGCATGCGGATAGTATACATCAACACCTCGACCAAGTTCGCTGGCCAGATTCATCAGCCATCTTGATTCAAAATGGCGGCCATTAAATTAAAAAAAATATATATATTTAAAGTGAGGTGCAAAAAAATTAGAAATTGAAAAAGGCTTCTTTCTTAAGTATTTGATCTTGATATAAGGATTCAGGAGCATTTTTTGTTTGTCTTTACCTTAAAAAATGGCTCAGATATAGCAGTTTCAATTTCTAATGGGGGTGACATTTTGAAAAATCTGATTTTTTGCATGCGACAGCACTCCTATATATTAATTGA
Source organism: Maratus speciosus (assembly GCA_963932465.1). Lineage (NCBI taxonomy): Eukaryota > Metazoa > Arthropoda > Arachnida > Araneae > Salticidae > Maratus > Maratus speciosus. Next base: position 15,315,281 of record OZ010793.1, on the reverse strand, counting down.
TTCCGATGCGAGTGAGCATGTGAACAGCAATTACTAAGGTCTCGACCAAGTTCACTGCTTAGCCTCATCCACAATGTTGTCTTAAAAGACAGGCACTTTAAGAAATTGCCGAATTTGGCAGCCAAATATAAGTTACTTTAAAGAAAAGCAGCTTGGATAAAGCTGACTAATTTCGCGAAATTCTCATTCATTATATTGATAAAAATTAGTATTGAATCTGCTATATTCGGTTTCCACTAAATTGAGCTTCGTGTGTTTGCATGATATAAGTTTGGTTTTTTAAAATAAGGATTATGAAAGCTACCTCTTCCTCCCGGCACTGGCCGGAAGGACTTTTTCATTTCTTCTCGATTCAGTTGTGAGATGGGGGTCTCTAAAGGCAAACAACCTGAAGCATATTCAAATTCATCGTCAACTGTATCGCTTTCAGTAACTTCAACCTTTCCGTTCATTACTTTAGGCCAAAGTTTATTCCATGACTTTTCAAAGTTTTCTGTTTCATTCCTCATTCTGAAGTTCCATCAGATTATTATAAACATCAGGAGTGGTTAAACAAGGAATACGATTTTCCCCCAAAAGTCGTGCCAGATTATCCAGCATCCTTAGGATGCCGGATTAGAAGATGTTTATTGTATTTGCGTTCGTGATTATTGTACATTTTCGTAAATTAAGAAACGTCTGTCATTTTTTACAGTGCAGTAGGGAGATCGTCTCCAACCTGGATCAAATCACGGGTGGGCTAGAAATAAATATCGTAAAAATTAAATGGTACAACAGTTTAAATTCACTCGAAAAACTCTAATTCTTCATAGTTCAAAAATTCACTCATTTCGAAAAATAAAGATAAATTAAATTATTATCATTAAAAATAAATTTACTGAGTCTGCTGCAAATTCACCGAAAAATTTCTCTGTAATTTACCAGAATCTCTAATCTCTGTAATTTTCCATTAGACTTAAGATAATGGATTTCCAGTAGATTCTTTGTAATTTAACAGACATTTCTTTAACAGTGTGGATTGTGCTGCCAAGATTTAGTATTATTACTTTCTTCTATCGTCAATAGAAGAAAGTATTGTACTCGAATTTTTTTTCGATTTCCGGTTTTCGACGGATTTACACGTTTTAGGGGTCAAAGATCCCCAAAAACATGTTTATACAAAATATCTGTCTGCCCGTGTGTCGCCATCGTACCATCGAAAAGTGTATGAAGTTATGCATAGAGTTGAACCAAAAATTTTTAGTATGTTTTTGGTCACGGCAATAAGGTCAACCTTGAATTTGGAAAAATTCCGCCGGAAGGGGGCGCTGTTAATAGCTATTTTTGTGCCATTTTCAATATTGTACTATCAAAAAGTGCATGAAGTTATGCACAGAATTGAAACAAATTTTTTGTGTATGTTTTTGGACATAGCAAGAAGGTCCTCCCCGAATTTGTATATATTCCACCGAAAGGGGCACTATAATTCCGAATTTTGTATAATTTTCTTGATTTTTCGTAGTTTTATTGTACATTGGCGACTCGTGAAGCGACGGGAACTTCGCATCCTGATAAGCTGGCTATTCACGAACAGCTGATGTACAACACAATAACGGAAAACTATTGATTTTAATAAATATCATGGTCGAGATTAACTCGTTTTAACTCCAATTAATGAACTGAATGAGTTGATACAGTATTGAGCTAATGAAAATCAAATATTGACATTTGTAACAACATTTTGAAATATTAAGATATGTGAGATAGAAGAAAGTTTTGGTATTGGCACATCCAACTAGTTTTCTCTGTGTAAAAAAAAAAAAAAAGAGTCTAGCAGGAAAATATATTTTGTTGTTTTACATTTTTGGTTGTAACGTATTTGACAATAAAGTCGTAAGTATTCGTAAATCGACAATAAAGTCATGTTTGAATCCATCTTTATTTTCAGTTATTATTCCAGTCGGTCCTAAAAAAAACAAAAAAAAAACAATGAGTTAAAGTTGAATAGAGTTAAACTTCAATAACAATGAGTTATAGTTGAATAGAGTTAAACTTCAATTTCAATATACGTCAAAGACACAATTTACGACGAAAACATATAAATGAATGCTTTAAAGTTCATTGTGACGATTAGATGCGTCAGTAAGACTAGATCTTGCAACATTATACAAATCCCGTTTAATAAGAGATTTTTGTCCACTCCCTTGAAACGCGTCTTAACCGGGTAATAATTTCCTCTGTATATTATGATTTTTTTTAACAAGTATTGCAGACACATACATGCATGAATACCCTATTTGTTTGGTACAATAATGCCGGATGGAAACCAGTATATGTGTCAATGCATAATACACATTTTCCGTCGCGTCATGGAATTTATACATGCAGGAGTCACAAATTAATGTTAATGCTGTTCGTTTATCACAGTGTTTCTAAACTACTATCATTCTATTAACCCCTTCGGGACGGGAGAATTTTACGAAATTTTTAATCGTTTGTCACCGTTTTTTAAAAACAGAAATTTGTGTCTTCTTGAATCGAGAAAAATCTGATTAAATAAGGCAAATTTTACAGTGAAATTTTACTGGTGAGGAAAAACAAGGATTCAGAGCGTTTCATGCGGCATGTATACGTGCCGCTCGTCCCCAAGGGGTTAACCTAGACAATTATTTAAAACTAACAAAATTTTAATGTTTTGTGCGATCGTTAAACCATTTTCGAATTTCGATTTGATTTTGCTTATGTAACATAACGATTAGCAATGTGATGTGTCAAGTTCTTTAGAAACTCATTGATGAAACTTTTTTTACAGAAAATTTCACGCATGGATTATTTTGTTTAATATTTAATTTGAATGTTTTGTCCATTCGTTGAACTATTTTAAAAATTGAATATTTAGTCAATATCCTGTCATTTTTGACAGAGAGTATATACTAGTCATTACATAAAAAAGGATTACATATAATTTTTAATTTATTTACCATCCCAAACAGAATAGGTCACACGAGCCGAATAAAGGGAAAAAAAATATTTTAAGTAAAATTCTTATATCCTTTTTTATATGCTTCTCTTTAACATTCATTAACATTTATAATAACATGAAACACCGTTTTAACACTAGTTTCAGTATTATTCAGGATACCGTAATCGGTGCAAAGAATCATGAAAATTTTCAATATAAATGTGAGAGAAGCGGATTCGAGGTATAGGTTTATTGATAAATAGTAGTGCAGGAAACTACAAGCAACAGGTTCTTGTATAGGGAAAGGAACTGATAAAATGGAAAAATATCTTAATTTGTCAGTAATTTGTTATATTAGCATTTAAAGATATATCTGAGTTTGAGTTTTTTTTTTTTTTAATTAGAAGACTTTCTTTGTAAGATAAAATCTTCGAATAGGCATACTCTTGAATCATTTTTCAACGATCTTTTCTACTGCATTTTAAACTGTAATCTTTTTTCTTCAGGAGACGTGATTTTTTTTCTGGAAGAATTTATCTCAAGGGACGTAAGACCATTTTTAAGGTTTTTTTCGTACACGCTTATAATGAGTAACAGAAGAAAAATCTCCCAAATAAAGCAAATTTGTGACACAAAACTTTATTTCAAAGTAAATCGTATAAAATGAAATGTCTGACATTGCAGATTCGAATTTTTAAAAAATTTGATGAAACTTGCTTAAAAGTTTCGCGGCACACCTGATATCTTTTGTTTGCGCACTACTGTGCCGCGGCACACAGGTTGAGAACCACTGGTTTATCATGTCTGTTTCTAAAACATGCTTGCTAGAAATGAAAATATTTATTTGAGAATGGTAGCGTCCAAAAAACCTATATTCCGGGTTGTGAAAAATGGCTCACTGCACTCTAAAAACGAATCGGAAACGTTTTGGAAAAGGAGTGACAGCAAAAGCAACTTTGTTTTTATAAGCTCTTCTTTAAATTTCTCAAATAGTTTCTGAGTTTCTGAGTTTTCTCAAGATAAAGAACGTTGTTCGGAATCGTGGATAATACGGAAGTGGTTAGCGTCTATTTTCATTCGTCAGTTTATTATATTTTCCTAGATTAAAAAAAAAAACTTCTTTCTTTTTCTTTTTCTTTACAGTGTATAAATCTCTTAAAATTAAATGATTCACCCCAAATTTTAAATTCTGCCTGGTGTTTTCATTGAGACTACCCAATTATACAAAGAAAAATAATAATAAAAAAAAATTAATTTAATAATAATTAAATAAATATAATAATAAATAAATACAATAAATAAAATGAAATAGATAATTAAACAGCTATGATAATAAATAAATACAATAAATGCAATAAATAAAATGAAATAAATAATTAAACAGCTATGATAATAAATAAATACAATAAATAATTAAATAAATGCAATAATAAATAAGTACAATAAATAAAATACAATTAATTAATACAATAATACAATAAAATAAAACTTAAATAACACAAGAGTGAAAAAAGAAATCTCTACCCTTAATACAATAAATAGATGTTAATACGTAATCCTAGTGATGGCTTCTGAATTTCTCATGAAATACAAAGTGAACTAACGACTCACGTGTGAACTTCCGAGTATTTTAGAAATGACGCAGATACCCAAAATTAGAAGACATTTCGCCGATATACCCATTTCATTACGTGAAATATAAAGCAAAGTATACTGACTATATTACTGATTAACTAATAGCATCATGCATTATATTTTAATAATAAAATGAAAAAAAAGTAGCGTAATCATTAAGGCTGAAGTGAAACTTAACAAATCTTGAATTCTATAGGTGAAAAGATAATTCAATATCATACTGCATTATTTTAGCAAAAATAGCTACAAAAATGTAGATTTTCGATTTCTTAATAAGAGATAATATATACTGTATGGAAACTGAACATGACAAGCTTTTTATGAGATACGCTTGAAAAGAAATCTGAATAATTATTAATTAACTAGCTAAAGTAACCCGTCATTGCCCGGAATTTTAAGAATGTTTGTTTTGAAAAACCAATTTCAAAATTTAACATTCAACATAAAAAAAAGGGAAAAAAAGAAAAAAAAAAACCCGTCGAAGTGTTGTATATATGAATCAAACAAAAACACAATATAAAAATGAATACATTTATACAACAGACGCAAAATAATACAGCTATAAATGAACTTATTTCGATTCATCATTGGAGCAATAATGTTAAAATACGCCAATATTTCCATAATCGAGTTTTTATCATGCTTCAATACATTTTTTCACACTTATAGGACGTTATATATTCACCACGTCCTTTATATTTCCAATATGACGTAATATTCCATTTTTTTAATTCGTCAAATTAATTAATTATAATTTTTCCCATGGAAATCATTATACAAAAAAATTATGACGTAACATTCACTTTTGTTTTTAATTCGTCAAACTATTTATTTTATTTTCATTTTTCACGCGGAAATCTTGCAGTAGAAAAGTTATGATGTAATATTCAATTTTTTTAAATTCGTCAAACCATTTATTTCATTTTTTCACGTGGAAATCTTGCAGTAGAAAAGTAATTATTGTGGTAAGAATTTTATTGTGGATTTTTAATTGTTGGCAACAGCTATAACGCAAAATGTTTCAATTTGATTGGAAATTGCTGCTAAATTTGCGGTTTTTTATTAATTAAAATTTGACTATATGTTATTCCGATTCCGGATTTCTTTAGTTGCCTCATCTGTGTTTTAATACACATTAATTTCACAATTGTGGCTTCCAAACTGTGGATTTGTATAGAATTACAGATAGACAAATTTTCATTTTTATATATCAGATTATTTTGGCAATGGTAACTCTAAAGCATATAGTGGTGTAGTGTGTTTTTAATGATAAATTATATGTATGACTCAATAGCTTTATTTGTCTGTTAATGTATACTTATTTGTCTACAGGTCAATATATATTTATTTGTCTATATTCTCAGTTATAATATTTTATCGAACATTTCCTAGACTAGAATTTCTCAACAGGAGTGAGTCGATGACAGTTAAAATGATTAAGTAAACTATAAAATAAAGATGTGAGAACAAGAAGGTAAGTGTTGAAATGTTATGACAGATGATTTTTTTTTCTAAAGTCTGTATAACTGCGCCCGGTCGCATAAATATTAGTCAATCAATATAGGTGTGGTTTCTTAGAGCGTCACTATTAATATGATTAAAAAAAATAAGAATGTGCTGCAAGCATGTTAGTTTTGTCAATAATACTGTGATACTCTTGAAAAGAAATCTGACAATAAACAATTATTTTGGCAATAACTCTCTAAAACATATATAGTGGTGCAATATGTTTTTCAATGATAAATTTTATATACATGACTGACTATCTATCTTTATTTGTCTACGAGCATATGTTAATATATATTTATTCGTCTACATCTTAATATGTACTTATTTGTCTACATGTTAACATAAAGTTATATAATAGTAATACAGTGAAACCTCCCTGTGCGATCACCTCCATTAAGCAACCACCTCCCTGTGCGACCACCTCCATTAAGCGACCAACTCCCTGAAGGACCATTTTTTCATGGAACGAAATTTATTCCCATATGCTCAACACTCATTTTACCTCAATTCAGAGACCCTCCCAGTGAAACTCCCTCCATAAGCGACCCGTTTCTCTGAAGAAAATGAAACAAATTCCGTTTTTTCCGGGTCGCTTGAAGAAGGTTTTATTAGAAAGATAATTCCGGAGAGCGCATTATTCATTAAACTTTTATTCCGGTAACTTTTAAGTGTTTAAACTCCTTTGTGCCTTTTTAGACAATGAATTTAATTCTGACGGCACATTAAGAATGACGGTCCATGAACTCCTCTGCCCTATTCTGTCAGAAAACTCTCAAAGAAATAGATAAATTAATGAAATCATCATTATTTGCTCCCGTCCGAAAAAAAAAAAAAAAATGCATTTATTTACTGAACTTTGAAAGGACTTGGAAATAAAAGTTATCACAGGTAAAACCGTGAAATCAAAGCTAACGTCAATGCATTCATTTTTTAAAGTCTGTAGTAATTAACTTATGTAATTAACTTTAGTTTTGATACTTAAATTTTCATATTTTTTTTCTAATGTGAAAAATAAATTTTAGTAACATTAATTGTTACCTTTTTCCAACCATTAAAATCTAGATTTAAACATGACCTCCATGAAGAGACCACCTCTCGGAGCGACCGATTTTTATTGGAACGGAACGTGGTCGCTTTAGGGAGGTTTTACTGTATAATAGGGTGTTGATGACACGTTCAGAAGGGTGATAAGCAGGAATTAAGACGATGAAAAATTACCCTCATTGAGGCACAAATACAGGGTGTTTCATCATAACTGAACTTGGGTTGAGGGCCACCATTTTGAGAAAAATACAGTCGGACCCGGTTTTCACGTCACTCCGCTTATTATGTCAGTTTTTCAAAGTCCCGATTTTCTGTATATGATTTTAATGTAAATAAACTCCGGATTTTACGTCGTTGAATCATTTTCAACTCCGGATATCCCGATGGTTTAAGAAAATTGTCCATTTTTCAAAATCAATCTTATAAGCACAGAAATTAAGTGGTAAGAAATGTCTTAGCCAAACTTTTCACAAATGTGTCTAAAATACCCATTGAGATAAAGGAGAAATTTTGCATCAATCCTTTATCTGAATAAATAAACCCACACGCTATGAATGACCCACTTAAGCCTCCAGATAGACGTATCAATCCACTCACGGACTTTTTGTTCTGGTCAGGCGGCACTTTCTTGGGGTTACACGGCGTTTTTCATCCGACTAAAACCAAAGCACTGCATTGCATTGAAACGACCAGAAATTATCTAACATCTATTTCTGAAACAACGAATATTGATTGCAATTCTTTGTATAATATTTAAAAAAGAATTGTAAGAGGTACATCTAGGGATAAGCAAACCTTAATTCATCAATATTTTATGTAACAATAAAAAAAACAAGTCATCAAAAATCTGGTTTTTATTCTTTTCAATTTTGTTTTTTTGTTTATTTTGTTTAATAATAATGTTTTATTGCTTAAAACTGCAAGAACAGTTATGAATTTAAACTTGTCTTAAATTAATTAAAAATACCGCTTTTCATAAACATTTTTTCTCCAACTCCGGTTATCGCGGCACTCCACTTATGACGACACTTTTTTCTGGTCATTAGAGTGTCGGCATAACGAGGTTCGACTGTAAAAACATTGCAGTGAAAATGCATCGATAGGTACCTTGTTGTATGTGGAATGTGATAACATCACAAAAGTTCTGGAAAACCAGGGTGCTCAAGCAATCGATGATAGCGTATGGACAGGTCATCGCTGTTCAAAATGGGGAACGTCCAGTGCGTACTGCTGGCGCGAGTAATGGAAACTTCTAGCACTTTTTTTTTAAAAATATTATCACATTTACAACAAAGGTGTGAATGTGTGTTAAACGTTTTATTATAATATACTTCAGTTTTCTGAAAGTTATGACCGTCCACCCAAATTGAGTTAAGGTAGAACACCCGGTATTTTTAAAATTCAATACGGGGTCTGCGACCAAACGTTCTAGGGCCATGCCTTACTATCACCCCTCTGAATAGGTCGGTAAAATTCGACAACACCCTGTACATTCATTTGTCTATATTCTGAGTCGTAATATTTTATCTAACTTCCTATTTTATCGAAACAGAGTCCCACATTTCCTAGACTAGTATTTCTCAACAGGTGTGATTTCAAAGTGCGTCGATGACTGTAAAAATCATTGACTAAACTATGAAATAAAGATGTGAGAATAAATACAATTAAATTTGAAAAATCAAAAAACCCGACTGCGTAAAAAGCGAACTAAATAATTATTTCTCATCAATGTGAAACTATTTTTTTTTATATTACTCACCTATTTTTTTTATTTACTTGTACTGATGACTTTTAAGTTGTGTTTAATTGTTAGTTCCTATCTATAAACACTGTTTTGATGAGGCCTATAGATGTCTACGAAGGTTAGAGTTGCAGTAAAGCTAGAGATCCTACCCTCATAACATCCAGGTTGTGTAATATTTAAACGGAGCTTCTGACTGTAAAATAAGTAGAACCTCTTTTATCCGAAACTCTTTTAATCGGAACTCTCGGTTAACCGAAATCCACTTTTAAAGCTTCTTTTTTTTTACTATCACATTCCTTGTATGCAAAATCCATTTTGAAAGCTTTTTTTTTTTTTTTTTTTTTTTTTTTGAACTATCATATTCCTTGTGTGCAAGGGATCCTTTCCGAACCACGAGTGCATACATACAAAATATTTTCGATCCCTTTTCTTAGAGTTCCTTTGAGTTTAACTTGAGTTCCCGTAAGATGAGGAGTGGAACGAACAAATTAGCAGTTCTGAAGCTTTTGAATATTTTGAAAAATGTTTGGCATGGCGGGAGCAGCAGAAAGACTGTGATACTGGTGAACTAATAATATTGAAAATACAGCTTCAAAGCAAAGGCAATCGAAACTGCGACAAACAAAACATTGTTTCAAACCCTTGTGACATATGTAAAAGGTACTTAATTTCAAAATCAAAATTCAGGTAACTTATTCTTGTTTTTATTTTGCTATTGCTTTATTTTTATTAAGCACTTGTTACCATAATAAGAAATATTGCATTTATTTCTCCCTAATCTTAAAAGTGAAGCATTCTCGATTATCCGAAAGAGGGTCGGTCCCAATTACTTCGGATAATCGAGGTTATACTGTAGTTAATGAAACATCGCCTTCATTTTGAAAGACCTAGCCAATGATATGCCACTCAATAGGGTGCGTAATTTTTTTTTCGTGCCTACCGACATTTTGCATTTTACGACCGCCATTTTGAATTTAAAAAAAACAAAACCTAGCCTGTAACCATCGGACGGTTAAGACGAGTCGATAGAGACCTCATTCATTAAAATCCATCCAGCCGTTGGGATATTTCGAGGGTATAAAGAAATCCGCTTACCCAGATACGCGTGAAACACATAACCCTTCTTGGCAGTCCGGTGACAAGAAGGGAAATGTTGAAATGCTATGATGATTTTTGTTCCCTATTCGTCGCGTCTCTATTAATATGATTAAAAAAAAGTGCTTCAAGTATGTTAGTTTTGACGATAATATTAATATTATTTCTAAAAGTTTTTGCACAAATTCGAATCGAGGAAATACTGTTCAAAGGAGTTTCAAAAATGACTTCGTCCTCAAGGCCAGTAAGATTCAATAAATCAATCTGAGATAATTAATTATATGTTTTCTTTTTGAGGAGGTTTCTTTACCAGTTTAATGACACTAGTTATGTTGATTACGTTTTAGATTAAACATTATTTTGTAAAACAGATACGTTTTGAAGTTCGTTTTTCTGTTTGTTTTTTTCTTTTTTTTAATAGAGCAGTTTTGTTTTAAAAAACATTATTACTAAAAAAAAAAAAAAAAAAAAAAAAAAAAAGTCAGAAGTTGCACATTAAACGTGGCAAATGAGGTGCATTTGTATTATAACTAGTTATATATATGGTGTACAGTCGTGGAAAAAAAAGTAAATACCCCCTACTGACTCCTCAACAAATTATCGTAGAAACAGTTACTGGCACCGAACGATTGGAAATAAAGTGTACTTTTAAATGATGTATAAAAAATTTGCTTAGGGGGTCACCTACATATTAAAACGAACCCAAACTTCATTATTTCCAATGGCAATACCCAATTTTAACAACATATTTCAAATCTTCGGTTCACACTATGCCTGGACACCAAATTCAAATCATTTGAATGATAAGTTTTTAAATTATAAACATTCAAAATTGAGTGCTTCTAATGTTAATAAATTACATTTTCGTATTTTTATTAATATCTCCTGAAATTATACTCCAAATGTGCTAATTTTTTGTGTAGCAATAATACTAAAATACCAATACGTTGAATTTGCAATTTTTATAATTTTATGATTTGAACTATGAATTATGAAATTAATATTCTAAAAAATTATGAATTGCAATCTACAATTTTTTTTGATGGATTTAGATTTATTAAATCCTGCTTTATGGAAATCCAAAATTTCACATTTTTCTTCAAAGTAGTTTTCAAATTATGCTTAAAAAGCGGCAAAATGATGGTTTAAGAGGCCGTCTATGATAGAAGTGACTAGATATTTTGACATTTCTTATGCCATCCTGTAATCTAGCAGTCTTCAATGACTGCTTGAGTGACCCTTAAGATGCTTTAATCAAGAAGGGGGCTATCTCGGTTAACAATCGAGTACTGAACTTCAATTTGGATACAGCTCCTAAAATATACTCATTTTAAAATAATTAATTTCCCGGAAACTTATCGAACGAATTGCAAAAAAAATTTGTTTTTAGTCTTATTGAAGAGTGTATAGAGTTTATTTATGCTGTCAGAATTGTGTATTGTTATTGGAAAAAAAAAACCAAAATTATGGTTTGTTTTAATATGTAGATGGCCCCCTCAGCAAATTTTATAGACATCATTTAAAAGTAGGCTTTATTACCAATCGTGTGGTCTAGTAACTTTCTTCTATGATAATTTTTTGCAGAAATCTTTTGCTATGATAATTTTTTGCAGGTTTTAGTAAGAGGTGTTTAATTTTTTTTTTTTTTTTTTTTTTTCCGTGCCTGTACATAAAGGAATGTTTAAATTTCAATGGCATATTTATAACAGTTTAATTTAAACTATTTAGAACAAATCACACATCAAATTGAAGGTAAACTAACCTAGTTTTTAGGGTTCCGTGTAAAAAAGGAACCATTATAAGATCACTCCTATGTCTGTCTGTCACAGCCATTTTACTCGTAATCTATGAAACGTGGAAAGTTCAAATTTAGTAGAAGCAATAAAGGCTACTGACCCACATATTTATAGATTATTAACCATTCACAAATATATTTAGGAAAAATGTAGAGGGCTCCACAGGCGTCGCCATGTAGGGTGTATAGGGATGCCCCCCCCCTCCCCCCCAATATATGCGAATTTGGGAAATTTGAACTTAGAGTTGGAAAATTCTAGATGTTTGAAAGACTTTTTCTTTTTTTAAATAATATTAAGAAATATATGAAATTTTTATTCGTTCGGCGACTATGTTTCTGTGAACTGTTTTAGTAAACAAATTATCAAAAGAAATCAGCCGGACTCAATCTGTCATTGTATTTCTGTGTTCTACGAAATTATCATACATTTACTAGGGCGGAATTTCTCTGCTCCTGCCCATCAACAGCTGACTCTAATCCACCTCCTCCTCCTTTATTTCCTCCAAAACTCAGGGGCGTATACCATCCCAGTCGCGTAGGAGGGGGGGTGGGGGGATTGAGTTACACTCATGCATTCCCGATTCCTAGAAGAAAAATTTCCGAGTACTATGAAAAACAAAATGCCGACTAATATATATATATATATATATATACAAAAGTTTAGCATATATGACAAGTAAAAATTAAATTTAAAAAATCAAAAAACCCGACTGCGTAAAAAGCGAACTAATTAATTATTTCTCATCAATGTCAAACTATTTTTTTTTGTATTACTCGCCTATATTTTTTTTATTTACTTGTATTGAGGACTTTTAAGTTGTGTTTAATTGTTAGTTCCTATCTATAAACAGTGTTTTGATGAGGGCTATAGATGTCTATGAAGGTTAGAGTTGCAGTCAAGCTAGAGATCCTACCTACACAACTTCCAGGTTGTGTAATACTTAAACAGAGCTTCTGACTGTAAAATAGTCAATGAAACGTCGCCTTCATTTTGAAAGACCTATCCAATGATAGGCCACTCAATAGGGTGCGTAATTTTTTTTTTGTCTCTACCGCCATTTTTCATTTTACGGCCTCCATTTTGAGTTGATAAAAACAAAACCTAGCCTGTAACCATCGGACGGTTAAGACGAATCGATAGAGACCTCATTCATTAAAATCCATCCAGCCGTTGGGATGTTTAGAGGATCTAAAGAAATCCACATACCCAGATACGCGTGAAACACATAACCCTTCTTGGCAGTCGGGTAATAAAAACAAAGGAAGGAAATTGTAATTAACTTACGAAATTATTAAACTCGATAGATGAAATTCACAAGATAATTATGACTTTCTGATATATTACTATATGACTATGTGGATTATATGACTATAATCCACACCTGCTTTGTTACGTAGCTGGGCAACAATATCTGATGAGTTTTCGCCAAAAAAACTTAACTAATACCAACGTAAAAAAAACAAAATTACACTATCTCTGATTTCAGAAATTTTTATAGTTCTGAAAAATTTCCTAAGATGTTCATGATTTTTAGATGCGTTCGTAATTATATAAATACGTAGCACCTATAGTCGTCGTCTGATCCATCCGTCCGTCTGTCTGTCTGTCCGTCCGGCAGTTTCCCATAACAGCACAAAAACTACCCAACCGAATGGTTTGAAATTTAATATATAGATTCTTTACAGAATGTTGTTGAGTCCTTTCAAATTTTATGAGAATCGAATCCAAATTTCAAAAGATATTCATAAAAGTTTTCATCTTTCTATTAAATCCTATCCTACGTCATTCATTCAATTATTCCCATGGTGATGATGTTCTATTTTAAGATGGAGTCCTATTATTTCTGTATGACTGAATTGAATCTAATAGAATGGTAATAATTTTTGTATTCATGTATTTTTGCATCAGAGTGCAACTGCTATGGCACCAAGATCCGAATACAGTACAGCCCCGATTATCCGCGAAATTGGGTGGCAAGGCCATCGCGGATAACCCGAAAAAGACTGAAAATGGGGTGCAAGCACGAAAAAAAAAAAAAGAAAATTCAACATAAAAACTATGTTTTAGTGTACAAAAAACATAATAAAACGTTTAAAATACATACATATGCATTATAAAGCAGAAATCTTCGCTTTACGTCTAAATCACTAAAATAAAGAACTTTAAATAAGAAACAGTGCCATGCACACGGTACAAAAAGAGTTGAGTTACACCTTTTTCAAAAAATCAGTCACTTATTTTTGTTTCTTGCTTTGGAAACACTTTTTTCTTATTCTAAATTGTAAACTATTATTTTTCTTTTAGTATGGAATAATTTTTATCTCGAATATGAGGCTATTCTTGATATGCTCTCCTGGAATTTATCATAATAGTCTTATTTAATTGTTAAATATTTTAATTGCTCTGTTTATGCTTGGTTAATAAAATCAAGAAAAGACATCAAGATTTTATATCTGATATTTCAAACATGGCAGCCGAATCTAGAAATATTCTTCTATTACTTTCGAATACAGGAATTTTTCTGTTTATATTTATTAGTAGGGCTTATTGTATTTTCCTTGAATTTAAAAAAAAAAAAAATCGCGTTGCGGATAAACCGCACCGCGGATAATCGGGGCCTTACTGTATTTATAAAACTAGTTATACTACGAACACACCTCATCTTCCCAGTTTTACGTACAATTTCCGACTTGCTTTAATCGGCTTTCCACATAAATCCCAGATTTGATTGTTGTCTCTAAAAATATGTATATGTGTAAGTGTAATTTTTCTTTTAACAAAATTAATAGGGAATAGTGTGGAATTTCAATTCTTTTAAAACGTTATTGGATTCTATAATAATAATTTTTTCAAAAAGTTATAAATACGCATTAACTTTTATTATATTGAAAAAAAAAAATTATTTTTTAAATATATGAAAAAAAAAATTTTTTTTTAATTTTTGTTCAACCTTAAATAGGAAACATTTTAACTCTTTATGTACTGAATTATGAATTCATGAAAATTTTATCTTCTAAAGCATTTTTCGTTAATTGTTTAAACTACATTAGAAGATTTACATAATCGTTTAATAAATTTTAGAAGGATTTAGAAGGATTCCTTCAATTTGAATTTATAGGGATTTTGTGCATTATTTACAACCCCCACTCAAATCTTTTATTTTAAATATCTTTCTTAGTATTTTGTAGAATTGGGAAATGTACAAATAGAATGTTCTTACTACAGAAATATAGAAATATTTCCAAATTGAAAAATTCCCCTCCCTTCTTCCCCAACTCCAAGAAAGCTGAAAAGAATCAAAGACAAAAGAAATCCTCTTTTTAAAAATATTTTTGTTTTGTGTAACCCATAATGCTTTTGGTACAAGATAAAGTAATGCATCTATAACACATTCTAAACTGTATTACAACTCATCGATGTATTAAATGAGTTTCATAACAAGTTATTTTAATGGTACTTATAAGTACCGTCAGTAGATAAATGGTTAAATCGGCTTTACACATAAATACCAGATTTAATTGTTGTCTCTAAAAATATGTATATCTGTAAGTGTAATTTTTCTTTTAACAAAATTAATAGGAAATAGTATGGAATTTCATTTCTGTATGAAATCTTATAAAACATGATTGGATTCTATAAGGAAAAGAAAAAAAAAATACGTATTAAGCCTTAAATGCCGGGTGTTGCATTTCGGCAACATACCCAATTTAGGCTTCTAAAATACTATTAGAATAATATTGAAGCTATAATGCCTAATGTTGCCAATAAAATACACCCTAAAAATATTATTAAATCGATTTTCAACATGCAGATGGCAACGCTTGTGCTGTTTAAGAATAAAGACAGATTTATTTTTTCAATTGTTGCTACATGTTCTTTTTGTTTTGTTTGGAAGCTTGCGAAATACCCTATTTTGTTCTGCAGTGATCAAGTAAAACTCATTTCTTATTATAGTTCCTAAAATTCTTGCGTGCTTAATATTATAAAATTTTATCAAGGATAATTATTTTTTCAATTAAAGACCAGTATTGCCGATGAGTAACAAACTGTTTTTTAGCCGTAAACCATACTTAAAACAAAATATGATTTTTTAAAAGTATTTTTGCTATGATTTATTTTTAAAATGAAAGGCGAAAAACATTATTACAATGATTTTTGAAAAATCAGGTATTTAAGGGTTAACTTTCATTATATTGCAGAGTTAACTTAAAAAATTAAAATTTACTATTCAACTTCAAATAGGAAACATTTTATAGAGCGATCTGATACATTTATCATCTTCGCAATCTAAAATCCGAAGAAATCGGACACCCCGCTAATGTTTTATGAATACGACACTTCTACATGGTATTCCGTTCATAAATTTATAAATAGTGGAGCGAGATTAAATACGCCGTCTTCTTATTTAAATCTGTGAGAACGGGAGCATGTATTTCGAAAACTGACCAATAAGAAATCGAGAAATTCACTCTCTCTTAGCCGTACCTGGGAAATTAGATCCTTATTACTCGGCTCCGGTCATTGAAAAAAAGTAAAAAGTATGTTCTTAAAGGATCTAATATTTCAAAACTGTGGGGGAGACTGACTGCGCTGTTCTCACTTTTCGATATGGAAAAAAAATAAAAAGCTAAGAAAATGAGCAAATAAAGTACACAAGGTCGCGGAAACAGGTTTTCGGGTGGCGCTGCGATCGCCAGTCCCTTTTTCCGAAATCCCGTGATCCCGTGATGCGGGGAGAAAAGATGCGATATGTTAAGCTAAGGGTGGTTCGTGATGAAGAAACATAATTAATTGGATTTATTAAAAATTATATCCAGGTAAGTGACTATTTTTTTATGAAAAATTGTTTGTTACAAACAATATTTTGTTTGGACAATTTTTGTCTTTCATTGCTTAAAAAAATTAAGTAAATTTTTAAAAAGTTATGATGTAAGTTTAAAAAGTTACGAAGCGCGTAAGTTTGGATTGGCTTCTGATGAAAAAATATTATTAATTAGATTAATTAAAAATTATAAGGTAACTCAAATATTCAAAATATTTTATTGGAATTAATTGTGCTTCGTATTGTTAAAGATAAAACGCTAGTACAATTATAGTATGCACCTATAATGTTATGTCAATTATAGTATGCACCTATAATGTTATGTAATGCGGATCTTTAGATCATAAAAGGAACGGGGAATATAATTAACTGGATTAATAAAAAATTACATCTAGGTAAGTGACTATTTTTTATATTAATATTTCATTTGGACAATTTGTATCTTGTATTGTTTAAAATTTATAAGTAAATTTTAAAAAGTTATGATGTAAGATTAAAAAGTTATGGTGTGTAAGTTTAGTTTGGTTTATGATGAAAAAATATGATTAATTAGATTAATTAAGAAACTATAACTTAACTAGTCAAATATTTAAAATATTTTGTTGGAATTAATTGTGTTTCATTATTGTTAAAAATATTGTGATAATACAATTATTGTATGTACATTACCTATGGTGTTATGTAATCCTATGGGAATCTTTAGATCATATGAGGAGTGGGGTATATAATTAATTGGATTAATTAAAAATTATGTCGAGGTAAGTCACTATTTTCTTACATTAATATTTTATTTGGACAATTTGTATTTTGTATTGTTTAAAATGTATAAGTAAATTAAAAAAAATTATGGTGTGTAAGTTCAGATTTTTTTACGATGAAAAAATATGATTAATTAGATTAATTAAGAAACTATAACGTAAGTCAAATATTTAAAATATTTTGGTGGCATTAATTGTGTTTCATATTGTCAGTGGTGGAAAATTGGCGCAGAGGAGGAGCCTATTGACATCACTAAATTTTAGTAGTATTTTTCGGCTTATCTAATGATAGAATTTCTGAGTTTTTATTAAAGGGAATAATACTATAAAATATTAGTGGTGTCAATAGGCTCCTCCTCTGCGCCAATTTTCCACCACTGCATATTGTTGAAAATATCGGAATAATACAATTATTGTATGTACATTACCTATGAAGTTATCTAATCTTATGGGGAGTGGGGAATATAATTAATTGGGGTAATTAAAAATTATATCCAGGTAAGTGACTATTTTTTATATTAATATTTTATTTGGACAATTTGTATCTGGTATTGTTTAAAATTTATCAGTAAAATTTAAGAAGTTATGATGTAAGTTTGAAAAGATGCGATGTGTTAAGCTTAGGGTGGTTCGTGATGAAGAAATATAATTAATTAGGATTAATTAAAAATTATATCCAGGTAAGTCACTATTTTTTTACATTGATATTTTATTTGGACAATTTGTATCTGGTATTGTTTAAAATTTATAAGTAAAATTTAAGAAGTTATGATGCAAGTTTGAAAAGATGCGATGTGTTAAGCTTAGGGTGGTTCGTGATGAAGAAATATAATTAATTGGATTAATTAAAAATTATATCCAAGTAAGTGACTATTTTTTATATTGATATTTTATTTGGACAATTCGTATCTTGTATTGTTTAAAATTTATAAGTAAAATTTAAGAAGTTATGATGTAAATTAAAAAAATTATGATCTGTAAGTTTAGATTGGTTTATGACGAAAAAATATGGTGAATTAGATTAATTAAGAAACTATAACGTAAGACAAATATTTAAGGGGGGTCCGGGACACAAAAATCTTCAAATTTTCAAAAAAAAAAAAAAAAAAATATTGTATTAAAAATTTCTCTGTCGTTTTCTTCTTAAAATGACGTTTAAATCATGTTTCTATCTTAATTAGAACAGAAAATATTAATTTTTTTTGTTTTGTTTTGTTTTCAAAATCTACTTTTCAAACTATGGTTGTCAAAGAAAACGACTGCTTGTGAAATTGCGTTTTTCTTCATGATGGGGTTTTCACCATTACTCATATTTAAATTGTTATAAATCAAGAACCGTTGCAGATAAATGGTTAAAACTTGGAAAATTTCTTTTTCAATAGCTTTACTTTAATTTAGATTCAGCAAATTAAAAAATATTCATCACTTTTGAAAATATGATTTTTTTAAAAAAAAGTTACATCATTTTTTTCTAATTTTTACTTTCAATATTTTTAATTTTTTTTTTAAATTAATATTTTTTAAAACGCTGAATCTAAATTAAAAAGTATATATTTCTGTTTATTTAAATGAAAAAAAAAATTGAAATTCTATAAATAATATTTCGAGTTATAACGATTTTAAACTACCCCACTTTTTTAGCAAAATGTAAATTAAAAATTTTTTTAAAAATATTATGAGAAGTTTTATCATGTGATTTTGTTTAGAAATAATATGGTTAATCATCACAAAAAATTTCAAAATTTTAACTCAAAAAATAAAAATCTTTTGAATATGTGTCCCGGACCCCCTTAAAATATTTTGTTGGCATTATTTGTGTTATCATATGAGGATTGGGGAATATAATTAATTGGATTAATTAAAAATTATATCTAGGTAAGTCACTATTTTTTTACATTAATATTTTGTTTTGATAATCTGTATCTTGTATTGCTTAAAATTTAAAAGTAAATTTTAAAAAGTTATGATGTAAGTTTAAAAAGTTATGATGCGTAAGTTTAGATTAGTTTATGATAAAAAAAATATGATTAATTAGATTAATTAAGAAACTATAACGTAAGTCAAATATTTAAAATATTTTGTTGGAATTGTGTTTCATATTGTTAAAAATATACGATTGATACAAATTGATAATACAATTATTGTATGTACATTACCTATGATGTTATGTAATCTTGTGGGGATCTTCAGATCATATGAGGAGTAGGGAATATAATTAATTGGAGTAATTTACTATTATATACAGATAAGTCAGTATTTTTTAACTTAATATTTTGTTTGGACAATTTGTGTCTCTCATTGCTTAAAAAAATTATCAGAATTTTAAAAAGTTATGATGCAAAAGTTTAGATTGGCTTGAGATGAAAAAATATTATTAATTAGATTAATTAAAAATTATATGGTAACTCAAATATTCAAAATATTTTGTTGGAATTAATTGAGTTTCATATAGTTTAAAATATCGCGATTATACAGTTTTAGTATGTACCTACGATGTTATGTAATTCAGGGGGATCTTTAGATCATAAAAAAGTGGGAATATAATTAATTAGATTAATTAAAAATTATGTCTAGGCAAGTCGCTGTTTTTTACATAAATATTTTGTTTGAAAAAATTGTCTCACATTGCTAAAAAAAAATACTAAGTAAATTTTAATAAGTTATGATGTAATTTTTGAAAAGTGATGCGTCAGTTTAGATTCGTTTGTGATGAAAAAATATGATACATTAAATTAATTAAAAGGGTAAGGTAAATCAAATATACAAATTAAATTTTTTTTTGAAATTAATTGTGTTTCAAATTATTTCAAATATCATGATAGTATAATTATAGTGTATACCTTTGATGTTATGTAATCTATGGGGACCTTCAGATCATAAGGAGTGGGGAACATAATTAAGTGGATTAATTAAAAATTATATATAGACAAGTCACTGTTTTTTAGATAAATATTTTGTTTGAATAATGTATGTCTCTCATTGCTTAAAAAAATTAAGTAAATTAAAAAAGAGTTAAAATGTATGTAAGTTTATGTAACGATGCAAGTTTAAAGCGTCATGATGTGTAAGTTTAGATTCGTTTGTGGTGAAAAATGATTAAATATATTAATTAAAAATTAAAAGGTTAGTCAAATATTGAAATTATTTTGTTGGAATTAATTGTGTTTCATATTGTTAAAAATATCGTGATAAAATCATACAATTATAGTATGTACCTATGATGTTATGTAATCTTATGGGAATCTTTAGACCATAAAAGGAGCGGGTAATATAATTAATTGGATTAATAAAAAATTATATCTAGTTAAGTCACTATTTTTTAGATAAATATTTTATTTGGACATTACTATCATCTTATTATTTAAAATTTATAAGTAAAATTAAAAAAGTTATGATGTAAGTTTTAAAAAATTTATTGTAAGTTTTAAAAGTTTATTGTAAATTTTAAAAAGTTATGATGCGTAAATGGGAAGAAATAGTATTAATTAAAAAGTAGCTCTAGGTAAATCAAATCTTCAAGTTAAAATACGATGTTTGAATTAATTGAGTTTAATATTGTTCTAAATATCCTAATAGTATGCAATTACTATGTAATGAGGATTGTGTGATAATGTGTAATTTTATGTACCTTTGATGTTATGTAATCTATGGGGATCTTTATAGCATAAGAGGAGTAGGGAAAATGTTTTACAAGTGCATTTATATATCATTTTATTTCCTATAACTATTTTGTTTATACTATTCATCACCGTACAGTTATAGTTTACAACTGTGATACTATATGTAATCTAACGCGAGTCGTCAAATATTCAGACCGCGTAGGAATAGAAAAAAAAATGTTTTACGTATAGCATTCTTTTATTAATACTACAGTTTATTTCCAAAACTATTTATTGTTACAGAAAAATATTTTTATATTATTATTTATTTATTGTTTTTAACACTTTTCAACTTTGTTGGAAAGTGTTTATGAATTCCGTTTGTACGTCCGTCTATGCAGGGCCATCACTAAATTTTTTTCTTCGGGGGGTGGGGAGGGGGAGAGGACCTTAAATTGTCAAATCAAATTTCAGTATTTGCCAACTAGTTTTATAATGTTACCAAGTTGCTACAATTAGAAAATATAATGTTGTTCTTATTTGTAAAAAGTTTAATAATATTCCCAATTTGATTTGCAACTTTTGCCAAATCTATGAAAAAAAAGAAAGTGTATTATAGTTTTTATAAAAGTTTTAAATAATTTTTTATGAATTTGCCAAGCGTAACTGCCAAGTGTAACAGCATTCGCGACCTTTTTTGGGGGGAGAGGCTCTCTCCCCCTCTCCTAGCGAGGTCCCTGCGTCTGTCTGTCCACGCTCTAACTCACATCAATAGACTTAGATTTTCAGGCAATTGATATAGGTTAAGGATGCCTACCCTGGCCTGCTCGGCATTGTATAGGAAGTATGTAGTATCAATAGTTTATTTACAGGTCCACTCCGTTGCATGACGGAACTGAGAATTCTTTACAAACAGAAGTGTTAGGAAATGCAGTGTACTCATGAAGAACGAAGTCCATTTTCATTAGAAGGGAAACTATTAAAGATAATTTCAGCGATAATCATAGTCGTTAACATTTCGTAAAAGTTTTCTTCAATAAATTACAATTTTGTTTGTTTAGAATCAATCATTTTTTTCCTCGGTCAGTACTTCTAATACATTTTGTCCAGAGCAATTGTTTCTAGGGAAGCGGTAATTAGGTCTGTGTTCTAAATTATATAGCAACAAAGCTTAAAAATTAAATCTCATTTAACATTCTCCATAAACTGCATTATTCTATTTTTAAACATTTTTATTTTAAGTTCAATAAGCTTATTCAAATTTTAAAATTAGTTTTTTATTCAATCACCAATGAAGCTAATTCCTTTAGAAAATTTGGATATTTTTCCGGGTTTGATGAGAGGTTAACGTTACATCAATTTTCCTCAAAATGTATTTTAAAATCTTGCTTTATCTACTTGTTTACCCGTCTTTCTTGGGCGTAGTAAATTTTGCATAAAAATTGTGGTTTGGTGACAAATTATAGTATCTAATGGAAGAAGTCTCCAATCTAGGGTGTTCCATATTGAAAGCTGTAAATATTCTTCATAAAAAAGTACTGAGTTACTGTATTGTCATCAAAAATAAACAAAATATGAATTGTTTTTAACACTTTCCAGCTTAGTTTAAAAGTGTTTCAGTTTGTCTGTCCTTGCTCTAGCTCTCGTAAATATACTCGGATTTTCGTGCAATTGATATGTTAAGGCTGTTCTTAACTGCTCTGCCCAACAAGCGCAAAACGTTTTGACACATTTACAAATTCATTTTTTAACGGAAAAATATAAAATTGGAAAGCCTGGCCATGGAAGCGATTTGGAAATTGAACTGTGTTTTCCATTTTTGTATCAATCAATTACCTATTGAGTTATAAGCGTTTTTGATCACGTGACAAACACTTTTTCGCCGCTCTTGAGTGCTTTTTCTCCGTTCGCGCGGAAACTCGGTTCAAAACATCCACTTTGACACTCTTTTCTGAAAGATCTATTGCGTTTGCAAAAAAAAAAAAAAAAATGGAAAAAACAGCTCGATGACATAGTTTCTGAACAACAACACCAGCTAGTTTCATGCTTTTTCGAACAAAAATAAATTAAAACTTATGTCAGAAAGTTACCCTTTTGGATTTCAGAACACCCTTAATGATGTTTTCAATGCCATGTTCGTTACTCAATATGAAGTGTGCAGCATGATGGACAGGGCCACTCAAAAAAATACCGTTACATTAAGGTTAATGGGAAAAAGTAGTTTGCAGAGTATTTTGAGGACATGACGCTCTTTCAAATGTATCGAAATGGATATAAATCACTGCATTTCACTACAAGAGGATAGCAAGAGAATAGAGCAGGGACGGCGAATCTATGGCACGCGTGCCAAAAGTGGCACGCGAAATGATAATTTTGGCACGTTGTTACTTCTGACTCCAAATCAATATACAGTGATACTACACAAACTTTAGATGATCTAATCTTGACTAAATTTGATTTATTGGAGATTGAAGAATTTTAATTGTGGCTTTTTAAAATACCCATAAATTACCACATTAGTAAATGTACCAATGATAAAATTATTTCAACTTCGAAATTAATTTCAAAGCTTTTTAAAGAAACTGGCGTTTGATCTTTTAATATTTTTTCCATCTATCTTTATACGCAAGGTCATTAGTTTTTAAAATGAATAGTACAAAAAATCAAATAAAAAGCAGTTGTCATATAAATCCAGTTTAGTTTGCATTCTGTTGAAATTAACTAAATATGAAACTGATATTAATTACATTCCTTCCGAGATGCAACAACACAATGCAACAACTGTGCACATGCTCACTCACATCGGAATCGGTTGATATATACGAGTGCTGTCGCAGGCAAAAAATCAGATTTTTCAAAATGTCACCCACATTAGAAATTGAAACTGCTATATCTGAGCCATTTTTTAAGATAAAGACAAACAAAAAATGCTCCTGAATCTTTATATCAAGGTCAAGTATTTAAGAAAGAAACCTTTTTCATTTTCTAATTTTCTTGCACCTCACTTTAAATATATATTTTTTTAATTGACCGCCATTTTGAAGCAAGATGGCTGATGAAGCTGGCCAGCGAACTTGGTCGAGATATTGATGTATACTATCCACTTGCCTTCTTCCATCGAAATAGGCGAATACGTGTGTTATCGCGTGACAAATACAAGATCGTTTCAAAGTGTTAGCCGTGCTAGAAATTCAAAGTGCTATAATTCAACCATTTTCTAAGATATAAACAAAAGAAGAAATTTTCAGAAACAAAAATTGCTCCAAAATCTTTGTATCAAGGCCAAACACACAAAAAAAATCTTTTTCGTTTTCCAATTCTTTATTACCTCATTTTAAATTTTAAATTACATTTTTTTAGTGGCAACCCTTTTGAAATAAGATGGCGAATGAAGCTGGTCAACGAACTCAGTCGAGACATTGGTATGTACTATGTACAGACCAAGTTACATCCAAATCCGTTCATAAATACGCCTGTTATCGAGTGACAAAAATCAGGTCGTTTTAAAATGCCAGCCATAATAGAAATTCAAAATGCTATAACTCAGCCATTTTTTTAGATATAGACGAAACAAAGCCTGTTCCGGAATCTTTGTATTAAGGTCAAACACATACGAATAAATTCTTTTTCATTTTCCAATTTTTTGGTATCTCATTTTAAATTAAAAATTTTTTAAATTATTTTTAATGGCCGCCATATTGAAACAAGATGGCGGATGAAGCTGGACAACGAACTCGGTCGAGATATTTGTATGTACTATGTACATACCAAGGTACATCCAAATCGGTTCATAAATACGTCTGTTATCATGTGACAAATATCAGGACGTTTCAAAATGTCAGACACGCTAGAAATTCAAAATGCTATAACTCAGGCATTTTGTAATATATAGACGAAACAAAAACTGCTCCCGAATCTTTTTATCAAGGTCAAACACATAAGAAAAACATATTTTTTCAATTTTCAATTTTTTGGTACCACATTTCAAATTTAAATTTTTCTTAAAAATTTAAATGGCCGCCATTTTTAAACAAGATGGCGGATGAAGCTGGCCACCGAACTCGGTCGAGACATTGGTGTGTACTATGTATAAACGAAGTTACATCCAAATCGGTTCATAAATACACTTTTATCGCGTGACAAAATTCAGGACGTTTCAAAATGTCATCCACGTTGGAAATTCAAAATGCTATAACTCAGCCATTTTTTAAGATATAGACGAAACAAAAACTGCTCTGGAGTCTTTGTATAAAGGTCAAATACATAAGAAAAAAATATTTTTCCATTTTTAATTTTTTGGTACCACATTTCAAATTTTAAATTTTTAAAAAATTTTTAAATGGCCGCCATTTTGAAACAAAATGGCGGATGAAACTGGCCAACGAACTCGGTCGAGACATTGGTATGTACTATGTACACACCGAATTACATCCAAATCGGTTCATAAATACGAGAGTTACAGTGTGACATAGGTCAGATATATATATAACCATTAATTAAACATAACCTTCCACCGTCAAATATTATGAATTAAAGCTGTAAGTATTAAAAAAAAAAAAAAAAAAATAAGAATTATATATATATATATATATGTATATATATATATATATATATATATATATATATATATATATATATATATATATATATATATATATATATGGATATATATATATATATATATATATATATATATATATGGATATATATATATATATATATATATATATATATATATCAATTTTGAACGGAGGGTGGTTTCGGGGTCTGGGGGTCATGATCAATGAAAATATACCAAAATTTTTTGAAATCGCTTTCCTCCGAACGGCTGCAATAGGTAGCTTTTTGTATTGAAAGCTACCTAAAATGGTTGAGTTATAGCACTTTGAATTTCTAGCATGGCTGACATTTTGAAACGATCTGATATTTGTCACGCGATAACCCATGTATTTATTAACCTATTTGGTTGTAAGACGGCATGTGGATAATATATAGCAATGTCTCGATCAAGTTCACTGGCCAGCTTCATCCGCCATCTTGTTTCAAAATGGCGGCCATTAAATTAGAAAAAATTATATTTAAAATGCGGTGCAAAAAAAATTAGAAATTGATAAAGGTTTCTTTCTTAAGTATTTAACCTTGATATAAGGATTCCGGAGCATTATTTGTTTTGTCTTTATTTTTAAAAATGGCTCAGATATAGCAGTTGGAATTTGTTTATGTGGGTGACATTTTGAAAAAGCTGATTTTTTGCCTGCGACAGCACTCGTATATATCAATGATTCCTATGTGAGTGAGCATGTGCAAAGGAATTGCTAAGGTCTCGACCAAGTTCACTGGTTAATCTCATCCACCAAGTTCTCTTAAAAGGGCAGGCACTGCAAGATATCGCCGAATTTGGAAACCAAATATAAGTTACTTTAAATAAAATCAGCTTGGATAAAACAGACTAATTTCGCGAAATTATCATTCATAACGATTTAGTCTTGATAAAAATTAGTATTGAATCTTCTATAATCGGTTTCCACTAAATTGAGCTTCGTGTGTTTGAATAATATAAGCCAGCTTTTTTAAAAATAAGGAATATGAAAGCTACGTCTTCTTCGCACTGGCCGGAAGGACTTTTTTACATGGTTTTAACCTAAAATATTTATCCAGATAGCTTTAGTGAAATAGTTTAGTTTTCGAGGGAAAGTGATTTAATGAACATGTATATACACATATTTTCTGTATATTTCATCTATTAAATTGCAAAATATACTGGCACTATAGTAATGCTCTATCTGTCTGGCAGAAGATAAAGTTCTTTTTCATTGCATCGTTTTTGGCTAAATAAAATGAAAACAATAATAAAATAACTAGTTTGTAATTTTTATTTTAAATTATGTGTTTGATGAGGACTATAGTCTCTCTCTCTTTTTTTAAGGGTAGTGGTGGGGATGATTTTTGTAGAAATTTTCCCACGCCTTTAATTTAGTAATTTTTGAAAATTTTTAATTGCTTAAAAGGCGTACAGCAGTTTAAAAATTTAAAAATTCACTAAATTAAAGGCGTTTGAAATTTTCTACAACCCCCCCCCCCTCCCACCCCACACCAAAACAAGTTGGAAATTGCACGGTAAACATGGCAAATGAGGTGCGATTGTACTATAACTAGTTTTTAAAATATTTTTTGCACCACATGGTGTACTGAATGTATATTTCAGTGCTCTCCAATAAGTGCCTATCCATTTCATTCTGTTCGAAAGGCTGTAACATCATTAAAATGCACTTGGAATAATTTTTTCCCATTGGCCGTAAACGGCCGTAACGGAAAACTTTTGACTGTCCCTGTCATTCAACTAGACATCCGGTTTTCATAAAATTTGAAATGACTCGACACAATTTTGCGACAATTATATCTTTAAAATTTCGGACCATTCGGTTGGGTAGTTTTTGCTCTATTATATGCGGACAGACAGACAGACGGGACGACGACTGTAGGTGCCACGTATTTATATAATTACGAACGCACCTAAAAAAAGCAGATATGAGTGAGAAGTACTAGGCTTGGTATAGTCCAGGTAACTTAGCGGTAAAGCATTGGGGCGTAATGTCAATGACCCTGGTTCGATTTCGGCTTGGACACCTTTTCACCCTGTTGGCTGTACGCCTTTTAAGGTAGGGGAAGGTAGGGCAAAATCGGGTACCATAAATGTTTGTTGTTCACAAGTACAATCAAATAGGAAAACAGACTCTGAACACCGTTTTTAATATTAAATGAATCTTTGGATACATTAAAACACACTCTTTTCAGTAAAAAATGTAATTGATTATATAAAAAAAAATAGCTTTTTTTCAGACATATGCCAAAATCCGGTTTTACCCCACTGGTTGGGTAAAACCGGGTATCCATTTAAAACTCCTGGAAGACTCATTTTCTTTTTTAAAAATATTGTTTAATATAGTAAAAAAATACATTTTTGTTATATTTAAGAAAACGAAATTGCACATGTGTTCTTCCATGTTTCCCATGCGTCAAAAATAAATCTGTAGCAAATTATCTACATTGTATATGCTTACTTATTTTACGCTGTAAGTCATAGAGTCATTTTAACGGCAAAAATCACAAACAAATTTATTATCATATTCTACTTCATACTACATGCTTCGTGTGCCCATCCGTGTCGTTTCACACGTTGTATCTCACTTTCTTTTGATTTAGAATTGGAGTAAAGCTTATTGTAAAACATTCACGTTTCATTATCTTCTTCATCTTCTGAGGATGCCTCATCAACCTTTTTTGGTTTCTTTTCCTGTTGATTCTTCTTTTCTTGTTAAGAATCTTCCTTTTTCGTTTTGCAGAGTGTTTGGCTTCTTTCTTCTTAATATCTGTTTCGAGCTCTAATTTATAGGGTGAAGTAGTTAAAATAACAGTTTCCCCCTTTTTTACTAGCTCTTTTCTCAATTTTAAAGCCTTCCTGGGGGGGGGGGGGGGTAACATTTTAATTGAAATTGGAAATGCAGATTTCTGGTTATACAATACCGGATCTCAATAGAAGACGCTGGATGTTGTCAACTGCTGGATGTGTGATGTCGACTCTTTTAGATGTAGAAACATGAGCTTCATTATCCTATGATATTTCAGAAATATTTATTGCTACAGCTATGCCAACCCATGGCTGCGTAGACTTAGGTATTTTATCCCTGACTTTCATGGGTTTCTCTGTTATTTCCGAAGGAGCAAATAGATTCGGGAAAAACATCGTTGTCGTAAGGAAAAATCTCTGTTTTCTCAAACCGTCTGATTGGAGTATTTGTAACTACAGCTCTAAAAAATGCAGCTTTGAATAATTTTCTAATTTGGTAAATTGTTACAGATCGCCCAGTATTGGAAGTAACCCCACTTTCTCATCTTTGTCGTAAAAGTTTAGAAGTGCCATGAATGACACATCAACGGGTTAACAGTACTTAACAGCATTAAATTGCAATTTATAACTCCATGCTAAAGTATTAACTATCCTAAAAAATTAATTCCGTGAGTGTACGACAAAACCGGGTATACCCGGTTTTGACCCACTCTTAAGTACCCGGTTTTACCCCAACGTGATACAGATTTTTAAACATGACGTCACTACTCTCAGATCAGTAAAACTGTTAAAATACTAGCAGGAAAGCAAAGAATTAAATATAGTACTTACCAATATTTAATATGATGGCAAAGAGTTAATATATGCGTAAAACCTAGAAACAAACAAAATAATTTTTTAAGAGAAATTCAAACGCAATTCTTCACAAAAAAGATAACCGCACACAGTAGTGCTTTGTTCAGCTACAAATGCCGTAATGACTTTCGACAAGCAATTCCTGGTGTTAGCCGACAGATAAAAATTCAGATTAAGGAGGAATCAGCGCTACCCGGTTTTGCCCGCCTACCCGGTTTTGTACAACTTTTCCCTATATGTGTCTACCTTCGGGGCACTTTTTCTGAAAAATATGAAATTTTTATCAAAAACATGTGGTTTTAAATAAAACAGGGAATATAACTAAGAAGTCATATAAATTTTTAATGAGATTTTAATTAACTTTTCAAATTTAGGTAATATTGAGTCAAATTTTAGTAAAGAATTGCGTTTATGCCAAACCTCCTATAACGAAATCTTTTCAATGCATTTCACTTTTTTTTTCAACACTCTATTAGCAAACCACTTACCTGTGTTATGAGGCAAAGATTTGCAATACTTCTTAAATTTACTAATATATATCAAATTTTGTATACACATGATTTTCTATTTAAAAAAATCTGTATTTTCCAATAAAAACTGCTCTTAAATTAATATATACAAACTTACAAGCTATATTTTGCTTCATAACATACCTATAGATGACCAGAACCTTGTAACAAAATTTTATTTCAATATCTTAAAAACTTTTTAAGAAATCACGTTTCTCGTAAACGTACTCAATGAAAAACGCAGTTTTCAATAAACGCAAATTAAGATTTTGATACAGCACAAGAAATTATGTAGAAAGTTTACAATTTTAAAATCCACCCTATTTGTAGGTGTTTAGATATTTGTGTATATATTATATATTTGTGTATTAAAATGTACTATTTAAAATTCTGTGGCTCTTTAAACGGTCACTTCCGGTTTCAGAAAGTTCATTTCCGGTTTATATTTTGAGCTATAACTTTGCTTCTAATTATCCCTGAATTAAAAGTAAGGCATTTTTGGAATCCTAAATATTTCAACTTTAATTTAAAATAATATAAAAAAAAAAAAAAATCGAAATTTTTCGCAGAAACAGCAATTTGAGGGTAGGTACATACCTTAAGCAATTAAAAAATTTCAAAAAGATTCTTTGTATATAAAATGGAAG
Organism: Maratus speciosus; assembly: GCA_963932465.1. Classification (NCBI taxonomy): domain Eukaryota; kingdom Metazoa; phylum Arthropoda; class Arachnida; order Araneae; family Salticidae; genus Maratus; species Maratus speciosus. Next base: position 15,284,979 of record OZ010793.1, on the reverse strand, counting down.
AGAATGAGAGGTCGGTAGCTGAACGCACACACATACATATATATACATATATACAGTAGAAGATCTTTATGTAATGCACAGCTTTTCTGACGTAAACAATGAATTTCGTAGTTAAGATGCGCCTGCATTCTTCATTTGTAGGAATATTGCTACCCTCAGAGGACTAAGTTTCAGACATTATTTTATCTTTATCTCTTTAATTCGTAGTTTTTTAATGAAAAAATTATATAAAAAAAATAAGAGAGTAATATAATGATTTGGTCAGTGCCTATTTGGATAATGTATATAAGGTAATTTAATGATATGTGGAATGATCTATATTATACAATAATTTATAATCTGCACAACTTCTGCCCCGGAGAAATGGAAAATTTAAATCTTCTATTTCATATCAATATGTTCAAGACCTATTTGACCATGCTTACAAAGTAAATGTGATTTATATAATGTAAAATTCTAGACGCACAACCTCTCATCTCATGTTGTGCGTTATAAATATCGTCTACTGTGTATTTATAAATCCAGCCTAGTACAGTGATGCTTAGGTAATTAATAATCAAAAGGATAATAATAATTAATTATAATAATAATTAATAATAGTAATAATAATGAGGTAATAATTAATAATTATAACAATAATATGAAGATAATAATTAATGATACTAATACTAATAATAATAATTGGGTAATCAGTAATAATAATAATAATTAGGTAATAATTAACAACAACAACAACAATAATAATAATAATAAGGTAATAATTAACAACAACAACAATAATAATAATTGGGTAATCATTAATAATAATAATAATAATAATAATAATAATAATAATAATAATAATAAGGTAATAATTAAGAACAACAACAGCAATAAATAATAATAATAATAATAATAGTAAATATTGGATAATAATTATTATTAATAATAATGCGTAGGTAATAATTAATAATAATAATAATAATAACAACAACAATAAACTGATTTGAACTTAAATCTTATTATGAAATCAGGTTTGAGTTTCGATACACGAATTAAAAGAGAACTTCCTTGATATTATTTCTATTGATTCCCTCCGTTACAGTTTTTTAAAAAAGGAAAGAAACACATACGTGGACATAATTTCAGTTCCAACTGATACAAGAAAAAAGAAAAGTGTCTTTGAATTCATACAAGATCCTTTTATAAATGCATATCATTTAGTTTATCACAAAGAGGTCATTTATATATTAAAATTGAATATAATTTTTAAAACTTTAATACCAGCAACATAATTTTATTCTGCGTTTAAGTTCAAAATGCCAATTTAAAAAAAAAATGTAGAAATACAATTTTTTTACAGTTCTATGTGAATGATTAATTAAATATAATTTATTGATAAAATAAGCAAGTGCTATTACAGCAAATCCTATTTTTAGACATAAGTCAAAAAATAATCTATGCATTTCATTATTTGTCGTTATATAAAATATTATGTAAGAGACGCAACATAAAAGTCGTGTGTTTTTTTTTAAACTATTTTTTAAACATTAACTTTTAATTAGTATTATTAAAAATGCATAAATAGAAAGGAAATTTTTTCTTTGCTTAAATTCGAATATGAAAATAGTCGAAAATTCTAAAAATAAACTGAAAAAGTAAATTAAATAGGTAGGCAACCCCTGAAGGCAAGAAATGTGTATTATATATATAATATTTATCAGAAACTTTGTTTCAAACAATTTTATCATGCGACTTTAGAACTGGAGTTATGCTCGGATATATTTTTAGGCGCTTTCGTAATTATATAAATACGTATAAATATAATATATATAAATACATATAATATATATAAATATAATATATATAATATATATAAATACCTATAGCATTCTAATCCGTCCGTCTGTCAGTCCGCATAGGACACTGCAAAAACTACCCAACCGAATGGTTTGGCATTTAATATATAGAATCTTTGCAGAATTTTGCCGAGTCATTTTAAATTTTATGAAAATCGGATCAAAACTTAAAAGATATTGAGGCTGTTCTTAACTGCTCTGCTCAACAAGCGCAAAACGTTTTGACACATTTACACATTCATTTTTTTAACCGAAAGCTATAAAATTGGAAGGACAGACTAGGGAAGTGATTTTGAATGGAGCTCCGTTTTAAAATTTTGGATAAATAAATTACCTATTGAGTTAGAAGCGATTTGTATCACGTGACAAACACGTTTTTCACTCTTTCATGATAGGTTATTCTTCTTTCACGTGGAAATTCGGTTCAAAACGCCCACTTTGACGCTACACCTGCTAGTTTCATGCATTTCCGAGCAAAAATGAATTAAAACATATGCCATAAATTTGCCCTTTTGTATTTGAGAACAGCCATAATAAAAGTTTTCTTCATTCTATTCAATCCTATCATAAGTCATGAATTCAATGCTATCCCATGATAGGTCATGATTCTAGGTTGCTAGGGTGATGACGTCCTATTATTTCCGTATCACTGAATTTAATAGATAGAATCGTCATAAATTTTGTATTCATGCATTTTTGCATAAGAGTGCAACAGCCATTGCAGCAAGATCTGACTATTTATAAAACTAGCTACAGTACGAACGTATCTCATTCCCCACGTTTGACGTACATATTCCGACTTCATTAACTAAAACAATGCTATTGACAGAGATAGAATATCTTTATTACTATTGACGATCGTTTCGTCGCACCAACGGCGACATTTTCAAAATCATTCACAATAGAAAGTATTTTCACATAATTTAAAAACAATAAACATAGTAAGCAATGTCACGAGACATGATGCATAATGAAAAACATTGCAAACATAAAATTAAATTAGCTATTTGTGAACGTGGATTAATTTTTACTATTGTTATTACATAGCATCTCTTTCCAAATCTTAGGTAACTCAAGGGACACTGAATCATTGCAAATATTCTTGTTGCGTAAAAATATCTCTATTGATTCTCGGATTATGGATGGTAAATAAAATCTTGATGTATAAATTAACTTGCTATTTTTAAAATTGATCTGCAACGGTTCTTCGCTGCATAATCTGGCCAAAGCTGTGGATCTTCTGTTGTACTTGATGTCTGCAATATGCTCTTTGATTCTGGTTTTAAGTTTTCCACTTGTCATACCTATATAAAACTGCTTTGTTCCGGGAACAAAGCAGTTTTATATAGGTATGAAGATCCACAGCTTTGGCCAGATTATGCAGCGAAGAACCGTTACAGATCGATTTTAAAATTAGCAAGTTAATTGATACATCAAGCGTTTATTTACCATCCGTAATCCGAGAATCAATAGAGATATTTTTACGCAACAAGAATATTTGCAATGATTGAGTGTCCCTTGAGTTACCTAAGATTTGGAAAGAGATGCTATGTAATAACAATAGTAAAAATTAATCCACACTCGCAAATAGCCAAGATAATTTTATTTATTTTTATTTTATGTTTTGCAATGTTTTTCATTATGCATGTTGTCTCGTGACATTGTTTACCATGTTATTGTTTTGTTAAATTGTATGAAAATTAATCCACGCTCACAAACAGCTAATTTAATTTTAATTTAATTTTATATTTGCAATATTTTTCATTATGCATCATGTCTCGTGACGTTGTTTACTATGTTTATTGTTTATAAATTATGTAAAAATATTTTCTATCATAGATGATTTTGAAAATGTCGCCGTTGATGCGACGAAACGATCGTCAATCTTAATAAAGATATATCACTTTTTATAGCATTGTTTTACTTAATCTGTTTTTATAAGTGATTTTTATACATGTTTTTATTCCGACTTGTTTCTTTTTCAATGATGTTGCAAGGTCTGCCTGCATTACGTCACTATTCACGTACTAGAATTCTGTTCTTTGCTGAAGGCTAATATTTTCATAAGATTGTTTGTGTCTTCTTGGGTTATTCATTCTCCCCAAATACAAAAAAAATATTCAAAATAACAGAAAAATTATTTTTCAACACATTTCTAAATTACTACAATTTTCGTTAATGCCATTTAATGTTCAAAGATAGTACATAACAAAAAAGAAAAAATCATGCGCCAAGCATAGGTCCAATACAGAATAATGTAACAGAACTGCACCGTTTAAAAAATTAAAATATTGCGTCTCATTCAACCCTATGGAAACGCATAACACATTTCAAAACCCAATGTAAGCTGTTCCCATACACAATCGGAAAATGATCCGAATGTTTTCAACAGCCCTGTATAGGATATATAGATTTGTATCTATTAACTACATGCATGCCAAAATTGAGTTCATTTAAGAGATACGTATATTTCAGTTGAAAATTCCCCTTCAGCAATTTCCTCTAATAACGAGGTAATTGCCGCACGTGATGTATAGCACATACGTCCTGTACGTGAATACCTTTGTGCAGCCCTGTATAGGAGGTATAGAATTTATATAGAACGAGTAAAATGCGAAAAAGTAATTAAATTTAAAAGCGCATACCGAATTTTAAACCGTACACTCCAGCAATTATTACACAAAGACTCTACTGTAGCCGATTTCTTTTGTGTGTCCCTGTAAATGAATAAAAAAGGCTATGAATGCCCTGTTCTAATGCCCTGATCGTAGTGGAATTCAGTGATATACATCAATTTCATTACATTTGAAATAGCGTAATGTCATTCAAATTTCTCTGAAAACGATTTTTCCCCATACATTATAATGGAATGGAATATTTTGGAGTGCCCCTGTAAATGAACTATTAATTCTACATACTTCCTATACAATACCAAACAGGTTTGGGTGACCCTCCATAACCTTTATAAATTGCATGAAAATCCGAGTATACTGACGGGAGTTAGAGAGCGGACAGACGGACAGACAAACCGAATGCATAAACACTTCTGATCTTTGTTGGAAAGTGTTACAAATAACTTTAAAAGGACTCAATCTTTAAAGTTTTTGTTTTTTTAATTTGGAAAAAATATTGGTTTTAAAGGCAAAAATGTTGATTTTCTTCCGGACATATCATGTGCCGACTCAAAAATAGTAGCTTTATTAGTTTTAGTTATTTTTAAGTTTTACTTTACTTCCATACTTTTTCTTTTTTTTTTTTTTTTTTACTGCAAGGTCAGTTTAATAAATGCTAATATTGTAAAATCTATCTAAACCAAGCAGGAAAGTTGTAAAAAAAGAGAAACAAGTGGGTAAGTGTGATCACAGATCGCACAGAGGGTTTCGTTTAATATTCCTTTAAAACACTTTATCCTTTTGCGAAATCTGTTAGTTCCACATTTCGCAACCAGGGGGCGCACTCTATTCTATGCAAACCTCTATCCAAAGGAAACTTCGTCTTACAACCTATCCGTAGGTATATTAGTCGAGGGGATCGGGTCTATAGCACCCGAGATAGGTAGGCGCCCCAGGAAATTGCCCGGAACATTCTTTTATAAGCTTTTTATTATGTGTTATGAACTATGTCAAAGTTTCCAGCAGATCGACTTGTTAGATTTCATAATTTTAACAAAATTGAGTTATGTTAGTTGCAAATTCCACCGCCAGGGAGCGCACGCTATTCATAACAAAAGTGTATCAGATCGAAACTCTGTTAAACAACCTATCAGTGGTTGTGTTACTCGAGTTGGTGGCGACCTTAAGCGAGAAATTAAGAAATTTGCTGAAAGTACTATTCGGAAATAGTGGTAACTAAAATTTTGACATTTTTATATTTCATAAGCAGCACGTGTCTGAATATATCATAGTCCTCAAAAAACGACATCTAAAAAGGTCGTAAACGCTAATTTTTAAAAAAGAAATCCAGCGCCCCTCCCCCACCCTCCCTTCACAGGAAATTGCATGCACCATTATTTTATAAGCTTTTTATTATGTGTCATGAAGTATCTTAAAGTTGCAAACGGATCGCCTTGTTATATTTCCTAATTTTAACAAAATCGCGTTACGTTAGTTCCGCATTCCACCACCAGGGAGCGCACTCTATTCTTAACAAAAGCATATCTGAACGACACTCCTTTGCGCAATCTCTCCGTAGATACATGGTCGGGAGGGTGGCGGTGCAGTCTTAACCAACAATTTAAAACATTTTCTGCGATAACAAACGCTAAGATTTAATAAATAAATCTAGTCCCCCCACCCCCCTCCACTCCTCGAAATATCACACTCCATTCTTTTTTACACTTTTTCTTATGTGTTATAAAGTATCTTAAAGTTTCGAACACATCGAGTGGCGGTCTTAAACAATAATTTAAGATATTTCCTAAAAGTGCTATTCGGAAATAGTGGGATGAACACTTATAAACCTATAAACTTTTTCATATTGAATAATTAATACTTATCTCATAGCGCGCCGTCGAAACACCCCACGCAAATTTTTAGATTTCCTAATTTAAATGAAATCTCCGTTAAAAAAGCACGTGCCTCCATCTTAATCTGGCATTTGATGGAAATAAAAGGAATTAATAAAATAATAATTAATATCTCAGCTCGTAATGAAGCTCTTTGAACCGGGTATGTATGAAATCTGCGAGAAATTTCCAGCCCGGATGTTAAAAAATTTAATCGAAAAATTTAATATTTAAAAAGTTCAAATTTCGTATTAGACTTTCCTCCCCTTAAATTTCTCCCGCGCCGATATGTCGAGAGATGACGACAGCTGCCTTCCGGTGAATGGAAAACTGTTTTCATTGTCTTTCCAAACACAGAAATTAAATTTTTATCGATCGATTTTTAGTGGATTTTTTGCGTTCTATCCTACGCAGAAATTTGAAATTTATACCAAAATAAAGTAGAATTTTTTCCGCGTATTTCTACACCTATTACGAATTTGTACGACCGATAATTCGGCAGATCCGATTTTGCTTTTTAAAGGTCCACTTCATTTATTGCTTAAATTACTCCGTGGTAACCCTGCACCGGGTGATTTGACGGAGCATCCGCCGAATTTACTGGCAACCCTTAGGAGAAACTGGGGAGGATTTCGATAACGTGCGTTCGCACCTGCATTCAAAAGGTTGATTGGTTAATTTTAGAATTTAATTAGCCCGTAATTAGGTTAATTACCAACTTTTTCAAAATTTTATGATTTGTTGTTTGATGTGAGGTGTTCAGCTATAAGTACCCAAAATTTCAAGTCTCTAACATGTATAGTTTCTGAGAACGGGCTCTGTGACGGACAGACAGACGGACAGACAGACAGAGGAGTGAGACGAATAGGGTTTCGTCAGATGAACGAAACCCTAAAAAAGGAATAAAATGGGTACATTTTCTTTAAATCCCAAGCTTAAAAAAAGAAGAAGAACTATAAATCATGCTTCAAGCATAGATTATGAAACACTTTCCAACACATCTGTAACGGAACTTCACCGTTAAATGTAGGCACAGTTTAGAAAACATATAACACATCTAAAAATCCAGTTTAGAAATTACCGTCCATAATCAAAAGAGTAGTCTGATTATTTTTTTCACCCCTGTTTACGATCTATATTTTAAAAGGTTTTTATTACTATCATTATTTTTTTTAATCGTCGAAATTTACGGAACAGCCGAAACTCGGAGGAAAAAGTTAGGGAATTTATACTATTAATATTTTTTTTCCTATTTTATTTTGACGACCAGTGTTTATTAGAACTATAATAACAGCTGCAGAAACAAGTGGGAAAGTGTGATCACAGATCGAACAGAGGGTTTCGTTTAATACTCCTTTCAAAACACTTTATCCTTTTGCAAAATCTGTTACTTCCACATTTCGCAAGCAGGGGCGCACTCTATTCTAAACAAACCTCTATCCGAACGAAACTCCGTTTTACAGCCTACCCGTAGATTTATTAGTCGAGGGGATCAGGCCCATAGCAACCGAGATAGGTAGGCACCCCTGGTGGTAAAAAGTGGAACTAAAATATGTAAGGCTATGGTGCATAATATGAAAGAGTGGTCAAAGGGCTGTGCAATGATCTATCACGTGAGGGGTGTAGGCAAAAGTTAGAAAAGTGCCCTCAGGTGAAAAGGGTGGAGGTTAGAAAAATTGATTAAAATACACAAGTTAGACCCCGGATAGGTAAATAATGTAACTTTTTGAAAATTTTTTGATTTTTCGTGTGATTGTAAGTGTTCTGCTATAAGTAGGCAAAATTTCAAGTCTCCAAATTAATTTGGAGCTGAGTTAGAAAAATGGCTTAAAATACACAAGTTAGAGACTGGAGGGGTAAATATAAGTCTTTTGAAACTTCAATGATTTGTCGTGTGATCGCAAGTGTACAGTTATAAGTATGCAAAATTTCAAGTCTCCAATTTAATTAGGGGCTCAGTTAAAAAAAAAAAAAATACTTAAAATACACGTTAGAGCCCAGAGGAGTAAATATAAGACTTTTTCAAAATTTTATGATTTGTCGTTTGATGTGAGGTGTTCAAATATAAGTATGCAAAATTTCAAGTCTCCAACATATATAGTTTCTGAGTACGGGCTCTGTGACAGACGGACAGACATACATACAGACAGACCGGCAAGCAGACAGGCAGACAGACAGAGGAATGAGGCGAATAGGGTTTCGTCAGACGAACGAAATCCTAAAAAGAAATCTTACTTTCATCTCACACAAAATTTTGTTGTGTTGTTTTAAATTTTGTTATGTTGTATAACTATTTTAAGGACAAACATGAAACCCCACAATTCATACAAATATGTTTTCCATTTTACTGTACGCATAAATACGTTTCAGTCTGAACTTACTTTTTTTTTAACTTTCAAATGCATTTCATCAGTATTAAAACTTACACTTTTTATAAAATTTCCCATGCTGAAACGATATTGATACAGACAGTAAAAAGAGATGGTATATTTTGTAGCAGGAAATCGTTTTTGACAGCCCGAAGCTCTTCTTTAAGACCTTACGTCTTTTCTATCTCAAATAAATATGATCCAGAGGTTACTCTTACCTGGGTTCTAGCGTTAAAATTCCGATTTCTATTTCTGTAATTTCACACTTTTTATCGCCAAAAAAATCCTTTGGAAAGTAATGGAAACCCGTATTTATGACCATGTTTTCGTGTATTACGTGTGTAAAACCCGGTTCTAGTATTTCCTCCACTTTTTTTACACTTTCTAAAATTAAACTTCGGTTCAGATCATATCCTTTTTATTGGTATAATTTTCCTATTTACTGGAACATATGTATCATTGAGTTTGGAAGACGGTTTTTTACTTTGCTTTGAAAACTAAAGGAAAAAAAATATACTATACTAGAAAACAGGAATTCTGCTTTTTCAGAATTTAGTGTCGCCCCCGATGAAAAAAAAAATATATATGTATATTATAAATAGTTCAAAACATATTTCAATATTAAGACTTAAAGCACACGCTTTTATTTTATGTAAAATGACGTCATTCGCATCCGCTTAAGGATTCCACATTTACGATCCACTCTTAACCCATTTTCGACCAAAGGTGCGTAAACGCACCATTTCAATAAATATATATTTTTTTATTAACACTGTGACGAATATTTTTCACTAATTTTATTTTTCTGCTATTTTTAAGGGTTCTTGAAAGAGATTATTAAATATCATCCATTAAATATCAGTACTTCAACTGGAGTAAACACTTTCTGTTGAGAAATTTTCAAAATACGCTAGTTTTTGTAAAATTGAAACGTTTATTGACAAATTCGACTTTTTGAAAATGTTTAATTATTCCACTTGAGATTAATCATATGTTTTTACAATGAATTAAAGTTGCAAGTTCTGCAAATGAAATAATAATAAAACAAATGTCATAAAACGTTTAAAAAAATTATTAATTTTAAATTTAATGGTGCGTTAGTGCACCATTGATCGATCGTTATTTTTATGTTCTATTTTTTTCTGTTTATTGTAGCTGTGAAAAGCACCTTTTTGTTAATAATTTTTTATCTTTACGTTCCATTTTTTTTTTTTTTTTTACATACTTTTAATGATGCATTTGACATTTGAGAAAATATTTTTTTCAAATCGGAGGGGTTGAGTCAGAAATGTTTAATAGTGTAAGATTGCCATTCTCATCACAATTAAAAATTATTAAAGTAATAATAGTGTTGAAGGAAACTTTTTTTTCTCACTATTTCATTACAGGATCTTCTGATTGAATTCCTTTTTACGTCAAGAATGTGAAGTACATGTTTGATGTAACTGGAGAAAACAATAAGAAACGAAGACGCTTGACACAGAAGCCGAAAGTCTAGCAAGAGTTTCAGGTAATGCATTAGAATACATTGACCCCTATACTGTCTTAAAAAGTCGGAAATTGTACGTCAAACGTGGCAAATGAGGTGCTTTCGTACTATAACTAGTTTTATAAATACTCGTGTATAAGTCGACCCCCCCCCCCCCCCCAATTCTTAAGCAAACTTTTGAAAAAAATTGAATTTTCGAGTATAATAGTCCAGGGGAAATGTACATTTTACCTTGCAAAAGGTCGGGTAAAAAATTTTATTTTTCTAAATTCTTTATAATGATGCCAACATGGAAAAACCAAGTTTTCTAACAAAATTTCTTAAGGCTAAATTTTCTGTGGCCAAAAAATAACAAAATTTTGGGACATTTTTTGATTTTTTAGAAATATCTCGATACTCATTGCCGTAGAATATTATTTGTCAATTACAATATTAAAGAAGATAAAATTTTCTACAACTTTCATATTTACAACTTTTTTATACAATCAATAGCAAGCGCAGTACGCTATTTCAAAAATGGGACAATTTTTTCAATTTTCTTAAAAACCGTGAAACACGTAGTTTTGCCGCGATTATTCAAATGTTCCCCGCAGGTTAAATTGTGTATGTCGACTTCTAAAAATTGGTAGGAGTAAATTATCTATTATTTCCACACTCACGCCTTTATTTTTACCTCAAGGGACATTTTATATGCAATAAATTTATATAATTTTAAAAGTAGTACAGAGTGTAGATGAATGAGACAATTTTCATATTTAGACCAACTTTAAGTGTATACAATGTTAACTTCAAAGTACAGTTTAAAAGAATTTTTCCCTCTATAGTAACTTATTCGCACGATAGTTTCAATTAAGATTTCTTGCTTAATTTTAATAATTTTTATAATGCATACATATTTTGCCAGGTATCAATGGAGTAGGTGGGTCATTTTCAAAATCTGTCCATGTTTTGGAATAATAAAATCAAAATTTTAGAAATAATCAGAAAGTTTTAATTGTTTGTAAATAATTACCTTACCTCATAAACATTAATATGCAAGCATCAGCAGAGACTAAAGTACTAATTTAACATTTTAAAACTAGTTTTTAAATTTTAATTCACTTGGTATAATGACATAAGTGAGCACGGTAATGACAAATTAAGCAAAATATTTTGATTTTTCCCTAGGCATAAATGGCAGCCATTATATCTTCTGGCCCATACAATGATTTTCTATTTCTCATATAATGAAAGCAGATTAAGAAATAAAAGTTCATTTAATTATCAATTAGAATTAGGTACGGTAATGACTTACAAAAGAATATTCACCAAAACATTCAAAGTCTTTGCTTGTTTTATTGAAACTATAAAACTATTTACTCTATTCACCTAAACCTGATAACAAGTTGACTTTTAAGGAGTGTTTTTGTCTTGATAAAAAGGCATGTGCTGTCTTAAAAAGGCCCGTAAGAACTTTTTTCAGAAGCATGGCAATGACACTCTTTCTTGGGACACAGTTTAAAAAAAATATTAAGAATTATAGATAAGTTTAATTAATGAAAATAAATATTTTTTTTAATTAGTAGCATCGTAATAAATAAAAATGCATAAAAAATTATAACCATCTGTTTTAAATAAAACTTTGTCAAATACTTACCTAATAAAATGCTCGTTGGGACAACCTATGGTAATGATATTTTGACTACTAAAGAATATATTTCTTATTTTAAAATTTTTTATAAATAATAATATATCTGTAAATTATCATTAAAATCATGATAGTTAAAATGCAATAATTAAAATTATGATATTTAACTATTTTTCTGTCCAAATGTGAAAGGACAGTAAAACATGAGACTTTTTTTGAAAATCACCCAGGTATGAAAATTTGAGAAAAATATATTTCATTCCACACTACAATGGTATATTTTATTTACCAATTATTGATAACATGTGTTTTAATGTTTTACTGTTTCAAAGATAGCAAACATTGAACTGTAGTTCCATATAAAAGGTAGGGACTCAAAAGATAAATATCTTTTATGAAAGAAATACTTTTACCTTATAAAATAGCTACAATAAAAATGACACCAGATTATTTCACTAACTAATGTTATGCATTTATATCTTGAGAAATTTATGAATTCTGTTAATAAAATATTTGAGATCGCTAGTTTTATAAAAAATATTTAAAATATTAGTTTTAAAATATATTGTCATTTTTTTTTCACTTATGCCAATAAATATAACAAGAGATTATACCATTTTAGCATGCAAAAATATGTAAAACTTTAAGATTATCTATTAATTGCTTAAAGCTCAAACAGGATACTTTAAATTTCAGAACGGCTTCCAAACTGTTTTCCAAAAAGGAAAGTGTCCGAATATATATATATATATATATATGTAAAGCAACCAAACCCGAAAAAGTACAAAAGCACAACATTAAATATTGATCTCAGGTATCCCATGAAAAAAAAAAAAATTATTTAAAAGTAACAAAATGCGAGCGAGATATTTGTCAAGAACGCTTCCATAGGTTTAATGTTACCTTGCAAATGTCTTCGTGTGACTAATTTAGTCCTATAATTCATATAACTGTGACTTTATACGCTTCAATACGAGAACTACAGTAAAATCTTTGAAAATGAAATCTGTATATACGGAATTCGGTCTTTAAAGAAAAGTTTATATTTTTTCAAGAGAAAGAATATGAACAATTATACCTGCTAAGATGGAAACCTGATTAAAGCGGAATATATTTTGGTTCCATTCGGTACGGTTTTCAAGGTTTTAATGAATCAATATTTGGCAAAGCTGATCACGTAGTTCAGCATTACGTATTTAATGCTTACACACTTAAAATTTTCAAAATCCGGCTTATTAAAATTCCCGTGGTAAATTTTCTTTTTAAAAGAAGGGGTGGAGGGAACGCCAAAATCCATGTTTGGCACGGGTGCAAAAAAAGCTAGTTTTATCCCTGAATCACATAATTTACTGCTAGTAATATATAGAAGTTGACATACACGATTAAATCCGTGGGAAACATTTGAATAATCGGGGCAGAACTGTGTTTTTCACGGTTTTTGAGAAAATTGAAAAAATTGTCCTATTTTTGAAATGGTGCACTGCGCTTGCTATTGAGTGTATAAAAAAGTTATAGGTATGAAAGTTGTAGAGAATTTTATCCTCTTTAATATTGTAATTGACAAATAACATGCTACGGCAACGGGTCTCGAGATATTTAAAAACAACCAAAAAAGGTCCCAAAATTTTGTTGTTTTTTGGCCACGGAAAATTTAGCCTCAAGAAATTTTGTTAGAAAACTTGGTTTTTCCATGTTGGCATCATTATAAACAATTCAGAAAAAAAAAATCTTTTACCCGACCTTTTGCAAGGTAACCCCCTTTTTTTGGTACATTTCCCCTGGACTATAAGTCGATCCACATTTCTAGTAGCATGTTGAAAAAATGATTTGTAATCGAAGATAAAAAAAATTAATAAGTTTTCATTAAATTACTAAACTTTACGTTTCTAATCAGACTTTTGTTTTTAATTCAATGTTTTAAAACTGTTTAATTATGTAAAACTGAAGAAGCTTAAACAATTTTGGAATCTATTCACATCAATTCAGTGATACTTAAAAAGAATTTTTTTTTCTTCAAAAATCCATTCAAGCCATATTTACAAGGGTACACAACTTCTTAGACTGCTAAAATATTGTACTTCTTTGTATTGTAGGACTTTTAGGAGAGATATCTAGAAGCATTCTCAAGTTGAAATCTTTTTAAAAAGGGGATTAAAATGTTGAAAGACATGCCCATTCGCAATTTACTTTTAATACCTCGTGTATAACTCGACCTCCCATTATCAACTCCCAAATTTTATCTAAAATTCTTTGACTTGTACACGAGTATATACGATAGTTAGATCTTTGTGCAACAGCGATTTAACTCTTATGCAAAAAATGCATGAATACAAAATTTATTACAATTCTATAGATTAAATTCCACAATACGGAAATAATAGGACTCCATCACCATGGCAACCAAGTACCATGACCTATCATAGGATATCATTGAATTAATGACGTATGGTAGGATTTAATAGAATAAATACCATGGTAACTGTGATGTCAGTATAACCGAGGATGGCACCAGAAGTTTAATACTAAAAGTTTATTAAGTACAAAATCCTATTTACACTTGCCAAAAATTATATACACTTTGACTACAAGTTATCAACCACAATACTCCACCAAACTACACATCTTATTTCCGAAAAACAAACCAATATTACCTCGGATGCCTTCCCGCATCCTACACATCCGACAAAACCCAACACTACTGCCCAAAGAGATATGAGTAAGTGTTCAATGTCAATACTGGAATCTGGAGCATATTGACACAGCTGCGCCATCTGGTGGACGGGGTGAATGATGCAAATACGCGGGTTTTCAGTATGACGTCATATATGACAGAATATCTACTATCTGCGCACCTCTTGCGCATATTTTCTGAATCTTTACTCACTTATGGAAGATGAATCTTGTTTCCCAGTTTTATTGCAAAATATTTTTATTACAGTTTGCTTTGATAAAATTATGTATATTTAAAAAAAATAGTCGCAATATCATTTTAATTTCGCGAGAAAAGCACTAACGCTATGAAAGCATTACTACCTTTTGCCCTTAAACTAAATTGACATTGCGACTTTTTTAAAATACACATATTTTTATCAAAACAGGCTGTAACGAAAATATTTTGCAATATATCTGGCAAACAAGATCCATCTTCTGTGAGTAAGTAACAATCTGAAATTCGTAATAGAATTTTTAACAGGGATTCCCTAAATGGCTTTGTCTGCTTCAGAAAAAAAAAAAAAAAAAAATCTAACCTGGCGACTTTAGGAAAATTTTTGCAGTTATTGTCTGGACTCGCAAAATATTTAAACAAATAAATTAAAAATACTTGCTCATTTAATAGTACAACATTTAATGCATGCATTTTAAATTAAAGTGATTCTGAATATAAAATGAAATTCATTTTAAATTAAATAAATGAACTATTTGTAACTTAAATAACATGAATACGATCAAAAGAATATTTGAATAAGCTTTCGATGTATCGTCTGCGCTTGATAAACGAAGAAAAGGACTTAAAATTGAATATTTTATTTTTTATTAAATGCTATATATATTCTAAACCTTGATAAACATTGTATTTTCATCTGGAATAGAACCGTGTATATCATTTTGTTATAACTTTAGCACATCAAGAATTGAGTAAAAAATAAGACTACAAAATTCAATCTTTACACATTAACTACTTACTAATTTTTATGCGTCACTTTTCATTTCATTAAAAGAAAATAACTAAAATCGAGCGTATTTAAATCAACAGCAGTGATAATATATATTAAATAATATATATATATATATATATTTAATAAATTAAAGTTAAAATACGTAACTAACTTGTTTTGCTGTTTGGAAAAGGACAGATCTAACAATTTCGAAAACTACAGTTATTCGATGTCCAACGTTTTGCCATTTTAACAAATAATATTTGTTTTAAAAAGAATTGTTTTTATTTAAATAATTAACTGTAATAAATAAGTCAAAAAATACGAATAAAAATTAATAGAATATTCTATTGCTGTCAGAATATAAATGATATAAACAAATGAAAACACGACGTTTGCGCTTGCGCAGTTATTTCATAGATGTGCAATTAATAGATTATCCAGAAAGAAGAAAATAGTTAGGCATCTTTCTGTAGTTCACCCCGTCCGCTACGTGGCGTGCGACCTTGATTGATGTGACCTCGCCTTTAATCTTGCGGTTACCTCTCCCATTTAAGATAGGACGCTTACTTATATCGCTTTGCTACTGCCGGTTTCCCCTCTTCACTTCAATTCACTTACCGCGTCTCTTCACTTCACTTTACTTTAGAGACTAGAAAGAAGGTTGGTTGAATGACAGTAACCTAGAATCATTAACTATCATGAGATATCATTGAATTCGTTACGTAGGATAAAATTTAATAGAAAGAACAAAACTTTTATTAATGACTTTATAAGTTTTGATTCGATTTTCATAAAATTTGAAATAATTCGACAAAATCCTGCAACGATTCTATAGGGGAGACTGGGAGTGTTAACCCACTTTTTACAAAATGACTTTTTTATTTTTTAAATATTGAACCTAGAATAAAGTTTCAAATATCATTTTATTTGTTATACAATCAGCTATCAAAATAAAATTGCGAGATAAATGTAATATATAAGAAACTTGAAAAATGATTGATTTTAATCATGAGAAAATAATGGGTCAAGGCTCCCCACCTATGGGAGGCTTGAACCACTTTATTTTACATTAAAATATTTGTTAAGGAAAATAAAATCAGTTTAAAAAGGGGAAGATCATCTTTATGCTACATGGTTTAATTATTAATAAAAAATATTTGGGATTTTTTTTATGAGCAAACAAACCTGCTTAAATGGAATCCAAGGCAGAGGAAGGGGGGGGGGGATTCCGTTTTAAACACCCACTTTTTGTGACACTCGCATTACTCGCGACATTAGACACACTAGCATCACTAGTTGCCACATACTTTGGCTTCATTTCATTGTGTTCATCTTGGTGAAATTTTTCTACATACCTTCCTAAAGTGTTTTGATCAATGTTATGTTCTTTTGCAGAGGCATGACACACATTTCTTAAGCTGCTTTCATCCTTTCTAGTCTTTTCTGTTCTTTTAATTTACCAACTATGGGTACTATTAAAATGTAATAAAAGTTCCTATCAACTTTTCTATTTATGATTCATTAAATGTTTTCTTGCTTCCATAGCAATTTTTCAAATCTTCCTTTAATCAAGTTTAAAGTTTTCTTACCGTTCTATCACCCCATTTTACTGTAGCTTTATCCAATAAATGTTCATTATTTTAGTAATATAACCTTCAACGCTTCATTATGTGCAGTGTATATGAAAAATATTTCCAAAAATACTTAGTTAAGGAAGTTTTGACCATCAGGTCAACCCTCCCTCACATTGATTGGGTCAAGCCTCCCCACATACCACTTTTAAAGTATAGCACATTGTTATCCTTAGCCTAATTTACTATACAATCTTTATGCCTGGAATGAAAGATCAATATTTCTGCGTTATTTAAAACAATACTTACTTAAATTTCTATGATATATTTTATCTGAGAAAATCTTACAAAATGCTTCCAAAACGTACACTTTTTAAGCTGAAAACACTTCAGAATTGATTTTTCCTTACCTGTTTCAATTATCAGCATGAAACAAAGTCTATTGTTTGAACATTTCAGTAGCTTTGGTTGCCACCTATTGGAAAAACTCTGAAATTCTTTTAAATATGAAAACTGAAGGGTGGGTCAAGTCTCCCCTGTGGTCAACCCCGGGTCCATAGAACCCGAGATAGGAAAGTGGCCTGTGACGGTAAAAAGTGGAACAAAACTATGTAAGGTTATCGAAATCAAGTCGAATAACCCATACCCCGTCGTAATTGGGCCCATAGAACTCGAGATAAACATGTTGTTTATGTGATTGAGTAACGAGGCAATTAATGTCAGTTACAAAAAATTTATTTTATCTCTAATTGTATAATAAGCTTTTAAGATGGATGATTTTCCTATGATTTAATAGTTACCAATTTCAAAAAGTTAAATATATACGATGGAAAATCAAATGAAATTTATAAAAACCCTATAAAAAGTAATATTTTCTCCACGAAAAGTTAAGAAAATAAAGTAACTTGCATAAAATAAGTTTTTCTAATTGGAAAACCTTATATGGTTAAAATTAACAAGTACCCGCTCTAAAAATAATAAAAGAAATATTTTAACGAAAGTTTCATTCAAAAAAAAAAAAAAATTAATTTAACAAGCAAATAATTCCCGTAGGGAAAGCTATTATAGGGAAGCATTTGTATTTGACTATTTTTTTTCATCTACCATTTTCGGGTATTTTTGTGTAAAAAAATCAAGAGACACATCATTTGCTAAAACATTTTTCCGTTCAAGATCTTTCAGTTTTCTTTAGCAAACAGGCAGTTTGGAACGATCTTCCGGGCGTTACCACGAAATAACTTTCATCCCCAAGTGAATAATCTCCCGATACCTCGTATACAATTTTTCGCAGAAAAAATGCATTATTGTATGTAAGAATAAATAGAATACGATTTTGATTATCGGCAGATGATTTTCCTGACCCGGAAATCGGTTTTAAACATCCTTCTTCGAAATGCTATCTGCATTTTTTTTTTTTTTTTATCAGAAAATTGAAAAATATATTCGGATAATTTATTTGGAATCTTCAATGAATGCATGGAAAAGTTTCACGTTAATACGGGTGTAATTCTTTTTACAGACTTGAAATTCAGGTTGCGGATTAGTCATATATCCGATTTCGAGTATCCATGTTAATCTTGTAAGAGTAAATATTTTTTATATTAATCACTTTTGAATATAGATTTTATTTTTAAAGAAATAAATTTTAATATTTTATTAACGGTTCAAAACTTAGAACCGTTAGACTGGCTTTCAATTAGCTGGTACTTACTTCTCTCATAGTTTTTGATATTTTAACGTTTTTTAAGGCTGTTCTCAAATCTAAAAGGACAACTTTATGACATAAGTTTAAATTTATTTTAGGTCGGAAATGTATGAAACAAGCTGGTGTTGTTGTTCAGAAACTAGGTCATCCAGCTGTTTTTCCGTTTTTTCGCACACTCAATAGATCTTTCAGAAAATAGTGTCGAAGTGGACATTTTGAACCGAAATTCCCGAAGAAAGCAGACAAACCAGCCAGCGAAGGGAGCAAAACGTCTTTGTCACGGGATCAAAATCGCTTCTATCTCAATAGGCAATGGATGGATCAAAAAATGGAAAACACAGTTCGAATCCAAATCGCTTCCATACTCAGGCCTTCCAATTTCATAGCTTTCCGTTAAAAAATGAATTTGTAAATGTGTCAAAACGTTTTGCGCTTGTTGAGCTGAGCAGTTGAGAACAGCCTTAAAACAGGTTCAAACTTCTGCTTTTAGTTTATGTGTAGGCTTAAAAATATTTTATTTCGATTTGACACCTCAGTAATATTTATTTTAGCTTGAAAATTTTGGCAATGAAGTGACGAAATATATGTCATGCCAATATTGGAATAATATTGACAAAGTGTAAAAGCATCGCAATGTTGGGGCAGTATTCCAGGAGAATATTGACCAAATTTAACCCATACAAACGATGTTGGACCTTTTTAGGTGCGTTCGTAATTATATAAATACGTAGTACCCATAGTCGTCGTTCAGTACGTCTGTCTGTCCGTCTGTCCGGAGCAAAGCTACCCAACCGAATGATTTGAAATTTAATCTATAGCATCGTTGCAAAATGTTGTCGCGTCATTTCAAAATTTATGAAAATCGAATCTAAACTTAAAAGATATCAATAAAAGTTTTCTTGATTCTATTAAATCCTATGCTACGTCATTCATTCAATGATATCCCAAGATTGGTCATGATTCTAGGTTGCCATGGTAATTATTTTATTATATCCTATCCTACGTCATGAATTCAATAACATCGCATGAGTTCATGATTCTAAGTTGCCATGGTGATGACTCCTTTTTAAGATGAAGCCGTATGCCATATTATTTCCGTATGACTGAATTGAATCTATAGACGGATAATAAATTTTGTATTCGTGCATTTTTGCATCAGAGTGCAGCAGCTATTGTACCAAGATCTGAATATTAATAAAACTGGTTATAGTACGAATGCACCTCGTTTGCCACGTTTGGCGTACAATTTAACTATTTTTTACCTTAGATATTACTTCCCTATTCTGAAGGTAATAATTATTTTTTCTGTTATAAACTGGATAAGATAAATCTTTGAAAAAGAATGTTTACAAACGGCCATTTGATAACACAGCAGAAGCTCGATAGGTATTTGTAAATGTTGTTCTTTGACATCCAGAAGGGAAGAATGACTTCGAAGCGCTCCTTACTCTTATAATAGAAGGAACGTTTAACTAAATATCACAAGCCTGAGATGGTTGTGTTGTTTAACTTTGGATAATTGATTTTTATGTATTTTATAGCGCTGAATCCGAAAATGACCTTCCTTTTTAACCATCACGTCAGGATTTTTTTGCAAATCGTAATTTCCAAGGGTAAAAAGTAAAAAAAATAGAGAACATCTGATACTCAAAGATACAGGAAATGGTTGTGTTTCTTAACTTTTGATATCTGACTTATATATATTTTTTAGCGCCGAATTCGAAAGTGACCTTTATTTTTAACCACCAAGTCAGGATTTTTTGCAAGTCGTAAATTTCTAAAGTCAAAAAATAGCAAAATTCTGATACTATAAATTAGATGTGATGGTTGTGTTTTTTTTTAATTTTGGTAATTGATTTTTATGTACTTTTTAGCACTAAATTTGAAAATAATCTTTTTTTTTTTTTTGCAAAAAATTCTGCGAAAAATGAAGGCCATTTTCGGATTCAGCGCTACAAAATACGTAAGAATAAATTATCAAAAGCGGAGCAGTATGACACAACCCAAATTTTGCAGGCTTCTGAATTCTGAGATCTTAACGAAAATTAATTTTTTCCCTTTGAGAACCAACGCACTTAAGGTTGTTCTCAAATCCAAAGGAGCTACTTACTGACGCATTTCTGAATTTATTTTTCTTCAGAAACGCATTAAATGGGAAGATTCAGAAACTATGTCATCGAATGGTGTTTTCTATTTTTTGATAAAGACAGAAGATATTTCAGATAATACTGTGAAAATGGGCGTTTTGAACCGAATTCCAGACGCGGCAGCTCCAGAAAATACGAAATGACAGGAATGGTTTATAACATTATAAGTAATTTAGTTATCAAGAATGGGAAACGTGTTTTGATTCGAAATCGCTTCCATAGTCAGGCCTGCCCATTCTATCCTTTGACCTATAAAAATGAGTCAGAAAATGTGTCAATAAGTTTTGCGTTGTTGAGCAGGAAACTTGAGAACCGGTTTAAGAGTGCTTAGAATTTAAATTTACTTAAGGAACGATTATACATTTCCTTGTTCTTTTCCTTTTCTTTTATTCTTTTCCTTTGTTTTTACTTCTCCTTTTTTTTCTGTCTTTTAGCGACAAAATTCTATATTTTTCATTACGGACTTTCTGTGGTTGTGAAAAAATCGTAGTTCCCTTTTGGACGACTGCAACAAACCAGTAGCTAGTTTTAGAAATGTTTAACGATTGTGTCAACGAACTGAGACTATCGCTTTTATTGCTCATACATCACTTCTAGAAATCGCATACACTGCAAATTCTCAAACACAAAAATAAGCACATTTTACAACACTTTTTGTCACCAAATTAACAACACATTAATGTGTTGTGAATTAGAAAACTTCATATACAAAATTCTTCATATACAAAAATTTTTTTGCGCTGTGATTGTGTTCTTAATATGTTGTAAAAGTGTTGCTATCTAAAAATGTGTTCTAAAAATAGTGTTGTTAATTGTGTTGAAATCGTGTTGTAAACAGTGTTGATGAAAATATTTTCTTACAATAGTGTTATTCTGCACAACACTTTGTCACCAAATTAACAACACATTGTAAACACCACTCAATTTAGAGCACTATAAAACAACACATGTAAAACACTTTCTACATTGTGCCTTTAAAATAACACACACGCACTTAAAACGTACTGTTTATCAGACATTTATAACACAATTTTAAAAATGAATTTTGAAAACATTTTCTCCTCTTGTAATTTTTAACAACATTTTTGCACAATCTTTTTATTTGGCACAACACATTCACAACACAATCGAAAATGATTTTAGTTAGAAGTGTTCATTATTATGCTCAGTTAGTGTTGCAAAAGTGTTCTTAATATGTTGCAAAAGTGTTCTATCTAGAAATGTGTTCTTAATATGTTGCAAAAGTGTTGCTATCTAAAAATGTGTTCTAAAAATAGTGTTGCTAATTGTGTTGAAATCGTGTTGTAAATAGTGTTGATGAAAATATTTTCTTTAAATAAATAAATTTAATCATTTCATCCAGTCATTTCCATGCAATCCTCTGAAATACATTCACACATTCATCGCAACAGCAATTTTCCGTTTGAAACTTGTACACGCAAGAAAGTGGAATAAACTTTGTTATATAGAATATATTTTTCGTAATATGGAGATTAATTTACATGTTAATGGTGTTCAAAGTCAAGGTTCAGCAGGAAAATTCGTTAAGTAGAAGACTTCGTTAAATAGGGATTTCGTTAAAGGGAAGTTCGAGTGTATATACATAGTCAAATTTTTTATAATTATAAACCATTTTAACAAATGAAAAATTGACCCTAAAATGAAATCATTTATGAAACCATAAAGTTGATGGTCCAAACTGGAATTATCCATATTACGAGAAAGTGGAATAATGGAAAATGTCATAGAAAAAATTAAAAAAGGAATGTGAAAAACAAGAAAAAAAAATCTTATATTGTAAAACTCTGGTCAAGGGCTTAATTATTTCACAATATAAGTCAAACACAGTTGATTTCAGATCGAGAATAGCAAGCTTAGCTTTGAAGGCTAATTCTCAAAATGCCCTATCAACTGCACCCAGAAGATTGAGATATAAACAGTACAAATAAAACGGAAATCAAATAAACCATAAAAGTGAATAACTGATTTTTTTAAACATAAAAAATGAGATTAATATTTCCAATATACAGGATGATTCAAACTTATCGTTCAAATTTCGTGGAGAGGTAGGAAATACGTCAGGAAATCGATTTTACATAGGAAAGTATGTATGCATGCGTATGTAGAGGGCGCTGTGTGTACCCAATCTTCCATTGTGTCCCAATCATTGTTTTGACTTTCCTAAAGCCAGTATTATTTCTTCTCCTATTTCCACTTCTCAGTTGGACTTCCACAAAGCCTTTTACATCTTTAAAAACTCCAAAAATCTCGTTAATGACCTTTATTCAACGCCTTCATTATCTGACGCCTGGAAACTTCTCGTTTAATTTTGTTCTTTCCGGTTCTTTTAACATTTTTTTTTTAAATTGTTTTGTTTTTTCCTTTTTGTTTTATTTTTATTTATTTTATTTTTTGTTATTTTATTTTATTTTATTTTATTTTATTTTATTTTTACTTTCTTCGTTCAAGAATTTTTAAATTTTGGTTTCACACCAGAATTCTTATACGTCATTAACGAGACTTTTGGAGTTTTTAAAGATATAAAAGGTTTCGTGGAAGTCCAACTGAGAAGTGGAAATAGGAGAAGAACTAATACTAGCTTTAGGGAAGTCAAAACAATGATTGGGACGCTATGGAAGGTTGGGTACACACAGCTCCCTCTGCATACGCATACGTACATTTGCGGACATACTTTCCTATGTAAAATCGGTTTCCTGACGTATTTCCTACCTCCTCACGAAATTTTAACGATAAGTTTTGAATCACCCTGTATATGTGTGTGTTCTTTTTGGGGAATTGTATAACGATTCTATTGATTTTATGTTTTCAGAAAATGGGACACCCTGCTCGCCTACCATGGTCCCAGAGATTATGTTACGGAGTGGGTCATGCCCTCAACGACTTCACCGCTTCCATGTGGTTCAGTTACCTCATCGTTTACCTGCAGCTAGTGCTCGGCTTCGATTCCAACTACGCCGGCTTCGTGCTGCTCGTCGGACAGTTGGCGGACGCCATCGCTACGCCACTGCTCGGCTACGAAATCAGCAATATGCGCGGAAGCAAGATGTGTCGGAAGTACGGGAAACGGAAATGCCTTCACCTCATCGGTATGTCTCAGATTTTATATCTCTTCACCCAACAATCGAGTTCGATTAAAATTCACCACATTGAAATTTTTAGTGATCTTCGTCATAACTCCCATTCAAGAAATGTGCAAGAAAAAAAATTCTGTTCTTCAAGAGTGTTCTAAACTCAATTAAAGTAGCACCCAATATTGACTTACCATGATCGAATCTTGAGCATTATTGCAATCAGTGTTCTCGCTGGCTTTTGACCAACATTAGCGATTTGGCGAATAAGAAATAAAAAACAGTAGCCAAATGAAAAGAAACGTTAGCAAAAGGGTCATTCCATGTCAATTCAACCAATTTTTTCATCGTTTGTAACCCGACCGACAGGGATTTGGACGAAACTTGGCATATATACTAATTCTATCATGATATGAATACATCAGAAAATTTTCCTTCCTAGATCTCATAGTTTGTGAGATATGGGGGGTTCCAATTTTTGAATTTTTCTCAAATCGCACATTTCTCAGTCTGTATTCTTAGACTGCAGTTCCATTTTCAAAAAATTGTTTCTCTGGATCTAAAATGCAAATCATCTTAAAAATATCACCATAAGTACATAAAAAAATGCAGATTTTAATAAAAAAATATTTAAAAAATTAATTTTAAATATTTAGGGTCAAAAACTTAAACCAAAGTTGAAAGTTATGGTTATTTTTCCAAATTTTTGTGACTTTACGAAAAAGGCTCTACACAAAAAGGCAAATGAAATTTCCAATTTCTTTTTCTCTTAAATAAAAGTTTACACTTTGGGCTTTCTATTTATGAAATAAAAATGATGTCTTTCGCATGGCTTATGCAAAAATTTTGACTTATTTTGGGATGCTGTATCTATCAAGAGATAAAAATCTTTAACTTTGCTTACGGTACCTAAATAATTGCTGCACATTTTAAATTTAAATTTATTAATCAATTTGATTTATTCTCTAAAATGAAACCTTAAAATCAGACTGATTTATTTATTTTTATAACAATAGAAAATTTGTATAGTATTGGTACTATTGGTGTTGTTCTCAATCTTATCGCATATGTTTGTCACATAAATGTACATCTATCATTGGATTCAGTGGTATAGTATTTCTATAAATACTTTCACAATGGTAGTATGTAAAGAATATGTACAATATTTAATGGAGGGGGTGTGGATATTGGAGTCATAGATTTTTTTCTCATTTTACTCAGAAAAAAACAAAGCAAAACTTTACTTTGTGAATAAAATAAAAGAAGCACTTATATTAAATAAATTCAACAAGTCATAAGAACCACAGTAATTATTTAGGTACCACAGTTTAAATTAGACATAATAGAGATATATTTTTTTTCCTTGAATGGTGCAATTTCCTAAAACAGGGCAAAATTTTTACATTAATTTTGCTTAGTGAGAAATTGCAGACCGAGGCATCGGCCGGAGTAGCTCAGTGGTAGAGCAGCAGTTTTGTATACTGTGGTCCTGAGTTCGATTCCTGGCTCTGGCTAATTTTTCACTCCAGTTGGATTTATTGTATTTATTGTATGTATGTCTGTAAAATATTTATGTATACCTTTACACTTATATCTTTCCTAACAATCAAAAATGTGCTTTAAAATCATATACATTTTAAGATATAAAATGTTGAAAATGGTCTTTTTTTTTTTTTTTTTTTGCATTCTTTCCGATTTTAAGAGTCCTGAGACCCCTTAAAATAAACATTAAAAAAACCTTTAAGATAACTAGAATTACTAGAAAAAGAGGAATATTTTAAATTAAATCACACATTATATTCAAAACTTTAATTTATTGTTAGTTAAGTATGTTAGTTGATAATAATAAAAATAATTGTTCGATTAAGATTTTAAAAATAGAAAAACTTTTATTCTATACATTTATAAATAAAGGAATAGGGTAAGTGGGGGTAAAGATACGCGCGAGATAAAAGCACGAACTAGCTGATTTAATATAAAACATCATTTCTACAATTATGACCGCTACGTAGCAGTTCGGTTCCAAGTGTTATAGTTGTGTGTTCAAACATTGTGAAGAAATTAGCATTTTGTACCAAGAAAATGAGGTAAGTTTCAATTTTTGAATTTTGATGTAATATTTTTGAAAGTTGACGTTATTGTTTAACTGACAATATCTCAAATTCTTACAAATCCAAAAATTCAGTGTCGAAAGGAATCTCTTTAGCTTCTAAATGCCGTGCAGTTTACCTCGATCGCATTTGTTTAAATGTATAGGAAGCCGCTTAAGCAAAATGCTGCAGAATGGGGTAAAAACACGTGTCCGTCTTGGGACAAATAAGATACGCACAAATTTAAGATGTGGGGCTTTATCCCACCGTTTTAGCTTGATGCAAAGTTTTCATAATTACGTTGTGGAAAGATTTACATTTTTTCTAAGTTAGTATTGTATGAAGTATAATAGCTAACATAATCTACTTAAAGCTGTTCTTAACTGCTCTGCTCAACAAGCGCAAAACGTTTTGACACATTTACAAATTCATTTTTTAACGGAAAGATATAAAATAGGAAAGCCTGGCCATGGAAGCGATTTGGAATCGAACTGTTTTTCCGTTTTTGGATCCGTCCATTACCTATTGAGTTATAAGCGTTTTGGATCACGTGACAAACACGTTTTTTGCCCGCTCTTGGGTACTTATTCCCCGTTCGCGGGCAAACTCGGTTCAAAACGTCCACTTTGACTCAATTTTCTGAAAGTTCTATTGCGTTTGCAAAAAAAAAATGAAAAAAAAAAAACAGCTCGATGACATATATTCTGAATAACAACCCCAGCTCGTTTCATGCTTTTTCGAACAAAAATAAATTAAAACTTATGTGAGAAAGTTGCCCTTTTGGATTTGAGAACACCCTTAACTAACTTTACTCATTTCTAGTTAAGATTTAAAATAAAAGACGTAGGTATCTACCTACCAACTTTTAAAAATCAATATTCTTATTGCATGACAGGCTTTTGTTCTAAGCCTTAACCCTTAATCCCTGTTAGTGGTCTCACAGACGGGTGTTATATTCCATCTTCACAGTTTACACAGAGTACATACAGTGCAGAAGTACTCTGTTTAGTACAGAAACAGTATCTTATGGCACAGTCAACCTTTTTATTCATTGTACGATCAAGCGGCCTCTGAGACTGCCCAAAGTATTTATGCAAAATTTTTGTCACAGCAGTTAAATGTTAAATGCTATTTGTGGTCACACAGAACGCTGTTTTTTTTCTTCTTTTTTTTCATGGTTTGACTTGTAATTTTCAGCTTAACTATAAGAACTTGTGAAATTTACTAATGCTTTTACATAATGCATTCGTGTTAGTGGAAATGGGGCAAAACCTTGCAGTAATGGGGCAAAAATACGCACTGAGTATCTTTGCCCCACCACTGCGGGTTTTTACCCCAATCAATGGGGCAATGATACGCAGAGCAATGCTTTTAAAAAATTGTAATTTCTCAGCGACATTTGACAGAATGTCGGTTTATGCCAGCACTTGCTAAGGTTCTAATTAAGGATCGAAAGAAACAGGTTTTTAAGACCGAAACAGAATTTCGGCAATCTTCCAATTTTCGGCCGAAAACGAAAATGTCCAAACTTTTTTAAAAAAAAGTAATTAATAAATACATAAATATACATAACTATTAATTCGTTATACGTGTTTAATTATACGTGTTTAATTATACGTAATTTTTAATTAATTATACGTGTAGATCAAGTTTGCTCTCTATGGCTCTGACCAAATTTTTTTTTTCATATAAAATAAAATATCATTAATTCTTCTATGACACAGAACGATTTTTTAATTAGACGAATTTCATCTGTTCAAAGAAGTCTTAGATATACATACCTCGATTTATCCTGTATAATGATTTTTGTAAAAGATCGTCTGTTATACTAGAACTTTTTCAAAGAGTATCCGAAACACTTCTGAAGTTCCAAACTAAAAATTTTCTATTGCTGTTAAGTCTGAAGCTTTTAATGAACACGTGAAAAGCGTCTTCAAAGTTTAGTCTTATATGCATTGCTTGCTTTATAAAGTGCACTCACGTCTTGAGTCAGTCGTGACTGATTAATTAAAATAGTGAAGCTCATAGCAATAAATAATATAGATCAAAGCAATGAGTAATGTTGAAATTGAAACGAGATTTTTGGAATACAGTTAGTTTCGGTCCGGCCGAATTTTCAGCAGTATTTTCGCCGAAAACGAATTTTCGGTGAAACTTAGAGTTTAAGTCGAAAACGAAATCGAATTTTCGATCGATCTCTTGTTCTAATATAACATTTTGATCAGTCGTCACATAAGTTTAGCCCAATGTGTTCTTTAAAAATAAAAATTTATGGAAAGTGCGTATCTTTACCCCTACCTACCCTACTTGTTGAAAGACATTGCTCATATGTACGAAATCTTACTTTTGCATGCATTAACGTGAAGTTGAAATTTCATTGCAAGAGATTAAAAAATATATGATTGTAATTAAAATTGAAATTATTTTTCCAGTTCATATGCAAAGCCTCCCAGCCTCTTATAAAAAACAAATAAAATGTAAACTATCATTTTAACACAATGAAACTTATAGGTAAAGTTATCATAGGAGTTGAATATTTCCAATAAATAAAGATACACAACCTTGCTTAATGGTACACAAAACACGAACTTTAATAAGCTGAAAGATAAATTCTACGTTTCGAGCTGTTTCTACAGCCGTCTTCAGGAAAAATATGATGGTTAAATGGCTAAAAGCTTAGAGATGAAGGCTTCCTGTGCAAGAGACAATATGTCGAACATTGACTAAAGATATGAAAACAAAAATGTAGTGGAATGTTTTCATATCTTTAGTCAATGTTCCACAAATTGTCTCTCGCACAGGAAGCCTTCATCTCTAATCTAATCATCATATTTTTCCTAAAGATGGCTGTAGAAACAGCTCGAAACGTAGAATGTATCTTTTAGCTTCTTAAAGTTCGTGTTTTGTGTAACATTAAGCAAGGTTGTGTACATTTATTTATTATATTTTATGGTGCAATTGTCCAGTATATGTTATTGAATATTTCCAACTGAGCTAAAAAAATGCCCAGCTCGCATCCCCATCCCTCCCCCCATTCCCATCTAATTATATAAAATCCAAGTCTCTGTGTGTCCCTCACAATTCCGGTTGGACCGCCTCATTGATTGCGGACGTATTAGGCTTCCTATGGAGATATCGGTATCAGCTTCAACAATGAGTAATTGTTGGAAAGTAGCAATGGCAGGGTTGCCACAATAGCGCCAAATTCTGACCCACTTGGCAAAATACATCCGAATTTGGCGACAAAATTAGGTTGCCATATACAAAGCCAGCTTGGCGTTAGCTGGCTAATTTGGCGAAATTCCCATTGAAACCCATTAACCGTTCATAATCGAGCTTACCGCAATTTAAGGGTTACCGCAATTAAAGCTCCGCGCATTTAAGGGTTTTTTTCAAAATCTATGGATCAGAATTTAAAATTTAATGTACAAAAATGTACGTCTTTACATCTTGTTCTCGATACTATGAATAAAATAATCGCCACTAGATGGCGCTGTACTATCTGAACTCCTAACTGCCCAATTTTAGTGTGATTTACATAGTCGGATACAGAAATTAAATTCTCCGTATTTTCCCAGTATAGTGGCCTTGGCGAAATAAGAGAAAACTTCCATGGCGAAGAAGAAAATTTGGCAACATATTTCCGTATTTATAATGTGTTATTTTCATCTATCACTACAGAACAAGTGAGAAATACTGCACCTATTCTTGCACATGTGTTATATATATATTGATATCTGATTTTCCGCCATTTTTGACGGGATATCTTTCTAGTTGTTTATAAGGAGTTGCGGTTTATTCTGTTGAGCTGTCGATATAACAGACAAAATGTTATTACAGATAGCGTTATCTGAGCGAAATAGGCTCGCCGGTTGTCAGCCCAGTTAGCTTAAACGGTAGATCACCCCCCGTAAGCCAATGATCTGTGTTTGATTCCCGGACTGGGCATGTTTTCCCTCTGTTGGAAATATTCAATTCGTAAAATAAAATGTAGTCTTTTTACTTCCTCCACCTTCTTTTTAAAATCAGTTGAATTTATGAAATAGGTAGGTTATTTTCAGATTAACTGCGATTTTGGAACGCTTTCCGCTCATTATATTGTTTTTAATTTCAATTTTAAAAAGAAAAAAAAATAAAAAAAAACACAGTTTAACAAATTACAACGACCATCATTTGGAAAATGATTTTTTTTAAAGACTAAAATTTAAGACATAAAAAATCGCACGGAGTTGATTATACATTACGTACGTCATGAATTATACGTTAATAGTGTTATTACAAGTAAAAATTGCAAGAGATAAAAATCGCCAGCGACTCGTACGTATTATCCACCTGAAACTTACGCATTATCCAAGCATTTCATTGGCTGTTCGGGAAAAGGCTTTTCCATCGTCAAAGAAATCTGACGACCCATTTTAAATGAAATTTCATTCTTAAACTTCTAAACATCCCGCACTATTACTTTTTATATCGTCGTATAAAGTAAAAAATATACTTTAAATGCAATTTGTTTGAAGGCTGTATCTCAATTTGTTTCTGAGTTATTATTATTTTTTTGTAGTTTTTATTACTTTTTTGTCATACTGGCAACAGAAGTATCCATCTCTGTTGAAAGTAAAGGGAAATACAGATTACTGTATAGACCCATCAGAAAACGAATAAAACGAGGATTAAAGCAATAAAAAGCTTCAGATATACTTTTGATTTCCTATCCTGACGAGGACGATAACCATTTATCCTAATGGTTAAAAAAGAAAAAAAAAACGTTGTTAGCTACTATTTACGTTTTACAAGTTACCATTATGTCGAAGATCAAATTTCTAATCCCGACAAGAAAAAAATAATGGCAATTTAAAAAAGTTATTTGCTTTTGTGTTTGTAAACAAGGGTACCGAAAAAAGTAGCCTTTATTTAAGCAGAGACCGTCTCTATTAATCTAAAGAAAAAAAAAATCTTTAAGGGTGTTCTCAAATCCAAAAGGACAACTTTCTGACATAAGTTTTCATTTATTTTTGTTCGAAAATGCATGGAACTAGCTGCTGTTGTTGTTCAGACATTATGTCATCGAGTTGTTTTTTCCATTTTTTTGCAAACACAATAGATCTTTCAGAAAAGAGTGTCAAATTGGGCGTTTTGAGCCGAATTTCCGCTCGGAGGAAGAAAGAGCACAGAAAGGCGAAAAACGTGTTTGTCACGTGATCAAAATAGCTTATAACTCAACAGGTAATGGATGGATCAAAAAATGGAAAAAACAGTTCGATTCCAAATCGCTTTCATGGACAGGATTTCCGTTAAAGAATGAATTTGTAAATGTCTCAAACATTTTGCTCTTCGTGAGCAGAGCAGTTAAGAACAGCCTTAAGCAGAGTCCGTGTCTATTAGTATAACGAAAAAAATTTTTTTTAATGGATTCAGTAGATCCACGTTCTACAGGAGGGATGTAGGCCGAAGGGGAATCTTTCTAAGGGAACGTAACTTCTATCTATGCAGCGCACGCAAGTCCGAAAAAAACCCCAAGGAAAATTCCAAATGGTTAGTCCGAGGAGCTCGATATAAATTCGTACCCTAATACCTCCTGTTTACCAGCTTTGAGAGGGGAACCTCTTAGCCGCTGGTGGTGTCCGAAGGTAAAAAAAAACCCTCCTATCTATCACATTAGAATCTCTCAACAAAATGATCACGATTTCTCGGCAAAAGACTCGATCAGTGTAATTTACCATAAACACAGATTTTGGTAAGACAGACCGAATAACGAGTCCCGAAATTGAAATTCGATTTGTAGCCTGAATAAATAATGGTCAAAATTTTAATGCTTACCTTACAAATAATTAGGGGATTTTTAAATAATTAGTATGTAACCCGCAATGCTTACGTAACAATGAAACATTTTAGTTTCAATTGTTAAAAAATATGTCGTAACAAATAGCCACAAAACAAAACTGAAAATTTCTGCTTATTTTGATGATGTAATAATAAACCCGTATTTTTTTAACAATGCATACAACAATGTAAAGATATATATTGTGAATGCCATCGCCACTGCAATCGGTGCATTACTGTCAAAAGCGTCAAGCGAGTAGTTTGGGCTTTATTTTATGAGTTGTTAAAACTATCTTTGACTTCTTATAAAAGTTTTCAAATACTTTATTATTATGGCTGAGAGAAGGCGATTATGCATTTTCGACAGGAGATTCGAAAATAAAATATCGGCAACGGTCGAATATATGGAAAAAAATGGGTTAGATTTTAAAAGAATTTTGGGAAACGGCGCATTTGGATGCGTCGTAGAAATGGAAAGTCACAAAGACAATTCTAAAGTAGCTGTGAAAATTGTTCATAAACAACCGGATGAAGCAGGAGAAACCAGCATTTGGAGAACTTTAGCACACCCTAACATCTTAAAGTTAATATCGACAAATTACATAGCATCCATAGGCTCTTATATTTTCGTGACGCCGGTACTTCCAATCACATTAAAAGACAAACTATTAGAGAAGGCCGAAAGAATTAAGCTTTATATAGCTCTGCGATGGTTAGAAAATATTGTGGATGCCTTTTCATATCTCCACAGCCAAAAATTAGTTTATCTTGACTTGAAAAGTAACAACGTTCTTATAAGTGACAGTCTAAAGGCTATTCTTTGTGATTTTGGATATGTCACACATGGAGATAATCCCGTAGAACATTATGGTTCTCCGCTTCTTTATGGCCCTCCGGAAGCATGTGGAAGTTTTGGAATACCTTCAAAAGTGAATGGATACGCCTTTGATGTGTGGCGCATTGGAATGCTGGCATTTGAAATATTTACACGCATGTCCTTGTTTCAAGAAATTACTAAAAAGCCACCGCATCCTTTATCTGACTGGATTACTTTAGTATACCGTGTGTTCCAGAGATTGTTAATGAAGGAAAGCTTTTTTAAACTGATGAAACGCGAATACGGCAGTTCTGGAGCTAAAAGAAAAATAGACGACATCTTAAGGTTTATTAAACTCTGCCTGCATGTAGATCATAAAAAACGACCTAAAGTGGAACAGCTCCTGTCACATCGCTTGTTCGGAGGTAGCTTCGAAGATACTGAAATTCAAAAGTCCGGAATAGATATATGGAAAGAAGCATTGGGCCTTTGTGAAGTGTACGCTATAATCCTGAACAACACTTCAGATTTAGAAGTAAAGAGTCCTAAAGGAGGTGTATTGAATGATCTAGTACTATCTGCTCCGGAAGGGACTGAAAGTCCAAATTCTTTTCTCCTCCAGTCCTCTCCTTTAATTTACGATGATGTGAGGAGTGATAAAGATCGAAAACAAAGACAAAGTGTAATTGATCCTGAGTCCAAAAATGAAAATGAAATATCAAAAGTACACGATTCAGAAGATTTTGGTCTTGACTTACTCTTTGGCTCATCCGGAAGAAACAACCCATCTTGGGATACAATCGTCGGTTTTGACTACTTTTCGGACGAGGAAATTGATGATAAGATCGAATCAAGTGAAAGTGAAGTGGAATATGATGAAATCTCTTCTTTTGGATTGCAAACGCTTTTTGATGACGACGCATCTTTAGATGATCGGAAAGCGTCGGAGGTTCCGGATTCCAAAGTATCTTCAAAAGCCACAGATGAAGATAGGGATGATAAAATAACCTGCTGCCAACGGCTGCGTTCGTGGTGGAAACGTGGAAAGACAGCTTGTTGTCGCATCTTTACCTGCTGTATGCCTTGTGTAAAAAGTAAAGAAAAAGTCAACAAAAAAGAGGAAGTTTGATTAGAAAAGAATTCCACTTTAAGTGTTGGCTGAATCTGAGTAGTGTGAAATCTGCGAACCCAATTCAGAATACAACAGAAGAATAGATCATGGAGTGATAAAAAAAAGTATGAAAGTGAAAAACAAAAATCGTGAAATTGAAAAAGGAAACATTTCAGCAAAAAATGAAGTGAAAAAAATGTTATCTGAATAGTTATTCACATAAAGAATTTAAAATCATAAAAAATTTCATACTAGGATAATAAAAATCATTCCAGTGATTGTTGTTTTTTCAATTTGAAGTCTCCTTACTAAATGGCTGATTTGTAAATTAATAACAAATAGACCAGGAGACGGCAACACAGACAATTACCTCGTCAAGTTCACAGCTGAAATTAAAGAATTAGTTAAAACTCCATTCGCATATTAAAACTCAATTGGTCTGAAATGTCATATCTTGGAAGAAAATACCTGAAAACCGGATTTGAGCGGTTGACTCGTAGGTTTAACATTGTGTTTTTCTGCACTCAAAAGTATGAAACAGAAAAACACAATGGCAATCCTACGAGTCAACCACTAAAATCGGATTTTCAGGTGTTTTCCACGGAGATATGACTTGGCAGACCGATTGCGTTTTGATATGCGATTCGTGTTTTAACTAACTCTGCAATTTCAGCCGTGAACTCGATGAAGTGATTATCTGTGCTGCCGCCTATCGGTGTAAAATACATTCATGAAAAAAATCCCAACCCCAAGAGAATTTTGAGATCCATTTATTTGTCAACATCATTTATTAAATGCATTACTTAGAAAACTGTAATTCATTTTCAACTTGAGCAATATATTTTTATAGTTGCAAGCAAGTCATTTTTATTTCAATTATCTACTTCACTTTCGGTCTTGGGGTGTTTTTCCTGGAGTATATATATATATAACTAGTAGATTTGTCTTTAAATATTCTCAACGAATAATATAACAAAAAATTTACAATAAATAAGGACACG
Organism: Maratus speciosus; assembly: GCA_963932465.1. Classification (NCBI taxonomy): domain Eukaryota; kingdom Metazoa; phylum Arthropoda; class Arachnida; order Araneae; family Salticidae; genus Maratus; species Maratus speciosus. The sequence goes on along the minus strand of OZ010793.1, from coordinate 15,250,142 downwards.
AGTTTCAAAACTTGCTTTATCCAAAATTTAAAAAATCGAATTTACTCTATCAATCTGATCTATTGGTGAACATATCAACTAAAATTAAATGTCCAGCTCGCATCCTCATCCCTCTCCCCATTTACATTGTTTATAAGGAGTTCCTTTTAGCGTTATCTAAGCGAAACATGCTCGCCGGTTCTCAGCCCAGTCAGCTTAAACGGTAGATCCCCCCCCCCCCCGTAAGCCAATGAACTTGGCATGTTTTCGCTATGTTGGAAATATATTCAATTCTTACAATAAAATGAAGTCTTTTTGCTTCCTCCACCTTCTTTTTAAAATCAGTTGAATTTATGAAATCGGTAGAATATTTTCAGATTAACTGCGATTTTGGAACGCTTTCCACTCATTATTTTGTTTTAAATTTCAATTTAAAAAAGAAAAAATAAATTTAAAAAACGCAATTTAACAAATTACAACTACCATTTGGAAAATGATTTTTTTAAAGACTAAAATTTAAGACATAAAAAATCGCACGGAGTTGATCATACATTACGTACGTCATGAATTAAACATTAATAGTATTATTACAAGTAAAAATTGCAAGAGATAAAAATCGCCAGCGACTCTTACGTATTCTCCACCTGAAACTTACGCATTATCGAAGCATTTCATTGTCTGTGCGGGAAAAGGCTTTTCCATCGTCAAAGAAATCTGACGACCCATTTTAAATGAAATTTCATTCTTAAACTTCTAAACATCCCACACTATTACTTTTTATATCGTCGTATAGAGTAAAAGAATGTACTTTTAAATGCAATTTGTTTGAAAGCTGTATCTCAATTTGTTTCTGGGTTATTATTATTTTTTTTTTGTAGTTTTTATTACATTTTTGTCATAGTGGCAACAGAAGTATCCATCTCTGTTGAAAGTAAAGGGAAATACAGATTACTGTATTGACCCATCAGAAAACGAATAAAATGCGGATTAAAGCAATAAAAAGCTTCAGATATGCTTTTGATTTCCTATCCTGACGAGGAAAATAACCATTTTTCCTAATGGTTAAAAAAGAAAGAAAAAAAACGTTGTTAGCTACTATTTACGTTTTAAAAGTTGCCATTATGTCGAAGATCAAATTTCTAAGCCCGACAAGAAAAAAAAAATGATAATTTAAAAAAGTTATTTGCTTTTGTGTTTGTAAGCACTCAAATCCAAAAGAACAACTTTCTGACATAAGTTTTCATTTATTTTTGTTCGAAAATGCATGGAACTAGCCGGTGTTGTTGTTCAGACACTATGTCATCGAGTTGTTTTTTCCATTTTTTTTGCAAACACAATAGATATTTCAGAAAAGAGTGTCAAAGTGGGCGTTTTGAGCCGAATTTCCGCACGGAGGAAGAAAGAGCACAGAAAGGCGAAAAACGTGTTTGTCACGTGATCAAAATAGCTTATAACTCAACAGGTAATGGATGGATCAAAAAATGGAAAAAACAGTTCGATTCCAAATCGCTTTCATGGACAGGATTTCCGTTAAAAAATGAATTTGTAAATGTCTCAAACGTTTTGCTCTTCTTGAGCAGAGCAGTTAAGTACAGCCTTAAGCAGAGACCGTGTCTATTAGTATAAAGAAAAAAAAATTTTTAATGGATTTAGTAGATCCAGATATTGCTTATCTACAAGAGGGATGTAGGTCGAAGGGGAATCTTTCTAAGGGAACGTAACTTATATCTATGCAGCGCACGCAAGTCCGAAAAAAACCCCAAGGAAAATTCCAAATGGTTAGTCCGAGGAGCTCGATATAAATTCGTACCCTAATACCTCCTGGTTACCAGCTTTGAGAGGGGAACCTCTAGCCGCTGGTGGTGTCCGAAGGTAAAAAAACCCTCCTATCTATCACATTAGAATCTCTCAATAAAATGATCACGATTTCTCGGCAAAAGACTCGATCAGTGTAATTTACCATAAACACAGATTTTGGTAAGACAGACCGAATAACGAGTCCGAAATTGAAATTCGATTTGTAGACTGAATAAATAATGGTCAAAATTTTAATGCTTACCTTACAAATAATTAGGGGATTTTTAAATAATTAGTATGTAACCCACAATGCTTACGTAACAATGAAACATTTTAGTTTCAATTGCTAAAAAATATGTCGTAACAAATAGCCACAAAACAAAACTGAAAATTTCTGCTTATTTTGATGATTTAATAATAAAACCCGTATTTTTTTAACAATGCATACAACAATGTAAAGATATATATTGTGAATGCCATCGCCACTGCAATCGGTGCATTACTGTCAAAAGCGTCAAGCGAGTAGTTTGGGCTTTATTTTATGAGTTGTTAAAACTATCTTTGACTTCTTATAAAAGTTTTCAAATACTTTATTATTATGGCTGAGAGAAGGCGATTATGCATTTTCGACAAGAGATTCGAAAATAAAATATCGGCAACGGTCGAATATATGGAAAAAAATGGGTTATATTTTAAAAGAATTTTGGGAAACGGCGCATTTGGATGCGTCGTAGAAATGGAAAGTCACAAAGACAATTCTAAAGTAGCCGTGAAAATTGTTAACAAACAACCGGATGAAACAGGAGAAACCAGCATTTGGAGAACTTTAGCACACCCTAACATCTTAAAGTTAATTTCGACAAATTATATAGCATCCATAGGCTCTTATATTTTCGTGACGCCGGTACTTCCAATCACATTAAAAGACAAACTATTAGAGAAGACCGAAAGAATTAAGCTTTATATAGCTCTGCGATGGTTAGAAAATATTGTGGATGCCTTTTCATATCTCCACAGCCAAAAATTAGTTTATCTTGACTTGAAAAGTAACAATGTTCTAATAAGTGACAGTCTAAAGGCTATTCTTTGTGATTTTGGATATGTCACACATGGAGATAATCGCGTAGAACATTATGGTTCTCCGCTACTTTATGGCCCTCCGGAAGCATGTGGAAGTTTTGGAATACCTTCAAAAGTGAATGGATACGCCTTTGATGTGTGGCGCATTGGAATGCTGGCATTTGAAATATTTACACGCATGTCCTTGTTTCAAGAAATTACTAAAAAGCCACCGCATCCTTTATCTGACTGGATTACTTTAGTATACCGTGTGTTCCAGAGACTGTTAATGAAAGAAAGCTTTTTTAAACTGATGAAAAGCGGATATGGCAGTTCTGGAGCTAAAAGAAAAATAGACGACATCTTAAGGTTTATTAAACTCTGCCTGCACGTAGATCCTAAAAAACGACCTAAAGTGGAACAGCTCCTGTCACATCGCTTGTTCGGAGGTAGTGTCGAAGATACTGAAATTCAAAAGTCCGGAATAGATATATGGAAAGAAGCATTGGGCCTTTGTGAAGTGTACGCTATAATCCTGAACAACACTTCAGATTTAGAAGTAAAGAGTCCTAAAGAAGGTGTATTGAATGATCTAGTACTATCTGCTCCGGAAGGGACTGAAAGTCCAAATTCTTTTCTCCTCCAGTCTTCTCCTTTAATTTACGATGATGTGAGGAGTGATAAAGATCGAAAACAAAGACAAAGTCTAATTGATCCTGAGTCCAAAAATGAAAATGAAATATCAAAAATAGACGATTCAGAAGATTTTGGTCTTGACTTACTCTTTGGCTCATCCGGAAGAAACAATCCATCTTGGGATACAATCGTCGGTTTTGACTACTTTTCAGACGAGGAAATTGATGATAAGATCGAATCAAGTGAAAGTGAAGTGGAATATGATAAAATCTCTTCTTTTGGATTGCAAACGCTTTTTGATGAGGACGCATCTTTAGATGATCGGAAAGCGTCGGAGGTTCCGGATTCCAAAGTATCTTCAAAAGCCACAGATGAAGATAGGGATAATAAAATAACCTGCTGCCAACGGCTGCGTTCGTGGTGGAAACGTGGAAAGACAGCTTGTTGTCGCATCTTTACCTGCTGTATGCCTTGTGTAAAAAGTAAAGAAAAAGTCAACAAAAAAGAGGAAGTTTGATTAGAAAAGAATTCCACTTTAAGTGTTGGCTGAATCTGAGTAGTGTGAAATCTGCGAACCCAATTCAGAATACTACAGAAGAATAGATCATGGAGTGATAAAAAAAAGTATGAAAGTGAAAAACAAAAATCGTGAAATTGAAAAATGAAACATTTCAGCAAAATATGAAGTGAAAAAAATGTTATGGGAATAGTTATTCACATGAAGAATTTAAAATCATAAAAAATTTCATACTAGGATAATAAAAATCATTCCAGTGATTGTTGTTTTTTCAATTTGAAGTCTCCTTACTCAATGGCTGATTTGTAAATTAATAACAAATAGACCAGGAGACGGCAACACAGACAATTACCTCGTCAAGTTCACAGCTGAAATTAAAGAATTAGTTAAAACTCGATTCGCATATTAAAACTCAATCGGTCTGAAATGTCATATTTTGGAGGAAAATACCTGAAAACCGGATTTGAGCGGTTGACTCGTAGGTTTAACATTGTGTTTTTCTGCACTCAAAAGTATGAAAACAAGGAGGACTGGGAACAGAAAAACACAATGGCAATCCTACGAGTCAACCACTAAAATCGGATTTTCAGGAGTTTTCCACGGAGATATGACTTGGCAGACCGATTGCGTTTTGATATGCGATTCGTGTTTTAACTAACTCTACAATTTCAGCCGTGAACTCGATGAAGTGATTATCTGTGCTGCCGCCTATCGGTGTAAAATACATTCATGAAAAAAATCCCAACCCCAAGAGAATTTTGAGATCCATTTATTTGTCAACATCATTTATTAAATGCATTACTTAGAAAACTGTAATTCATTTTCAACTTGAGCAATATATTTTTATAGTTGCAAGCAAGTCATTTTTATTTCAATTATCTACTTCACTTTCGGTCTTGGGGTGTTTTTCCTGGAGTATATATATATATATAACTAGTAGATTTGTCTTTAAATATTCTCAACGAATAATATAACAAAAAATTTACAATAAATAAGGACACGAGTTTCAAAACTTGCTTTATCCAAAATTTAAAAAATCGAATTTACTCTATCAATCTGATCTATTGGTGAACATATCAACTAAAATTAAATGCCCAGCTCGCATCCTCATCCCTCTCCCCATTTACATTGTTTATAAGGAGTTCCTTTTAGCGTTATCTAAGCGAAATATGCTCGCCGGTTGTCAGGCCAGTTAGCTTAAACGGTAGATCTCCCCCCGTAAGCCAATGATCTGTGATTGATTCCCGGACTTGGCATGTTTTCGCTATGTTGGAAATATATTCAATTCTTAAAATAAAATGAAGTCTTTTTGCTTCCTCCACCTTCTTTTTAAAATCAGTTGAATTTATGAAATCGGTAGAATATTTTCAGATTAACTGCGATTTTGGAACGCTTTCCACTCATTATATTGTTTTAAATTTCAATTTAAAAAAGAAAAAATAAATTTAAAAAAACGCAATTTAATAAATTACAACTACCATTTGGAAAATGATTTTTTTAAAGACTAAAATTTAAGACATAAAAAATCGCACGGAGTTGATCATACATTACGTACGTCATGAATTAAACATTAATAGTGTTATTACAAGTTAAAATTTAAGACATAAAAAATCGCACGGAGTTGATCATACATTACGTACGTCATGAATTAAACATTAATAGTGTTATTACAAGTAAAAATTGCAAGAGATAAAAATCGCCAGCGACTCTTAAGTATTATCCACCTGAAACTTACGCATTATCGAAGCATTTCATTGGCTGTTCGGGAAAAGGCTTTTCCATCGTCAAAGAAATTTTACGACCCATTTTAAATGAAATTTCATTCTTAAACTTCTAAACATCCCACACTATTACTTTTTATATCGTCGTATAGAGTAAAAAAATGTACTTTTAAATGCAATTTTTTTGAAAGCTGTATCTTAATTTGTTTCTGAGTTATTATTATTTTTTTTTTTTGTAGTTTTTATTACTTTTTTGTCATAGTGGCAACAGAAGTATCCATCTCTGTTGAAAGTAAAGGGAAATACAGATTACTGTATTGACCCATCAGAAAACGAATAAAATGCGGATTAAAGCAATAAAAAGCTTCAGATATGCTTTTGATTACCTATCCTGACGAGGACAATAACCATTTTTCCTAACGGTTAAAAAAGAAAGAAAAGAAACGTTGTTAGCTACTATTTAAGTTTTAAAAGTTGCCATTATGTCGAAGATCAAATTTCTAAGCCCGACAAGAAAAAAAATGATAATTTAAAAAAGTTATTTGCTTTTGTGTTTTGTAAGCACTCAAATCCAAAAGAACAACTTTCTGACATAAGTTTTCATTTATTTTTGTTCGAAAATGCATGGAACTAGCCGGTGTTGTTGTTCAGACACTATGTCATCGAGTTGTTTTTTCCATTTTTTTTGCAAACCCAATAGATCTTTCAGAAAAGAGTGTCAAAGTGGGCGTTTTGAGCCGAATTTCCGCACGGAGGAAGAAAGAGCACAGAAAGGCGAAAACGTGTTTGTCACTTGATCAAAATAGCTTATAACTCAACAGGTAAAGGATGGATCAAAAAATGGAAAAAACAGTTCGATTCCAAATCGCTTTCATGGACAGGATTTCCGTTAAAAAATGAATTTGTAAATGTATCAAACGTTTTGCTTTTCTTGAGCAGAGCAGTTAAGAACAGCCTTAAGCAGAGTCCGTGTCTATTAGTGTAACCAAAAAAATTTTTTTTAATGGATTTAGTAGATCCAGATATTGCCTATCTACAAGAGGGATGTAGGTCGAAGGGGAATCTTTCTAAGGGAACGTAACTTCTATCTATGCAGCGCACGCAAGTCCCAAAAAACCCCAAGGAAAATTCCAAATGGTTAGTCCGAGGAGCTCGATATAAATTCGTACCCTAATACCTCCTGGTTACCAGCTTTGAGAGGGGAACCTCTTAGCCGCTGGTGGTGTCCGAAGGTAAAAAACCCTCCTATCTATCACATTAGAATCTCTCAATAAAATGATCACGATTTCTCGGTAAAAGACTCGATCAGTGTAATTTACCATAAACACAGATTTTGGTAAGACTGACCGAATAACGAGTCCCGAAACTGAAATTCGATTTGTAGCCTGAATAAATAATGGTCAAAATTTTAATGCTTACCTTACAAATAATTAGGGGATTTTTAAATAATTAGTATGTAACCCACAATGCTTACGTAACAATGAAACATTTTAGTTTCAATTGCTAAAAAATATGTCGTAACAAATAGCCACAAAACAAAACTGAAAATTTCTGCTTATTTTGATGATGTAATAATAAAATCCGTATTTTTTTAACAATGCATACAACAATGTAAAGATATATATTGTGAATGCCATCGCCACTGCAATCGGTGCATTACTGTCAAAAGCGTCAAGCGAGTAATTTGGGCTTTATTTTATGAGTTGTTAAAACTATCTTTGACTTCTTATAAAAGTTTTCAAATACTTTATTATAATGGCTGAGAGAAGGCGATTATGCATTTTCGACAAGAGATTCGAAAATAAAATATCGGCAACGGTCGAATATATGGAAAAATATGGGTTATATTTTAAAAGAATTTTGGGAAACGGCGCATTTGGATGCGTCGTAGAAATGGAAAGTCACAAAGACAATTCTAAAGTAGCCGTGAAAATTGTTAACAAACAACCGGATGAAACAGGAGAAACCAGCATTTGGAGAACTTTAGCACACCCTAACATCTTAAAGTTAATTTCGACAAATTACATAGCATCCATAGGCTCTTATATTTTCGTGACGCCGGTACTTCCAATCACATTAAAAGACAAACTATTAGAGAAGGCCGAAAGAATTAAGCTTTATATAGCTCTGCGATGGTTAGAAAATATTGTGGATGCCTTTTCATATCTCCACAGCCAAAAATTAGTTTATCTTGACTTGAAAAGTAACAATGTTCTTATAAGTGACAGTCTAAAGGCTATTCTTTGTGATTTTGGATATGTCACACATGGAGATAATCCCGTAGAACATTATGGTTCTCCGCTTCTTTATGGCCCTCCGGAAGCATGTGGAAGTTTTGGAATACCTTCAAAAGTGAATGGATACGCCTTTGATGTGTGGCGCATTGGAATGCTGGCATTTGAAATATTTACACGCATGTCCTTGTTTCAAGAAATTACTAAAAAGCCACCGCATCCTTTATCTGACTGGATTACTTTAGTATACCGTGTGTTCCAGAGGCTGTTAATGAAAGAAAGCTTTTTTAAACTCATGAAAAGCGGATACGGCAGTTCTGGAGCTAAAAGAAAAATAGACGACATCTTAAGGTTTATTAAACTCTGCCTGCACGTAGATCATAAAAAACGACCTAAAGTGGAACAGCTCCTGTCACATCGCTTGTTCGGAGGTAGCTTCGAAGATACTGAAATTCAAAAGTCCGGAATAGATATATGGAAAGAAGCATTGGGCCTTTGTGAAGTGTACGCTATAATCCTGAACACCACTTCAGATTCAGAAGTCACGAGTCCTAAAGAAGATGTATTGAAAGATCTAGTACTATCTGCTCCGGAAGGGACTGACAGTCCAAATTCTTTTCTCCTCCAGTCTTCTCCTTTAATTTACGATGATGTGAGGAGTGATAAAGATCGAAAACAAAGACAAAGTGTAATTGATCCTGAGTCCAAAAATGAAAATGAAATATCAAAAATAGACGATTCAGAAGATTTTGGTCTTGACTTACTCTTTGGCTCATCCGGAAGAAAGAATCCATCTTGGGATACAATCGTCGGTTTTGACTACTTTTCGGACGAGGAAATTGATGATAAGATCGAATCAAGTGAAAGTGAAGTGGAATATGATGAAATCTCTTCTTTTGGATTGCAAACGTTTTTTGATGACGACGCATCTTTAGATGATCGGAAAGCGTCGGAGGTTCCGGATTCCAAAGTATCTTCAAAAGCCACAGATGAAGATAGGGATAATAAAATAACCTGCTGCCAACGGCTGCGTTCGTGGTGGAAACGTGGAAAGACAGCTTGTTGTCGCATCTTTACCTGCTGTATGCCTTGTGTAAAAAGTAAAGAAAAAGTCAACAAAAAAGAGGAAGTTTGATTAGAAAAGAATTCCACTTTAAGTGTTGGCTGAATCTGAGTAGTGTGAAATCTGCGAACCCAATTCAGAATACAACAGAAGAATAGATCATGGAGTGATAAAAAAAAGTATGAAAGTGAAAAACAAAAATCGTGAAATTGAAAAAGGAAACATTTCAGCAAAAAATGAAGTGAAAAAAATGTTATGGGAATAGTTATTCACATGAAGAATTTAAAATCATAAAAAATTTCATAACAGGATAATAAAAATCATTCCAGTGATTGTTGTTTTTTCAATTTGAAGTCTCCTTACTCAATGGCTGATTTGTAAATTAATAACAAATAGACCAGGAGACGGCAACACAGACAATTACCTCCTCAAGTTCACAGCTGAAATTAAAGAATTAGTTAAAACTCGATTCGCATATTAAAACTCAATCGGTCTGAAATGTCATATTTTGGAGGAAAATACCTGAAAACCGGATTTGAGCGGTTGACTCTTAGGTTTAACATTGTGTTTTTCTGCACTCAAAAGTATGAAAACAAGGAGGACTGGGAACAGAAAAACACAATGGCAATCCTACGAGTCAACCACTAAAATCGGATTTTCAGGAGTTTTCCACGGAGATATGACTTGGCAGACCGATTGCGTTTTGATATGCGATTCGTGTTTTAACTAACTCTACAATTTCAGCCGTGAACTCGATGAAGTGATTATCTGTGCTGCCGCCTATCGGTGTAAAATACATTCATGAAAAAAATCCCAACCCCAAGAGAATTTTGAGATCCATTTATTTGGCAACATCATTTATTAAATGCATTACTTAGAAAACTGTAATTCATTTTCAACTTGAGCAATATATTTTTATAGTTGCAAGCAAGTCATTTTTATTTCAATTATCTACTTCACTTTCGGTCTTGGGGTGTTTTTCCTGGAGTATATATATATATATAACTAGTAGATTTGTCTTTAAATATTCTCAACGAATAATATAACAAAAAATTTACAATAAATAAGGACACGAGTTTCAAAACTTGCTTTATCCAAAATTTAAAAAATCGAATTTACTCTATCAATCTGATCTATTGGTGAACATATCAACTAAAATTAAATGCCCAGCTCGCATCCTCATCCCTCTCCCCATTTACATTGTTTATAAGGAGTTCCTTTTAGCGTTATCTAAGCGAAATATGCTCGCCGGTTGTCAGGCCAGTTAGCTTAAACGGTAGATCTCCCCCCGTAAGCCAATGATCTGTGATTGATTCCCGGACTTGGCATGTTTTAGCTATGTTGGAAATATATTCAATTCTTAAAATAAAATGAAGTCTTTTTGCTTCCTCCACCTTCTTTTTAAAATCAGTTGAAATTATGAAATCGGTAGAATATTTTCAGATTAACTGCGATTTTGGAACGCTTTCCACTCATTATATTGTTTTAAATTTCAATTTAAAAAAGAAAAAATAAATTTTAAAAAACGCAATTTAATAAATTGCAACTACCATTTGGAAAATGATTTTTTTAAAGACTAAAATTTAAGACATAAAAAATCGCACGGAGTTGATCATACATTACGTACGTCATGAATTAAACATTAATAGTGTTATTACAAGTAAAAATTGCAAGAGATGAAAATCGCCAGCGATTCGTACGTATTATCCACCTGAAACTTACGCATTATCGAAGCATTTCATTGGCTGTTCGGGAAAAGGCTTTTCCATCGTCTAAGAAATCTGACGACCCATTTTAAATGAAATTTCATTCTTAAACTTCTAAACATCCCACACTATTACTTTTTATATCGTCGTATAGAGTAAAAAAATGTACTTTTAAATGCAATTTGTTTGAAAGCTGTATCTCAATTTGTTTCTGAGTTATTATTTTTTTTTTTTTTGTAGTTGTTTATTACTTTTTTGTCATAGTGGCAACAGAAGTATCCATCTCTGTTGAAAGTAAAGGGAAATACAGATTACTGTATTGACCCATCAGAAAACAAATAAAATGCGGATTAAAGCAATAAAAAGCTTCAGATATGCTTTTGATTTCCTATCCTGACGAGGACAATAACCATTTTTCCTAATGGTTAAAAAAGAAAGAAAAAAAACGTTTTTAGCTACTATTTACGTTTTAAAAGTTGCCATTATGTCGAAGATCAAATTTCTAAGCCCGACAAGAAAAAAAATGATAATTTAAAAAAGTTATTTGCTTTTGTGTTTGTAAGCACTCAAATCCAAAAGAACAACTTTCTGACACAAGTTTTCATTTATTTTTTTTCGAAAATGCATGGAACTAGCCGGTGTTGTTGTTCAGACACTATGTCATCGAGTTGTTTTTTCCATTTTTTTTGCAAACACAATAGATCTTTCAGAAAAGAGTGTCAAAGTGGGCGTTTTGAGCCGAATTTCCGCACGGAGGAAGAAAGACAGAAAGGCGAAAAACGTGTTTGTCACGTGATCAAAATAGCTTATAACTCAACAGGTAATGGATGGATCAAAAAATGGAAAAAACAGTTCGATTCCAAATCGCTTTCATGGACAGGATTTCCGTTAAAAAATGAATTTGTAAATGTCTCAAACGTTTTGCTCTTCTTGAGCAGAGCAGTTAAGAACAGCCTTAAGCAGAGTCCGTGTCTATTAGTATAACGAAAAAAAAAATTTTTAATGAATTTAGTAGATCCAGATATTGCCTATCTACAAGAGGGATGTAGGTCGAAGGGGAATCTTTCTAAGGTAACGTAACTTCTATCTATGCAGCGCACGCAAGTCCGAAAAAACCCCCAAGGAGAATTCCAAATGGTTAGTCCGAGGAGCTCGATATAAATTCGTACCCTAATACCTCCTGGTTACCAGCTTTGAGAGGGGAACCTCTAGCCGCTGGTGGTGTCCGAAGGTAAAAAACCCTCCTATCTATCACATTAGAATCTCTCAATAAAATGATCACGATTTCTCGGCAAAAGACTCGATCAGTGTAATTTACCATAAACACAGATTTTGGTAAGACAGACCGAATAACGAGTCCCGAAATTGAAATTCGATTTGTAGCCTGAATAAATAATGGTCAAAATTTTAATGCTTACCTTACAAATAATTAGGGGATTTTTAAATAATTAGTATGTAACCCACAATGCTTACGTAACAATGAAACATTTTAGTTTCAATTGCTAAAAAATATGTCGTAACAAATAGCCACAAAACAAAACTGAAAATTTCTGCTTATTTTGATGATGTAATAATAAAATCCGTATTTTTTTCACAATGCATACAACAATGTAAAGATATATATTGTGAATGCCATCGCCACTGCAATCGGTGCATTACTGTCAAAAGCGTCAAGCGAGTAGTTTGGGCTTTATTTTATGAGTTGTTAAAACTATCTTTGACTTCTTATTAAAGTTTTCAAATACTTTATTATTATGGCGGAGAGAAGGCGATTATGCATTTTCGACAAGAGATTCGAAAATAAAATATCGGCAACGGTCGAATATATGGAAAAAAATGGGTTATATTTTAAAAGAATTTTGGGAAACGGCGCATTTGGATGCGTCGTAGAAATGGAAAGTCACAAAGACAATTCTAAAGTAGCCGTGAAAATTGTTAACAAACAACCGGATGAAACAGGAGAAACCAGTATTTGGAGAACTTTAGCACACCCTAACATCTTAAAGTTAATTTCGACAAATTACATAGCATCCATAGGCTCTTATATTTTCGTGACGCCGGTACTTCCAATCACATTAAAAGACAAACTATTAGAGAAGGCCGAAAGAATTAAGCTTTATGTAGCTCTGCGATGGTTAGAAAATATTGTGGATGCCTATTCATATCTCCACAGCCAAAAATTAGTTTATCTTGACTTGAAAAGTAACAATGTTCTAATAAGTGAAAGTCTAAAGGCTATTCTTTGTGATTTTGGATATGTCACACATGGAGATAATCCCGTAGAACATTATGGTTCTCCGCTTCTTTATGGCCCTCCGGAAGCATGTGGAAGTTTTGGAATACCTTCAAAAGTGAATGGATACGCCTTTGATGTGTGGCGCATTGGAATGCTGGCATTTGAAATATTTACACGCATGTCCTTGTTTCAAGAAATTACTAAAAAGCCACCGCATCCTTTATCTGACTGGATTACTTTAGTATACCGTGTGTTCCAGAGATTGTTAATGAAAGAATGCTTTTTTAAACTGATGAAACGCGAATACGGCAGTTCTGGAGCTAAAAGAAAAATAGACGACATCTTAAGGTTTATTAAACTCTGCCTTCACGTAGATCCTAAAAAACGACCTAAAGTGGAACAGCTCCTGTCACATCGCTTGTTCGGAGGTAGTTTCGAAGATACTGAAATTCAAAAGTCCGGAATAGATATATGGAAAGAAGCATTGGGCCTTTGTGAAGTATACGCTATAATCCTGAACACCACTTCAGATTTAGAAGTAAAGAGTCCTAAAGAAGGTGCATTGAATGATCTAGTACTATCTGCTCCGGAAGGGACTGAAAGTCCAAATTCTTTTCTCCTCCTGTCTTCTCCTTTAATTTACGATGATGTGAGGAGTGATAAAGATCGAAAACAAAGACAAAGTGTAATGGATTCCGAGTCCAAAAATGAAAATGAAATATCAAAAATAAACGATTCAGAAGATTTTGGTCTTGACTTACTCTTTGGCTCATCCGGAAGAAACAACCCATCTTGGGATACAATCGTCGGTTTTGACTACTTTTCGGACGAGGAAATTGATGATAAGATCGAATCAAGTGAAAGTGAAGTGGAATATGATGAAATCTCTTCTTTTGGATTGCAAACGCTTTTTGATGACGACGCATCTTTAGATGATCGGAAAGCGTCGGAGGTTCCGGATTCCAAAGTATCTTCAAAAGCCACAGATGAAGATAGGGATGATAAAATAACCTGCTGCCAACGGCTGCGTTCGTGGTGGAAACGTGGAAAGACAGCTTGTTGTCGCATCTTTACCTGCTGTATGCCTTGTGTAAAAAGTAAAGAAAAAGTCAACAAAAAAGAGGAAGTTTGATTAGAAAAGAATTCCACTTTAAGTGTTGGCTGAATCTGAGTAGTGTGAAATCTACGAACCCAATTCAGAATACAACAGAAGAATAGATCATGGAGTGATAAAAAAAAGTATGAAAGTGAAAAACAAAAATCGTGAAATTGAAAAAGGAAACATTTCAGCAAAAAATGAAGTGAAAAAAATGTTATCTGAATAGTTATTCACATAAAGAATTTAAAATCATAAAAAATTTCATACTAGGATAATAAAAATCATTCCAGTGATTGTTGTTTTTTCAATTTGAAGTCTCCTTACTCAATGGCTGATTTGTAAATTAATAACAAATAGACCAGGAGACGGCAACACAGACAATTACCTCGTCAAGTTCACAGCTGAAATTAAAGAATTAGTTAAAACTCCATTCGCATATTAAAATTCAATTGGTCTGAAATGTCATATCTTGGAAGAAAATACCTGAAAACCGGATTTGAGCGGCTGACTCGTAGGTTTAACATTGTGTTTTTCTGCACTCAAAAGTATGAAAACAAGGAGGACTGGGAACTGAAAAACACAATGGCAATCCTACGAGTCAACCACTAAAATCGGATTTTCAGGTGTTTTCCACGGAGATATGACTTGGCAGACCGATTGCGTTTTGATATGCGATTCGTGTTTTAACTAACTCTGCAATTTCAGCCGTGAACTCGATGAAGTGATTGTCTGTGCTGCCGCCTATCGGTGTAAAATACATTCATGAAAAAAATCCCAACCCCAAGAGAATTTTGAGATCCATTTATTTGGCAACATCATTTATTAAATGCATTACTTAGAAAACTGTAATTCATTTTCAACTTGAGCAATATATTTTTATAGTTGCAAGCAAGTCATTTTTATTTCAATTATCTACTTCACTTTCGGTCTTGGGGTGTTTTTCCTGGAGTATATATATATATATAACTAGTAGATTTGTCTTTAAATATTCTCAACGAATAATATAACAAAAAATTTACAATAAATAAGGACGTGAGTTTTGAAACTTGCCTTATCTAAAATTTAAAAAAATCGAATTTACTCTATCAATTTGATCTATTGGTGAACATATCAACTAAAATTAAGTAATGTATGCTTTAGAAACGTTTTCAAAACTAAAAACTAAAAATAAAAATAAACGGAAAAATTCCTCAAGAACAGAACGAGAAAAAGAAAAAAAAAATTAAATACTAATTTTCTTAGGAGAAATTGTAAAAATGCGCATGCACCACACGCCCAGAGGTTTGACACGAGCGAGATGATTTTGAGATCTCACTGACCAAATCCCGTAAGCAAGAACTTTCAATTGTAATAAAGTGGATATTTAACCCTCTTGCTGCGCATCCCGCGATTTCCATGGGCAACGCAAATGTAGCAAACTTTGCGCCACCCTCGATTTTCGCGAGTTGCGCATTTTTTCCGTCTAATTAACCCTTCTTGATTATACCTACCAATAATTTTTTTATTGTAAATTTTGCCTGGCATTTCCCCGATTAAATTAGACAAAAATTTCTGTTTTGAAAAAAAAAAAAAAAACGGTTATAAAAGAAGAAAGATTTAAAATTCTATAAAAGACGCTCTTTCTCACAACCTTTTTTATGATCTAATTCTACAGGGCGTATCTAAAATGCTTCAACAAACATAGAAGGATGATAGTACTCGTGAAGACGAACAAAAAATGCAATGGAATATGGGGTCGCAAATGACGTTAATGGATGAAAATCGAGAAAATGCGTCTGGAAATGGATAAACTGAGACAAGAAAGAAACACTTCAGAAAATTATTCATTGCACAGAATAGGTACAACACAGCTCGTGATGTCCAGAGAAAACAAATATTTTACAACAATAATTCAAAGTGTCGACCGCGGACATTATTACACAGAGTACATCTACGGAGGAACGATTCGTGTTTAGTTTCTCACTCAAGAACTCTACAACACGAAGGAGTTGATGTAATGTGGAATGTTTAGCTCTGAAGCCAAATTGCTCAGGAATGAGTATGTTTTGTGCGTCTAAAATGTCATGTAACTGGGACCTGATGACTCGCTCAACAACTTTGCTGATAGAGGGTAATAGAGAGATGGGTCGATAGTTAGTCGGATCTTGAAGATTACACTGAGGTTTAGGAATAGGTGCAATAATAGAAGTCTTCCAAGCTTTATGGAAGTAGTAGAACTGAAGAATAGCATTAGTAAGTTTAGTTAGATATATAATACAGTTGCAAGGAAGATTTTTAAGAGCATAATTAGTTATGTTATCGTATCCAGGGGCTTTTCTGTTTTTAAGATTTTTGATAATATTAGAAATAACAATTGGTTGAATTTCCGGGAGTGGGTCCGTGGGAGGGGTAGCTAAAAAATTGTGAACAGTTTCATTTACTTCAAAATAATGATCAGGGCTGGCAAGATAAGGGTTACTCTAAAATATGTGTAGATTTGTAATATGTAATAAAGAAAAATTGCGTAATTTTTTAATCCATTTTGATAAAACGATTACGCAGAGAGAATGTTAACCTATTTTTTCCTATTGCAGGTACGCTGTGCGTGATCGCGAGCTTCCCTTTCATCTTCAGCGTGTGTCCGGGGTGCGAAGATGCCAGCGAGACGGCCTTCACCATCATGCTCGTGCCGCTGGTGGTCATCTTCCAGATCGGGTGGGCAGCCACCCAGGTCTCTCACCTCTCCCTCATACCCACCATCACCCCACACGAGACGGAAAGGGATTTCCTCAATGTGCTCAGGTGAAATACTACAGCATAACTTACTGTATACTCCGTCCCGAGGAGTAATGCAAATTTAGATAAATGTATTCGCTCGTTGAGGTGAAAAAATGAATGCATTTCTTGATCATTCTGTGACTGTTAACAATTCTCTTTCCTCGTCGCATCACGATCAGTGTTGCCAGTGGGCTACTTTTTTTAAATTAAGATTTCTTGATTGGCACCACTTTTTTGAAATGGTAAAATTACCTTTGTTTTCGCCTTAATTAATATGTCATTAAATAAGACGCTTTTTACCATATCAAAAAAGTGGTGCCAATCAAGAAACTGAATTTTAAAAAAGTAGCCCATCTGGCAACACTGATCACGATTTCTTTTAAGATCATCATCCTACCTATCACGAGCAGACCATA
Source organism: Maratus speciosus (assembly GCA_963932465.1). Lineage (NCBI taxonomy): Eukaryota > Metazoa > Arthropoda > Arachnida > Araneae > Salticidae > Maratus > Maratus speciosus. The sequence continues at coordinate 15,232,922 of OZ010793.1, read as the reverse complement.
CACATTTCTTAATAAACAAATGAAAAAAAAAAAAAATTCTAACTTACACCAGAAGAATATTACAGTAATTTAAGACAAACTTTTCTGCCAAACGCGTTTCTTGGTAATTAAGATATAAAAAAATATAAGTTGAAACTGGTGTGAAACAGTAAGAACTAAAAGATCTTCCTAAAACACCCTGAAAAAGATTTAAATCGCTAGGCCTTTCGAAAGTCTTTCTTCGTCAGTCAAGACTAAAATGAAAGATAAGGAGAAGAAAACAAGCTGAAGAAGCAGCCAATAGGAAAGCAGAAGACAACAGCCAATCACAGAAGAGTATAATCAAAACAAAAGAACACAGAGTAGAATGGGAGTAAGGAAGCAAATTGGAAAATAAATAAATACATAAAATTAAAATTAGATTAAATTAAAATCTATTAAAATAAAAGGAAGACACACACATATATAAAAAATGTGAGAGCACATGAAATAAAATGAAAATGATAAATAAGTAATACATTAAAAAAAAAAATAAATAATAAATATCAAACTAATATTAATTAATATAAAAAATAAATTATATGGTAGGACTGAAAACGTTTTTCCAAGCTGTGAGAGCATTGCGGAATCGGATTTATCATTAACAATAACTTCACGATTTAGATAAATAGCTCTGTTGTTTTCTGCTTTCCTATTGGCTGTTTCTTTTAGTTTATTTCCTTTCCCTTATCTGTCATTTCAGTATTGCTCCTGCTTTCAAAACATTTTGATGGTGTTTTGAAAAGATCTTTTAGTTCTTAATTAAGATATAAATGGACAACGTTAAATAGCACAAATTGTAAATATCTGCATATAAAAGGGTGCAGATGCAGACAACTGTTTCGGAGCTTCTAAAGGAGCTTCTCCATCATCACTGCAAAGGTTAAAATTAGAGTTTAATTTAGAAGCTCCAAAACAACTGCCTGCACCCTTTTGCATACATGTATTTACAATTTGTGCTATTGAACGTTGCCCGTTTATTTCTTAATACATTGGCTCAAATTTCAATCCTTCCATTTTAGTACCTTTAATGGTGAAAGTATGAATAGATAGTGCGCCTTGTAAATCATACGACGTATATTAAAGTATACTATACTATATGTAATTTCAGTTGGCTTCTCAAGATTAGTTTCTCGGTCCTTATCTTAGGTGAGTAACTATGGTAATACCGGATTTGGCTGACTGACTGCTCTATTTTTTCCATGAAAACTAAGTGATGGAGTGAGAAAGATGGATGACCTTGAGAAGTCGATTGAAATTACAAGTATAACTCAAGACAGGGAGAAAACAAATGACGCTTGATTACAGATAGGGGTATGAAAGAAGATAAACAAAGGCGATAAGCTGAGAGAAGGCGGGGAAGAGCCCTTAAAGATTAAGTTATACTCATCCTAAATGCAAAAATTACTCTTTAAAGGCGCTGGTCACTCAGCTTCTCATTTCCCCTCACTCATGTAAAGGCTAAGGGCATTGGATGCATTCGTCTATTTAAAATATCTCCTCGGGAAATAAATATTTTTAACTTCTATTTTTTGTGTACACTTTCTGAAAGAGGTCTCTTTTCCTTCTTAGTTCTCAAAATATTTCTAAAGTATAGACTTAATTTTATAGGAAGTGTTAAAATCTTACTCACAGTTCGCCCTCTTTTAACACATAAAATATTAAATTCAGCATAAATTTTCGAAATATTTTGAAAACTAAGAAAAAAAGAGACATCCTTTAAGAAGAGTACACAGAAAAAAGATGTTAAAAATAGGAATTTCCCGAGAAGATATTTTAAATAGACGAATGCATCAAAAGTCCATAGACTTAACATTAGGAGGAAAATTCCGAAGCTGAGTGACCAGCCCCCTTAAACAAACACACGATCCCATTGGCACTCCTAAAACCTATTTTAATTGAAATACAAAACGTACCGATCTTGCAAAAATTATTTTCATGGAATCAAAACCAATTTAAATGCAAAGAATTTCTAGTCATTCTTATTCAAATACCTGTTTTTTTCTTTTTCTTTTATTTTTTCCTCTAAAACGATAGTCTAGACTATCTTTTAGGATTCACAAGAATCAAAACGCAACCCGAAACTGATCTGCACAAGAAAAAAAAAAAAAAAGAAAAAGTTAAGCTGACGCGAACACATTCTAACCGTTGTTAATATGGCAAGAAAAAGATACACTGTCACAAAAGATGGGGTGGGCTGAAAAATGCTTCGAGGAAATTTAACTGATAAAGAGAAATCAGAGAATACAGAATTCTGATCTTACGTTAGAGAAATTAAAATTGTGACTCGATACCTAGCCACGTAAGGTCATAATCCATCCCATATTTTTTTATAATCCATCATACAGAATGTAATACCCACGATTGACATTATTATGTCTTTTGCTGGGTTTTAGTGATGGAAATAACGTGGAGAGTGAAAACTTATTGTACTAATTTTTACATGACATATTTTTCAACTATACATTCTTTTTTATGTAATGTTTTAAAGTAGGGATGGGACGAATATTCGGCCACTATTCAGTATTCGACCTTTTTCCGTGTATTCGGTTGGCCGAATATTGAAGGCTTGTTGGTCGAATGCTTCGGTCGAATACCTGTGGCCGAAAATTTCGAGATATCGCACTGAATATAGCTAAAGTCTTGCCGAATATTGAAAGATACCTTGCCAAATAAATTCAGGATTTTAGAAAAAATTTCGTTTTTTGCTATTTTTTTTTTCTATAATCCAAATTAGCTGCTTTCTGGCACATTCATGGAGTCATTTTTCATTCTTACTTGCACAAAATATACAGCTATTCAGAAACTGAAAAATATACACCCTTTCTGTATTTCCTATAGAAGTTAGGGGGTGTATTAGAAAATGATGTTCAAATTGGCGATTCAATTGTCAGGGAAATATCTTCATTAGAGAATGATTGGTTGCAACTCAAGATGTAAAAACTCATAGAAAAAAAAACACTGCTTCATTCTAAAACATTTGAATGTTCATTAATGTCTGCAAATTCCATGCACATATAAAGTGGTCTTTATGATATTAATGATCACTTACTTTCTATTTTCTACAAAGTAAGAAATGTGAAAATTCATTCTCTAGCTGCATGAGCTGATTCATTTTCAATATGGAACATCAAATATCGCTATACTAAGTACAACAGTATATCTGAAAATACTTTCAGAAGCTTTTAATGCTTGTTGAATAAATGGAATAGTGTTAAATATTGTATGTGCGTTCAAAGATTTTATTAACATATATATTCTACTTTAACCATACCTTCTGCTTTAATGTAATTTATAATTTAAGGCTTAAGACTGATTTCAGAACAGACTTATTCTTACAAATTTGTTTATCATTAGGGACACAAACTCTCCGCAATAAAATTTACTTGATAAAAGGTTATTTCAGAAAATAACTCCTCATGAATTATGAGAGAATATTATTGATTTTACATGCAAGAAAGGATAAAAGTAACATTTAATAGTAAAAGTGAAGTAAAATCTTTATATTTTAATGGAAATTACTTTCCATCCTGACTTACTGAAAATCAATGTGATATGTCTTAGATTAGAAGGATAAAATGCAATTTCGTAAATTTTTGTGCTAAATTTAATTTTTCAAATTAAAAAATACATTTAAAAAGTGCATTTATGAGTAGTAATGATTAATGTGTTCCTATTTTAGGTAAAATGTTTATGAATTACTTTCCTGTAGATAAAGTTATGCTATTATAATATAGAAAGTAAAAGTTGTTGTAGTAAAAGTTGTTTTATTTGCAGTATGAAGGTGTTTGAAATATTGCAAGAACAAGAAATGCATCAAGTTATTAAAAAACAACATAAATTTGTTTTTAATTCTTTTTATACTTCAAAATTTTAAATCCTATATATATATATATCAGTGATGGAACAGCGTAGCAGCAGAGAATCAATTGACACCGCAAAATTTTATTAGTATTCTTCATTTAACTTCAGGGCAGAATTGCTCAAATTTTTAAAGGCGAAGAATACTATAAAAATTTAGTGGTGACAATCGCCCAATTTCTGCGCCACTGTTCCATCACTGATATATATATATATGTGTGTGTGTGTGTGTGTGTGTGTGATAAATTATTATATCTAATTCCACGATTTCCTTATCTTATTCTAATTTATTACTTTATATTCACTAAATCCTTATCCTTAAATAATCTCTATCGTTAACTCTGTTAAATTCCCTTTAATTTAATGTCTCACTTGTCTAAATCGCTTAATTATTACGCTTTTAGTATTCTAAAATTAAATGTTCCATTTCCGCGCTTTTTTCTTTCGAGAATATTCTTTTAGCTTCCATTTTTACTTTCCCGCGCATTTCTGAGGTTATCCTTTTTCCCTTCAAATTCATCCGCTTGCTCTATCCGCACTCTTTATATGACGTGACATTCTTAATTATTCATTGGTTGAGAGCGCGATCTACGTCATATTTGTATCCTTACATTGGAGGAACAAAAAGTCGATAATCGCTGTGTTTCAGCAGAATTTGTCGTATTTCTACTTTGATAACTTCCCCTGGTCGCCGTCTGATATTTTCTATTATCTATAATTGCTTACCCATGATTAAATACTACGAAGCGATGGCTTGATTTAAATTTGAATCGGTGGAAACTGCACCGCCGAAAGCTCTTTCAATAAAAGCCTGGGTTTAAATTACGCATTGTCTCAATTATTACGGAGAAACCTACACTGGATAAATGTGTTACCTGGCCTATCACTCGATGATTACAACATCCATGTTGATTTACTACAAAACATTCTATTTCAGCTTAATCTAATGTACGGCTTCCAGATTGATTATTCATCTACTATGACATCGAAACTAACCACACTTTCCAATCACCATATAACGTAATATCGTTATATTAGTCGACGAGAATTCAACTCTACCTGTGATTCTATTACTTTCAACATTGCACTACTGGTAACATAACAACCAGTTATTCCGTTCACAAGAACAACCTTCCAATGTTAGAATAATCTAACATATATATATATATATATATATAATCAAAAGTTATATTCTTTATTGGAAAAAAAGTTACTATTCGGCCTAAAATTTGGCCGAATATTCGGTATTCGGCTATTCGGCCAAATCTCTATTCGTCCTATCCCTGTTTTAAAGGAATATCGCTGTGTAAAGTTACAGTTTTACTTCTTATTTCGTAAACAAGATATCATCACTAAAACAGTGTCCCAACTCGCAACATTTGCAATAGGCCATTCATCAGCTAGGTCCAAAGAAATATCAACCCTCCATTGACGGTACCTATTTTTTTTTTTTTTTTTTTTTTTTTTTTTTTACAATTTTAGGATTGTTGCAGAGAGTATTGAATAAGGATTCAATGTTCAACATGCTTCATACAACTGATTAAGTGATTACATTTATTGTTAAATTTTACAAAAAACCTGAACTTTATTTTTTCTTTTTAGAGAGCATCTATGTTGGAAATTAAGCAACTAGTATATGCATTTACAATGTTCGATCCTAAAATTTATTTCTTTATGAATCTTTTAAACTTTATTTAATCGATACAAATGCGGAACAAGTTATTTTCATGCTTTTTGAAGGGTTATTTCAGAATACAAAAAATGAAAAAGAATCTACAAATGAAGTGCGAAAAGTAACTCTTAATTTATGTTCCAAGAATGTAACGACGAAACAAAATAGAATAAATAATGTAAAGCAATAAATATTCATGTTTGGAAACTTGTCGTCTGCCTATGACTAATCTGCCCTTCTGAGAATAAAATAATGGAGCTCTTGAATCTCTTTAAATTGAGACAGACGCGGCAGGTTATAATTTTGAATATTTCTTGAGAAATTAAAACATCCCCACAAAGTATTATGCATAATTTCTAAATGTGGTTCATTCAGTTCGCTATAAAGATAAGGAGAACATAGTTTCCAATAGCTGTCAAAGTGAAAAATTCCCTACATATTAAAGGGATATATATATATATATATAAATATAAGATGAAATCACACATTTTATTTGTAGAGTCAAGGCATTTAGGGCGTGATGAATCAGCCTTGGTTCCATAAATTTCCATTATATTTCTTTTATACAACAGAAATTGTGAAATTATAAATAAAAAGAAATTTATTCATTGGTAAAAACTGTTCCCCTTAAGATATTCAACATTTATTTTAAAAACATAGTTAAAAAAAAGGAGAAAATGAATAATGGAAATGTGTAGAACCAAGACAGATTCGTCAGGTCCCAAATTCCTTGAGTTACACAAATAAAGTGTATGGTTTCCTCTTCGTATTAGCCATAAAAAAGCTAAAGAATACGAATTTGGGTCTATCGCACCCAATAAATAGAGAAATAAAATATTGGAAAAACAAATAAGTTTAAAATAAAACATGATTAGAGAAATAAAAAACACATCACCAATTTGAAAGCCTTTCTAACCAAGAATGAGGCAGCAATAAAAACAAGTAAAAGAGATTATCTGCATATATATATATATATATATATATATATATATACATGACAAAAATCTCTAAGTTAAGATGTTTGATTTATATAGAATACCCAATATGAAGTTAAAACACTAACATACTCGAATATAAAGAAGTGACCGAAACTCCAAATTTAGAGATGTCAAGTAATAATCTACAGAACTGTTGCAAAAAAATTACAAAAAAAACAAAAAAAAAAACAATTTAAATAAATCCACTATTAAATTCTATTATAATATGAATAAAAAACAAAACAAAATAAAATAGCTTCCGCTATCCCTCATGGGGCAAGAACATTTGTCCAATAAGGGTACATAAATGTCATTGATTACGTCAGAAATAAGCTGATGTTCTTCGATTTAACCTTGATATGGTTGGTAAATGAGTCATCTTTTAAAATGAATGTGAATTCGATCAAGGGGACATTGATCGATTTTTTTTCCTGTCAGAAAACTGTATTTAAAAACTATATAGGGTAATCCGACCAGTCAATGAACACTTAAGCACATTTGAAAAGAAAATTATTCATTATATCTTAATAAACAGTACCTATTGGTGTTTGACAGTGCAAATACATTTGTTGATTTACAAATTATTAAAAAATAAAAAAAGAAATTTCATGTTTTACTTGCTTGGGATGCTAGAGATGTCTTAATAGAAATCGATACAAAAACCAAGTAAATGAACAGTTGTTACCAGTGAATGAACGCAAAATTTTCCAGTGAATGAACAGGCAGCAGTTTAAAAATACTTAAATTTCATAGTTCTTTATTTATTTTATAACTTGTACAAATAACTTATAGCATGTTTTTACTGAAGTACGGTGTTTTTAATCCCAGAACAATAATTAATTAGCTTGAAAAATTGTCACTTTTATGTTTTTAAATTACAGATTTAAAAAAAAGAAACTAATTCTATTTCCTGAAATCATTGGGCCTGTACTTCTCTATTTCCGTAATAACTCCAGATGAACGGGTGGATGTTGTAGAAATAAGTTCAGGTGTTTTTATTGTGACTTTTCATATTATACTTAAAATACCTGATCTTATACTTTACTGCAGGCCACTTCGAATTCCACAACATGTGGACCGGTGGTCCGCATATTGTCTTGGTGTTATTTCATATTTCCAACCTTGGATGCTATTTTTTAAAAAGGGTCATCTATTTCTCCCCTGGATGTTTGTGTATAAATGGATTTTTCCTTCCTGTTTGTTTCATGACATTGTAAACATCACCTCTTACTTCATCCTTATGCATTGTAAATCCAATTTTCCCTTTCCAACTATCCAGTGTTCAAAGAGTTTCTTCTTCAAAGGACAACACAGAGAATGTCCCATACGCTTACTTTCAATTGTTTTCCCTCGCAGTTTCATAGACAACGTTGTTTTTGGAATATTAAAATGAAGAGATGCCTTCTTCAAACTGAGCTGACCTGACCCTCATAGCTTGTACAGCATTTTCAAGGTCCTCTGTAGAGTACTTGAAACTCCCATATTTCTTTTTTGAGGCATCTTCTTGGTCATCAGTAGTAAGAATATTTCTATCAATCATCTAAAAACATAGAAAAAGGGAGATTTGAATGCCGTCAATAATTATTACCTTTAAAAATGTGTGTGTATATGTTCTTTTGTCACGTTTTTATATCTGTTAACTTTTCATTTGTTACCATTGTTGAAAAATCACTTAATTCAAACTATAGGTATAAAAAAAGCCACAAAGACATAAAGCCCAAAACTGTTCACTCACTAGGGAAAGTAGCCTAATGTATTCCTTCCAGTGAATGAACAGCTGTTCATTCACTGGATTTTTACCATTTGCCTAACCAATTATTAAACATCCCTATTCTCAAATTTTACATATTCTACAATGGTTAAAACAATTAGAAATATGGCTATAATATATATATTTAATGTATGTACAATAAAATTAGTGCATAATGCAAATAAAAACAGTAAATTCCTATCAAACATATGAAATGACATTGCACTTACCTTATTATTTCAGCGTAGAAACAATGTGTTTCTCAGACATGAAAAATACAACATGTTCTCAAAGTAAAGTAATGAGACTTCCGTAATCAAACAGGAATGCAATAGCTTCCTATTGAATAGAATTAAGGCAATGTTGTATCCCCATCAGTGGGGATGTTTTCTAACCTTATTCTATTAAAATATATAAAAAATGTTTATTCACTGGGGGCTGTTCACTTACTGGTCGGACTACCCTAGCAGTTTTATTTTTAGAAAATCAATTGCAATTTATTTCTTTTAAAAAACTTATTTATTTCAATCAATCGTCCTTCAACATTTTCTCCCTTTTTAGTACATTATAATAAAATCTTGTCTTTAAAACATTTTTTTTTTACTTATAATTCTTTCTTCTCAGGTACGCAGTCGATATCATGGCCGACATCAGCACCTACGTCATAGTTTGGTGCGTGTTCGATCTCACCAGAAAACCAGTCGGAGATCATCATACCATCACAGGAGACTACGCCAACAAATTTATGGTAAGGTCATCGTTGACTTTATAAAGGCGTACTCTATATTAAACTTTACCTCCCGCACAGTCCACCCCCCTTCTGTAGTCACAAATGGACATACAGCATAATAAATCGATTTTCCAGATAGACATATCATTCTACTCGCGGTTTTTTTTTTGTTCTGGTCCGGTGGCGCTTTCCTGTGGTCATGCGACGTTTTTCATCTTTTATGGCTTTACAAGGAAAATGCTGGGCATCCTGCAAGAGGGCAGAGTTTACTTCAAGTCCGATCTAAGCATTATGAAATTTTCACTGTAGCAAGACGTACCTAGCAAGACTAGTTTTTCAAAGCAACATTCCTTGAAATAAAGAAAAAAAAGGAAGGGGGCGTGTAACTGCTCTTTATACTCCCGGAACATTGTAAAAGTTTGTGTTCAAAACATAAACGTTAAATAAAATAAAATTTATTGGGATTAATTCTCAAAGAGCATTATTAATTCATTACAATACCTTGCATCTCAATTAGCAAAATCTTCTTCTATAGTTACAGAATTTAAAGGATTTAGTATTCTTCAAATTGTATGAAATGATAAAAATACCTATCCCCCATTTTTGTTTCTTGTTCAGGTATAATCGTGTAATAAGCTATATTTAAAAAAATGACAACTAGAAAATATGGAATCTGGAATTTAAAATCGTGGCAAGACTAGTTTGGTTCAATTAATTTTGTAGCGCAATATTAAAAATTTTGTTATTGTTATTTTTTACAATTTAAAAAAAGATTATTTCTATAAAACATAAATAAGTAAATGCCAAAAGAAGTAATAGTGTTGAATGAATGACACGCGTCCTAATCCATGACCCAACTTCAGTCAATTTTTAAACATTTCTGGCCCTCTTAACATCACGCAATATATAAATCAAGCATTGATCTTAAAAAAAAAAAAAAACAGGCAGAAATGGGCTTAAAAAGCGTTTCAAAAAGCATATATTTATTTAATAAGTATATATATGTAAAAGTTTATTTTCCCGTTTATATTTTTATTTTTTGAAATGGCATGCATTTTTTATTATAAATAGAATGGTCATTTCATGTAAAAGCCAACTTTAATCTCGAAGACAATGAAAGTTCAGCTTATAAATAGATTGACTTTCGGTATTTCGAATAATTACATAACAATGACAAGCTATTTTCTAACAAAAACCGACAATTTTCAAAAGAACTTAATAATCTTGTTTTTATCTTTCCGTTCTCCACATTCTTTCTTTTTCTGTTTTTATATGTTTCTCTCTCTTTTTATTTCTTTCCAAAATAGTATTTTTTTCATTGGACTTTTTAATTCAGCAAAAAAGTAAACAAAATGTATCAAAAAAGAAAAAAAAATGAAAATGAAATTTAAATACAATAAATGGAATCAAAACATTATAAATAGAGGTCGACCAAAATTCGTTTTCGTTTTCATTTTCTGCCCAAAATCAGAGTTTCGCCAAAAATTCATTTTCGGCGAAAATGTTGCCGAAAATTCGGCTTGACCGAAACTATCTGTATTCCAAAAATCTCGTTTCTTCTTCCGGGAATTTTCAGCATTACTCATTGATTGCTATGAACTTCACTATTTATAAATATCAATCATGATTGACTCAACAAGTGAGTGCAAATGATAACGCAAGTAATGCCTATAGAACTACACTTTGAAGACGCTTTCCACGTGCTCATTAAAAGCTGCAGACTTAACATTAATAGAGAATTTTTAGTCTGAAACCGCAGAAGTGTTTCGAATACTCTTTGAGAAAGTTCTAGTATAACAGATGATGATTTAGAAAAATCGTTATAAACGATAAATCGAGGGATGTAATACCCAAAACATTTTTTAACGAATTGAAATTCGTATAGTTAGAAAATAATTTTGTATCGTAGAGGACTTAATTACATTTTATTTTATATGAAAATATAAACTTTTGGTCAAAGACACGGAGAAACAACTTGCGACATATGTATCGTTGATTAATAATTATGTATATTTAATAAACACGTAAAGTTAATTAATTATTGTGTATATTTAACCCGGCAGAACGAGCTCGGGGTGTTTTGACACCCCACGTCCGAAAATATCAGTCTACTATCTGTGAGTGCTTTTAATTTATTGTTTATTAATTTTTAAAACTAACGATAATTTAATATTTCAGTCATAATTTTTCTCGAGAAAGAGTGTTGAAAGAGTGTCGAATTATTATGAATTTCAGACAAAATTCTAAAACTAACAGACAAAATTCTAAAGTTTTTTTTTTTCGTATTTATGCCATTTAATATGTTTGGGGTGTGCTGACACCCCATGACCGTTCTCGTGTTACGTTTCACGGTGCGTGCCCTGCCGGGTTAATAAACATGTATAATTAATAATTATGTGTATTTGTGTACGCATTAATTACTGAAGAAAAAATTGAGACATTTTCGTTTTCGTTTTCGGCCGAAAATATTGAGATTACCGAAATTCGGTTTCAGTTTCGGTCTTAAAAATCTGTTTCGGTCGTCGTTAATAATAAATAAACCATTTATATTAATTTCCTTTTTTTAAAAAAAAATAAATTTTTTAAGTGTAATGTTACTGTTACTCATAAAGTAATTCCGTTACCACTAATTTAATATACTAGTAATTATGAACATATATTAAAAATTTCTTAGATTTTTCCTAGAATGTATCATTAATAAAAGACAAAATATGATATTTATAGCAGCATTATTCAGCAAATAAAATAAACTTAGGCCTGTTTGTGATAACGGAATTACTCTATACATTTATTGTATTAATCATTTATTAATCAATATAATTAGTACATATAGTTTTCGAATTATGTCTATATTACAACAAAAAATCCTCGGTGTAAAAATTATCAATGCAAAAACAAACTAAAATATAAAATATTTTATATTATGTTTTTGATCTCAGACTTAGGGTTATATAAGTTATTTAATCTAGCATTTTCGTAGTTTTGTTTTAATTTTAATTATGTGGACTAATTCAATAATATAACTCCAAATTTTTTTAATAAAAGAAGTATGTGCACCACAAAAGTACAAAATATGGTAAAAATCAGAGAAGCTCTATGGCTCTGCTTCTTCTTCTTCTTCTTCTTTTTTTTTTTTTTTTTTTTTTTTCAAAATAATTTCTCATATTCCAATAACTTGAAATTTATAATCAAAAAATGATTTATATGAAGAAAGAAGGTAGAAGACAGGAATTTTTGCTTTTTAGAATTTAGTGTCGCCCCCGCTGAAAAAAAAATATATATGTATATATAAATAGTACAAAACATATTTCAATTTTAAGACTTAAAGCACGCGCTTTTATTTTATATAAAATGACGTTAATCGCACCCGCTCCACATTTACAATTCCACAGAATTCTACATTTACAATTCACTTTTAAACATCTACAGTAAAGCATGCATAGGACGTCACTATCGCAAAATAACACACAAATGCAGAAAAAATATGCTGTCATTCAAGAAACTCGACAAAAAAAAACGGCTGTCTAATGATTCATAGGCCTTCATTTGTTTGTAACATTAATATAGATACTTAAAATTATATATAGTTTATAATTATGTTTTAACAGAAATCATTCGTGTATATTTTTTTTCAAAATAGCACGTATTTTAATTAAATTTTCTTTCGGTTGCTATGTGAAAATGTCAACAAAAATATATAATTATATTTTAGAACTATTTTTCCTTTACTTTCTACAGAAAAGGAGTACTTCCGTTGCCAATATTAAGCAAATGGCTCAAAAAACTACAAAAAAATTAATATTTCAAAAATAACTGGATATACAGATTTCAAACAAATTGCATTTAAAAGTACTTTTTTTTCCCAATGGACCATATTCTCCCTTTTGGTTCGAGGCTTCAAAAATTCGTCTGCTTGGGAATAACATTCATAACCGTGCCATTGAAAAGCATTGTGGTTAGAAAATTTATGCTTATATTCTATTTTCATACGAAGTTTTAGACTTTTTCGGGGACAGGTATGAGTTATACATGAATTCTTTTCTCTATTCTAAAGCAATTGCATGCACATTCTTCATTTTATTTATAAAATAAAAATGTTAAATTTTAATTAATAAATATATATGGATTTTAATTAGTATGTATATAAGTATTGATCGAAAATAATTCGTACAGAATAAATCTGCAGTGTTTTACGCATGCATTTACCTGTATTTATGCTGCATCAAATGACGCAATAACGAAACAAACGCGCTAGCCGCTATTTTTGCACCACGTGATTCCCACTGTGACGTCACGAGAATACTGTCCATACGACGGTATAAAAATTGAAAATGTGCGATGCTTAGAAGTTAAAAAAATTGCAATAGAGTATTTAATAGTACAATAATACATCTGCTTTGTTTTACGGCAGGCTTTATACAACGTAACGTTATTTTTTGGAGACGACTCAAAATAAGCTGGGAGAAAGAAATAGCATACCGGGGGCTAAAAAAATAATTAGCTTGCAAAGTTGACCACCTGTATAAATTTATCTCTGTATGAGTGCACTCAGTCAGTATGGCTTTTATAAATTTTATATCTTCATAAATTGACCATTTATTTACGTTGACCAGAAAATGGTTACGTAACTGGTGGTCAAGTTACATAATTTTCACCGTAACAGGATTTTTATTTATTCCTGCACTGGAATATATATATTGGAATAGAACACATTCACGTATATTTCAGAATAATTTTGTAAGAACGTGCAGCTCTCAAGTCTACCGATTTTTAAAAATGTCTATTTCTGTAATTCTCAATTTTTAATACCGCTATTTACAAATACGCAAGATCGTAGCCAATGGGAGAAAGGGATCACCAGTATTTGATTTCCCTCCGAAATTTCTGTCTGGATAACTATAAATATGGAATTAAGTTAGACCATTCAATCAACATGAACAAGATTCGAAAATAAAAAATGCAGTCAAGCTTCAAAAATCAAAATTCTTTGTTAGCATATCTTTACTGTTTGATTCCGTTAGTATGTAGAAAAAATAAATGCATTTTCTAAGAAACCTTTAAAATATATTTAATAAATGCATTTTCTAAGAAATCTTTAAAATCTATTTCTCTTCTAATATTTCTCTTACACGGCGTGAAAATGAGGCTGAATTTATAGCTTGTCATTTGGCAACAACCACAGTGACGATTCTCAGTGGTTAGTTTACGGTCTCATGACCCGATCCGTTCAGCAAATCGAAATTCAGAGAGAATATCTTTTTAAAGACAGATCGTTTCATCAATGTGTGAACAGCAATGCAATTGGTTTATTTTATGATGACGTGTGCATTCAGCAAATCAGCTTTCTGATCAAAATTGTCTTTTAGACACAGCTGAAAACGTTTTGTTTATTTTTCGTTATCGTCATACATAGTGTGTCCGTAGTATTTTTCAACATAGAGTAAAGAGAAAGAATAGAGATGAAGTATGGTGGCTGGGGGTGACGTGAAAACTATAACCCTAAAATCCGCTACATTCGGCCCAAACACAACCACTTTCTTTCACGAAAAACGAAGAAACATTTTAGTAGTACAGTTTTTAATTCATAATACAATGAAATTCTACTTTAGAATGCTTAAACATAAGCAGATCACTTTCATTTCGAGAAATAATGCACGGGTGATGTCAAAGAGTTCGGTCCCAGTTCCAGGTGCTTATTTTGTTTGGGTCTAGTGAGAGCATTTAAATTTGAGCGATAACGCGCATCCTATTGCAAACCGTTTTTATGGCATACTGCATCACCATGTATCTCTTTCCTCCATGCTCTTAAGCAGAACGCAGACGATAAAAGACATTGCCAATAATACAAAGCATAAATATTACGGAATGAAGTCATTTAAAATAGCCTCAAACTTAGCTGTTCCGACGTATACTACTAAGAAGACATTTTTGGTAATAAAACATTTGGAGACACATGTACAAAATTTAAAACATTAATTTGATTTACAGTAATGTCGATACGCTACCAAACAATCACTTAAATGAGATCATTATTTTATTTGCAATGAAAAAAGGCTTAAATTTTCTTATGTAACTACAGTCGAACCTCTATTTAATGAAGTCTCTAAATCCCGGAAAAAAGTTCGTTACATGGAAAATTCGTTAAATAGAGATTCACCTTTTAAAATACTTTAAACTACATAAAACAGATTTTAAATTCATAAACACTAAATATTTTTACTAAAAGTAATTAATCACATTTTTTTAAATAAATTATATCGATTTGTTTTATTTATTTTACCCACCAATATCCATCATCAATTCATTTTTTCTATGTGCTTAAATCTTCGAAATATGCAAGGAAAACAAAACATTATCCGGGAATATACTGTATTTTCTGTTTAAAGTAAATAGTTTTACATTAAAATTAACCAACTTTAATGACATTATCGTATTTATTATTATTATACCAAAAAATTTTAACCATACATTAACATTGCGTCCTTACATTTAATTTCTGAAAAACTCTGTTAATTTTACCTGAATATTTTATTTTAAAAAGTGCTTTCTCTCATAATACGTCTTGCATCTTTGCAATGCACCCAAAACCCCTTCATGTGTATTTTCTTCTAACTATAATCCGCGTCAGATTGTTTCAAATGATTTTAGCATTTCATCATACGAAGTTTTGTTAATTTCTGCATAATGATCATTCCTATTATTATCATATTCGTCTTCATCGTAATTCATTGCTGTATTGTTTTTATTTTTCACACTGTCGAAAATATCCAATTCGGATAGTGTTTCCGAGGTCTCAGTTTCAGAATTAAGTGAAATACAATCATCAATCAGCACATCATGGTTAATTTCTTCTTTTTTTCTCACTGTATCCACATTTTTTAAAGTTACTCTAAGAGATTATCGTCTTCATCCTCCGTACTTACCGAATTCTCACTGCTGACAAAGAAGGCGCCTGGTAAAACCAGCTCAAGGTCATTGAACATCATAAAATACGTTAAAAGAAAGAATAAGTTTGAAATGTCCAGAAATATTTTGAGAAATGGGGAGGAAAAGAAAATTGATCACAAGAAAAAGTTCGTTAAATAGAGAATGCCCCTCGCTATTTGGAGGTTATTTTACGAAGAAATTCGCAAAATGTTCTTGGTTCCAAGGAAAAGTTCGCAAAATAGAGAAATTCGTAAAATAGAGGTTCGTTAAATAGAAGTCCGACTGTATATTAAATTGAGTTATTTAAATTCACAATTAAGCTTAATAAGACTTTTAACACTTACCTCTATTCAATTAATCCATTAAGAACTGCACCTTCTTATGCTAGATATAAATGAAATAAAATTTTACTTTATACATATTAATGACTAATTAAGGGAAATTAAAGCGATGTTGTATTTTTTATGTAAGATATGATAATGCTGCGAAAACGCAACGTCAGTACAAATCAACTCCATTTTTGCCATATGAAATTTTTAAAGCATTTATTATGTAGCGGTACGTTACATTGACTACAAATAGTTAGCTACACTATCCGTATTTTGAATTGCTGCAATTTATTTCAAGTCCATCTACGAACGCAATCCGAAATTTATCGATCCTATTTTTCAAAACATTCCGTACTATTTTATTCATATTTCTTATTTTTTACAACTCTAATCAATTAACAATTTTTTTTCTTGAAAATAAAAGTCATTACAATATGTGATACTAAATTTGTGGAAAAAAATATTCACAAAAAAAAAAAAAAAAAAAAAAAAATTACAAACGTAATGCGGCAAAAATGAGTCAGTCTTTAATGGATTGATAAAAAACAAATCTAAAATAAGACAAGAAAAAAAAAATTCTGGACCCCGAACCCCTCGTTCGAAATGTTTTTTCTGGTTATGGCCATGCGAATGCGATCCAATGTTCTCGTCTAATTAGATCGCAACTTTCTGTCACGAAATAAAGCGAATGTTTCTATTCGGAAATAATGGTACTGGCATCTAATGATTATTGCCAGTTATAGATCAGACTTTCCTAAGACCCAAAAGCTTGATAATTCAAAAGGGCGCGGTGGACGTTTAAAAAAATTTCTTTTAATTTTCATAATAGAGATTTGAAGTTTTGTGCAGATTTTACTATAAGTATATAGAACACCTTAAAAGAGATTTCTAATTTTATTATAATTTTAAGATCTTTTAAAAAAATTAAAATTTTAAAAAGCTCCTTGCGTCTTAACTTTTTAGATATTTCCTCGATTTTGGATTTTAATCACGTAAACAAATCTGTGTATCGATTTTTTAATCCACAAAATAGTTAATTTTTTAGAGACATTTTTCTGAATTCCATATCGATTTTCATCAAAATTCTGCATGATAGTAAGTTAAAAATCAAGTTTAATTGCCTTAATGAAATCGAATTTTAAAATGTACACTCAGTTTCAATTTAAGCAATATCATAATTCTTCCTTATCAGTTTCATGAATTTTCATAAAAAATTAAGTAGCCAGGAACATATCCAAAATTTTTAAAAAAAGCTGAAACATCAGTATTAGGAAAAACAGATTTAATGTATATTAAACGACCAAAAAATTGTTTGTGAACAAAATTGTAACTTGGCGTAAAATAATCGCATCTGCACGCGGTTTTCCACGAATGACGTAGTACAAATTGGAGAAGAATAATACACACAAAAAGAAATGTCGATTTTGGGGTCCATTTTTGGTCAAATAAAGATTCATGGTGCCCCACAAATGCATGGTGCATCCACAAAATTTAAAATTATATTTTTCACGCATGCCAAATCTCTAGACCGGGGTTGGCGAAAACTTTTTGTTGCCGCGTGACAAATTTGGTCAAAAAATATTTTACGTGACCATGACGTGCCAATTAAAAAAAAATTAGTAGATGGAAAAATAATGGATTAAAATTATTTAAATTTTTCTATTAAGATTTCAAAAATATTAGAAACATACATGTAGGTACTACACTATAATAATTATGGAATATTTTAGAAATTAATTTTAAAAAGTGAATGCGATTAATTTGATTTCTGTTGTTGCAAATATCAGGTTAATTTTAAAGCAAACTGATCCGGATTTATCTGACAAATGCTTTCAGTTTGTGTTTTGATATTATTAATTTGTGAAAACAGCGACTCGAAGGCACAGATAGGCAAAAAAAAAAAAAAAAGTTAAAATGTCAAACGCCAGTTTCTCTGAATAGCTCTGAAATAAATTCAAAGTTGCCATAACTTTACCTTCGGAATTTAGTAATGTCTATTAACCAATTCTTGTCGATTGTTTTCAAATATCGTTTTTACTTGAAAAATTTTTGAGACCATAATTAATTAGATTGGAATATAATATGCCGCAATTAAAATTTTTCAATTTCATTTAATCGAATTTAGAAAAAATCAGTTGCGTTTTTGTGAAATTTCACTTTTTTTTGATTTGCAGCCACAAGCAATGCCGTGCCAAAATTATTCTTTCGCGTGCCAAAAGTGGCACGCTTGCCATAGGTTCGCCGTCCCTGTTCTAGACCCTGTTTCGAGCAGAAATTCTTCTCCAAATCCTTTGACAATGCCGGGAGAAGAGTTCACGTTACCCAAAGTCAAATATCCGTTTTCGTCGAGTTTGAGTTTTCATTCTTGAATCAAATTACGCAAAAATGATCCATGCAAATTTTATGTTGGACGACCCTTTACATTTGTCTGACAGCGCTGGAGTCGGTTAAAGTTGCCAAAAGGCAAATAGTCGTCTTTTGCGCAGTTTGAGCTTAGAGTCTAAGCTCAAATTACGTAAAAATGACACATGGCGACTTTATATTTGACGGTTCTTTACAATTCTTTGACCTTGTGTGGAGCGCGGGATTAGCTTAGGACAGAACAGCATGTTGAGGGATAATAATAATAATAATAATTAAAAAAACACACGCTATAATTGAGGATATAAAAATGAAGAATGATGATTAAGTAAATATTTTATACGTCTGCTACGCATAACAATTTTCAGAATAAAATAAATAACAAGAATTATGCATATTTATTGCCTTTACATATGAGGAATTCACAATCATAGTAGACCAAGTTCATTTTGAATAAAAATGAGATAGTCCATTTAGAAGGCGCATAAAATCTGTTTTATCTACTTCCACATAGAACTGGAAGAACGGCACAGACAATCACCTCATCGAGTTCACGACTGAAATTCCAGAAGTAGTTAAAACTCGATTCGCATATGAAAACGCAATCGGTCTGCCAAGTCCTATCTTGGCGGAAAACACCTAAAAAGCCGATTTTAGCGGTTGAGCGGTTTACCATTGTCTTTCCTACTCCCAGTCCTCCCTGTTTTCATATTTTTGGGTGCAGGAAAACACAATGGTAAACCTACGAGTCAACCGCTAAAATCGGGTTCTCAGATGTTTTCCACCCAGATAGGACTTGACAGACCGATTGCGTTTTAATATGCGAATCAAGTTTTAAATACTTCTGGAATTTCAGCCGTGAACTGGATGAGGTGATTGTCTGTGCTCACGCCTCCCGGTCTAACAGTGAACTTAGTCTGTTTTCACATGCTTTCTCATATATGGCATCTGTTTACTGGCTTGGTTTACTGTGGGAGTGAATAAAACAAATTTTATGCGCCTTCTAAATGGACTATATCATTTTTGTTTTTAAAATAGACTTAGTCTAGTATGGTTTTGAACCCTAATATGCAGTTATTAACCATTTGGAAAAATGATTATTGTCCTCGGTCAAGGTAGGAAATCAAATACATATCTGAAGCTTTTTATTAGTTGAATCCGCATTTTATTCGTTTTCTGATTGGTCTATACACTAACCTTTATTTTCAACAGAGATGGATACTTCTGTTGCCACTATGACAAAAAAGTAATAAAAACTACAAAAAAAAATTAATAACTCAGAAACAAATTAAGATACAGCTTTCAAACAAATTGCATTTAAAAGTACATTTTTTTTCTTTATACGACGGTGTAAAAATAATATTGTGGGATGTTTAGAAGTTTAAGAATGAAATTTCATTTAAAATGGGTCCAGGAATATTAATGTTTAATCCATGGCGTACGTAATGTATGACCAGCTCCGTAGAAGTTTAAAAATTTACAGTACCGAAAAATGTAATCCATGGCGTACGTAATGTAGGATCAACTCCGTGCGATTTTTTATGTCTTAAATTTTAGTCTTTGAAAAAATCGTTTTCCAAATGGTCGTTGTAATTTGTTAAATTGCATTTTTTTATGTATATATATTGTTATTTAGGTACTTAAAACGAATAGAATGATAGTTTCGAATGTGGAAGGAATGCAATGTTTATTGTTTGCACCACATTAAAATGATGGTCGAAAATGCGCTAGTTGAGATTATAGTTGTGTGTTAAGAAAGCACTTTGCTCGAATGAGCGTAATGAAACATGTAGTTTGGTACACACAATCGGTAACATTATCAAAATCAATTTTCGAAAAAAAAAAAATTGAACATAATAAACAACATCACGAGATATCAGGTATCGTGAAAGCAAGTACGGTCTAACATAGTGCCTGGCTTGACATCATCTTTTTTGCAAAATTTTTGTTTGGCATCAGTAATAAGGAAATGTAGTACTCTGTATAATTAGAGCATTTTCGAAATTATGTAATGGAAGGTAACTTTAAAAAAAAAAAATGGTGCTAATTGAATAAAATTCTGGGAATTAGGAAAATTAATTTGAACCGCAAAGGGTTAATAAAAAAGATCATCTCTAAACGCGATATATTTTATCTTATTTTAAAATTTATGAAGAATCTCGCACCAAATTATAAGTAGCTCAAAGGAGGCCGATTCAGTGCATTAGGCTCTCTTTGCGTATATATATTTCTATTGACTCCCGGATAATGGATAGAAAATGAAATCTTGATGGATAAATTGTTTTGCTATTTTTAAAATTTATCTGTATAGACTCTGTATTATGTAGTCTGTCTAAATCTGTAACTTTTTTATTGTATTTTATATCTGCTATATGTTCCTTTACTCTCGTTTTAAGCTTTCCATTCGACATTCCTAATGTTTTCATTACTGATTTTAAGAAAGCCACCGATTACGTGTGCGAAACTAGTAGGCCTGTTTATAAAAAAAAAAGTTTTTTTTAAACCTTTATGTGTAATGTGGGGTCAATGGAGGAAATTGTGAACAAAATTTTCTAGTTTCTGACAGTTTTAAGGAGCACATAAGGAATGTAAAACCTTGTAAAATCGCCATAAAGCTATTGTTTCATTCCTATAGTTTAATAATAATTAGTTATTTTTCCTGTGTCATGTTAATTAATTACCCAAATGGCCTATTCACAATGTCCTCAGATGTTCACAATTTTCCCCAAAACTACGGTTTAATAGTGAACATCTATTTTTGTTTTGGAATGGTATAAATACAAATATATATATGTTATAAAATTGATAAGATGTTTTAGAACTTTTTTCTATTAGTATATTTTTCTCTTAGTTGCTAAATCAATTTTTGTATATGCACCAACTAGCACTTCAAATCGTTATAATCTCATAAGTAATAATAACAAGTATGGCCTGTTTTCGATAATCATAAGTGCAGACATATGTTCGATGTTTTCGACACTTCTCGAACACCATAATTTCTCGACTTTAATTCAAGTCCCAATTAAACTCCGAAGAAACTCGCAACACATGGCCCACTTATCAAGTATTTATAACTTTTAAGTCTAGGAGAGCATGAACATGTAACCTATACTAAGGTGAAAACCAATTATTCAAGATTACCCACGAGCATCTAACATAAAACTTTCTAAGGTTATAAATTGTAATAAAGTAGTTCTTTCAAGTGGTGTTCTTCTCTTAGAATTTTAAATTCAGGCAGACTCCTACGAGCAATCCTTGTGAACAGACACAGGATCGGGACCTGCTGGGAATTGATTCCGGTGGGTTAACGCTTTGGATGACTGTGGTCTTCGTCTAATATGCCCTCTACGCCCAATAAAGCAATGTATGAACGAACTGCAAGTGTTTTTTAAGTAAGAATGACGCCAGCCACGACTTCAAAATCTAGTTTATGGCATATATATATACACACACATATATAAATTCATACACAACTTTTGTTCAAAATCTAGTTTATGGCATATATATACACACACATATATAAATTCATACACAACTTTTGTTCAACAACAAGTTCATACACACATTATTCTACCACTAGCTGAGCCTCCCGGCGTTGCCCGAGTCCGCGATATTAGCATTCAATATACCTAAAATTAATGTTGAATGATTTTATATTTTTAAACGAAATTTTTTCCAGGCAAACTTGATGTTGGGACACCACTGCCTTCAGCAGCGTACAGCCTCGAATGCGTATGCTTTTACATTTTAACCCGGGAGAACTCGCTAGTGAGACTTTCTCTCACGGTGCCCAATTGCTTTTCTTTTACTTTACATTCGCTTAATATCATTTTTTTTGTTTGGCTTAGTACTTTTATTCACAAAAAGGTAAAATAATTGAAATAACATTTTAAAATTTTAATTAAAATGAAAAATGGTTTAAATAAGAGTCTTAAAAAAAGTACGACGGTGAGAGAAAGTCTCATGCAGCGAGTTCTCCCGGGTTAAAATGAAAATCTATCCAAATAAACCTAGAGTTAGGACTGTTATGCCTTCAGCTAGGAGCGCACGCTCCGGTCTTTTTTGAATTTATATTTTTAAACGAAAATCTTTCCAACCGAATCTAATGTTGGAGACTCGATCTATTTAAAGATTTCTTCTTTTTCTTTTACCAGCTCATCGTGATCATCGTCGTCGGCATCGGCACTTTCTTTTCGATCGTCTTCCACATCGGTGTGAAAGAAACCCAGGAGACTCCGTACGATTCCGAAGAGAACAGCATCGTCACCGAGAACGGAACGACCAATCCGAAAGAGAAAGAAGAGCTGCCACAGTCTAAAACAGTGTCTTGGAAAGGGTGGATGAGAGAGGTCCACTTTTATCAGGTAAGCGAAATTATCCTGCTATTGAAATGCAAAATAAATTAGTCGGATGTGCCAATCCCAAAACTTTCTTCTATCTCATACATGTTAATACTTCAAAATTCGTTAGCACAGTGCCGAAATTAAATGGAAATCTGAAGAGGATGCTAAAGATAGGAAATTTCGTGCATTAGTTCTTGAGATGCAGCATAGCAGCGCGACTTGTTGGAGGATTTACACCAAATCGTAATTAGCAACAACTTATGACAACGTCTAACTGAATCTGAAGTTTGATGAAAATCCGTGTATTAGTTCTTGAGATAGAGCAATTGCGGGAATCGAGAAAAATGCAGTATAATAGAGCCGCCTGTCGGGTGATATACACCAAGACTTAATCAGCACTAGTTTATATCAAGGTCTAACTGAATCTAAAGTTTTGTGAAATTCCGTGTATTAGTTCTTGAGATAGCACGCCCACAAAATTTTTGTCACATACACACTCACAGAGTGACAGACATATTCACTGATAGATATTTTCTAAAAACTATCAAATCGTATTCAGGACCTTCTAAATCGTATAAATTCATCTAAAAACCGGAAGTCGAAATTTTTCACGAATCCAATGCTTAATAGAAGAAAGTAAAAATAGCAACACAAAAGGAAAAGAGAAGGACAATTCCCAGCATATTCTGGTAACTTATATTCTAGTAATTTTATATTCAACACAAAATAAAATGTGTTTTTACGTTAACAGATTTGAGCTTTACTCCAAAGTGAGGATCTTATGGATAATCTGATTTTTTTTTTACTCGGGAGGTCAATTGTCATTTGTAGTAATTCTGCCACTTGGGGATAGATATTCAATAGCTAGAAAAATAATTGCAGACAGTTTTATTCTATCTATATTCTATTCCATATTTCCTATATCAAGAATTTACTGGAAAGGATTTCCATCACTTATCTGTTTATATGTGTATTTCATTTTAAATAAATATGTAATCAAAGTATCTTTCACTTACAGGTGGGCTTTCTTTACACCTTTGCGAGGCTTTTCCAAAACATGAGTTCCGTCTTCATGCCGCTGTATTTGCAAGAGTCCCTGAAAGCCAATGACGTAAGTACGACGGATTTGCGGACAGCAATTTTATAAAAGTACTTTTCAATGAACTAAAGCATCTGATTAATAATTTTTGATATAATAATATTTTTTATCACCCTTTAGTGAAAGGGCGGATTCAAGGAGGAGGACACGAGGGTTATGATATGAGGAAAACACCTGAAAACCCGATTTTAGCGGTTGCCTCGTAGGTTGACCATTGTGTTTTCCTGCTCCCAGTCTTCCATGTTTTCATACCTCTGAGTGCAGGAAAACACAATGGTAAACCTACGAGTCAACCGCTAAAATCGGGTTTTCAGGCGTTTTCCACCAAGATTCTTGATTCACGGAAGATCCCGTATGAATAGACTTTCGCCATTGCGTTTTAATATGCGAATCGAGCTTCAACTACTTCTGGAATTTCAGCCGTGAACTCGATGAAGTGGTTGCCTGTGCTGCCGTCTCCAGGTCTAATATTAAGTGGGAGTTATCCCCCCCCCCCCTTATGTAAAAGTGCAAACCTTTTTGACACATTCACGAAGTCATTTTTATATGGAAATGTGAGAAATAGACAGCTATTAGAATTCATTATAAAGACATTACTCTTCTTCCAAAGAACGAAATCGAACAAAGTTTTCCATTTTTCTGTAAATCATCTTGGTATATAACCCACTGCTTACTCTTGACGATTTTTCCGTGTCTTAAAGTCAACTTAAAATGCCAAATTTGGCAACGTTTTCTCAAAGATTCGTTTTCCTTTATAAGAAATTAGAAATCGCTGTTTGATCTTTTGGTATCTGAAAATACCATTTATTTACTGCAAGTAGCCTGCTATTTATTTATTTATTTATTTGTTTATTTTACATTTACGAATTATACCTGCAAATTTTACATATTTGTAAATGAAAACGACTTCGTCAATGTATCGTAACTATTTTCGATTTGAAAGCCGTAATGAGTAAAAATCCCCCCCCCCCCCCAAAAAAAAAAACAGATGCTCTTCTTATAAAAGGAGCGTTCGATCCGCCCCAGCTTTAGTAAGTGCAATGCTATTACATTATTAGTTTTTCAAAATTCTGTGTTTTTACACAGATTTTCAATAACGTTGATTTGTTGAAATTTAAATTAAAGGTTATTAATTATTCATGTTTATTTTTTTTTAATTAGATAACTGAATTATAAGTTTTGGATGCTTAGCCTGCTTTTCTTAATTTACAGTTTATTTATATATTTCAAGCTCTACGTGTGTTATGTGTATAATCCTTAATAAATGTAACATATAATAGATTAAACTTTTTTTCTCATGTGTGTAGTTGTAGTAGTGTTTCTTTTATACGGGCCGATCATTTCGAAATATTTTTTCAGTAAATATACTTTTTCCCCCTCTTATACTTGGTAAGCTTTCACCTACTTTTAAATAAAGTGTCTTTATTTCCATGATACTAGCTTTTTTTTTTGTATACATTTCTAATATAATACTGATTATTTATAATAAATTTTGAATACATTAAACATAAGTATATATTGTGACAATGCTAGGTAGTTTCGTGGGAACAATTATAAATATTTTACCTTACTTGATTTCAAATATATGTCTAAGAATTTTTTTTCTTTATGTTTTGAAGTGCATACTTGCCAGCCTCCCGCTTTTTTTACAATGAAAAAGCAGACTTTCAACCAGAAAATTTGTTAGATTAATATTACTTGCTTCTATGTGGAAGTCATTTGAAACATAGCTGATTGAAATTTTTAAATAAAATTTCTTGCTTAAAGTATGTTTTGTTGATTTTAACAAAGCGGGAGCTTGGCAAGTATGGAACTGTAATGTAGACTAGAAACCTGTGTTCTTAATTCGTCTTTTGTTCCCCTTTCAGGACTTCATAGCGAAGATTCCTTTAGTCATGAATGTGAGTGCTTTTGTTCTATCCTGCGCACTGCCCAAGTTCTTTAAAGTATTCAGCAAAAAGGTATCTTTATTATAATTCCATAATTCTAATAGCAATATTTCTATATTTCTCTCTTCAATGTAATTTATCACCACTAAGGTACTTCTTAGCGATTATTGTTTATACGGGCTGTTTTTTTGTGGGGGGGGGGGGGATGATTCGGAATTGCTATTGTTGTTCTTGATTTTTTATAATTTCTCCTTCAACATTAATAGAAAAAAGTGCCCTTAAGGGGGCTGGTCATTCAGCTTCGGAATTCTCCTCCGTAATGTTAAAGTCTATCGACTTTTGATGCATTCGTCTATTTAAAATATCTTCTCGGGAAATTCGTATTTTTAGCATATTTTTTCTGTGTACACTCTAAAATTAGGAGGTGTGAAAAGTTCACTCTTTGAAAGAGTGTCAGGCATTTTTACTCTTTTTGGAGTGAATTTTATAAAAATACACTCCTTAAAGAGTGGAATTTTCCACTCTCTAGAAAGGAGTGAAATGTCTCACTCCTGAAAGAGTAACTTACGTGTGCATTGCTTATTAACCTATCAGAGCAGCAAGGCGACCACACCCTTAAAAGATAAGAAAAATGATCACTTTTTCGTCCGCCATCTTAGGATTAACAGATTAGGATACCATTAAAATTATTCTTTATCGAATACATAAAATAAAGGTGTCTTATTTAATTTTAAGCATTTATCCGTGTAGATATGTGGAATGTTAAGATTATTAGCTAAATAGTGGTATGTTGTATAGAAAAAGATTGATCGTTAGAGTGTTCAAAAGTGATTGTCTGTTATATTTCTTCATGTAGCGGTTTGAAATATAATTTTTTTAACAATTGAATACGCACTAGAGATCTGCACGGGCCGAGCCACACTTTTTTCTGAAGGCTCAGGCCGAACCGGGCCTAACTTATTTTTTCTGTACAAAGCCGGGACTGGTTCATTCCGAGTCTTCACGGTCCAAAATTTTCAGTCCTAATTTTGGCCCAGCCCGTATGAAAATCATTGTCTGAGCGTGGCCTGGTCTATTCAAAGGTCAGTAAAATTAGGTCTGGCCCAAATATTTTTGCAAAAATTGCATACATTTCTAAATCGCCATTATTTTACACTTAAACATTACAATTTATTCTTTTTAAAGAACACTAGATTTCTGCGCTTATTAAAACATAGCTAAATTAAAACATAGTAAAACGTGTGAAAAAGAACCTGCGTATGACGGAACCCAGTTTTAAACTCACTAACGTGTTGATCCATGCATAATTAATATACTAATGCATAAAAAAGAATATATAATACATTTACACTCGCTAAGAAGGGAACTTGTCTATAACGCATTTTTTTTTTCTTTGCTATGCAATTCCGTCTTACTGCATAGCATTTTCCAGATTTTTAACACTTCAAAAAAATAAAAAAACGATGTTTTGTTGAAATTCACTCGGGCCGAGATTTTAACTTTTTTTTCGGGCCAGACTCGGGCCGAACTTTTAAGTTTTTTACCGGGCCGGGCTGATATTTTTTTCTATGAGTCGGGCCGGGCCCTTGGAAATTTCGGCCGGTGCAGACCTCTAATATACTCAATGCTTAGCAAAAAAATAATCAAAACTTCATTAGTTCGGGAAATATGAAAAAAAATAATGAGTAAATATTTTATTCTTCCCGTTCAATGCTATGTTGCAAATTATATTCTTTTGCCAACGATCAAAACAAAAAAGTTTTATCTCTTTCGTTTGAAAGGGTGATTGACTCATAAGAGAAGATATCAGGATTTTCTCTCAATTCGTAGCAGACACATTCGAAAACATTAATTTGCCGTTGTATGAGATTTTTTTTTTTTTTTTTTGTTTATTACTGATTTTGGATTATATACAGTTAAGAGTGTTTATTATTCTTTCGGAGTTAAATATGATATTTGATGTTAATGATATTACGAAAACGTTGGTACAGTGAAACCTCCCTTGCGATCAACTCCATTAGGCGACCACCTCCCTGAACGACCATTTTTTTCATGGAACGGAATTTATTCCCATAGGCTCAATACTAATTTTACCTCCATTCAGAGACCATCCATTTGAACTCCCTCCATGAGAGACCGATTTCTTTGAAGAAAATGAAATAAATTCCGTGTTTTCCTAGTCATTTGAAGAAAGTTTTATTAGAAAAATAATTCCGGGGAGTGCATTATTCATCAAACTTCTAAACTAAGTTTAGATTTTTTTCTTTTTTTTTTTATCCCGGTAACTTTTAAGTGTTAAAGCCCCTTTGTGCCTTTTTAGGCAATGCATTTAACTCCGATTACAAATCAAGAATGACGGTCAATAAACATCTCTGCCTTGTACCGTCGAAAACTCTCAAAGAAATAGATAAAGTAATGAAATCGTCATTATTTGTTCCCGTCCACAAAAAAATGCATTTATGTACTGAACTTCGAAAGGAATTGGAAATAAAAATTTTAAAATATAAAACTGTAAAATTAAAGCAAAGCTCAATGTATTCATTTTTAAAACTCTGCAGTAATTAACTTATGTAATTAACTTTAGTTTTGATACTTAAATTTTCATATTTTTTTCCTAATGTGAAAAATAAATTTTAGTAACATTGTTACCTATTTTCAACAATTAAAATCTAGATTTAAACACGACTTTCATTAAAAGACCATCATCAGTTATTAAATTTCCTTCTATTATAAAAACATTTTCTACGTTTTTGATACAAGTAATTTTTGGCGCTAAACAATAAAACATGATATTTAAGCATTGGAATAAAATGTTTTTTTATGCCTGTTTTGAAGTTTATGGATAAGACTTCTTTAGTATATTTTTTAAAATGTTAATATTTACTTACATAATACAGGACTGAATATTTTTTTTTTAAAGAGATTAATAACTACTTTTTTACATTAAAATGTTTTTCAAACAATAAGAATATTTTTAATGCAGTCATTTACTTTATTTTTAAGTTTGCTTTTTTTCTATTTCCTAGGTCAATCTTTTCCTATAAAACATATAAAATCTATTTTACTCATAGTCACAAAATACAATATCTACGCAAATAAAAGATTTAAATTAAATATGGCTTATCGTGTCTTTTCAATAATAAGTATTGTATTAATTCCATTTTTCAGCAATAAAGGACGAAAATTAGAAATCATGATTAAGTTAAGGAATATGTTTAAAAGAAAAATATATACATATTCCAGAGAACTCAAAATTTAGACTCCATGTTCATATTAAATAAAACAAAAGCAAATCGCAGCGGATAAAAAAAATTACACATTCTTAACATTTAAATCATGCTTAGAACTTATTTAAAAAAGAAGTGAGTTTATAAGCATTGCTTTTAAATGGAAAAATTAAAAATATTTTAGAGCAATAGGACTTTGAAAAAAAAACAATAAATTAAGGAAAAAGTTACGGTTTTATATTTAAAACAAAAATTAAAATCAAATCAAACATTGTTAAACATATAATATCCACCTATTAAAAAGTTATTAATAAAACTAAAAGTAATATCTTTATAGGGCATGCAGTAAAAGCAAACACGAAGGATAAGATTAGAATAAAATATTATAGTTTATTTCTGTTAGTAATCTAATTTAAATTCGTATGTAACTTTAACTGAATTTTTCCTTAAAAGTTCAATTAGTGTTACAAACTATGAATTAAATAAATATTGCTAGTAAAGTATTTTATCCCAATCTTTACCACGCTTGTATCTATTTTCATTGCATGCCGTAAAAGATGTAATTATTTTAAAATCACCATAAAAGCAAAAGAAAAAAAAGAACCGACTACATAAAAAATGAACATTCACTCCTATGAAAGAGTGACTATTCACTCTTACCAGGAGTGAAAAACCGCACTCCTTTAGAAGAGTGAATAATCTCTCCTCCGAAAGAATGATTATCCACCCCTGTTTAGAGTGAATATTCACTTTCCAGGAGTGACTATTCACTTTTTCAGAGAATCAAAAACTTCACTTTTGCTCAGAGTGAATAGTCACTCTAAAGAGGTTTGGCATATTTTAACTCTGCGATAGAGTGACTTAGAGTGTACTCTTCTTAAAGGATGTCTCTTTTTTTTCTTAGTTTTCAAAATATTTCGAAAATCTAGGCTGAATTTAATATTTTATGTGTTAAAAGCGGGCGAACTGTGAGTCAGATTTTAACACTTCCTATAAAATTAAGTCTATACTTTAGAAATAGTTTGAGAACTCATAAAAAAAGAGACCTCTTTTTAGAAGTGTACACAAAAATAGAAGTTAAAAATATTAATTTCCCGACGAGATATTTTAAATATACAAATGCATCTAATGCTCATAGACTTTATATTACGGAGGAGAATTCTGAAGCTGAGTGACCAGCCCCCTTAAAGTACAAAATGTTTCATTTGGATACGTGTAATTGCAATATGAAAAAAAGAAAGAAAGAATCTGAATTTAACAGAAAATCATGAGCTGAAATGTCAAGTAAAACACGTTTATTTTAAAGTGGTAAAAATCTTTTTTCTGTTGTTGTTGTTGTTGTTACTATTTTTTAAAGGTAAAAGCAATATATGACTGTTAAAAAACAAAGTTGGTAAAAAAAAAAAACAATTTTCTTTCTTTAAAAAAAGAGGTTTTAATTAGTTATTGTTAAAGTTCATTATTGTGTTTTTTTATTTATTGTATATTATTGTCGGTTCAGCTGATCAGCCCCCCTCCTAAGCAAATTTACATTATTTTTAAATATAAATACTTACAATGCTTTAGTATAACAAAAGTAAAGTAGGTTTAAGATAACATCAAAAAGGTTATGTTTTCAGTTTGCTTCTTATTTGGAAATCTATATGAATTATTGAGTTCTCAGTAAATTAAATTAATATTTGGTTGAGTGGCCTACATTATATATTGAATGTAATAAAATGCTGTACCATTAATGCAGAGATGAAAATCATTTTGTACTCTGTAAGTGGAAACACCTAAAATGGAACGGAGAGGTTAATTATGAAAAATAAAATCCCTTAAGAAAAATAAAAACTATCTGAACTTACGTAAATCCATTGACAACGTAAATCCACTTTTACCATTTTACGAAAAGTAAAACACATTTTCCAGCGAAACTATAAAAGAAAGGAAATACTGAAAATATTTTATGATTTAATTTTGATAAAGGCGTAATTTGACTAACAAAAATGAGTATAAATGTAGTGACAATTCGTTAGTAAAATATTTTGTTAATTGTGCATAACCTAAATAAAATCGAATTTCCATCACTTATGGCTATAATAGACTTCAGATACTACTGCATCTGAATCTTTTGCGTGTCCCTGTAAATGAAAGATGAATGCTATGCACATCATGTTATACAATAAGTATCTTGTAGTAAGTCTTAGTAATGTATATCATTTTCATTATATTTGAAATTGCGTAACAGAACTAAAATACGTTGCAAACAGTTCCCCGTGGGCTATTGTGTAACGGAATTCTTTTGTGTGTCCCTGTGAATGAATAGTAAATGCTTTGCAACCCATATACTTCAGAATGTAGAATTCAGTGTACATAAATGCTTATCAATTTCATTCTGTTTGAAATTGTCTAACATCGTTAAAAAGAACTTGAAATGACCGTAATGTAACAGAAAATTTTTGGCCGGCCCTGTAAATGAACTAAAAATGCTACACACTTCCTTATCATGACCGATCGTGCTATAGTTAGCATCAATTACATAAAAAAAATCAGTGCAATCCGAGTACATTTACGAGAGTTAGAGCTGGGACAGACACACAGACAAGCCAAAATCACATACACTTTTCAGCTATGTTGGAAAGCGCTAAAACGACAAAAATTCTGAGGGAAAAAAATGTTAAGAAATTCCCGTACTTACATAATTTAACTTTAATTAAAGTAATTTCTCACAATTTTCTGCGTTTCTTGAACAAGTAACCTTTTAATCACATGATACATCCATTTTGAAAACACTCGAAAAATTGGTCTGTTATATCACATTTTAACTGATAATATCGGCGAGCAACCATTTGTAAATTTCGAACTTCTCGCGTTTTGGGTGGTAGAAAGTTTTCTGTCTTTTTAATTATTGTCACTGTCAGTACTTTGATCACTCAATAACCCAACTCTCTTCAAAGTTGCTTTTGAAAAACCTGTTAGCAAACTATATTCCTAACAGTTCTTG
Source organism: Maratus speciosus (assembly GCA_963932465.1). Lineage (NCBI taxonomy): Eukaryota > Metazoa > Arthropoda > Arachnida > Araneae > Salticidae > Maratus > Maratus speciosus. The sequence goes on along the minus strand of OZ010793.1, from coordinate 15,200,753 downwards.
GCGTAAGTTCGCACGCTCCTCAATTAATTAAATTCTATGAACTTAAATATCATTCTGTCTCAATACGGCAAAAAAGAGGAATAAGTAATTCTGTTACCTTTTATAGATATCCATATTTCACTCCGGGTAGGCAGGGACATTAGGAATTATCATAGAGACACAATATCATTTGTTTTAATCGTGTATTCCATTTTGGCAGTTGTTCACCGTGCATGATCATTTATCTTATCCTGGAGTGTGTGGTGTCTTTACTTTGGAATTATCTACTTTTTGGTGATAGGAAAGAAAGAAGGGAGTTTAATAAAAACATATTAAGAACAGCTTAACATTTCGACTCTTTTAGCCGAGAGCCGATGTGAAAGTGAGTTACAATACACATTGAATCGCTTACATCATTGATTTTTAACGAGTATATATTTGCACTTTGTTGCGATCGTGCAATTAAATATAATTGGTTATTTATATTATATTAAAATCAAAAGTAAAAAAGTTCACTGGAAAAGTCTTTAAGCTAATTGTAATGTTTATATGTAACACAGAAAAAAAACGCGCGAGCATGTTGTTTAAATATTGCATATTTCACATGATACGAAAAAGAAGATATAAAGACCTCCTGATTCATTTATCAGTCAGCAGCAAAATGTTCTTTCACTTTTAACGATGTTATTTTCTGTAGCAGATTAGGGAGAAACGTTTCATATCTTAATTAGGGGATTATAAATCGAAATATCTTTAACAAAACCAATGTACAAAAGCAATTTCGATTCGACTAGATCAGTGGTTCCCAACCTTTTTGTGGCCGCGCCCCACAAAAACATCTCTAAAATCATAATGTCCCCCCTTCCCTCTACATATCATATAAATCTTATTACATAAAAAATAAACTATTTTCCTGGAAGGATCCGAAAATAGCATTAACACTGATAAGTGATTTCACATTCTTTAATTTATCAAAATCATATTTTTTTTATTACAAGTCTGTTTTTAACATAACTCTATGAATGCAATGAGGCTATGGATCTTCGCATTTACATCTACAAAGGTTTTATCACGGGAATTTATTAATTTCATAAAAGTAGTACCTCATTTAGATAATTCAAAACATTTTTTTACATTAAATATGTCTAAATACTCAATTTTAGATGTACCCTACAAAATTTCATATGTAAAAGTTCCTTCATGTGGCTCTTTGAAAAATTTATACAAGTTTTTATAAAAATAAATAGTAAAAAAAGAGGTGTGTTTTACAAAATAATATTAAAACTAGAAAAATTGAAAGGATTTTTAATATATAAAAGGTGTCAAAATATTTTTAAAAATTCACACAATTATTGTATTTTAAACTATTAAATGGGAACGTTTGAAAAATTAATATTTATTCGGTTATTTAAAAAATTTTTCATCTGTTTATTTCTATTTTTAGACTACGACACTACTTTCATTAGAAAAAAAACTAAGAAGAATTCTGAAATTGCCCCCTGTGGGGCGTACGCCCCACGTTGGGAACCACTGGACTAGATCATTTTGTGAAAAAAATATCCGCATTATTTGATGAACTCATTATCAAAATAAATAGATTTAGTTAACTTATATTAAAAATTATTAAAGTTTTTTTAATACAGGATTCTGTTTAAAACATATTTCGTTTTAACAGGTTTTATTGTATTTCATTACACAGTGTGAAGTAATTGAACATATTGTTAGTAGAGAAGTGGAATTTTATAAGAATAATATTCATTTTTTAAAGTTGAATTTTGAAAAATCGGGATAGTTTAGATGTTCTGTTAAAAACCGAGGCTTTAAAGAAATGTGTTTGGACACCTGGATATTGAGTAAAGAGAAATAGTATTTTTATAATATTAATAACAAATAGGAAACGATGGGGGAAACGAAATCTCTCCATTAACCGGAGCTACGATTTAAGCGGAGATGTCCGCTGTATTTGTCAAATTTAGCTAATGATTTTCCACTTTGACTCATTTATAGATTCAAAATAACATTCCTAGTGCGGTCCCCAATTAGGTATTAACTTTAATTAACTGAGCATGGATTGATATTATCAATTAATAAAGTCACAACTCCAAAGTAATTAGTTTAGGCCTTTGTGACTCAAAAACTCAGATTTGAAATAATATTTACTCAGATGTCAGAGTACATCATTTCAAACATGTAAAAAATAACAAAAACATTTTAGAACCAAAAAGTACAAAAATAGCGACTAATAGGCATCTTTTAGTCACTTTATATAGTTTTAGTGACATCTAGTTTAGTTCATAATAGTTTTAGTAGCATCTAGAATGAACATAAATAAACATATTTCTCCTAAATTGTGTCGATTTTCTAATACAAAATTGCGAAGTATGCGAACTTTTGCTTTGTAAAAAATTTATTTCTGGGCGTTTCCAGCCATTTTAATTTGACAAAATTTATAAAGTTCATTTTACCAATAACGATGCGAAACGCCTGAAATGATAAATAAAACTCTGGTATGAAAAAGCAATTCAGTATCGTCGTCTGTTGAGAATTCAAAGGACTATTTATATTAACTGCTCGTTGAGTGATAAGAGAAGTCAATACTATCATCTTTTAAGACCCACTGTATAAGTAACATTGATTTTTGGGTACCGTCAACTGGGGATAACTTTGGGGTAACTTTGGCCCAAGTTTGGGGTAACTTTGACCGATGCTGCCAAGGTGGAATCTTAGAAAATTATTTGCAATGAGCTGCCAGACTCACGCTAGTGCTGCTACCTATATTTTGAGGCCAAAACTTGGTCGATAACTCAAGCGATGTAACAGGTTTAATCTTCTTTCTTCTTTAGGCCAAAGTTACCCTTAATGGGCCAAAGTTACCCCAGCTAACGGTATGTTGCAGTTATGCAACGCGGCGATACAAAGGATTAATATCGTGTTTAAGCATCTCCCTCCCTCACCTCCCCAAACTTTTTAAAGATAAACTATTTTCAAATGATGTTGTGTTTAATTAAAAAAAATTAATTCTGTAAATTCAATGTAAGATTTTTGTTTCATCTTGCGTTAGGTGACATTTCTGTCCGGAGCTGCGATGGGCATCGGCTCGTGCGTGTGGGTAGCCGTCGGCCACGGAACTGGATTCTGCTCGAGCGGCATCTACGGCGTGGGCGTGCTCATGGGAAGCGGCGCCTCCGTCCTCGTCATCTGCTCCCTCTCTTTCATCCACGACCTCATCGGGACCAGCGCTGTGAGTAACTAGAATAAATCCTAAAAATGAATGACGATTCTTACAGAAGAATCATGTGTGAAGCCATGAATTTCTTTACGATATGTTTTATTTCTCAATATCACCGATAGAGGGCGCTGAGCTCTATTGCACTGTAATTTCTTGCTCAAAATAACCTTGCCATTTCAAAACTCATACCATTCTTTTCGCTTTTCAACACTTAAACCGAATGAAGATTGAAAAGGAAGGTAACTTCAATACACTTTTATACGTTAACTTCTAACGTACTAGCGTTAGAACAATCTAAAAGTTTAAGAAAGCGCAGTGCCACCTGTGTGTGATATTCGGATTTAAAATAAGAGTGTGTCATAAAGACATTCCCGACTTTACACATTAGTTTCCAGCGAGCATGTCTGCAATAACTATGATTAGTTTAAAAATCCCCATTCCATTGTAAAACACCCTGCATATTATGGATGTAAGTGGATTTTTTTGTGTGCTGTAAGTGAATGACTCCACTTACAGCACAAAACAGCGCTTTGGAAACTATAAAGTGCATGGGATTTTCCCGAACTTTTGAAACAAAAATTAAAGGCAATACAAATCAGAAAGTCGAACACTATTTCCATACAACCTAGGCCAAATTCAGCTCTATTTATTCACTGAAAAATCCATCAAAACGATCAGTTAAAAATCCATTGGCTTCTCCATCCAAGACAAACCATGTTTTTCTGTCAAAAATACAAGCCTGTCAAATCAAATCAGCCGAAATCCAATACAAACTCTGTTTTTCGTCAAAACCATCAGTTCAAAATCCAATCCTGTTTTACAGTCAAATCCACCGGTGAAAAATCCGGCCATGTTTTTTAGTCAAATCAAGTCAGTCCAAAATCCAGCCAAGAAACCAACCCTGTTTTTCGGTCAGATCCTTCAGTCAAAGATTCATTGGCGTCTTTATCCAAGAGAAAACCTGTTTTTTGTCAAATCCTCCAGTCCAAGATCTAAAACTGTCTTTCAGTCGAATCCATCAGTCAAAACCCATTGGTGTCTCCATCTAAGACAAATACTGTTCATAACTTTAATTATACAGAAACTAGACTTACGAAATTTTCAATAGAGTCAAATTTCTTTATGTGGAATCGGACAACATCACTGGAAGTGCAAGAGGCTGCAACCTTCCACGTTGAAGCAACGCTAAGGCAGCCTCTTTCTATTTTGAAACTTACATAGCATTCCACTGAAACATTGCCTACTTAAATATATAACGGCCTGTTCATTTCGTCACAAACCACCGAAAAAGTATAGCAGGGTTTCAAAATGTGGTTTAGCACAAACCATGTCCAAAATAGCATTGAATTTGCTGATTTCTATTCTGCCCACATGGTCAGAGTTTTGGTTCAGTGTTATTTACTGGGCAAGGAATCAGCGTCCTCTTGCGATCTCAGACACACTTACGATTGACTTCATACGTTAAACGCAAATGGGTTTGCCTTATAGATCTAGTATGCCTTGCACTGACCTGAGCACTTGCAGCACTTCTCGTGATGTTATTCCTTTCACGAAAACGATACGTCTTCTGAAAATTTAGTTGAACTATTTTGAACTTATTTTAGTTGAACTTGTTGAAGTTGTGAAGGAAAAATCCGAGTTCAGCTGAAATTGAGGCGTCCTGTATTTGCAAAATAAAATTAAATTAAATTTTGGACGACATCTCTAGGTTTTGTGTTAATTATTCTTAGTCCTACTGTGTTGTATCTTCTTTTTTATGCACGAACATGTATTTAATGTTGTTTATATTGCATTTATTAAGATTTACCAAAATCTAAAATTTAACATGCAAATAAGAGATTCTGTATTTAAAACCGAGCTGATTTTATCTGACTGACTGATTTAAGGATTGCATTTGATTAGAAATTGTCACGAGGAAAAAAACTTTTTCTGAAGATTAAAAACGATGCATGAATGCACTATTTTCTACTTATTCATTCTTTATGTGTTTTACTGTGCAGTAGAATTGCAAATCAATATTAGAAACATTATAACCAATTTCACTTTCAGTTATTCTTCCACCTTTTTTTGCTTACCTTACATCGCTCAAACTCTATGAATTTCGCTTTCAGTTGCATCTCACCAAAAGAACACAGTATGACCTCGAAAACCCGGCATTATCGGAACTGCCGGATTTTTTAAAATTTCCGGATATCTGAAATAATATCAAAAGTTCTTTCGATTTTCTTAGTGATGTCAGGGGCGTAAATCCTGGGGGGGGGGCACAGGGGGGTGCAACACCCCCCTACGAAAAAATCAGTCGGAAAATTTCCCGTTCGATCGGAAAAAGTACGTTTAGTCGGAAAAAATGGTATTAACCTATAAAAGCTTATAAATTGGAAAAATGAAAAAATCAGTCGGAAAAATTCCCGTTCTATCGGAAAAAAGTAAGTTTAGTCGAAAAAAAAAATGGCATTAACGTATAATAACTTATGAATTAGAGAAATGTTTTTGTAGTTTTTAATTAGTAAATAAGAAAAGCAAGTTAGAGCGAAGAAAACCTATAAAATTTTATTCTTAGTCGGATTTTTTTCCCTTGTAGTTTTTAATTAGAAAATTAGGAAAAACAATTTAGAACGAAGAAAACCTGTATAAATTATATACTTAGTCGGAAATATTACGGATTTTATTTTTGTGATTAAAACTATTCAGAAAAACTTTGACTTGTCAAATATTGTGAACTCGAAAACCTCGATATGAAGAAACAAAATATCTATATACATATTCCAGCAATGTTAATATTATTTGTAACCTTGATATTTTGATCGAAAACTTTGATATTCCGAACTTTTTTCTGTTCTCTTTGACTTCGAGATATCGAGATCTAGCTGTATATTTATAGTCGGAAAGTTTTTAGTTTAGTCTGGAAATTTTAAGACATACCGATTGAAGTGAAGAAACTTCAATTTTTTTTTTTTTTAATCTAACTTTAAATTTAGTTAGAAACGTGTATCACGGAATCAGGCCTCCCACTGGTCCGTTTTTTGAAAACCAATAATTTTTTAGAAAGAAATTCGTGGAGGCTTTCTGCAACAATTGCAAGAAAAACGTGATTCCCGGTAGGTTGCTGCGAAATTTATAAAGAAGATTTTTCTTTAAATAAAAGTGGTGTTCAAAAAACGGACCGAGAGGGAGCCATGCGGAATTTAGGTGATATCCGATGAAAATTCAAAACTGAATTGCAAATATTTAGTACTTTACCCTATCAAAATCTGGATATTTTCCACTCTACACGAATTTTACCTTTAATCGAAAATAATTATGGTTTTATTTTTTCTACTAATTTTGTGTTTTCTTTTTATTTTATTAAAAAAAGATGTTAATTTATTTTTACTTTTTTGCCTAATTTTAGATTGATTTAAAAATGTGTTTGAAGAAATTTATATGATACCGGATGAAATTGAAAACACCCAAATACTTTGAATTTTTATCTCGAAATAATCTGGATATTTTACAATATATACGAGTTAACTTCTATCAGAAATAATACTTTCGTTTTCTTTTTCCTTTCTCAATTGTATTCGTTTTTTTTTAATATTATTATTATTACTGAATTTTGTTTGGTTGGAAAAAACAGGGGTGACAACAATTTTTTACCGTGCTTTAAAGTATGTCGTTAGAAAGGATTAAGAAATCCCGTATTTTTGGCACATTTTTGTCTTTAAAATATTCCCCAAGCAAACATATTTCAATTTTACTCAGAAAGAAACAATTTCAACCGATTACTTACGAAATTATTAAATTTTATAGATGAAATTCACAAGATAATTATGACTTCGCGTATCGTATTGAGATAGTCAAATAATTTTAAAGCGCTGATGTCGATTCTTTTCGAATTATTAATAAATTTATCTAAAAATTAGGGGAGAAAGTCTATGATTAATATATATAGGAAAATGCGGATTGGAATCAAAAACTGCTTTGTTACATAGCGATATATCTTGTTACTAAACATACAAAATTTGATTAACTTTTATATAAGTACTAAGAAATGGATATAAGTTTTGTTCATTCGAAAATTTTCGATCTTTTAAATTTTGACTTTTTTTATGTTGTAGACGTACATTGTACACTGGTAACAGGATTCCTTATGCTTAATTCAGAATTTGAATTTCTATCCGGGGTGGATTCTATGTGAATAAATATGCCATACACAGAAAAAATAAAATGCAGTAAGCCCTTTATTGGTAAAAAAATGGGCATCGAATCCCCAGCTCTTCAATCATCCAGTTTCATCAAATTTTGTACATTTAGAAACAAGATATATCGCCATCAAACAAAGCAGTTTGGAGTTCCAAACCGCAATTTTCTACACATATTAACCATAGTACGTCACCACTAATTTTTAGAGACATACATTAATAATTCAAAAGGAATCAACATCAGCGCTTTAAAACCTATTTGACTATCTCGATACGCTCAGTCATAATTATCTTGAGACTTTCATCTATAAAGTTTAATAATTTCGTAAGATATTTACGATATCCTTTCTTCGTTTGTATCATACATGCTAAACTTTTGGACATGAGTGTATATATATATATATATATATTAATTAGTCGGCATTTTGTTGGCAATAGTACTCGGAAATTTTTCTTCTCGGAGTCGGAAATTTATGAGTCTACACCCCCCTACGCGACCAGGGTGGTTTACGCCCCTGAGTGGTGTCTTTATTCATTTGATGCATAGCCAAATGATATTTACTTCTATGTGAGAAAAAGACAAAATTAAATGGTATCTAAAGAAAACTTACTTTAATTGATATTTTCAATGTTACAAAAAGAAAAAAAAATCTAATAAACAGTGAAGTCATTTCTTTTCGTGTAATTTCCGAAACATCAATATAAATTTTATTTGCTGCAATTTTTTCGGTCATTCTTTAATAAATTTTCTTGGGTTTTATACAAGTGAAGAATATTGATTTCGGAAATACAGTCTTTTTTCTCTAAAGCAAAAATTAATTTTCCAGTCAAATTTATGCGTTTTTCAAGTAACATCTTTTCTCCAGTCGGCTGCTCATGCTCATTCTCGTTCCTCTGAAACGTTATCGGCAGTTCTGTTTAACACAGCGTCAGCGATCTCGCTATCCACTAATACATCGCTTTCTATCTCAAAGTTCTTAATTCGTAAATAATTCCTATTTTTATTTCTCCCGTTATTTGGAAATGTAAAGGGGGGGAGGGGTGTAGGAGGATGACATTGATGCCGGATTTTTGAAGTTGCCGAATTTTTGAATGCCTGATTTTTTATGTCACACGATAGTATGTTGCGGCTATCACAAACCTTTCTTCTCTGTAAATCAAGTCAATTAAACGATTCAAATTGTACAAAAAATTACACTTATTTAGTAAATACTCTTCTTTTGTTAAACCCTCTTACATGTCTGCTACCTAAATCGAATGACAATGTATTCCCCTATTCAGGATTCTAAGCGTGAAGTTTCGTTTAAGGCTGTTCTTAACTGCTCTGCCCAACAAGCGCAAAATGTTTTGACACATTTACAAATTCATTTTTTAACGGAAAGATATAAAATTGGAAAGCTTGGCCATGGAAGCGATTGGGAATCGAACTGTTTTTTCTATTTTTTGATCCATCCATTACCTATTGAGTTAGACGCGTTTTGGATCACGTGACAAACACGTTTTCACCCGCTCTTGAGGGCTTATTCTCCGTTCGCGCGGAAACTCGGTTCAAAACGTCCCCTTCGACACTCTTTTCTGAAAGATCTGTTGCGTTTGCAAGAAAAATGGAAAAAACAGCTCGATGACCTAGTTTCTGAACAACAACACCAGCTCGTTTTATGCATTTTCGAACAAAAATAAATTAAAACTTATGTCAGAAACTTGCTCTTTTGGATTTGATAACACCCTTAAGAGTAGGTGGACATTAAAAATTATTTTTTTACATTTTCATCATAGAGATATAAAATTTTGTGGAAATATACATTTCACCATAAGTATATAAACCACATTAAAAGAAAATTCCAATCTTATTATAATTTTACGATTTAAAAAAAAAAATCAAATTTTAAAATGCTCTATGCTTCATAATTTTTTATATATTTCCTCGATTTGGTATTTTAATCACTTAAAACTCTATTACAAACAAATCTGAACATCGATTTTTTCATCCCTTGAATACTTAATTTTTTAGAGATTTTTTTCTGAATTCGATATCGATTTTCATCAACATTTTGCCTTTTAATAAGCTAAAAATCCAATTTAATTATCTTAATGAAGTCGAATTTAAAAATGCATGCACAGTTTCTTTGTAAGGAGTATCAGGATTCGTCCTTATCAATTTCATAAATTTTGATCAAAAATTAAGACGCATCGAGCATTTTAAAAATCTAAAAATGTTGAAAAATCAGTTTTGAGAAAAATAGATTTAAAGTATATTAAAAAGCCGAAAATTTTATGTGTTGCGAAAAATAATCGCACCTGCATGCGGTTTTCAGCAGAGGCTCAGAACAAACAATGGACTCAAACAACAAGCAATGGCTCAGAAGAAACTGGAGAATAATAATAGATACAAAAATAATTTTCTATTTTTGGATCGATTTCCTCTCACAAGGAGAGGGCCAGCCTTGTTAATCACAGATTTTGATTATTTTAATATATGTTGTAGGGTAGACACCCCTTAGTGTCAGGTTCAACGAATTTTATCCAATGCCCCTTAGTTCTTGAAAAACCGGAGGGATCTAATATTAGTATACAACTTAAATACTTACTTCGCAACCAAAATTACAGGTTAGTCGTAGCTCAGTTGGCATGGCGTTAGCCGGCTGATCCGAGGCCCCGGGATCGATACCTGAATGCGCTACAATTGTTTTTCTCATTTTTTGTTTTATAAATATAGTTGTAATTATAATTTAATAATTTCAATTAAAAATTTTAACATCATACATTAATTTCTAATGTTAACAAACTTAAATTTATCATTTCTTATTTGTAAACTATTATTTCTCATCCATTACAGAGGTTTAAAAAGAAATTGGATCTATTATTGATTGATAAAAATTCCAAAATCGTGACAAATTCTGTTGTGTTGCCATCTAGTTATGATAAAAAAAAAAAAAGGAATATTCAAGTAAAATAAAAATAAAAGCAGAAAGAAGATAAAGGGAAAAGCAAAATAATTGAAAGCGCAAGCATACTTATTACAAATTTAAAAATCTTCAATATGCAAAAAATCGGTTGTAATTTAATTCGGATGATAATTTTTAATATAATTATGCTTGTTACTTTAAAAACAGAATAATAGTATTATCGCATTGACTTCCTTTGTTAAAGCAATGCGTAAATGATGTTTCTTTAAAATCACGAATTGACACAATTGCTCAATATCATTGCATCGATAAAGAATATATGAAATACATTTTAAAAGTGATTTTTAAAAAATTAACAGTTTTATGATGTTTTATTACAACTATTTAGTTAAAAGTAAAAAATTAAATAGGTTAAAATTATAATTGATGTACAATATTAAAAATTTTAATTGACAATGAGATTATTAAGTTATACTTACAAGTAAATTTATAAAACAAAAAAATGAGAAAAACAAACGTAGCTAATTCAGGTATCGAACCCGGGCCCGCGAATCAGCCGGTAAACACCATACCAACTGAGCTACGACTAACCTATCACCGTTGTTGCAAAGTAAGTATTTAAGTTGTGTACTAATATTAGACCTTCCCGGTTTCTCAAGAACTAAGGAGCATTGGATAAAATCCGTTGAACCTGACACTAAGGGGCCTCTACCCTGCAACATATATTAAAATAATCAAAATATGTGATTAACAAGGTTGGTCCTCTCCTTGTCAGATAAAGGTCCATGGTCCCCTTAATTATGTGCATTTAAACGGATGATATTAACATCGCATATTTCGAACAAATCATTGAGATTCAGCATACCCATCCCCTCTTAGATGATGCAACCAAGTTGAATTGTGATCTATTCCTATCATAAGGGGCTGTCCACAAACGATGTGACGCTTGGAGGGGGGTTCGTGAAATTGTGACAGTTTGTGGCAATGGGGTGGGAGGGGGTGAGAAGAAATGTGACATCACACATTTTGGTTAAAATAAAAGCATTGAAAATCAGCAACTTAAATTTTGAAGTTATTTTGAAGTTATTTTATATTCATAAAGTAAGGATAAGATTTAAAGCCAAATATATTAAATTCCGTTTCATATCCCAAAATACTACTGTTTTCAATTGCTCTTTCATATTAATATTTTATTACTATTGTATATTAATTATGTTTTTTGTCGTAAACCTTAATATTATTTCATACAAAATAAGTACACAAATAATTTTTATAGTTATGCTCACAAATGTCATTAAAACACATAGTTCAAGTTTTAAAATAAAATTTTAAATGTGATTTATAACGCAGTACTTTGTATCTGAACTGCAAGTATATGTTTAAATGTAATATAGTGTGACATGTAACAAGAGTGGGGGGGGGGGGGGGGAGGAGGTAAGGTGAAGTGTGACACTTTGTGACAAAGGGGGGTGGAGGGGGTCAAAAATATTGAAAAAAAGTGTGACATCTTTTATGGACCGAAACTAAGGATTCTAAATTGATGTTTCGTTGAAATCTACGATCCTAAACGATAGAAGCATCCCACGAATCAAGCAAATCGTCCATTTTCGGCACCCCTCTTGGGGGATTTTGCCCCAAAACTAAGCAGCACCCCTTCACATACGAATAGAACTTCCTATGAAATTTCATCCTATGCTATGTAGCAGTTCGTGAGTTATAGCGTCCACAAAATTTGTGTCTCAGACACACGAACAGCCATTTTCTAAAAACAGTCAAATCGTGTACAGGACCTTCTAAAAAAGGAGTCGAAAATTTTTTCAAATCCAATACTTTCTTCTTAAAATAATAGTATAAATAGAAGAAAATACAAAGGAGTATCCCAAAGTTACACAATCAAATTTCCAAAAGTATTATTTTGTAGACTTGTGAAATTTCTTTGCGAAAGAGCAATTATAACGAGTGGATTACGCTTAGAAGGGTTTTCTTCTGTTTTAAAACTTTTTTTTTTAGGTTCTTCACGTTTTTTAATGCATTTCTATCGTAGTTTAAACTAATATTTTATTTTACAGGAGAGCGGAGCGTTTGTCTACGGCTGCATGAGCTTTTGTGATAAATTAGCCAATGGGATTGGAGGCATGTTAGTGCAGCACTTGCATTCGTGAGTATCCATCCTCTTTATGATTGGTCACTTAAGGATCTTGGTCAGTGAGATATCAAATTTCCATCGTTCATGTTAAACCAACAATTGTTAATGTTGATGTGTGATGTATGTATTCAGGACTGTTACAGGAGACTGTTTTTTAATTCCATCTCACACCATTTTTTTTAAACGAAAATTTATCACATACATTTTGACAACATCTGCAAGAGAAATATGCTACGAAATTTATTTTTTTTAATTAGTGGTGCGAATAGAATATAAAAATAGTCGCCTGTGGCAGCCCTGTGCATTCGTATTTTTAAAATATCTCCTTAGTAAATTAATGTTTTTTAACATATTTTTTCTTGAAGGATGTCTTTGATTTTCTTAGTTGTAAAAATATTTCTAAAATATATATTTAATTTATAATTTTAAGTGTTAAAATATTAACGAAAGTGATTTTTAACGAAACAAAGTTAAAAAATGCGATAAAAGTGATATATTACCTTTATTTAGATTAACGCTCGTTTCATCGCACAAACGGCGACATTTTCAAAATCATTCATGATACAAAATATTTTTGCAAACATAAAATAAAATGAAATTGGATATTTGTGAGCTTGCAAATATTCTCGTTGCGTAAAAATATCTCTATTGATTCCCGGATAATGGATGGTAGATAAAATCTTGACAGGTAAATTATCCAATATTATATAACATATAGGGTCAGGCGGGGTGGAATGGGTAATACTGTTTTGTGTCTGAATTAAAATCATACTATGTACAAAAAATATTTGTAAATCATGTATATAATTTATTAACTATTCAACTTCCATTTTAAGTTTAGAAAAAAATATTGGCAACATTTAGCCCATTTAGAATCAGCTTTGAAAGTCACATGGTTAATGTCAACGTCGCTTAGTGCTACATTAACTTTATTGTATTTTTTTTATTTTATAACAGAAATATTTTTTTTATTGCATAGTTCGTACATAGCAGTGCCCTTTATTGACTGAAACAAACATGTAAGAAAAATTCTTTATTTTTTAAAAGTTTTAATTAAAAATGTAAAATGGAGTGAAATGGGTATATGATTAGGCTTAGGAAAAAAATACTTAGGAAAAAAAATCTAAAAAATATTTTAATGCCAAAGTGATTGAAACATCAGATCCTCTTACTTACATTGTAAAATTCCTGCTTAAATCATCAATAGGAAACTAAGATGACAAGGTAGAAATCGACAGTAAACAACTTTCAGAAAGCTTAACCGACCAATACTTAATAATCAGGGACATTACGTTTTAATGAGAAAAAAATTGGCCAATATAATTGTCAATAAATAATTTGATGTAATGAAATGTATAATACACTGAAATTTGGGTTATTTGTTGCTTTGAATGCCTTTTAAACTTGGTTATATAAAAAAAGTCATTAAGTCTTTTAATTTTAGACTAATTTAGTTATTGTAGGCTATTAGACTAATTTAGTAGACTGATTTAATTTTAGACTTTTAATTTTAGTCATTTAAAGTCTTTTTTTTTTTAACATTAATAAAAAATCTTTTGAAAAACAATTACAATGGAAATGTGATGTCTATAAATGCAATGTAAACACTGAATCATTGCTTTCTATAAATTCCTTTCCAATTAGGAAGGATTCCATAATCATTTCGAAATAATGTATTTTTATACCCATTCCACCCCACCTGACCCTATATAATATGTAATAATAAAATTCAGTGTCCCTTGAGTTACCTAAAATTTCGAAAGCGGTGCTATGCTGTTTCAGTAACAATAGTAAAAATTAATCCACGCTCACAAATATCCAATTTCATTTTATTTTATGTTTGCACGGATTTTCATTATACATGAAGTCTCGTGGCATTATTTACCAAGTTATTGTTTTTAAAATTTGTTTGCAAAAATATTTCCATCATGAATGATTTTCAAGATGTCGCCGTTAGTGCGATAAAACGAGCGTTAATCTAAATAAAGGTATTATATCACTTTTATAGCATTTTTTAGCTTTGTTTCGTTATAAGTGATTAGCATACATATTTTTATATGATTTTAACGAGTTTAACACTTCAAATTTAAGCATTATATTTTAGAAATATTTTGTCAACTAAAAAAGAGACATCCCGTGCGAAGAGTACGCAGAAAAAAAATTAAAACATTAATTTCCTGAGGCTATATTTTAAAATACGTATCCATAACACTCCATGTGCGAGGGGAGTTTGAAATGTGGAATTCCTATTTTACGTTTTTCATCGGACAGGGCGAAAAAAAAACATACACGAAATTGGAAAACGTAAAATCCGGGGAAAACGTAAACTACTGAATTTTTTTAATTTAAAGGAAATGTAAACACAAATTCGTCCTGTTTGCTCTGCTTCATTTAAAGGAATGTGTTATATTGGCTGGTATGGTTTTATATAAAGTAACAATTTTATATACGGTAGAACTTCGCTTTTACGTTTTTCTTTGGACCAACGGGGAAAAAAACAGTACAGCAGAGTAAGTATAAAAATCGAAATTTAGAAGGGAAAAAACGCTTTAAATATTTAAAATTATTATTTTAAATATTACAGGCACAAATATGAGATTGATAATGAATAATAAAATTTAAGACTCACTTATTACGGTTTTAAACAGTCTGTGATTTCAGTTTGCTTGTTGTTTTGTCTCTAAGTTTATAAAGAACATTTTCTATATTACACAAACGTTGAAGATGGGGTTCTTGAGGCATATGTTCTCGCCGTTTTCAGTCACTTTAAATCCTCAATGAACAGTCTGTAAAGTCTGTGGACAGTCGATGTCGCTATTATCAGATCAGGAGAAAACATCAAATCTGAAATCGTTGGAGCTTCAGTTGCTGAAGCTATTAAGCCCTTATCACAGTTGCCGTATTCGCTGAAATTATGGTTAAATTCAGTAAATGCATCATCAATTAAAGATACACCGCAATTCTCCTTCTGTTCATTTTCATCTTCGGAAAACTTTGCAAATCCAGCCTTTGCAAAGCAGTTGGCAATGTAACTTTTAGTTAAGTTATTCCATGCTGACGAATAGCAAATGTAATGCCCCCAATACGTAACTTTCTTTTTACAGGTATCTTCTAGGATTTCCAGAATCGATTTCGTCTAATGCCTTGTGGTCCAAATACTTTCTGTATTAGGAAACCTTGAAAGAGTGAATCAGGCCTACATCACACCAATGGAGTTGACTTATGCAGTTGGCAGGAAAGAACTCAATTTGAACATTTTTTAAGTTCAAATTTATATTTCCGCGATTGTGAAAGTCACAATCACAAACATTCCATTGATAGGGACAATACACGAACGAGCTCGCATGACCCACTCAAGCAAAACCTTTTCTAGTTCGTCATATGGTGAAGTTTTCAAAGTCTTCCTTTTTTTTTGCAGAATCTCCTACTTTTTTCCGATTTTAGTTCCATCACTTCTTGTTGTTTTAAAATCGTTTGCAAACTTGACGGAGCTATTCCAAGACTTTTCACGAGCTGGACTTTCATTCCGTGAAACTTTTTTGATTTTTCAATAGTAGATGCCTTTTCGGAAACAGAAAAAACATTTGCGTTTAGCAGTCGTGTCATTACCGAGCCGATATCACTAACTTGCAGTATAGTGTAAGTACTACTGCACAGTACAAACTGAAAAATTCTGTTGCAAGACGAAGGGTGAGTAAGCATTATGCGAGTGCAGTACACACTGAAAACACGCTGTTAAAAATTTTGAGATAGGTTGAACTAATTTTTGGTGCTCCAGTAGCTAAAACCATAAGATGGTGAAATCTTAATCCAACATTTGGAGCTATGTTTCAACCAGAGCTCCAAATCTTGGAGTGAGATTTCATCAACTTATGGTTGCAGCTACTGCAGCATCAAAAGTTCGTTCAACCTATCACAAAAATTTTAACAGTGCATATGGACAAAGACTTAGCCTTTATCTTTTGCAGTAAGTTCTTCATGACAGGCAGTCAGATTCCTCACAGGTGCGTGGGTTCCTATTGGGACCTTACTCTCACTAACCTGTCTGTCACCTTATAGGCTTCTGGACCACCTGCACTGCGATTGCAACTCAACTCAATTCTTTGAAAGCCTTTGCCTTGTTATCTCTAATTCTGTACTCGACAGGCGGGAAAGAAAGGATTTCCGAATGTTAATAAATCAACAATGAAGCAAGAGATGCAGAAGGAACCGGCGTCTGGAAGCAACCTGATCAGCTAGGGTTGCCAGTTTTTCCACTCAAATCATCACTCCAAATGTTTTGGACACCAGTATTTCAAAGCATTTTACTTCGCGTTATTTTTTGGCAGATTCCGATTAAAGCTGGCGCAATAAACTGTAAGAAATTATTGGTCTCATTTGGAGCTCTGATTTACGCGGGACACCTGGCAACACTATGTATAGCAAACAAGTGAAATCGAAAAAAAAATTAAGGCCCCCCCAAAATAAAACGTTTGATACAGTTAAACTGGGGAAACGTTGAATGCGGGGGAAATTAACATTATTGGGATATGGATTTCGTGGGATCAGGCTAGAGTTAAAATATGTTAAAAGCGGGGAAAACGTACGAAGTGGAAAACGTAAAATGGAAGTTCTACTCTATCACTGACCAACACCCTTAAGGTTCGAGGCAGGTCAGATCTCGAATTCCCTTCTCCCATGTTAATCCTTTGGGCATAAAAAGTATTTGTATTTTTCAAAAGACTTGTTAGAAAACGAATATTTTTAAGTTCTTCTTTTTGGATGCTTTTCTTAAAAGGTGTCTCTTAGTGGTTTGTTTAGCAAATTATTTCTAAAATATATGCTTTATTTTTTGTATTATGTGTTAATGTCTTAGCAAAACAGATGAGCTTGTGAGTAATATTTTAACAGTTCAAATAAAATTAAGTAGATACTTTGTCAAACAAACCATCAAGAAGTACCTTTTAAGAAGAACATCCAGAAAAATGAAGTTAAAAAAAATTCTAATGAGAATTTTAACCCTTTATCTACTGCATTATGATATAGTGCAATTTTTTTCATATATTTTTTTCAGTTACTACCAGTCCTGCGGAGTCAGGTGAATTTTTGAGTGAAAGAGTCGGAGTAGGATCTGTTAAAATTCCCGGAGTCGGAGTCGTTCATTTTAAAAGCAGGTCTGCGTTGTCGGAGTCGGATCTGTTAAAATTCCCCGAGTCGGAGTCGTCCATTTTTCCCACCGATTCCGCAGCCCTGGTTACTACAATGAAAATTAAAGAATATACATAAAAAATACTTGCCAGTGAGAAATTTAATTCGTTAGAGGTAATTAATTAAAGTGTTACTTTAAAGTACCGCCAGTACACTATGGCTAAAATATTCTCGTAACAGAAAACCCACATGATATTTCGAATAAAATATAAACTCTTAAAAATGCTAAATAGCAAGAAGACACTCGCAAGTTAACAATAAAAAATATTAAATTGACATAGTTTCATTTTACACATGAAAAATGAGTAAAAATTCAAATTTGATGGCATTAAAAAAACAAAGTTTTTTATTCGATTTTTTTAGCAGTTCATTAGCATTAGTTATGCCTAGTTTACTTTAGTTTAGTTTTTTCCCTATGTTATTAGTTTAGCCTTAGCATTAGTTATGAGGCACCTATATTCCAATCTCGCATCTCCACATATGCAATATATGAATTTAAATATATTATTTCTATCATAGCAAAAATGAGCCGGTATCGCAACTTTTTCGATTTCCAATAAAATAATAATAATAAAACAGAAAAGAAACACCAGAAAAAAACATTACAACACCACAATTTATTTATCTATACTAATATTATAAAGAGGTAAAAGTTGTTTATTTGTAGGAGGTAAGCTCTGGAACTATCGAACCGATTCCAAAAGTAATGGTATCAAAATGATGGTCCAACTTAGAACATAGGCTATATCTTATGTCCGTGCCACTGGCCAAAAGGGGTGCAGGAGCAAAAAACGCTCTAAAAATGCGATTTTTGTTTTACTAGAGGGCCTAGAAACATGAAATTTAGAATGGTAGTTACTTATAAGATACTAATAACCGCTGAGGACATTTCTTAAAAAAATCGAAATTAAAAGGGGTGAAAATGCGCAAAAAGCGTTCTAAAAAACGTTCTAAATGGCGATTTTTACGCAATCTCAAGAAGTACCAAACCGATTTCAAAAATAATGCTGTCAATTGATGGTGACAACCCTTGCTACAACATAGGCTACATTTTATGTCGGTGCCACTACCTCTAAAGGGGGTGCAAGAGCAAACAAAGTTCGAAATTGCGATTTTTGTGTTACCGAAGGGCCCAGATACATGGAATTTGGCATGGTAGTTACTTATTACATATAAATGATCTCTAAGAACATTTCTTAAAAAATTCGAAATTTAAAAGGTGTAAAAATACGCAAAAAGCATTCTAAAAACCGTTCTAAATGGCGATTTTTACGCAGTCTCAAGAAGTATCAAACCGATTTCAAAAATAATGGTATCCAAATGATGGTGACAACCCTTGGTGCAACATAGGCTACATTTTATGTCGGTGCCATTACCCTCAAAGAGGGTGCAGGAGCAAAAAAAGTTCTAAAATGCGATTTTTGTGCTACTGAAGGGCCTAGAAACAAGAAATTTGGAATGGTAGTTACTTATAAGATCTAAATGATTTCTAAGAACATTTCTTAAAAAATTCGAAATTTGAAAGGGGTGAAAATGCGCGAAAACTGTTCTAAAAAACGTTCTAAATGGTGATTTCTACGCAATCTCAGAAAGTACCCAACCTATTTTAAAAGTAATGGTTGGAAATTGATGATGACAGCCCTTGCTCCAACATAGACTCTATTTCATATCAATGTCACTACCACTTTGGGGTTGCAGAAGCAAAAAACGTTCTAAATTGCGATTTTTGTGTTACTGAAGGGCCTAGAATTCGTAAATTTGGCAGGGCAGTTATTTATAAGATACAAATCATCTATGCGCGAAAAGCGTTTTAAAAAATGTTCTAAATTGAGATTTCTACGCAATCTCAGAATGTACCGATTCGATTTTTTAAAAAATGGTGTGAAAACTATGGTGACAGCTCTCGCTCCAACACAGGCTGTATTTCATGTCGGTGCCACTACCCCGAATGGGTGAAGGAGCGAAAAACGATCTAAATTGCTTTTTTTTTTTTTTGTAATACTGCAGGGGCTAGCAACTTGAAACTAGGCATGGTAGTTACTTATAAGACATAAATTATTTCTAAGAAAACTTCCTAAATAATTCGAAATTTAAATAAGGTGAAAATGGACGAAAAACGTTCTATAAAACGTTCTAAAGTGCGATTTCTAAGCAATCTTAGAAGTACCTAACCGATTTCTAAAGTAATGACTGGAAATTGATGATCACAGCCCTTGCTTCAATATAGGATCTGTGTTATGTCGACGTTACTATCACCTTGCGGTTGCATTTTAAAAAACGTTCTAAATTGTGATTTTTCTGATACTGAAGGGGCTAGCAACTTTAAATTTGGCATGATAATTATTTATGAGATGTAAATGCTCTCTGAGAAGAGTTCCTTAAAAATTTGAAATTTAAAAGGGATGAAAATGAACAAAAAGTGTTCTAAAAACGTTCTGATTATCTATTTCTACGCAATCTCAGGAAATATAAACCGATTTCAGAAGTAATGGTTTCAAATTGATGGTGAGACTCCCCGCTCCAACATAGCCTCTATTTTACGTTGTTGTCACTACCACCTGGGGGATACAGGAACAAAAAATGTTCTAAATTGCTTTTTTTGTGTTACTGAGGGGGGGGGGGGGTAACATTTTAAATCTGCAACGGTAATTACTTCAAAGATGCAAATGCTTTCTAAGAATTGTCAAAAAAAAAATCCAAATTTAAAAGGATGAAGTGAGCGAAAAGCGTTCTATAAGCGCTCTAAATTACGATTTTTATGCAATCGTATGAAATACGAAACCGATTTCAAACATAACGGTTGCAAATTGATAGAATCTGCTCTAACATAAGCTATATTTTATGTCGGTGTCAGAACCCCTAGAGGGTTGCAGTAGCAAAAAACTTTCTAAATTGCGATTTCTGCGGTACTGAAGAGGCTAGAAACTTTAAGTATAGCACGGTAGTTATAAAATATAAATGTCCTCTAAGAACAGTCGAAAATAAATTCGAAATTAAAAAGGGGCGAAGCGAAGATAAAGGTGCGAAAAGCATTCTAAAAGAGTCCTAAATTACGATTTATATGGAATCTCAGGAAATAGTAAACAGATTACAGAAGTTATTGGTTGCGAATCAAGGGTGATAGTCCCAAATCCTATATGGGCTATATTTTATGCTGGTGTCACTACCACCTGGTTGGCAGGATCAACATGAAAGTCTTTCAAAACACCTAAATTCCGTTTTCGATAGAATATTAGAAAATACCAACCGATTTCAAGGTTAATGTTGGCAAATTAATGGTGACAGTCTCTGTTTCAACATCTTTCGAGACATTCTATTTCAACTTTGTTTCAGCATTTTATGTTGATGCCACTAACACCAGAGAGGTGGTAGACTGTTAGACAAGAAGCTTGGAATTTGACATGTTTAAGTTTAAGATGTAAACGTGTTAAGATGGTTTCTAAAAATGTCAAAACTTCAAATGAATACTGAAATGAGCGTATAAATGTTCATAAAAGTCGCAAAATACTTTTTAAATTATCATTTATTTGGAATTAGTTTTAGTTCTTCTTATTAATTAAAATCTCATTTCTGTCTATTGCACTTTTACAATGAAGTTTAGTCAAACTGTGGCTTAATTTGTAATTTTTTAATTATTCCAAAAAGTGTTCTTCTAATAAAAAAAAAGTCATGCAAATATCTCTTGGCATATTTCACCTATTACGCGAGCAAAGCCGCGGGGTTTGCTAGTAGCATTATAAAGCAGATAAAAACGATGGATAACTACACAGACGAAAAGTAAACAAGGAGTTTTTCTCCAACACCCAGTGTACTGGCGATACTTATAAGTCCCGCCGAGTAATTCAACAGTTAAATCAAATACATGCATCGCTTACTTAAAATAACTAGTCAATATACTAATAATAAACTAGTAGTGTATTCTAAAATCATAATAAACACATAAAAAAAGCAAACACTTATGTCCTTTACTATGTTTGTAGCAATAAAAGTCAAGTGTGACAATCTGTATAAAATGTCGGCACAAAACACATCGACTGTTTCAAAGATAGCCTACTTCCTCGCTAAAATAACGAACCTAGAACTACACTGTTAAAAATCTACAGCTTTAGCTGTATAGCCACTCCACTCTTTTATAGAATATCTCTATTCTGACCAATGAGAATGCTCCATAGTATAGTCAAGTAATCGTTTTCTATAAAAGCGGTGGAGCGACTGTGCAGCAAACGCTACAGATTTTTAACAATGTATTTCTGCCATGTATCATGAAAAAGTGGAGTTAAAAGAGTGTTTTTGCAAAGTACCGTTAGAATATTAGTAATATTCACTATAGAATAAAAGTTTAAAGTGAGTGGTACTTATAAGTACCGTCAGTAGATAAAGGGTTAAAAAATATGAATATTGTGCATGGTCAAAGGTTTAAAATGAGCGATCTGGCCGATCATGAACATTAAAGAAAAATCGAAGATAAAGTTATGAAACTGTATGTAAAATTTACTCATTATCTTTGTCAGGACATATTGTGACCAGTGTGATTGGTTCTACAAAGACGTCATGTCGTATGCTCTCGGAGGCACCGTAGTCATCGCCAGCCTCATGCTCGTCGTGCTTATGCCTGCCAAGTTAGGCGAACGGAGCTCGATCTACAATGGTAAGAGTAAATTCTTTGGAGTATCCTTAACTACATTGTAAAAAATTACACAAATGGGTAACTTTGAAATTTACCATTTTCGGAAAATAATGACGTGATGTAAATTTTCTGATTCAGCGCTACAAAATACATAAGAATCAATTATCAAAAGCTAAAACACATGACACAACCCAAATTTTGCAGGCTAATGTTATTATTATTATATAAACTAGTGATGGTAGACTTTTATTTAATAGGTTCCATCAGTAGATAGATAATAGGCTCCAATAAGTTATTCGTTTTTGTGTTATCCATTAAGTTAGAGTTTCCACAAAGTGTTCGCCCTAAAAACACTTATTGTATCACTGATACTTTTCATGATTCGTCTCAATAAAGACTAAATAATATTATCACCCAAAAGATACTTTTAAACATGCGAAGGTTATCGCGATTTCTTTTTTTTTAACTGTTAGGAAAGGTTGTCATACATCACTGAGATTTCACCAAGTCAGAACAATAAATTTAAACATATATCTATATCTATTATATTTTGAATAGTACGGAAATATCCTCTGAAAAAGTAACATAAGTAAAAGATCCTTAGTCATCAGCATTGAGAATTCCGTTTTTAAATTAAGTAAAACTAAAAAAAGGGGGGGGGGAGAAGGGCTACTTGCAATTGTTTTTTGTATCTTTTATAATTATTTTTTTGTGGCTCGCAATGATTTGACTACACCAAAAAGCATTTTTACTATGTTCGTAGAATTTACATTGTCACATTAAAAATTTACACATTGTAAATTTTCTATTCTTTTCAACAGGTGCTACCTTACCGTCACCGACTGAAGTCAATAATTATAAATCGACAGAAATACCGGATGAGATCAAGCCTCTTATAGAAAAATAAATTGGATGAACTGTTGAAGAATGTGTTTTAACTGACTCTTCGAAACCTGGCTCTTGTCGGACTAAACTCAGCATTCGTAGAGGATGGTTGAATAAAGATGACTTTAAAGGGGCCAAGATGGAAAATGACCCCAAGAAACTTCATGGAAATTCCATGGCAATGAAGGGAATAAAGGAGATTTGCTTATAAACATTTTAAAAGATCACTCAAAGAGTGAGTGAAATCGGATGTAATAGACAGTTTTAAAAGCTGTGTTATTCAAAGCTGCCAGATTATTCACAGACTGCTAAGATAGTGTAACAATCAGGATCAAACAAATCTATGTGCTTTGTACATTAAAATATACATTTTTTTTTCTTCTTTTGTAAGTTTTTTATCTTTTTTCACAATTTCTTAAAAATCACTCTGATTTATTCTTGTATTCATTTAGAATTCCAAAATTTAAAAGGCACCTTGATGAATATACCGGAAACGTACGTCTGTGAGATGTTTGCATCTACATATCTACCCTTAATATTTTCTCTCTCCTACATTCCAAGCATATTTCTATGCTGTTATATTAAACATCGGCCCTGTTAATGCATTACTATTGAAGGTTAAGTGTTTAAGTTCACTATTTGGTAAATTATTACGTGTTCTGTTTGTGCACGGGATATTCACGTTTCCGGTTAAGGGTTAAGGCAGTTTAACCCTTTATCTACTGAATTATGAATTCATGAAAAGTTTACCTTGTAAAGCAGTTTTCGTGAATTGTTTATACTACATTAGAAGATTTCCATAATCATTTAATAAATTTTAGAAGGATTGAAGGATTTAGAAGGATTAATTGAATTTGAATTTATAAGGATTTTGTGCACTATTTATAACCCCACTGAAATATTTTATATAAATATTTTTCTTAGTATTTTGTAGAATTAGGAAATGTACAAATATTATGTTCTTACAGTAGAAATATAGAAATATTTCTGAATTGAAAAATCCCTCCTCCCCCCCTTACGCAAAGAAAGCTGAAAAAGATGCAAAGGCAAAAGAAATGACCCTTTTAAAAATATTTTTGTTTTGTGTCACCCATCATGTTTTTGGAACAAGATAAAGTAATGTATCTATAGCTCATTCTAAACTGTATTACAACTAATCGATGTATTAAATGAATTTTATAAAAAGTTATTTTAATGGTACTTATAAATACCGTCAGTAGATAAAGGGTTAAAACAAGTTTAAAACAGATTTCTTCTTTGTTTCGACCAGTTTCTCCTCCTAAGTCGCACTTCATCTTCTTCCTGTCTCCTCAGTGTGCGCTGTAAAAAAATTGTGTAACATTACTCCATAAAATTTGTGGCAGCCTTACTGCCTTATTTTTATGGAGTAATTTAACCGATATAACTGGCGTTACCTTACACTAATATATAATATTACATCCATTATATGAGTTTAAATTACACCATTATATAAGTTAAATTACGCCATAAAATTGGAGACAGTATGTTGCCACCTGTTTTATGGAGTAACGTTACTCAATTTTTTTACAGTGAGTATGTCTAATCGACACTTTTATGTTATAACGAAAAAATATATTTTTTTAAAAACCAAACTCAGATATTTCTTTCAAGTTTAGTGCTTTTTAACCCATTTATGCCTGAACTTTTGTTTTCTCAAATTTGTTGGTAAAATCAGGTTAAAATGTTGCAAAATGAACTGGAAAAATACTAAAAAAAATTACGCTAAAGTATTTTTGTATTTATTTGTTAAAATGTAAACGTACTCAATATGGGAATATCCATATGTTAAACAATGCATAATTATATGTTTTGTCTCTTTTAAATTGTATATTACATACTAGAATTAGTATTTTTATGAACTATTAAAAAAATATATTTATTTCTTTACAGGGACTAATAACATAAATATTATTAAGAATAATCGTATTTGAGCCTAAAAAACAATTTATTTCAAAATCATCTTGAAAAGAACTTTACATAAATAAATGTCCTCTAAACGGCTAATAGAAATACAGTAAACTCTCTCTAAGGCGGAATCGATCGGGACAAGAAAATTTTACGCGCTAGACAATATTCCGCGTTAGACAAATTTTACTCTATGTCTATGGATTCACAGGGACTTGAAAAGCTTTCCGAGTTAGACAGATTTCCGTCTTACACAGAGTCCGCCTTACAGAGAGTTTACTGTATACCCATTTACGCCTAGCGCCCTATATTTTGTACGTTACAAACATGCATAAAAAATAGGCTTGAACCTATAATTTCGCAATTTTAAAAAATAAATATTTCAAAGAAGTCTACAAGCTAAGATTAGGACTTATTTATTTGTATCCTTGATACAAAAAAATACAAATAAACTTACTTTTTACATTTCCCTATCTATTACAAGGAAAAATCTATAAACACAGAAAAAAGGCCTTCATTTAAGCAAATAAATATCATATCTTATGCTGTTATTTTTCGATAATAAATAAAGACATAGACAATTGCATCATACAATTTTCATTTTGTAAAGAAGAAGAACATTTTAAAAATTTATTAAAATTCGAAACGTCCCAAAAGTGGGACGCTAGACACAAATGGGTTAATATTAAAGAGAAACATAAAAAAGGCTTATTCTAAAAAAAATATTTTGCATTTTTGCGGCTCTGATAGAGCTTTTTGTTTGTGTTAAGAAATAAAGTTTATTAAAAAGAATTAATAACTCGTGAAGTGTTTTGGATTATTTTCTCTAATTTAGGACACTTAAGTGTCATTATGACTGAGCAATTTTTTTTTTTCATTTCAACCAGAAGAAATTTGAGTTAAAAAAAATCCCCAAAAGGAATTCCATTCTGATAATTAATTAAAATCATATTCAGTACGAATAAAATGTACTAAAATTTCTTGTAGGTGCATACATATAGGGTGGTCTATCCGTTGGTTCTTTTTTCGACTATGAATATTCCACGGGTTAGTTGTGTCAGCTGTCACGTGTCAAGCATGTATGAACTGTCGAACGTATGCCATTTGTAATTATGGACTCGTTGACAACACAACAACGGTGCAATGGCACACACTGCTCACCAAACCATCAACTTATTGAAGGAGAAATTTCCAGATCGCGTAATTTCAATAAATTCTGATGTGAATTGCAATTGGCCACCAAATAGTGCGATTTAATCCCAATGTATTATTTGTAGGGAAAGATTTCTGAAAAGTAAAGTGTACGCCCCCCCCCCCCCCCCCGCACAATCCAAGACCTCAAATATGGCCCAAAATTCGGGCTGAAAATTTTGATGTTCGGATGATGGCATGTAAGCGGAGCCATGGTGGCCACATGTGTGATATTGTATTCCATACATACTAAATGGCATAGACCCACCTTCCATGTTCAGAAAAGAATTTCGATTTTCACTTATAAAAAAATGCGTTTTCTTTGATAATAAAAAAAGACCCTACAGATGGACCACCCTTTATAATATAAAATTATTTTAAATACATTAAAATACCTTAGAAACACATTAAAATCCATTAAAATCCCTTTCAGCCAAATTCGCACAGCCATCTTCAGAGTGTTTTTAAATGTTGTTATTTCTCTTTGCGCTTATTTTTCAAGGAAAGACCATTGTAATTTGGAGAGTGGTATGGAATATAAGCTGAGAGGGAAAAAGTATTCAAAATTTAACAAAACAAGCCTTCGTCTGCCATGTAGCAATTCTTTCCAAACTG
Organism: Maratus speciosus; assembly: GCA_963932465.1. Lineage (NCBI taxonomy): Eukaryota > Metazoa > Arthropoda > Arachnida > Araneae > Salticidae > Maratus > Maratus speciosus. Next base: position 15,173,881 of record OZ010793.1, on the reverse strand, counting down.
CATGGATGTCATATGACAATGCATCGTTACAAACTATGTCTTTATTGGAATCATTTATTTATTTATGACGAATAAGCGCAAAGAGAAATAACAACATTTAAATAACGATTGAAAACGGCCGTGTGAATTTGGCTGAAAACGTTTTGGGATTTTAATGTATTTTTAAGGTATTTTAATGTATTTTAAAACATTTTATATTATATGTATGAACCTAAAGCAATTTTAGTCTATTTTATTTGTGCTTTATATGAATTTTAATTATTTACTCGAGGTCAGTTTAGCACAAGAATTTTAACAGTCCATTCTGGTAGTATACATAATACTTCCGTAGTTTTACTCATAATAAGTAAAATAAACTATTTAAGAGAAGCCTTTTTCGCATATTAAAAATTAGAGAATTTTTGCGTAACTTCTTCAGAATATATTATCGATGTATAAATATATTTTAACCAGTAAATTGTAAAATTTTCCAGCGATCCCTTAAAACAAGCTTTGACAACCTTCAAGTAAACGGATGCAGCTTTACATACAAATATGTATACTTTTATTCTTTTTAGAAGATTCTTTTTCCATTTTACAATGTCTCCTTATACCTCACTGTGGTTTATTATGTCTTATAATTACAAAAAAAAAAAAAAGCTTGAAAAATAAATATTTAAAAGAAAAACAGTACTGCAGTCAATTTAGAAAGAAAAGAATTTAAAAATTAAAAAAGAGAAAAATAATTAAGAATTAAGAATTATTAATTAAGTATTAAAAATTAATTTATTAAGAATTTTAAAGAATTTAAAAAAATTAGATAAAAATACTGCTGATTTATGTAAAGGTATAATAATAGTTTATATTAAATAATGTTTTCGAATTTGTCTACTTCACAAAACTATATTCCATTTTAATTTACTAGTACTCCGTTCACACTGGATATTTAATTTATCCCAGACCCCCAAACTCACTGAGAGATTTCCACAAACTTACTAAAGATTGTTCCTAACTGCTCTGCTCAGCAAGCGCAAAACGTTTTGACACATTTACAAATACATTTTTTTTTACAGAAAGATATAAAATTGGAAAGCCTGGCCAGAGAAGTGATTATTGAACTGTGTTTTCCATTTTCGGATCCATAAATTACCTATTGAGTTATAAGCGTTTTCGATCACTTGACAAACACGTTTTTGCCCACTCTTGAGTGCTTATTCTCCGCTCGCGCGGAAACTCGGTTCAAAACGTCCACTTTGACACTATTTTCTAAAAGATCTATTGCGTTTGCAAAAAAATGGAAAAAACAGCTCGATGACATAGTTTCTGAGCAACAATACCAGCTAGATTCATGCATTTTAGAACAAAAATAAATTAAAACTTATGTCAGAAAGTTGCCCTTTGGATTTGAGAATACTTTTAAGAGAGTAGAAACTTTCTATGTCTAAATACAGCCACTGCCATTCAATCTGATTGGCTGTGGTTTTACGCTTTAACTGATTGACTGTTGAGGCTCGTATTAAATAAGCCACGCTTGTACACACTTTCCATTTGCTTAGATCTGAGACACAGTGACTGACGTTCAATAAGTTATCTTTGATGGGTTTTGCGGTATGAAGAGGCATTTTAATTCCGTAGAATACCACCTCCAAAATTGGAGTCTGAGATATCTTAAATATCTTGTTTGAACATTACTCAACAGTCTGTAAATGTACAGAGAAACAATAAAATTAACATTTTTCTACGAGCAAGACTTACGAGGAAAACTCTGAAAATTCATAAAATTAAAAGTATCACAACTCTGTAAATTTGCTATAAAAATGGAATTTTTACTATTTTACTTGTTAGAATATGAGGAATATTTTTTTTTCTAGGGACAGTATAGAAATTTAAATTTCATAATTTCTACACAAATAACTAATTTGATATAAATGAATTTTCAAATGATGAATTGCATGTTACATAAAAATTTTGCAATTGGAATTATACCTCAATAAAAAGAAAAGTGCCCAGTTAAACTGATGACATTGAGCTCACAGCTCACAGGCTATTCACACTAATTGTATATTATACTCTTATTTCAAAACATAATGCCCTTCAAAAAATAAATGAAGTGGGATTAGCTCCCGTTTCCCCTCTTTATGCTTAACCAATGAATCTCCAAATCTAATCAGGGAAGCTCCTTAACATAACAAACCGATATACCAAATTTGAAGCAAATCAGATAATTCTACATGAAAAAGCTATTTCGCTAAATTAAGGGGGGGGGGTCTAATCCCCCTTCCTCTCCTTTATACTTAACTAATGAACCTCTAAATCTAACCAGTAATGCTCCTTATCAGAATGGACATTAAAAAAAAATTTAATTGGATAATTCTGCATAAAAATCCATTTATCTAAATTAAGGTGAGGAGACTTGCCCATCTTTCCCCCTTTAATACTTAACCAATGAACCTCCAAATCTAATGAAGGAAGCGCCATATAGGAGTAAACTGGTATATCAAATTTGAAGGAAATCGAATAATTCTGCACGAAAAAAAACATTTATCTGAATTATGGGGGGGTGGACTAGCCCCCTCCCCCCCCCCTTTATACTTAGCCAATAAACCTCCAAATTTAATCAAGGCAGCTCTTTAACATAATAAACCGGTATACCAAATTTGGAGTAAATCGACTAATTCTGCATGAAAAATCCATTTATCTAAATTAGGGGGGGGGGACTAGCCCCCTTTCCCCCCTTTATACTTAACCAATGAACCCCCAAAACTAATGAGAGAAGTGCCTTATCAGAATGAACCTAGAAAAAAAATTTGAAGCAAATCGCATGTTTCTATCAAGAGTTATCGCGTTACGTACATACGTACATACATACATACAGAACCGGCGGGCACATTAGCTCTCAGGCTTTGATAGCCTGTGAGCTAAAAACTAACGGTTTAGGAATTAGCTTTTGGTCAGCGATAACAAGGTAGTGTCCTGCACGGCCGGATTAAATTCAAATCGAATCCGAAAATCTCATTTGAAATCAACAAAAACCTAGTTATACGATGTGTTTATTCGAATAACAATCTCCTTTTTTATTCAGTCGAAAAGAAAAAGCAAGCCATAGATCAGAAAAATAACCTTTAACAAAATTAGAAAAGCAAAAATTGTTTCTTTCCAAATTAATAGAACGAGATGCAACTTTCTGTTCAAGGATTTTCCTATTAACTGTCTGCCGACATCGATTTCCAGATAAAGGGTTGGTGACTGGTACAGGCTATTTGAAACTAATTGTGATAAAAACTGATAACAACTTTTTTTCTGCTTTTGTGAAAGAAACATTTATATTTTTCTTTCTATACTCGAATACAAAAGTAACAAGCACACACACACAAAAAAAAAAAAAACCCTCCATGTTTTATTTTAATAATTTAATATATTTTTTAATAGAGCAGTTTAATTTGTTGTCTTGAACCACTTAAAAATAGAAGGGAGGTTGCCATTTAATCTTGTTCGCTATTTTATGAGTGTATGTTAAGGCTCTCAACTGCTCTGCTGAACAATCGCAAAATGTTTTGACACATTTACAAATTCATTTTTTAATGGAAAGATATAAAATTTGAAAGCCTGACTAAGGAAGCGATTTAGAATCGAGCTGTGTTTTCCATTTTTCGATAAAAAAATTATTTATTGAGTTATAAGCGATTTGGATCACGTGACAAAGACGTTTTTCACCCTTTTTTGAGTAGTTATTCTTCTTTCACGCGGGAATTCGGTTCAAAACGCCCACTTTGACACTCTTTTCTGAAAGAACTTATTGCGTTTGCAAAAAAACAGTTCGATGACCTAGTTTCTGAGCAACAACACTTGCTAGTTTCCTGCATTTCCGAATAAAAATGAATTAAAACTTATGTCATAAAGTTGCCCATTTGGATTTGAGAACAGCCTTAACACATACTTTTGGTATCAATGAGATAATTTTGATTTTTTTTTAAGGGCACTTTTACGGGTATATGTTTAAGTTTTTTGCTAAAATACGATGTAGGTTTTTCTGTTCATCTGTGTTTTAAAGTTCCTAAAAAAACGAGATATTCGTAAAGTATATCATTTCTTTATCCATAAAATTATTTTTTAAACAATGAAGAATCAGTGAATTGGGGTTCAGTTTTCAAACAAATTGTATTTGAAAGTAAATTTTCTTTCATTATTCGAAGGTGTAAAAATTAAATTATGCGATGTTTAGAAGTAGTTAAATTTGCGGAAAAGGGAAATAGTTGGCTCAGATAAGTGTCACCGTCCACGGGACGTCAGCCTTACTCACAGGCATGGTTTGGTTTTATAAAACAGATATAATTTTTCAAATAAACAACTAAATTTAAAAAATCAAAAAACCCGACTGCGTAAAAAGCGAACTGATTAATTATTTCTCATCAATGTGAAACTATTTTTTTCTTCAATTCCTACTATTAGCTCACACTCTCGCTATATATATATGTTCAAATTTTCAATCGTTAATAAAATACTTATTATTCATCCAATCAAGCTCAAATAAATTTTTTTAAACTTGTAGTGGATGACACTTGATGTTAATCCAGCTTTTTTTTCAAATATTAATTCATTAATTAAATTAAATTAATTAATTTTCACTAATAGAGGGAGCCCCCTTCTTGATCAAGGTATTTTAAGACCGAGGGAGCCCTCTTCTTTATCAAGGCATTTTAAGCGCCATTCAAAAGGAAAGAAGAATGGGAGAAAAAAATTCTCTTATTGAACTAAGTAGGAATTGACTTAAAATATTTTTTTTACATTACTTGTTTATATTACTTACCTATTTTTTTTTATTTACTTGTATTGATGACTTTTAAGTTGTGTTTAACTGTTAGTTCTTCTATAAACGCTGTTTTGATAAGATCTATAGATGTCTATAATGGTTAGAGTTGCAGTCAAGCTAGAGATCCACAATACATACACAACTTCCAGGTTGTATAATATTTTAACGGAGCTTCTGATTATAAAATAGTCAATGAAACATCGTCTTCATTTTGAAAGACCTATCCAATGGCATGCCACTCAATAGAATGCGTAACTTTTTTTTTTCGTCTGCACCGCCATTTTGTATTTTACGGCACCCATTTTGAATTTATAAAAATAAAACCTAGCATATAACCATTGGGCCGTTAAGACGAATCGATAGAGACCTCAATCATTAAAATCCATCCAGCCGTTGGGATGTTTCGAGGGTATAAAGAAATCCACATGCACAGATACGCGGGAAACACACAACCCTTCTTTTCAGTCGGGTAAAAAATTCTTACTGTCAAGCGAGAATTTTCAATCACAGATATATTTTTACCTTCTTCTATCTTTACAAGAAGAAAGTATTGGATTCGTGAAAATTTTCCACTTCCGGTTTTCGACGGATTTACACATTTTAGGGGTCAGAGACCACCCAAAACATGTTTTTACAAAATGTCTGTCTGTGAGTCTGTTACTCTGTCTGTCTGTCTGTATGTATGTGACCCAAATTTTGTGGGCGCTCTATATGAAGAACTAATGCACGGAATTTAATAAAAATTTACATTCAGTTAGTCCGTCATATAAATGGGTGCTGATTAGTTTTTGGTGTAAATTGCTCAACAGGTGGCGTTGTTATGCAACATTTTTCACGATTTCCACAATAGCTCAATCTACAGAACTAACGCACGGATTTTCACCAAACTTCAGATTCAGTTAGTCCTTGACATAGATTGACATTTTATACATTTTGGTGTAAATCGCTCAACAGGTGACTCTGCTATGCTACATTTTGCAGGATTTACACGATTTCCGCAATAGCTCTATCTCAAGAACTAATGCACGAATTTTCATCGAACTTCAGATTCAGTTAGGACTTGGTACGACTTGATGCTGACTACGTGTTAGTGTAAATCGCCCAGCAAGTGGCGCTGCTGTGGTGCATTCTTCAGGATTCCTGCAATAGTTCTATCTCAAGAACTAATGCACGAATTTTCATCTAACTTCTGATTTAGTTAGACGTTGACACAAGTTGTTCATGATTAGTTTTTGGTGTTAATCGTCCAATAGGTGGCGCTGATATGCTGGAATTTTTACGATTTTCGCAATATATCTTTCTCTAATAGCTCCATAGCTATTAAAAACTAATGCACAGATTCCCCTACCCCCCAAACTTCAGATTCAGTTTAGACGTTGACATAAGTTGTTGCTTGGTGGTTTTGGTGTATCATAGGTTTTGGTGTAAAACACCCAATAAGTGGCGTTGCTAGGCTGCACTTTGCTGGATTTATACGATTTCAGCGGTAGTTATATCTCAAGAACTAATGCACGGAATTTCATATCTTCAGAATCCTCATGACGGGCATAGATTGCCATTTAATTTTGGCAGTGTGATAGCAAATTTTGAAGTATTAACATGTATGAGATAGAAGAAAGTTTTGGGGTGGATACATCCGACTAGTTTTTCATAATACTTTATAAAAAAAATTAACAGTTATTAAATTAAAACTGTGTTTTAGTGTTATTTTATAACTACTTACTCAAAAGAAAAAAAAAAACTCTTGCCTCTAGGAAAAATCTTTTTTTTCACAGTTCATGGCAGCTCTGTACATAAATCCTTTTCCCAAAACCTTGTAAAAAATATGACAACTATCTTTTTAAATTCATGCATTAATATAAAAACTGTTTGGGGCCGTATTTTTAACGTGAAATTATTCTTAGGTTTTAAAAAAATTTTTAAAGTAACTATCCCAGATAACAAAAATTATGTTTTAGTGAAATACAACGAATTCTTCATTTATTGCAATCTAACGAATAGAGTTATTTTGTGTGACTATTCATAAGACAATAGGTTGAAGAAGAATCTTTGAAGAAGTTTAGAAAATTTGTATTGCAACAGGATTCAATAAACTTAACCACGTTCCGGCATTTTTTTTTTTTTTTTTTTTTTTTTTTTTTTTTTTTTTATCATAAGTTATTATTCAGGCAAGAATACTTACAAAAGTATACCCTATTTTTACTTTTTTTCTATCTTTACAAGAAGAAAATATTGGATTTGTGAAATTTTTCGACCTCCGGTTTTCGACGGATTTACACGTTGTAGGGGTCAGAGATTCCGAAAAACATGATTTTATAAAATGTCTGGCTGTGAGTCTGTGAGTCTCTGTCTGTCTGTATGTGACACAAACTTTGTGGACGCTCTATCTCAAGAACTAATGCACGGAATTTAATAAAAATTTATAATCAGTTTATAATTTATAATCAAAAATTTATAATCATATAATTTATAATCAGTTAGTCCCTGATATAAATAGGTGCTGATTAGTTTTTGGTGTAAATCGCTCAACAGGTGGCGCTGTTATGCAACATTTTTAATGATTTCCGCAATAGCTCAATCTCCAGAACTAATGCACGGATTTTTATCAAACTTCAGATTCAGTTAGTTCTTGACATGAATTGAAGTTTTATACATTTTGTTGCAAATCTCTCAACAGGTGGCGCTGCTATACTGCATTTTTTACGATTTCCGCAATAGCTCTATCTCAATAACTAATGCTTCGATTTTCAACGAACTTCAGATTCAGGTATACCTTGATATGAATTAGTGTAGTTTATGTTTTGGTGCACATCGCTCAGCAGGTAACGCTGCTATGGTGCATTTTTCAGAATTTACACTATAGCTCTATCTCAATAACTAAATCACGAATTTTCATCAAACTGCAGATTCAAGTATACTTTGATGCCAATTATTGCTGTTTATGTTTTTGTGTAAATTGCTCTACAGGTGGCGCTGCTATGGTACATTTTTCAGAATTTCCGCTATAGCTCTATCTCAAGAAAACTAATGCACGAATTTTCATCAAACAGTAAATTCAGATGTACTTTGATATGAATTGGTGCTAAATTGATGTAATTTCTTGTACTACTTAAATGGACGTGATTTATAAAGAAGAAAGTTTTGTGATGGCCACAACATACTAATTAAATTTAAAGATAGAAACGCATGTTTGAAATACAAGTTCTGGCAACGGTGAAAAAAGCTTAAGAAAACTTTTTTTTTTCTACTAAAAGTTGAAACATAAATGAAATGAAAAATGAAGTGATAATAGTGAGTATGTTATTACTACACACAGATGATATGTTAACAATTGCAATACAGACAAAATAATAGTAAATACATGAAAAAGCTAATAAATAATTACAGCAAAACCTCTCTAAAGCGACCACGTTCCGTTTCAATAAAAATGGGTCGCTCCGAGAGGTGGTCTGTTAATGGAGGTTATGTTTAAATCTAGATTTTAATTGTTGAAAAAAGGTAACAATTCATGTTACTAAAATTTATTTTTCACATTAGGAAGAAATATGAAAATTTAAGTATAAAAACAAAAGTTAATCCCATAACTTTACTGAAGAGTTTAAAAAATGAATACATTGACATTTGCTTTGATTTTACGATTTTATATTTTACAACTTGTATTTCCAAGTCCTTTCGAAGTTCAGTAAATAAATGCAATTTTTTTCGAACGGGAACAACTAATGACGATTTCATTAAGTTATCTATTTCTTTGAGAGTTTCCTGACAAAAGAGGCAGGGGAGTTTATTGGCCGCCATTCTTAAATTGTCATCAGAGTTAAATTCATTGCCTAAAATGGCACAAAGAGGTTTAAACGCTTAAAAATTACCGGAATAATAATAAAAAAAAAATCTAAACTTTGTTTAGAAGTTTGATGAATAACGCGCTCTCCGGAATTATTTTTTTAATGAAACCTTCTTCAAGAGACCACGAAAAGACGGAATTTGTGTTATTTTCTTCAAAGAAATGGGTCGCTCATGGAGGGAGTTCAACTGGGATGGTCTCTGAATGGAGGTAAAATTAGTATTGAGCCTATGGGAATAAATTTCGTTCCATGAAAAAATAGTCGTTCAGGGTAGTGGTCGCTTAATGGAGGTGGTCGCACAGGGAGGTTTCACTGTACTTTAAAAAAACTCTCTTGCCTTCGAGAGAGAAAAAGAAATCTTCCTTCACAGTTCAAGGTAAATGAAAGACACAAACACTTTTTCCAATATATCAGAAAGTGTGATATCTACTCCCTTCTATCAATTGCATATTATTATTTAATCAATAATTATTTGAAACAAACTGTTGCTTTTACGAGAGTGAATCTTTCTTCGCAGTTCAACCTTCCCCTCATGGCATTTGTTACATAACACGGTAACACAATCGGTTTTTTCCTTTATTGCCGGAGCAACAATTTACCCGGCAACGCGATTGCTGTTTGCCGTTGACAGGCAATCAATGAAGTAAGGAAGGTCCGGTCAGATCTCCTATTCCTATGTTCCCGACAAGGCCGGACGACAATGCCGGACGATGTTAGTCAGAGTCGGCTGAAATGTGACCAATACGAAAACCTGTTTTCAACCAGATGAAGGAGGTTAGAAGGTAAGAAATTTACCTCAAAGGTTCTTATGCAAATTACCGTATATACTCGTGTATAAGTCGAAGAATTTTAGATAAAATTAGAGTTGAAAATGGTGGGCGGACTTATACACGAGGTAGTTAAAAAAAAAAAGAAAAAATGCAATTTAACAAATTACAACGACCATTTGGAAAATGATTTTTTCAAAGACTAAAATTTAAGACATAAAAAATCGCACGGAGTTGATCATACATTACGTACGCCATGGATTAAACATTAATATTCCTGGATCAATTTTAAATGAAATTTCATTCTTAAACTTCTAAACATTCCACAATATTAATTTTTACACCGTCGTATAGAGAAAAAAAATGTACTTTTAAATGCAATTTGTTTGAAAGCTGTATCTCAATTTGTTTCTGAGTTTTTAATTTTTTTTTTTTTTTTTGTAGTTTTTATTACTTTTTTGTCATAGTGGCAACAGAAGGTATCCATCTCTGTTGAAAGTAAAGGGAAAATACAGATAACTGTATAGAAGAATCAGAAAACGAATAAAATGCGGATTCAACTACCGTAATTTCCGGTGTATAGCCCGCAGATCAAACAATTCAGTTTGGATCCAGAAATTTTATTCAGTATTTGAAGACCAATATTCTAAAAAGTTACATTTCTATTTTTAAAAATTTCTGGGTCGAAACACGATTGTTTGATCCGCGGGCTATACACCCGAATTTACGGTAATAAAAAACTTCAAATATGTCTTTGATTTCCTGCCTTGACCGAGGACAATAACCATTTTTCCAAATGGTAAAAAAAAAACAGATAATCGGCGAATGGACAAGTCTTTTAAGTAGTCATATAAGAGATAAAAGTGGACAATGGTCGTTTCTCTGTGATTGAAAAGAAAAAGCTCAACATTAATGCCCCTGTAATTGCTCTGCACCCATTTTCTCCCTTTTCTCTTGGGAAAGAATTCCCTTCAATACAGGGGCATTCCTTTCAACATTTTAATTTCTTTTTAAAAAGAGTTCAACTTGAGAAGGCTTCTAGATATCTCTCCTAAAAGTCCTACAATACAAAGAAGTTCTATTTTAGCAGTATAAGACGTTGTTTAGTCTTGTAAATAAGGCTTGAATAATTTTTTGAAAGAATTTTTTTCTTTTTAAGTATCATTGAATTGATGTGAATAGGTTTCAAAATAGTTTAAGCTTCTCCGGTTTTACATAATTATACGGTTTTAAAACACTAAATAAAAAGTCTGATTAGAAACGTAAAAGAGTTTACTAATTTAACGAAAATGTATTATTATTTTATTTTAATCCTCGATTACACATCACTTTTCAACATACTAACAGAAATGTGGTTCGACTTATACACGAAAATTCAGTTTTTTTTTCAAAATTTTGCTTAAGAATTGGGTGGAAGGGGGGGGGGGGGTGACATATACACGAGTCAAAACAATTCATGCATTTGCGCATGCGTGAAGTTACATTTACTAGATCTTCCATTTAGGGGAGAGAAAGTGCTGGTCTGGTTAGCAGAGTGGTCTAAAGCACCAGTTTAAAGCTCTGAACTTCTGTAGACGACGCAGGTTCGAACCCAACGCCCGGCAAAATGATTTCTGTACCATTTTTGGCTATAATTCATTTCGATAATGACATATTTTATTAGGAGGAGAAATTATATGATTTTGATTTTATTATTATTATTATTTGAATGGTTTATCATTAAAATTTAACACTGAAAAATAAGATAAAAAAAATAATAATTTTATATTTAAAATATTTTGCGTGTAATTATAAATTAAATAAATTGAACTGATCTACAACTTTTATTTTCTGACCATTATCAAGAATATATAGGTGTGTGAGTCAGTAGGAAAAGTTTGCCATTCTTTTCCGTAAAAAAAAAAAAACAATTTAACAAATTACAACGACCATTTGGAAAACGATTTTTTCAGACTAAAATTTAAGACATAAAAAATCGCACTGAGCATCCTACATTACGTACGCCATGAATTAAACATTAATAGTGTTATTACACGTAAAAATTCCAAGCGACAAAGATCGCCTGCGACTCGTACGTATTATCCACCTGAAACTTACGGATTATCCAAGCATTTCATTGGCTGTTCGGGAAAAGGCTTTTCCATCGTCAGATTTCTTTGAAATCTGACGACACATTTTCAATGAAATTTCATTCTTAAACTTCTAAACATCCGACAATATTACTTTTTACACCGTCGGATAGAGAAAAAAATGTACTTTTTAAATGCAATTTGTTTGAAAGCTGTATCTCAATTTGTTTCCGAGTTATTAATTTTTTTTTTTTTTGTAGTTTTTATTACTTTTTTGTCATAGTGGCAACAGAAGGTATCCATGGTTGTTGAATAAAGGGAAATACAGATTACTGTATAGACCCATCAGAACACGAATAAAATGCGGATTAAACCAATAAAAACCTTCAGATATGCTTTGATTTCCTACCCTGACAGAGAACAATAACCATTTTTCCAAATGGTTAAAAAAAATGAATAATAATAATAATAATAATAATAATAATAATAAAATAAATAAATAAAACGGAAAGAAAGGAAAATATTCACATAAGAACTAAAAATTAAATTATCTTGATATCCATGGTTTAATATTTAAAAAATGAAGAAAGAAGTATAATAAAATTCAAGTAATAAAAAATATATATTATAAATCGTTAGTTGCATCAAGTTTCAAAATTAGGTGTTTAGAGAATGAGAAAGTCATAAATAAAATTCATTTCAGCTTTTAAAGGTCGTTTAGTTAAAAAAAATAAAAATAGATATTGTTATTAAAAAAAGAGAGAGAGACTGTAGTAAGTAAAAATAAATGCTTTGCCCAATAGTTTTTGGTAAATTTCTGATAAAAGGCAAACATAATTCGTTGTAAATTATAAACTTAAATTTTTTTCGCTTCATTCAATAGGTCATACTGAAAGCACCCTCTAGCTCCCCTTCAAGAAATAGGAATCACTTATGCAATATAAAAATTCGTCACGATTTCAATAATTAATTTAAAAGCAACAAATTCAAAATTCAAGAATTCTTCTAATGGAACATTCAAGTTATTTACCGTCAAATCTTGACGGGTACTATCTAGTTGCACTCTAATATAACAGCTATTGCACCAAGATCTAAATATTTATAAAACTAATTATAGTGCTTCGTTACTATACTTCGCACCTCATTTGCCGCGTTTAACGTACAATTTCTGGCTTGTGGTTCCTAAATTTAAGAATAATAAAGATATTGTAACAAAACTTTCAACAACTTACCTATCTTGCATGAAATGGAATGACATGGCGAAAAATAGGGGAAGCAGCCATCATTCCCGTCTAAATAGCGCAGAACTCGATTTCATGTACAGTAAAACCTCCCTAAAGCGACCACGTTCCGTTCCAATATAAATGGGTCGCTCCGAGAGGTGGTCTTTCAATGGAGGTCATGTTTAAATCTATATTTTAATTTTTTTTTTTTTAAAGCTAACATATGAAAATTTAAGTATCAAAACAGAAGTTAGTTAATTACTGCAGAGTTTTAAAAAAATGAATACACTGACGTTTGCTTTGATTCTACGGTTTTATCTTTTAAAACTTTTATTTCCAAGTCCTTTCGAAGTTCAGTAAATAAATGCAATTTTGTTGGAGGGAACAAATTATGACGATTTCATTAATTTATCTATTTCTCTGAGAGTTTCCTGACAGAATAGGGCAGAGGAGTTTATGAACCGTCATCCTTAATGTGTCATCAGGGTTAAATTCATTGCCTGGGTTTAAACACTTAAAAGTTACAGGAATAAATAAAAATTCTAAACCTAGTTTCAACGTTTGATGAATAATGTGTTCTCCGGAATTATTATTCTAATAAAACCTTCTTCAAGCGACCAGGAAGAAAAGGAATTTGTTTCATTTTCTTCAAAGAAATGGATCGCTCATGGAGGGAGTTCAAATGGGGTGGTCTCTGAATGGAGGTAAAATTAGTATTTAGTGTATAAATTCCGTTCCATGAAAAAATGGTCGTTCAGGAGGTGGTCGCACAGAGGGGTTTCACTGTAGTTAGAAATGTAGTTGATATTACGTACGGTGGCTACTGACTAGATTATTGCGCAATTCCATAACTTTTGAAGATATCATTGAATTTTATACAAATCAAAGTACAAATCTTTATCCCGTATCTTTATACACTGGCCTCCAAAAGTTAAGGTACAGAGACTGGATGCTTTCGATTGCACACGGTTTGCCGAATATCTACCAACATTATTGACGAATTGTTCTTGAACATCTGGGATGTAAAGAACATGTTTGATTTCATATTTCTCGATGAAAATTTAGTCAGGCCGACAATTAGGGGGCTAATAATAAATTTAATAATAAAATAATATTTGCGATCAGCTATGCAACAGAAAGTGCTGGAAATGGTTTGTCACTGCGTTAAATGACTATTTGGGTCCTGTTCAACATTTGTGTGCATTTGTGTAAGCATGTCACTCATATTCGTAAAAATGATAAAGTTTTTGTGAAAAATTCAAGAGTTTTTTGTTTATAGCATACAGAGTTTTCAACCAAATTTAACACAACTTTCCGAAAACCTGACAAAGTACAGTAGCAACAGTACACTTCAATTAAAACATGAATATATTGAATATTTGATCAGATATGGGCACTTGTATGAAATAATTTTTAACTACGCATGCGAGGAAGATTTCAAAATTTTTATTTCATAATTTGGTAGTCAGCTATTTAGGGCAACTTATCAAAAATGTCCAGTCAAATATCGAAAAATTTCACAAAGATAGGGGCGATATAGTGAGTTGCTCTCTAAAAATAGCTTTATTATGAGGGTTTTTCCACAACTTTTCAATCAGCTCACTATATCTTTCTAAATTTTCACAATATTTGACTGAACTTTTTACAGAAGTTACCCAAAATAGCGGCTACCAAATTATGAAATAAAAATTTTGAAATCTTCTACGCATGCGCAGTTAAAAATTATTTCATACAAGTGCCCATATCTCATGAAATATTCAATATATTCATGTTTTAATTGCAGTATACTGTTGCTACTGTTCTTTGTCAGGTTTGGGGAAAGTTGTGCTAAATTTGGTTGAAAACTCTGTATGCTATAAACAAAAACCTTTTGAATTTTTCACAAAAACGTTAACATCTTCACGAATATGAGTACTATGCTTACACAAATGCATACAAACGTTGAACAGGGCCCAAATAGTCATTTACCACAGTGACAAACCATTTCCAGCTTTTTCTGTTACATAAGGTGATCGCAAATATTATTTTATTATTAAATTTATTATTAGCGTCCTAATTGTACCCCCGATAATTCTTCACCGAGAAATATGAAATCAAACATGTTCTTTACATCCCAGATGTTCAAGAACAATTCGTCAATAATGTTGGTAGATATTCGACAAACCGTATACAATCGAAAGCATCCAGTCCCTGTACCTTAACTTTTGGAGGTCAGTGTATTATTTTCTTTATAGTTTGGCAAAAAGTCCAAATTTCACTTGAAGTGAAACTTCCTGAATTTTTGACTCAATTGATGGATTTCGATACGAGGTGTACAAAATTATTTGACATGTCCTCTTATTTTGATGGTAGAATTCATGAACACTCTGTATACAGTGAAACTTACATGCACTGAAACACGAAAGAAAGAAAAGTGTTCTTAATCATGGGAAATATTATATAACTTACAAAAGACCCTTTCGAGTTACCCACGATTCTGAAAAGCGTTCTTTATTTTTGGAAACCTGGCAAACCCTTAAATTTTCAAGATTCAAATAAAAATTTATAAAGTTTTACTTGCTGCTACTGATTTTCGGAAACCTTTTCGATTTAGCTTACATGGTTTTTCAATCAGTTTTCTCAACCGGAAACGGGGCCATTCCATGCAAAGCCTACAAAATGTCCGACAAGCGACGCTTTCATAGATACCTATATCTATTAACTTGTAAATTGTTATATATAAATTATATATTAAAAATAACAAAAAGCCTAGATTTTCATATTAGTGTAGTTGTTTTAATTGGAGGATACAATAGCATTGTTAAAACAGCCTAGAAAAGCTATCCCACGCGTGATATGGAATGGCACTTTAATAGCTCAAATGAAAATCAAATTTCAAAGTAATTGCTTAAGAGGCGCAAAGACCAACATAGTGAAAAAGATTCCATGCCGGGACTCGAACCCGGGCCATCAGTATAGCGCACTGACGTTCTACCGACTAAACCACATAGAACGACACACAGCCTGGAAAATTTCTCACTATTATATGTCGGAAAGGCTACAAACGCAGCACAAGATGGAATATTTATCGTGAGCCACCGACCTGGGGTGAACACGAAACTTAATTTAATCCAGCATCGACTGAAACTATATTAATACATGGAAATTATTCCAGAGAGAAACATTCGCCTTGCATACAATATTTCAAATGAAAAGCAAATTTCAAAGTAATTGCTTAAGAGACGCAAAGACCTCCATCTCCAAATATTCCATCTTGTTCGAAACGCCCACTTTGACACCATTTTCGGAAAGACCTCTTGCGTTTGCAAAAAAAGAAAACCCGGAAAACACAGTTCGATGACTTAATTTCTTAACAACAACCCCTCATAGTTTCATGCATTTTCGAACAAAAATAAATTAAAACTTATGTCATAAAGTTACCCTTTTGAATTTGAGAACACCCTTAAAATAAAGAACACTTTCTGGAATCGTGGGTCTCTCGAAAGAGGTTAATGTGTATTTTCGTACATTAAGAAACATTTCGTTTTATTAAGTGCGTTCGTAATTATATAAATACGTAGCACTTGTAGTCGTCGTTCAGTCCGTCCGTCTGTCCGTCCGCATAGAACAGAGCAAAAACAACCCAACCGAATGGTCTGAAATTTTAAATATATGATTGTTGCAAAATTTTGGCGAGTCATTTTAAATTTTATGAAATGGATGTATAGTTGGATGCATATGGATGTATAGTAAATGGATGTATCGGATGTATAGTTTAATGACAGGGACAGTCAAATTTTTCCGTTATAGGACGGCCAATGGGAAAAATTATTGTAAGTGAATTTTAATGATGTTACGACTTTTCGAATAGAATGAAATGGATGGGCACTTATGAAGTGTACAAAAATATACATTCAGTACGATATTCGGTGCAAAAAATATTTATAAAACAAGTTACCGTACGAACGTACCTCATTTGCCACGTTTGACGTGCAATTTCCAACTTGTTTTTACACTGTAGAACCATACTGTCTATAATGTTAACGTTAGTGATAGCAGCAGATTTCTTGTAAGTACTAATTAATGTATAACGTAAAACTTTCTATAAAGATAATTGGTTGTGGGGTAAATTTGTCTACAATGATGTCTTCTTTTTATTGGAGCTGGTTATGGGATTGTAAAATTTGCTTATAATAGAACTTCTTTTTTAAATTATAAAATTAAAATCGGTTACATTTGCGACGAAAGTTTAAAGTGAAACCAGTGTACACTGTAACTGTTTATTCTGAAGAAAGGTACTGATGAAATCTGCGATCTAATCAGTAAAAGTGGTGCCACACTACTTTTTCTGATTAGAAAATTTCTATTTGATACTTCAATCGCAGATTTCGCCAACGCCTTTGTTGGATAGCAGAATTCGTAATATTTTTCAGTGATTCAACAAAGAAAAAATGCTATTGAAAATGTGTCGTAAAATGGTACGTACTCTATCATAATGTCACGCGGTATTAATTTTCATAGTTATTAAAACTATAAAAAAAAAAGAAAAGGGAAAAAAAAGCATTTTTTTTTTTTTTAACATAACGGGAAAACACCGCCATCCAATTTAAAAATGCGTGACTGATGGATATTTTGTTTGGGCACGCAAACAGCGAATGAACTTGACGACCAAATACGCACGGAAAAATAAGGGTTAGTAGACAGAAAATAGAAAACACAAACAAATAAATGCATCCCTAATCCGATAGCATCAAAGTTTCAGTCATTGCTGTAATGAGACCATTTATTTGCATTCTTTCAGCATTTATAGGTATTGATACAAAATAAAAGAAATCGCTTAAAGTTTCAGTGGCAGTAGTTCTTGTTGGGTTATTTTTAGAATAAGGATAAATCGAAAATATGTTACTGAAATAACATTGTACTCAGACCAATTTTCGGAAGTAGCGAAATTGCAGTTGTCGCCAGAGATCTGGACGGGTCGGCCTGGGACCAATTTCCATTCACGGCACTCGGGCCGGGCCAGGCCAGGAATGGTCCTTTTCTGAACGTTTTTCTCGGAACTTACTTTGTTCTGAAGGCTCGGGCCGGGCTTAGTCCCCACACTTTCCGAGTCGAGCCGGGCCTAAGATATTTTTTCCGCACCGAGCCGGGACTGATTTCATTCTTTCTAGTCTTCACGGGCCAAAATTTTCCGTCCCGGTTTGACCCAGCCCGTATAAAAATCATCGTCTCGGCGTAACCTAGTCCGTTTAAAGATCAGTAAAATTTGGCTTCGCCCAAAAATGTTTGCAAAAAATGCATATATATTTTTAAATCGTCATTATTCTGCAATTAAACATTAAAATTTATTATTTTTAAAGTCTAGTAGATTTCTAGGCTAGTTAAAATATAACCAAATTATAATATAGTATAAGTATGAAAAAGAACCTGCCTATGGCGTAATCATGCCTTAAACTGAAAAATGTGTTGATCCGTGCAAAATGAATACAATAATACGCAGGGTTGCTTGGTTTAAACCACGCTGGTTTAAACCAAATGGTTTTTTTTTAAAAACCATGCTGGTTTTTTCCCGTCTGGTTTTTTTCTTTTCTTCCCTAATGTTTTCATTTATTTTACACATTATTGAAAAATGCAAAATCCAAGTTATGCAGAAGCTACAAGCAAAGCTTTAGAAAAATGATGAATTAATAAATTTGTAAACTGACGAAGATTTTTAATCAATCAAACTTTTCTTATAAGCTTTAAATCTACATGGCAGAAGAGAAAAAAACAAGTAGTTAGTTTTCTTTCTTCTTTTTTTTAAGCCTTTTATTTTTAAAAATAGCCAAAATGGCAGATTTGAGCTAAAAATACACTTTTACTACTTAGATTGCTTGATTAGTTAAGATTTACTAAGGATTACATTATGCCTCAATGATGACATAATCATAAGTAATTCTCACCATTACTCTTTGTTCTGTATGCTAATGAATGATTGGCTGTGAAGTTTCTTTGCTGTATGGGCATTTGATTTAGCAAGCCTTTGTTTTCCTTGCATTCCTTCATTTGGGATTGGGGTTTTGCATTATGATTTTATTCTGCTACCAGCAGGGTTAGCACGGTTTAAATAAATTGGTTAAACAACTAGTTTTTTAGAAAAAATCTAATATAATATTTTCTCATTTTTGTAATTTAAGTGCTTCAAATTATTGGATACAAATAATTCCTACTTTTAACATCTTATCCCTCACTATGTCATAGTGAGACATAGTGAGTCTAGGTTATATTTGTATGCATGAAGAATGCAAATTGCATGTGTTGATGAACGTATCTGAAGCTCTAAAAAGAAAATTTAAAACATGTGGATTTAGCAAAGATAAAATAGATTAAAATATTCAATATTTTGAATAAAGTATTTTCCTTTGAGAAAACGCAGATTATTTACAATTAATAACGTAAAATGACCATTACGATTTCAATTAAGCTGTAAAAGAAAATTTTCTTGATTGGGGAGATTATCTTTTAAGGCTGTTCTCAACTGCTCTACTCAACAAGCGCAAGACGCTGTGACAAATTTACAAATTCATTTTTTAACAGAAAGATATAAAATTGGAAGGCCTGACTATGGAAGCGATTTGGAATCGAACTGTGTTTTCCATTTTTGATAAATAAATTACCTATTGAGTTATAAGCAACTTTGATCACGTGACAAATATGTTTTTTAACCTTCCTTGAGTGATTATTCTTCTTTCGCGTGGAAATTCCGTTCAAAACATCCACTTTGACACTATTTTCTAAAAAATCTATTGGTTTGAAGGAAAAAAAAAGTCCTTCCGGCCAGTGCCAGGAGGAAGAGGTAGCTTTCATATTCCTTATTTTTAAAAAGCCAACTTATATCATTCAAACACACGAAGCTCAATTTAGTGGAAACCGAATATAGGAGATTCAATACTAATTTTTATCAATATAATGAATGAGAATTTCGCGAAATTAGTCAGCTTTATCCAAGCTGCTTTTCTTTAAAGCAACTTATATTTGGCTGCCAAATTCGGCGATTTCTTAAAGTGCCTGCCATTTTAAGACAACATGGTGGATGAGGCTAACCAGTGAACTTGCTCGAGATCTTAGTAATTGCTGGGCACATGCTCACTCACATCGGAATCGGTTGATATATACGAGTGCTGTCGCATGCAAAAAATCAGATTTTTCAAAATATCACCCACAATAGAAATTGAAACTGCTATATCTGAGCCATTTTTTAAGGTAAAGACAAACAAAAAATGCTCCTGAATCCTTATATCAAGGTCAAATACTTAAGAAAGAAACCTTTTTCAATTTCTAATTTTTTTGTACCTCACTTTAAATATATATACATATTTTTATTTAATGGCCGCCATTTTGAAACAAGATGGCTGATGAATCTGGCCAGCGAACTTGGTCGAGGTATTGATGTATACTATCCACATGCCTTCTTACATCGAAATAGGCGAATACGTGTGTTATCGCGTGACAAATACAAGATCGTTTCAAAATGTTAGCCATGCTAGAAATTCAAAGTGCTATAATTCAAACATTTTTTAAGATATAAACAAAAGAACAAATTTTCAGAAACAAAAACTACTCCGGAATCTTTGTATCAAGGCCAAACACATAAAAAAATCTTTTTCATTTTCCAATTTTTTAATACCTCATTTTAAATTTTAAATTTGATTTATTTTTAAATGGCAACCCTTTTGAAACAAGATGGCGAATGAAGCTGGCCAACGCACTCGGTCGAGACATTGGTATGTACTATGTACAGACCAAGTTACATCCAAATCGGTTCATAAATACGCCTGTTATCGCCTGACAAAAATCAGGTCGGTTTAAAATGTCAGCCAAAATAGAAATTCAAAATGCTATAACTCAGCCATTTCTTAAGATATAGACGTAACAAAAACTGCTCCCGAATCTTTTTATCAAGGTCAAACACATAAGAAGAAAATATTTTTTCAATTTTCAATTTTTTGGTACCACATTTCAAATTTAAATTTTTCTTAAAAATTTTAATGGCCGCCATTTTTAAACAAGATGGCGGATGAAGCTGGCCAACGAACCCGGTCGAGACACTGGTATGCACTGTGTATAAACGAAGTTACATCCAAATCGGTTCATAAATACGCCTTTTATCGCGTGACAAAATTCAGGACGTTTCAAAATGTCAGCCACGCTAGAAATTCAAAATGCTGCAACTTAGCCACTTTTTAAGATATAGACGAAACAAAAACTCCTCCGAAATCTTTGTATAAAGTTCAAATATATAAGAAAAAATATTTTTCCATTTTCAATTTTTTGGTACCACATTTCAAATTTTAATTTTTTTTAAAAATTTTAAATGGCCGCCATTTTGAAACAAAATGGCGGATGAAGCTGGCCAACGAACTCGGTGGAGACATTGGTATGTACTATGTACGCACCGAATTACATCGAAATCGGTTCATAAATACGCCTTTTATCGCGTGACAAATTTCAGGACGTTTCAAAATGCCAGCCACGCTAGAAATTCAAAATGCTATAACTGAGCCATTTTTTAAGATATAGACAAAACAGAAACTGCTCCAGAATCTTTGTATAAAGGTTAAATACATAAGAGAAAAATATTTTTCCATTTTTAATTTTTTGGTATCACATTTCAAATTTTTAATTTTTTTTAAAAATTTTAAATAGCACCATTTTGAAACAAAACGGCGGATGAAGCTGGCCAACGAACTCGGTCGAGACATTGGTATGCACTATGTACACACCGAATTACATCGAAATCGGTTCATAATTACGAGAGTTAGAGTGTGACATAGGTCAGATATATATATATATATATATATTTAAAATTGGGTAATTATTAGGTAGCTTTCATTACAAAAAGCTACCTATTGCAGCCGTTCGGAGGAAAGCGATTTCAAAAAATTTTGGTATATTTTCATCGATCATGACCCCCAGACCCCGAAACCACCCTCCGTTCAAAATTGATGTTTAATCTTATTTACAATCATTTGTTATAAATTTTAATTTAATAAGGACAATATCATATTAATTACTAATAGTATGCCATTTTTATAGTGATTAATATACATATAAGTATATTTAATATAAATAAAGTTATACTGTATGTATTAAAATTGGGCAATTATTTTTATTATTATTCCTCTATTCTTATTAATATTTTAATATTTATCTATTTTCACTTTGTGTTATAAAATTTATTATCGGTTTAATGTTTTTTAATGTCCCACTTTCATACTTTTAGGATTTTTATGGATGAATGAAAATAATCCACACACTATATTTGTGCTTTTTAGGTAATCGGAATTTAAGTATCTGTTTACCTTCTATATACTCCCATACGTTTTTTATTTCCTGTTCATTTTATAATTATCTTATATATAATAGTTTTTATTAAAGATTTTTATATTTTTAATAATTATTTATATTAATTTTTAATGAATTTATTTTGTTTTATAGCATATAGCTATATGCTATATATTATCGATGTTCTAGAATTATTTAAATTCTTAGTGTAGTTTAAATAAGTTAGCTAATAGAATATTTTGTATGCTTTTTAAATTTTATTAACAATAGTTTTTTTTTTTTTTTTTACAAAAATACATTGCGTGGTTTATATTCGGTTTATAATTATCTATGTATAAGGATATGTTTGGTTTTGCTGTTAATAAAACAATTGTTACATTCAAATGCTTACATCTGTTTATCTTGTGACAATTGAATAATAAAAGTAATACTAGATGGCAGCACCAAAATTTGTATTTTGACGATAAGTTCTAAATTTTACTTTTTCCAGCTACATTTCAGTTATAATTTACTACACCAGGGGGAATTTTTAGCTAAATTTTGACGATATTGTTAAACAGTTTTTAATTAATTTAATAGTGCATTTTAAATATGTAATTACTTTCTATTTATTTTATTTTATATTATATTAAAAGTTATTTAACATTTATTTCAAAATGTATTAACTGCATCCTATGGTATCAATTACTGTGATTTCTTAACTGTTTTATACACCTTAATCTTTACGATATTTTGGGTGCCATGTGCGCGTGGATTTATTCTAAAATACTGAAATATTAAGCGGTATGGTGTTTATTATTTCTATTTTATATCCTATAAATATTTAAATAGGTTTTATTGATTTTTCCATTTCATATTATTTGTTTCTATTCTGTTTTCATTTTTAATCAATTCACTTGATTTTAATGGTTGTTTGGGCACAGGGGAAAATAATTTTTAGCTTTAGCTTATTTTTCTCACAGAAAACGACCATTTTGCTTATATCATTGAATTCTGTGCCCTTGACAACGTAATTCAATATATAAGCTTTTCCATTATTTGTCGGTGTCCACTTTCTTATTTTTCTTCCATAATAATTCTTATAATAAAATAATAAAAAAATTTTTTATACTTACAGCTTTAATTCATAATATTACGGTTTTTGATGGTGGTAGGTTATGTTTAATTAATGGTTATATATCTATATCTATATATATATATATATATATATATATATATATATATATATATATATATAAATTTAAAATTTGAAATGTGGTACCAAAAAATTAAAAATGGAAAAATCTTTTTTTCTTATGTATTTGACCTTTATACAAAAATTCTGGAACAGTTTTTGTTTCGTCTATATCTTAAAAAATGGCTGAGTTATAGCATTTTGAATTTCTAGCGTGGCTGACATTTTGAAACGTCCTTAATTTTGTCACGCGATAAAAGACGTATTTATGAACCGATTTCGATGTAATTCGATGTGTACATAGTACATATCAATGTCTCGACCGAGTTCGTTGGCCAGCTTCATCCGCCATTTTGTTTCAAAATGGCGGCCATTTAAAATTTTTAAAAAAAATTAAAATTTGAAATGTGGTACCAAAAAATTGAAAATGGAAAAATATTTTTTTCTTATGTATTTGACCTTTATACAAAGATTTCGGAGCAGTTTTTGTTTCGTCTATATCTTAAGAAATGGCTGAGTTATAGCATTTTGAATTTCTAGCGTGGCTGACATTTTGAAACGTCCTGATTTTTGCCACGTAATAACAGGCGTATTTATGAACCGATTTGGATGTACCTGGGTGTGTACATAGTATATACAAATATCTCGACCGAGTTCGTTGGCCAGCTTCATCCGGCATCTTGTTTCAAAATGGCGGCCATTTAAAAATATTTAAAAAATAAAAAAATTAAAATGAGATACCAAAAAAATGGAAAATGAAAAAGATTTTTTTCGTATGTGTTTGAACTTAATACAAAGATTCCGGAACAGTTTTTGTTTCGTCTATATCTAAAAAAAATGGCTGAGTAATAGCATTTTGAATTTCTATTGTGGCTGACATATTAAAACGACCTGATTTTTGTCACGCGATAACAGGCGTATTTATGAACCGATTTGGATGTAACTTGGTCTGTACATAGTACATATCAATGTCTCGACCGAGTTCATTGGCCAGCTTCATTCGCCATCTTGTTTCAAAAGGGTTGCCATTTAAAAAAAAATTAAATTTAAAATTTAAAATGAGGTATTAAAAAATTGGAAAATGAAAAAGATTTTTTTTTATGTGTTTGGCCTTGATACAAAGATTCCGGAGCAGTTTTTGTTTCTGAAAATTTGTTCTTTTGTTTATATCTTAAAAAATGGTTGAATTATAGCACTTTGAATTTCTAGCATGGCTAACATTTTGAAACGATCTTGTATTTGTCACGCGATAACACACGAATACGCCTATTTCGATGTAAGAAGGCATGTGGATAGTATACATCAATACCTCGACCAAGTTCGCTGGCCAGATTCATCAGCCATCTTGTTTCAAAATGGCGGCCATTAGTAAATTAAAATATATATATATATATTTAAAGTAAGGTGCAAAAAAATTAGAAATTGGAAAGGTTTCTTTCTTAATATTTGACCTTGATATAAGTATTCAGGAGCATTTTTTGTTTATCTTTACCTTAAAAATGGCTCAGATATCGCAGTTTCAATTTCTATTGTGTGTGACATTTTGAATAATCTGATTTTTTTGCATGCGACAGCACTCGTATATATCAACCGATTCCGATGTGAGTGAGCATGTGCACAGCAATTACTAAGGTCTCGACCAAGTTCACTGGTTAGCCTCATCCACCATGTTGTCTTAAAATGGCAGACACTTTAAGAAATCGCCGAATTTGGCAGCCAAATATAAGTTACTTTAAAGAAAAGCAGCTTGGATAAAGCTGACTAATTTCGCGAAATTCTCATTCATTATATTGATAAAAATTAGTATTGAATCTCCTATATTCGGTTTCCACTAAATTGAGTTTCGTGTGTTTGAATGATATAAGTTGGCTTTTTTAAAATAAGGAATATGAAAGCTACCTCTTCCTCCCGGCACTGGCCGGAAGGACTTTTTTTATTATTATTCCTCTATTCTTTTTAATATTGATCTATTTTCACTTTGTGTTAAGAAATTTATTATCGTATTAATGTGTTTGAATGTCCCACATTCATACTTTTTGGATTTTTATGGCTGTATGAAAATAATCCACACACTATATTTGAGATTATTAGGTAATGGGAATTTAAGTATCTGATAATCTTTTATATACTTCCATATGTTTTTTTATTTCCTGTTCATTTTATAATTATCTTATATATAATAGTTATTATTAACGATTTTTATATTATTTTCAATATATATTTATATTAAATATTATTGAATTTATTTTATAGCATATAGCTATATGCTATATATTATCAATGTTATACAATTATTTAAATTCTTAGTGTAGTTTAAATGAGTAAGATAATAGAATATTTTGAATGCTTTTTTTTTTTAAATTTTATTAACAATAGTCTTTTAAAAAATATATAGTGAGGTTTATATTAGGTTTATAATTATCTATATATAAGGATTTGTTTGGTTTTGCTGTTGATAAATTTTTACATACAAAGGCTTTCAATTGTTCATCTTGTGACATTTGAATAATAAAAATACTACTAGATGGCAGCACCAAAATTTGTCTTTTGACGATAAGTTATAAATTTTGTCTTTTGTAGCTCCTTTTCAGTTGTAATTTCCTACACCAGGTGGAGTTTTTAGCTAATTTTTGACGATATTGTTAAATAGTAATTAAGTAATTTAAAAGTGCATTTTAGTTATTTTAAATAAAGTAATTACTTTCTATTTATTTTATTTTATATTATATTAATTGTATTTATCATGGTATTTAATAATGTATTAACTGCATCATTTGGTATCAATTACTGCGATTTCTTAACTGTTTTATTCACCTTAATCTTTACGATATTATGGTAGCCATGTGCGTAGCCATGTGCGAGTGGATATATTGAAAAAAACTGAAATATTAATCGATATGTTGTGTAATATTTCTATTTTATATGCTATAAATATTTAAATTGGTTTTATTGATTTTTCCATTTCATATTATTTGATTCTATTGTTTTCATTTTTAATCTATTCACTTGATTATAATGGTTGTTCGGGCACATAGAAAAATAATTTTTAGCTTTAGCTTTTTTTTCGCACAGAAAACAACCATTTTGCTTATATCATTGAATTCTGTGCCCTTGAAAACGTAATTCAATATATAAGCTTTTCCATTATTTGTCGGCGTCCACTTTCTACTTTTTTCTTCCATAATAATTCTTATAATAAATTATTTGGCATTTTTTTTTTTAATACTTACAGCTTTAATTCATAATATTACGGTTTTTGATGGTGGTAGGTTATGTTTAATTAATGGTTATATATATATATATATCAATTTTGAACGGAGGGTGGTTTCGGGGTCTGGGGGTCATGATCGATGAAAATATACCAAAATTTTTTGAAATCGCTTTCCTCCGAACGGCTGCAATAGGTAGCTTTTTGTAATGAAAGCTACCTAAAAGGGAAAACACAGTTTGATTACATAGTTTCTGAACAACAGCACCTGCTAGTTTCATACATATCCGAACAAAAATAAATCAAAACTTATGTCATAAAGTTGCCCTTTCGGGTTTGAGATCAGCCTTAAGCATGAAAAATAAACTCAAGATATGAAGTCGAATAAGAGGACATTGAAAAATTGGATGCGAGCGAAGCACCTGTTTACTTTTAACTAAAATATGCAATAAGATATACTTAAATCGTCTATTGCATAATCGAATCCACTATTCAGATCTGACAAAAAAAATGGGGGAAAATCGATAGGGCTTGCTTGAGACATCATAGAAAAATGTCTCATAAAAATGCCTAAAAAGATATATTATTAATTTTTAGTTTAGCCATTTAAAAGTAGTACGTATTATAACATATCTTAGAAAGAAAGCCTGTGTATTAAGTCTGATGGCTGTTTAAATGTTTTAGTACATGACAACTTTTATAAATCTGCTTTCCATTTTAAGATCAATGTTTTCAGTAGTCTAAAAAGCTGGTAAATAGGTATTTCTGTTCTGCTTATTTTACTGTCACCTTTTTTTTTTACCTGGCAGTTTCAGAGGAGAAGCGTCAAATGACAATACACAATACTTCTTCAAACATGTAAAGACTATACTGCTAAATTCAGATCATTTCAGAAATTCTTTATAAAAAGCTTTACTTTCAATAAAAGATAATAATTGTTCATGTAGTGTTCTTGTTCTAACAGAAAAATCAGATATTTCAGATTGCAAATTTTTCAAAGAAATTATTTTTAATAGTCATGGGAAAGTATATTATATTTATGAAACTACACGATATATTTATTTATAGTACTCGTAATCAAAAGATTGTTTATTAAGATTTTCAATGTTTCACTATGTAGAGCATTTTATTAATGGATCATTAGACATAGCTTTTACTGAAAATGTTTAAATTTTAAATGATTTCAATTTTCTACATAATTGATTGTAATTATTTAATTTAAATTATTTTAAATGAAGTTATATTACTTATATATCCAACAATGTTTATTTTTTTCAATAAATATTGCATGCATATGCAATAGGAAAATATATCTAAAAAAACCCGGTTTAAACCAAAAAAAACCTGGTTTAAACCAAAAAAACCGGGTTTTTTACCAACCCTAATACGTGAGAAAAAAATATATAATACATTTACAACTGGTAAGAAGGGAAGTTATGCATTTTTTTCCCTGAGCGATTTCGTCTTAGAAGAATTTGCTATATAGCATTTTTCAGATTTTTAAGTCTCCACTACATTGAATATGGATTAACAATATTAATGATAACTGAAACATTTTCATACAACAAATAGAGATTCGTTAAAAAAAATAAATATCGCAGCTAAGAATCGGCACTTCTATAAAAATGAAGATTATAAACACGAAAAAGAAAAGCCGAGAATTTAACTTTTTTCCAGACCGGGCCGTGTCGGACCGAACTTTTAGCTCTCTGCGGCCTGTGCAGACCTCTAGTAGTCGCTAATTTTTCTAGTAGTTAGCTGTGTAGCATGTTACATTTTGAAAAATGTAATGTAGCGAGTAGCGCGACACTTAAAAAAAAAAAAATAGTTGTTTGTAGCGAGCATTATTGACTTTTTTTTAACGCTACTTCAGGAATAATAATTTTTAAAAAATGTCGTTCATGAAATCACGTCACTGAAACTTGCCTCTTTTGGGCAAAATACTACGCGACAATGTGCGAATGTTAGCGACAAGTGACTGTTCGAATAGTAAATAAAATGTAGGTCGTGTATGCGGCTATGCATAAATAAGTTTATGTGCAGTAGCCTCTCGTTATACCTCTTGTTCAGATATATCGCTCTATTTTCGTGCGTGCGTGTGTGTGTGTCCCCCTATCCCCAAAATAAGCTGTATTGTAACCACATTGCATCTAATTATATATAGTACAACTTTTTAATGTATTGCGAATTTCTCTTAATTTCGCTAAAAAATATATAATATGTGTATAAATTAACACTTTGGTGACGAAGACAAAACATTTTATTGTACGTTATCTTTCTTAATTTTCTTCTAGCCCTCGGCTATATTGCTTTTATTTGATTGTATACCGGCAGACACGATATAACGGGGAAACACTGTATTAGTTAATACGTGTCTTCGATTTTTGGCATACATTGAATAGTTTGACAAAATCTAAAAATAGTGTAGTAGTAACTACTTTTGAACAGTAGTTTGTAGTCACTACAAGCATTTGTAGTTAGCTACATTTCCGATAAAGTAATTACAGTTCGCTACAAAATAAAAGCAGTGTTGAATTCAGGCACTTTTCTCCTGCAGGAATTTCTGTGGCTCCGAGGGGGGACATTATGCAGTTCCGGGAGGGATTGCACTTTTTGACCATTGAAAACACAAAATCTCAAATCTTCCCGGAGGGGACATGTCATTGCTCCGTGGGTGAGTCCCCCCCCCCCCCCCCTGAATTCAAAGTTGAATAAAGGTAAATTTTCCGACCATTGAGCCAGACTTAAGTTCCAGATAGACGCATCATTCTGGAAAGTTCTGGACGTCCTGCAAAAGGGGAGTCTTCTCTTGAGATTGATCTAATCTCCCTTCTTTTTTCTTTTTAACCGATGACCAGGGCCCTACCTGCTGGGTTGCCCCAGCTGAACGGGTTTGATACCTGGTATCGGGGCGGGTGACCGCCTAATTGCCGCGTAGTGGCAATAAACCTAACATCACTGCCTCGTACGTCATCCTATCTGCAGTGCCTACTGCACGTTTTAACATACTTTGTTTTGTCGGATACTTAATGTTATATCCTGTTATTTGGCACCTGCACAATGCACATTGCTACTCAAGTTGATCTAGTAATTTAGAACCTTGATCAGATGACGAGACCTTCACCTGGCAAGGCACCTCCAGAGGTATAATTCACAGGTAACTTGGAGGACTTTGCATCCACGACGGATTTTACAGACACCAGGCGCCATTAGCGTACATGACGGAATTTTAGTCGGCAGTTAGCTTGGGTCCTGCGATCAACAGCTACGAATACAATGCTCTACCAGCTTGGCCACCGCTGCCTGATCTAATTGGGATAGCCTGGAGTTTCTGAAGCCTAAATGTTGATGCATACTTGTCGAATGACAATGGTAATTTTTGTGTGTGTTGGTGGGGGGAAACAAAGAACGGGGCTCTGCAGATAGACAAGTTGCACCGTTAGTTAATTTTGAGCCAAATTGTTAGGCAAACTTAACATTACAAGGGGGATGAGACTCCCGTTTTCTACAGTACCTCAACGGGTAAAAACTGGCTCCATGGGCTTTACCCAGCTTAATTTGAACTTTTTATCTGATTTTTTTATTTTTTTATGTATTGTATCTATTAGTTGTGTAACAATGAAAGGTTTACTAAGTGCTTGAATGGCTGACATACAGTCTGAGCAAACATTGTATTCTTCTCCTGTTGTGTTCCCCCATTCTGCTGCCTTGAGTATAGCCAGTAATTCGGCTTGTCTAATCTCTTTATCTGCTGACCCATTGTTGAATGTCTCCATCTTTTTGTGAATAAACTACAGAAGTGTAAAAAATAATACAGTTCCTGGATGAGTTCCTGTTGTACTGTTGAATGACAGCAAAACAAGCATTTGAACGGAGCTTTAGGGAATGACAATCGCCACTCGCAAAAGAGCGAGTAGAAATCTAGACATGCCTGGTAAAGTTTTGGAACAGATGTCCCAGACGCACCGGGGTTGGAGCTCTCCCCCTCTTTTTTCCCCGTTACTTTGGCGAGGAAACCACGTATTTGAATACCTATTAGGCTTAACGTGCGAAAACAGCATGTTAGTTTTATTGCATTATGATGGAATTTTATTCTGATTTTTTTTTATTTATTTACACACACATTTAATTTTATTAATTAATTATTTTTATTTTATTTTATTTGTTAATTATTTTTATTTTATTTTATTTATTTACACACACATTTAATTTTATTTATTAATTATTTTTATTTTATTTTATTTATTTACACACACATTTAATTTTAATATAAAACACTCATGTTATAAAATCAGGTTGCTATACGAAACAAAATCACCGAGTTACCACTCTAGGCAAAAAATCGACATTTTGGCGCAAAAAAAAAAACTGTGCACCAAAATTTGACTTATACCAGAGACTCTGACGAGTGAATTATAAGAAAAAGGAATTCTTAAAACATTTGGAATTTGTGAAACAAAAATGTTCGCTGCATTTAGATGATTTTTTCTAATAACTAAGAAGATAGGAAGAAAATTATATTGTTCTTCCCTTCCTTCAAAATTCTGGAAACGTAGGTGGCAAATAGGAAAGGCAAAATATATATCTTTTAATTATTATTATCTAAAAGGACTCCCTAAGGAGTTTCAAAATGCTTCCTGTTTACTACAAAGCTGATGGAGTTAATATTTGCAATCCTATCGACGCATAGTTCCATGTGATTGAGAAATTTCAACCACGCTCAGTACCAGAAACAGGCATTAGACCAGCGCTCCAAATGTGCCGGAGCAAACCGCAACGATATTCTGGTTCCTGAAATTATGACAAATATTGTTCCGGTTTGTGAAATCACGGTAAATATCATTCCGGTTCGTGCAATTAATTAAAACATATTGTTACAGCTCCTGAAAAGCATTAATATTTCCTTTCCGGTTCAGATTCATTCGAAAAAATGGCTAGAACGTGCGATGACTCACTTAACATCACTGCTGATAAGCCACCACCTGAAGACTGAACAAGGAGCTGGATTAAGTTGTTGGTTTTTCCGTCGTGCTATCTTTCGTGTGATCTATTTTGATTATGATTATTTCCCATCATGATTATTTTTTATTGAAGAGTTAAATTTCTGACATCGGATTTAATTGTCCTGCATGACTATAGTGCATTTATGATTGCAGTGCTTTGTGATACTTTTGTGAATTTAATCATTAAAAATAATTTCGTTTTCCCAACCAATCCACCACGTGTAATAGTGGATGCTGATAAGATGATAACAGAGACTGACTAAAGCATCTTTAAACATAAATAACGTTCGTACTTGCACTGCCTATTCTAACTAAAATGACCGATTTAAAAAACATGCTAAAAACTGCACAAGCAGTAAAAATGATTTTAGTTAACAATAATTTTAAACAAGTTGGAAATTGCATGTCAAACGTGAAAAATGGGGTGCGTTCGCACCCCATTTGCCTAGGGTTCTTGCTGGCTTTTCATCAACATTAGCGATTTGGCGAATAAGAAATATAAAAGAGTAGCCAATTGAAAAGAAATGTGAGCAAAATAGATTCTGTGTGAAACATTGAAAACTTTTAACCCCTTATTGTGTATACACTGTAAAAAAA
The DNA here is from genome assembly GCA_963932465.1 of Maratus speciosus. Lineage (NCBI taxonomy): Eukaryota > Metazoa > Arthropoda > Arachnida > Araneae > Salticidae > Maratus > Maratus speciosus. Next base: position 15,141,906 of record OZ010793.1, on the reverse strand, counting down.
TCCGACCAGTTTTCCTGTAGGAATCGGAAAAATAGTTGCCCTTATCGTACCAGAAAATTTTCCGACCCAGATCGGAATAAAATCCGTTAAATACCGTTTTATTGACTATTTCCTTTTTTTATGGATTTTATTCCGAGCTGTGTCGGAAAATTTTCCGGTAAAATAAGAGCAACTATTTTTCCGATTCCTACAGGAAAACTGGTCGAATTTTTTTTTCCAGTGTATATTTTTTTCAATATGTATCCAGAGTTATCCAAATTATAAATTTTTGCATAATATATGTCAGACATTGTTAAATTTACTTTATAAACATGATTCAAATATAACTGACACAACCATCCAAGACATTTTCAAAAATGTTTATTGCAATAATAGCATTTTTTCAGTAAAATGATCTTAAATTAGGAGATAAAGTTGAAATAATATATCAAATGTAGTCCTCTAGAGAGTAGCAATATTTTACAATGGGAAAATGCTGGTGCTTTTTAACTGCAAAAATCATTGTTTACATCTGAAAAGCTGTGCATTATATGGAGAATTGCGTTATATAGTTATAAAGATCTTCTACTGTATTTTTTTTTCTAACATAATGCCTTCACAGTTCCATTCTAGCAGTTATAAGGACTTATTTGACAAAATTTAATAGAAGCTTATATTTTTTTTGTATTAATATTCATAAGTGTATTAAAAATAAAATAATCCAAATTTTATATGAATTATCTATAAACCACTTTTTTGAAAAATAATAGCCGGCTTTTTTTAAGCGGCTAAAACCAAAAAAGGCAGGCCGGTTTTTTTTTTTTTTTTTGCCTGGCTAAAAGCCGGCAACCCTGTGTGGGACCCCTATAAAACACTACCTTCGGGGCCCAAGTTGGCTCTCAGCACCTTGAATTTTGTAAATACAGAGTAACGAATGAAAAAAATCAAGGAAAAATTAGTTCACAAAATGTTAATCAGACTGAAAATATATGGGTTGTTCTCTACAATACTTGCAAATTTGGCCAAGCAGTCTGACTTGAATGATACATACATAAATTTTCATTAAAATTAGATAAAAGGTAAGCAATTAGTCAATAGCAATAACATAATTTTTTGTAATTGCTTATAAAATAGAAATTCTACTCTCTGCTACAGAAACTATTAAAAACAAGTATATTCTAAATGTCTCTAAAATGTATAAATATTTCAGACATTCTTTTAGCAGTCCAAATAAAAATTGAAAACAACTGTCTTTGATTTACCGTTGTGAAAAACCGTTGTGACCGTACACTAAAAATTGCTATGAGATTTCGACTCTTAATCGATAGAAAAAATTGACCGGCTAATAATACTTTGCATACAACTCATAAATAGTATGGTAAATGGCTAATTTTAACTCTGCATTCCAGAAAACTTTTCTCTATTTGGCGATTGAAATAATTTAAATTTAATACAAACAAAATAATGAGTAATTTTATTTGTGTTTTTACCTGTGCGACGCTGGCGCATGGATAGTGATTAACTGACAATAGAGAAACACCTATCGCATAATCCTTTCTATTTGTCTTTGGCTGTTGTTAAACTGAATTGGTGTGGAGTCAGTAACTTTATAAATAGAGCAATGTAAAGGCCACGATGCGATTGAACATGTAAATCAACATCAATCTTTCAGTAACTCGGACAAAAATCTTGAATGTATTGGAACACCACACTCACAAGAACAGAAAAAAAGCAGAAATTGAGCACTCGCAATTTGGCGAATTTGATTGTTCGTTTACTCGCCAAATGAAGCATTTTGGCGCAATGGCGAGCGGCAGCGAGAACCCAGGTTCGCACTATAACTAGTTACCCTACTGAAAAGAAGGGTTATGTGTTTCACGCGTATCTGTGTATGTGGATTTATTTATACCCTCGAAACATCCCAACGGCTGGATGGATTTTAATGAATGAGGTCTCTATCAATTCGTCTTAACGGCCCGATGGGTATAGGCTAGGTTTTGTTTTTATAAATTCAAAATGGCGGTAGAGATGAAAAAAAATTTTACGCACCTTATTGAGTGGCCTATCATTGGATAGGTCTTTCAAAATGAAGACGATGTTTCATTGACTATTTTACAGTCAGAAGCTCCGTTTAAATAGGACACAACCTGGGAAGTTGTGTAGGTAGGATCTCTAGCTTGACTGCAACTCTAACCATCATAGACATCTATAGGCCTCATCAAAACAGTGTTTATAGATAGGAACTAACAATTAAACGTAACTTTGAAGTCATCCATACAAGTAAATAAAAAAATAGGTACGTAATATAAAAAAAATAGTTTCACGTTGATGAGAAATAATTAATTAGTTCGCTTTTTACGCAGTCGGGTTTTCTGATTTTTTTCATAAATATTTTTTGCACCGCATAATGTACTGAATGTATATTTTAGCGCACTTCATAAGTGCCTATCCATTTCATTCTGTTCGAAAGGCTGTCACATAATTAAAATGCACTTGAAATCATTTTTTCCCCTTGGCCGTCCTGCAACGGAAAACTTTTGACTGTCCCTGTCATTCAACTATACATCCGATTTTCATAAAATTTGAAATGACTCGACAAAATTTTGCAACAATTATATATTTAAAATTTCAGACCATTCGGTTGGGTAGTTTTTGCTTGGTTATATGCTGGCGGACGGGCGGACGGACAGACAGACAGACGGACCGAACGACGACTATAGGTGCTGTGTATTTATATAATTACGACGCACCTAAAAAGCGTTCTGGTTCGTGGATTTTTTCATTTCGAGCCCTGTATTAAATGTACCAACTGTAGTAAAAGCTCTGTTCACCTTGAATCATTAGAGATGAGTTCGGGATTTTTTCCGAAGTCCAAGACTGGGAATTTGAAGTCTGAACCGAAAGTACTCAGTAGAAAATTGTTAATAGCATTTAAAAATTGTTTTAAGATTCATTTTCTCATTTACAAATGTCGTCTTATACAGAAAAAAGTATTTATCCTAAATATTTCCTCGGGACAGCGTTTCTCGTTTTCCATGTCCCTGATAATCTGATGACAATAACCAATGTCTTATTGATACGCAACCACTGGTAGAGAACTGCAAAAGTCATAATTCTTGTTCTTTTAAAACGTCTATGTACAACTACGGCTAGTGTTGTCAGGTGTCCCGCGGAAATCAGGACTTCAAATGCTCTAGACACCACTAATTTCTTGCAGTTTATTTCGCCCTCTTTAACCCCTTGAAGGGCGGCGATGCCGTCACGGCATCACATAATTTTGATCCCAAATTGCTACATTGGCACCGGAATTTTATGATGAAAATGTTATCTTTATTAAGTACGCGAAAATTTACTTTTCCTTGTTTACAAATAAAAATCTTGTTAATACTGGTGTTATTATATTGTTTGAACATTTTACGAATACAAGTACCTTGCCCCTGAAAGGGTTAATCGCAGATAATTCTGCCATTAGATAAGGTAAAGAAAACTACTTTATAATACCGGTGTCCAGAACATTTGGAAGCCAGATTTACGCGGAACACATAGCAATGCTAACTATGGCAGTGATGGGGGCGGGGCATTTCGCACACCTAAAAATCTTGTAAATATTTCGCTAGCTCTGATAAACCCCTATGTCTAACGCCTCACTAATACCTTTTATGCATCAAATTTAGTTAACTATAAAAAAAATAATTAATATATATAATAATTGGTGATCACATGTGGCGTCTGGGAATCTTTGATACAGAAATGAATTTTCTATCATTCCTAAATGTTTACCTAATTAACCTTTTATTTATATAGAAATCCTTTTCTAAAATAATTTAATTAATAATCTTTATCAATTTAAATCTTAATTATCTTGTTCTGTGTTATTTAGACGACAAGATTCCTTTTGAAGCAACTAACTTTTGATGCTTATTTCTGCTACATTTAAAATTAAGAGAACAGATCATGCCATTGATTAGATACCTACACAATTTAAAATACAAACATGAAATTTATTTACAAGAAAAACACATAAAAACAATACAAATACACATAATAATCCCTCTGACATACTTCAATACAAATTAGCACAGAGCTAATTAAATAAAATGTTAATTACAATTTTCAGCATACTGATTGTGTCAGTAATTTTCTTTGAATGACACCGTAATTCAAACGTGCTCAATATTGTTTAAATTACTTTCATTTGTTTCAATAACTATATAATTAAATATCCAACTCGACCCTGAGATGGCGAGGGTATGATCTCAATAAAAATGTATAATTCAAATTTTCTACAGGCAGAAAGGGGAATAGGAAGTCGGATTTTATGCTTGTCTTTCTAAATTTAATTTGAAGAGTTCTGTGTTGCGTTTCTTGTCCATCATTTAGTTTTATCTAGGGATAATATTCCTTGTTTTGATGATATGATTTTTAATCACACCAGGCAGAAAGACATGAATTCTGTTTTCCAGTCATTCTGAATAAAAGACATAAAAAACTGTCGAATAGCGACAAGAGTTATCCCACTACTCCTTTATTTTACTATTGCTGATCGTGTCATGGTTTCAGAATCAGATAGAACATATCTCCTTACATGGCATCGACAACAAATCAATTCCATTTCAAATTGATTTTTAAAGGATTGTAAGTTATTTTGAAGAAACTTAGACTACATTTTGATTTCTCAAATAGCTAGTGCTTTTTCCTTTTTTATGCATACATGCCAACTTTCCGGCTTTTTTTAAATCGAAAAAATATACTTCGAATCAGAAATTTATTTAATGAGTGGAAATATGTAGTTTTTATTTACCTACCATATTTAATGGAAGGCATATTTAACCAAACAATTTTTCTGGTTCAACGTACAATTTTTTCATTTAAAAAAAGCCGGAGGTTGGCATGTATGGACTATTATAATCGAAATTTCTTTCAACTTCCGGTATTCGACAGATTTACAGTTTTAGGAGTCAAAGATCCTGAAAAACATGTTTATACAAAATGTCTGTCTGTCCGTCTGTTGGTGTATCCGTCTGTCGCCATATTACAATCGAAAAGTGTATGAAGTTATGCATAGAATTGAACCAATTGTTTTTTATGTATGTTTTTGGCTATGCCCGCAAGTCCTCCCTGAGTTTGGGAAAATTGCGCCGTAGGGGGCGCTGTAATAGGGATTTTTGTGTTATTTTCATTATTGTATCAACGAAAAGTGTATAAAGTTATGCATAGAATTGAACCAAATTTTTTATGTATTTTTCTTGGCTACGGCAAACAGGTCTTCGCTGAATTTCAAAAACTTCCGCCGGAAGGGGGCACTGTAATAGTGATTTTTGTGCCATTTTTCATTATTGTACCATCGAAAAGTGTATGAAGTTATGCATAGAATTAAACCAAATCTTTTGTGAATGTTTTTGGATATGACAAGCAGGTCCTCCTTAAATTTGGAAATTTTCCGCTGAAAGGGGGCACTGGAACAGCGATTTTTGTATAATTTTCTTGATTTTTCACAAGTACGTTGAAGACATTTTGCGACATCGGAGTCGGAGCCGGAGTCAGACCCATTTTTGAGCAAAAGAGTCGAATTCGGAGTCGCCAAAAAACAAGCCGACACCAACACCAACTTTTCTTGTTAGACAATTTAAAGTAAAATTAAACCAATTACATGTAATTTTAAAATCTTTAAAATTAGGCCTGTTAGTCAGGGGACGATGTGCCATTCTATCACTTTTCTTCAAGTCATGACATTTCATTGAAAGAAGATTTATTCCGTCGAATATTCCGCTAAAATATTTTCCTTATTGTTATAGTTATAAACTATATATATAAATAACTTCAAAAGATCAAAATACTCATTAATTGCTATAAGTGATAAAAATAAATTTTAAAACATTTACATTTCGACATGTTTCCTTGCATCAGACGGCAACGTTCTCAAGAAAATGAAATGATAAAAGTATTTTCGCAAAAACTCAAATTGAAAATATAACTATATCCTCCTGAGACCCAAGCAAAATATAATGCATATATATTTTTTTAATATGAGTTTTTTTCAGCAAATAGGCATCAAAAATGATGTTTTTAAAGAAATTAATAAATTTCGATTTTTTAATTTGTTTTACTGTACATCTATCTAAATGGATGTTCAGGCCATAACTCGCTTTAAAATAACTTAAAAAATTATAAAGTATGAGAAATAATAGAATTTATTATAAAGAACATAAGGCAATTATTAACATCTGCTATTAAAAATGCAAAAAAAAAAAAAGAAAAAATAGTTTAAACAAATTAAAATAACATAAAAATGAAACTTTCCTGCAGAACGTAGAATCCCAACTTGACTCATTTATTTCGCCATTTTGTAAACAAAGTAATTACCGTTGCCAAAATCCAAAAGCTGAATGTTGAGTTTTGATTCATACATTACCCTTCCAAACTAGTTTTAGATGGCTACAGTGAAATTTAACGCAATAGAAGGAGAAAACAAAACATCCATTTAAATGGATGCCAGGTCTCAGGAGGATATAACAGAGAACCGTTGAAAATAGATTTTAAAAACAGTAGAATAATTTATCCATCAAGATCTTATTTGCCATCCATCATCAGATAATCAGTAGAGACCTTCTTACGCAATGGAGATATTTGCAATGATTCAGCCTCCATGGAGGTCCCTAAAATTTGGAAAGAAATGCTGTTCAGGATAATGAAATAATAGCATAAAATAATTCAAGTTCACAAAATTCCATTTTTAATATTGCAGTTAATTTCATTATGCTTACTTAGAATAAATCATTTGATGTGCTAAGTGTCAGGCTAAAATAAAAGAAAAAAGATATTACCACAACCTAAGATTGATATCCCACTGTAAAACGCGGAAGGGGACAATAAAAATTAGCATTTCATTACATTAAAAGAGTTTTTGGTACATTTCTGTTAGTCGGACCGTGATAAATCGCCAACTGTTGTTGATATTTACAACCGGCTTACAAAAAATACCGGATTTCATAAAGGAAAGACCCGTGCACCATTTTAAACTTTAACTGTTACAGAGTAAGGAAATATTATAGCCTGGATATTTCTTTTTCTTAAGAATTTAATGTTTTTGAAGGTATGTTAGTGATTAATTGAATAGCAATGTGTGGAAACAAAACCAATTACAAATACCCTTCAACGGAAGTATGAAACAATGGGTGCATCTTGGAATATACTGTTATTGTTGGAATTTTATATTGTTGCATAATAGACGCAAAATATGCAATGGATACATAAACAACAATACACGAGTAAACAATAATATTTAAAATTTGTATTTTTCAAACCGATCGTGATTGTTGCAACCGATTGTTGAAAACAATTGTAACCTATTATCGTTGCATTTCTATGACTATAAAAGTTTATGTTGGTTTGGTAAAACGTTTAATATAAACTTTTGTGATTTATACCGTATTTTTGTGTGATCTTTTACTATTCTGTGGATTAGCTGATTATTTCAGTTTTATAATACACAATGTGTGACATTTTAAACTCTGATTTTATATCAGAAACGCTGTATTATGGCAGCTACTGTATTGCCGTGATGATTGTTATGGTCGAATGTTTCGTAAAGCTTTCATTTTGGATCTTGAAGCTATTTTTCATAGGTATTCCCAAAGTCTTATTTAACATGATCTGTTCCATTGTCGTCAAAGTATTTGAAATGAAAAGCTCTTCACAAAATGAAAACACCAAAATGTTAAATAATGATTGCGACGACGATAGCGCATATGAAGATGCTGAAGAAGAACTTTTAGATGATTTTCATGACTCAGTTCAATATGTCGTCGATTGGGGCTTTTCTCCGCATGTTGTCGACTTCTATTATATGTCTTCTCGTTTTGCACGTCACGAAGCTCCCTATAAATGGCCTTTAACCCCAGCAACTTATTCCAACATGCCGAAGAAAAATATGAAGAAACTGAATATTCACCCATTCCCATTTTTCCAACATGAAGAAAACGAAGAAAAGATCACAAAAAGGCCTAAGCCAAAAAAGCCTTGGAAAAAACGACTTCTTCGTGGATTTAAACGTAAACGGGTGCCTACTCCCTCGTCTGATGATTCTGACACTTCGTATGAGCATAATGATCAGCCAGTTACTGAAAGTAGTGACTCAAAACAGCCTGAAATTCCAAGTGAATGGGTTGGTGTCCCTCTCATAGATGCTTCCATCACTTCTTTTGAATTCGAACCAAACGAACAGCTAGTTATACCATTCAATGAGTCAAAAGAGCCATGTGACCAACCTTGCTGTCGTGATGGAATTCTTGATGAATGGGTTGATATCCCTCTAAGTGATGATTTTAACGCTTCTTTCGAATTCGAACCAACTCAACTAGAAGTTACTGAATGGGATGAGTCAAAAGAGACTCGTGAACAACCACTCTTTGAGAGTATTCCATGTGGATATGTTGATGTTCCTCTAAGAAATGATTCCAACACTTTATCGGAGCCAACCGAGCAGCCAATTATTGAATGTCGTAAGCCAAAAAAGACTTGGAAGCAACGACTCTGTTGCTGCATCTCTAAACAAACTCATGATTAAATCATTAATGATAAAAGCTTCGCAACTTCACCATTGCTATTTTTTATATATTTCTTTTTGTCTTGTCTCTATTTAAATATTTGTATGTGTATATTGTGTTTTACTGTTGCGTCTTGGGTCCTTGTGCTGGGTTTTTGAAAGTCCATACTATCAGCTTGTCTTCTCCTACTTTGCTCTTCTTATGCCACTATCACTAGGCTCGTCTCCTGTTGCTTTCTTCTTGAAAAGCCACTACCACCAGGCTCGTCTCCTCCTGCCTTCTTCTTGAAAAGCCACTACCACCAGGCTCGTCTTCACGTACCTTCGTCCTGAAAAGCCACTCCCACTTGGCTCGTCTTCTTCCTGAAAAGCCGTTACCACTAGGCTTGTCTCCTCCTGCCTTCTTCTTGAAAAGCCAGTACCACCAGGCTCGTCTTCACATACCTTCTTCCTGAAAAGCCACTCCCACTTGGCTCGTCTTCTTCCTGAAAAGCCGTTACCACTATGCTCATCTTCTGCTCTTGTCTTTTCTTATTATATCCTCCGTTTTTTGCTTCTGCTACAATAAATACTTCACATGATTTCTGTAACTTGTCTTTAATGCGTTGGACTATCGTTAAGTGATAGATTAAGGTTTATAACGTAAGAAACCAAAATATTGAAGTGTGGCGAAAATTACGTAAATATTTACAACATGCTTATTCTTAAAAAAAAAATTAGCTTTTAAAAGATTTCCTACATAAATTAAAATATGTATATGAAAAACCCTAAAATAGGTTTAGTAAAGATTTTTTTTTCTTAAACATCAAGATATTTTTCTCTTGTATTTAAAATTAATAAAAATGCATTACAATATAGTGTATTAATATATCTTCTATATAAATATATGTATGTAAAGCTTCCAACTTTTACGCTTTTGTGTTATCACTCTTTTGCTTTGTAATCTTTACCGTGTTTAATCATAGAAAATAAGGCGAAGATTACTAATTTAAAATAGTGGTAACAAGAAAGCGGATCAATTGGTAACTGTTGTATGGACGAAGAACGTTTTATAAACATAAAAGGCAGCAAGTGTTTATGTTCTGCTTTTCAACAACAATTTTTTCAACTTTAGCAGCGTTAAAACAGGAGCACTTTTTACTCATATAAATAAAGAAGAAATAACCTTAATATGATTAAGATATCCTTAATATTGCTGTTTCGGGATTTTACAGAACGATTTCGGTAATTGCTAAATAAGGCCGAATTAATTAATAGGATTAATAGGATTAACGGCAGATATATGGTATTTTAAATAAAGCATTTATTTATTTTATTTTAATGCTATATGAGTTGATTAGTAAATTAAGGCAGCGACAACAGTTGCGAAATCCTATGCAAAGCAACTGTCGTTGATGAATTTTATTTTCAGAAACAATCACATACTTCAAAATTCGAATACTGTATACGGTGTTCTTCGTCTAATTGCAATGCAATGGTAGCACTTCGTATAATCACATGTCATTTCACAGAAAGCAAAGTTATTCTAGAAAAGATTTCGCTCAATTGTCTTATTGTTAAAGTTATGAACGAAAATCTAGGTTCGAACGGGTGTAAGACATCCTGTATTTTTGACTCAATAAATTGATTGCTAACTTGATTTTCACTTCAAAAAATGTTTTTTTCAAGAAATGTGTTATCAACTGTTAACATTCTGATGAGCATCATTTCAGATATATCCTGTATTGGCTCAAGGTTAATTTAATTTTTAAAAATCTCATTTGAGATTTTAAATCAATCATTTGTTAAGGGGGCTTCTATTTCTTTAGCCTGAAATTTATGTGATTTTTTATGATTTTTTTTTCGGTTACAAAGAAAAACTATATCACCTTCGGTTATTTTGCATTGTTTTTATTGTCCTTTTAATTAAATATTTAAATTGTAATTTTGTAAAAAAAAAAAAAAAAAAAAAAAGAATATTATGTCTTGTACGACTGCAGACCGTCAGCTATGTAATTCCAATCAGACGACCGTTTTTCTTCTATCACAAACATCTCAAGCAAATTCAGTCACCCTTTTACGAAAGGGCATTATTTCTCTGGGGCGTTTTATTTAAAAACTGTTAAAGCGTTTAAGACCATTGGTCTTAGTTAAAAAACTCTTTAGTTTGAAAACTGTTAAACAAAGCCAACGTTTAATTTAAAAACTGATTTTTGACAAAATGGGGTTAATTTGAAAAAAAAAAAAACCTCTTCTCGCCAAAAGACGAAAAATCTTTTCCGCATTTTTTTTTTTTTTTTTTTTTTTTTTTTTTTTTTACATTTTTTCGACGCTAAAAGATATTTAATCAGTGAAAATATACTTTTTGACGGTGTAAGCTCCAGCAAAAACGATTCGCTTTCTTTTAAATAAAAAATGAAAATAATCGGTCCATTATTTCTCTAGAAAAAGGGTCGCCCGGTTTGAAAACAGAGTTTCGAGAAAAACAAGTTTAAAATTTTACAATAGCGTTCAACGAGCGGTGTTCCATTCAAGGCAAAGCCGTAGTAAAAAAAAATAGTATAAGGAATTGAAATATCAGGAAACCGATTTAGGGCAACAATCTACACACTTGAGGAGTGCAAAAAATGCGAAATAACGGTTGTTAATACCTTCGGGTCCTGTGCGTCTCTTACACAAATTTTATTAATTTAACATAACTTATTTTAAAAAGTTATTTTTTCTTAAATAATCGCGAAAATTCTCTAATTACATAAGATAACTACAGTGAAACCTTTCTGTGCGATCACCTCCATTAACCCTCCGTCTACCAGACGGGTCCATTGGACCCGACAGGTACATACAAAATATTCATTCAAACCAGAAATTTCTTTAAAATAAACTAAGTATATAAACCAGACAAAAATAAGGTAAATAAATAAGTTAAATAGTTTTAAATAAAAATTCTGGTGTAGAACGTTTTATTAAAACTTGAATAAAATTCCCGGTAGATCTAGGGTTAAGCAAACACCTCCCTGAACGACCATTTTTTCCATGGAACGAAATTTATTACCGCATGCTCAATACTAATTTTACCTCCATTCACAGACCATCCCAGAACTATCTCCATGAGCGACCCATTTCTTTGAAGAAAATGATACAAATTCCGTTTTTTTTTCCGGGACGCTTGAAGAAGGTTTTATTCGAAAAATAATTCCGGAGAGCGCATTATTCATCAAACTTCTAAACTAATTGCAGATTTCTTTTTAACACTTTCCAACAAAGTTGAAAAGTGTTTATGACTTCGGTTTGTCTGTCCGTCTGTCCGTCTGGTCGTCTGTACGCGCTCTAACTCCCGTAAATATACTCGGATCGTTCTGAAATTTTTTGTATGTTAGTGACCTCTACCATAGCACGAACCCTATTGCAAATGAAGTTTGAAGCATGTTTAGTTCATTTACAGGGACAGTCAAAAGTTTTCCGTTACATTACGGCCTATGGGAAAAATCGTTTAAAATGATTTTTAATGATGTTACATGCTTTCAAACATAATAAATTGATATGCATTTATCAAGTTGACTAAAATATGCATTTTCTGTACAATATGCGGCCCAAAAAATAGTTATTATTCATTTACAGGGCCGCACAAAAGAATTCCTTTACATAATGATATAGAAGTGGAGGGAATTTTTTCCGGCGTATTTTAATTATGTTAAACTATTACATGCATAATGAAATAGATATACGTCGCTAAGGTTTACTATAACTTATTTCATGGATAATACGAAATGCAGAGCATTTACAGGGACACACAAAAGATTTCAGATACTATATTGTACCCGAAGTACTGTAAAGTAGCGATGATTGCTGGAAATGCATTTTTAATTATGTTATGTGCTTTTATGTTTCACTATATTTATGCATTGTATATGGTGTGTATAAATGCTGTAATTGATATACAGGGCTACTCAAAAGAATTCGTAATGATTACTGGGTATGATTGCAAATTGCTTAAAGGTGATTTTAAATGAGTTAGGCATTTTTACGCTGAACCGCATTTGGTTTACTAAGAAATGTTTGTAAAACATATATAAAATGACATACAGGGTCACGCAAAGAATTGGATACATGGCCGTCTATAAATGATAATTTCTGGAAATGTGATTCCGGTAGTTTTAAGAGTGTTTTACTTTGAATTAAACTTTAGCTAAATAGTGGCGTGTAATATAGGTATTAGGTTAACTGCAGAGTTTTACAAAAGTATACAAGTATGTTTAAATCTATTAGTATAAATTGCTGAAAGAGAAATCTCAACCTGTTATGTGTTTTCTTGCTAAACTAAATTTCTCCATTATATAGTATATATATCAACCTACAGATCAAATACAGGACTGTTCAAAAGAATTGGAATACATATTTGCTATGGACGGTAACTGCTGAAATCAGTTTTTCAAATGTTTTATGTGTTTTCTAAAATGTTTACTTAGTTCACTTATATACCTTATTTCCCAAAATAACGAAGTTTTGTTAAAGCATTCAGGAAGTGTTGGAAAGTGTTTCATAATCTATGCTTAACGCATGATTTTTCTTACTTGTTTTATATTTTATTCGGTAACTTTCTAGTGTTTAACACTAGAACATCCGGAAATTTCACCCAATCTTAATAAAAGCATTTTAACACCAGAATTTTTATTTTAAACAATTTCACTTATTTATTCAACCGAGTTTTCTCTAGGTACAATTTAAATAATTTTACGAAAAAAATTCTGGTTCGAATCGAAATTTTGTCATTTGGTGGGTATCACATTGACACCATCTGGATGTTCTAGTGTTAAACCCCTTTGCGCCTTTTTAGGCAATGAATATTTAACTCTGAGGACAAATTAAGAATGACGGTACATAAACTCTCCTGCACTATTCTGTTAGGATACTCTCAAAGAAATAGATAAATGAATGAAATCGTCATTATTTGTTCCCGTTCAAAAAAAAATTGCATTTATTTACTCAACCTCGACAGGACTTGGAAATAAAAGTTATAAAAGATAAAACCATAAAATAAAAGCAAACTTCAATGTATTCATTTTTTAAACTCCGCAGTTATTAACTTATATAATTAACTTTTGCTTTGATACTTAAATTTTCATATTTTTTCCTAATGTGAAAAATAAATTTTAGTAACATGAATTGTTACCTTTTTTCAACAATTAAAATGTAGATTTAAACGGGACCTCCATTAAGAGACCACCTCTCGTAGCGACCCATTTTTATTGGAACGGAACGTGGCCGCTTTAGGAAGGTTTTACCGTATTAATTTTCTTTTTTACTGGTAACCAAAAACTAATTCTGTATGGTCCTTTTCAAGGTGCCTACAGGCACGCATTTTCCCGAATGGGTTAAGAACTTTATCTTTTGTTTCAATAATTATTATTTTTTTTTTTAGCAAGACAAAAAAGGTCTTTTTTAAACTATTCAGGATTTCCAATTTGTTTTCTCAACGTATAATCATATGTTAATTGGTATGAGAATGGATAGCAACCGAAGAGCCGACATTCCGAATTGAGAAAACATACGAATAGCAGGTGTGTGCTGGAGGGTATACGGAGCTACACGCCAAAAACCTTCTGGAGTTTTTTAAGAAGCTCCGTATACCCTCTTTTTTCTAAAATAACGCTGTAGCCTATACCTTAGCCATGAACGTTCGTGATTCTAGCCTCAAGCGTGTACTATCAAGGCGGCCACAGGCGACTATTTTTAACTCTATCTCGCATCATTTTTTTTTTAACAAAAATTTTCCACATGCACTTTGACAACATCAGCAAGAGAAACATACTACAAAATTTATTTACTTAAAATAGTGGTGCGAATCGTCTTTTATAAAAAGCTACGCGTTCCTGACGGCTGGCTTTTTCGCTAATCGTTCTCACAGATTAATCTCGGAAAATGAAACATTTGAAGTTACGGAAAAAATTTAGTTTGAAAAGTAATTTGTCAGAATATTGTCAGACAAACTGCGTGAGAAAGGTTAAAAAAAAAAAAAATATTTTTCTTGATACATTTAAAATCTAATGATTATGCCGTTTTTCAAATACAGTGAAACCCCGATCTATCGTTCCCGCATTCATCGTTTTCCCGCATTGATCCCTTTCTATAGTCCCTGCACAAATTATATTCAAATAATGTTAACGAAACCCGCATGCATCGTTCTTCAAAAAGTCGTTTTCCCGTATTCATCGTTGTAAAATTTTTCTCCCCACAGAAATAAAATTAAAGGTCAAGCGGATCCATATGACATACAAACTGAAATTACTTCTTTTATCCTAAAATAACTCATTTGATCTGTTTTAGGGGGGGGGGGGGGCGACAAGGATTAGCACTGATATTGTCAGGGCCTGATTATCAACAGGTCAAACTTATACCAATAAATTTTAAAAGAAATGTTCGCCTTATCTAAACGTCTTACTCACGTAAAATTTCTGCCATGAATGAGGCAACACTTTCTGTTTCTTTTTACTGGTGGGATTGTGTCCCGTTGGTAATCAGGCCCTGGATATTGTAACATGTCTGTACATGTAAATAATTGAATGCGGAACAGGTGTTCATGTTTGGAGAATGGGTTATTCTATTCTGTGTAAAGGGGAAGATGAATACTTCTTATTCGGCCAGCTGCCACATTCTTTCACATTCTTGGTTAATATGTTGTGTGCAGTGCACGTGTTTAATTTCAAAAGTGTGAGCTTTCAATTTAATGCATTCTGCGCTAAATTTTATGCACTCTGCGAATTTTAAGAATGGCAAAACAAATCCGAACATTAGAAGAAAGGAGATGCGGTGGAAAGAATCCTTTTGAGAAAAAAAATGACTTCGCTAAACGTTTAGGTATACCGTCATCAACCCTGAATTCGATAATTTCGACAAAGAAAGAAATTAGAGAACAGGCTGATAAGTATGGAATTTCTGCAAAAAAGAGAAAAACTAGCAAAATGTCTTCTTACTTTGAGTATCTACGTTTGGTACGAGCAGGCTCGTGCGTCAAATATTCCTGTAAATGGGAATATTCTTCCAGAGAAGGCACTTGAAATAGCCGCCTCATATGGCATGGATACTTTTTCTGCATCAAATGCGTGGATTTCACGTTTTAAAATTTGCCATGGATTGATATCCAGGAAATAATGAGGCGAAAGTGCCGCAGTAATAAATGCGCCATAGAAATCTGGTTCGAAAAACTTTTGAAGTTACTAGAAAGATTCAAGGATTGTGGCATCTATAATGCAGACGAAACAGACCTGTTTCATAAATGCTTGCCAGAAAGAACACCAACGTTCAAAGGAGAGTATTCTTATTGTGGTAAACATTCCATAGAAAGACTTACAGTGCTACTATGCACAAATAAGACCTGTTCTAATAAACGAGTGGCCCTCGTTATTGGTAAATCTGGTAGACCTCGATGCTTCAAGAATGTAAAAAAAACTGTCGTCTCTGAAAAATATAAAAGTCAGTTTTTTCCCAGTTAATTTTATTCATCTGTCGTATAATCTCTTGATGCCGTGATAATTAACTATTTTAAACAATTTTACAGGAGAAAGCTAGTGAAAAGATCTTTATGTTTCATGGAACACGCAAAAGAACTTACTCCAAAAATATATCTGCTGCAGACAACGCATTTTGTTCTTTCAGCATGGCATGAATTAACCCCTTCAGCCATCCAGAATTGTTTCGTGAATTGCGGTTTTGTGCAAAAAAATTGAGGAGGAATGCTCAACAGAAGGGAAAGAAAATAATGATGATGGTGGCGATAATGCAAATGAAGAGTGGTTGCTTGTAGAAGAGGATGTATTTGGCGTTAAATTTAGCGATTATATTTCCATTCATCAAGATGTTGCGACATGTGGTGTCCTAAACATAGAAGAAATGTGTGATGAAGCAAAACATTGATGCCGATGAAGCTGAGCCTACAGTCTGAGCCTGTTTGATGCAATTACGGCATTTGAAACTGTGCGAATTTTTATGCTCACGAAATTACAGAAAATGACCAGGAAAATGATTTACATCTTGAAAATTTGTTGTTTAATTTCCCTTTGGATTCCAGCGTCTCATACACAAATTTTACTCAGTCGGCACCACTTTTTTAAAAGACGTTTCCTGCAAGTACACAATTTAAAAAATCCTCTCATTAAATAAGGCAAATTTTATTTTCCTTTATTACTGGTACTAGAAACAAATTTTGCAAAGAAAGTTGATGTCGCCGCAGCGGCGACAACGGAGTGCAAAGGGTTAAAAATGAACGAAAAAACCAACATAAAATTATTGATTTTTTAAAAATAAATATAAAATTTTCTGCAACTTTGATTTATTTCTTTTGCAGTTTGGTAAGTAACAAATTAGTATTTATTAGTATACTGTACACACTGCATGTATTAGTAACGTATAAACATTGTCTTTTTCGTGTTTTGACGTTAAACCTCATTCATCGTTTTCCCGCATTCATCGTTTTTTTCACGCACCCCTTGAAAAACGATGGATCGAGGTTCTACTGTATTGAATTTCGGATATTACCAAATTTCACAATGGAGTACCAGAGCGAAACCTTCACGCGTAAAAATATAAGGATAACGGCAATGTGTCCTGACATATAGACTGGCAAGAGTCACAAATTACAGTAGCCTTATTACTCTGTTAAAATATAAAAGTGGATTAATGATGTCACGAGTGCATGATTTTTATTTATTTCTCGACCAATACTAGATGCGCCATTTCTTTTTAGTTGTGAGTAATATAGGTTTATTCACGTATGACCTCCTATTTAAGGGGACAGTACGCTTTTAAAATTTTCAAAAATTGATTTTTTATTTTTATTTTTACATCGTTAGAAAGCTTATTGTATTCTGAATAAGTTGATACCTATCTTTTAACTGTGTGGTAATTATTAACTGAGATATTAGGGAAAATGTAGACATCACCCCTTCATTTTCGAATTAACAGCCCTGCGATAACTGTCATGGCGGCTTGCTTACATTTTGTTTTCGCTCTTTCACATTATCGTAACTTTGGAAATATGTTAAAATGCGGCAATTGTTATTGGTTAAATACCTTAAACAATAATAAGGAAGCTTTGAAATATTAACTTTTTATTTGCTATTAAGTGCTTAAATTTGAAACAAAACATTTTTTTCCCCTAGAGCAATACATTCCTGATTTTGTAATACATAGTATTCTACTTCTTAGTATTTATTAGCTTTTTAATGAAAAAATATGCAAAATGTGCTTCAGAACAGCATCGAAGAAGGAGTCTGTTTGATAGTAATCGCTATACAAAATACGATGATATAAATATATTCTAAGGTGCTAACTCTTCTCATAGAAAACTAAAAAGTAGTTAATTTGATTGTGATTTTGTTTCAGTTGAAAGTTTAGAATACGGATTTATTGACATTAATATATTTTTTTTAATAAACTATCCGGATTTTTGTGCAGCAAAGTATGTGAATCAGATATCGAAATACAAGAATCCCTATAAAATGGACTATATTTTACATTAAATGATTTAGTTTTATAAAACTTGCACATTTAATTCACTTTACAATCAAAGCTAAAAAAAATTAAGTTATACATTTAAAATTAATTTTTTGCAATAGTAAATTCTACATTTTTACAAATTACATATATTTAATTTTTAAGCATGCTCTTATATTCTGCAGCATTTTACAAATAATTTTATATTTATCATTTTAAACTAGCATCTATTTTTATTTTTAATATGGAATACGATATATAATTAGTAGTTTTGTTTCCTTTATTATATATTTTATATTTAAAAAATACAATTTAATCTTTAAACAGCTTTTTCTCAATATGGCATTTTTTACTCTTGCGCGCATATCTCCAAAACTATTTGAAGTAGAGCTTTAAAATTTTTGCCCTACATGAATATTTATATTATCATGAAAATGAACTAGAATTATGAAGCTGTGTTCAGTATGAAAAAAATTATGCGATTGAATGTATGTAAAAGTTCATGGTTTTTCTAATTTTTCTAATTAAATGTTAATTACTCTTTATCTAATTAACCGATTACAAATATTCTATTCCAAATTATAGACCAGAGTGTTATCTTTAATTTAAAATAAAGTTTATGCAAATACAATGAAATTAGCATGAGATATCGTGCGCGCAGTGAAATTTTATCCACTGTAAAAATTTTATATAGCACTTTGAAATTAACCCTTGAATTTTTTAAAATTATAATATAGCCAAATAAAAAAGATTTAAACGTGTTTCAATATCTACTAAATATACTCTAAAATTTTTGTGCTTCTAAAGTGGTTATCTTTTTCATAAAAAATTGCTAAACTCTTGACAAATTTCGCATGTTTTATGACCGTTAAAGGTGTACTGTCCCCTTAAAACGAATGTATATGGTTAATGCATGGCTTTTACAAACAAAAGTGATATCACGAAGGGCCTTTCATGAATTTACATTTCTTTTTCAATTTTTTTCAGAAATTAAGACTGTATTTATTTAAGCTTATGAAACATTTTTTTAAAATAGTGGTATAAAAGCAGAATTTTTTAAGGCTTTCAATATTAAAAAAGAGAGCCTATTTGCACGAGATTCATAGTCCGTACAGTGCTTAATTTTAAAATTCATTTTTCTAATCAAACCTGTTTAAAACCCCGGGCTACGCCAGGTATTTCAGTTAGTGGAATATAAAAATAGTCGCCTATGGCAGACCTGTACTATCAGCCTATAGCGTTTACTCACTTGTTAATGGACGACTACAACACTGATTCATAAACTAAGAAAACTAAACGGAAACTTCTCGGGAAATGAATGGAAGCCAAAAAAACTTTGTGTTTAAAAATGCTTCTTTAAGTCTCGAATATAGATGGGTTCCTTCGGTTTCTAAAGAAAAAGAACGCCTTTTGGAATCGTGGGTTATTAGGAAGAAGATATTGTAGATTTCTGTTCATAATTATAATATGTACATTTTATCCCTGTATTATAATATTGTACTATAATATTTCCTATATTATAATATGATTGGCTCACAACCATAGTAGATCAAGTCCACAAAAAAAAAAACAAGAAAGAGCGTTTAGCATAGATTGTGAAACACTTTCCAACACATTCTGAATACTGTAATGAAACTGCACCGTTAAAAAATTCAATCCTACGGAAACGTATACCACATTTGAAAACTCAATTTCAACTTTTCACGTCTACGATCGGAAAATGATCCGAATGTTTTCAACAGCCCTGTATAGGATATATAGGTTTGTATCTATTAACTACATGCATTCCAAAATTGAGTTCACTTAAGAAGTTCATATATTTCAGTTGAAAATTCCCCTTCAGCAATTTCCTCTCATAAGGAGAATGGTGCGTGAATATTTTTGATCAGCCCTGTATAGGAGGTATATAATTTATATAGAACGAGTAATATGCAAAAAATTAGTTAAATTTAAAAGCGCACACCGAATTTTAATACGTACACTCCAGCCATGATGACTCAAAGACAGAACTGTAATCGATTTCTTTTGTGCGTCCCTGTCAATGACTAAACAATGCTATGAATGCCCTGCTCTATCGGGATCGTAGTGAAATTCCGTGGTTTATATCCATTTCAATACATTTGAAATAGCATAATGTCATTAAAATACTCTGAAAGCGATTTCCCCCCTATACCATAATGTAATGGAATTCTTTTGATTGCCCCTGTCAATGAACTATTAATGCTACATACTTCCTATGCAATACCAAACAGGCTTTGGTGACCCTAAGCATGAAAATCGGAGCCTATTGACGGGTGTTACAGCGTCGACAGACGTACAGACAAACCGAATGCATGAACACGTTTCAACTTGGTTGGAATCAGTGGTGTAGTCGAGGGGGGACGCGAGGGGACGGCGTCCCCCACTTTCTTATTTAATCACGAGCGTCCCCTTGCTTTTTATTTCCAAGGAGAACGCTTGAGACGTCGAGGGACGCATGCTTTTCAAACGTATTAATTTTTTTTTAAGTCGAGAACACCAACAAATTGACAATTTTTAGAAATAAGGCATTGATTTTTGATACTTTCCAATAAAGTTGAAAACTGTTTTTGGTGTTCCATCGCCTGCCTGTCTCCATTTGTTCGCATTCTAACTTCCGCAAACTTTCTTGAATTTTGACAAAATTTTATTCATATTTGTGAGATTCAATGTAGTATTATTACTATTGTAAACAATGTGTATAGAATCGGTATTTCGTTTACGAGAGAACAAAACAAAGTTGTTTCAGATTGGTTTATGGGCGGTAATTGTTTGAAATACACATTAATGAAGTTATAATATTTTAAATAAATCAAAAATGACATATACTGCTGTTAACACTTACTGTTACTGTCGATACGTTTAAAAATGCTTCCTATCGAAAATAAGAGATGTCGTTCGTTTATGGGGATATTCAAAAATATTTCAAAACACCATGATTTGTCAATGGTAATTGTTTGCAAGGCATAGAAAACGCTGCTTAAAACATTTATAGTTCTTTTACAAGGCCACACAAAGGAATCCGGACAAATTGTCATCTATGAGTTCAGTTGCTCGAAGTATGTTTTGGGTTATCTCTTTTGCTGAATAAAATATTAATAACCTGAGTGGTACATATTCGTATACACACTGTAAATAGAGGCATCTTAAATTCAGACACATATGTGACTGAAAAATAATTAAGGCACTTAAGTGTCTGAATATGAAATTTCAGACATCATAGGTGTCTGAAATTAAGACACTTAAGTGTCTTACAATATGATCATGGCATAAATACTGCAAACTGAAATGTCTGAAATTCAGACATATAAGTGTCTTAAAACGAAGTGTTCAAATTTCAGACATTTTAAAGTGTCTTAATTTTTAAGACACGTGTATGCGTCTGAATTTAAGACATTTCAAACGTCTGAATCACAGACATGTTTGATCAGCAGCCATTTTTTAAAAGCATTATTGCACTTAAAAAATATCTGTTAAAATATGGAAATTATACAGCTACTGTACGTATTTTTAGGTAAATCTTTTTCCGTAAATTCCAGAAATTTTGCACCCCCCCCCCCCGTTTTTTCATATTTCGTATTTACAATTTTCCCTTTAAAAAATAAAATATAATCAATCTTTCAAAGAAAAATCCACATATTTCAACTACCATCCAAAGTCACATATATTACATAATGTATTTATTTAAATCAAACCAGGACCGAAATTAGAGGGAGGGCAGAGGTGGCGTCTGCTCCGGTCGCCAAAATGAAACGCGAAGAGGGCGCAAAATGAAAATTTTGTTTGTTGTTTGGTACAAAAAATGCCATTAACTATCTTCTATTAGATATATAATGTTCAGCATCTAGATAATGTTTTATACAGGGCCGAATCTAAGGAGAGGCAGAGGGGGCATGTGCACCGGGCGCCAGAACGAAGGAGCGCCAAATGAAGATTTTGTTTGTCGGTTTTTCTCACGTCTATGTTTAGCACGGTATTGTTAAATTCATAGTGTCTGGGATATGCCAAAGCATAGCAGAATCTAAGGATGATATGGCATAAGGATCCTGTATAAAGTGGAATTTTTTTCGATTCCGTTTTCAAGATTTCATTGAATCAATATTTTCCAAAATATATTACATAGATATTAGATTATAAAACATTAGATATTTTATGAATACATATTTTAAATTTTAAAATAAGTCGGCTATTAGAAAATTAGTAAAATCCTCTTTGTAAATACATTTTGTGGAGGAATGGGGGCACAAAAATCTATGTTTGCCCTGAGTGCAAAAAAGGATAGTTTCGGCCCTGATTTTATAGTTAAGATGATAATGTTTTATTTGTCGATAACAGAATCCTGTCTTAAATGAAAAATTAATATCATGGAAGACGGTAGTATTCCGAGTGACGCAGCCTTAAGCCTAAAATCGTATCGTATCGTATCGTATCATAGAATTCGTAGATGGCGGAACTCATATATACAGCTAACTCGACATCAAAGAAAACGCGAAAAGCCGCCTTTTAATAACTCAGCAGATATAGGTTTTATTGTTCTGAATTTTCTAGAACAGTCTTATATCTGCAGTCTAATCGTATACTGAAATTTTTACATTTCTACGTGCAGTATATTTTGAGATCTAAATAGCCATTTTTAAAGTGAAAACGTTGGTATGATATCGAGGAAGTTCCTAATTTGAAAATCTCGAAAACGGTTCTAACGATTATTTTTAAATTGATACATAATATAAATGTGATTAAGGCGAGGTGAATAACACTTTTCTTTTTTCTGGGAAAACTCTCGTTCGTTAAATAATTCGATTTTTTTTTATCTCGAAAATGACACGGGCGATTTTTTAAAAATCAAATAAATATGTTTCAGATGAACCAAATAACAATTTACTTGTTTCCAGCAAGACTCTTGTTCGTTTTATAATGCGCATGAAAAATCGGACTATATTTCTTCGCCATTCTATGGAAATTTCACCGAAAATGCATGACACTGTATTCATACACATGCTTTCTTTTTAACCACTTTTGGGGAGAAAAATTTTGTCTTCCCACTGGCTGAGTGGTTGAGGGCCATCGTCTACTGATCTTAAGATAGGCAGCTCGATACTCTTTGGTACGTGTTTTCACATGTGAAGTTTTTTTTTTCTTTTAAAGTCTGTTAGTTGACCATTATTCTCAGTTCCTTTGTAATTTTTTAATTGCTATTAAGTTAAATAAAATTACAATTATAATGACGCCAATTTGATGATGATTATTTCTTGGCAATTTTTCAACAATAAAAATATTACCATAAATTTTATAAATATATTTAATTTCAATCCGTTTACAAAAAATATACATTAATAATTATTATTTGAATATAAATCACACGATCAGAAACGTAAAAAAATAATTCATTTCAGCTCTTCTTTTTATAATATCATTTTTTATTATTATGACGGTCAATCAATATATAATCACTGACATCCATAATATTATTATTATTATAATTATTATTTTCCTTGCATAAAAACTATTGTGATGTAATAATTATTTTATAATAAATAATTTAGTTGAAATGTTTTATTTATAAATAACAATGAAGTTTTACATAATAAGCATAACAGAATTCTGGTGTCGCCATCTTTTGACGCAATTGCGTACTACATTTTGTCTCTTATTCGGAAAAAAAGAAAAAACTAACGCTGTTCACCGCTTTAAAAGAATCTCTTGTGACTAGAGTTCTATTTCGCAAATATTAAGAAAATTACTGCATACAAAAATATTAAAATGGGTAGTATTATAGAGAAATATTTGATAAAGACGTTGAAGTAGGCAGTTTTTAAATCGAAGAATTAATTTAAGAGATATTTAATGTTAAATCTGGATAAAATTGTCTCATTAAAAAAGTCTCATAGGAAAAAAAATATACATGGGAATTTAATCATTTTCATTCAATTTAATCATTCAATAGAAACTCGAAGTTTGCAGAGTGCATTTATTATTTTTAACTTGCCTAATTTTTTGACGGTTTATTTCAATTTTAAATTAAAATTTTCAGAATTTCCAGAGATATTTTTTACATATTTTAGAAAAGGTTATTTTAAATTGTTGCCAATTGTTAAAACAGCGCAAAGAATAATATATCCTTTAAATTAAAAATTTATTCACACGTGACTATTATAAACAGAAAAAAATCCTTTTAAATTAGAATTAAATGATAACGTGTTAAAAGCAGGAAAACATTAAACATTACGTCATAAAAATTGTTTTTACACATGCTTACTTAAAATGAAAGAAAATTATAAAATAATCAATTATTTTCAAATTAGAATTAAATGATTACGCATTAAAAGCAGGAAAACATTGAAAATTACGTCATAAAAATTATATTTACACGTGAATATTAAAAGAAAAAGAAAATTTTTAAATAATAAATTCATTGATATGTGTTAAAAGTCGTAAATGGAGGAAATTACGTCATATTGGCCAAAGTGGCCAAATAATAATATTGCAAAACAGTTTAAATTAAAAAAATATATTTATATGAGAGATTTATTTCAAATTTCGAGATGATATTTTTAACTATAGTTGCCAATTTTAAGGTAGCGCAAATAATAATATTATCTTTCTAATAATAAAAATATTTTCAGTTGAATGTTACAAAGAGAAAGGAAAGTTTGGTGAAAATTATGTCAGATTTAAAACGTTACATTTAAAATCTCTTATTTAAAATCATTTTCTTATAGCGTTGTTAAAAAATACCATAAAGCAAAGACTCTGTTGACTTAGTTCCTTTTATATTTGGTAATTTTCAAATGTTTAACTAATCTTATTTAATCAAGCACGGAAACAGCAACTAACATCAGCTGATTCGGTCTTGAAATCCCTCAGTAAAAGGGAAACCCGTTTACAATAAGATCGCCATTGATTTTTTAATTATACAGAGCAGCCTCGATTATCCGAGCTAATTGGGACTGTTAGTAAATCGGAATCGGAAATCTCGGTTAATAGAAACTGTGTGTAAAAACTCGCCGTGCTTGCGAATTTAACATCTCTTTTAAAAAAATATATAGAACGTTTTTTAAATAATAAAAATAAATATATGTAAAGTTCTGTTTCACAGCTTAACAAATTTAAAAAGAAAATCAACTACCAGTAGTAAATTTTAAAATGCAAATTGAAAAATTTACGAAAGTTCACACAGCCACTGCAAACAAAGCATTGTTCGCTATTGACTTCTCAGGGTCCAATGTTTCTTTGGAGTTGAGTGCTTTTGGGGGCAGAAGGGCCTGTATAGCACGGACAGTGAGCTAAAGTGTGTGGTTATTTTTAAGGCTCATTCAAAAGGGGAAAAAAAAATCAGACTTTGTTATCGGCTCGGTTAACAGAAACCTCGATTAATCGAAGCTCGGTTAATCCAGGTTCTACTATAATTCAATCTTCCGATATTTTTAAAGCAGATCAAATTAATGGACTTTAGCACAAAGTCACATAGCTGATAACTGCCATGCTTGTTGGCCACCTTTTTTTCAAAAAGTTTGCTTCACCTTCTTCAATTAATGAGATATCTCCGATAAAATAAGTCACATTTTCCCGTTCTAAAATACTGGTATCCAAAAATCGTAGCATGTAACTGACACTACAAGTACTCATGGAACTAGACTATTTTAAGTCTGATTTTTATTATAGACTATATAAAATTATTAAAAATATATATTATGATAGGAACTAGCGGGCTTCGTCCGCTATTTACGTTACGGATATAAAAATCATGTTTTTATTTTTAAAGAAAAAGAAATAAAAACCTATTTGACGATAGGTTTATAAAGACACATTTTGTATTTGTTATATTTCTGGGGATGAGGGGGGGGGGGACTATTTTGATTAAATATCGCAATTAGTCCACATGGCAGATAAAATTATGATAGACACTAGTGGGCTTCGCCCCTCTATGGCGCCTTATGGGTCCAGCTTCCATAACTCAGAAACTACCTTTCGGACATCAATGCAACAGATTCCAAACGTTATAATTAACTTAATAATCCCCCTATATAGCATTAAAGTAAATTTATGAGTGCTGCATACTATTTTTTTATCGTAATTTCTGAAGAGAAAAAATTATTTCGGTTCCATTCTTAGGCACTGGTCTGAAAAATTTTGAAAAAGGGGGGAAGGAGGGGACATGACACTGCTGTTTGTCAAACAACACAACGGGGTCTGGCTTATTCAACTTGGTTTTTGATGACTTCAATTGGAAGGTGGTTTGTTTAAAAGAATGCGTTCCCTGCCCCATGAAAATTGGAACTATTGGTGCACCATCTATGTAAGGATTTAATAGTTATAAATTAACATTTTGGATTTATTAATTTAAGGATAAAGTGTTTTTAAAGGAATATCAAATGAAACCCTATGTGCGATCTGCGATTATACTTACCCACTTGATTTTATATACAAACTGCTATAAGGAAAATTGTAATAAAATAGTAAAAATTAAATCTGCATTAAATTCCATAAGTATCTTTTTTTTAATCATTTTATCACTAACCTCAAAAAAGTAATGATATCAATGCAAAAACCCTTGACGGGTTAAAAGTTTCTGACGCAGCACTTTATCTTATGCTCTAAGAATTTTAAATATGGAACTTAAAAGTACTGATATCAAATTTTGAGTGAGGTTATGCTATTTCTTAAAAAATATATTTGTATTTATTTCATCATTTTATTTTTGTTTTATTTATAATTGCATGTGCAAAAGTTATGTTCAACATGAAAAGCTACATAAAATTTTATTCGCTGTTGCTTTATCATTTACATCTCTCATAAATTCAAAATATGAGTTTTAAAAGATATGATATAAAATTTAAGTGACGCCTTGATGTGACTTTAAAAGGTTTGTTTTAAAATTCAATTTAAATTATTTTTGACTTGGTTAAAATATTTTTTTTACATCTACACAATACTTTTAATTTTCCAATTCACTGTTAAATATATCACTTTCATTGAATCTATACTATGCATTGAAATGTATTTATTTCAATAAATTGATTTATCTTTTGTGTCACGTTATTCAAAATTGTGAGTAAGATTTATGTAAATGGTTTATTTGCGTCAAACTATCCTTTTTCATACATTTCATGTAGTTTGGACACAATGACGCAAAGAAACCATTTAATAAATCTTACTCACAATTTTGAATAGCGTGACACAAAAGATAAATCCATTTATTGAAATAAATACATTTCAATGCATAGTATAGATTCAATGAAAGTGATATATTTAACAGTGAATTGGAAAATTAAAAGTATTGTGTAGATGTAAAAAAATATTTTAACCAAGTCAAAAATAATTTAAATTGAATTTTAAAACAAACCTTTTAAAGTCACATCAAGGCGTCACTTAAATTTTATATCATATCTTTTAAAACTCATATTTTGAATTTATGAGAGATGTAAATGATAAAGCAACAGCGAATAAAATTTTATGTAGCTTTTCATGTTGAACATAACTTTTGCACATGCAATTATAAATAAAACAAAAATAAAATGATGAAATAAATACAAATATATTTTTTAAGAAATAGCATAACGTCACTCAAAATTTGATATCAGTATTTTTAAGTTCCATATTTAAAATTCTTAGAGCATAAGATAAAGTGCTGCGTCAGAAACTTTTAACCCGTCAAGGGTTTTTGCATTGATATTTATATACAAAGCTGATTAACCCTTTCCGGCGCGGTGTCCTTAGAAAAGGACACCTAATTTTAATTTCAAAACTGACAATCAGCACCAAGAATATTTAACTAAAATTTTCCTATTATAATGTACATGAAAATAAGCAAGTTTGTAACGCTCAAACAATACGCACTCCATCATATTTGTTCTCCTTTTCTTTTTTTTCTTTTCCTTCAAAAGAACTGACAAGCTGAGTAAATTAGACTTTACGAGAGAAAAGAATGTTTACAAAGTGGTTGCCGACAAGGCATTTGTGCTATGCTGTATTTTAAATTAACTGAGTTATTTTGTAAATAGTAACATGTAAATAGGATGTAAATATTAAAACTTATTAATCTATGATAAGTAATCCAGTTTTATTTCGTAACATAAAAATAGTTTCCACCCCGGATTCTGAATAATATGTTACAGAAGTGACCCCCAACGTCTGGCACGAATAGAAGCAAGATATGAAGATAAGTACCTATTATTTTAAATTGAGTTAAACTGTTTTAATAAGAAAATTTAGATACTAAAGTACAAAAATTTATACAAAAGTACTTTTGATTCATCCGGAATCTGTGGATTTTTGAAAATTGTATTTGATTCGTCCAGAATCGAAATATTTTGGAATTGTTCTATTCAGCCTGAATATTATTTTCCTAGAATTGAAATACGAAAAGTCGTCTGCAGCTTCAAGTATTTTAGTATCTGAATTAAATGAAGATATTCATAAGAGAAATAATTCTAATAATTATTTTTGAAAAAATAAAAACACTGCAAATAAGGGCGTCTTAAATTCAGACACATATGTGACTGAAAAAGTAATTCAAACACTTAAGTGTCTGAATATGGAATTTCAGACATCATAGGTGTCTGAAATTTAGACACTTAAGTGTCTTACTATATGATCATGGCATAAACACTGTAATTTGAAATGTCTGAAATTCAGACACATAAGTGTCTGAAACTGGAGTGTTCAATTTTCAGACATTTTAAAGTGTCTTATTTTTTAAGACACGTGTATGCGTCTGAATTTAAGACATTTCAAACATCTGAATCTCATCCATTTTTGACCAATCTGGAAGTTCGGTAATAGGCAGTCAATTTTTCACTTTTTTTTGTAAGCTTTATACAATATTAAAAAAAATCCGTTAAAATATGGAAATTATACTGGCAATTTACGTATTTTAATGCAAATTTTCTTTCTTAAATTCCAGAAAATTTTCCATTTTTTGCATATTTCTGTATTTAAAATTTTCCATTTAAAAGGTAAAATATACTCTTTCAAGGACAAATCCATATATTTCGCAATCAGCATTTTCTAAAAACATGTATATTAGACATGATTTATTTATTTATATTCAAACCAGTGCATTGGTTGCATTCAAACCAGTGCATTGGGGGGGGGGGGGGGGGGGGAGCTAAGAAGGCTGAATCCCCTCCCAGACTAGACTAGATATTGTTATTTTTTTAATTATGAAAGAATATTATTATTATTTTTAATAGGTTTAAAAATAGGAATTTTTGAAAAGATATTAATTTTGTCACACAATTTTTTTGTCTTTTATAAATTTTATAATGAAATTCGAAATTATAGCATGTTTGAAATTTACTTAATTATAAATTTAAGACACGGTGTAACCTCTTGTTCACTTTAACCTTCATAATATTTTGCTAATTTAATAATAAAACTTTAAATTGTTTGATTGCAAACACACTTTAAAATTATCCAAATACAGAAACACACCAAAAAAATCGCAAAAATTAAGATATATTTTAGCACAGTATTTCATTATTTAACATCTTAAAAGCATTCAGAATTACACCCACTAAAACTTTCCAGAGCTTCCTCTGGCTGGTTACGACTTATCAGTGTTGAATTCAGGGGGTGGCCCGGGGGAGAGAAATTTCCCCTCGGAGCAAAGAAATGTCCCTCCGGAAAATTCGAGATTTTGTGTTTTCAATGGTCAAAAAGTGCAATCCCCCCCCCCCACACACACACACACCGGAGTCTCAGAAATCCCTCCCGAAGAAATGTGTCTGAATTCAACACTGACGACTTTGCTCCAGTCTGCAGAAAAATAAAAGTCAGGACCTGATCTGGCATGTCCCATCAAATCAAATGAGAGAAAGACCGGGCCAGATCTGAGCACATATACTCCTCTAAAATATGCCTCTCCAAATCGCAATCCTGGATAGAAAATGTCAAGTTTAATTACGAAAATTTCCCAAGAGAAAAATGACTTGAATACACCAAATTCAGTAGCGCCATCTAGTTTGAGTCGAACGTGTTATTATTAGTCGAACATATTCTTATTAGAACGTGTTTTTGAAAAGTCAAACGTATTTTTTTTTTTTTTTAAATGGAATATTTCTGAAAATTCTTACTATGTAACTTTTTAGCTAATGATTCAGTATCGATCTACTCCAGGTATGATTTCACCGTGATTTCAGGATTTCACCGTGGGAAAATTAGTTTCATCAAAAAATTTTACGCTGTATTTTGATCGAGGGAAAAAAGGAAGACAAAAAATTTGTGCATAAACCAATGATTTTTATTATTTTTGCAGAAAAATTATACATAATATTTATAACTGAGAAATTTTGTTCAGAATATTTAGCATATAGGAGGAAGTAATGAGTCCAATTTCAAAAATGTTGCCATATCATTCACTGATCAAACGAAAAAAAAAAGAAGAAATAATCAAAGAAAACAGAACACTATATTCCTTCACACACTTTCATATACACATACCTTCGCATTAAAATTAAACACAGGCTTTTGGCAATAAGAAATGCATTTATTTTTGAATGAAAAATTGATTTTATTTTTAAAGGTTGCCCTCCCCCCCCCCCACACACACACAACTGAAACGGAACAAACCCGAATTAAATATATATATATATATAATATATATATATACATACGCACTGTTAAAACATTTTAAATATTTTAATATTTCAAAAATAACGTGTCTTCTGATAACCAAAAATATTTGTGTTCTGAAAATTTCTTCGATAGAAGTAAAAAAATTTTCTACTGGTTCTACATCGCATGAAATTAAAAAGCAAAATATTCAAAATTCTAGAGAGAAGATGTGTGAAATCTTTCAGAATTATAAGCAGATTGACAAAATATTTACAATTTCCCTAAAATAAATTGTGAGTCACAAATAACTAACAATATTTGAACTTCCTAGCTGTGGAGGCGTGGCCGAGACGGATTATCGCATAGTCTACGGACCATAAGATCATGAGTTCGTATCCCGCGACGGGTAAGTGTAATATTGCTAATGTTGTAAAATGAATTAGATGAATGAATCATGTAAAATCTCTGAGACCTATTGAAATGTGGGTGAAATGTCCCTTCCTTGAGAGCATAATTTTTATTTTTTAAATATAGAAATTAAAAAAAAAAAATTAAATATTTCTGGTAATTGAAGAAAATTTCCACTAAAATACGTAAATTGTACTGGCGTTTTGATTGGCGGTACAGTTTTTATATTTTAAAGGATTTTTTTTTTCTGTGTATTAAGGCTTACCGAAAAAAAGGTGGAAAATGCTTTTGCAGAGAAATTAAAGGTGGTCAAACATGGATGCAATTCAGACGTTTGAAGTGTCTTAAATTTAGACACATACAAGCGTCTTAAAAATTTAGACACTTTAAAATGTCTGAAAATTGAACACTCCGTTTCAGACACTTATGTGTCTGAATTTCAGACATTTCAGTTTACAGTGAATCGTTTGCTTTATTTTATACATTTATATAGTTGCACTGAGCTATTTATTATGAAGTTGTTATTGTAAATGAGTGCTTGGCATTATTTAATTATTATATGATTGATATTATTATGTAAGGAAAAAAAAAAAAAAAGGCAAATAGTTGGTGTCATTATATTGAGTTTTGAAAGATATTATATGTTATTTATGTTCTATATATGTTAAAAATTACGTATTTTGCTAAGAGTTATTCCTAACACGAATTAAGTTTGAAGTTAGCTAAAACATATTTAGTTCAAATGATGGCGTTTCTTTCAAAGGGTAAGAAAACTGATTTAATCACATTAGCTTCAGAATTAAATGTAAAAGTAAGTAGCGATGATAAAGTCCTCGAATTACGTGATAAAATTGTAAATAGTGAGGCATTTAAAGATAACATAGATTTTGTACAGGGAATTTATGAAAATATCGTAGAAGAAAGAAAGACTCTTGAGGAAGAGAAACGTTTAGCCGAAGAAAGAGAATTTGAGCTACAGAAGCTCAGGTTAGAAGCAGGAACAAGAGATGTTGTTGCAAATACAAGCAACCCTCTAGAAACTTCTTCAATACGCGTTGACTTGAAAAAGGTTTTACCCGATTTCAATCCTGAAAAGGATGATATGAATTTATTTTTAATAACTTTTGAGAGGCAAATGAAACTTTTAAAGGTTTCTAAAGAACTGTGGATCACGTATTTAATTGGAGTCCTTCCAAATGAAATCGGTAAATTAATAGCGCGTGAACCGGAAGAAAAATTTGAGGATTATTCTTATATTAAAGATATATTGTTGCAGAGGTTCAAGTTAACTGCAGAAAGGTTTAGAGTTTTGTTTAGTCGACATCCAAAGCGAACCGATATTAGCTGGAAAGAATATTATTTTGAAATTAGAAGCTATTTTGAGGGATGGCTATCTGAATTAAATATAAATTCCTTTGAAAAATTATCGAAATTAATTATTGCTGACCAATTAAAGAAAAAGGTTTCCCCTGATTGTAAAGAACATTATTTAGATCAATGGGAGAATTTAACAGATCCTGTTGAATTAGCTGAAAAGTTAGATTTATATGATAATTTGAGGTCACACAAAGTAGAAATAAAGAGATCAAATAAAATCAGTGAGGTCGAGAATTCTAATCGCTTTGAAAAAACGCCTTTAGATTTTAAAAGAAATGATTTTGGTAAAATTGGCAATCAAAAAGAGTCCAAGAGAAATAAAATTAATTACCCTTCAAATTTAAATCGACCAATGTTAAGTTGCTATGGTTGTGGAAACCAGGGAGTTATTAAATCCAAGTGTCCAACCTGTTCTCCGAAAAATGTATCGGTGCACTTTCAATCACTAGAATTTCGTACATGTAATATGCAAACATCACCAACATTATTGGTAAAAATAAGCATAAATGGTCTCTCTGGCACAGCTTGTGCTGACACTGGCGCAACACATTGCGTTGCGGGTGAAGGTTTGTATTCTTTATTAAAAGACCAAGGTGTGAAGTTTGAAAAAACGCAAATGATCGTAGTCTTAGCGGATGGGCTACAAAACACTACCGAAGTTTATAAAACAGAAGTTCATGTTAAAATTGAAGGTCGCGACATTAAAACAACACTTTATGCTCTGCCGAATGCCAGAAATAATCGTACAATTTTAGGAATCGATTTTTTACGCAAAGCAAAAATTGTTTTGGATGTAGTAAATCAAGAATGGTTCTTCGCAGATAGATGTAAGTGGAAGTATAGATTCGCTGAAGATACATATAGACCTCCCAGTGAATTAGCGATAAAATCCGTTGAATTAGACACCGTTTTTCTTAGAGAAGATGAAGGTAGACATCTCACTTCAGAGCAACAAGTTAGGTTGAATGAACTGCTTGAAAAATTTACTAGTAGCTTCCAACTAGGGGAAGAGGCTACACCTAAAGTTAAACATTATATTGATACTGGATCACATCCTCCTGTAGCAGTACCCCCTTACCGCATGTCACCTGCGAGAAAGGAAATTTTGCGTAAAGAATTAGACGAATTACTCTCTAAGGGTATAATCGAAGAGTGCGAGTCTCCTTATGCCTCTCCTGTAGTATTGGTCCCAAAACCAAATGGAAAAATTCGCCTTTGCATCGATTATCGAAAATTGAATGCCATCACAAAGACAGATAATTATCCATTACCGCGAATAGATGATTTGCTCCATGAAGCCAAACATACCCCTTATATGACCACTATTGATCTGAAGTCTGGATACCACCAAATTGAAGTAAATGCTGCTGATAGAGACAAAACTGTATTTATTTGTCCATTCGGAGCTTTTCGGTACATTAGAATGCCTTTTGGATTGAAAAATGCCCCAGCAACCTTTCAGAGATTAATAGATAACTTTAGAAAGTCCCTCAAAGACATCTTTATATTGTCTTATTTAGATGATATTATAATTTTGTCGGAAAGTTTTGAGAAACATTTGTCTGACTTAGAAGCAGTTTTTAATAAACTATCAGAATTCAAATTGTATGTTAATCGTGAAAAATGCAATTTTCCTTGCCCCCGTGTTAAATATTTAGGACATTGGATAACAAGCTCTGGAATCGAAGTTGATCCTGGAAAAACCGCTGCAATTCAACAAATGCCTCCTCCTAAGTCTGTAAAACAAGTTCAATCTTTTTTGCAGTCCTGCTCCTGGTACAGACGTTTTATTCCCAAATTTTCAGATATAGCTAAACCTCTAAGTAATCTTACGAAGAAAGATGCAACTTGGAAGTGGGAAGAAGCAGAACAAAGCGCTTTCGAAACATTGAAAAGTTCATTAATCAATCCTCCAGTACTAAAACAAAATGATCCGACCAAGCCCTAGCTTCTTCGTACAGATGCCAGTGGATATGCTCTAGGTGCTGTCCTCCTCCAGGGTCAGGGAGAAGAAGAGCATCCAATAGAATATGCAAGTCGTTTGTTAACTGCACCAGAAAGAAACTATTCTACCACCGAGCGCGAAGCACTTGCTGTCATTTGGGCTTTAAATAAATTTCGTGGCTATATTGAAGGACATGAAATAACAGTTGCCTCCGATCATCAACCCCTAAAATGGCTGATGAGTTTAAAGTCACCGTCAGGCAGACTAGCCCGATGGGCTTTGCAGTTACAATCTTTCAACCTCAAGATTGAATATATTCCTGGAAAAGCAAACGTTGTTGCTGATATGTTGTCTCGGCCTATTTGCAGTCATGAAGAACCTTCTTGTGAAATTTGCACAGTTTCGATTGATATGCCTATTAGATCTCCTAAAGATATCCGAGAAGAGCAATTAAAGGATGAAGATTTAAAGAAAATTATCGTAGCGTTTGAATCTAAAGAAAATAATACAGATTTTGCTAATTGGACTGAACGTGGTTACCTCTTAAACCAAGGAGTCTTATATCGTTACTCTCCAGAATCAGATTCAGAAGAAGCACAATTGGTTGTTCCTGTTCAAGAACGGAAAGAAGTCTTGAAGAATTACCATGATTCACCGACCGCAGGCCATTATGGAGCCGAGGGAACCTATTACAGAGTATCCCAGAGATATTACTGGACCGGAATGAGAAAAGATATCGCAGATTATGTTAAACATTGTGTAGAGTGTATTCGTTATAAAGCGAGTAACCAAAAACCTGCTGGACTTTTACAAACACCTGTTCATAGTCAAAGATTTGAGACCCTCTCAATAGACTTATTTGGACCCTTGCCAGAAACAGCAGATGGGAAAAAGTGGATTTTTATAATTGAAGACTGTAGCACAAAATGGGTAGAACTTTTTGCATTAAATAACGCAACAGCCACGGAATGTGCTGTTACCTTAATTGACGAAGTGTATTTAAGATATGGTTTTCCAAGAAAAATCATTAGCGACAATGGTCCGCAATTCATCAGTGCTGTGATGCAACAAGTTTGTTTTCTCTTAAAGATAGATCAAAGTTTAACTCCGGTGTACCACCCTCAAGCAAATCCGGTTGAAAGAAAAAACCGAGATCTAAAACCCCGCTTAGCGATGCTAGTTGGAGATGATCATACAACTTGGAGTGAAAAATTACCAGTAATCCGTTTTGCCCTTAATACTGCAAGATGTAGTTCCACAGGTCACACAGCTGCATATTTAATGTTCGGTCGTGAATTACGTACCTCCGATGATGTTGCTCATGACTTACGCCCTGTAATTGCGAATGATAATTTCATACCCGAAATAACTCCTTATTTAAAAAACTTTGCTAAAATTACTATGCAGATAAGAGATCGCATAGAACAAAGCCAAGATAAGCATAAATATTATGCTGACAAACATTTAAAAGCTTCTGAACAATATAAACCAGGTGACCACGTCTGGGTTACTTTGCATCCGATTAGTCAAAAGAAAAATAACAAAACAACTAAATTCATGCCCCGTCGACATGGCCCATATGTTATTTTAAAACAAAGATCTCCTACTTCTTATACCATTGCCACTAAAGAAAACCCCTTTTCTCCCTTAGGAAATTATCATATATCAGCTTTGTGTCCTTACACGCAAGATGATGATGGATCTTCTAAAGGCTTTATTCGTCCTAGAGGCAGATCCGGGAAACATCAGACGCCCAGCCAGCAAATATTTACGAAAGGACCACAAAACACGAGAGCTATAGAGGATTTTAGGCACCAGAAAGCATCCCGAAGGAATCCACCCAGGAAATGCACACTGCATCTGAGGGACCAGTAATGCAGTGTGAGGGGAAGAGTGTAACGCTCAAACAATACGCACTCCATCATATTTGTTCTCCTTTTCTTTTTTTTCTTTTCCTTCAAAAGAACTGACAAGCTGAGTAAATTAGACTTTACGAGAGAAAAGAATGTTTACAAAGTGGTTGCCGACAAGGCATTTGTGCTATGCTGTATTTTAAATTAACTGAGTTATTTTGTAAATAGTAACATGTAAATAGGATGTAAATATTAAAACTTATTAATCTATGATAAGTAATCCAGTTTTATTTCGTAACATAAAAATAGTTTCCACCCCGGATTCTGAATAATATGTTACAGAAGTTCATATTTTCTAATAAATTCGTTTATAAATTGCGGTGTCAGTCCATTATTTCATCAGTTTATAAACAGAATTACTCCGCGCCGGTAAGGGTTAAGTAGTTCAGTATTAAGTATTTTATGATTTCATATTTTACATTTTAAAGTAAATTGTATTTTAGAAGCTTTGCAAAATTATTTTCGTAAGATTTCTTAACAGGCGATTTCATAGATAAGGAGTAGCGCCATCTGGCGTGTATAATTTTTTTTTTTAATTGAGAAAAGCAATTGAAATGCAAAAATAAATCCAAACTGCTTATTTTCGGATTCATTTTTAAATTCATTTTGAATTGCCGATATACATTTTGCCTCAATACAAGGGGTGAAATTCTCATAACTTAGGCTATACAGTACATTGCAGGGTTGTCCAGTGTAAAATAGTTTACGAAATTGGTAAAACAAAGCGAATTTACTTTGTAAACAAAACAAAATTCCCGAATAACCAAGTTAAGTATTCGCGAATGTTGAAATATTCTTCGAGAAATGTTCTATTTCGAGAATAATCAAAACTCGCGAATGTTAAGGGATTGCTGAATATATACAAATTGTTAAAACATTTTAAATATTTTAATATTTGAAAATTACGTTTCTCTGTATAAAGCAATAATATTTGTGTTCTAAAAAACTCTCCGTGAGTAGAAGAAAAAGAAAAGCGTTGTTCTCAGTGATGTGGTCGTAAAAAAATTAGAGAGTATACGCTGTATGCAGAGGGTATACCCTAGAGAGTGAATGATATAGCTTTTTTGAGAAACAGAGGGTATACGGTAGTTCTTAAAAAATCCAGAAGGTATACGGCGTATACCACCGTCAGATTCAAAATTCAGATTCCAAAATTCCCGAAAGAAAGTTTGTAAAACTTTGGGAGTTATACTAGATTGGGAAAAAAAATTACCACTACCATAAAATACATTTCGTGTACTTCATAAATAGCAATATTTGAAACCTTCTCTTGTGAAGGCGTGGCCGAATCGGTATGTCACAGTCTTAGTAGGCAAGAGGTCCAGGGTTCGAATCCTGCGAGGGATAAGTGTTTCATGGCTATAGTAATGTGAATTAAATAAATAAATCCTGTAGAATATACGTGACCTTTCATTGAATGAAGTGTGTGTCATCTATTCAAAGCTTACTTACATTTTATTTTTTAAATATAGAAATTTCCAAAAAAATAGAAAAATTTCTGGAATTTACGGAAGATAATTTCCATTAAAATACGTAAATTGCACTGGCGTTTCGATTGGCGGTACAATTTTCACATTTTAACGGATATTTGTTTTCAATGTATAATGCGTAGAAAAAAAAAGGGGGATGGAAAAGTGGCCTATTGCCGAGAAATGAAAGGTGGTCAAACATGGATGCGAGTCAGACGTTTGAAGTGTCTTAAATTCAGATGCATACAAGCGACTGAAAAATTAAGACATTTTAAAATGTCTGAAAACTGAACACTCCGTTTAAGACACATATATGTCTGAATTTCAGACATTTCAGTTTACAGTGCAGGGTCACACAAAAGAATTCCAAATACGTTAACATTTATGGACGAATATTTCGTTGCAGGTGGTTTAAATTTAGTGTGTTATGTGATTCACATATCATCATTAATTTCTATGCATGGCCATTCAAAATAATTCGAATGAAAACATTACCATTTATAAATAAGTAACTTTTTGTGTTTAAATTGTACGAAAATTTACTTTTGAGAGGGGGGGGGGGGGGAATGCTAGACATGCTATTAGCACACT
The DNA here is from genome assembly GCA_963932465.1 of Maratus speciosus. NCBI lineage: Eukaryota > Metazoa > Arthropoda > Arachnida > Araneae > Salticidae > Maratus > Maratus speciosus. The sequence goes on along the minus strand of OZ010793.1, from coordinate 15,103,638 downwards.
ACACACACACTGTTATTTTAAAATTAATTTTACAAACATTTGTTTTTGTAAATGCATTGTAATTTTTCTAATATTTGTAAAGTTTTTTAAATTTTTCGCGATTTTTTGCTCAAACAGAAAGAATTACCTGGATATGAAAAATATGGAGAATATCTTTAAGAAATCAGGTCATCAAGAACCCGCTCACAGTAGTGAATGCCAAACCAAACTAGTAACAATTAAAGTTAACCGGACTCACAACGAAAAAAAAAAAAAAAGCAGCGTCAACCGACTCCATGCAGAACTCTATCTGGGAAGACGGGCTTTTGGATTTCTGAAATGTATGCATTTTTAACCATAGTCTGAAGAGGAGTCAAAGAATGCTTATTGAGAATTTTTACTGGCCAAAATAATTATTGAAAATTTTCATATCCCTATAGAGAAAATAAAAATACAAATTTCATAACCTATTGATGATGTTTGACGGATTGAATTTCACGATATCTTTCCGCGACCATTTGAAGACATTAGCGAGTTTTTTACGCTATTGTTTTACGAAATTCGCGATTTTTCCCACGATAGTTTGAAAAAATTTGCTTTTTTTCTTCTCGACCGATTGATGAAATTCGAGGCTTTTTCCCGCGACCCTTTGTCGAAATTCCCGATATTTTTCCGTGGCCAATTGACAGAATTCGTGATATTTTTTTCTACCGATTGACAAGTTTCGCATTATTTTTCCGATACTGATTAACGAAATTCGCAATATTTCTTAGAGACCTACTGATAGAACTCGCTATTTGTTTTCCGTGATCTTTTAACGAAATTTACGATATTTTCACTTGATTCTTTATCGAATTCATGATTTCTGAAACCGATTGACAAAATTCGCGATTTTTTTTTGCTCAATCTTTTGACTAAATTTGTGATTTTGACCGATGGATGAATTTACTTTTTTTTATGCAACCGATTATTGAAATTTGCAATTTTTTTTTCGATTGAAGAAAATGGCTTTTTGTTTCTGAGATTTTTGACGAAATACGTAATGTTTTCCACAATCGTTTGAAGAAATGGAGCAAAAGAAAAAAAATCGCGGACGTCCACGAAAATTAAGAAAACTTCACTGAAAAATTATATGCCTGTGAAAGAATGTAAAGGGAGAAAAATACCATACAGAATTTTTTATTATGCGGGATTTTAATATTTTGTGAGCGATTCACGCAATCTCGCATGCTATTTCAAAACCTGGCCGTCAAAGAAAACTCCCCCTCCCTCCTTCCAAGAAGCTTTTCAAATGACGCTCCTGCTTCTGAGGAGGGGAAGTCATGATTTAAATATTCGCACAAATACTTATGTTTTTGTGTCATCCAATTATGAAGGTTATGTAATTATAATTAACCTTCTTAGTTTTATATTATGAAGTTTGTTTTCCAACCCAGAATTTTTTTTCCTGCGCTTTTTCTATGCCCGAATTTTTGAACTGATGACCGATTTTTATAAATTTTCGCAAATGAATACCTTTAATGTTCGGAATTTCTGGAACAGAATCATTCCCGATTTAAACAGCATTTAAAAACAATATATACAATTCTTCTATTTGAAATATGTTAGTTAGAAAAAATTTCCCGTTTGCTGCAAAAAAATTATTAAACAACTTCCTGTCTATATATTTAAAATTAATACAGAAATGAAGGAAGAAAGCTGGCTGATAGAACGTTTTCGAACCATCTAACCACTTGGGGACGAGCGACCGGTATTCGTGTCGCGTAAGTTGCTCAGAATCAGTGATTATTCTCAACAGTAAATTTTTATTGTAAATTTTGCCTTATTTAATCCAAGCATTTTCTCGATTCAACGAGGCAAAAATTTCTGTTTTAAAAAACCGGTGAAAAAAAGATTAAAAATTCCGTAAAAGACGCTCCTCCCGAAGGGGTTAAATATTATCATCATCAGTGAAATTTGGGACTATATACATATTGGCAATAGCAATTTTAGAACAAATTTAAATATTAATAAATATAAAAAGAAAAATAAATGCATCTCAAGTGTACATTAATAGAAAGCTGCACAGGCAGAGATCATATAAAGAAACAATGTAGTTTTAAAATTTAGAAACATAATTTAAAAAATAATCATTGGCTAAGCCGTCTCTACTCCAGGGTTCGTATGCTTCAATGACTTTCAAGCACCTTTTACCAGAATTTTACTAAAGTAATATTTACCTCATTTGTTGAAAAAAAATCTATTTTCAGATATAGCGACCAGTACTTTACGAAATGTCTGGTACTAAACCACCTAAAATCTCCCTATTCTGTTGATGCGGACGAACCATGTACGCGTTTTCCGTCAGCTCCAGTATATAACTGGAGCTCTTTTATGAACGCTTTTGTAAATATTTTTAAGTTTTTTTGTCACTAATATTTTGTGAGCATCGATTATCTTTTGTTTAAGGTCAACCGCATATGTTTATTGGTGTCCGAGTCTGCTATCTCTTTCTTATAATATTTTATAGCTTTTCAAATTTGTTATGTAGTCGCCCCTCTCAACCTGCATATTTCCTTCCTTATGTTGAACGTTTTTCCACCTTGCATTGACTACTTATCTTCAATAAGTAAAAAATTAAAACTTGTTTCAATTTTTTTCGATAACCCTGTATTGGTTGAATTAAGCTAAAATTTGAATACTTCGTCAAAACAATTGTGAGAGTTTGATAGCAAATTGGTATTTTTAGTGACAAAATTTGTGCTATTAATTTATAATAGTAATTTAATTTTAATGAATAATTTGCTTAATCTTCAGATGCTAATCATTGAAAGTTAACCTTTAATTTAAAACTACGGCCTTAAAAAATTTTTGGAAAACAGAAAATCATAGAATGACTAACTGACACGAAATCTAGAAAAATGTAAAGATTTGAAACTTTTATAAGAACGAGTATTTCTGGAAAGTTCTTTGAGAGAAATAAAATAACACATATTATTAAACTGTGAGAGAATGAAATATTTCTGGTGTTTTAAACAAATTTTTCTTTTTATTTAAATAAAATAAATTAATTTGAGCCACTTTTTTTTATTTTATTAACTTCAAAAGTAATTTATTAGTAAAGTGTTTTTTTAAATAAATCATCTGGTATAACTATAAGTGTTAATTGTCATCGAACCTCTGCTTCAAAATGATATCTTTAAAAAAATTACCGCTCGACTCTCTAAACACTTTATAGAATGTCATGCATTCAAATAAATTTATAATTAGAGTAGACTTTTATTCTTCTTAATAGCATGGTAACATTCATTGCTCCGACTTTACATATAAAAATTTCAAGTCTTCTTGGAGAATATCTACACAATTTAAAAAATTTCTATGTCAAATTTAAAGTTTCTAGCTCTGATACTTTCAGAAGAATAGTGACTTGAGAACTTTTTCCACTCATGTCACCACTTAAAATTTCGAATTTTTTAAAAGTCGTTCTTTCTGAGCATCTGCATATTAATAGTCACCTCTATATTCATTAAGTTTCTTGCAACAAACACCTTCATATAAACCGCGATGATACAATTTTATAATATTTTAAAAACATTGTTATCAGCGAGTTTGTAAGTAGTGAAAGACATGTGTGCCATTATTTAAGTTCCTTCCTCTCGTATATTTTCACAGAAATAGTGATGAAACCGAGATTTTAAAACTCTCTTTTTGCATTTCACCCCGTTATAATTCGAATTTTTGCAAAAAGAAACGAAAAAAAAAAAAAAAAAAAACTTTCAAATATTGCACTTACCGATATTTCTTATAGAAGTTAGTAATTTAAAGTTTCTATCTCAAGTATTCCTACAGAAATCTTGATAAAACGCGATTTTCAGAAATATTCTTTAGAAGGATATTTATCTATTTCACCATTTTAAAATTAGTATTTTTAAAAATCTCGACTTGGGCCAATATTTGAAACCGAAACATAATCTTCGGACCAATAAAAAGCCTTATTTATCGGTTATCTTCAGTTGACATTTTTTGGCATTTTTTTCCATAGAAACAGTTATGTATTTATTACTCCTGGTCACAAAATGGTTTAAAAATTCTCTAGATATGAGCACATTGTCCAATTTGTCTAAAATTCCATACAAAGTTTGGACAGTGCATATAGTCTCATAATATTAAATTAGTTTATCCATCACATATAACATACCTGCGAAATTTGAGTTCAGTCGAAAATACCATTTGAACGCTATCATGATAACACACACATATTAACTTGTAAAATCATCAAAAACGGACTTTGGAAATCTGAAAGAAATTACCGACATAAAAAAGCGCATACCCACATACATAGAGAATTATAAAGATAGGAAAAGCTCATTCAGGAAACATCCAAAAGTAAAGAAATACCAATATTTCATAGCCTTTTTTTTTTTTTCTTTTCTTGTTATGATTACAACACTTTCCTTACACTATATGTGTCCGTAATGTAAAAAAGCAACAATTTGGAATGTTCTCAGTGAACAACAGCTATTTTACGACTAGCTCCAAAATAAATTATGCAAAACAAACTCTGTCATTTTCAGACATGAAACAGGTTTTTCGGTCTTTTAATTCTATGTCAAGCTATTTAGTGCCCAACAGATTAAAAAACTTTAATTAATTTAATTTTAATTTTAATTTTAAGTTTTCAATTTAATTTTTAAATCTCTTTTTTCTGCGATTCAAAATAAAAAGTAAGATTCAATTCAAGTTTGACCTATGGGCAGGGGTCGTACTTGTCCTGAAATTTCAAGACCAGGAAATTCCTTGGTACCAGTATTTTCTTATAGGAAATCTCATCTTAAATAAGGAAAAATTTTGCGCGTCCTAGATTTATTTTTCTAAAAAAAAAAAAAAAAAAAAAATACCTATATTTGTCCTGAGAAATTCTATGAAGCGTACGACCCTTGTCTATGGGTGACGGACACACTAATGTTCAAGAACATGAGCGTCCCCGCACTTTTTTTTATAGGACTACACCACTGGTTGGAATGTGTTAAAAATGAGATAGTCCTTTTAGAGGTGCCTAAAATCTGTTTTATCTACCCCCACAGTAAACCAAGCCTGTAAAGAGTTGACATGTATGAGAAAGTATTTGAAAACAGGCATGGTTTACTGTGGAAGTGGATAAAACAGATTTTATGCACCTTCTAAATCACTGGTTCTCAACCTGTGTGCCACGGCGCAGTAGTGTGCTGCGAAAAGATCTCAGGTGTGCCGCAAAACTTTTAAGCAAGTTTCATAATTCTTAAAAATTCGAATCCGTAATGTCAGACATTTCATATTATACGATTTACTTTGAAACAAACGTTAGTATCCCAAATTTGCTTTATTTGGGAGATTTTTCTTCTGTTGCGCATTATAACAGTGTACTAGGAAACATTAAAAATGGTATTACGTCGCTTGAGATAAATTCTTTGAGAAAAAAAATCATGTCTCTTGAAGCAAAAAGATAACAATTTAAAATATAGTAGAAAAGATCGTTGAAAAATGATTTATGAGTATGCCTACCCAAAGATTTTATCTTACACAGAAACTCTTCTAATTTTTAAAAAAAGTCGAACTCAGATGTTAGTCCAGGCAATAGGGGATTTTACCTGGCAAAACTAATGGAAGTTCTGGAAATTGGCTTACTTTATGTTTTTTGGGTCGCTGAATCTGAATTTGTAACTTCCCACCAAAATTTCCCCCGGCAACCCCCCCCCCCCCAAATTTTGGTAAAATGCTCCCAAAAAAAGATTTTTATTTAAAAAAAAATAATTTTTTTTATTGTTTTAGGGGAAAAGTATCTAGAAATTCAGAAAGTAGACAAAATTTGCAACAAATGAGATATATGACATTATGACTTAGGATGAAGGGGAAGGGGGGATCTGCCTCGGAACATGCGCCGTGGTGCTAGGTGGACTAAGTTGCGCAATTCCCCTTATCCACTCACACGCTTACATTCGCCCTACCATCTCCCCTTCGAACTTTCTCTATAAGGTTTACTTTAAGTTTTTTGGGTCGCTGAATCCGAATTTTTAACTTACCCCCAAAAATTCCCCCCCCCCGAAAACCCCCAAAATAGTTGTTTTTAACTTAAATTTCTTATTGTTTTAGGGAAAAAGCATTACGAAATTCAGAAACTAGACAAAATTTGCAACAAATAGGATATATGACATTATGACGTAGGATAAACGGGGAGAGAGGGGGCTGCCTCGGAACATTCCCCGCGCGCTGTTCTCAAAAACCAAATTTTTTCAAAAAATCAATTTTTTGAGTGGTTTCCGGGCGAAATTTTGGTGGGAAGTTACAAATTCGGATTCAGTGACCCAAAAAGCATAAAGTGAGTTGAAATCCAGAGCTAGTATTAATTTTGCCAGGTAAAATCCCCTATTGCCTGGATTTCATAACTTAATGCACGTAGCGCCGCTGTGCATGTTCCGAGGCAGCCCCCTCTCTCCCCGTTTATCCTACGTCATAATGTCATATATCCTATTTGTTGCAAATTTTGTCTAGTTTCTGAATTTCGTAATGCTTTTCCCCTAAAACAATAAGAAATTTAAGTTAAAAACGGCTATTTTGGGGGATAGGGGGTTCGGGGGGAAAGTTTTGGGGGTAAGTTAAAAATTCGAATTCAGTGACCCAAAAAACTTAAAGTAAACCTTATAGAGAAAGTTCGGAGGGGACATGGGAGGGCGAATGTAAACTTGTGAGTGGTTAAGTGGAATTGCGCAACTTAGTCCACGCAGCACCGCGGCGCATGTTCCGAGGCAGATCCTCCTTTCCCCTTCATCCTAAGTCATAATGTGATATATCTAATTTGTTGCAAATTTTGTCTACTTTCTGAATTTTTAGATACTTTTTCCCTAAAATAATAAAAAAATTGATTTTTTTAATAAAAACCTTTTTTGGGGGGCATTTTACCAAAATTTGGAGGGGTTGCCAGAGGAAATTTTGGTGGGAAGTTACAAATTCGGATTCAGCGACTCAAAAAACATATAGTAAGCCTTTTTCCATTACTTCCATTAATTTTGCTAGGTTGAGCCCCTATACGGTCTCTATTGCCTGGACTATGTCTCTTTAAATCCTAACGTGACAAATTTCTGACAAATTAAGATATTTTTCCACGTTACCAGTTCCGTTCCTTATACAATTTCCTATAGACTTGTTGCCTGTAATTTCCTGCAGCTTTTATTGATCAATAAACCTATACCACGAATCCGCTTCTCCTCCATATATATAAAAAAATTCCATTATTCTTTGCACTGATGACGCTATGCTGAATGATTCCAAAACTAGTGTTAAAAAGCTTCTTAAAATGGTGTTTCATATGCTTATAAATATTAATCCATATTAAATAATTGTATATAAAAAAAGGTTATAAGAATTTATTTAAAATAATTTTATTTTCCTTTATTCGGCTCGGATGGTCTTTTTTGTTTGTGATAGTAAATAAACAAAAAATTATTGCTTATTTAATGATAGAGATGTGGTGGCGAGAAATACCGCACACCAGATGCTTTGAGAGGTCGAGGTCCGATTCTCATGAAAAGAATTGTGAGCCCAGCAAAAACTCAAGGCTGAAAACCCAGATACCTGAGGACAAAGGAGAGAGATGCTTTTAAGCGTTGGCTAGAGAAAGATGTCTCTGCTGACCGCTGTTTTGGTGATAGGGCGTAGCCCCTTTCTTTTATTCCTGATGGAATAGGATTGCTATTGATCCGATTAATAATCTAACCTTTAATTATATTTTAAATATTGTTTTACTGTAGATATTATTTTTAACCAAGAATCAGTGTTTGTACTTTTACTCAATAGTCAAGAAAGTTATAATTAAAGTTTTCTCAGTTTGAACAAGTCACAGTTTTGTGTGCCTGCTTATAACCCTACCATAGAGATAATCTTTCCTTTTTTTAAAATTCATCATAATTTTAGTGTGCCGCACGTAAAAAATTAATTCAAGGTTTAAGTGCGCCGTGAAGTAAAAAAGGCTGAGAAACACTGTTCAAAATGGACTATATCTTTTTTTTCCAAAATAAACTTGGTCTACTATAAATGTGATCCCCTCATATAATATATATTAAAATATATATTCTCCTTAGAATCAGAAACAATTGTCTTTTTTCCAGCTATGATGACACAAAATTTTTCGGCCTCGGATTTCAGATCGTCGGGCTCGTGTTCTGCAAAAAGAACCCCGAATGTCCCTTATGATAAGGGCTTAGTTTATAACGGAAAAAGTACTGGAGCTCTAATATGCTGCAGTAATAACATACGTAGTGTATCCCCCTTTCTCCTCCACCCTTATACTTACATTTCATACATTGTTTGCAAATTTTTTAGCAATTTCATCTTCACCAATATATATATATAGGGGAAGGTGGGGAAAATCGGGTACCTTAAATGTTTGTTGTTCTCAAATGTAATCAAATAGGGAAAAAAATCTGAACACCGTTTTTAATATTAAATGAATCTTTGCAGCATATTCATTTCGATAAAAAAATAATTGATTATATAAAAAAATAGGTCTTTTCAGACATATGGCAAAATCCGGTTTTACCCCGCTGGTTGGGTAAAACCGGGTAGCCATAAAACACCTGCAAAACTCATTTTGGTCGTAACAATTTCGGTTTAATATAGTAAATAATGCATTTTTGTTATTTTTAGTAAAACAAAATTGCACATGTGTTCTTCTATGTCTCAAAAATAAGTCTGTGGCAAATTTTCTACATTGTATATGCCTACCTACTTTACACTGGAAGTCTTAGTTATTTTAACTGCAAAAATCACAAATGCATTTGTTATCATATTCTTCTTCATACTGCATGCTTCGTGTGCCCATCCGTGGCATTTCAAACAATGTATCCAAGCTTATATGGGTTTGGAATTGGACTAAAGTTCATTGTAAAACATTCAGGCTTCATTATCTACTTCATCTTCTAAGGATGTCCCCTCAACCTTTTTTGGTTTCTTTTTCCATTGATTCTTAATTTATTTTTTATTTTTAAGAACTTTCCTTTTTAGTTTTGCAGGTTGGTTTGGCCTCTTTCTATTTGTTTTCAGCTCTAATTTATAGGGCAAAGAAGTCAAAATAACAGTTTTTCTTTTCTTTTGGCAGTTCTTTTCTCAATCCTTCTTGGGGAGGGGTTAATAGCATTTTAGGTGAATTTAGAAATGCAGATTGCTGAGCTACATAATCCGAGACGTCGATAAAAATGGCTGGATGTCCTCAACTGCTGGATGTGGATGTCAACACTCTTAGATATAGAAGGATGAGCTTCATTATCCTGTGATGTTTCAGAAATATTTATTGATGCAGCTATGCTAACCTGTGACTGCATGGACCATCGGCGTGTTATCACTGACTTTGGTGGGTTTCTCTGTCATTTCCGAAGGAGCAAAAAGTTGGTTTAAAAAAACCATCGTTGTTATAGAGAAAAATGTCTGTTTTTTCAAACCGTCTGATTGCAGTATTTGCAGCTGTTGTTCTCAAAAATGTAGCTTTGAATAATTTTCTCCCAGGATCGGAAAGTAACTACTCCCTCGCCTCTTGTTCGTAGTATGCGTTTAGAGGTGCCATGAATGACACATCAAGGGGTTAACAGCGATTAACAACATTATAAATCCAGTTTAAAGCTCCATGCTGAATTATGAACTCTCTTTAAAGAAATCCCCCCATGAGAGTAGGACAAAACCGGGTATACCCGGTTTTGACCCACTTTTAAGTACCCCAACATAACACAGATTTAAAAAAAATGCTCTCACTACGCTAAATCCTACAGTAAAAAGTCAGTGAAAAGTTGAAATACTAGCAGGAAAGCAAGGAATTAGCTATAGTACTTACCAATATTTAATATGCAGACGAACAGTGAACATATGCGTAAAACCTAGAATCAAACAAAACAATTTTTAAGCGTAATTCAAACGAAATCCTTTACACAAAAAATAACCGCACACAGTAGCCTTTCGTTCAGCTACAAAAGTCGTAATGACGTCCGACAAGCAATTCCTGGTGTTGGCCGATAGATAAAAGTTCAAATCATGGAGGAATCTGCGCTACCCGGTTTTGTACAACTATCCCCTATATATATATTAATATATTTTGACTATATTGCGTAAACTGGACACGACCGCGAGTAAAAAACAGTAGATACGGTTGCGGTTAATTCCGATTCTGGCACTCCTCGTCGCCGTTCGGAAATCAATGAGACAGAAAATCAGGGAATCAGCATTTCTGAGCGCTAAATAGAAGTATGCTCCTGCGCGCGCGACACGCTGCGTCACATATGTAGGCTTCGGTTTTTCGGAAGCGCTATTCCGTTGGACTCCGGAGCACAGTATTTATGAGCTCCGGTGAATCCCCACTAATTTTTAAATATTAACTAAAAACAAACAAGTACCGGAGTTAAACTGCGGAGAGTTCTGGCGCAAATTAAGCACTGCGTATGACCTTACTAGAACCGAATGAGACTGTACTAGTTTATACAAAAACACATACAATTATTATAACCTAGGATCGATCGTAAACAAATTTACGAATTGTTAATGAATTGTAGAGAATGAAATGCTTTTTAAAAGTTCCAGTCACAATGTCATTTCAGCCGAATTTTGAATGCACAAAGAAGTAAAAAGAGAAAAGAAAACAGAAGTTAATGACGGAACGCTTTATTGCATGTCAAACTTTGCAATTTAAATAAATAAAGAACGCCTCGAAAGAATGAAAATGGCTAATGGATGTAAAATCATTCATTTTCAAATTCTGTTGGGTGTTTAGTTTTAAACATGAATTCCGACTCTATTATTATTCTACTAGCAAACCCCGCGGCTTTGCTCACGTAATATTTGAAATATGCCAAGTGATATTTATATGTCTAATTTTTATTAAAAGGTACTAACTAATTTTTTATTTTATTAAAATGCAATATTTTATTTTATTAAAAGGTACTTGTTACTTTTTGGAATAATTCAAAAATTACTATTTAAAACACAATTTGATTAAACATCATTATTACACTGCATTAGGCAGAAATGAGACTTAAATTAATAAAACGAAATAAAACTAAATAAATGATAATTTAGAAAATATTTTGAAACTTTTATGAGGAATTAATACCCTCATTTCAGCATTCATTTGAAGTTTTGAATTTTTTAGAAACCATCTTCTTACATTTTAAAATTAACTATCATGTCAAATTCCAAGTCCTACCACCTCTCTCAACATAAAGGGCTATGTTGAAATAGGAACTCTCACCATTAATTTGCCAACTTTAATTTTGAAATCGGTTTGTTATTTCCTAATATTCCACAGAAACGTAAATTAGAAAGCTTTTAAATGCCTTTTTGAGAACGTTTGTTGTTCCTGTGAACCCCAGGTGGTAGAATCATCGGCATAAAATATAGCTTCTGATATAGATCAGAGACTGTGACCATTGATTCGCAACTATTACTTTTATAATCGGTTTATATTCCCTGAAATTTCATAAAAATCGTAATTTAGGACTTTTTTAGAATTCTTTTCGCACCTCCCCTTCGCTTCACCCCTTTTTAATTCGAATTTATTTTCGACAGTCCGTTCAGATCATTTATATTTTATAAGTAACTACCATACTCTATTTAAAGTTTCTAGCGTTTTCAGTATCACAGAAATCGCAATTTAGAAAGTTTTTAGCTCCTGCAACCCTCTGGTAGTAGTGGCACAGAAATAAAATACAGCTTATGTTTGATCAGGTTCTATCACCAACAATTTGACATAATTTTTTTTTAATCGGTTTGGTATTTGATAAGATTGCGTAAAAATTGTAATTTATAACGCTTTTCGCTCACTTCATCTTTTTAATTTTGGAATCTTCTTTCGACTGTTCTTAGACAGCCGTTGCATCTTGTAAGTAAATACCATGCCATACTTCAAAGTGTTAGACCCCTCAGTTGTGTAAAAAACGCAAATTAGAACATGTTTTGCTTTTGCAACCCTCAGATGGTAGTGACAGCAACATAAAATATAACCTATGTTATAGCAGGGACTGTTACCATTGATTTGTAACCATTACTTTTGAAATAGCTTTGGTATTTCCCGAGATTGAGTAAAAATCGCAATTTAGAATGTTTTTAGAACGCTTTTCGCGCATTTTCACTCCTTTTTAAATTTCCAATTTTTTCGAAACTGTTCTTAAAGATCATTTATATCTAATAAATATCCTTGCCTAATTTTAAGTTGCTAGCCCCTACCAATCACAAAAATTGAAAATTAGAACGCTTTTTAACTCCTGCAACGTCTAGGTGATAGTGATAACCACATAAAATAACGTCTATGTTAGAGCAGAGGCTGTCAGCATCAATTTTCTACCATTACTTTTGAAATCAGTTTAATTCTTCCTGAGATATTACTGACAAATCGGCATTTAGAACGTTTTTAGAACGCTTTTCGCGCTTTTTGCTCCGGCATCTCCTCTGGGATAGTGGAAACAGATATGAAATATAGCCTATCTTGGAGCAAGATCTGTCACAATCTTTTTTACACAATTATATTTGAAATCGGTTCAGTACTTCCTGTGATTGCATAGAAATCGCAATTTAGAACGTTTTTACAACGCTTTTTGCGCATTTTGACCCCCTTTTAAATTTCGATTTTTTTAGGAAATGTCCTTACAGATCATTGGTATCTTATAACTAAGTACCATTCCAAATTTCACGATTCTAAGCCCTTCCGTAACGCAAAAACCGCAATTTATAAAGTTTTTCACCTGCACCCCCTTTGGAGTAGTGGCCCCGACATAAAACATAGCCTATGTTGGAGCAAGTGCTGTCACCGTCATTTCGACACCATTATTTTTTAAATCGGTTTGGTACTTCCTGAGATTGTGTAGAAACCACCATTTAGAACGTTTTTTAGAACGCTTTTCGCGCATTTTCACCCTTTTTAAATTTCGAATTGTTTAAGAACTGTTCTTGGAAATCCTTTATATCTAATAAGTAGCTAATATTTCAAATTTCATATTTCTAGGCCCTTCAGTAACACATAAATCGCATTTTTAGAACGTTTTTTGCTCCTGCACCCCCTTTGGGGTAGTGGCACGGACATAAAATATAGCCTATGTTCTAAGTTGGTTTAACACCATCATTTTGATATCATTACTTTTGAAATCGGTTCGGTAGCTCCAGAGATTACCTCTAACAAACAAACAATTTTTACTTCTTTATAATGTTTTGGAAGATGTTAATACACAAATTAAAGTTTTCGTTCACTGCATGACCAGCAATGGGTTAACGTTCCACGGAAAAGACATTTTATGTTTTTTTTTTTTTTTTTTTTTTTTTTTTTTTTTTTACCTGAAGACGATAGCTCACCAGTATGGTTTATAACAGTGTTTTTTAAACAGTGTTCCGGCAGAGGATCGCAGGTGTGGCGGGAATATTTTTAAAAATAAATTCGAAAAGAGTTTCAATATGTAGTAAGTTCACATATTAAAATTTTATAGCTTATGGATGCATGCATGATATCAGATTGTATTTTGAAATAACTCTCATAGAACGGTTCATATTTCATTTTTTGTCTTTAACGATGCGAAAAAAAAGAGCCATTTCCCTCTCGTCCTTTCACTGCTTTGAAATCTCCAAAAAGCCTTAGAATTCGCAGCGAGCAGCCGCAGAGCGCCATTTTACGATATTCGCTATGGTTTTTAATTCATATCTTGGTATTTTTTAACACGTTCACGCCGGCGCGGTGGGTCACACTCGACTGTCTCAGAGTTGTCAAGTCTCCGGCTTTTTGCACACCACTGTTATTTTAGAGAAAATGTTGTTCCTTTGAATCGCCCAATTGCTCTAATTAAATAAAACAACCTTTTCTGTATTAAAATACTGGTATCCAAAAGGCCGGAGACTTGCCAGCTCTGAGACAGTCGAGTGTGAACCACCGCACCGGCGTGAACGTGTTAATTAAAGCTGTTCTCAAATCCAAAAGGGAAACTTTGTGACATACGTTTTAATTTAGTCTTGTTCGGAAATGCATGAAACGAGCAAGTGTTGTTGCTCAGAAACTATGTCATCGAGCTGTTTTTTCCGTTCTTTTGCAAACGCAAGAGATCTTTCAGAAAATAGTGTCAAAGTGGGCGTTTTGAACCGAATTTCCGCGCGAAACAAGAATTCAAGAAAGGTTGAAAAACGTGTTTGTCACGTGCTCAAAATCGCGAATAACTCAATAGGTAATTGATTGATCAAAAAATGGAGAAAACAGTTCAATTCCAAATCGCTTCCATGGTCAGGTTTTCCCATTTTATATCTTTCGGTTAAAAAATGTATTTGTAAATGTGTCAAAACGTTTTTCGCTTGTTGAGCAGAGCAGTTAAGAACAGAACAAAATATGAAAAATCCGGCCTTCCCTTGCATTCGGACCTGCCTTGGACTGTCCCCATCCAAATTTTCGGACCTCTGCGTGCTGTAGACTTTTCTAGCCATCGCCAACACACACACACATCTTTCTGTAACCCGCTCCCGGGTTACAGAATATAAGATAAGACCATTTTTTAAAAATTAATTTTTATATTTGTTTAATATCAGCCGGAAACAAAGGATGAACTATATATATAAACTTAACTAAACGGAATTATCTTTCGCTAAGGCATGGCTTCCCTAAGGCTCGCGTATGCACGCCATAGGGAAATATTTAATAAGAAAAAATTCATGCTTGAAAACTATTTTAAAAACCATAAAAATGAGTCATTTGCGATACAATTTCAAATAAATTGCAATAGAGTTTTTAAATAAATTGCATCTGTAAGTACAGTAGAACCTCTTTTATCAGAAACTCTTTTAACCGAAACTCTCGATTAACCGAAATCCATTTTTAAAGTTTTTTTTTTTTTTACTATCACATTCCTTGCGCGCAAAATCCATTTTGAAAGCCTTTTAACTAACATATTCTTTGGGTGCAAGCGGTCGTTTCCGAAATACGAGTACATATAAATATTTTCGATCCACTTTCTTAGACCTCCTTTGAATTTTACTTGAGCTCCCGTAAGCTGCGGAGTGGAACGAAGAAAACGGACAAATGAGCAATTCTGAAGCTTTTGAATGTTTTGCAAAAGGTTTGGCATGGCTGGAGCAGCAGAAAGACTGTGATACTGGTGAACTAATAATATTAAAAAAGTCCGTGATAGAGCTTCAAAGCAAAGGCAATCAAAACTGCGATAAAGAAAACATTTTTTCAAACCCTTGTGATATATGTAAAAGGAACTTAATTTCAAAATTAAAATTCAGGTAATTTATTCTTGTTTCTGTTTTGCTATTGCTTTATTTTCATTAAGCACTTGTTACTATAATACGAAATATTGCATATATTTCTCTTAAAATTTCTTGAAAACTTCTCTTAAAATTGAAGCATTCTCGATTATCCGAAATTTTCGACTATCCGAAAGAGGGTCGGTCTCAATTACTTCGGATAATCGAGGTTCTACTGTACATTTTTTTCTCGATTTGACGGTATAAAATTTGAAAATATGCGATGTTTAGAAGTTTAAAAGATTGCAGTCAAAGCGAACTGTACAAGTGTGCTGTTGCCAACATACAAACGTTGAATAAAGTTCGCCTACCGCACCCACCAAGTGTCAGCGCGTATGCCTATTAGTCAGGGGGTGGTGTGTCATTCCATCTCTTTTCTTCAAGTCATGACATTTCATTGAAAGAAAAGTTATTCTGTCGAATATTTCGCTAAAAGTTTTTCATTATTGTTACAGTTATTAACGGAAATCTGTATTTGTCTTCGTGTAAGACACTCTGTATTTTTGATTGAAAAAGTGGTTTGCGATCCTGGTTTCTCCATAGAAAAAGATTCTGTATTCACATGTATTATCACCCTTTACAGTTGTAAACACCCATTCATAGATACACTCTGTAAATGCTATTTTAAATCTAACAGATATTTGTTCACATGGCAGTTTGAACATAAAGTCCTCAGTTAAATATATATGAGGACGTGAGTTTCAAGACTCGCCTTATCCATAAAATCAAATTTTGGGAAATCGCGAAAAACCTCTAACTGCGTCCATTGGTTTTCATTGTAAACCAAGATTTTACAATGCCAGAAATACACCATAAAATTAGTTTTTTTTTTTTTTTTTTTTTTTTTTTTTTTTTTTTTTTCAGATTGCAGTGTTTATTCGATGCGGGTTCACCAATAGAATAGATTGATAGAGAAAACTTGATTTTTTAAATTTTGGATAAGGTGAGATAAATCGGTCATTTATATAGAATGAAGTTTATACTGCATAAATTACTGATGTATTTTATAAATTGAACATTGATTAATTTGGAATAAATCATTTGATGTTCTAAATGTCAGACTAAAATTAACAATAAATAGATATTCCCACAACCTAAGATTGATATCCCACTGGAAAACGCGGAAAGGGAGTATAAAAAATAGTTTTTTATTACATTAACAGAATTTGTGATACATTTCTGTTTGTTGGACCGTAATAAAACACCAGCTGTTGGCGATATTTACGTCCGGCTTACAGAAAAGTACCGGATTCGATAAAGGAAAGATCCGTGCACCACCTTAAAATTTAACTGTTACAGAGTAAAAAGGGTACGTAACGAAATATTGTAGCCTGGGTATTTCTTTTTCTTAAGACTTTAATGTTTTTGAAGGTATGTTAGCGATTAATTAAGTAGCAGTGTGTGTAAACAAAACGAGTTACAAATAACCTTCAACGGAAATTCAAAATGAAACAATGTTATATCTTGAAATGCATGTTATTGTTGGAATTTTATATTGTTGCATAGTAGACGCAAACAATGCAGTGGATACATAAACAACAATACATGAGTAAACAATGTTATTTAAAATTTGTATTTTTCTAACCCCGTAATTGTTCAAACGATTGTTAAAAGTAATTGTAACAGATTATCTTTGCATTTCTACGATTATTAAAGCTTTTGTTGGTTTGCTAAAAACGTATAATATAAACTTTTGTGGTTTATGCGATATTTTTGAGAGATTTCTTAGTATTGAGTGGATTAACTGATTATTTTTCTTATATAATACACAATGTGTGACATTGTAAACTCTGATTTTGAATCAGAAATGCTTTATTACGGAAGCTACTTTATAGCCGTGATAATTGTTATGATAGAATGTTTTGTAAAGCTTTCAACTTGGATGTTAAAGCTCGTTTTGGTTGATATTCCCAAAGCCTTATTCAACATAATCTATGCAATTATCATCAAAGGATTTGAAATGAAAATCTCTTCACAAAATGAAAACACCGAAATGTTAAATGATGATTGCGACGGCGATAGCGCATACGAAGATGCTGAAGAAGAATTTTTAGATGACTTTCATGACTCATATCAGTACGTTGATTGGGGCTTATCTCCACATGTTGTCGACTTCTATCACATGTCTTCTCGTTTTGCACGTCAGGGAGCTCCCTATAAATGGCCTTTATCGACAGCAACGTATCCCAACATGCCGAAGAAAAACATGAAGAAACTTAATATTCACCCATTCTCATTTTTCCAACATGAAGAAAACGAAGAGAACATCACAAAAAGGCGTAAGCCAAAAAAGCCTTGGAAAAATCAACTTCTACGTGGGTTTAAACGTAAACGGGTGCCTACTCCCTCGACTGATGATTCTGATACTTCGTATGAACATAATGATCAGCCAGTTACTGAAAGTAGTGAGTCAAAAGATCCTGAAATTCCAAGTGAATGGGTTGATGTCCCTCTTAGAGATATTTCCATCACTTCTTTTGAATTCGAACCAAATGAGCAGCTGGTTATACAATTCCATGAGTCAAAATAGGCATGTGATCAACCTTGCTGCCGTGATGGAATTCTAGATGAATGGGTTGATATCCCTCTAAGAGATGAACCTGAAACTTCTTTCGATTTCGATCCAATTAAAGAACAAGTTACTGAATGCCTTGAGTCGAGAGACACATATAGACAACCACACTTTAATGGGAGCCCAAATGAATGGGTTGATACTCCTTAGGAACCAGTTATTAAGTGTCGAAAGCCAAAAAAGACCTGGAAACAAAGATTATGTTGCTGCATCTCTAAGCAAACTGATGATTAAATCATTAATGATAAAAGCTCGCAACTTCATCATTGCTATTTTTTATATATTTCTTTTTGTCTTGTCTCTATTTAAAGATTTGTATGTGTACGTTGTGTCTTACTGTCTCGTCTTGGGTCCTTGTGCTGTCTTTGTGAAAAGGCCATACTATCATGCTCGTCTTCTCCTACTTTGCTCCTCTTAAGCCACTACCACCAGGTCCAGGCTCGTCTCCTCCTGCCTTTTTCATGAAAAGCCACTACCACCAGGCTCGTCTCCTCCTGCCTTCTCCTTGAAAAGCCACTACCACCAGGCTTGTCTCCTCCTGCCTTCTTCTTGAAAAGCCACTACCACCATGCTCGTCTTCTTCCTGAAAAGCTGTTACAACCAGGCTCATCTGTTCTTGTCTTTTCTTATTATATCCTCCCTTTTTTCTTCTGCTACAATAAATACTTCACATGATTTCTATAACTTGTCTTTATTGCGTTGGACTATCGTTAAGTGCTAGATTAAAGTTTATAACGTAAGAAACCAAAATGTTGAAGTGTGGCGAAAATTATGTCAAGATTTGCAATATGTTTATTCTTTAAAAAATTAGCTTTTAAAGGATTTCCTACATAAATTAAAATATGTATATGAAAAACCCTAAAAAAGATTTAGTTAGGATTTGTCTTCTTAAACATCAGGATATTTTTCTCTTATATTTAAAATTAATAAAAATGCATTAAAATATAGTGCATTAATATATCTTCTATATAAATACATGCATGTAAAATTGCCAACTTTTATACTTTTGTGTTACCATTCTTTTGCAAAGTAACCTTTACCGTGTTTAATCATAGAAATTCTGCGATAAAATAAGGCGAAGATTACTAATTTAAAATAGTGGTAACAAGAAAGCGGATCAATTGGTAACTGTCGTATGGGCGCAGACAATTTTATGAACATAAAAGGCAGCGAGTGTTTGTGTTCTACTTTTCAACTACAATTTTTTCATCTTTTGCAGCGTTAAAACAAGAGATTTTTACTAATATAAATAAAGAAGGAATAACATTAATATGATTTAGGTATCCTTAATATTTCTGTTTCGGGCTTTTACAGAACGATTTCGGTAATTGCTAAATAAGGCCGAATTAATTGATAGGATTAACCTAAGGTGTGGGAAATGCGTGGTTAACATCTACCTTTCGCAGATAAATGGTATTTTAAATCAAGCATTTATTTATTTTATTTAAATGCTATGTGAGTTGATTAGTAAATTAAGGCAGCAACAACGTTGGAAATCATATGCAAAGCAGCTTCGTTGATGAATTTTGTTTTCAGGAACGACTCACATGCTTCAAAATTCGAAATGTAGCTGATGCTTCATCACTGTAAAAAAAAAAAAAAAACGGACTAAAAAACGGAAATACTACTGGCAATCTAGACGCCAGTACTATTTCCGTTTTTTTTACGGGAATTCTTACCCATAAATAACAGAAAAATTTCCGTTTTTAATCAGAAAAACGGAAAATTTTCTGTAATTTATGGGTAAAAAAATCCCGTAAAAAACGGAAATAGTACTGGCGTCTAGATTGCCAGTAGTATTTCCGTTTTTTAGTCCGTTTTTTTTTTTTTTTTTTTTTTTTTTTTTACAGTGTACGGTGTTCTTTGTTTAATTGCAATGCAATTGTAGCACTTCATGTAATCACACGTCATTTAACAGAAAGCGAAGTTATTATTGAAATGATTTCGCTCAATTGTCTTCATTATTTTACAGTTATGAACGAAAATCCAGGTTTGAAGGGATGTAAAGACACCCTTTATTTTTGATTCAATAAATTGATTGCTAACTTGATTTACAAATCAAAAATATTTTTTCAAGAAATGTGTTATCAACCTTTAACATTCTGATGAGCATCATTTCAGATATATCCTGTACTGGCTTAAGGTTAATTTAATTTTAAAAAATCTCATTTCAGATTTTAAATCAATCATTTGTTAAGGGGGTTTCTATTTCTTTAGCCTAAAATTTATGTGATTTTTATTTTTATTTTTATTTTTTTTTTCTGTTGCAAAGAAACGAGTTATCGCCTTCGGCTATTTTGCATCGTTTTATTGTCAGTTTAATTAAATATTGAAAATGCGTTTGTGAAAAAAAAAAAAAAAATGAATATTATGTCTTGTGCGAGTGCAGATGTGAGCTATGCAATTCCAATCGGACGACCATTTTTCTTCGGTCACAAGCATCTCAATCAAATTCAGTCACCCTTTTATGAAAGAGCATTCATTTCTCTGGAGCGTCTTAGTTTAAAAACTGTTAAAGCGTTTAAAAACTGTTAAAGCGTTTAAAAACTGTTTAGTGTTTTAGTTAAAAAACTGTTGCAAAGAAACTGTTGTAAAGACTGATTTTTGACAGGATGGGGGTTAATTTGAAGAAAAAACTGTTCTCGCCAAAAGGCGAAAAAACTTTTCCGCCTTTTTTTAACCTTTTGTGAACGCTAAAAGATATTTAATCAGTGAAAATATACTTTTTGGTTGTATAGGCTCTAGCAAAAACGATTAGCTTTCTTTTAAATCTAAAATGAAAATAATCTGCTCAATATTTGTCTAGAAAAAGGGTCGCCTCGTTTGAAAACAGAGTTTCGAGAAAAACAAGTTTAAAATTTTACAATAGCGTTGCGTTCAATGAGCGGCGTTACATTCAAAGAGCAAAAAATAATATAAGGAATTGAAATATCGCGAAACCGCTTTAGAACAACAGTCTACTTGAGAGGACAACAGACTACAGAACTTCAGAGGTTCAAAAAAATACAAAATAAGAAAACCGAATTTGACACAAAGAAGTAAGAGTTTCCCCTTAAAGTAGTATATATCGATTATTAACACCTTCGGGTCCTGCGTCTCTTACACAAATATTATTTATTTAGCATCACTTATTTTTTTAAATTAATTTTCTCTTAAATAATCACGAAAATTCTTTAATTAAATAAGGCAATTATTACTTTTCTTTATTACAAAATTCTTTGATTAAATAAGGCAAATATTACTTTTCTTTATTTCCAAAAACTAATTCTATATGCCTTTTGACGATGCCTATATGCACTCACATTCCCGAATATTTTAACCCCTTGAGGGGCACGGGTATATATTATATACCACCTACGATTAATGAAGTTTTACACCAGAAAAATTTTATTAGATTTTACTTTTCTAACTTTGGTGGAAAAAAAGCCGTAAAATTGCTTTTACTTATTTTGAAATAGAATTTTTCAAAGATTCCGGTGGGAATTCAGCATTTCACAAACGTAATTGCTTGCTCCTCAAGGGGTTAAGAACTTTATCTTTTGTTTCAATTATTATTTTTTATTTTAGCAAGACGAAAAAGGTCTTATTTAAATTATGCAGCATTTTTAACTTGTTTTCACAACGCGTATAATAATAGATTCAATAATATAAGAACATATAGCAACCGAAAAACCGATATAACGGATTCAGAAAACGTGTAAATAGCAGGAATGTACTGAAGGTATACGACATAAACCTTCTGTATTTTTTTTTTCCTTAAGATGCTCCGTTTGCCCTCTTTTTCTAAAATAAAACTGTTAGCATATAGTTAAAACAATAAAACTTTATATAAATCACCATAAAATCAAAGCAATTCACAGGAATTTTTTTTTCATTCTTTTTCTGACCCTGTTCCCTTATGGACAAGTGTTTACAGTATAGCTGATGACGGACTGTTATATTTTCCAGCTCGAAACGTTTCCTGTGTATTTCGTTGATTGTGTGGTGATTTATACAAAATTTTATTCATTTAGTTGTGATTTATTGGCAGTTTTTGGAACGTTCGTGACGTTAGCGTATAGTATCTGCCTATAGCGTTTACTCTCTGGTTAATGGAAGACTACAACACTCATTAATAAACTGAAAAAACTGAACGGAAACGTTTCCGGAAATTGGTGGCAGCCAAAAAAAGTTTGTGTTTATAAATGCTTCTGTAAATCTCGAAAAGAGATGGGTTTCTTTGGTTGCTAAAGATAAAGAACGCCTTTTGGAATCGTGGGTCATTAGGAAGAAGATATTGTATATGTCTGTTCGTAATTATAATACAGGGTGTCCATAATTAAACAACCCTTTTTAGGTGCGTTCGTAATTATATAAATACGTAGCACCTATAATCGTCGTTCAGTCCGTCTGTCCGCATATAACACAGCAAAAACTACCCAACCGAATGGTTTGAAATTTTAAATATATAATTGTTGTAAAACTTTGTCGAGTCTTTTCAAATTTTATGAAAATTGGATGCATAGTTTAATTACAGGGACAGTCAAAAGTTTTCCTTTACATTACGGCCAATGGGAAAAAATTATTGCAAGTGAATTTTAATGTTGTTACAGCCTTCCGAATGGTCTGAAATTTTAAATATATAATTGTTGCAAAATTTTGTCGAGTCATTTCAAATTTTATGAAAATTGGACGTATAGTTTAATTACAGGGGCAGTCAAAAGTTTTCCTTTACATGACGGCCAATGGGAAAAAATTATTGCAAGTGAATTTTAATGTTGTTACAGCCTTCCGAATGGTCTGAAATTTTAAATATATAATTGTTGCAAAATTTTGTCGAGTCATTTCAAATTTTATGAAAATTGGATGCATAGTTTAATTACAGGGGCAGTCAAAAGTTTTCCGTTACATGACGGCCAATGGGAAAAAATTATTGCAAGTGCATTTTAATGATGTTACAGCCTTTCGAAAAAAATGAAATTGGTATGCACTTATGAAGTGCACTAAAATATACATTCGGTACAATATGCGGTGCAAAAAATATTTATAAAACTAGTTAGAATACGAACGCACCTCATTTGCCACGTTTGGCGAGCAATTTTCAACTTGTTTAAAGCTGTCTACAGACGAAACTGTTGTTCAGAATATTGTGAAATTTTGTGGAGAATATAATAAAGGTATGGAAGAGCGAAAAAAAAAAATTCGCCACCAAAGGCCGTTTCTAACGAATTACACATCTGGTATACATTGACGATAGTTTACAAATTTTATTACAACCAAACACGTTCCATATGATACTCATCCTTTTCAGATACCATCTGGAATAGTAAGATACCCTGTTCCACAGTAGACCGCAGTGTTCTGGGAAGTGCTAAGAACATGTCGTGAAATGCTGTCTTTAAGATCAGGTAAAGTTGATAAACAGAATTTCTAAAATATCGTAAATGTATGCCAAATGCGTAATTCATTAAAAAACGCCCTCTGGGGGCAAAATTTTGAACTATTTTTTTCGCTTAAACAAATTCCCATCTCTTTATTGGGTCTATCACATAATTTCATAGCTTTATGAACAATAGTTTCGCCTGTAAACAACTTCAAAGTAGGGTCGTTTAATTATGGACAACACACCCTGTATATTCTCCTAGAATCAGAAATAACTGTCTTTTTTTTCAGGTATGATGACACAAAATGTTTCGGGCACGGATTTCAAATCGTCGATCTTGTGTTCTGCAAAAAAAGGCCTGAACGCATCTCTAGTCCCTTACGACCTTGCTAGAACCGAGTGACCCTGTACTAGTTTATACAAAAACGCTTACACTACAGCTATTATAATGTAGGATCGATCGTAAACAAAATTTCCAATTGTTAATGAATTGTAGAGAATGAAAAGCTTTTAAAAAGTTTCAGTCACAATATCATTTCAGCTGAATTTTGAATGCACGAAGAAGTAAAAAGAGAAAAAAAGAACAAAAGTCAATGAGGAAACGCTTTATGGCATGTCAAACTTTACAATTTAAATAAATAAAGAACGCCGCCGAAAGAATGAAAATGGCTAATGGATGTAAAATCATCCATTTTCAAATTACATTGGGTGTTTGGTTTTAAACAGGAATTCTGCCTCTATTCGCTCTAATTTCGAGGGGCGGCGTTTGGGAAAATGTTAATACCCAAATTAAAGCTTTCGTTCACTGCATGATCAGCAATGGGTTAATGTTCCACGGGAAATACATTTTATTTTATTCTATCTGGAGACGACAGCTCACCAGTATGGTTTAGAACAGTGCTTTTAGAACAGTGATCATAGAGTGTGCCGGGAAGATTTTTTTAAATAAATTCGAAAAGATTTTCAAACATATGGTAAGTTCACATATTAAGATTTTATTGCTTATGGATGCATGCATGATATCAGATTGTATTGTAAAAGAATTCTCATAGGACGGTTTCATTTTTATGCCTTTAAAGCTGTGAAAAACACGAAAAACAAAAGGCATTTCCCCCTCTCGTTCTTTCACTGCTTTGAAATCTCCGAAAAGCCTTGGAATTCGGAGCGAACAACGGCAGAGTGCCATTTTGCGATATCCATTATGGTTTTTAATTCATATCTCTGTATTTTTTAATTAACAAAAATGAAAAATCCGGCTCTCGGTTGCATTCGGTCCTGCCTTGGATTATCCCCATCCAAATTTTCGGACCTCTAAGCGGTATAGACTTTTCTAGCCATCGTCAACACGTACACACTCACATACACCCATCCTTCTTTTAATAGTAAGTACTAAGGGGATCCAGCCCAAAACTTAACCCTTCTGTAACCCTCTCGCGGGCTACAGAATATAAGGCAAGAAAATTCTTTTATATTAAAATATATATTTTTTAATATCAGCCGGAAACAACGGCTGAACTATTTATATTAACTTAACTAAACGGATTTATCTTTCGTAATCGAAATGCGCGCCACAGTGATATATTTAATTTTTTTTTTAAATCATGCTTGAAAATTTGAATTGTCAAATATTTATTGTATATTATAAATTCATTTATCAAAAGATCGGAGGCTGTTGAAAGTACATCGTAATTTCTTTTGTGTAAATGACAACGAAATTGTTTTGTTGTTAGAATAAAATATTCTTTTAAAATGTTGGCTGGTTAATGCGTAGATAAAGTTTTGGTTTGAAATATTATTGAAAATAAGCATAGTTGTTTGGAGTCAGATAGAATGAAGTACGACTAAATGAAACAGTATTCGGGTAGATACTATTGACGATAATTATATCAAAATTTCTCCTTACTTTTATTAATGTAAAAATGTATTTCAAACTAAGCATAGCGTCACAACTTTCCAAACATACGTACTTTTATACTTAACCACAATGTATTCAAATAAAAATATATTTTCTATTCAATTGTAATGAAAAAAACTAACAAAGTCATAATGCATAAAGATAAAATAAAGCCAATAGACAATATTCTCGTGATATCACAATAAATATGAATTTTTATTCGCTTATAAAAATAAAGTACATGTGAATAATTTTTTTTTACCGAAAATAACTTACAAAATGAAAAAAATACGTCCAAAAAACCATGTGTCTGAATATTTTTCAATATTTCTCTTCTTATCTGAAACAGTGGAAGTCATCCGATTGCCACCATTTTTAAGAAATTTCATAAAAAGCTGTTAAAATTAAAATTAAAATATAAAAATGGGAATATTTTTTAATAGCCAGTGCGGGCACATCTAAAAATGAACAGTTTTCATTAAAAAAAGTAATTAGCAAAAACGGTTTAGTAAAAAGCTCATGGCAGATAACTAAAAAAAAACAACCTTGTGTTTTAAATATATAAAAGGCATGGTTCGCCCCGGAATGTTACCTACACTTAGATTTTATATAAGTAGATTATATATTATTTTACGATATAAACAATTTATAAATAAATTACATTAGTCCACTGTTGGAGCCCAACTGCTTTGCCAGGGGCCTGCGTTATATTGCACCGGCCCTGATTATGTCAAGTGAAATCTTGAAATCCATGCTACACTTTTTCTTTTCAAAAGCAAAAATTTGTTTGTCTATAGCTTTTGGTTCAGCTTCAGCTTACGACGACATTCAACTTGTATTCACGTTAGGGTCTTGAAACATTAATATCTGATATGGGTGAAGCGACAGACTCGCATCTGAAACTGATCCGCCATCAAAACGTCTTAGAATATCCAATAACTTCAATTTTCGGAATGTAATATACATTGAAATCGGGTTTACATCGATATCTTGTGTTTTAGCAAGTTCGTTCCACTCTATCCAGTTTAATAGGTAATGGATCCACCGGGTTATCAAATTTGTCTGCATCCAGTGGTAACTTAATAAATCAATTTCAAAAGCAAAAGCACTGAAGCTTACTTTTTTTTTTTTTTTTTTTTTTTTTTTTGTAGTTAAGAAATAGTGTGTTATTTAAAACGTAATTTACCTAATGTAACTAAGATGTGCTTAGATGTGAATTTATATTGATACCTGGATTTTCGAAAAGGAGTTAATCGTGATCCAATATAAATATGTTTTTGATATTCTTAACACTAGAACACCCGAAAATTTTACCCAAGCTTCACAAAAATATTTCACACCAGAATTTTTATTTAAAATTATTTAACTGATTTAAATATTGTTTAACGTATTTCTGCGTGGTTTAAATCTAACTTATTTTATAAAAAAAATATATATATATATGGCTCCAATTGGCATTTAATCATTTGGTCGGAATCGATTCGACTCCATGCGGGCGTTCTAGTGTTAAATAAAGTTTCTTGAGTAACGGCAACCATTTTTTTTGCCGAAAATATCCCCAAACGAACTATATACGATGTTCTGCAACGTTACTAGAAGGAACTCCCGGCCAAAAGAGAACCGAGATCGAGTAGGAAGGCCCAAAAATTTACCAAGCCAAACTTACAGCAGTTGAAATGACTGTTTGGCAAAACGGCCGAGTATTAATCCATCATACGGCTGACAAATTCAGTATTTCACTCGGCCACCTAGATAAGGCAATCACCAAGAAGCTTAACATCAAATATCACAAGAAAAGGGTCGTACCAAAATGAACAGAAAAGCAAATGGTTTCCGCAAAAACGAAGTGTAGTTGCTTGTTCAGAAAACTCTCTGATCGAGCATTCATTCTGGATGGCGACTGCCGAGTCATATTTCACGTTCACTCACTCCACTTTCAACAATAATGGTGCGCATCTAACGTCTCCACGACACAACCTAACATCAAATTCGCTACTAAAGCGAAATTCGAAGACAAAATCCTCTGTTGGATTGTGATGACTACGAAAAGCTTGAGTCAACCGTTCATCCGAAAGTCTGGGTTCGCTGTCAATGAGCAACGACAGTTCAACAATTCAACAATTGCATTCGCCGTCGTCTCATCCCTACATCCGTAGCAATTATAACGGCGGTGATTACGTCTTCTGGACAGACTTGGCCAGCAATCATTACTGCAAAATCGTTCTCAGCCACTTCCGCCAGCAATTCATCACTTTCGAAGAGGTCCCACAATCAGGATAACGTTCACGAGATTCGACCAATTGATCGGTTCTGAGCGTATCTTAAGTCCAGAGTGTTCCTAAAGGCTGGAAAGCAGATAACGTTCAGAAATTGATCATTCGAATTAAGTACTGCCTCGAAATTATGGGCCTAAATTTTGTACAACCTCTAGCAAGTAGCACCAGAAGTGAAATCGATAATGTCCGACGAAACGGTTTAATTGAAACCCGATAACAGTTTTACAGAGTAATGCCGTTATTAAAGTTACCTTACAGTGCCCATTTGTGTTCTTTGTCTCGTTTTTTCATAGCTTTCCAGTCAAGAAAATTTTGTGCGGATTTCTAGAAAACAGCCCTTAACTTTGTTCTCCAACCCAGTATCTATTACTTCAGCTTTAAATTAATATAAACCTTAGAAGTAAAAATGCAAGTGTTGACGCAATTTTCATTTATTTGCGTTTAGTGCTGCATCTGAGTCTCAGCTACCCCCTGATCGTCACAGGTCTGGGTATCTTATTCTAATTAAAGTTATGTTTCCTCCCATTTAAGCTCTTTTGGCCGCTACTGGCAAAAATCACAATTACGGAATAAAAAGCAACAGACACGATAAATGTTGGGTTTTTTCGGAGAGCGACACTTATTGGCGCATTTCATCGAACGATGTAGTAGGTAAATCAGCCGGACTCTTGGTGCAGCTCGGTCATGACTGACTAAAAAGTCCAAAGGATGACTAAAAAGTCCCAAACGAGCTTGCTATCCTTTAATACGACTAGATTACAAACACACACGCACGCGCGTACAAACAAGCACATATATATATGAGGACGTGAATTTCAAAATTCTCCTTTTCTAGAAAGTCAAATTTTGGGAAATCGCGAAAAACCTCTAATTGCTTCCATTGGTTTTCATTGTAAATCAAGATTTTACAATTCCAGAAATACAGGATAAAACTAGTTTTTTAGCAGATTGTAATGTTTCTTCGGTGCAGTTTTACCAATAGAATATATTGATATAGGAAACACGATTTTTTAAATTTTGGATAAGGCGAGTTTTGAAACTCACATCCTCATATATACTTTTCGCAATTAACAACGTGAAGCTTTCTGACACATTCACGAAGTCATTTGTATAGGTAAAAGTATGAAATTTGCAGACATGATTATACTGAAGTCATTTCGAATCGGATACCGGGTGACTTTTCCCGGATTGTTGTATTTCAAAATTGGCTTAAAATATCCACTTTGACGCTATTTTCCCAAAGTTCCTTGCTGTTGAAACAGTATTTGAATTTTCAGTATATGAATGACAATACATGAAAATTTTGTTCATTTGAGAATGAAAATGACTTTGTGAATAGGTCACACAGTCATTAATAGATTGTAAACCCTTAATGAATTTGACAACATACATTAATAGATCGTGTAAATTGTTTTCTAAAAATACGGATTGTAACCATAATGGCTTTCTGTTTCAGAACACATTTATCGTTTTTGATTTGTGACAGTTTTCAGCATTTAATATTTTAAAATGTATATGATTTAAAAACACAATTTTTATTGGGATTAAAAGATATAAGTATGTTCTTTCATTTCATGTATTTCAAAAATTGCTTAATACAGAATTAGTATTTATATTGTGGTCCGAACAGTCAGACATTTTTCGAACAAGAAATGGGCGTAATAGCTTACGCGCAGGATTACAAAATAAGTTTTGCAACTAGAATGAAATCTTTTATGCCTAATTATACTTCAGATTATAATAATTACCTTGAACCTAAATAAATTTGTATTTAAAGTATTTTTATATTTTTAATGCAAAGTTGTATTTAGCTAATGCAAAATTTTGAAATTTTCAACAGGTATAATCACCTAAAAAAGTACTTTTTTGAACAATAGAAATGAAATTCTAGGTTCTGTTCATACAGACTCGCATGAAACATATGTTTTGAAAATTTCATGAAAAAATATTCAGAAGTTTTTGAGATATCCTGCGCCGCGTTATGCCCAAAAACGTCATTTGGAGAAAAATGGCTTCAAAGTTTCGGAAAAACCGCTTCAGTTATTGAGCGGCTATAATTCTAATAACCATAACTTCTACTCTAGGGGCAATTTCAAGGGAAAAATCATACCAAAATGTTCAGAAAAAAATAGAAGTCTAACATCCAAAAAAATTAAAATTTTGAAAAATTTGAAGACTCCTTAAATGCAATTTAATGCCGAAAATGATAAAGTTTACTATTATTATCAGTCCGATAAATAGAATTAAAATATTAATAAGCATACTGGATATGCAAATATAGTAAATTCTTTCTCTTTTTTTTTTTTTTTTTTTTTTTTTTTTTAAATAAAAAAATGAGGTTCGGAAAATGTCAGCTAAATATAAACGGATTTCTAATACAGAGAAACTGTACGGAGTACTCTGTACAGAGAAACTTACGTATTACGCGACTTTCGTAAATCCGCAGTTATGTAATAAATCTCGAAAATTACATTTTGTGAACATACTAGCGCGTTGGATATGCAGTTGCATACTTTTGATACTTATTTTATAAATAATATATATATATATATATATAAACCACAACTGTATTATAGTTTATACATTAGGTATAATTTATATCATTACAAATAGACCCCATACTGCATTATCAAGACTAGCTCAATCTCAACCTATAAAAGTAAATTTTAATAAATCGAAAATTATCTTTCATACAAATAATTACCAGGAAGACATCATAAGAGAATCAATTGAAATAACTGCTAATAAAGATACAGCTTGTAACGATGCACTATCATACGATATCCATGGAGCATGAAGATATTTGCTGAATAGATGAAAGTTCGTTTTTGTTGAAAATTTAAATAACTTTATCTGGCATCTCATCTGACATACAACATTTAAATTTAAATCGCAATGTTTTCTTCTGGACAATTCCTGAATAAACGCAAATAAGATAATAACAACATTTAAATCCTACTGATGACGGCCTTGTAATGGTCGAAAACGTTCTAGGTTTCTCTGATGTATTTTAAGATGTTTTTAATTTGTATTTTAAATATCTTTATAGTATATTTATGCACCTGAACTTAATTTCTGTACAATTACTTGTTCTTTATGTGTATTTTAATTGCTTTTCGCTTATTTCCCACTTTTAAATTTCGATTTTTTTAAACTGATCTTAGAGAGCTTTCACTTCTTATACGTAACTACCATGCAAAAATTTCAAGTTTCCATCTTTACAAATTCCACAAAAATCGAAATTTAGATATTTTTTAGAACGTTTTTCGCTCACATCACCTTTTTTAATTTGGAATTCTTTAGAAAGAGAGAGCATTTACATTTTATAAATAATTACCATGCCAAATTTCATGTTTCTATCCCCTTCATTATCACAAAAATTACAATTTTAGAATGTTTTTCACTCCTGCACCCCCCCCTCTCCTCCTCCTCCTTCCGGCAATGGCACCTGTGTTGGAGCAGGGGCAGGGCATCATTTTCATTTCATTGATCATTTCATTGCTTTTCAAATGACTTTTGATATTTTCTGAGATTCCATGGAAGTCTTAACCCCTTAACTGTTTCATTTTTTTTTTATATATCATAAACTAAAAACAGGGACCAAACACCACTTTTTTAAGTACTAAAATATTTGCCTTTAAAGGGGGGCCCTCAAGACTCTTTAAGTTGGTAAAAAGGAAAAATAAAAAAGACAATTTTCAACATCTAATATCTTAAAATGTGTATGATTTAAAAACATAATTTTTATTGGGATTAAAAGATATAAGTATGTTATTTGATTTTATGTATTTAAAATATTGCAAGATACAAAATTAGTATTTACACGAGACTCCAAACTGTCAGACATTTGTAGAGCAGAAAATGGGTATCTCATGTAGTTTATGCGCTGGATTACAAAATAAATTTTGCAACTAGAATGAAATTTTTCATGCTTAATTATACTTCAGACAATAATAATTACCTTGAACCTAAATAAACTCGTATTTAAAGCATTTTTATATTTTTAATACGAAGCTGTATGCACCTAATACAAAATTTTGAAAATTTCAACAGTATAATCACCTAAAAAAAATTTTTTTAACATTAAAAATGAAATTTTAGGCTCACTTTATACAGACTAACACTAAACAGGTGTTTTGTAAATTTCATGAAAAAATATTCAGAGGTTTTTGAGATATTGTGTGCGTTTTGCACAGAAAATGCCATTTGGGGAAAAATGACTTCAAAGTTTCGGAAACGCCGCTTCAGCTATGGAGCGGGTATAATTCTAATAACCATAACTTCTGTCCTAATTGGAATTTCAAGGAAACAATCATGTTAAAATGCTCAGAAAAGAAAGTTTAACATCTGAAAAAAATTTAAATTTCGGCAATTTTGAAGCTTTAAGAGTCCTGAGACCCCTTAAATAATTGAAAAAACTCTGCCAATTAATGAACCGAAGATTAACACTAGAACGGCGGGAAATTTTGCTCAAGTTTTATAAAAAATATTTCACATCAGAATTTTTATTTAGAACTATTTAACTTATATATTTAAGTTAATTTTGTGCAGCTTATATTAATCTTATATTATAAAAAAAATTCTGGTTCGAATCGAAATGTATTCATTCGGCAAGGGTCAAAATGACCCCTCGCCGCCGTTCTGGTGTTAAAGGTAAATATTACTGATATCGAAAAGCTTTTAGTAATGAAGCAAGATAACTTTTCTTGCCCGAACTGAGTTCGGGCATAACAGTTAAGTGGTTAATTTTGAAAGCTTTTAGAATGCTTTTCGCTCCTTTCACCCATTTACATTTCGAAATTTTTAGTAACTGTTCTTACAGATCATTTATATCTCAGAAATTTGAAATTTGGAGTTGTACTTATATCTTTAACAATTGCATAGAAATCATAAATCAGAACGTTTTTATTACAAAATATTGATTTCCTGGGAAGATATTTTATTGGGTCATTCGGAAAGTCGTTTCCGTTTGGGAAAATTACTTGTACCGGAAAATTCTATCATTTAATTTATTAGATATTAATTTCTATATTTAATTTCTAATAATTAACGGTCAGAATTTTCCGGTACGAATAGATTTTCCCGAACGACCCAATAAATATACAAATGTATCATACGCCCATAGACTTAACGTGAGCGAGAGGAAATCGGAAATTGACTAACAACCTTATGGAGAAGGGCATTTATCATAATGTTTAAAATGTACAGTCGTGGGGAAAAAAAAAGTAAGCACCCTCACTAACTTTGCAAAAAATTATCGTAGAAGAACGTGATTGGTACCACACGATTGGTAATAAAGTCTACTTTTAAATGACGTATATAAAATTTGCTTAAGGAGCCATAACTTTTTTTTTTTTTTTTTTTTTTTTTTTTTTTTACAATAGTAGTGCAAAATTCTGACAGCATAAACGAACTCTACACCCTTCAATTAGCCTAAAAAACAAATTTTTATGCAATTCGTACGATAAGTTTCCGAGAAATTAATCATTTTAAAACGAGCGTATTTTAGTGGCTGTATCACAATTGAAGTTCGGTACTCGATTGTTGACCGAGAGAGTCCCCTTCTTGATCAAGGCACCGTGGCAATCACTCGAGCAGTCATTGAAGACTGCTAGATAACAGGATAGCAGAAGAAATTTCAAAATATCTAGTCACTTCTATCATAGACGGCCCTTAAACCATCATTTTGCCGTTTTATAAGCATCATTTGAAAACTACTTGGAAGAAAAATGTGAATTTTGGTATTTCCATAAAGCAGCACTTAATAAATCTAAATCTATCAAGAAAAAAAATGGTAAGTTGCAATTCATAATTTTTTCGAATATTAATTTCATAATTCATAATTCATATCATAAAATTATAAAAATTGCAAATTCAACGTATTTATGTTTGGGTATTTTAGTATTATTGCTACACAAAAAATTAGCACATTAGGGATATAATTTCAGGAGATATTAATAAAAATATGAAAATGTAATTTAACATTAGAAGCACTAAAATGTGAATGTTTGTTTATAATTCAAAAACTTATCATTCAAATGGCTCGAAATTTGGTGTCTAGGCATAGTTTGAACCGAAGATTTAAAATATCTTGTTAAAATTGGGTATTGCCATTGAAAAAAAAATTAAGTTTGTGTTCGTTTTAATATGTAGATGGGCCCCTAAGCAAATTTTATATGCATCATTTAAAAATAGACTCTATTTCCAATCGTTTGGTACCAGTAACTTTCTTCTACGATAATTTGTTGAGGAGTTAGTAGGGGGTGTTTACTTTTTTTTCCACGACTGTACTAATGCACCTGGTTAATACCGTTTTTAGAAACAAAGTGTATCGTCGGAAATGACCAATAAAGATGATATTTCATTCCCCTAAAAGCTTCGTCGATAAAATCGATAAAGTATCTTCCAAGAAAAATATATCTTAAGAATACGCAGATTCACAGCATAGGTCACATGTAACGTCCCGCATCCAACAATTTTTAATGTCAGTTTTTTTCTTCTTCTCCCGCCTCTTCCTTTCATATGTATCCCTGTAGGATCGATATTACTATGGCTGTAGATCAAAACAACGCATTTCCTTTTGTTACCAGATGAAACGCAGTGTCAAAGTCGACACATGAGGTATTTAATTTATCAAAAACATGTCAGTTCTTTTTTTCTTTTTTTAATTGTAGGTCTACATTTAATTCACTTTTTTTTTTCACCAAATGAACATGCATTATGTCCAAACCTATCACTGGTCACGCCCCGCCGAAGTGTCTGTAAAATCACGACCTCTCCCTCCCCCTATTCAGCACTATGTAACAGTTATCTCTTATTAATTAAAAAGTGAATTCTCTTCATATGGAGAAAGCCTGACAGAGCCTTAACCCCTTGAGGGGTAAGCAAAAATGTCTCTAAATATTGAATTCTCACCGGAATAATCGATAAGTTTTATTTTTAAATAAGGAAAAGCAATTTTTTAAAGATTTTTCTCCAAAGTTAAAAATATAAAATTTAGTTAAAATTTTTTGCTGAGAATCTTGTTTAAATTATGTGGGATATATTTTACCCCACCGCCCCTTAAGTGGTTAACCCCTTGGGGATGAGCGACCGATATTCGTGCCGCGTAAGGTGCTCAGAATCGGTGATTATTCTAACCAGTAAATTTCTATTGTAAATTTTACCGTATTTAATCCGAGCATTTTACCGATTCAATTAGGCAAAAATTTCTGTTTTAAAAATCCGGTGACTAAAGATTAAAAATTCTGTAAAAGACGCTCGTCCCGAAGGGATTAAGGCGCTGTTCTCAACTACACTGCTCAACAAGCACAAAAGGTTTTGACACATTTGCAAATTCATTTTTTAACGGGAAGATATTAAATTGGAAGGCCTGACTAGAGAAGCTATTTGGAATTTTCCATTTTTTTTTTTTAATCCATAAATTACCTATTGAGTTAGAAGAGATTTTGATCACGTGACAAAGACTTTTCTGAATTTTTTGCGTGGTTATTCTTCTTTCGCGCGAAATTCGTTTCAAAAAGCCCACTTTCACACTCTTTTCTGAAAGATCTATTGCGTTTGCAACAAAAAACGGAAAAAACAGTTCGATGACCTAGTTTCGGAACAACAATACCTGCTAGTTTCATGCATTTCCGAACAAAAATGAATTAAAACTTATGTCATAAAATTCAGTGGCGTAGCCAGGGTGGGGGTCCAGATGCTCAGGATACCACTAATTTTTTAAAGTTCTCTTTCCCTTATCTAATCGGAGTATTTTCGGCTATTAATCAAGAGGAAGAAAAATTTACAATATTAGTGGTATTCAGAGCATTTGGACCCCCCCTTCCTGGCTACGCCACTGATAAAATTGCAACTTATGAAAGAGGTGAATTTTCTACCACAAATGTAATTTTAACCCTAGAACTACCGGAAATTTTACTCAAGTTTTATAAAAACATTCTACACCAGAATTTTTACTTAAAACTATTTAATTTGTTTATTTAACTTATTATTGTCTGATTTATACATTTAGTTTGTTTTGAAGAAATTTATGGTTTGAATAAATATTTTGAATGTACATGTCGGGTCCAATGGACCCGTCTGGTAGACGGAAGGTTAACATTACTCTATAAATTCAATGAGGTTAAACATCTTCAAATGTATGCTAAAAACAGTTTTCTTTTTCCTTTCCAATTTACCACAATGTTAAACAAAAGATTTATATGGTTTGCATTTTTCTCTTCAGAATTCCACTGGAGTAACTCTCAAATTTAGTATCAAAATTGATAACACTGACGCATTTTATAATTCATTTTAGTAACATTAAGTGTTGGTGGAAAAGCTTTAGATACTAAATTTCCTTTCTATGGACCACTACACAAGAGTCATTTCAAGATTACCTTCTTTATGACTTTTAAATAGCTATTATTCTTAATCAAAATATATATTTCTGTTTTTCCTTCCTCATTATCCTTAACCCTCTCGCTGCGTAATTTTTATCAAAATAGGTTCAAAAATTGCGCACATTACATTTAATTCAGGCTAAATTAGGACTGTCACTGGAGACTATTTTTATATTCTCACACCACTATTTTAAGAAGATCAATTTTGCAGTATATTTCTCTTCCAGATGTTGTTAAAGTCTATATGGACTTTTTTGTATTTAAAAAGTGGTCCAATTTGAATTAAAAAATAGTAGCCAGTGGAAGAAATGAATCCCCTAGGAAATCTCGGGTTGCGCAAATTTTGCTACTTTTACGTTGCCCGAGGAAATCTCGGGTTGCTCAGCAAGAGGGTTAATCGACTGCCATGTGTTATCTGATTTTAAAATTTTAAATCTATGTCATAAATGTATGTCATATATTTATTTACTAAGTAGAAGGATATGAATATTTATTGAAGCCATATCTATATATTATCTACCCATTTGTTTTTCTAATGTTATTTAAGATTTATAAATTTTATAAAGATTGTAGTACCCGGTTTAGACATTTCAAATATTTTTGGGGTCAAATATGTTCAAAACAGTCAGATTTAGATATACAGTAAAACCTCCATATCAGACACTCCCGAATAGCGGACACCTCAATTTACGGACAGTTTTCCAATCCCCACTCTCCAAAACCTAAATTTTTGTATGGTTAACCTCTGAATAACGGACATTCCTAATAGCGGACAGTAATTTTGACGACAAAGGAGGAAAAATTATTTTTTAACGAGAAAAAAAATGGGAAAAAAGTAAAAAGCCTCTATTTTTCGGATTCAAACAATGTTTCTAATAATCTTATACCGTATCAAGAAACAAAGAAAATAAATCATTTTTGTAGAGCTCGTTCGTATAATTCAAAAAGTAATGAACTGGATTGCATCATTGCATAAAATCAGAAGAGAGAAATCAGAAACGTCACGTGGCGTCATATAATCTGAGCAAAAAAAAAAAAAAAAAAAATCACTGAAAACCTAACATACGATTTTATTTATTTATTTTTACTCTTTTATAAAACAATAAGAAAAAAGTTACTCTAGTTTATTTTTTTTATTGGCAAATTGCATACGAATTTTTTGTTAGCGAAAATTAAAATCGCCATGAATGCAATAAGAGCAGGGGAAAAAAAAACTATTTTGCAATGTCGATTACTGTTTGATTCTTGTTTGTGATTATTTCCAGAATGGCCTCAAAGAGAAAACGATTAACTTTAAAAGAAAAATTTGACATTGTAAGTGTATCTGAGAAAG
This sequence comes from Maratus speciosus, assembly GCA_963932465.1. Taxonomy (NCBI): domain Eukaryota; kingdom Metazoa; phylum Arthropoda; class Arachnida; order Araneae; family Salticidae; genus Maratus; species Maratus speciosus. Next base: position 15,066,571 of record OZ010793.1, on the reverse strand, counting down.
AGAAATTGAGTTTACGGATACTTGCTGAACGTTTTAAAATAGGTAAAACACAGGTGGGAGATATTTTACGAAATAAAGAAAGAAAAAATTTGTGGATTTCTAACTCTAACCAGAACACCAAAAATGTGAAATTGAGGAATACTAATTCCATTGAAATTGATTCTATAATTCTGAATTGGTTTACTTCAGTTCGTTCAAAAAACATTCCTGTCAGTGGGCCTTTGATTCAGAAAAAGTCTTTAGAAGTCGCTAAAGAACTCGGATTACACGATTTTAAGGCTCCAGTGGGTGGCTGGAAAAGTTCAGATCTCTGCACAACATTTCTTTCAAAACAATATGTGGAGAAGCAAAATCTGTAGATCTTAAAGAAGTGTAGGATTGGCATGAACGACTGCAATCAATTTATGAAGGTTATGAGGAGAGAAACATTTTTAATGCCAACAAAACCGGACTCTTTTCAGAATTTTTCCGAGTAAGACTTTGTGTTTTAAAAAAGAGAACTGCATCGGCGGAAAAATGTCAAAAGAGCGACTCACTATTTTATTATGTTGCAATGTGTTGGGAGAATTTGAAATCCCTCTTATTATTGGAAAATCCCTGAAACCCAGGTGTTTCCCAAAGAACATTCAATTTAATAAATTTGGTATTGTGAGGAGAGCGAATAAGAAAGCGTGGATGACCAGTCCTTTAATCCCTTGAGGGGCAAGCAATTACGTTTGGGAAATGCTGAATTCCCACCGGAATCTTTCAAAAATTCTATTTCAAAATAAGTAAAAGCAATTTTATGGCTTCCCCCCCCCCCCCCCAAAGTTAGAAAAGTAAAATTTAATAAAATTTTTCTCGTGTAAAACTTCATTAATCGTAGGTGGTATATAATATATACCGGTGCCCCTCAAGGGGTTAATGACCGAATGGTTAACTTCCTTTGATAATAGGATGAAAAAATAACAACGAAATGTTCTCTTGTTTTTGGACAATGCAAGTTCTCATCCAAAATATTTTAAATTCGACAATGTTAAAATTGTGTTCCCCCCCCCCCCCCCCCCAAACACAACTTCAGTATGCCAGCCACTTGATCAAGGCGTAATACACAATTTTAAAGCCTGCTACAGAAAGCTTTTATTACACCACATTCTTTCAAAGTTAGATTCTATGAATAAACTTGCAAACTGCCTAAAATTAGTTAATGCTCTCTATGCTATAATTTGGATTTCCTCATAAAACCGGAAAGCGTACGACAATGTTTCAGAGAAGCAGTCTTTATATTAAAAGAAAATGAAACACACATTTCCGACACAAATGAAGAACTAAGCGAAATAAGTGAAATAATGAAATGTATCAGGAGTGAAGACACTGCCTAAAATTTCATTAATATTGATGATGAGTTACCTACTGAAGAAGAATCAGTTGATGTGTGCGATTATATTCCTTCAGAATTTTCGACAAAAGCTGACTCTATTAGTGATGATGAAACAGATATTGAAATTAGAGATGCTTCCTGCAATATCAAGAATTCAAAAATACAGTGAGCAGTTACACAATTTTTTTGCAAAAAAGGATGATTCAGAAGGATTAAAACTACTGACAGAGTTGAAACTTCGCATTATAAAACAAAATTACATGTAATCGCAAGCAAAAGCAAACTTTCGTAACAGATTTTTTTCGTAAGACTGTAATAAACAGTAGATAAAGGTATACACAATTTTATTTCAGTTTTATTGCTTAAAAAAATAATTTTAATTTCTGATTAATCATGTAATAGAGGTTTTCGGATCTGTAAAAGTCAATTAATGAAACATTAAGCATTTCTTAGCAATTTTTTAATATATGAGGTTTTCCCAATAGCGGACACCTCTGAATAGCGGACAATTTCCGTGCTCCCGAGGTGTCCGTTATTTAGAGGTTTTACTGTATTAGCTCACACTCTCGCTATATATATCTTGTTCAAATTTTCAGTCGTTCAAATAAATGTTTTTAAACTTGTAGTGGATGACACTTGATGTTAATCCAGTTTTTTTCAAATATTAATTCATTAATTAAATAAAATTAATTAATTTTCAATAATCGAGAGAGCCCTCTTCTTGATCAAGGTTATTAAGACCGAGAGAGCCCTCTTCTTGATAAAGGCATTTTAAGCGCCACTCAACAGGAAAGAAGACTGGGAGAAAAAAAGTTCTCTTATTGACCTAAGTAGGAATTGGCTTAAAATACTTTTTTTTATATTACTTGTTTATATTACTTACCTATTTTTTTTTTTTTATTACTTGTATTGATGACTTTTAAGTTGTGTTTAATTGTTAGTTCCTATCTATAAACACTGTTTGAATGAGGTCTATAGATGTCAATGATAGTTAGAGTTGCAGTAAAGCTAGAGATCCACAATACACGCACAACTTCCAGGTTGTATAATATTTTAACGGAGCTTCCGGCTGTAAAATAGTCAATGAAACATCGTTTTCATTTTGAAAGACCTATCCAATAATAGGCCACTCAATAGGGTGCGTTTTTTTTTTCGTCTCTACCACCATTTTGTATTTTACGGCCGCCATTTTGAATTTATAAAAACAAAACCTAGCCTATAACCATCGGGCCGTTAAGACGAACTGATAGAGACCTCATTCATTAAAATTCATCCAGCCGTTGGGATGTTTCGAAGGTATAAAGAAATCCACATACACAGATACGAATGAAACGCATAATCCTTCTTTTCAGTCGGGTAATAAAGTAATACTAATATAAAAGTCAACAGAATGTATCTGTGTCCTTTTTATTGCGAAAAAATCATAATTATGCAAAAAAACGCTATTTTTGACTGTGTAAAAACTTTAAGGACACCTGTATTTTTTTTTATAGAAATGGTATACATAATTATTATTAAGGATCGACCGAAACCGAAACCAAATTTTGAAGATCTTCCTATTTTCGGCCGAAAACGAAAACGAATACGTCCAAAAACTTTTTTAAAGTAATTCTATTGTATGTATTATAGTAATTAATAAATACATAAATATGTTATTAATTAATTATACGTATTTATTAAATATGCATAATAATTAATGAATTATGCTTATTTATGAAATATACATAATTATTAATTAATTATACGTGTGGCCCAAATTGTCTCTCTGTGCCTTAGATCCAAAATCTGAGTTTCGCCGAAAACAAAACTCAGATTTTGGACCGAAACTCAACAGAAAATATCAGTATTCCGAAAATCTCGTTTCTTCCGTGGGAAATTTTTAACATTTTTCATCGATTTGAGCTTTGTCGGCCGGCTCAAATGAGACTGTTTATTGCTACGAACTTCGTTGTTTGTAATTATCAGTCAGGACTCACTCAAGACTTGGATGCAAATTATAAAGCAAGCAATGTATATATAACTAAACTTTTTCACGTGCTCATTAGAAGCTGCAGACATAACAATAATAGAAAATTTTCAGTTTGAAACCGCAGAAGAGTTTCAAATACTCTTTGAGAAAGTTCAAGTATAACAGATGATCATTTACAGAAATCATTATAAAAGATAAATCGAGGTAGGTATACATAAAACTAAACTATTTTTTTTATTAAATGAAATTCGTATAATTAGAAAATCTTTCTGTATAGTTGATGAATTAATTACGTTTTATTTTATATGAAAAAAAATTTTTGAATCTAAGGCACAGAGACTTGGGCCACACGTATAATTAATTAATAATTATGTATATTTCATAAATACGCATAATTAATTAATTATTATGCATATTTAATAAGTACGGGTAATTAATTAATAATATATTTATGTATTTATTAATTACTATAATACATACAATTTAATTACTTAAAAAAAGTGTTTGGACATATTCGTTTTCGTTTTCGGCCGAAAAGAGGAAGATCTCCAAAATTCGGTTTCGGTTTCGGTTTTGTCATTAAAAACCCGTTTCGGTCGATCCTTAATAATAATTATATATACTATTTCTATAAAAAAAATACAGGTGTCCTAAAGTTTTTACACAGTCAAAAATAGCGTTTTTTGCATAATTATGATTTTTTCGCAATAAAAAGGACGCAGATACATTCTGTTGACTTTTATATTAGTATTTCCACTTTATGATCAACATTAAATTACCATTTCACTTGTCGCATTTTCAATTTATCAAAATTTTTGCTGTCTTTACAGTTTTTACACGCACTGTACATGACTATTTCCATGCGAACTTGTCACGTCTGTCACACAGCTGAAAATCGCTATGCTTGTTGGCCACCGTTATTTTCGAAAAGGTTGCTTCGCCATATTTAATTGATAAGATGAGTCACATTTTTCCGTTCTAAACTACTGGTAGCCAAAAATCGTAGTATGCGACAGACATGACAAGTTCGCATGGAAATAGCCACATCGCCAGAGCGCAAGGGATTAATGATTTAAGAAATGATTATTACAATGTGAATAAATCTCACTTAATGATTTGGGAATTTATTACACTTCATCCCTAGCTACTTTATTATGGCCAAATGATTATTTATACATAAAACAATGGTTTTATAGTAACAAAAGGTTGTGTTATGGTTTTACAGTGACAAAAATCTCATGTATGTGTCGCTACTCCAAAATAGTTGAAAAAACTCTGCTTCTAGTACTAAAAAGTAAAAGTTTAGCCTCCATAGCTTTCACAAATTCACTTTTTTTCATGAAGGAGAAAATAAGTGAAAGCGTATGATAATAGAATCACTTTGAATCAGTGGAGCATACCAATTCCCACGTGCCTACTGTGAACGCACAAACAGAATTTGACGAAGCGCGTGATTCCGTAAATATCGGAGAAAAAAAAATGTTTGAAATCTATTGTTTAATGGCAGATGCTTTCGAAAAAAAAAACTATAAATTTCAGACATTTGGAGTTCTTTAGGCATAATCTTCGAATTCTCTACCGCCGTCTTGAATTTCATATTCTCCAAGTCTCAGAGTTCGTTTCAGATTTCAACGGAACAATTGGCCTGTCGGTCATTCTATTTTTGGCTGTTCTTTCCCTAAAATTATGAAAGATCACGTGAATTTTTTAAAAGTATCGAGGTTAAGTTCATAGCATCCACTACGCATCTGAATTTCATAAATTGAGTAATTTTCTCTGTGTTAGATTATATTCAAGGTTATTTAAAATTTTGTTGAACTTAACGTTACGTTGTGATATATTCTTTTTACCCGGCTGCCAAGAAGGGTTATGTGTTCCACGCGTATCTGGGTATGTGGATTTCTTTATACCCTCGAAACATCCCAACGGCTGGATGGATTTTAATGAATGAGGTCGCTATCGATTCGTCTTAACCGTCCGATGGTTATAGGCTAGGATTTGCTTTTATAAATTCAAAATGGCAGCCGTAAAATAAAAAATGGCGGTAGAGACTAAAAAAAATTGTTACGCACCCCATTGAGTGACATATCAGTGGAAAGGTCTTTCAAAATGAAGCCGATGTTCATTGACTATTTTACAGTCAGAAGCTCCGTTTAAATATGACACAACCTGAAAGTTCTGTAGGTAAGATCTCTAGCTTGACAGCAACTCTAACCTTCATAGACATCAAAACAGGCCTCACAAAACGGTGTTTATAGATTGGAACTAACAATTAAACACAACTTAAAAGTCATCAATACAAGTAAATAAAATAAAAAAATAGGTAAGTAATATAAAAAATAGTTTCACATTGATGAAAAATAATTAATTAGTTCGCTTTTTACGCAATCGGGTTTTTTGATTTTTTTAATTTAAATTTTACTTCTTCAATTTGAACTCTTATTTTTTTCTGCAGTGATTGTATCCCGAACGTCACGTAGAAATGCCGTATAGGGGGCTTGCGTTTCTTATATTTGATCACCTCTCAGGGGTCGATCCCGGCAAAATTCGGGGACCTTTTAGGGCCCCTTCACAAAAATCCATTTAATAAAACAGGCCCCTTCACAAAATTCTTTTTAATAAAACAGGCGCTTCACAAAAATGTATTCCATAAAAACATACTCTTATCTTTATATTGTTGTGTTTTAAAATATGTAAATTGCAAAGATAACAAGTTCGCTAAAAAATTAAACTTTAACAGAAGGGCTTAACCCTTAAATGCGCGATTTTTTATTTTGTTTCGAAAAAATTATATGTTATTCTCTGAAAGGTTTATTACATTGGAAAAATAATGAAAAAAAAAATCAGAGATATATTTTTCATATAATACGTCAATCTTTTCTTCTGCTGCAAATTTGCAATACAAGTAAAAACTACTGTCGTGTGGCTGTTTTACGCTAAAATATTTCAAATTAGTAAATATTTTAATAAATATGTCTCCAAATACCTTATTTTATATAATTATTTATTTTAAAAAACTTAAACATTAACCCGCTAATTCCCATGATAGAATACGTTCTAGAAATTACGAAGTTCAGCGAATCTGACTTTACACCAGAAAGTTTCAATGGTTCATTTCGCTTTATTTAAATACGGAACGTCTGTTATTAATTAAAGCAGATATTGCTATTTTAATTTTCTGGAGTGAATTAGGTATATACGAATATAAAAAAATCTATTAAATTGAAAACTTTGTTGTTTGCATATATGCAAAGCTGCGCACTAAAGGTTTAAAGAAGTTATTATTAATAAATGCTTGGTTTTAATTTCATATTTCGTTACAAAAAGTTACTTTTCACAAAAATATAATACATTTCACAAAAATAACTTTTACTTTTCACAAAATAGGCCCTAAGAAAAAATCCCTGCCTCTATTTCCAAACAGTCATTTTCTTCTTACTTAATCGTTGAACTTTTGTGATTGAATAAAGCAGAGCAATAATTCGGTAATAGGGCTAATAAATAAAAAGTCGTACATAAGAAAATCCTTTTCCGAAAGGAAGTGTCAAGTTTCGTTAAGGTCTTATTTTTGAGTAAAACTATTTCAGAATAGTAAAGTTTGCCTTATTTCATCGCAGAAAATTAATACAAATACTAAAATTAAATAAGACTATTTGAAATAGTAATATTCAAAGATAAAGACAGTACGAGTCCTGACTGTGTTTTGAATTCAGATGTCGTGATATATTTTATCGGGTAAGCGGTACGAGAATTTTGCTCTAGGTCTAGTTTAAAACGTCCACCAGTGTTAAGTCTTAAAATAATTTCTAATTAACTTATATTTTCTTTAAAATATTTATGGACTTCATTTGATAAAAGAATTTTTTCAACTGAGTTGGAAAAATTCAGTTTGTATGATAATTTACAGGTAAGTTTAAAAAGTACTGAAAAATTATTAAATATTATTACTCAAAAGTTACAGATAAGTTTAGATTTATGAGAATGCTTATTAATATTATTTTTTTTTTTTTTTATGTTATGCAGTCAGTCATTTTATTTTCTTAAAAATACGAGGGTAAGTCAGTAAGTAGGTCACAAACTGATATAAGGGGTCGGAAATTAGTAGTAAATTGTTTCCAAATATGCCAATAGGCGGCAGCATAAGTCAACTATAAAATGTTAATTTCGAATTTATGAGACAGCCGTTGTACAAGATGAGCAGGGTCATTCAAAAGTTGTTGACGAAGAGCTACCTATGACGAATGCTGCCACCTATTGGCATATTTGGAAACAATTCACTACTAATTTCCGACCTCTCATATCAGTTTGTGACCTCCTTACTGACTTTTCCTCGTATAAAAGATTTCGTGAATTTCTTTAAAATATCGAAGTTCATAGAATCAAAATCAACGTTCATAGCATCCGTTGTGCATCTGAATTTTCTAAATGTAGTTTCTTGGATGAGAATTGTTTTTATCTAAAAAACGTTCTCTGAGTTAGATTAAATTCAAGGTTAGCTCTAATTTCGTTGAACCTAAAGTTACATTGAATCCATATACCCAGTTTTTTTTTTTTGGTTTTTTTTTTTTTTCTGCAGATCTTTTACTGCGTTTCGAATTCAGATGTCACGAGATTTTATCGTGCATAAAATAGCACGAGAGTTTTGCTCTGGCAGACGATAAATTGAATTATTGTATGTAAAAAAGTGAATTGCTATTAAGACCATTTTTAACGGGATGCGTTTTTTTTTTTTTTAATCCGTTAATTTTGCAGAAAAAAAAACTATCAGCCGGAGCACCAGTAAAAGAACTGCTTATTTTACTTAAATCTACTGCTGACTTTACTTTTGTAACTATGCACTATCATACGATAGCCATGGAGTTTGGAAAGAATGCTGGATAATAGATGAAAGCTTGTTTTGTTAGAAATTTGGATACCTTTATCTGGCATCTAATCTGCCGTACAACTCTTAAATTGCAATGATCTCTTCTAGACGATTCTCGAATAAGCGCAAAGAAAAATAATAACAACATTTAAATAACCACGGATGACGGCCGTGTGATGGCTGAAAACGTTTTGGGTTTTTTTGGTGGTTTTTAATGTGTTTTAAGATATGGCTAATGTATTTTAAATAATTTTATATTATATGTATATAGAAAAAGATGTACCGACACTCAGGGCATAAAATAACATCGAAAGTAGGCGACACTAGTGTCGCCCAGTGCCAAGATATTGTCACCCAGTGACAGGGCCCTGTGCCGGGAACTTTTAAATCTAAAATAGGTGAATAACATAGGATGACTCTGTGACTCAGGGGAGGATAAGAGTAGAGACAGTCGTCATAACAAATGCCGAATATTCACAAATTGCCTCTTTCATGGAAAATGGTTTAGAATACGAGTTATCTTTTCTTAATGCATCTTCAGCACTGTAATATAGAAAACCAGTAATTTATCATGAGATGCTTTATATCGAAGTGATCTAGTAAAATAAAACACAGTAGAAGTTACAAAATGCTGATTATTTTGCTATTCTAGTAGATGGTTCTGCTGATAAATATGGAGTTGATAACAAGTTTGTCACAGCACGATTTATTACAGAAAGAAGAAAAATGAAATCTGATTTCTTGGAGAATATAAATCAAGTAATCAATTTAGCAGAATATCTCATGGAATCGGTCAAGATTGTATTTTATAACTTGAGCATTGAGAATGTCGCAAAAAATAAGTTGACAGCCTTAACTACAGTTGAAGAAAGTGCAAATACAGACAAAAGCTACGGATTCTAGGTTCGTATGAAATAGTACTTGGTCAGAGACTTACGTTGCTCACTGGTTCTACTTAGCTATGTCTTATTTGGAAACATGAATTATCGAAATCATTAATAAATTATAAAATGTGTAGCAAAATGTTATAAAGCTTCTACTCCAAGCTTTGAAGAACTTAAAAAAAAACGTGAAACAGAAAAACTTACAGCTCCGAAATTTCCCGGGTAGGGCTCCGCCCGAACTAAAACTATCTTGGTACGACCCGGCCAGTCTAAAAACTAAACGTGAACGGCCCGTTGAAAAATCAAGTAATTCATGACCGGCTCAGCCCGTGCAAAAATCAGTGAAATCAAGACCAGCCCGGCCCTACTCAATTTGTACAAATAATTCAGACTTTTATTAAAATACAATTGAGATTTCTTTTAATGAATACGGCATACATATTTATTCGAAAATTCTATAACATATTTTAGCTTTCTTATGTTAGCAAGTAATAGAATACAGGCAAGCAGTATTAATGATCACTAGGATTTTAGTCTGTTGCTTTAAAGAAAGACATTAAAAAATTTATGTAGTTTAGAATAAAAGGAAAATATAGTTAAAAACATCATAATTTTTAAAGATGTATAATAAAATAAAGTAGATTTTTGAAAATATTTCACTATAACAATATTGAAGTATATTTCCAAAGAAATTCCGTTAACAGAAGTTTATTATCGCGATTACTACTTTTACATAACAAATTGCTTGCCTTACAGATCCTGGGAACAATTAAGTCCAGTTCCGACCAGACCCGAATATATACAATGAAATGTAAGCCAGATTACGGACCGGCCCGAGTCTATTGAAAAAATTAAGCTCAGGCTCAGACACGATATAACTGACACATACAAATCTCTACTCTGGACATGTTATATTTCTATATTGATGTTGTCAAGCTAACATCGGCTCGTGAAGCGAATTTATACTTATTCCCGTCCGAGTCACGTCCATTGGAAATTGTTCATATTTTATGAGCTTACTTTGGTACTATTATACTATTAACCTTTTTATAACGGGCTGACAGGCCCGATTATTATTTTTTTTTTTCGCGCAGCCCGGCCCGGGCCCATGCAGACCTCTAAACCAAACTGCCTTTAGTTTACCTCGATATTTAGAAGCGCGGTTCGAGGAACATTTAAAAAACTTAGCAAAAGTAATATGGCATAATCTTCCTCTCATGCAAAAACAGTGGGAAAACACTGTAAATCCTCAACCTGACTCATCAAAAATTGAAAAAGGGCGGCTCACAGGTTTCTCCGATTATGGATGAAAATTGTTGAAGAACAACGCCTACCTTGCCTAATGCGTATATCTTCTGAAACACTTTGAAAATTTTCAGAAAGATAGACAAAGGTCTTTTATTACACGAAGTTTTTTGGTAAAGTCATAGATTTTACTTATGATGTAATGACTTTGTACGCAGCTGAAAAACTGCGTCATACTTCAGATATGAGACGTGACCACATTGATAACTAGAGACTATTACTTCTTTAAGGTGTCTGAAGCTCGCTCAGTTTTAAAAAAATTGGTGCAGTCATATGTTTCTTTGACACCTCATAGTGCTAGACAAGAAATAGCTGTGTCCATACATATAAAACTTAAATTCAACAGACAGTCAGGACTGTCAAGAACAGCCTTAAACTCAAGAATTTCATTGCTCTTACTGTAATTTGTACAGATTTTTATGATCCAAGTCCTGTTTTTGCGAAGCTCCTAGAGAGGAAAAACAGAAGAAGAAAGCTTCCAGACAAAGAAACCTATGATACTCGTGAGTCTGCTAAAATAATTTTTGCTAAAGACAGCAAGTTGTAAAAAAAAAAAACTTTACGATTGTAATTTTTTTGTGGCATTTTGGAAACACTATAAAAATTTAATAAACTTTTAAAACATAAAGAAAAATTCGTTTTCCTTCCCTGTTTAATTCCAATATTTGCATAAGACAGTATAGAAAAATTTGTATAGAAAATTTAAACCATTGTAATTATTGTTGTAGCATTTTGGAAATATTTTATACATAAGGTTTTTGATAAGGTTTTTTTAAAACATAAAAAACAAAATCTGTTTCCTTATTTAGTTCTACTCTTTGCAAAATACAGTAATTTATAAAAGTGAAAAGATTTCAACATACTGTAATCATAATTAATTTGTCACTTTGGAAACATGTTATGAAATTTAGCATGTTAGTTTTTAATTTGGTGTTTTTAGGTTTCCGTACTTAAAAAGTAAAAACGAAACCATTATAAGATCACTGCTGTGTCTGTCTGTCCGTCTGTCACAGCCATTTTACTCGTAAACGATGGAACGTGGAAAGTTCAAATTGGCTGAAGTAGTAATAAAGGCTATTGACCCACATATTTATAGATTATTAACAATTCACAAATATATTTAGGAAAAATGTAGAGGGGTAATTAAGTTACTTGAAAAAAATCTTTTATTTGCATATTGTTTGAGGTATCGAGTAAAAGATTTTGCAACGCCGAACTCAAAAATATATTTCGTTTAGTTTTAAGTATTATATTTTCAGAGATATCGTCGAAAATGTAATGCAAAAATATGTTCCCCCACCTCTATTTCTGAATTTACTGAAATTAAAATTATAAAAATACTAGGGGTACTAGAAGTTAATTTAAACCTTGCAGGAAAACTATAATGATTGCTCTAGGTCACATAGTTTTTGAGAAAATCTGATTTTTCCATTATACACGAATTTAGATTTGCGGGAGTTCAAGAGCGCTGGAGGTACCTATCGTTGCAGAAGTATAAAAGGATTGTTGATAAGGATTTTAGAAAGAAATTGTCGCTAATTAGCTAAGATATTAACCCTTAAAGACATGGACATACATAAAAACACGTGAGGAGTATTGTGTAATAGTGTAATGCAATGCCCAGTTACTCATATATTTCTTGTACGGAACCCTCTGTGCGCAATACTTGCACTTGACCGGTTTATTTAAACATCAAGAGGAAATTTTGTTTTCTTGATTAGTTCCACTGTGGATCTAAAATTATAGCTAGCATACAATGTTTCACTAAAAATAAATAGTTATTGATTGAGGTCCAGTTCAGAATCTATTCCAGTCTTCAATTACCCAATTAGTCTGATGTATTATGGTTATGAACAAAAGCCAAGTGTACAAATCGATAAATATTAGTAGCAATATTCTAATATGATTTTAGATGATAATTTTCTTACATAAAGTTTTAAGTAGGCATACGAATTTGGTAGGTTGTATGCTATGTTTGGTGAATTACTAATATAATGATTAACAATTTGTCAGAACTGTAGACTTTCTTAAATATTACTTAGAGTTAAATGAGGCTGTTTATATGATTTAATGAAGATTTTGCAGCTTATTAATCAGCACCAGAAGAAGTACATTAGGCATATTCATGGACCTTTGTTTCGGACAACAGACCAAACCAAATATCGCCCACTGAAAGTTCCTTAAAATATGCTCTGGACACAATCAAATCATTTCTTTAAACACAAAAAATAGACGACACTTACAGGTTATAATGCTTATATTGCTATCTATTTACAAGAGACTATTTACAAAAACTGATACGTGTTAAATATAACTTTTCATCATCGTCGCATAATCGTTATACGCATCATTCTTTTTTTGTCATTCGAACACACACACTATTTCTCTCGCGTATCAAACACCATCCTCCCTCCATAAAAACATCGTTCATCTGGCTTCAGTTCTAGTTTTTTCCCCGCTCGTAATGGGCGTCTCTCGTTCCGAATTTTCTATCTAGCCCGCATTCGTTGGGCGGAAGTGTTGTCACCAATCGCTCCTGGATGGCGTTTTGAACGTTAGGCACTGCAAGCACGCAGTGACGCCTTAGACATCATAAAGTACTTGTAAATGCAGTACTACATCTTGGCCATGCTGACGAGGCATTCGTTCTCGGATGACATCCTGGTCCGCTGGAAGGAGCAGCTGGATTACCTGGAAAGATAAAAAAAAAAAAAAAAAGAGAGATCAGCATCTACAACTTTTAAAATATCATTGTAAGTAACACAAATTCGTCTGAAAGCGTCGTCGTAAGAGTTCGTCGTCTAAAAAAATAAACCATGTTCTTTGAAAATTCGTCTTCATATTCGTCGTAAAGCTTCTCGCGTCATAAAATTATTATCATCAAATATTTCCTGAAGCGACTCTTTCTTCTTTTTTTTTTTTTTTTTTTTTTTACTTTCTATAAATCATTTCTCATTTGTTCCGAATTGATTCTGTCAAAATCGTTTTTAAGTGTCAGTCAGGTAATTGTGTCATAATCGGTATTATGTTTTTTTTTTTTTTTTTTTTTTTGTTAAATGACGTCAAGTTTCATCAGACCACGGCTTCATGTACTCTGCCCAAGTACTTGTGACCATTAGACCTTCGGTAAATCCAACTTTCTTCACATCGTAGGTGTCATTATTTTTTACAGGTATGACTTTGTAAGGACCTAAATATTTTTATTTTAACTTCAAACCTGGACCTTGTTGTGTGCGTTTTATAGCACCCATATCGTTGAGTCTAACTTTCTTAGGCTTTTTTCGTCTGAGATTATAAGTTTTACTGTTCTGTTCTTGGACTTTTAAAATTTGTTGTTCAGCGTCTTTTCTTCCCGATTGTTGATAAATTCGGATTATGCTCGGCGTTCAAGAGATCAGTAATTTTAATATTATTTTTTAATTTCATTTTAGTACCAAATAGTAACTCAAAAGGGGTTGTGTTAATACTTCTTTGAAAGGTCGAATTTATCACTTGTTGGATATCGCTTACATGAGTATACCACTTTGAGATTGCCGCGTCCCTTCTCTGGAGAGAATTGCTCTCACCTGTCAGCTACTCAATCACTGAGCTGTAGACTTTATTTTCTTCTGTATACTGCGCGATCCTACTCATATTTAAAGGAATTTCTTATTTTCTGTTTTCCAGGTACCTATTGGTCTGTCATGGTCGTGTAAAAGAGCTGATCCTGTGCCCTGGCTTCCCTGTTCTCAGCCTGGTATTTCTGGTGAGCAAGCCTTTTTCTCTTACGCTCTTCCGAGCCGTTGATTTTTAAAGTGGCCATGTGCCTTTTATGAAAATTAAAAATGAGTTAAATTGCGAACAATATAAATTTTTTGATTACAAACTAACTTGAAATGTATGTTTTTAATTCATTCACAATAAATATCTTTTAATATCAGAATATATTTAGTACTAGTCTTTTATGGGGTCAACGCTCTTTTAAATGCGTTGATTTTGAAAGAGAAAACCAAGTCTACTTTGAATGGGATATTTTTTTAGACTATTAACGAGCATCATAAAAGTCTCAACTATCAATACTTTAAAAATCTTCACTCTGTAAATTAAGAAATATAGGCACACAACTTATGGCTGAATATTTTCTACCCTTTTTCCTATAAAATTAAATTTGTATTTTGTTTTAATGTCACTATTTTAAATAAAAATGAAGCATTAAAATAAATTAAATAAGAAAATATAACAAAATATTCTTTGTTAATAGTATTCCATTCCAAGAAAATCGATATTTTTAAGTAATCTTTGCTTTTATAAGGGACGCAAGTCTATGGGCGCTTACCGAAACCCTGATTTGTTTTTCAGCTAACACGAATAACCATGATTGCCTATTCAATTTAAATGAAATAAGAATGCCAAAAATATAAAAAATGTCTATGACTACTTCAAGTATTTTAAAACCTATTCCAATGCAAACTATTCATCTAGAAATAACATAAAATAGACTTGCCCCACTTTGAAAATCAACGGCACATGTCATTATAAGAACCATCCCTTAACAAACAAAACTGTGTGTGGTATCTAGGATTGAAAAGTTGTTAAATTGTGTTTCAGGATCACTCTTCTGGTGGCGTCTTTGTTTCTGATGTTCATTCTGATGGTGTGCGTGCTGTGCTGCTGCAAGAACACCAAGAACACGGGACAGGGAGGCACCACGGTCTTCGGGAGGATGCTCCTCTCACGCATCCTCATGCCGCCGCCATTCCCCAACACGAGTAAGTTTTTGACATCCCCCCTACACTGTAAAAACAAGGCATACATGGGTCATTCCATGAAAAGTGAAACCAAAGTACTATTTTGTTTTTTATTTATAAAACAAATAACATTTAATTTATAAAGGTCATGTAATACATTTTTAATAGCTTAGAGTGTGAATTTTCTGTAAACATGCAGTTTAAGTATAAAAAGTAAATTAAATAAAAGTATTAGCACTAAAAAGGCGAGAGTGGTGAGACTGAGAACATTTCACTTAAATTATTGGTAAAGTTTAACAAGCTATTGTCATTTCAAAAATTATTTGTAAAAGTTGTAATTAGGCTAGTTTTTGTATTTGAATATTCTATTTTTAAAATTTATAAAAGAAATTAGGGAATATATTATAAATGAATTAGAATTCATAAATAAATTTTGACGTATTGAATTGTTACGTCCGTAACAGGCAAATGTTACGTCTGTAACAATTTAATTATCCCATGTATTAATTAATAATTATTTTAATGTTTTCAAAATTGCAGTTTCCAACAGCTAATACCCTAATAATGAATTATTGAAGAAAAAGTTAAATGTTCTTCCTTAAAATTCACAGGATTATGACAATAACTGCAACTATATGCAATTTTGACTGTTTTGTGAATTACGTCCGTAACACCTAGATTTTATTTTTTCAAAAATTATGGGAACATTTTTCAGATTTCAAAATTTAATATTATATTAACAATCCTTGGACCGACCTTAAATATAAAATAATCCATGTAATAAGTATTTTTTTTACATTATTAATGAAGCTTTAAAGTCTCTGTTTGTTACGTCCGTAACCATGGAATGACCCACATGTTTCTTTATCATTCTGAAGATTTGTGAAATAAGGTCAGTCTGCCTAAATGTGATAACCCCTAAATGCGACAATGTTCTTTTACATAAAATCTTAATGCAAGAATCGTAAATAAATGTTATATAAGGAAGCATACGAACTTCAGAAACAAAACCCGAAGCATTTTTTTTGCATGTAAAACGGTTTCTTTAAAAGAAATTTCCCATCCAATACACATCGTTCATTTTACATCGCCCCCGTGTTTCGTAAATGCGACAAAAATTCCCGAAAGTGGCTCGCGGTTTTTATTTTTTAACTTTGAAGATCAAATAACCTTATAAACGTCAAGAGCTACGTTGTCCGTTTCAGTTACCTTACCAGTTAAACCATAGCCTGATTACCCACGGGGCAAATTCCTACCACTAAAAATAAACAGAAAATTTTGCCTCATTCAATGCAGAAATTTTACATGAATGCGGCGTTTAGATAAGTCGAACTTTTCTTTTAAAATTTATTGGTGTAAGTGTGCCACGTTGGTAATCAGGCCCTGAGTTAAACTAAAGAAAAGGCGACCAGTTTCCGGTTTAGAATTTGATGTGGACTACGCATTTAGGCGAGGTTGTTTTTAGCCTGTGCCTAATAGTGACATACATATCGTTGTAAATGCGACGAAACATTTAGAAAATTAACGAAGAAGTTTATATGGGATTATTTATATATTGTGTTAAAATGATATTTAAATTAAATTTTATTTTTAATTAAGCTGTGTTGAATCAGCATAATTCTCCATTAATGTTTTTCTTTAACCAGGTGTTTAAATATGTGTCTAAGACGATCTAAAAAGAAAATACGCTTCTTTAAAATTTTAAATAAAAAAAAGGAAGAAACGCAGTGTCTATTCCAGTAACATAATATAGACATATGATTAATCTTTAACTGATGTTACCGATCTCACAGACAGGTGCGTTTTTCAATTTTCATAGTTTAACTTGCAAATTTCAGTTTAACTACAAACACTACTGAAATTTTGATTCATTTGGAACATTAGTACTAACACCAGAGACTTTTGAATAGGTGAATTTTAATTATAACACTCCTGTACAAAAAGTTTAGTACAAAAACAACATCCTATGGGTTAATCGCGGCTTTTATTCATCTTTCGATGGAGCGGTTTCACAGACCGCTTCACACTAGTTATGTGACAATTTCTGTGACATCAGTTAAAGGTTAAGGAATTTGCAATTATTTTACATAATGGAAATTCTGGAAAATCTTGTGTAGATTGAAAACAATTTATGTTTATTTTAATGCGGTTAAGTAAGTTACTTTTACCAGCGTTATACATTTCGGTAGCTTAAATGCTGTCTCCGATTAAAACGGGATGCAATTGAGTTATTCCCTGGTTTAGGAGTCATAATTTTTGTTAGCACTTTTATAAAATCTGATATTTTAATTCTGTTTTCATTTTTTATTCGTTATAAT
The DNA here is from genome assembly GCA_963932465.1 of Maratus speciosus. Taxonomy (NCBI): domain Eukaryota; kingdom Metazoa; phylum Arthropoda; class Arachnida; order Araneae; family Salticidae; genus Maratus; species Maratus speciosus. Next base: position 15,049,144 of record OZ010793.1, on the reverse strand, counting down.
CCACATTTTCTACTTTTAAATTAGTAAACGATAAAAAATAAATAAACTATGTTTATCTAAATGAATATTTGTTTCGATATACGTATTTTTAAGTACAGAAAATGTTTTTTTTTTTGTGTGTGTGTGTGAAAGTGCAAGAAAAATGAAGAGGGGGGAGGGATGCAACAGAATATCAGGCACAGAGCTTCTCTTTGGCTTAATCAGAATTATTAGAAATATTGTAGGATTTTATCTATTTCTAAGGCTGATATATTTATCATGTGACATTTTATAATAAAGTTATATGCAATAAATAGTCTAGTTAACAATATTATAAATATCTTTTAAATACTCTTTTAACCCGTAAGCTCCACATTGTGAATTCGCACCGACCGAAATGTTACCGTCTTTAATTAATTCGCATTTTTTATTCATAAAATACGAATTTTGATAAAATCAAATATTTCATTTGGATTCCTTATTAAATGTCGTATATGGATCATGTAGTTATATATCATTATCACCAGACTGTCAGCAAAATTATGCGGAGTTAAAGTTACGGAAATCCATAGTGGACTGACTGATTTTAAAATCCAGTAAATTGCAAATGGTGACAGCTATTAAAAAATACTAGCAGCAGGGTTATGTAAGATGTCAGAAACAGGGGTGATTCTGCTCCGAATTTTTCGTAAAGTTTCGTCAAAGGATCGCGGAGAAAACGCGATTTTTGTTATATAGCCCCGAAAAAACCCAAATTTCGTCAATGAATCACGAAAAAAATGCAAATTTTATCAAAGAATCACGAAAGAAATGCGAATTTCGTCAAACAATCGCGGAGAAAACGCGAATTTCGTCAAAGAATCTCTTTAAAAACGCAAATTTCGTCGAAATGATCGCTGAAGAACGCGAATTTTGTTGAAAGTTCGCGGGAAAAAAAACGCGAATCTCATCAAATAGCTGCAAAATTACACTAATTTCGTCAAAGAGTTGCGGAAGAAACGCAAATTTCATCAAACGATCGAAGAAGTGCGAATTTCATCAAAGAGTCGTGGAAAAAATTCAATAGTCTCTTTAGAAAACAGCACACATACATGCATATATGTTTATTATTATAGGTATAGTTTTTAATCTGAAATAATATGCTGAACTAACTTTTGAAAAAAAAAAACAGGTTAACCCAATCCCAGCTTGCAGGAATCTACACTCAGCCTGAAATTGACTCGAATCGAAAACAGTTAACCTGACCTGCAACAAAAATAATTAGTGCCAGGATGGAATCCCCCCACATGTTGTAACCTTTCAGAAAATTTGCTTTGAATTTCAGAATTTAGTATTTTTTACACAATCCTGAAGATTAAAAAGTATTCCTAAATATTTATTTGGCCGTGTCCGTTATGGAGCTTTTACTGTATATAGTTTTTATCTTCAAAAATATTTAGATTTTCTTTTCAAAAATCGGGTCAACCCGAACCCTTCTCGCAAGAGTGAAAACCCAATCTGAAACTGACCCAAACCCGAAGTAATGTATATCAATCTGCCCAAAGGCGCAGCTAAAAAGTTGCAGTGAACCCGACCCGCAGCAGAAAAGTAGAAGTCAACCGGACCCAAACCCGGCCCGCAGCAAAAAAGTAGAAGTTATCCCGATCCGCAGCAAAAAGTAGAGATCAACGAGACCCTAACGCGACTCACAGCTAAAAAGTATAACTTAACCCGACCAGCAGCAAAAAATAGTACTCAACCGGACCCAAACCCGACCCGCAGCAAGAAGTAGAAGTAACACGACCCCACCCGCAGTGAAAAAAATTGGCCCCGATCCATGCATCAGATTGAAGTCTCCAAATTTCTAAAATCAGTCCCCCCCCCCCCCCCACTTGAGGACTCTCCAGATCCGCCCTTGATGAACACAGGCTTGGATCTCTGTCAATTGTCCGAACTTTATCATGCAAGAAGATTGGCCACCTTCCTCACCGGATCTAAATCCTTTAGATTATTGCGTCTGGGGGATTTTAGAGGCTAAAGTAAATAGCAACAAACACAGAAGTTTGGACTCTCTCGAAGCTTCCACATTGCGTGAATGGTACCGATTACCTCTTAAAATGATTCGTGCCGCAGTCGGACAATGGCATAAGAGATTATCATTGGTAGTCGATAAAGATGGCGGCCAATTCGAGTAAAATTATTTCCCAGTAAACTTCCATCTCTAATGTTCATCATATTAGTGTAGTTATCATTTTTTATTTCATATTATTTGTAAAATAAAATGACTGAATATTTGTAACAGTATTTAGTAGCCAACCTGTAGTTACACATGTTAATAACATTAATATTATTAGTTCAATACTATACCAACTTTGACTTACTATAGTTCAATACTATACCAACTATTTCATCTTAAACTTCTGCCGCACTCAGTGAATCGGAGTGAAAACGAATTAATCTTGAGCATGATATTTATTAAAATCAATATTTTACGTTATTCTGTTCTGCATCAGCTGTTTGCGAATAGCCGGTTTAGCAGGATGCAAAGTTCCTGTCGCTGCACAAGCCGCTGGTGTACAATAGAACTAAGAAAATTATACGAAAGTCGCTATTACAGCGTCCTCTTCCGGCGGAATATTTCCATATATACGTAGGATTTGCTTGCCATAGCCACAAACATAAATATGAACTTTGGTTCAATTCTATGCATAACTTCATACACTTTTCGATGGTACAATAACGAAAATGGTACAAAAATCGCTATTACAGTGCCCCCCTGGAGGCGAAATATTTCTAAATTCAAGGAGGACCTGCTGGCCATAGCCAAAAACATGCACAAAAAATTTGGTACAATTCTATGCCTAACTTCTTACTTTTTTCGATGTTACAATCTACAATGGCGACACACGGACAGACAGACATTTTGTGTAAACATGTTTTTGGGGATCTTTGACCCCTAAAACTTGTAAATTCGTCGAAAACGGGAAGTCTAAAAAAATTTCGATTACAATACTTTCTTCTATTGAAGATAGAAGAAAGTAAAAAGGGCATTGAGAATGAATAAAACAGGAAAATTTTAATGAAACGAGTCATTTGAAATTTCTCTACTTTTCTAGTGGCTTGTACAAATAAACTTGATGATAATTTTGCAATGTGCAATTTTATAAATTAAAAAATCAACAAATCAGACATAACATATCGTCTACTTTTATGTCCTTATTAAGCCAAAACGTAAGTTTTAATAATCTATCCAAGAATGAAGTTCATTACTAAAATCAAACTGTCCTATAAATGGGACATTCTCACAATCATTTGACTTTTTAATCTGATAGACGAATGCCTGCTTAATAATTCAAAATAAAGAAAAAATGGTTAGCAGCGAAATTTTTTTTATTTAACTGAGGTTTAAGTTAAACTTGCGAGTTTAATTTTCCTTACCATTTTACCACTACAACTTTTTATTTTCTTTTAAATTTTTACTTATAATAAATTTGCATAGTACCCACAGGACATTCAAATAAGAAATAATAAAAATGTAGTACTTTTAATACAGAATTTTTGTATAACGTTGTCTTAAAGGTGTGTTAAAGAAGAGACGGTAAGATAAAAAAAAAAGGGGGGGAGGGGGATGGTAAGGTCAGTCTGCCTAAATGAGACACGATTCCCCGTAGTTTTGTCGCTTTTAGGGTATGTTTGGGATTTTATTATATAAATGTATATTTTTTTAAGCAACAAATTACTGAATACTGTACCTTTAGTTCAAAACTAACTTGTTTTGTAGAAATTTAATAATTCTCTATAGTATAAAACTACAATATAGGATTGTCGCATTTAGGTCATTTTTGTCGCATTTATGGCAGCTAAAACCTAAATGAGACGTTCATAGTCCTAAATGTGACAATGCATTTTATACATGACAATTCATCTGTAAAAGTTCATTTAACGATTAACTGCTGTGACAGAAAGTTGGTACATTACAACCTGCGAAACCATTCTATTTAAAGATGAATAAAATGCGGGATTAACTCATAAAATTCTGTTTTTGCACTAAACTGTTATTACTGTACTATTTCTGATAAAATTTCGATTTTTCAAACATTTCAAACAATAGTACTAGGCTCCAAATGAAGCAAAATTTCGCTGTATCAGTAGTTAAACTGGAAATTACAAGTTAAACTGTGAAAATTTTTAAAAAAGCAGCTCTAACAGCCGTTAAGGGTTAACTGAATTATTTTTTGAATTAATTAACCCTTAACTGCTGTGACAGGAATCGTTGTATAACTACTGTGAGCGGTCTCCGAGACCACTTGATTAAAAGATGAATGAAAGTCTCTATTAACTCACAGGGTGCTGTTTCTGTACTAAAATTTAAGTACAGGACTATTATTATTATACATTTCAATAACATTTCAATATTGAAACATTTCAATATTATTCTTGAAATGTTTATCACGGTGCAGCACCGTGCTATTTGTCAATTTTACACTGCTAATATGCAAAACTTATTTAAATGCTGCCTATAATGCCTAATATAAATAACCTTCAAATAAATAAATGCGTTCCTAATATAAAAAAAAACTCTCATCTCTCTTTGCCAAGGAGCTATGGCCATAACTACAATTAAATGATTGTCGCAGAAAACATCGTTTAAAATTCGCACATCAATATTAACCCATAATTTATACACCAGTGCGATTTAGCAAAAATTTATTATAAAATAATTTTAGATAGTAACTACAGTCAAACCCTGATTTAACGAATCGTTTTGGACTATCAATTTTGTTCGTTAAATCGAGAATATTCGTTAAATCGGGATTATCAAAGGAATATTTTTATATAACAGAACAAGTTTAAAAAAATGGCAATAAATAAGAAGAACAATGCTCACTTGATGTTAAACATTTGTGGCTTTAAGAAAATACTCTGTATAAAAATTTATTCTTTTTTTTATGTACTACTATAAATCAAAAGCATTTTAATTAAGAAAAAATTTCATTTATTCAAATTTTATCGATAAATTATAAGACATCTTTTATAAATGTTTCTTTGCTTTGTTTTGATTTTGTATTCCATACTTCTTTATCAACTTTTTTTCTGAAGCTGTGAAAACAGGGTCATTCAACATCATGAGCTATCAACTACCGTTTCAAAGTATTAAAACTGCTAGCTGCTTTTTTGAACGTTACATGCTTGATCTCTATTTTTCTTCTTCATCCGATCCACACTACTACTGATTTAATAACCTCGGTGTAACGTGCATTTTTAGCATGCAGATATTTCTACATCACAAGGTACATATTCAGAAAAATTAAAAATCAGGGACATTGAAAATTTATAATAAATATTAGAAAATTTCATCATTTTTTCATTTTTTGACATCGAAAATTATTCGTTAATTCGAAATATTTTTGTTCCATTTTCGTCGGGACCATAAAAAAAAAATTCGCTAAATCGTGAAATTAGTTAAATCGGGGCTCGGCTGTATTTCTTTTAAGTTTTATTTGATATAAAGTTATTTCATATATAAAGTGACATTTTATTGACTTCTCCTCATTTGAGTGAATAAATAAAGTATACGAAAAATAAATGTAACCATTTTTGTATAAACAAAAGAAATAAATTCCAAAGATAAAAAAAATAGATATTGATAACGATATAATTACGGGAAGGGGGGGGGGAATCGAGGGATGATAACGTATGATATCGGAAGTGGAGGAGGGGTTCCAAAATTACCAAAGTGTTGATAGCGTTATATATACACCACCCCTTACAGTGGATTGCTGACTGCTGATTTGTTAGCATATTGATATTATAAAATATATATATGACGCACTTTTTTCGAAGCAATGAAGAGATTCGCGTAAACACAAATCACATTTCTTTGAAGACAGAAGACAGCCACGAAACATCAATTTACACATAGACACAGGAAGATAGTTTGCAACAATAATTTCACATATTTAAACACTTATAGAATGTTATACTTATAGAGTATATACACTGCTCAAAACAATTAAAGAATATTTGAAGTTTTATATAAAATAAAGATATAAACGAAATTTTTTTTGCCGAAAATAGAAGAAGAAAATCACAAATGCAAATTTTTCTGGTTTTCAAACTGTGGAGTATGCAAATTTTGAGTTCGATGTCAAAAACGTCGCTTCAGCGGCAGCGAATGAAATTTGACTTTCAACTGGATAAAAGAGAATGAAGACAAGGATGATCGGCATTCAGTGATTGCTTTGTTTCGATAAGTACGATGTCTCAGCGAAGTCATTTGACAGATTCAGAAGCTTTGAGAATTGTTGGTAGGTTAGAAGGGGGCCAAACTCAAGCCGAAGTAGCGCAAGCCATTGGAGTGTCACAAAGTGTCATTTCGAGGATCTGGAACCGTTTTTTGGAGAGTGGATGTGCAGGCCGAAGACCAGGGCAAGGTCGGAGACGGGCAACAACGCCCAATGAAGATCGGTATTTAGCGTTAACAGCTCGGAGACACCGAACCATGAACGCTCCTCTTCTCCAACAACACCTTCGCTCGGCTACAGGCACCACGATTTCAACTCAGACTGTCCGAAACCGGCTCCATGCTGTAGGTCTGTATGCTCGCCGACCGATGGTATGTGTTAGATTAACATCAAGGCATCGTCGCGACCGCAGGGAGTGGGCAACCGAGCATGTCAACTGGAGGAGAAATGAATGGAGCAATATTCTGTTTTCTGACGAGTCCCGTTTTTCTGTGCATCCGGATAATAGGCGTATTTTCATCTGGAGGGACCGTGGCAGTAGGAATAATCCCGCGTTCGTGCACGAAAGTGTCAGATTTGGCGGTGGAGGAGTGTTGGTGTATGGTGGCATCTCCATTGACGGGCGCACTGACCTCTACATCATTCGAGATGGAGCTCTGACTGGTCGCCGATATAAGGATGAGATCCTCAGACCTATTGTAGTCCCTTACGCTGCAGCAATCGGAGATAACTTCATTTTAATGGACGATAACTGCAGGCCACATCGTGCAAACCTGGTGGAGGATTTCCTTTTCGAGGAAGGAATTGTTCGAATGGAATGGCCAGCGTGTTCTCCAGGCATAAATCCAATCGAGCACGTTTGGGACGCTCTAGGAAGACGAGTTTCTGGCCGCCAACAACCCCCACAAACTCTCCAAGAACTGGAAAGAGCTCTTCTGGAAGAGTGGGGCAGAATACCCCAACTCGTCATTAATAGCCTCATTGAGTCCATGCCTCAAAGGTGTTCAACGTTGCTGGCCGTCCGTGGAAACCATACCCCCTACTGAAAATGATTTTCTTTGAAGAAAACACCTTTTCTTATTCTTTTTTTCTCATATGCACAAATTGTGCTTTTTTCCTTTAGTACACAAATGCGCAATAAAATGCATTTTTTTCTGCCAAACATGTGTAATTTATTCTCATATAACCTACTATGTCTGTCGACCATGTATCAATCAGCTAAAAAGTTTACCAGATACAAAATCCACCTAAAACTGCAATATCCTTTAATTGTTTTGAGCAGTGTATAATACTAATCAGAGTATGCATTTCTTTTACTGTTTAATCTTATTTATTTTCTGTTCACGTCTTATAGTTTAAGAGCCTACTTCAGTCAAACGAAAAGACCCGTTCGCTAATCCTAATCCTATGGAAGACATTTATAAAGATATCTCGTTTGAATTTCAATATTTTTAAATGATTTATTTTTGCATTAAATAGTTGAGATCGATCTGTACAAAGACAGTTGTTTACTTTTTCAATTTTCTTTACAGGTATTTTTAATGAGGACACTTTCATTTTCAAAACCGGTTTCGAAAGTAAAAGCATCTTTATAAAAAAATCTGCAATCAACATCGAAAAAATAAAAAACGGCCTGCATACAGATCGATCTCAGTTATCTAATACAAAAAAAATCATTTAAAAATATTGAAATTCGCCGAGATATCTTTATAAATTTCTTGCATAGGATTAGCATTAGCGAACGCGTCTTTTCGTTTGACTGAAGTAGTCTCTTAATGGCCCGAAGAATACGAACATTTTGAAAGAGATTCAGATCTGAAACAGCGGATATATATATTTTTTATAATGTAGAATTTAATATGCTCGCAATTTGTTTTAGTGCAATATTTATTATATGGAGTCAATATTTACAACAAATATTTTCTTACAAAATCATTCGTATTCTTCAAACTATTATAAATTATAAGAAGTTCAAAGAATTTAAATAAGATTAAACATAAAAATAAATACATAATCTGATTCATTGAAAATTAAATTCCTTAAGAATCTTACTAGCAGGAATGACCAAGCTAAGCTCGGTCAAAATTAGCTTTCTGTTTATCTCGATATTTTTTCCCCACTGAATCATTCTTGCTGTTTTAGATGCAATTAGCTTGACCGTGAAACATAGTTACCCAAAATGACCCACTCATCGAATTTTTTCGAACATGCGACCTATCACAATGCTTTCCTCGAGCCTGAAAACGATGGAATACAAAATTTAGTAAAAATCGTTCGTCGTTTTGTAGGTAAAATAAGCTTGATCCACGTTGATTCAAAAAACCACTAACCGAAATTGATCGACGGATGTGAGCTATTTCAATGATCTTTTTGTACTGTGAAACGGTATAACAAAAAAAATTGCCAAAATTGTTTGAACCTTTTTGAGATGCCGTTAGCTTGACCCCGAACCATTATCACGAAAATGACCCACTAATAGAATTTTCTTGAGCATGCGACCCAGCCCAATGGTTTTATCTTGTCCAGAAACGGTGTAGTACAAAGTTTTGTCAAAATCTTTTGAGCGGTTTTTTAGATACAGTTAGCTTGATCCTGATCCATTAGGACTCAAAATGACACATTGATTGAATTTTCTTGAACGTGCGACCCTGCCCAATGCTCTTATCATGCCCGGAAACAATATTATACAAAATTATGTCAAAATGTTTTGAAGCGCTTTTTAAATACAATTAGCTTGACCCTGATCCATTGTGATCCAAAATGACACACTAATTGAATTTTCTCGAACCTGTGACTTAGCCCAATGGTCCTCTCATGACCAGAAACGGCCGTATATTAAAAAATTTTGTGAAAATGTCTTGAGCCGTTTTTTTTTTAGATCTAATTAGCTTGACCCTGACCCATTATGATCCATAATGACCCACTAATCGAATTTTCTCGAACACGTGACCCATCCCAATGGTCTTTTCGTGCCCGAAAACGATAGATTACAGAATTTTGTCAAATCGTAGTGCCGTTATCTAGATAAACTTCGCTGGACCCACGGTGACCCAAAAATGACCCACTAATCGAATTTTCTTGAACACGTTACCCATCCCAATGGTTTTTTTTGTTGCCCGAAAATGTTTAGATACAAAATTTAGTCAAAATTGATTGAGCCGTTCCCTAGATATAATTAGCTTGACACAGACCCATTATGACCCAAAATGACCCACTGATCGAATTTTCTCGAACGCGAGACCCATCCCAATGGTCTTTTCGTGCCCGAAAACAGTAGGGTGCAACATTTCGTCAAAATCGTTCGAGCCGTTATCTAGATAAACTTATCTTGACCCACTGTGACCCAAAACAGACCCACGAATCGATTTTCCTCGAACATGTGAATTAGCTCAATGGTCTTCTCGTAATCCAAAACTGTAGAATATAGAGTTTAGTGAAAATCGTTAAAGCCGTTTTTTAGATAAAAATAGCTTGATCCACAGTGACCCAAAAAATGACCCACTAATCGAAGTTTCTCGAACACATGACCCGTCCCAATGGTCTTTTCGTGCCCGAAAATGGTTAGATACGAAATTTAGTTAAAATCGATTGAGCCGTTCTTTAGATATAATTAGCTTGACCCTGACCCATTATGACCCAAAATGATCCACTAATCGAATTTACTCGAACACGAGACCCATCCCAATGGTCTTTTAGTGCCCGAAAATGGTTAGATACAAAATTTAGTCACAATCGATTGAGCCGTTCTCTAGATAGGATTAACTTGACCCTGACCCATTATGGCCCAAAATGACCCACTAATAGAATTCTCTCGAACACGAGACCCATCCCAATGGTCTTTTCGTGCTCGAAAACAGTAGGGTGCAAAATTTCGTCAAAATCGTTAATGAAGTTATCTAGATAAACTTAGCTTGACCCACGGTGACCCAAAAATGGCCCACTTATCGAATTTTCCCGAACGTGTGACTTAGCCCAATAGTTTTCTCGTAATCCAAAACTGTAGAATATAGAGTTTAGTGAAAATTGTTAGAGCCTTTTTTTAGATAAAACTGTCTTGACCCATAGTGACCCAAAAATGACCCACTAATCGAAGTTTCTCGAACATGTAACCTAGCCCAAAAGCTTCTTTGTGTCGAAAAACGGTTGGATGTGAAATTTGGTCAAAATCGATTGAGCCGTTTTTTAGATATAATTAGCTTGACCTTGACCCATTACGACCCAAAATGACCCACTAATCGAATTTTCTCGAACACGTGACCTAGCCCAATGGTCTTATCATGCCCGAAAATGGTAAAATACAAAATTTCATCAAAATCGTTAGAGCCGTTTTTAAGATAAAATTTACATACACACACACACACACACACATACATACACACACAATTTTTGCTCGCATTATAGTATAAGATAAGTACTGCAAGTATATGTCATTTCAATAAATTCTCTGCTAGCATGTTCTAGCGGCTTATGATTTAACAACAGACAACCATGAACATGGTTTAAAAGCTGACCAAATTGTCAACTCTTCCTTGGCCGTCATGGAAATTTTCTTCAACGTTAGATTTGCATAGACACTACCGCTCGAATTGTCTTATGTTAAAACAAGAAAGAATAAATCATTCGTCAAGCATAGATTATGAAACACTATCCAACACATTCAGATTAATGCAACAAAATTGCGCCGTTTAAAAAATTAAAATATTATGTCTAATTCGACCCCATGGAAACGCATAACACGTTTGAAAACCCGATTTCAGCTGTTCCCATCTACAATCGAAAAAGTATCCGAATTCTTTGATCAGCCCTGTATAGGATACAGTCGGACCTCGTTATCCCGACATTCGGTTTTCCCGTCACTCCGTTTATCACGCCAGTTTTTCAATGTCCCGATTTTCTGTACATGATTTTAAGAAAAAGAAGCATTGTTCTTTTATCTCGGACAATTTATATATAGTCGGATTTCGTTATACCGACACCCGGCTTTCACGTCACTCCACTTATCACGTCAGTTTTTCATTGTCCCGATTTTCTGTATATGATTTTAAGAAAAAGGAGCATTGTTCTTTTAGCTCGGACAATTTATATATAGTCGGACATCGTTATACCGACACCCGGTTTTCACGTCACTCCACTTATCACGTCAGTTTTTCATTGTCCCGATTTTCTGTATATGATTTTAAGAAAAAGAAGCATTGTTCTTTTAGCTCGGACAATTTATATACAGTCGGACCTCGTTATCCCGAGACCCGGTTTTCACGTCACTCCGCTTATCACGTCAGTTTTTCAAAGTCGCGATTTTCTGTATATGATTTTAAGAAAAAGAAGCATTGTTCTTTTAGTTCGGACAATTTATATACAGTCGGATCTCGTTATCCCGAGACCCGGTTTTCCCGTCACTCCGTTTATCACGCCAGTTGTTCAAAGTCCCGATTTTCTGTATGTGATTTTAATGTAAATAAACTCCGGATTTTATGCCGTTGAATAATTTTCAACTCCGGATATCCCGACGGTTTATGTAAATTGTCCATTTTTCATAATCCATCGTATAAGCACGGAAATTAAGCGGTAAGAAATGTCTTAGCCAAACTTTTTACAGTGTCTAAAATACCCATTGAGATAAATGAAAAATTTTACTTTAAACCTTTATCTGAATAAATAAAACTCACAGACACTATGGATGACCCACTTAAGCTCCAGATAGACGTATCAGTCTACTCGCGGTCTTTTTATTCTGGTCAGGCGGTGCTTTCTTGTGGTTACACGGCGTTTTTCATCCGTCTAAAACCGAAGCATTGCATTGCATTGAAACGATCAGAAATTACCTAACATCCATTTCTGAAACAACAAATATTGATTACAATTCATTGTATAATATTGAAAAAAGAATTGTAGGAAGCACATCTAGGAATAAGCAAGCCTTAATTCATCAATATTTCATGTAACAATAAAAACAAGTCATCATAAATCTGATTACTATTATTCTTTTTAATTTTGTTTTTGTGTTTATTTTGTTTAATAATAATGTTTTATTGCTTAAAACTGCAAGAACAGTTATGAATTTAAAATTGTCTTAAATTAATTAAAAATAGAGTGTTTTATAAACATATTTTTTTCAACTCCGGTTACCGCGTCACTCTGCTTATGACGACACATTTTTCTAGCCATTAGAGTGTCAGGATAACGAGGTTTGGTTGTATATAGATTTATATCTATTAACCACATGCGTGCCAAAATTGAGTTCACTTAATAAATACATATACTACAGTTGAAAACTCCCTTTCAGCAATTTCCTCTAATAAGGAGAATGGCACGTCAATACTTTTGTGCATCCCTGTATAGGAGGTATAGAATTTATATATAACGAGTAACATGCAAAAAATTAATTAAATTGAAAAGCACATACCGAAATTTAAACCGTACACTCCAGCAATTTTTACTCAAAGACAGTGCTGTAACCGATTTATTTTGTGTGTCCCTGTGAATGAATAAAAAATGCTATGAATACCCTATTCTAACGGGATCGTAGTGAAATTCAGTGATTTATCTTAGTTTCAAAACATTTGAAATAGCGTCATGTCATTAAAATACTCGGCAAACGATTTTCCCCATATACCTTAATGTAATGGAATACTTTTGAGTGCCCCTGTCAATGAACGATTAATCCTACATACTTCCTATACAATATCAAGCATGCTTTGGTGACCCTCAATAACTTTTATCAATTGCATGAAAATCCGAGTCTACGGGAGTTAGGGCTTGGACAGACGGCCAGACAAACCGAATGCATAAACACTTTTCAACTTTGTTGGAAAGCGTTAAAAAGAACAGTAACCCGTAACATCAGCTGTTGCTTTTCGCACTGTTTTGCACCTTATCACTTTATTGGCAATAAAAATAAACGAGAAGGTGTTTATGAATACTGGATAATTACTTTTCATTGAATTAGATTTAATTTTTATTAAAAAAATATGTAAACTAAAATCTTTATTATAAAAAAATAATCAATTTTTTAAAAATCATTTTACGTTGCTTTTTGTTTGAACTTTTAAAGTTGTTTCATCTAATATTAAAAATAATGCATTAATGAAATCTTACAGCGGAAGTATTTTTATGTCTGTTTTCGCATAGACACTAGCGCTCGAATTGCTTTATGTTAAAAAAGTACAGAAACTCGTAACATCAACTGATGCTTTTCTCAATACAGTGAAACTTCTTTTAAAGGCCACTCCTGTTCAAGGGCCACATCTATTAAAGGCCAATATTTTTAGGAAAGAAAATTTTTCCCATAGACATAAAGTTAAATTTATTCCTATTAGGGGCCGTACTTACCCCTCATAAAGGCCATTTTTTTTCGCATGTCCCTTAAGTCCTAAACAAGTGTATCGAATTCCTGAACCACAAGATAAGAGTTCAGCAAACAACTGCACTTGCAACAAAGAAGGCAGGGGAAGATGGGGAGGATTTAGTAACACAATGAAGGACCACAAACGTTTCCACAAGTGAGACAAGCAGGTTTTCCTCGAACTTTGTTTGACCTTTCAACCTGTAGGGGTTGGGTTGGAGGGGAAACTTGAACTCTTGATCCCGTTTACGCCGGTTAAGCGGGAGGCTACTGTATTTACAAATTCATTTTTTAACGGAAAGATATAAAATTGGTAAGTCTAACTAATGGAAGCGATTTGGAATTGAACTGTGTTTTCCATTTTTGGATCATTCAATTACCTATTGAGTTAGAAACGATTTTATTGATCACGTGACAAGATGTTTTTATCCTTTCGCTGACTGGTTTTTCTGCTTTCTTCGGGAACTTCAGTTCTAAACGTCCACTTTGACACTATTTACTGAAAGATCCATTGTGTTTGCAAAAAAACAGAAAAAACAGTTCGATGACATAGTTTCTGAACAACAGCATCTGCTACTTTCATGTATTTCCGAACAAAAATAAATTAAAACTTATTTCTTAAAGTTGCCCTTTTGGATTTGAGAACAGCCTTCTGTTCTCAACTGCTCTGCTCAAAAAGCGAAAAATGTTTTGACAAATTTACAAATTAATTTTTTAACCGAAATATATAAAACTGGAAAGCCTGACCAGGAAAGCGATTTGGAATCGAACTGTGTTTTCCATTTTTTGATCAATTCATTACCTATTGAGTTAGAAACGATTTTGATCACGTTTTCAACCTTTTTTGAGTGCTTCTTCTTGTTTCGCGCGGAAATTCGGTTCAAAACACACACTTTGACATTATTTTCTGAAAGATCTATTGCGTTTGCAAAATAACGGAAAAAACAGCTCGATGACATAGTTTCTCAACAACAACACTTGCTAGTTTCATGCATTTCCGAACAACAACAATTTCCACTCCATTTTTGAAACATGAAATAACAAATTTGAACGAAAGGGATGATATAAAGTGATAAAGTACAATTAAAAGTGATTTTGTTAGTATAAGCATTATTTTTATTTCAGAATATCTTTTTATTAGCAAAATTTATCGTGATTCAAGCAAGAGTCATTTTCATCATTTAAAGTGGGGGAGGGGGGGGGGGATCACCTTAAAACTTTTGAAAGTATGTTTTTTCTTTTTTTTTTCCTTTTTTTTTTTTTTTTTTTTTTTTTTTTTTTTTTTTTTTTTTTGTCTATTATGAAAGAATAATATGTTACCGAACCAAAGAAAAAAAAATGACGATACTCAAATTAAAACCGGTTTTATGATAAAATATGCGGAGCGATTCCTATCGAAACCAAAGTAAATTTTAACTTTAAAGCCATTTTAATCAAATCCGATATTTTTGACCTTGCGCGTATCCTATTTACGGAGCAGCTGTCTCGCATGCCCTGAATTAGTCAGTCCCTGTATACAGTTGTTTTTAAAATGTGACATTTTTAAATTCCCAATTAATATTTGCAGCTCAAGATCCGGAAGGAATCATTCAACCAGACGTCATGTTCTACACCAGACCGTCCACGCAAGAAAGAGCGCCCTCGGTGGCCGTCGTTGCTCACGCCCTGCCTCCCCCCAGTTCGAAAGACCGTATCACGACCCCCCTCATGCCCCTCAATCCTGCCTACCAGCCTCCGCAACCAGTCACGGTGACCACCACCCTTGCTGTGCCCGGAAGTAACGAGCTGACGTTACCGCCCGGATACGTTGCCAACAGAGAAGTCAAATATAGGTGAAAGAATTCCGACGTCCTGTTTTTTGTATTTCTCCGGTAAGTCATACTTTTGTTATCTTTTTATCAGAACGAATGAATCTTGGGTGGGTACTTTTCTGTTATATCAACACCCATTTCGCCAAGAGTAATATTTGGCGCAAAAGGAAATTCCCGTGAAATGGAACATTTGGGGAAAAATAACATTAAACTGTTATTTTAACACAATCAAACTGATTGGTAAGGTTATCATACGAATTTAATATTTCCAACTCAACGAAAAAATGCGCAGGCTGGGAATCGAGCCCAGATCCTTGGCTTACAATGCCAATGCTCTACCGTTTAAGCTAACTGGGCCGACAACCAGCTAGCCTATTTCGCTCATATAACCTTATTGGTAGTAACATCTGGTCTGTCATGTAGACAGCTCAAGAGAATAAACCGCAGGTAAAGGACCTCCATATAAACGATGGATACGTAGATGAACTATTATTTTAACACAATCAAACTGATTGGTAAAGTTATCATACGAATTGAATATTTTCAACTGAGCAAAAATGTAGGTTATCTGAGCGAAATATGCTCGCTGGCTGTCGGCCCAGTTAGCTTAAACGGTAGAGCATTGGCCTTGTAAGCCAATGATCTGAGTTCGATTCCCAGCCTGGGCATTTTTTCGCTCAGTTGGAAATATTCAATTCGTAAAAATAACATTGTTGGTATAAAAGTGATCATATAAAAAGTATAACATTTGAAAATTAAAGACCTTTCACAAACTATTTTATTAAATTATTCTACATTACTAAATATAATTAATCATACAATACATACAATATTTCTTATACAACTAGCTCTACCCGGCCACCGTTGCTGTGGCTCAGTCTGATTAAATTAAAAAGAAAGAAAAGAGAAAGCGCACGTTTCTAATATGTCTAATTTCACAATGCTGGTGGTTATACAATATTTTTTGCTGTTCCATTGTCTGCGTAGATACAGAGATTGACTGGTTTGCCGACTCTAGAACACGCAGCTTATAGTTGTCCATATGAGAAGCAATCCCTGTCTAGATCTAAATAACACAATTCTAAAAATTGCACCCGAGCTTTGTTGATGGCGACTGCAAACGCCAACCGAATTGGGAATTGCAATCTCCTAAATTGAAATGACATATCCGTTGGAATCATAGGAATACAAGGAATGAGGACATCTTCACCTTTGAAAGGTCCTGTCAAGATTGTTGCTTCTACGATGTTTCTTATTAATGTTTTTACTGAAAGGCGCGTGCCGTTGCAAAGCTTTGGCTGGTTGATATTTCGCAACATGATAATTGCCGCGCCGATTTTCAATTGCAGTACATGTGGTGGCTTCCCTTGTAGATCGAGTGAATTCAAAAATTCTGTTGGATAATTAACCACTTCAT
Organism: Maratus speciosus; assembly: GCA_963932465.1. Classification (NCBI taxonomy): domain Eukaryota; kingdom Metazoa; phylum Arthropoda; class Arachnida; order Araneae; family Salticidae; genus Maratus; species Maratus speciosus. The sequence continues at coordinate 15,032,371 of OZ010793.1, read as the reverse complement.
CTGCTTCCACAACTGTGTCGACGAACTTATATGTGACTGCATCGCTTTGAATGTTAGACTGGATAATATTGTTAAGAGGCTACTTCAGTCAAGTTAAAAGACTCGATCGCTAATGCTAATCCTGTGGAAGAAATTTATAAAGCTATCTAGGTTGCATTTCAATACTTTTAAATGATTTTTTTTTCATTAGACAGCTGAGATCGATCTGTATAAAGGTTGTTTTTTACTTTTTCGATTTTGTTCAGTGATATTTTTTATGTTGACACTTTCATTTTCGGAACCGGTTTCGAAAGTGAAAACATCCTCATAAAAAAAATCTGCAATGAAAATCGAAAAAGTAAAAAACGGCCTGCATACAGATCGATCTCAGCTATCCAATGCAAAAGAAATCATTTAAAAATATTGAAATGCAACCGAGATACCTTTATAAATTTCTTCCATAGGATTAGCATTAGCGAACGGGTCTTTTCGCCTGACTGAAGTAGCCTCTTAAGTTCGTAGACATCTTTGTTCTTGGCCGCAGGGCCGAAACTAGCCTTTTTTAGACCGGGGCAAACATGGATTTTGCTCCCCCCGACTCCTCACGCACAATAAAAGTTATCGACCGCAAGTACACTATGCAAAACATAAAAAACATCCTTAAAAAATAAAAATCATTTAATAATAATTAAAATGCTAGCAAGAAATATGTAAACAACGCACCCATAGGATTAACATTAGCTTGAGCGTTAAGAAGCTAATTTCACTTGCATATCAATTGTTTTAAAGGATTTTTTTTTCTTGCTTAGAATTGATACTAATGATGATAGCTGAGATTGAATTCTAAACCGGGTTGCTGTTTACTTTTTCAATTTTGGTTGCAGATTTTTTTTTATAAAGTTACTGTCACTTTCAGAAATTTTAAAAGAACACTCTCATAGGTTTAACATTAGCTTGCGAGTTTCTTCGTGTTTCACACACACACACACACACACATATATATACCGGGTGTCCCAAAAAGGACTGACTGATTTTAAAATTCAATAACTTGTAAACGGTGACAGATATTTAAAAAATTCTTGCAGGAGGGTTATGCATAAGGTCAAAAGTTTTTTTACAGTGATTTTCAATTTTAGTTCGAATTACAAACAATAGATGGCGCTGCGATCGATAGACGCTAAATTCAGGTTCGATTTTTGGTACTTCGTGGCCCGGATAATACATTTCCATCTCCTTTTTCCGCATAGAACAAGAAAAAGGACCAAAAATCGAGGCTGTATTTAGCGACTATTGCTTACAGCGCCATCTATTGTTTGTAATTCGAACTAAAATCGAAAATCACTGTAATAAAACTTTTGACCTTATGCATAAACCTCCTGCAAGAATTTTTTAAATATCTGTCACCGTTTGCAAGTTATTGAATTTTAAAATCAGTCAGTCCTTTTTGGGACACCCGGTATATATATACGTTTTTGTATGAAACGACAAATAAAATCTTCATTTGGCGACCCCCTTCGCCTTTCGTTCTGCCACCCGAGGTACATGCTCCCTCTGCACCCCCTAGTTTCGGCCCTGCTTGGCCGAAAGAATAGCTCGTTCACTCAGCCAATCGTGATTCTTATAATTGGTTTGAATATTGGGAAATACTTTTTAACCAATTCTTCTTTTGGCGTCACTAAACTGCAGAAGTTATAAGGCAATGAAATTCGTCCTGAGGTCAGATCAACTATAAAAAATAATTATAAATAAAAAATACTAACGAAATATTTCAGAAAAGTGCGCCTCATGGGGTAAAGTGTGTGTGTGTGTGTGGGGGGGGGGGGGGTGCATAATATGAAAGAGGAGTAGAGGATACTTTCTAATGATATATCCTTCTAATGATGGGTGCCGGAAAAAATTAAAAAAGTGCTCCCCGAGGAGGGGTGGGAATTGAGAAGCGAGGTTCATGATGTGAAATCTAATGATATATCACATGATAGGTGTCGAAAAAAATTTTAAAGTGTCCCCTGGAGGGGAGGAATTGGAGAGGTGGGCAATAGTAGGTACATAAAAACACGTGCGTATTCGAATGCAATGAAATCGGTGAAGAATTTTCGGAGATTTAAAATATTGAACAAACGGACATTTGCATTTTTATTTATATAGATGGGTGTCAGAGAAGTTTAAGAAGTGCCCCTCTGATATGTTTTATTGTCAGTTTATGAAATTAATGAGAGGTATAAATCAGTAGTTATATAAAAATACGCGCGTATTCGAATGGAACGGAATCGGTGAAGAACGTTCGGAGATTTAAGATTTTGAACAAACGAACATTTACATTTTTATTTATATAGATAATAAATATTACAGAATAAAGAAATAAAATAAGACTCAATTTAAACTGCAGGCATAAATTGTAAATGTCTCTTAGCATTGCAGTAAACATTTCATTTTGTGAATTGAAACGTTCATGGTTTTTTTGAACAAAAACTCTTTTCTTGTGTTTGTGTTATTCCAAAGTCCTGAAATAATTTTATTTGAACTTCCGTTTCGTGTTTGCGAATAAAAAATTTCCTTCTGGATACAAATCGAAAATACTTTTATTTGTTTATTTATTTATCTGTTGTTGTAGTAGTTTTATGAGTAATCACAAATTACTCCCCGCCCCCTACTAGCACAAAATTCTGGCGTTACAAATAATCTCTAAGAATTCTTTACTAAGCTTTTTCTTAGTTCTTAATTCTTTACAATTTTAAAGGCATAGGATAGGAGAATTTTTATCCGCTTTATTTCTATCAAACATTGCAAGGATAATACACTCTAGAACTTCAGGTATAGATGAAAAATTAATAGTTAATACTTATACTGGTATTTCAATGGATAGTTCGATAGTTTCGATCCATTACCATTAAATTCTGGACGGTATCCTTATAATATTCTAGTGCTGCCATCTATCCACTTTTTGAATAAGATTAAAGATTTTTTTTCTTTGCGCTTTTCGGAATTTATTGAACTTTTATTTTTATTTCATATTTCTCAGTGTTATTTCTATTGATCTGATGATACAAAAATAAGAACTGTTTAATTATATAAGTATGTGTAATTATATGGTTTATGTTATTTTATTTTATTTTACTATAATAGCATGCTAGCATATGTAACACACAATTCCCATGGCTTCAATATAATATTTTGGTGCTGCCATCTAGCTACAATTCTAGCAAGTTTAAAATTTTTCATTTTGTTGTCTTCTGGAACAATAAGGAAACGAAGGATTTTATTATTATTAACCGCGCACGATTTCTGGATTTAATTCTGGACCTAGAATTTCACGATATTTTCGCTATATTCAACATATAGAGGCACAAAATGACCTATTATTATGTTTCTGAAGTTCTTATGTTTTTATGTTTAGAATTCATGACTATTTCTCGATATTTCGAGTTTCTTAAAAAAAGAAGAAAAAAAATCCGGGATCTACAAGTTTTATTTTTTTCGTTGTATGCCATTTTGAAAACACATTATATCTGTAGTCATTAAAAAAATCTTGGTTTGTTTTAGCTATTCAAATGTGCGCAATGGTTGCAAGAATAATTCTTTCGTAAACAGTTTTATTATGCAGGGTGTCCGGTCTCAACGGTGTCCAATGGCTAATTCCTAAACCGTTAGTCATAAACATATAATTCCAATTACAAAAATGTTTTAAATCAGGTAAAGAAATATTTTAAAAGCTATTTGTCTCAATAAAATCCTTTCTTAAAAAAATACGAAATTTAAATTTTTATACGGTCCCCCGGTCCTATAAGTTATATTTAGAAAAGTTTTCCTTTTACTCTGACAAGTAAGACACAAAAAGTCCCGTTATTCTACGATTAAAATTGACCGAATAGTAGCTGTTTAAAGATGGAGCAAATTTTTTGCTGTAAATTGGGGGTGATTCACAAATTTAGTCGAAATATAATTTCGTCAGATATATTAAAAAATGGTTGAGAGTAAAATTAACATTGCAATGTAAATTTGAAATCTTTAATCATTCTGACATATTAATGCAAAATATATAGTTTGTAATAAACTTTTAAGAAGAAAGAAAAAACAGAATTTCTGTTAAATAAAATGATGCTAGATTAACAGCCTCAATTCTCTACAAAATTATACGTATTTTAAAATATTATTAGATTACACTACCCTGCAAAATTTGTGTTCTGTCATGTTTTTTAGCTTTTGATAATTGATTCTTATGTATTCTGTACCGTTGAAAGTGAAATTGACCTTCATTTTTAACCATCACATCAGGATATTTCGTAAATTTCAAAGTTAAAAAGTTCAAAGTTAAAATTGAATCTCCTCCCTCATCTCATCGGACCACTCAGCTATTTAGCTGTAAGAATCCCAGGATAAGCAAAAAATTATTGAATCGAATAAATTATTGAATAAAATAAAATAAAATAAAACAAAAAATGTTTTTCATATTTTTTATAGTATGAGATTCTCGCTATTTTTTAACTTACACATTTACGATTTGGAAAAAAATTCTAAAGTGATGGTTAAAAATGAAGGTCATTTTCAGATTCAGTGCTAAAAAGTACGTAAAAAGCAATTATCAAAAGTTAAAAAACAGAACCATCTCCTCTACTTTATAGTATCCGATTTTTGTTATTCTTTAAATTTGACAATTTATGATTTGCGAAATAGCCTGACATGATGGTAAAAATTAATGTAATTTTCGGATTCCGTGCGAAAAAATACATAAATGTTTAAAAAAAACAACAACAATCGCAGTCTTGCATTATCTAATCTAAAACTTTTTCTTAAACTTCTTCGCGGTAATCTATCGGAAATTTTTTGTGATATCCTGTAAAATAAGTATAAATGGTAACCACCGAAAATCATAATAATATTAGATTGTTATTGGATTTGCGCCAGTATGTAAAATGTAATTTCGATCGGATATTTATAAGTGAATTACAGTTCGAGTACAAATTTTGAACTGGAATAGCAAACATAGGATCGTTGAAGTACCATAAAAACTTATAAAAATAACATAATTTTTGTTAAAAGAAATCATAAAAGAAACAGTCTCAAATACTGACAAAATAAAACATGTGTTATTTTAGCCAATCTGAAACTTAATAAATGTTAACTTAATCGTAATACTTGTATGATTTTTTTCAAAGCGCAGATACACATGAAATAAGATCTTCGAATACTTTAAGCACTTGGTATGTGCCCAAGCCGAACTCATTTGTTTTTAGAGCAGAAAAGTGGCATAAGTCATGCATTTTTAAAGTTTCATAACTCTCTCAATTTTAGTGTTATATGAAGGGGGCTTTTTTTGTCTTACTTGCCAGTGTAATAGGAAAATGTTACTAAATATAACTTATAGGACCGGGGGACCGTATAAAAATTTAAATTTCGTAATTTTTAAAGAAATATTTTTATTGACCCAAATCGCTTTTAAAATATTTCTTTACTTGATTTAAAACATTTTTGTAATTGGAACTATATGTCTATGACTAACGGTTTAGGAATTAGCCATTGCACACCGTTGAGACCGGACACCCTGTATATGAAAATCAACTAAAAAACTTTATATAGGTGTATACTTTTTTTTAACAACTGTAATTGATAAAATAAATCTTTATTAATATCTGTTTTCAATTTGATAATTAAAAGTTAATTAGTTATAGAGTGATTGCAATTCTTATAGAGGTAAATTTTTCATGTATTTTGTTAGGAGAAAGGGTACATGACCCCGCAACCTTTTAATATTTATTTTTATTTTAATCATGCAAATTATAGTCATCAATCAATTATTTTTAAAAGCATAAGAACATAAGATGGTCGAATGTTTTTTTTTCCATTAAAAATAATGCGCAGGTGTAACGTTTGAAATAACGTTAAATATTAGTAATTCCTTCAACGTAAAACATGATACAGTAGCGCTCAAAAGTATTTTGACAACCTTATATTCTCTCTTATTTTATTTAATATAAAAATGGAAAAGAAAATACATTCCCTATAATTGAGAACACTATGACTGCAGTTATTCAAATGTATCAAGTTTCAACTTGTTTGTTTGCATTCGGCGCCACCGAAGAAATAGGACTCGTCCTTAGCTCAAAAGTATTTTGACAATTAGTTTGCATTTAATTGTTGAAGGTGTCAGTGGCGCTATAGCTTCGATTAGTGTTTATATTGACTTATTCTGATTATTTTTAAGGATCAGGAGTGCGGAAATGTAAAAAATATTGTAGTGATTCTAGAAAAGCCGCTGTACATGCACTTAAGAAAGGTAGACTGCAAGCAGAACTAGCTCGTTCTTATAACGTGTCTCGGCATTTTTTATTACATAGAATAAAGTTTTTAATAAATAGAAATACATCGATAATAAGCCTCAAAGTGCCCATCCGAAAAAAACAGCTTGCAATGTTGACTGTATTATAAAAAGGATATCTAAAAGTGATTGTCGTAAGTCTGCTGTAATAATAAAAAATGAATTGAAACAAAATTACGGCAGAGACATACACATTTCATCAGTCAAACGACGCCTAAACCTCTATGGTTTACATGGCAGAAGACCAGCAAAAACACGCTTGTTATCTACTAAGAATAGGAAGGCTAGAGTTGCATTTGTAAAACGGCATAACCCTGTCAGGGAAAAAGCAATTCCATTGCTAAAGTGAGGAAATTAATGTTTGACACCGGAATTTGAAAACAAATTTATTTGTAAATAAGAAAAAGCTCTATTTCACACACACAAAATAAACCGAATTTTTTTTTTTTTTTACCAATATTCTGGTGTCAATCATTAATTTCAACACTTCAGCAATGGAATTGCTTTGCCCCTGTAAGGGTTATGCCGTTTTACAAATGCAACTCTAGCCTTCTTATTCTTATTAAATTAGATACGTGTTTTTTCTGGACTTCTGCCATGTAAACCATAGAGGTTTAGGCGTCGTTTGACTGATGAAACGTGTATGTCTATGCCGTAATTTTCTTTCAATTCATTTTTTATTATTACAGCGGCTTTACGACAATCACTTGTAGATATCATTTTTATAATACAGTCAACATTGCAAGTTTTTTTTTTTTTTTTCGGATGGCCACTTTGAGGCTTATTCTCATGTATTTCTGTTTATTAAAAACTTTATTCCATGTAATAACAAGTTGCCGAGACACGTTAAAAATCTGCTTGCAGTCTACCTTTCTTAAGTGCTTTTACAGCGGCTATTATAGAATCACTTCAATATTTTTTACATTTCTGTATTCCTGATCCTTAAAATTAATCACAATAAGCCAATATAAACGCTAATCTAAGCTATAGCGCCACTGACACCTTCAACAATTAAATGCAAACTAATTGTCAAAATACTTTTGAGCTAAGGAGGAGTCCTATTTCTTCGGTGGCGCCGAATGTAAACAAACAACTTGAAACTTGATACATTTGAATAAAAGCAGTCATAGTGTTCTCTGTTATAAGGACTATATTTTCTTTTACATTTTTATATTAAATAAAATAAGAGAGAATATAAGGTTGTCAAAATACTTTTGAGCGCAACTGTATAAAACTGACTTTCTGAAATTTAGTTCAACACAATATTATTAAAGTCTCACTTAGCAACTGAAATTTCTTGAGAAAGTACAGAAAGTATAATACAACTTTTAACAACTGTTGTTATTATGCATCCAATACTCATGTGAGCGTTAATTTTTTTAGCGCTTTTGACAAAATATTTGTTCTTTTTTAACTCTCCCCTTCCTTCCCCATCCCTATAAAAATGTAACGCTTTCTTAACCTTTTATTCTTCAACTATTAATCCTTTTCTACCTTGATGAGTTAGCAACTCTTTGCAAATGCAAATACAGAGTGTTCTAGAATTCGACCGACACATTAAGGGGCTATAGTCAAACGAAAAGACCTGCTCGCTAATGCTAATCCTATGGACGACATCTATAAAGATATCTCGGTCACATTCCAATATTTTAATTTTTTTTTTTTTTTTGGATTGGATAGCTGAGGATCTGTACAAAGGCCGTTTTTGACTTTTTCGATTTTTTTTACAGGTATTTTTAATGAGGGCACTTTCATTTTCGGAACCGGTTCCACAAATAAAAGCATCCTCACAAACAAAAAAATCAGAAATAAAAATGAAAAACGTAAAAAACGGCCTTCGTACAGATCGGTCTCAGCTATCCAGTGCAAAAAATAATCATTTAAAAATATTGAAATGCGACCGAGATATCTTTATGAATTTCTTCCATAGGATTAGCATTAGCGAGCAGGTCTTTCCGTGTGAAGAAGGCATCAAGAATATGAAAAATCCCCATAGAACATGGGGTCGCAAACCACGTATTGAATCAAAAATGCAGAGTGTCCTGCCCTCCTTCAATTTGGGTTGACGGCAATAACTTTCAGAAAACTGAAGTACATTAAAATAAAACTTCTAATAGACTTTCTGACGTATGTTGTTAATAATGAATAATCTTCATGTTTTCCACGAGTTTCACGTTGTTCTGAATTAAATCATAGTTGGGATAGCAAAGTTCAAGATTTTGAATTTATATCACATTAAAATCAAGAGCATTATGAATGTTTTTTTTTTCGAAAGTCAAGAATCACTTATAGCCCAGTGGTAGGGGAGCAGAAAAAGGCCGAATTTGGAATTAATTAGGGGAAAGCTGGAAATTGTTTTAATCCCTTCTGTTTAGGTCGAATGAATATGCTATGTTTTCCACCTCGTACTAGGTGAGCGTTAGGAAATATGTATAGAATTATAGTCAAAAAACACGTTTTTTTGCATACCATAACAATATCTCAAGACACATAACTCTGTCAAAAACATTGTCAACAGAAATGTTGTAGAGCTTAAAATTCTCAGTAAAATGAGTACCTGCACTCAATACTTATGTTGACTATTAAGGTCACAATTCTACTTCAAAGTTTTAGACCCATCATCAGGAGGATGACCTCAGAATTAATTAGGAAAAAACTGGAAATTGTTTAAATCTCTTCAGTTTAGGTCTAAAATGAACGTACTGTGTTTTCTTCCTCGTACTTGGGTGAATGTTAGAAAATATGTACATATTTATTTTCGAAAAACACGTTTTTTTTAGTTTCCTTAACAATATCTCAAAACAGCTAACTCTATAAAAAAACATTGTCAATACAAATGTTGTAGAGCTTAAAATTCTGAATAAAATGAGTACCATTATTAATATTTTTGTTCAACATTAAGGTCGCAATTCTATTTCAAAATTTTGCCTTAATCGCTAATCAATAGCTTGAAGCCAGGAGAGACCAAGTTAACTTAACAATATCTCAAAATAACTAACTCAATCAAAAACATTGTTAGTACAAAAGTTATAGAGCCTAAAATTCTGAGTAAAATGAGTACCTACACTTAGTATTTTTGTTCAATATTAAGGCCGCAATTTAAGATATTGTTAAATTAACTTGGTCTCTCCTGGCTTCAAGCTCTTGATTTGAAAAATTTTGAAATAGAATTGCGACCTTAATGTTGAACAAAAATATTAATGATGGTACTCATTTTATTCAGAATTTTAAGCTCTAAAACATTTGTATTGACAATTTTTTTATAGAGTTAGCCGTTTTAAGGGGCCTGGTCACTCAGGTTCCGATTTCCCCTCACCCATGTAAAGTCTATGGACATTGGATGCATTCGTCTATTTAAAATATCTTCTCGGTAAATTAATATTTTTAACTTCTATTTTTTGTGTATACTTCCTAAAAGAGGTCTCTTTTTTTTCTTACTTCTCAAACTATTTCTAAAGTACAGGCTTAAATTCATAGGAAGTGTTCAAATCCAGTCACAGTTCGCCCGCTTTTAACACATAAAATATTAAATTCAGCATAGATTTTAGAAATATTTTGAAAACTAAAAAAAAAGAAATAAAATAGGGCAACTTTCTGACACAAGTTTTAATTTACTTTTGTTCGGAAATACATGAAACTAGCAGGTGTTGTTGTTCAGAAACTATGTACTCGAGCTATTTTTTTCTTCGTTTTTTTTTTTTTTTGCAAACGCAATAGATCTTTCAGAAAATAGTGTCAAAGTTGACGTTTTGAACCGAAGTTCCCGGAGAAAGTTGGAAAACCAGTCCGTGATGGGCGAGAAACGTGTTTGTCACGTGATCCAAATCGCTTCTAACTCAATAGGTAATGGATGGATCAAAAATTGGAAAAGAAAACAGTTCAATTCCAAATCGCTTCCATGGCCAGGCTTTCCCATTTTATATCTTTCCCCTAAAAAATGAATTTGTAAATGCGTCAAAACGTTTTGCGCTTGTTGAGCAGAGCATAAGAACAGCTTTAAGAAGAGTACATAGAAAAAAGATGTTAAAATAGGAATTTCCCGAGAAGATATTTTAAATATACAAATGCATCAAAAGTCCATAGACTTAACATTACGGAGGAGAATTCCGAAGCGACGTGACCACGCCCTTTATACATATTTCGATGGAATTACTTCTAATTTTCATGAGTAGGTGTTTTCAAGGTAAAAATTACACAAGGATTATTCTTCTGCATACAATTTTATAGTTTAGAAACAGCATTAGGAACAACATTCACCCTTATCACTACAACTTCATTGTTCAGGGAAATCAAAAAGGACGCACCTCATAAAAAATAAAAGGCCACTCAGGCAATCCTAATGCCCCAGCGAGATACGGTCACTAAAACGTCTCCAACTGAATGTTTACACAGTCGCCTGTCTTTGGCACTTTCAAAACAAACAGGGACACAATGCAACAACCCCCACGTGTCTTTTCCCCCGCCCTCCCTTGAGATAGCAAAAACTGGAATATGCGCCCTAATGGAAAGCGGGCGATAGCGGATCCAGAATCCAGAACTGAATATCAGACGTTAGTAGCTGGGAGGTCCGCTCGCGAGTAACCAATCCAAGTCAACCAGCAGAGGCTTCGCCAACACGCAAGGAAAGCCAAAATTCAGCTCCATGCACCAAAAATTCAGTTCGATAACCAAAACTCGAATCGTTTTCCGAATTATTTTTTCTGGAACATGCTGATAGACAGAATAGTAAATCAAGTTGCTAAATAATTAGAGATATTCTGCTCCAGCCCCTAAACCGAAATTTATCTTTAAGCCTTTAGGCCCCCACGGAATTTTAAAGTACCGTTAAAACAACTTGTTATAAAATTCTTTTAATACGTCGATTAGTAGTAATACAGTTTAGAATGAGTTATAGATACATTATTTTATCTTGTGCCAAAATCATTATAGGTTGAACAAAACAAAGATATTTCTAAAAGGATTATTTCTTCTGCCTTTGCATCTTTTCAGCTTTCTTGACGTTGGGGGGGGGGGGATTCAATTCGGAAATATATTTCTATAGTAAGAACATTATAGTTGTAGATTTCCCAATTCTACAAAATACTCAAAAAAATATCTTAAATAAAAGATTTGCACAACATCCCTATAAATATTGCACAACATCCCTATAAATTCAAATTTAATTAATTCATTTTAAATGACAAAATCCTTCTAAAATGTATTAAGGGTGTTTCTCAAATCCAAAAGTGCAATTTTCTGACATAAGTTTTAATTTATTTTTGTTCGAAAATGCATGAAACTGGCGGGTGTTGTTATTCAGAAACTATGCCATCGAGCTATTTTTTCCATTTTTTTGCAAGGCTGTTCTCAACTGCTCTGCTCAACAAGCGCAAAATGTTTTGACACATTTACACATTCATTTTTTAGTGAAGAGATATAAAATTGGAAAGCCTGACCATGGAAGCGATTTTGGATTCGGACTGTGTTTTCCGTTTTTTGAAATATCCATTACCTATTCATTTAGATTTGGTTGGTTGGTTGATTTTTGAAGGCCGATTATCTGCACTAGGGATATAGACCCGAGGGGGGAGTGCCCTCCGTGGGGGTCTTTCTAAGGGAACCCCTATTGAGTTAGAAGCGATTTGGATCACGTGACACGGCATTTTTCCCCCCTTACTGACTCGAACTGACTGGACTTTCGTTTGGAAGTTCGGTTCAAAATGCCAACTTTGACACTCTTTTCTGAAAGATCTATTGCGTTTACAAGAAAACGGAAAAAACAGTTCGATGACACAGTTTCTGAATAATAACACCTGCTAGTTTCATGCGTTTCCGAACAAAAATGAATTAAAACTTATGTCAGAAAGTTGACCCTTTGGTCTAATGTAGTTACAAAACGAAAAATGCATTAGAAGATGAAATTTTCGTGAATTCATAATTTGGGATATAAAAGATTAAAGTCCAACCCGCAACTCAGAAATATATATACATATATATATATCGTCAACCTGGAATTCGAAACAAACCCGAAGTGACAGAAAATTAATCCATATTTTAGAAGAATTCTGGAAAAATGGTCTACAACTATATCTCCAATATCAATTTTATCTTTTTTATAAAAATAAATACACATGTACTTATTAAGGCCGTTCTCAACTGCTCTGCTCAACAAATGCAAAACGTTTGAAACATTTACAAATTCATTTTTTAACGAAAAGCTATAAAATTGCAAGGCTTGACTAGGGAAGCGATTTGGAATCGTACTGTGTTTTCCATTGTTTGGTGAATAAATTACCTATTGAGTTATAAGCGATTTTGATTACGTGACATAGACGTTTTTCACCCTTGCTTGACTGATTATTCTTCTTTCGCGCGGAAATTCAGTTCAAAACGCCCACTTTGACATTCTTTTCTGAAAGATCTATTCATTTGCAAAAAAACGGGAAAAAATAGTTCGATGACATAATTTCTGAACAACAACGCCTGCTAGTTTCATACAATTCCGAACAAAAATAAATTAAAATTTATGTCATAAAGTTGTCCTTTTGAATTTGAGAACAGCCTTAATATGAAACTGTATAGTTTTTATTCTTTTGAAAATTATTCAGGACTTTCTTTCGATAAATCGGGACCCGAACGGGTCAAAACCCAAATCGGAACATTTAACGTCAACCCGACCCGAAAGTTAAAAAAACCCAATCCGACTCGAACCACGGGTGTGGTCGGGATTGGTAAAATCGGGTTACCCAACCCGTTTCAGGTATTTACTGTATTATCCTACTGTCCTATGTTGGCGAAACTTTAGGAACAGTGAACTGTGATTGGTTGCTTGCGAGTCGAGCTTCCCAGCTACTACCGTCGAGTCCACTCAATCTCAAATCCAGCCAGACGGAGGCCTAAGTGGGCCGAGATAAGACGAGGGTTCTATCAGGAGTTACGAGCGCCGTTCTAGACCGGGGACACACACACTCACGCGGAAAAAAAAAGGTCCTCGACGTGCAGCGTGGAATTCGTCACGACGGCGTGACAGTGGGACTGATACCGCAGACGCCTGGGGGCACCTATCGCAGCGACAACCCGGATGGTTAGAAAAAGTTGCCTAAATGCTTCAGAAGCTTGCGACTTGTTTGTGTTAGGATATCTCGACACTAGAACCAAGACTCTCGAGGATTTTACTTTGATTTTCTTTTTTCTCTGCCTTTACACATTGCCTTATATTTCCTGTCCATGTGCCCATAGCACTAGACGTGTTAATTTCGAAAAACAAACAAATAGCCACAACAGTGTACTCAAATCCAAACGGTTTATTTTCTGACTCATTTTTAAATTCATTTTCGCTTTCAAACACGCATCCAATCGGCAGGTTCTCTTATTCAGAAACTGTATAACATGCGGTATGGGTCGATTTTTTGATAAAGGCGGAATACATTTCAAAAAATGCTGTCAAAGGGGACATTTTGAATAGAATTTCCCGAAACAATAGTGCTGAAAACGATACGTACGTACTGAAATACTGATAACTTACTGAAAAAATAACTGTTTGTGAATAAAGTTCTAATAAATTGACCGAAAAATAAATTACACGGGCTTTTAAACCTTTCATCCGGAAATTCCATTCAAAATTTGTCAAAAATCAAGTCAGCAAGTTTCATATTTTTCTTTTAAAAATGAGTCTGAGAATGTGTCAGAAAATTTCGAGTTGTTGAGCGTGCTATAATATTATTTTGAGCTGTTCTTAACTGATCTGCTCAACAAGCGCAAAACGTTTTGACACATTTACAAATTCATTTTTCAACGGAAAGCTATAAAATTGGAAAACCTGGCCATGGAAGCGATTTGGAATCGAACTGTTTTTCCATTTTTTGATCCATCCATTACTTATTGAGTTATAAGCGTTTTGGATCACATGACAAGCACGTTTTTCGCCCGCTCTTGACTGCTTATTCTCCATTCGCGCGGAAACTGGGTTCCAAACGTCCACTTTGACACTCTTTTCTGAAAGATCTATTACGTTTGCAAAAAAGTGGAAAAAACAGCTCGATCACAGAGTTTCTGCATAACAACACCAGCTAGTTTAAGGGTGTTCCCAAATCCAAAAGGTCAATTTTTTGACATAAGTTTTAATTTATTCAGAAACTATGTCATTGAGCTGTTTTTTTTTCCATTTTGTTGCAAACGGAATAGATCTTTCAGGCAAGAGTGCCAAAGTGGGCATTTTGAACCGAATTTCAGCGCAAAGGAAGAAAGAGCACTCAAGAGCGGGCTAAAAACGTGTTTGTCACGTGATCCAAATCGCTTCTAACTCAATAGGTAATGGATGGATCCAAAAATGAAAAAAAACAATTTATTTCCAAATCGCTTCCATGGCCAGGCTTTCCAATTTTATACCTTTTTCCAGATATAAAATGGCAAGCTTGATTAGGGAAGCGATTTGGAATCGAGAGGAGTTTTTCACTTTGGGATCAATAAATTATCTATTGAGTTATAAGCGATTTGGATCACGTGACTATGACGTTTTTTCGCCCTATTTATAGTGGTCATTCTTCTTTCGCGCGTAAATTCGATTCAAAACACCCACTTTGACACTCTTTTCTGAAAGATCTATTGCGTTCGCAGAAAACAGTTCGATGAGATGGTTTCTGAACAACAACACCTGCTAGTTGCAGGGATGTAGTGGAGGGTATAGGGGAGTATACGTGGTATACCTTCTGGATTTTTTAAAGGAACACCGTATACCCTCTGTTTTTCAAGAAAGCTATAGTATATACACTCTAGGGCAGTGGTTCCCAACGTGGGGCGTACGCCCCAGGGAGGGGTACAATTTGACTTTCTAGGGGGCAATTCCAGATGTGTTGCTCACTCATTCGCTATCAGTTTTTTTTTTTTTTTTTTTTTTTTTTTTTTTTTTTTTTTTTTTTTTTTTTTTAAAGTATTGTTGTAGACTAAAAATAAATGGAATGCAAGTAAAATTTAGAAAATCTGTTTTTTTTTTTTTTTTAATTGAATTTTTAAAATGTTACTAATGAAACTTTAAAATGCATTTAACACCAGAATAATAATACGAATTACTTTTAAAAATTATTTGGATATAATTTAATATTAAATCGCATTATAATTTTTGTGAGACAGTTTTACAATTTTTCGCAACGATTTTGATTATTATTTAAAGCACTTCCTGCTTTTATTTGGTCTGCTGCATGTCAATCGGAAATTCTTTTAGACATTAATCTACTTAAAAGTATATATATACATTTGACTTTCTCGGACATATTTAACCTAAAAATATTTGAAATATTTGAGCAAGGTACTACCAACTTTATGAAACTTATAAATCTTGAGCAGCATTAGAAAGGGAAATGGGTAGATAGTAAATATCTATGGCTCTAGTGCACAATAAATTAATGTACATGATGACATATACATTTTAAATTTTAAAATCAGATAACACATGGAAGACAATTAACGATATTGGGAAAGGGAAAATATTTGTGATGGGGAATAATGGCTACTTAATTTTGATAAAGATGAGAATTTTGAAATGCTTCTTGTGTATATTGTGTTATCCATTGAAAACAATTTTAGTGTCCAAAGCTTTCCAACAACTCTTAATAAGTCACAGAAATGAATTATAAAATGTGTGAATGTTATCAGTTTTAACGTTAAATGTATAAGTCTCTCTTCAAAATATTTTATAAAGATAAAAATGCAGACCGTATGACACTTTTCTTTTTCATTTAGAAAAGTTAAACAAAACCCTTTTGGGCACAAAGACGAAAATGTAAAACTCATTACATTTATAAAATATGTTAAAAACACATTTGTCACAGAAGATTCACCTCTTTGATAAGTTGAAATATGTGAAATGAATAGCTATTGTTAAGGCTTTATTACGCTTCTACCGTGTGAATATAGTTCACTTTTTAAATAATAAGATACATAATTTACAGAATAAGTGTTTGTGTGTGTGGGGGGGGGGGGGGGGAATAGTGACTTTATTGATGTTTTGGTGGGGCGCGGCCGATGAAAGATTGGGAACCACTGCTCTAGGGTATAACCCTCTGCCTTGAGCGTATACCCTCTGCTTAAAGCGTATACCCTCTGTTTATTTTAACGACTACACCACTGGCTAGTTGTATGCATTTCCGAGCAAAAATGAATTAAAACTTATGTCATAAAGTTGCCCTTTTGGATTTGAGAACAGCCTTAAAGGGTGTTTCTTTTTCTCTTAGTTGTCAAAATATTTTTAACAAACATGCTTAAATTATTATTTTATGTTTTAAGAGCTGGCGAACTGTGTGAAAGATTTCAACACCTCACATAATCTATATTTGAAAAATATTTTGACAGCAAAGAAAAGAAAGACTCATTCTTTAAGAAGAGTACCATAGAAAAAGGAAGTTGAAAACGTTAATTTACCAAGAAGATATTTTAAATGTAAGAAAGCATTCCACCCCTATGGTTTTAACATGAGAGAGAAGGATTGAGGAATTGACTGCCTTAAGATATACCAAACGGGAAGTCATTAGTCGGTCAAGTAGTTCTGGAATTATAAAGTTTCAAAATTTGGAACTCCTCATATGGAATTCATTTGTAATCGTTGCAAAAAAAAAAATTGCAAATGCAATTTAACAAATTACAACGACCATTTGGACAATGATTTTTTCAAAGACTAAAATTTAAGACACAAAAAATAGCACGGAGTTGATCATACATTACGTACTCCATGAATTAAACATTAACAGTGTTATGACACGTAAAAATTGCAAGCAACAGAAATTGCCTGCGACTCGTACGTATTATCCACCTGAAATTTACGTATTATCCAAGCATTTCATTGGCTGTTCGGGAAAAGACTTTTCCATCGTCAGATTTCCAAGAAATCTGACGGCCAATTTTAAATAAAATTTCATTCTTAAACTTCTAAACATCCCACACTATTACTTTTTATGCCGTCGTATAGAGAAAAAAATGTACTTTTAAATGCAATTTGTTTGAAAGCTGCATCTCAATTTGTTTCTGAGTTATTAATTTTTTTTTTTTTTTTTTTTTTTTTGTAATTTTTATTACTTTTTTGTCATAGTGGCAACACTCTGTTGTCCATCTCTGTTGAAAGTAAAGGGAAATACAGATTACTGTATAGACCCATCAGATAACGAATAAAATGATGATTGAACCAATAAAAACCTGCAGATACGCTTTTGATTTCCTACCCTGACGAGGACAATAACCATTTTTCCAAATGGTTAAAAAAAAAAAAAATTCAAGCGAAACAATAATTTATGCTAATTTTAAGAAGATCCGTTTCAGTTATATTCGTAATCCGTAGGACCTTCCTTAATTTTTTTTTTGTCTGAACCATATGTGAAACATTGGTAGTAATCACGAAGAAAATTAGCAGACGAGACAGTTCGTCGGAAATCAAAGAGCACCAGGGTCGTAGCTACAAAAAAATTTTCGGGGCGAGGGGGGGAGAGTTTTCAAAATTTTCCCAACTTACAATTCAAAAATTTCCCAACGTGAAACAAATTGCTCTATTTTTCAGCTAAAATGATATGTTCAATATGTGTTTAATGGTAATGATATTTATACGCAAAATAAATAAATAAATAAATATTTCAAAAAAAAAAAAGTGCTGAAGTTAAAAGCATAAAAATTATAATTATTGGTTCATTTAATGGAAGTTTTTGTCTTCCATTGTGTACGAGTCATAATCGTACTTCATATGAAAATAGCCTCGTATTTTTATATTTTTGAGAAAGGAACAAAGTTGTGGAGGAAATGTATTAGAGACACTGTTGGTGGACAACAGTAGAGAAATTCAGGTCTGCTAGATGTATGATATATTCGTGGCACAGAGAAGCATAATGAAAAAATTGAGTCAGGCTGCTTTTTTTATTTCTTTTGAAAGTTTAACTCTTTTACTATTACAGAACTCAGAAAGGCAATCAGCAAAACAATAAAAAATTCTTTTTTTTTCCCCCTTAAAGAAAAAAAAAAAAAAGTGTTTCAAAAAATCTAATTTCCCAACTCTAAGCTCAAATTTCCCAAGTTCACATACATTGGGGGGGAGGGGGGGGAGGTCCCCCCCATAACCCCCCATCGCGACGCCTCTGGAGAGCACAGAAAACATCTCTCATCATCGTTCTTTTGGAAACTTCAAAGGATAGATGTGCCAGTAAGTAATATATGGATTTATTCCCGTTTTATCAATTTATTTTGATTCATAATGGAAAATGTTACTATGAGAATGATTAAATATTTGCTTTTTGATGGATGCTATGCAAATACAATACTATAAAAACTAGAATATAATAATTATAACTGTTAATTGAAAAAATTCGGCTTTTAGCGAAATGTTTTACATCGGATTTTGTCTCTGCAAAAATCTGGTATCATCAACATCTACTCTATGAAAAGATGCGTTCCCACAAATATTTTTTTCTAACTACAGCACTGAATGTGATAATGCGCAGCCTCATTTAACCTGCCAAAATAATGGCTCGGGTGACTCTATGGTTACGAATATAGAAATAAACATTCCAGTAAAAATAAAAAAAAATAAAGTGCGAGATCTTAAGGCTGTCTTAACTGCTCTGCTCAGTAAGCGCAAAACGTTTTGACACATTTACAAATTCATTTTTTAACGGAAAGACATAAAATTGGAAGGCCTGGCCATGGAAGCGATTTGGAATTGAATTGGTTTTTTTTCCATTTTTTTATCCATAAATTACCTATTGAGTTATAAGCGTTTTGGATCACGTGTCAAACACGTTTTTCGCCCGCTCTTGACTGCTTATTCTCCGCTCGCGCGGAAACTAGATTCAAAACGTCCACTTTGACACTCTTTTCTGAAAGATCTATTGCGTTTGCAAAAAATGGAAAAAACAGCTCGATGACCTAGTTTCTGAACAACAACACCCGCTAGTTTCATGCATTTTCGAACAAAAATAAATTAAAACTTACGTCAGAAAGTTGCCCTTTTGGATTTGAGAACGCCCTTAAAGAATACAAGAAAAGTTGAATGATAGCGTTTCAGATCGTGGCATCATAGATCATGCAGTTTTAGAATATTCTTATTTATTTGTTTTTAAAAAGGCTCGAAACAGAGCCGAAACATATAAACAGTTTAACAAAATTATTTTTACCCTTTTTAGAGTTTTCCTCTTACACCCTTGACCCTTGAGCAATAAAAAGAAGTACCATATTATTACAAGGTGTTAATTTGTTACATATTTTACTTATATTTATTTTTCGAAAAACAAAAAGTAAGAAACTGAAACTTAGCGTAAAATATATCATTCAAAAATCTTCCACGTGCCAGCAGAATTTTTGAATACCCCCACTGTTGACACGTTTGTCATCACAGGTATATTATTTGAAAAAGAGCGGTGTCTACTTCTATTGCACATCCCGCTGTTTAAGATTTCTTCGACAACTACAACTTCGACTTCGACTGCACCACCCATCTCGTTCCGTTCGAAATTTCCTTGGGAGAACTCATCCGCGTGGAAATAATTTTTAATCGGAATTGGAGAGGAAAAACTATTCGATATCTCCAAAAGTATTCCAATAATATTTACATATTTCCTTGAAGAAGGGAGATAAGACAGAAAAAGAAAAATAATAATTTTTCCTAAGAACTGGAGGGACGACTCGTTTTCTTTATAAAACAACACTCCAAATACCTGGGCCATTTTTTTTTTCTTTCTTTCTTTTCTCTCCTGGCGGAAGATAAGATAGGCATGTATCACGTCTCTTTTTTGCTTTACCTGTTTATCCCCTCTCTCGCGATATTAAAAGCTGTTCGAATACTAATGGATATTTGGCGATATTTTTTTTTTCCTTTTCTTTAACTGGTGACAATCCTAGAGAATTCTGTAAAAAATAATCAAAACATGACATGAACCTGAAATTAGAAACATGAAAAAATGAGGAGGATTTTTTTTTTTTTTTTTTTTAAAGATAGGAAAAATTTTTAACTATATCATTGAGGTATTTACTTTTGTTAACTTTTTGAGGGGCAAACAATTGCGTTGTGTAATGCTGAATTCCCACCGGAAATTTAGAAAAATTTTATTTCGAAACAAGGAAAAGCAATTTTTCAACTATTATCCCCCCAAAGTTCTAAAAGTAAAAGTTAATAAAATTTTTCTGGTACAAATCTTAATTAAACTTAGATGGGATGGTGGGATATAATTTCTGTAATTTTCCTTTTAAATTTGTCCGGTTTTAATTTTTGATTTTTTTTTTTTCAATCTGGCTTCTGCTAGTGTCTCTTATACTCGAGATGTGGCTGGTGTCCTATGAACCTGGCTTCCGTGAAAGAGTCGGAATAAGAGACGAATAAAGGACCGCGGAGGGATAGAGGCCGCTCACCGCGGCGGTTTTTAATTACATTTTTTTTTCGGTTGTTATGAGGAAATGGCAACAAAAATATAGAGTAATCTACTATTTTGCCTTTATGTTCTACAGAAATAGATTTGCCATCCTTACAGAAATAACACTGAAAGCTACAAAAAAAATGAATATCTCAAAAATAAATGGAAATGCAGTTTTCAAACAAATTGCATTTAAAAGTACTCCTATACAACGGTGTAAAAATTGAAAATGTGCGGTGTTTAGAAGTTTAAAAAATTGCAGTAGATTATCAGTATTGAACCATACAATGATACATGTGCTACGCTTTACGGGTGGATTATGGTGTAACATTATTTTTTAGTGACGACACTTTAATTGTTGTCTGAAAGAAATAACATATCGGGAGCTAAAAAAAAATCCATGTTCATTTTCTTGCATAATTTATTCTACACTATGTGCTACACAAAATGCGAAAATTCCCATCTCGATAGGTGCTCTAGAAGTACCCTATTTGTTTGGAAAGCATAGGGCATACGGTTTTTAGCTTCTCCTGAAAAATAGCATTTTTTATAACAATTTTTACCTTTTCTACAACAATCATAATAGCCATAGTCGTTTTTTTTTTCCCTTCCTCTGTGTTAGTTTGTTTCATTGGGTATCATTTCAATGGAAGAAATTTCAATCTTTTTTTTTTTCTACTGAAAAACAATACAAAATTAATTTTTTTCAAAACTTCAATAAACTATAATTATTTATTCTTTTAAAAAATCCTTAAGGCTCTGCTCAACAAGGACAAAACGTTTTGACACATTTACAAATTCATTTTTTAACGGAAAGATACAAAATTGGAAAGCCTGGTCATGGAAGCGATTGGGAATCGAACTGTGCTTTCCATTTTTTGATCCATCCATTACCCATTGAGTTAGAAGCGATTTTGATCACGTGATACGGCATTTTTTTCCACTTATTGACTGGAATTTCTTCTTTCGTTTGGAAGTTCCGTTCAAAATGCCAATTTTGACAGTATTTTCTGAAAGATCTATTGCGTTTACAAGAAAATGGAAATAACAGTTCGATGACATAGTTTCTGAGTTCACAACACCTTCTAGTTTCATGCGTTTCCGAACAAAAAGGAATTAAAACGTATGTCAGAAAGTTGACCCTTTGGATTTGAGAACAGCTTTAAGGGTGTTCTCAAATCCAAAAGGGCAACTTTCTGACATAAGTTTTAATTTATTTTTGTTATAGAAAATGTCTGTCTGGTCATCTGTCCCTGTGTCCATATGTCCGAGTATCGTCATTGTACCATCAAAAAGTGTATGAAATTTTGCATAGAATTGAACCAATTTTTTTTTTTTTTTTTTTTTTTTTTTTGAGTTTTTGGCTATGGCAAGCACGTTCTCCTTATTTTGATTATATTCCGACGGAAGAAGGCGCTGTAATAGCGATTTTTGTGCCATTTTCATTATTGTACCATCGAAAAGTGTATGGAGTTATGCATAGAGCTGAACCAATTTTTTGTGTATGTTTTTGGCTACGCCATGCAGATCCTCCTTGAATTTGGATATATTCCGCTGAAAGGGAGCACTGTAATAGCGATTTTTGTATAATTTTCTGGATTTTTCGAAGTTCTATTGTATACCGGCGGCTCGTAAAGCGACGAAACTTCGCATCATGATAAGCTGGCTATTTGCGAACAGCTGATGTACAACAGAATAACGGAAACTATTGATTTTAATAAATATCATGATCGAGATGAAATCGTTTATACTCCGACTCATTGAATGAAGCAGAAATTTAGATGAAAGTGAAAGTTGGTATAGTATTGAATTCATAATATTAAAGTACAGTAAACTTCCGATTATCCGACACTCACGGGACCGATGGTGTGGCGAATAATTGTAAGACAGTACAAGACCGTTACTAGAATTACATTTCTATATAAATAAGAATGATTAAAATATTTTTTTTTATTTGTTGTTTACTTACGTTTAAAAAAAGAATAACTAATAATAAATACAAAACTTGTGTGGAAATATAAACCACCAAAATCCAACGCTTAAACACACAATAAAGTACATAAGGTTTGAACAGACGTATACGTTTCGTGAGTTCCAGGACTCACATCATCAGTGTATAAAATCTATAAAAAACAATATCCCTCCCCCTCCCCCAACTACATGTACGGTGAAAACCCAAATGTCAAAACACAATACGAAAAGACCATCAAGTTCTAACAGCCAATGAAATTAAAGCGGAAGTGAAGTGAACACAACAAATTCACCCAGAAAGTTGAGATGTATGGTACACTAGACAAATCATCAACCAAGGAGTTTTTAAATCTGTGGATATGAACAGCTTCAAAAAAGTCTAAATCCAGAAGAGTAATGCATTTCTTGATGATGGTAGCTGGGTCAAAATTGAAATTATGCCCCTCCCCCCAGCAATGAGAGGCGATAGAGGATTTTTGCAATTCTTTTTTCTTTACATAGCTTATGTGTTCTTTGACTCTGTAACGGAGTTTTCGTTTAGTTTGTCCAATATAGGACAAACCACATTGGCATTGAATGTTGTAAACACCCCAATAATTTTGAGTAGGAATTTTATCCTTAAGCTATGAAAAAGCTAATTTATTAACTGGTTTAAAAACGACGTTAAAATCATAATGTCTTAAGATATTAGCTATTTTAAAGCTAATACTATTATTAAAAAACTATTATAAAAGACTATTATAAAACAACTAATAATCAGAAATCTGTTTATAAGACAAATTTGGAAATTTGCTGAATAAATATGTGGTATATCTATTTTTATACAAATTAATCCATTGTACTTTTATGCTTGTGTTTTGCTTGTGCTTTTATTACAGCAAGATTACGAATTCTATGTAATAAAAATACTTGAATTCTATGTGCTTCCTGTTGCAACTCAAACCAATTAATGCATTTAGAGAGTGCGACTGACTCATGTGGATGATCCTTCCCAGATTCATCCCATTCATCCGCTTCAGGTTTCTCTGATTTCAAAACATTATGAATAATTTCGTTAACTTTTAATTCTTCATAAATAATAACGTCCTTGTTACAATTATTTCATCCGCAAAAATACTTTCAGGCTACTGTTTCCCACGTCAGAGAAGCCTTTTACTGAAAATAGCACCGTCTCACTCGGGTTTATGTGCATTTGAATTTTTGTTGTTCATTTCCGATTTTTAAAAAAGAAGAAAAAAAAGGGAGGGGGTAACCTAGGTTGGCGGTTAATCGAAAGTTTACTGCATTGACATTTGTAACTACATTTTGAAGTATTAAGATGTATTAGATAGAAGAAAGTTTTGGGATTGGCGCATCCAACCAGTTTATTCCACGGATGTGTTCAAATATGAACTGTTATGGACTCATTTTTACCCGACTGCCAAGAAGAGTTATGTGTTTCACGCGTATCTGGTATGTGGATTTCTTTATACCCTCGAAGCATCCCAACGGCTGGATGGATTTTAATGAATGACGTCTCTATCGATTCGTCTTAGCCGTCCGATGGTTATAAGACAGATTTTGCTTTTATAAATTCAAAATGGCGGTAGAGACAAAATAACATTTTTACGCACCCTATTGAGTGGCATCTCGTTGGATAGGTCTTTCAAAATGAAGACGATGTTTCATTGACTATTTTACAGTCAGAAGCTCCGTTTAAATAATGGAAGTTGTGTAGGTAGGATCTCTAGCTTTAGTGCAACTCTAACCATCATAGACATCTATAGACCTCATCAAAACAGTGTTTATAGATAGGAACTAACAATTAAACACAACTTAAAAGTCATCAATACATGTAAATAATAATTAAAAAAAATGTAAGTAATATAAAAAATAGTTTCGCATTGATGAGAAATAATTAATTAGTTCGCTTTTTACGCAACCTAATTGGTTATTCTAATTGGTTTGTTTACCAATTAGAATAATTGTGTTAATATTAATCTTGTGTAATTTCGTATCCAGCGATTTCTGGAGTTCCATTACCTGAGATTTATTCTGTTGAGCTGAACCATTTTTCAGACCAGATGCTGTAATCATCAAGGTTAGCTGGGTGAAAAACTTCGACCAGAATCGTCCGGGATATCTCAGATGGCAGAACACTGGCGGCTTCAGCCAGGAGGTCCCGGGTTCGAATCCCGGTCCGGACATGTTTCACCCAGTTGGAAATTTACATCTAATATGATTTGTTTACCAATTAGAATAATTGTGTTAATATTAATCTTGTGAAATTTCGTATCCAGCGATTTCTGGAGTTCCATTACCTGAGATTTATTCTGTTGAGCTGAACCAGGTTTCAGACCAGATGCTGTAATCATCAAGGTTAGCTGGGTGAAAAAGTTCGACCAGAATCGTCCGGGATAGCTCAGATGGCAGAACACTGGCGGCTTCAGCCAGGAGGTCCCGGGTTCGAATCCCGGTCCGGACATGTTTCACCCAGTTGGAAATTTACATCTAATATGATTTGTTTACCAATTAGAATAATTGTGTTAATATTAATCTTGTGTAATTTCGTATCCAGCGATTTCTGGAGTTCCATTACCTGAGATTTATTCTGTTGAGTTGAACCAGGTTTCAGACCAGATGCTGTAATCATCAAGGTTAGCTGGGTGAAAAAGTTCGACCAGAATCGTCCGGGATAGCTCAGATGTCAGAGCACTGGCGGCTTCAGCCAGGAGGACTCGGGTTCGAGTCCTGGTCCGGACATTTTTCGCCCAGTTGGAAATTTACATCTAATATAATCAGTATGAATGTTGTTAATATATATTTCTTTTGAAAGTTCTTTTTTTTAGTAAACAGGTGGTTATTGTATTTTTTTTTTTTTTTTCATTTTAAAACGTGAATAAAAAGCAATTTGTCTATAATATCACATAAGTAGAGTACTTTCACTGGGTCAACAAATTAAAAAATAATTAATCTTAAATAAGTTTCATAATTCCAAAAGCAGGGCTGCCACAGGCTACTATTTTTTAATTGTATCTCGCACATTTTTAAGGGTTTTCTCAAATTCAAAAGGGCAACTTTCTGACATAAGTTTTAATTTATTTTTGTTCGAAAATGCATGAAACCAGCTGGTGTTGTTGTTCAGAAACTAGGTCATCGAGCTATTTTTTCCATGTTTTTGCAAACGCAATAGATCTTTCAGAAAAGAGTGTCAAAGTGGACGTTTTGAACCGAGTTTCCGCGCGAACGGAGAATAAGCACTGAAGAGCGGGCGAAAAACGTGTTTGTCACGTGATCCAAAACGCTTATAACTCGATAGGTAATGGATGGATTAAAAAATGGAAAAAACAGTTCGATTCCAAATCGCTTCCATGGCCAGGCTTTCCAATTTTATATCTTTCCGTTAAAAAAATGAATTTGTCAATGTGTCAAAAGATTTTGCGCTTGTTAAGCAGAGCAGTTAAGAACAGCCTCAAAAGAGAAAATTTTCACATACACTTTGTCAACATCTGCAAGAGAAATATACTACAAAATTTATTTTCTTAAGGGCGTATTCGAAAAAATATTTTTCCACCCTCAACAGCTCGAAATTTTCTGAGACATTTTCAGACTCATTTTTAAGAGTAAAAACATGAAACTTGCTGAGGGGATTTTTGAAGAGATGTATAAGAGGCCGTGTGATTTCATTTTTCGCTCAATTCATTAGAATTTGATTTTGAAACAGTTATTTTCTCAATATGACCCTTTTATTCATTCCCAGATCTCCCGGCTCGGAAAATTCGATTCAAAACTCCCACTTTGACAGCATTTTCTACAATATTTTCTGCATTTATCAAAAAATCGACAACACATTGCGTAGTTTCTAAATAAGAGAATTTGCCAGTTTGATGTATCACTTGAGAGCATAAATGAATTTAAAAATGAATCAGTAAATAAGCAGTTTGGATTGGAATACACCCTAAAAATTGTGGTGCGAATGGAATATAAAAATAGTCGCCATGGCAGCCCTGCAAAAGTTTTCATGAAAATTTCGTAAATTGTCCCACACGTGACCCTGGTATCGCTCATGAGTACATCAATTTACTCATTTTTGAGTAGAGTCGAACTCGCTTATAACGAGCCCTGATTTAACGAGGAAATCAGACATGCTTGGTTGGTACAATGTTAAGTCTATGGGATTATAACTCGCATTTAACGAGCAAACCCCGGTTATAGTGAGTAATATTTTTGTGATTCTTAAAATTTCTATTGACTTCCATCTCTCCAGCTCAGGTAATTGTTTCTTGGAAAAATTCCTTTATCATTCCGAAGTCAACCGAAACTTAGTGATGAGTCATAAATCTTGAGAGCGACGATGATAACGACGAATGTGAAGAATTTCAAGCTGAACCGACCCCAACATACTAAACGGCTGTTCAGTGCACAGAAAAACTTCAGATTTTTTCGAAGCCAGGGGTACAAATGACGATGCTTTTCGGGCCATGAGTCTTCTCCGAAGAACAATAACAGAAAAAAGAGACAATAAGACAGTTCAAAACAAATTAACCAACTTCTTGTGTGCTGTACAGAAATAAAAAATAAATATATATGTATAATAATGTAAGTATGCATGAATTTTTGTATTTTTTTACGAACCCGTTTTCTACGAGCACCCGGTTATAACAAACAAATATCACGGTCCCTTCACGCTCGCTATAAGCGAGTTCGAATGTACTTCATTTTTTTTCCAGTGTGTACTAATAAAACACGTCGCGTCCATTATCCAACTTTTGCAGGTTTCGCTGCCATGCGCTTCTTTATCATCTTCAGACCCAACGTCTTCAGTGCACTTTAAATTCACATCCACTCTCGATATATTAGCTAATCGCGCCTGGAACAGACACGGCCTGCAACAGCCAGATTAAAGGCCCGTTTCCGACCGGACTAATCTTTCTGCCTCTGATAGCGGAGCTCGGGGGACCCTATTCCACTGTAGGAAACTGCTTTTCCTTTTTTTTCTTTCTCTGGTAGACACATAGGTGTCTGACGATAAGTCCAACCAGTTTTTGCTCTCAAAAACACTTTAAAAGGGAACTTTCTATCTCGTGTATTTTTTTCTCAGCGATAACCTTTTCACGATGCGAAAAATCTGTCGGTGTTTGTCTGAGCTTGTTACATAAGGGAATTCCGGGAAATAATGGAGTCCTTTTTTTACGTGATGTTAGAATGTTTTGGATCCATTAGCTCTCGACGGCAACATAACATATTCAATTGACATTCCGTCGTATTGTGAGATCCAGGTGTCTCGAGATTAAGTGTGTTTTTGTAAAAAAAAACTTTAAAGTTGAGAGCAGTTTTCCCTTCTACAGTAATACTGGACATCAGTAAATATTTGACAGAGGAAAGCGCAAAAAATCAAAGAAACGTCGAAAAGACAAATTTAAGTTGATTGCAATGAAGAATTTTAATGCGAGATTCGAACAAATCTTTTGACAATGCACTATATTAGTACAAGAAAGCTGAGCAATGTGGATTGTTATTGGGTTGTTCAGAAAGTCGTGTCCGTTTGGGAAAATCAATTCGTACCGGAAAATTCTATCATTTAAGGCTGTTCTTAACTGCTCTGTCCAACAAGCGCAAAACGTATTGACATATTTACAAATTCATTTTTTAACGGAAAGGTATAAAATTGGAAAGCCTGGCCATGGAAACGATTTGGAATCGAACTGTTTTTTCCATTTTTTGATCAATAAATTATCTATTGAGTTATAAGCTATTTTGATCATGTGACAAAGACGCTTTTCGTACTTTTTTGAGTGGTGATTCTTCTTTCGCGCGGAAATTCGGTTCAAAACGCCCACTTTTACACTCTTTTTTAAAAGATCTTGCGTTTGCAAAAAAACGGAAAACAAATCTCGATGACATATAGTTTCTGAACAACAACACCTGCTAGTTTCATGCATTTCCAAACAAAAATAAATTAAAACTTATGTTAAAAAGTTGCCCTTTTAGATTTGAGAACACCCTTAAGGCTGTTCTTAACTGCTCTGCTCAACAAGCGCAAAACGTTTTGACACATTGACAAATTCATTTTTTAACGGAAAGGTATAAAATTGGAAAGCCTGGCCATAGAAGCGATTTGGAATTGAACTGTTTTTTCCATTTTTTGTTCAATCAATTACCCATTGAGTTATAAGCGATTTCAATCACGTGACAAATACGTTTTTCGCCCGCTCTTGAGTGATTTTTCTACTTTCGTGGGGACAATTTGGTTCAAAACGTCCACTTTGACACTATTTTCTGAAAGATCTATTGCGTTTGCAAAAAAATGGAAAAAACAACTCGATGACCTAGTTTCTGAATAACAACACCAGCTAATTTCATGCATTTTCGAACAAAAATAAATTAAAACTTATGTCGAAAAGTTGCTTTTTTGGATTTGAGAACACCTTTAAAGGTATATCCGAAAAAATATTTTTCCACCCTCAACAGCTCGAGATTTTCTGAGACATTTTCAGACTCACTTTTAAAAGTAAAAACATGAAACTTGCTGAGGTGATTTTTGAGGAGATGTATAAGAGGCCGTGTGATTTCATTTTTCGCTCAATTCGTTAGAATTTGATTTCTAAACAATTAATTTCTCAGTAGGACCTTTTTTTTTCATCCACAGATCGCCCGCTTCGGGAAATTCAGTTCAAAAGGCCCACTTTGACAGCATTTTTTTTACAATATTTTCTGCATTTATTAAAAAATTGAGAAGCACGGCACATTATGCAGTTTCTAAATAAGAGAATTTGCTAGTTTTCTGCGTTTGAGAGTAAAAATGAATCAGAAAATAAGCAGTTTGGGTTGGAATACACCCTTAAGAGGCCACTTCAGTCAAACGAAAAGACGCGTTCGTTAATGCTAATCCTACGGAAGAAATTTATAAAAATATCTCGGTCGCATTTCAATATTTTTAAGTGATTTTTTTTTCATTGGATAACTGAGTTCGATATGTATGCAGGCCGTTTTTTACTTTTTCGATTTTGATTGCAGATTTTGTTTTATGAGAATGCTTTTACTTTCGAAACCGGTTCCGAAAATGAAAGTGTCCACATTAAAAATACCTGTAAACAAAATCGAAAAAGTAAACAACGGCCTTCGTAGAGATCGATCTCAACTATTCAATGCAAAAGAAATCTTTTAAAAATATGGAAATTCAAACGAGATATTGTTATAAATGTCTTCCATAGGATTAGCATTAGCGGACGGGTCTTTTCGTTTGACTGAAGAAGCCTCTTAAGGGGGAACAGAGAGTCTGGCATTTATATCGTAATACAGGGTGTCTGAAAAAGATCTGTACACCTTCAAAATTTTATTTTAAGAAAATGAATAGGCCTACAGCAAAACTAGTTACAACAGTAGATAGAATAATTCAAAAAGCTTTCTTCTACAGTATGTTTCTTGTCACAGAGGGTACTGCACAACAGATAACCGATTATTAAGGCTGTTCTCAACTGCGCTGCCTAACAAGCGCCAAACGTTTTGACACATTCACAAATTCATTTTTTAAGGTTGTTCTCAAATCCAAAAGGGCAACTTTCTGACATGAGTTTTAATTTATTTTTGTTCGAAAATGCATGAAACTGGCTGGTGTTGTTGTTCAGAAAATATGTCATTGAGGTGTTTTTTCACTTTTTTTTTTTTTTTTTTTTTTTTTGCAAACGCAATAGATCTTTCAGAAAATAGTGTCAAAGTGGGCGTTTTGAACCGAATTTCCGCGCTAAGGAAGAAAGAGTACTCCAGACCGGGCAAAGAACGTGTTTATCACGTGATCCAAAACGCTTATAACTCAATAGGTAATTGATTGGTCAAAAAATGGAAAAACAGTTCAATTCCAAATCGCTTCCATGGCCAGGCTTTCCAATTTTATATTTTTCCGTTAAAAATTGAATTTGTAAATTTGTCAAAACGTTTTGCGCTTGTTGAGCAGAGCAGTTAAGAACAGCCGAAATTGGAAAGCCTGGCCATGGAAGCGATTTGGAATTGAACTATTTTTTCCATTTTTTAATCAATCCATTACCTATTGAGTTATAAGGAATTTTGATCACGTGACCCAACACACTTTTCGCCCGCTCTAGAGTCTCTTTCTTCCTTCGCGCGGAAATTGACCACGCGCACTGGGTGGAGCTTGCAATGTTTCCCACAAGCATTGGGGTATTTGATTGGCTTTTGGCGAGCGCTTGTGGGAAAAATCAAGAAGCTGATTAGCTATAATCCATCGTGACGTTGTATGACGTCAATAATGCTTGTGGTCCATTCGGTTCAAAACGTCCTCTTTGACACTCTTTTCTGAAAGATCTATTGCGTTTGCAAAAAAAAAAAAATGGAAAAAACAGTTCAATCACATCGCCAGCTAGTTTCATGCCTTTTCGAGCAAAAATAAATTAAAACCTATGTCAGAAAGTTGTCCTTTTGGATTTGAAAACACCCTTTTGCGCTTGTTGAGCAGAGTAGAGAAGAGTTTCTTAATATTCCAAAATGTAGCATAACCTCTCGGACAAAAATATACACTGTTAAAAATAAAGTGCGATGTTTCACCACGAAAATGGTTAAAAGTCGCTGAAATTTAGCTGCAACCAAGATATAGGTGATAAGTTTCACCAGTTTATTGGTGCTTTCATAAATACCATTATATTAGTGAAATGTTAAACCATGATTCAGGTTTTTTATAAATCCAATTTTCTGGTGAAAGGTTGAACCATAAATCAGGATTTTTTTAATCCAATTTTATAGTGAAAGGTTGAACCATAAATCAGGGTTTTTTTAAATCCAATTTTCTGGTAAAAGTTTGAACCATAATTCAGTTTTTTTTAAATCGAATTTTCTGGTAAAAGGTTGAACCACAAATCAGGATTGTTTTTAAATCCAATTTTCTGGTGAAAGGTTTAACCATGATTCAGAGTTTTTTTAAATAACATTTTCTGGTGAAATGTTAAATCATAATTCAAGGTTTTCTCTATTCCAATTTTGGTTGAACCACGATTCAGGATTTTTTCTCATCTTTATGAGGAAAGGTTACACCGGATTGTAGTTTTCTTTTTTTTCCCCCTCACTTTGGTTTTCAATTTATCATTTTATTGTATAATAAACAAAATTTCAGATTATGCGAGATTATATTGCAGTAGGGAAAGCATATATATATTTTTTTTCATTAAACCGAACATTATTAAATTTTTAATTATTGATTCGATTGTCTTTGAAACATATTTAAAAAACAGATGTAAACCAGTTTGATCTAATTTGATTTCACAAAGTAACTGCATTTTTTTTTCTTCTCACAAATATTACCATTCTGTCATTGTACTTTTTGGAATATTTCTCTGCATTCACTTACACTTAGTCCATTTAGTGCTTGCTTATTCACAAAAAAATATTAAAAAAATAATAATAATTTTCTTAGATTTAAATGCATACCCAGTTTTTATTATATTTTAATTTAAACAATGGCTGAATGAATTTCTTCAACCAATATTAATTTTTGCACAGGTTTGAAAAAGTTTTTTCCACAATGCAGTTAGCTGCTGCTTTCATGATCTGTAATTGTTTTTTTTTTTTTATTATTGTTGTGAATCTATAGATGGGCGATTCCATGGAGAGTTTCACACACATAACGCAGGCTTTAATTTGCATTTATTGAATTATTTATTAAATTTTAATGTTAATTCTGATTTTAAGTGGTATGGTAAATAAGTTATTGATATATTTTTAAATTTAAATGTGTGGCAATAAAACTCACAGAAGTATATCATTTAATTTCATTACTCAAAATGTGCTTTTTTTCTACTTCAGAAAAAAAAGCACAGTTTGGTTATTAAATTATATATTTCTGTGAGTTTTACTTACACACATTTAAACTAAAAAATATGTTAATAACTTATTTACCATACCACCTAAAATCAGAATTAACATTAAAATATAATAAATAATTCAATAAATGCAAATTAAAGCCTGCGTTATGTGTGTGACTCTCCACATGGAATCGCCCAGATGCTGAAATTTTTATATTATACAGTTTTCAAATTTTTACCTTCTTTTCACAAAACAAAAAATAAAAGTATTTTAATTAGCAAAAAATATTTATAGACATTTCTGCATATACTTAATATAAAGGTACAATTGTTACACATATGAAAATTTCACATATTTTCACTATTTTAAGTTACATAATTTTTAATAGTACTATTTTTGAACAGTAAAATTGACTAAAAAAAAATTAATTTTTCTACTGTTGCTGACATATATCGACAGTAACAATCTAAGCAATCCACTTCCCCTTTTCCTCAAATTGAATTATTGTCACATAATTTTCATTTTTACGTCGTTAAAAGGGGGGGGGGTTGCAATGTGAAATGGAATTAAATTAAATCTGTATTTCAATTTACTGATTTTTCATAGTTTTAAAAATAATTTTCAAGCATGATTCTTTTAAAAATTTATACTGCACACAGCTCGATTATGCAAAATTAGCTCATTTGGATATAAAAACAACAACAAAAAAAAAAAACTCAGAATTTGTTTCTGTTTAACATTCAATAATGAATATGACACTTTTCAATAAATAAAGACAAAACATAACGGATACATAATAAAAGTATATGCGTAAACACTGAAATAATCAGCATGAAAAAGGCAGCTATAAGTAGCAGAATCCATTTAACCTCTAATATCAGCTAATACAAAAGTATTACTTTAAATTTTAAAGCTTTTTTTAAATACACAATGTACATCCATAGTATATTAAATACTTACTTTGAAGGGTTAATTTAATAACAGCAGTGTCGCCACCAAGCGACTAATTATTGTTACATATATATTTTTTCAGTATTCCTAAATGATAATCTATGATGACAATTTATTTATTTTTTAACAATACTCGTAGAGAAGAAAAATATTCACCAACAGCAGCCTTGCAATAGCTGAAAAAAGAAATGATTACAGGCACAATTAAATAGCAACACATTTAAGTTGGTTTGCGGTATGCCGCTCCATTTATTGAAAATACAAATTATATAATCATTAGATTATATGTATAGTATGTCAGACTAATATTTATTGTAATATAATATCATTTTACATAGAGTTTCTCTCAGACAGTTTTAGGAGGGTGCTGCACTCTGTCTGACCATTCAGGTCATCAAATATTTAAATTCTTGAAGCTTAGTATATTCTGAATCAGGATTTCAGTCAGGTAAAATGGAAGAGATCCAAGCATCAGGTTAATTTCTCCACCTGTTTTAAATGAAAGAGTAAATATTTTAAGACATAAAATTGTTTCTTGTGCAGACATAACAATAAAAGTCAAATTTCACACAGGGGAAATAATCAAAAAATTAAACAGCATATAATTCAAATCTCTTTTACAAGGAAATCTTCAGCATTTGAAAAATCAATCAGTGTTCAAAATCATTGATGGTCCACTGGTCAGAGAAAACCAAAAATGATATTGGACATTGGACCACTAATTTGAAAATTTTAGTAGTCAGCAGGATCAATAACTTGTTCCCCCTTCTCTCACAGGGTCACACTCACAGGTAAACTTAAGTTTTCCCGTCTCAGAGAAAACCACAACCAAGCAAAAATCACACAATTTTATTTATTTAAAAAAAAAATAAATAAAACTGCATTAAACGTAAACCTTAGTCAATTGAAATATTGAAAATATCTAAATAATTTTATAGTTTTTCTTTATGTACTGTTTATTTAATTTTTAGTCATAATTTTACATTTTATTATGTTGAAAATTTTGGATAACTGCAAAGTAAGTTTGTAAGAAAAGACTGCAGAATTCTCCAATTGTTAGGTAGAAGAAGAATATTGTGAAATTCTTGAATCAAATGTGGAAAAATATTGCAAAAAGTGTCAGCTGGTTGAGGAAAAAAATTCGTCAGTTGTGATTAACAAAAACTGACGTTTGCCATTTGGCTGCAATAGGGTGTCAACGATTTTAATCAGTTGATTTAAATCAACGATTAAATCATGATTTTAATAAACTAATTTTTTTTTTAAATCATTGATTAAAAACACAAATTTTCTAAATTTTAAAACGACATATAAAATTATTAAAATCTAAGATGAACAGAAGTAGAAAACCAAAATAATAAGTGGCATTTTTAGAAAAGACGATACTCTTCGTTTTATGATTTTGAATTTTTATGAGCGAATGTTATTAATCATGGTGAAATGTTTATAAAATTGAATTAAGACACTCTATTCATTCAAGGAATGCAGTAATTCCCTCACAAAACAAAATAATCATGAATGTAAATGATGTTATATCAAATACAGAGTGTAAAAAAATCATGATTAAAAAAAAAAAAAAAAAAAAAATCTGATTTTTTTTATTTAAATCGGATTTTTTTTATTTTTTTCCCTGTGTTAGAATATTAAACATCTACCAAGAATTAAGCATTTCAAAAATGAATAACCCTCCAATAACATAATCTGTTTTTTTTTTTTGCTTTAATTAATAAAATTTTAATTATGTAATTATAGAAATTAAAAAAAAAACTGCAAATTAAAAATTTCTTTAGTAGCATATAACATTAGGTGCACTAATATTTTGTAATAATTATATAAACCAATATTAAATACTCCTTATATTTTAAAGTTATTGATAAATTGCAAATTTATGATACAGATTAAATTTAGTGATTATTAAACAATTAACTGTTTAATTAAGAACACAATCTACATTTTTGAAAAAGTGGTTGAAAAAAAGGTGATAAATAATCGTTTGATAAATTCATAAAGCGGCCAATAATTTTACACAGGTTCTAAAGCATATTTATGTCAAATTGATCAAAAATTGTAGCAATGTATACAGCAAACTCACACATAATTTATAAATAGATTACAAAAATTGTATTTTGAAATTTAAATCAGATTGTTTCCCCACAACATTAAAATATCTGAATAGCTACTAAATATTATAATATTTTGAAGTTATTTAACATTTAGTTAGATGTTTTTTTAAATGTATAATACTTCTTTTTACACAGTTTAACATTGTTATAATTAACAATAACAAATATTACAGTTTTTACAAGTGATTTAGTGATAATTTTCATTACTGATTATAATGCTTTTTTACTCTATTTCAAAAAATCAGAAAATATGTGATTTTATCATCTGATTTAAATCAGTTGATTAAAATCACTGACACTCTATTGCTAGGTTTATTGTATATAAAGGAAATTCTGACATTGTAAGTTATATTAGATTATATGTTTAAATTATATGTTTCCCCATGTTAGACCATCATTCCCTCACACATTGCTATTATCTCAAATATCTACCACTAATGAGCAGTAGCAGTCTAGCATCCTTCACAGAGAAGAAGCTATTTTGAGCACTTGTCAGTCCAGCAACATAAATTGGTGGTGTAAGATTTTGTTAATTTTACAGAATTTTTTTTTAGTCAGTATATCCGGAAGCGTTTTTATTAGCAGTCATTCCCTCACACAGAATATTCATTTTTTTTTGTAAATATCAAAAATTTTAATTTTATCATACATTATATATTAAGTGTTTCTCTTAAAGGAAACAGTATGGATTTCTTCATAATTTTGCATTTCCCCCCTACAACTAGTAAAAATGTCTTATTTCATCATTCCCTCACATTTTTTATTTTATTTTTTCCACAAATTTTTATTTTATTTTTTTTGTTAAGTCAAATTTTTAAAACAATTTCTGTTGCTATTAAAATCTTCAATAATTGTCTGATTTCTTACCATTTATCTAATTTTTATGAAAATTTACATATGCATCATTCAGGTCAGACTGCTGGCCAAATTTGCAAGTATTGTAGAGAACAACCCAAGTCACAATACCTGTAGAAACTATCCAAATTATGTTCATCTCAGATTTGAATACTTTTATGTCATTTTAAACATTTAGAAAATTTTTGATTTTAATCAATGATTAAAAAAAAAAATCACTTTATTAAAATCATGATTCAAATCGCTGATTTAAATCATTGACATCCTGATCAAATATAAAGACAATAATAGAAAAAAAAATCTGGATACATGTAACTTTTAAAAACTATGCTTAAAATTCATATAAATCTTTTTTTTATAATTTTGTTTGTATAAATTACTTTAAACATGGTAACTAATGTTTAAGATACTGATAGAGATATATATTATAAGTTTTTAAAAGTAATAAGTTGCATTTTTAGAAAAGGCGATACTCTTCGTTTTATGAATTTGAATTTTTATGAGAGAATGTGATTATTTATGGTCAAATGTTTATAAAATTGAATAAGGCACTCTATTCATTCAAGGAATGCAGTAATTCCCTCACAAAATAAAATTATCATGAATGTAAATGATGTTACATCAAATATAAAGACAATAATAGAAAAGAAAAATCTGGATACATGTAACTTTTTAAAAACAATGCTTAAAATTCATATAAATCTCTTTTTTTTATTATTTTGTTTGTATAAATTACTTTAAACATGGTAACTAATGTTTAAGATACTGATAGAGATATATATTATAAGTTTTTAAAAGTAATAAGTTGCATTTTTAGAAAAGGCGATACTCTTCGTTTTATGAATTTGAATTTTTATGAGCGAATGTTGTTATTCATCGTCAAATGTTTATAAAATTGAATTATGGCACTCTATTCATTCAAGGAATGCAGTAATTCCCTCAGAAAACAAAATTATCATGAATGTAAATGATGTTACATCAAATATAAAGACAATAATAGAAAAAAAAATCTGGATACATGGAACTTTTTAAAAACAATGCTTAAAATTCATATAAATCTCTTTTTTTTATTATTTTGTTTGTATAAATTACTTTAAACATGGTAACTAATGTTTAAGATACTGATAGAGATATATATTATAAGTTTTTAAAAGTAATAAGTTGCATTTTTAGAAAAGGCGATACTCTTCGTTTTATGAATTTGAATTTTTATGAGCGAATGTTGTTATTCATCGTCAAATGTTTATAAAATTGAATTATGGCACTCTATTCATTCAAGGAATGCAGTAATTCCCTCAGAAAACAAAATTATCATGAATGTAAATGATGTTACATCAAATATAAAGACAATAATAGAAAAAAAAAATCTGGATACATGTAACTTTTTCAAAACAATGCTTAAAATTCATATAAATCTCTTTTTTTTATTATTTTGTTTGTATAAATTACTTTAAACATGGTAACTAATGTTTAAGATACTGATAGAGATATATATTATAAGTTTTTAAAAGTAATAAGTTGCATTTTTAGAAAAGGAGATACTCTTCGTTTTATGAATTTGAATTTTTATGAGAGAATGTGATTATTTATGGTCAAATGTTTATAAAATTGAATAAGGCACTCTATTCATTCAAGGAATGCAGTAATTCCCTCACAAAACAAAATTATCATGAATG
Organism: Maratus speciosus; assembly: GCA_963932465.1. NCBI lineage: Eukaryota > Metazoa > Arthropoda > Arachnida > Araneae > Salticidae > Maratus > Maratus speciosus. The sequence continues at coordinate 14,994,354 of OZ010793.1, read as the reverse complement.
TAAATGATGTTACATCAAATATAAAGACAATAATAGAAAAAAAAAATCTGGATACATGTAACTTTTTAAAAACAATGCTTAAAATTCATATAAATCTCTTTTTTTTATTATTTTGTTTGTATAAATTACTTCAAACATGGTAACTAATGTTTAAGATACTGATAGAGATATATATTATAAGTTTTTAAAAGTAATAAGTTGCATTTTTAGAAAACGCGATACTCTTCGTTTTATGAATTTGAATTTTTATGAGCGAATGTTGTTATTCATCGTCAAATGTTTATAAAATTGAATTATGGCACTCTATTCATTCAAGGAATGCAGTAATTCCCTCAGAAAACAAAATTATCATGAATGTAAATGATGTTACATCAAATATAAAGACAATAGAAAGAAAAAAAAATCTGGATACATGCAACTTTTTAAAAACAATGCTTAAAATTCATATAAATCTCTTTTTTTTATTATTTTGTTTGTATAAATTACTTTAAACATGGTAACTAATGTTTAAGATAATGATAGAGATATATATTATAAGTTTTTAAAAGTAATAAGTTGCATTTTTAGAAAAGGCGATACTCTTCGTTTTATGAATTTGAATTTTTATGAGAGAATGTGATTATTTATGGTCAAACGTTTATAAAATTGAATAAGGCACTCTATTCATTCAAGGAATGCAGTAATTCCCTCACAAAACAAAATTATCATGAATGTAAATGATGTTACATCAAATATAAAGACAATAATAGAAAAAAAAAATCTGGATACATGTAACTTTTTAAAAACAATGCATAAAATTCACATAAATCTCTTTTTTTTATTATTTTGTTTGTATAAATTACTTTAAACATGGTAACTAATGTTTAAGATACTGATAGAGATATATATTATAAGTTTTTAAAAGTAATAAGTTGCATTTTTAGAAAAGGCGATACTCTTCGTTTATGAATTTGAATTTTTATGAGAGAATGTGATTATTTATGGTCAAATGTTTATAAAATTGAATAGGGTCAGGTGGGGTAAAGTGGTCAGGCGGGGTAAAGTGGTCATAATTGATAAAAAGGGTTAAAATCATGACTAATACATATATTTGAATAATTTTCTTTTAATTTTAGATTTAGTAAGTATTGATGAAAATTTCTCACTCAACAAAACCTTTGTAGTAACATGTTTGAGGCACTGAGCACTCATTTTGTCTGTCTTTGTTACAACTTGTTCTTTTAAACTCTTTAATTAACTTTTCTATTGCATTTTGTTTGTTCCAAATTTTGTTAAATTGACGGTTCAGAAAGCTTTACACATATTTCAAGAACATATTTTCATTTATAGCTAAGTTATATTTATTACAGATTTTATTTCATAATAGTTTTAGTTACATGGGGTAAAGTGGTCATAGGGTTAGGCTTAACTTATAGATATTTGATCAGAGTTAAATTATTCATTATATACAATGCCAGTTTATTAAATACTAATAATTATTAAAAACTAAACTGCAAATAATTATTATTTAATAATAGTTTATAATATGGGAGTTAAAAAAGGTTAGGTTTAATTTTTAATAGGTTCAGAATAGTGTTATTTACCGATTGATATTTTGGAGAACTTTTAAAACGTATGTATGTTTTGTAGTTTCAACATGCCTAGAACATATGTGGGAATAATCATGACAATTACTCCATGCTAGTTTTCAATTAACATTGCTAGCTGTGAAAAGTGGCAGTCAGTATATGCTGCTGCAGCATAAAAATTCAGGAAAAGAATCATGGATGTTATTAGAAGAATTTTGTATTGTTGAAAGCTTGAATTTTCTTGCACAGTATGGATGTCCATTTAATAGTTCTGATATATCAAACTTAATTTACACATATTTTAACCTATTTAAATAACAGAGAAAGTCCTTTTGGAAGAAAACCACCAGGATCTGATTATCTCAAAAACTTTGAAAAATGTCGGGCAAATGAATTAACTAAACATAAACCCGAATTTCTTACAAAGGTTACAGCAACTAATTTTAACAACCAACACAGTAACTACTTTTCTAATACCTATACATGTATTATATAAAAAGAATGGTCCACAAGAAAGACCTGAAAGAATTTTTAATGTTAATGAGGCTGGAATGGATATGGATAGCCAAAATAGTCCAGTTTAAAAAAATTTACGCAATGCATTATATAAAATTCAGCGACCAAAGGAAAGATAATGTTTTGTGTTCTTTTTGGTATATCAGCTATTGGTTATTACATTTTTCCATTCGCTGTTTATGAGTGAGCTCATATATATGAATCATGGGCAAAAGGTGGTCCTGCAGGAGCATTGTATGAATCAAGGAATCTGGATGGATGCAGGATTCTATACTTGAATATCATTTTATTAAGTAGTACTACACCGAAAGCTTACAAACGCCTGCCCTTTTATTTATGTTTGTGATGGACATAAATGAATTATGTCACTGTGAAGAAAAGCTATCAACAATCACATTATAATACTCTGCCTACTCACTCATACTAGCTATAGTCTACAACCATTAGATATAGGTGTATTTTCCCCATTAAAAAACGACTGGAAAGGAATTTTAAAGAAACAGTATCAAGCCGACTGCAAAATATGTAAAAAAAATTAAAATAAGCTACATTGACAACATTATCTGCACCCATTTCAGATGGGAATAGAATTGTTAGATGTAGTTTTAAAAGAAAAAGAAAATGTGTGCAGGCCAAGATCGGGGGAGTATTGACAGAAAAAACAGTTGCATTACATCTGCAAAAAGAACAAGTGGAATGAGATACTTAAAAGTTGAATAAATTTCAAAGAGGAAAAAAAAAAAAAAAAAAAATATCCCTAGTCAACATCTTCTTTTGAACTGATTTACAATCGCCAAAGACGACAAGATATCTCAGTCAAACCATATCTGTAAGATCTTGTGTGTTGGTAAGGTAATGAAATAAAGACAACAATAAAGCAACTTATTATTGGGAAAAGGCCTGATTAAAATGGGGATTTTATTTTTAAAAGTATGTTTAAAAAAATCCAAATTTGGCAATCATTATACTTTTCCAGAATCAGATGCGATTAAAATCCTTGAAGAACCAAATTTTAACAACAAACAATTTTAACACTAGAAATTTACACTTTAATAAAATAAAATGACAGATAAAAATTATTATAAAGGTTGTTTAAAATGTTTGTAAATAATAAAATGTCACTTTTTACTCATTAGTTTATATTTTATTACACTTTTTCAATGTGACCACTTTACCCCATGCACTACTCACTTTACCCCACCCCCCGGGGTAAAGTGGTCATAAAAACATGCCTGAAAAAATAAGTTGTAAAAAGGTGTTATTCCCCTAAAATATTTCTGAAAAGGATATGGGTGTACTCTAGAGTAATGTAATGTAAAATAACACCCAAAATTTTAGGAAACATTACAGAAATTCTGATGTTTATATCCTCTGAAAGTTAGAAAAGCCTGTTTTTATGACCACTTTCCCCCACCTGACCCTAAGGCACTCTATTCATTCAAGGAATGCAGTAATTCCCTCAGAAAACAAAATTATCATGAATGTAAATGATGTTATATCAAATATAAAGACAATAGAAAAAAAAAAACTGGATACATGTAACTTTTTCAAAACAATGCTTAAAATTCATATAAATCTCTTTTTTTATTATTTTGTTTGTATAAATTACTTTAAACATGGTAACTAATGTTTAAGATACTGATAGAGATATATATTATAAGTTTTTAAAAGTAATAAGTTGCATTTTTAGAAAAGGCGATACTCTTCGTTTTATGAATTTGAATTTTTATGAGCGAATGTTGTTATTCATCGTCAAATGTTTATAAAATTGAATTATGGCACTCTATTCATTCAAGGAATGCAGTAATTCCCTCAGAAAACAAAATTATCATGAATGTAAATGATGTTACATCAAATATAAAGACAATAATAGAAAGAAAAAAAAATCTGGATACATGCAACTTTTTAAAAACAATGCTTAAAATTCATATAAATCTCTTTTTTTTATTATTTTGTTTGTATAAATTACTTTAAACATGGTAACTAATGTTTAAGATACTGATAGAGATATATATTATAAGTTTTTAAAAGTAATAAGTTGCATTTTTAGAAAAGGCGATACTCTTCGTTTTATGAATTTGAATTTTTATGAGAGAATGTGATTATTTATGGTCAAATGTTTATAAAATTGAATAAGGCACTCTATTCATTCAAGGAATGCAGTAACTCCCTCACAAAACAAAATTATGAATGTAAATGATGTTACATCAAATATAAAGACAATAAGAGAAAAAAAAAATCTGGATACATGTAACTTTTTAAAAACAATGCTTAAAATTCATATAAATCTCTTTTTTTTATTATTTTGTTTGTATAAATTACTTTAAACATGGTAACTAATGTTTAAGATACTGATAGAGATATATATTATAAGTTTTTAAAAGTAATAAGTTGCATTTTTAGAAAAGGCGATACTCTTCGTTTTATGAATTTGAATTTTTATGAGCGAATGTTGTTATTCATCGTCAAATGTTTATAAAATTGAATTATGGCACTCTATTCATTCAAGGAATGCAGTAATTCCCTCAGAAAACAAAATTATCATGAATGTAAATGATGTTACATCAAATATAAAGACAATAATAGAAAAAAAAATCTGGATACATGTAACTTTTTAAAACAATGCTTAAAATTAATATAAATCTCTTTTTTTTATTATTTTGTTTGTATAAATTACTTTAAACATGGTAACTAATGTTTAAGATACTGATAGAGATATATATTATAAGTTTTTAAAAGCAATAAGTTGCATTTTTAGAAAAAGCGATACTCTTCGTTTTATGAATTTGAATTTTTATGAGAGAATGTTATTCATGGTCAAATGTTTATAAAATTGAATTAAGGCACTCTATTCATTCAAGGAATGCAGTAATTCCCTCACAAAACAAAATTATCATGAATGTAAATGATGTTACATCAAATATAAAGACAATAGAAAAAAAAAAATCTGGATACATGTAACTTTTTCAAAACAATGCTTAAAATTCATATAAATCTCTTTTTTTTATTATTTTGTTTGTATAAATTACTTTAAACATGGTAACTAATGTTTAAGATACTGATAGAGATATATATTATAAGTTTTTAAAAGTAATAAGTTGCATTTTTAGAAAAGGCGATACTCTTCGTTTTATGAATTTGAAATTTTATGAGCGAATGTTGTTATTCATCGTCAAATGTTTATAAAATTGAATTATGGCACTCTATTCATTCAAGGAATGCAGTAATTCCCTCAGAAAACAAAATTATCATGAATGTAAATGATGTTACATCAAATATAAAGACAATAATAGAAAGAAAAAAAAATCTGGATACATGCAACTTTTTAAAAACAATGCTTAAAATTCATATAAATCTCTTTTTTTTATTATTATTCTGTTTGTATAAATTGCTTTCAACATGGTAACTAATGTTTAAGATACTGATAGAGATATATATTATAAGTTTTTAAAAGTAATAAGTTGCATTTTTAGAAAAGGCGATACTCTTCGTTTTATGAATTTGAATTTTTATGAGAGAATGTTATTATTCATCGTCAAATGTTTATAAAATTGAATTAAGGCACTCTATTCATTCAAGGAATGCAGTAATTCCCTCACAAAACAAAATTATCATGAATGTAAATGATGTTACATCAAATATAAAGACAATAATAGAAAAAAAAAAATCTGGATACATGTAACTTTTTCAAAACAATGCTTAAAATTCATATAAATCTTTTTTATTATTTTGTTTGTATAAATTACTTTAAACATATGGTAACTAATGTTTAAGATACTGATAGAGATATATATTATAAGTTTTTAAAAGTAATAAGTTGCATTTTTAGAAAAGGCGATACTCTTCGTTTTATGAATTTGAATTTTTATGAGCGAATGTTATTATTCATCGTCAAATGTTTATAAAATTGAATTATAGCACTCTATTCATTCAAGGAATGCAGTAATTCCCTCAGAAAACAAAATTATCATGAATGTAAATGATGTTACATCAAATATAAAGACAGTAGAAAAAAAAATCTGGATACATTTAACTTTTTAAAAACAATGCTTAAAATTCATATAAATCTCTTTTTTTTATTATTATTCTGTTTGTATAAATTGCTTTCAACATGGTAACTAATGTTTAAGATACTGATAGAGATATATATTATAAGTTTTTAAAAGTAATAAGTTGCATTTTTAGAAAAGGCGATACTCTTCGTTTTATGAATTTGAATTTTTATGAGAGAATGTTATTATTCATCGTCAAATGTTTATAAAATTGAATTAAGGCACTCTATTCATTCAAGGAATGCAGTAATTCCCTCACAAAACAAAATTATCATGAATGTAAATGATGTTACATCAAATATAAAGACAATAATAGAAAAAAAAAATCTGGATACATGTAACTTTTTCAAAACAATGCTTAAAATTCATATAAATCTTTTTTATTATTTTGTTTGTATAAATTACTTTAAACATATGGTAACTAATGTTTAAGATACTGATAGAGATATATATTATAAGTTTTTAAAAGTAATAAGTTGCATTTTTAGAAAAGGCGATACTCTTCGTTTTATGAATTTGAATTTTTATGAGCGAATGTTATTATTCATCGTCAAATGTTTATAAAATTGAATTATAGCACTCTATTCATTCAAGGAATGCAGTAATTCCCTCAGAAAACAAAATTATCATGAATGTAAATGATGTTACATCAAATATAAAGACAGTAGAAAAAAAATTCTGGATACATTTAACTTTTTAATAACAATGCTTAAAATTCATATAAATCTCTTTTTCTTATTATTTTGTTTGTATAAATTACTTTAAACATGGTAACTAATGTTTAAGATACTGATAGAGATATATATTATAAGTTTTTAAAAGTAAAAAGTTGCATGTTTAGAAAAGGCGATACTCTTCGTTTTATGAATTTGAATTTTTATGAGAGAATGTTATTATTCATGATCAAATGTTTATAAAATTGTGTTAAGACACTCTATTCATTCAAGGAATGCACTATTTCACTCACAAAATAGAATTTATACCACACATTAAAACAATAATTCAAACGAATTTCGCTTCGGATATAATGCAGATCGGAAATACTTTAGGCTTAAGCAAAATATTCAGCATTTGCCGGTAAAAGAAATACGTTGATACGAAATTTTGTTTACGAGAGTTACAGTAAAACATTATTATGTGTATAACAGTAAAATAAACAATCACTAGTGCACTTACTTCGAGTATTTCATGGATTGACATGGCGAAAAACTAAACCTGGATACCAGTATCCACGTTTCTGCTTGAGATATCCAAGTTTTGATTCGGCATCTACAGAGCGGAAGACGCCATTAAAGTTTATCGATTGTTGCCACTCAACGATAACAAATGTTGAACCATAATTTCGGATATAGTGCATCCGACATGTAATTATCTTTTCCAGACATTTTTACTTGAACGAAAAACATGGTGAAACCTCCTCCTTAATCCAGTTTTCTGGAGAAAAGTTAAACCTTTATTTTTAACAGTGTACAATAACCTCTCCCGAGGAACCCACGATTCCAAAAAACGTTCTTTATCTTTAGAAACCCCAAACAATGCTGTATTTCCTTGATTTAAAGAAGCAACTATAAAAACAAAGTTTTTTTGGCTGCCACTGATTTTCCAAAACGTTTTAAAACGTTTTAAACGTGCATTAATAAGTTTTTCTCAAAGCGGAATATCGGTTGTTAGAATGTTATCCCTTTTCAATTCAATATTTTCCGCGGCCTAGCTGAATTTATATATCCAAGAGTGGCAAAATAATATTACAGTAGAGCCTCGATTATCCGAAGTAATTGGGACCGGCCCTCTTTCGGAAAATCGAAATTTTCGGATAATTGAGAATTCTTCCATTTTGAGATTAAAAGAGAATACAGTAGAACCTCGATTAACCGAGCTTCGATTAATCGAGGTTTCTGTTAAACGAGGCGTCTGATTTTGTTTTTCCTTTTGAATGAGCCTTGAAAATGACCACACTTTTTAGTTCACTGTCCATGCTATCCAGGCTCTTCTGCCCCCAAAAGTACTCAACTCCCAAAAAACATTGAACCCTGGGAAGTCAACAGCGAACAATGCTTTGTTTCCAGTGGCTGTGTGAACTTTCGTAAATTTTTCAATTTCCTTTTTAAATTTACTACTAGTAGTTGATTTCCTTTTTTAATTTGTTAAGCTGTGAAACAGAACTTTACATATTTATTTTTATTATTTAGAAAACATTCTATTGTTTTGTTTTTGTTTTTGTTTTTGTTTTTGTTTAATTTTAAGAGATGTTAAATTCGCAAGCACGGCGAGTTTTTACACACAGTTTCTATTAACCGGGATTTCCGATATCCGATCTACTAACGGTCCCAATTAGCTCGAATAATCGAGGTTGCACTTATATGCAATATTTCTTATTATGGTAACAAGTGCTTAATAAAAATAAAGCAATAGCAAAATGGAAACAAGAATAAATTACCTGAATTTTACTTTTGAAATTAAGTATCCTTTTCCATATATCACAAGGGTTTGGAAAAATGTTTTGTTTGCGCAGTTTCGATTGCTTTTGCTTTGTAGCTCTATCACGGATTTTTTTAATATTATTAGTTCACCAGTATGACAGTCTCCAGCCTTTTGCAAAACATTCAAAAGCTTCAGAATTGCTAGTTTGTTCATTTTCTTCGTTTCACTCCACAGGTTAAGGGAACTCAAGTTAAATTCAAGGGAACTCTAAGAAAGGGGGGGGGTCGAAAATATTTATATGTACTCGTAGTTTGTAAAGGACCGCTTGCACACAAGGAATATGATAGTTTAAAAAAGAAACTTTGAAAATGGATTTTTTGCCACAGGAATGTGATAGTAAAAAAAAAAAAAAAAAAAGCTTTAAAAGTGCATTTCGGTTAACCGACAGTTTCGGATAAAAGAGGTTCTAGTGTAATTTGAATATTAATGTTAAGGGCAGTTAAAAGGCAAATTTGTGAAGAATTTTTTTTTTTTTAAATATATTGAATGCTTTATTTTCCACCTTTGTAATGTCATATTACGTAGAACCTCTTTTATCCGAAACTCTTTTAACCGAAACTCTCGATTAACCGAAATCTATTTTGAAAGCTTTTTTTTTTTTTTTTTTTCTATCACATTCCTTGTGTGCAAAATCCATTTTACAAGCTTTTTTTTATTTATATTTTTTATTATTACCTACCATATTTCTTGTGTGCAAGCGGTCCTTTCCGAACTACGAGTACATATAAAAATATTTTCGATCCCCTTTTTTAGAGTTCCTTTGAATTTAACTTGAGCTCCCGTAAGCTGTGGAGGGGAACGAAGAAAACGAACAAATTAGCAATTTTGAAGCTTTTGAATGTTTTGAAAAAGGTTTGGCATGGCTGTAGCAGCAGAAAGACTGTGATACTGGTGAACTAATAACATCAAAAGACTCCGTGATAGAGCTTCCAAGCAAAGGCAATCGAAACTGCGATAAACAAAACATATATGTATAAGGTACTTAATTTCAAAATTAAAATTCCGGTAATTTATTCTTGTTTCTATTTTTCTATTGCTTTATTTTTATTAAGCACTTGTTACCATAATACGAAATATTGCATATATTTCTCCTTAATCTTAAAATTGAAGCACTCTCGATTATCCGAAAATTTCGATTTTCCGAAAGAGGGTCGGTCCGAATTACTTCGGATAATCGAGATTCTACTGTACTTTTGTTTCGACGACAGCGAGAAGTTAAAACTTTTTAAGAAATTCTGTTTATTAACATCATGTATAAATCCCCGTCTAAAATTAATCTACAAAGATTAATTTTAGATATGTAGTTTAATAACAGAGACTCTTTGCACATGAGTCTAATTTTTAAAAAATCTATCAGACAAGAAAATGTTGCACCTACGTTAACCCTTCACTGCACGAATTTTTCTATTCTTATGAAAATTTATTTTTGAAATATAGTGAAACCTCCTTGGGCGACCACCTCCATTAAGCGACCACCTCCCTGAACGACCACTTTTCCATGGAACGAAATTTATTCCCATAGGCTCAATACTAATTTTACCTCTATTCAGAGACCACCCCAGTTGAACTCCCTCCGTGAGCGACCCATTTCTTTGAAGAAAATGAAATAAATTCCGTTTTTTCCTGGTCGCTTGAAGAGAAGGGTTTATTAGAGTAATAATTCCGGAGAGCGCATTATTCATCAAACTTCTAAACTAAGTTTAGAATTTTTATTTATTCCGGTAACTTTTAAGTATTTAAACCCCTTTGCGTCTTTTTAGGCAATGAATTTAACTCTGATGACAAATTAAGGGTGACGGTCCATAACCCCCCCCCCCCCCCCCGATCAATATTCTGTCAGGAAACTCTCAAATAAATAGATAAATTAATGAAATCTTCATAATTTGTTGCCTTCCAAAAAAATTGCATTTATTGACTGAACTTCGAAAGGACTTGGAAATAAGTTATAGAAGATAAAACCGTAAAATCAAAACAAACGTCAATGTATTCATTTTTTAAACTCTACACTAATTAACTTATGCAACCCTTTTACAACAATTAAAATCTAGATTTAAACATGACCTCCATTAAGAGACCACCTCTCGGAGCGACCCATTTTTACTGGAACGGAACGTGGTCGCTTTAGGGAGGTTTTACTGTATATACATCGGCCTAATAATGGGAAAAATAGCAAAAAAAATTAATTTTCAATTTTCAGCTAAAATTATAAATGGTGTGTGCTATATGTACTTATTTAGGATTTAAAAACATTGTATTGCTATATTGTGCAACTAAATGAGCTTAAATGAATTAATTTTACCTACTTAACACTGCAACTTTTTTAGATTAATATTTTTAAGTATTCAATAAAAATAATGAAAGCAAATCTTACCTTAATTGCTTGATCGATTTTTTTTTGTTCCCGTAGAACAAATTCTAATATGTCTAATGCAACCATCTAACATGGACAAAATAAGCGTTAATTCATTCTTTGGATTTTTCTTGATCAGTTACAGTAATCATATAAGCCAAATTCATGGCACATAAAGAAATGTACCATGTTTTTAGGTATGTGCCAGATATGGCACGTGGTACAGTGAAGAGTTAACTGAAGGCCGAGTTTTAACCAATCAATTGTTTTAACGGATACAGTCACACTAATTTTGTTTGTAGTTTTCTTTTAAAACTTGACTCTTGAATATCTGATTTTGTTAGTTACCTTGTTTAGCACCCGAGCTAGACACCTGCATCGGATCAGGCAACCCGATTTTACCCAAACCAAAGCTGAACCGCGGTTTAGGTCATTTTTTTTCGTCACGGGTCGTGTTTAAATATTTCAGGTTTGGGTCGGTTTCGAGTTAGGTTTGGATTCTTTCGGGTTGGGTTCAGATTGACTCGATTTTTCAAAAGAAAATCCTGAATATTTTTCAATGAAAAAAAAACTGTGTATTCAAATATTAATGAGCTAGTATATATTTTTTTTCATTTGTATATATGTATGAGTGTATACGTTGTGTTGAGTATATAAGTGTTTTTAGGTGTGTTCGTATTTATATGAATACATATCTATAGTGGTCGTTCGGTCCGTTCGTCCGTCTGTCTGTCCGCATATAACAGAGTAAAAACTACCCAAGCGAATGGCCTGAAATTTTAAATATATAATTGTTGCAAAATTTTGTAGAGTCATTTCATATTTTAAGGAAATCGGATGTATAGTTTAATGGCAGGGACAGTCGAAAGTTTTCTGTTACAGGACGCCCAATGGGAAAAAAATGATTTCAAGTGCATTTTAATGATGTTACAGCTTTTCGAACAGAATGAAACTGATATGCACTTAAATATACATTCAGTACATGCGGTGCAAAAAATATTTATAAAGCTAGTTATAGTACGAACGCACCACATTTCCACGTTTGACGTGCAATTTCCAACTTGTTTATATATATATATATATATATATATATACATAACCATTAATTAAACATAACCTACCACCATCAAAAACCGCAATATTATGAATTAAAGCTGTAAGTATAAAAAAAAAGGGCCAAATAATTTATTATAAGAATTATTATGGAAGAAAAAAGAAGAAAGTGGACACCGACAAATAATGGAAAAGCTTATATATTGAATTACGTTTTCAAGGGCACAGAATTCAATGATATAAGCAATATGTTGTTTTCTGTGAGAAAAAAAAGCTAAAGCTAAAAATTATTTTTCTCTGTGCCCGAACAACCATTATAATCAAGTGAATAGATTAAAAATGAAAACAGAATAGAAACAAATAATGTGAAATGGAAAAATCAATAAAACCAGTTTAAATATTTATAGGATATAAAATAGAAATAATCAGTGTTGGGCACGCTCACAAAAAAAAAAAAAAAAAAAAAAAACGAACTAATTCAAACTCAAACTCAACTTCTCAAAAATGAGTCAAGTTCACGTTCAAATTCAAATTTTTTCAAACGAACTCGCTCAACTCAAACTCATCTATGAAAGTGAGAGAAGTTCACTAAAAACTCCTTTTTTTTTTGTTTTTTTTTAATTAGAACTTTATTGTCCAAATTTACAAAATTTTATGAGTATATACAAAAAAAGATAACAATGATGTTAAATATATAACTGCAGACTATTTTTCCATAATTATATTAAAATACGGATTGAATTTCTTTCACTTCGGATTTGAGGAATATTTCGATTTCCGGTTGAAGTTTATCCGGTTCGGGTTGGCGAATTTTTTTTTTTTTGTCAGGTTCGGATCGAGTTTTGGGTTGATTTTGAGTAGAAATTTCGGTTTCATTTCGGGTACCAGGACTGTAACCCAAGTTCTAATAATAAATGGAAGTGAATTCACCGAAATCCCCTATTCCAGTCGATATTTTGATATCACTTTATCTGTGGAACAGCTGAACTCAAAGAGATGTTGTAACAAGTTATCCCGTTAGAGCCAGTTAAAAGTGAAGAGTTGGAGAACATGACATCTCCGGATGATAAACGCATTCTAATGGCCTCTTCATGCTCTAGACCCGAATAAAAATAAATAAATAAAAATCTCTGAGAAGAAGGAAAATTTCGGTTTCGCACGGCAGAAGGTCGTGTTCGGCTATACGTTATCCCGAAAACCGGAATGGATTGTCAGAGATAATTCAAATGAAATGAAGATACTATATTTTTGGTGTTTTATTGTGAAGGGCCGATAAGACTATATGAAAATGATGGGCTATACAAGTTTCTTTTGGAAAAAAAATTGTTATAGTACTTTTTATTGTTTACTAGCTGTTTAACCCGTTCTATGCAGGAAAGTTCTTGAATTTAATTCTAAAACCAAAATTAAAAATAACTATTCAATTAAGTAAAATATTTTTCTACTACTGCGCATTTTTTTTATGAAATTTAATTTATCATGTTACTATGGCAGCAGACAATAAAACGATATCATTGGAATAAGAGAATAAAAGAATAAAAAGTTTTGTTAATGTTTGTGATAAAACGTTTGTATTCATTTTTAGAAAAATTGTAATAATTAAGCGCAATTAAATAATCTCCAATTATTTGCACGCGAGGTAAAAGAATTATTGTAATACCCGCTGGAGCTTTTTAGTATTGCAGCGTGGAATACGTAATATGTATATCTCTAATTATTTGCATGTGAGGTAAAAGAATTATCGTAAATCCCGCTACAGCTTTTTTAGTATTGCAGCGTGGCGTGCGTAATATGTATTTCTCACATTGGTTAAAGAAATCGTGCGATTACGGGGTGAACATTAAAAAAGGGGGGATTTATGGTGAATTTTTAATTTTTGGCAGCTGCTATAACGAAAAATGTTTAAATTTGATAGGAAATTATTGTTAAATGGGTGGTTTCTTATTAATTAAAAGTTAACTATAAATTATTTCGATTCCGGATTGCTTCAGTTGCCTCGGCCGTGTTTTAATACATATGTACGTAGCATTTCGCAATTTTGGCTTCCAAACTTTGGATTTGTAGCATTACAGACAAGACAGACATATTTTCATTTTTATATATTGGATTATAAACATTTAACGTTAAATAATATTCAGGGTTTGATGATATATCGTTTGTAAGTAGGGAAAGAAGGGCAGTTCAACCCCAGCAGGCGGATTGCGGATTGGGAGGATTGAGGAGGAAGGAGTAATCCACCTCGTGGATGGAGGAGGAGGGTGGAATCCACCTGTGGGTGGAAAGGGAGGCTTATCTGATCATCCTATAATAGGAGGGGTTAAATTTTTGAAGGGGCTTAATTTTTGAGAGGGCTTAATTTTCTTTTTCGAATTGATTTAGTGTTAGAATGGAAATATCATACTATAACATAGGGAGTTAGATCTTTTCGAGAAGCAGTATGAAGAAGCTAAATTTTTCGATGGGCTTATTTTTTAGGGGGGCTTAATTTTTTTTTTCGAATCGACTTAGAGTAGAAATGGAAATATCATACTTTAACATAGAGATTTAGGTGTTTTTGAAAGAGAGTTTCAAGGGTATAAATTTTTTTAGTGGGGCTTAATTTTAGGGGGAGCTTAATTTATTATTATTTTCGAATCGACTTTGAATTAGAATAAATGACCATGTAAGGTGGTATCATACTATAAGATAGAGATGTAGGTATTTTCGAAAGGGAATTTAAGGGGCTTAAATATTTTTAGGGGGCTTAATTTTCAGAAGGGCTTAGTTTATTTATTTTTTTTTTATTTTTTATTTATTTATTTATTTATTATTATTATTTTTTTTTTAATTATTTGATTTGATTTGTCTTAGAATTTAAATAAAGATAAAAATGTCTTATGTTTTCTGAAGAAAATTTTTGATGTCATCTGTAGGGGATAGTGCAAATTTATTTTTGAAGACAATATTTTATTTTTTTACACAAGTTTTGCGTAAGGTTTGAACCCACAAGATAATCCCTTGATTTGATAATTTGGTGTAGATATAACTGATAAACAAACTATGTCTATATGTTTAGATTTTATATGTTTCAAAACAAAAAATTGTATTGCCCCTTCTGTATGTACAAAGAGAGGTCGGTTTCTTTAGATAAGTCAACAATACCTATTTTAACTGCTACTACACTCTGAGAATTCCTTTAATGTATATGATTTTTATTTTCAGTTTAACTGATTTTATCTATTTTGCGTACGAAAGTTTGATTATTTTACCAAGCCAAGGTTTCGAACCTGTGAACTCCGATTCAAATTTCATTTTTTGTAACTGATAAGCTTATCACTATACAGACTGCGCCCCAATAATTACTAACTTACTTTTGAGCACTATATATTTTTAAAAATACCTACCTCTCCCCCTTTCTTATACTAGGGAAGTTAATGCAATTTATGTTTAAATTGAAGAAATGATTAAAATTAATTTTCGAAATTTCTTCAATAAGCAACTCATTTTTATAAATCGATTAGAAGGCTACCAAACGATTAGATTTAAATATTTTTTTTTTGCTAGTATCAATCCCCTTACCTAAGTTTAGAATTATACTTTTTCTTGTGAACCATATCATTCACTTACTATTCCATATCCTATTCATTTAATCATCTGAAATTTAAAATACCCTTCCTAAACCCCATTATCAACAGTTTCTCACTATCTTTCACAAACATCCGATAAGTATAATCAGCTTTTTTCAACAGAAAATAGCTAATATGTAAATATTGATAACCATTGAATTTTGAAGAGATTATTTCACTTGTTTACAGATTTTAAATGAAAGTATGAAATATTTGTCAGAATTTCTATTTATCAATTATTATAAATTCAATCAGCTCATAGTTTGTTATTGCAATAGATAATTATTTGTTGATTCTACACTAGTTCTAATGAATTTTAAAACTACTGCTTCACTTCAAATCATTCTTTTATACAGTTTTATAAATTCAGTATGAATTAAACCATTGTTTTGTCATATATTTCTTTTCAAATAATAAAATTAATTTGTAAAACCTTAGAATGGCGAATTAAAAAACGTAACGTGATGAATCATATATTTTTTAAACATTACATAAATACCTTTGGATTGATTCACTTCCTGTGAACTTTCTACACATACTTTTTTATGTCACGTGTTTTTCTGAAATTTTTGCACCAATCATATTACATGATTTGCACCATTGTTATATTTTTTTAACATGCGCCCCCTATGATTATATAAAATTGAATAGAACGAGACTTTTTCTTTAGTGTTTGTTATTATATGAGTGTGTGAAGACTTTTTTTCACTTAGGATAATATAGCTAGTTTTCAAGATGGACATTCTACTATGTTAGCGATGATGTATCACGTTTGAACAATCAATCTTTTTCATCAAGATTAAATGATCAAGACATGGGATTAACAGTACAACCTAAAGAAGAACCCGTTTTAGATAATGAAGCGGAATCCTCCTCATCAGAACTGAAGAAACAGAAGCCACCTTTTTTGTGCATAGTGAAAGGAAAAAAAAGAGTGTGTGTAAAAAGAATAAAACTAAAATCATTATCATTAAATATCATACACTGCATACATAAAAATTGTTACCTTGTGTTGCTATTCTTCAAAAAAAGGATAAAACCATTGACATAATATATCATTCACCATTTTTGTGTACTGTTTGCAGCAAATCTTTTTCACGAAAAGGCAATTTAAAAAACATTTGATGATTCATTCAGAAGAAAGACCATTTGTTTGTGACATATGCCAAAAAGCATTCTCTAGAAAGGCTATTTTGAATCGTCATAAACTATCCCATTTAAATATTCCTTCTCATCATAAATGTGATTCGTGCGGTGAAGCGTTCTCAAGAAAGTATGACTTATTAAAACACATGAACATCCACAAGTCCTCCAAAAAGGATAAATGTATTCAGCGTAGTGAAATATTCAATCGCAAGTCCGATTTTTTATATCATTTGAAAACTTCACACAGAGTTAGATCCGAAATTGATAATTCATCTTCTTTAAAAGATATGTTTTTTGAGAAGGTTAAGCATTTTAAAAGGCAAAATGCATTAAACATATTTACTAAAACTGTAATCAACTCTAACGAGGAGAATGCTACAGACTTTACCACACCTTTTAATAGTATTCAATCGGATGTTTTAAAAGAATTAAACTATCAGATTCAAATTAAAAAATCAATGAAATGGTATGGTGGAATATGGTGGAATAATGGAACGGTGTTCAAGTTGTCGTATATCGCATAACACAGGAAGGTGACTTAGAGACTGCCACTCCCTATTTCCTTTCAAAAACTGTACTTGAATTTACGAATCAAAACTTATCTGAACATGTTGAGGATGCCTTTTCAAAAATTATTAATTCCTATGAGAAGTCCACCAGACGTGATTTAATTGGACATTACATAAAATATTGAATTTAGAACTATCTACCTTTAAAATATAATATGATTTGAAATGTTTTTGCCTTTTTGAAACATGTGTACTCATGTTTTCATTATTGTAACTATTGAAAATGACGAATAAATAATGTGTAAATGAAAAAGCTTTTGTCTGTTTATTTTTGTTAGAACAACTTGTGATTTTTAATAACTCATGAAGTCGTAACAACTTTACTTAATTTTTTTGTTCAATTTCTTATCAAATGAATAATGAGTTAACTATCTTTTATTAACTTCATATTGAAAGTCTGAAATTATCCATTGAATTAGTTATTTTTCAATATTTCTAATTTATTATAATTACTTTTAAAGTTTAATATATCACTTGTCGTTTGTATAAACAACTGTTATTGTTTATTAATAATATTATTATCGTTTATTACCATGCAATTCTTCAAAAAAGCATAGAACCATTAACATAATATATCATTCACCACTTTTTTAAAAACTGTTACCTTGTGTTGCCATTGAATTCTTCAAAACAAAAAAGAATAAAACTAAAATCATTATCATTAAATATCATACACCACTTATATAAAAATTGTTACCTTGTGTTGCCATACAATTCTTCAAAAAAGAATAAAACTAAAACCATTAACATTAAATATTATACACTGCATATATAAAAATTGTTACCTTATGTTGCTATTCTTCAAAAAAAGGATTAAACCATTGACATAATATATCATTCACCACTTATATAAACTGTTTATATATATATATATATATATATATATATTAAGACTTAAACTAAAAGTCCTTCCGGCCAGTGCCGGGAGGAAGAGATAGCTTTCATATTCCTTACATATTCCTTATTTTTAAAAAGCAAGCTTATATTATTCAAACACACGAAGCTCAATTTAGTGGAAACCGATTATAGGAGATTCAATACTAATTTTTATGAATACTAAATCATTATGAATGAGAATTTCGCGAAATTAGTCAGCTTTATCCAAGCTGCTTTTATTTAAAGTAACTTATATTTGGTTGCCAAATTCGGCGATATCGTGAAGTTCCTGCCATTTTAAGACAACATGGTGGATGAGGCTAACAAGTGAATTTGGTCGAGGCCTTAGTAATTCCTGTGCACATGCTCACTCACATCGGAATCGGTTGATATATACGAGTGCTGTCGCAGGCAAAAAATCAGATTTTTCAAAATGTCACCCACATTCGAAATTCAAACTGCTAATATCTGAGCCATTTTTTTAAGATAAAGACAAAACAAAAAATGCTCCGGAATCCTTATATCATGGTTAAACACTTAAGAAAGTCATCTTTTTCAATTTCTAATTTTTTTTCACCTCACTTTAAATATATATATTTTTTAATTTAATGGGCTCCATTTTGAAACAGGATGGCTGATGAAGCTGGCCACCGAACTTGGTCGAGATATTACGATATACTATCCACATCCACATGCCTTCTTACATCGAAATAGATTAATAAATATGCGTGTTGTCACGTGACAAATATCAGATCGTTTCAAAATGTCAGCCATACTGGAAATTCAAAGTGCTATAATTCAATCATTTTCTAAGATATATACGAAACAAAAACTGCTCCGGAATTTTTGTATCAGGGTCAAACACATAAAATCTTTTTCATTTTTCAATTTTTTAATAACTTATTTTAAATTTATTTTTTTTTTAATGGTAGCCCTTTTGAAACAAGGTGGCGAATGAAGCTGGCCAACGAACTCGGTCGAGACGATGGTATGTACTATGTACACACCAAGTTAGATCTAAATCGGTTCATAAATACGCCTGTTATCGCGTGACAAAAATCAGGTCGTTTCAAAATGTCAGCCACAATAGAAATTCAAAATGCTATAACTCAGCGATTTTTTTAGATATAGACGAAACAAAAACTGTTCCGGAATCTTTGTATTAAGGTCAAACACATATAATAAAAATATTTTTCATTTTCCAATTTTTTGATACCTCCTTTTAAATTTTAATTAAAAAAAATTAAATGGCCGCCATTTTGAAACAAGATGGCGGATGAAGCTGGAAAACAAACTCAGTCGAGACATTGGTACGTATTATGTATACACCAAGGTACATCCAAATCGGTTCATAAATATGCCTGTTATCGCGTGACAAAATCAGGTCGTTTCAAAGTGTCAGCTACGCTAGAAATTCAAAGTGCTATAAATCAGCCATTTTTAAAGATATAGACGAAACAAAAACTGCTCCGGAATCTTTGTATCATGGTCAAACATATTAAGAAAAAAAAATTTCAATTTTCAATTTTTTGGTACCACATTTCAAATTTTAATTTTTTTAAATTTAAATAGCCGCCATTTTGTTTCAAAATGGCGGCCATTTAAATTGATGAAGCTGGCCAACGAACTCGGTCGAGACATTGGTACGTATTATGTATACAGCAAGGCACGTCCAAATCGGTTCATAAATACGCCTGTTATCGCGTGACAAAAATCAGGTCGTTTCAAAATGTCAGCGAAGCTAGAATTCAAAGTGCTATAACTCAGCCATTTTTTAGGATATAGACGAAACAAAAAATGCTTCGGAATCTTTGTATCAAGGTAAAACACATAAGAAAAAAATATTTTTCAATTTTCAATTTTTTTGTGCCTAATTTTAAATTTAAAATTTTTTAAAAATTTTTAAATGGCCGCCATTTTGAAATAAGATGGCGTATGAAGCTGGCCAACGAACTCGGTCGAGACATTGGTATGTACTATGTACACACGAAATTTTATTCAAATCGGTTCATAAATACGAGAGTTACAGTATGACAAAGATCAGATATATATATATATTTTTTTTTTGAACGGAGGGTGGTTTCGGGATCTGGGGATCATGATCGATAAAAATATACCAAAATTTTTTGAAATCGCTTTCCTCCGAACGGCTGCAATAGGTAGCTTTTTGTAATGAAAACTACCTAAAACTAAAATTAATGACATTACTTATTCTTTCAAGTGTTTATCTATAACCGACACTGATTTTTAATTATGTTAGGCGATGTGCTGTTTCTAAACGTTCAGTTTCAAACTGATTTTTGTTCTAACTTCATCTAATGTCACCTTTATTTTTTGAAAATGGGTTCTGTAGCAAATATGATTAAAAGACCTTCCGACAAACTGACTTCTTCTTCAAAGTATCAACGTTTAGAAGAACCTAATGAACCCACTTCCGCGAGTGAATTAAATATACCAAGATTGGAAGTTCCTAATTTATTAACCACTGACTGTGAGACAATATCACGTGATTTGCCCACTACCGATTACTCACCGAATGTGAAATCTGAAATCGATATGAATTTTTTTATCCCTACCTTTGGTGATGATACCACATCTTTCGAGAATTCATGCCAAGAATCAATTTCTGTCAAGGACTATTTGAATATATTTTTCAAAGACATGGATTTTGAATCTGCTTTAACCTCGACCCCAGCTAGTAACTTAATTTCCCAAGACGAATCCTTTCAAGAACCTACTTTTAGCCGAGAGGTTTTTGACTCCCAAGCAAGCAACCGTTCACAAGCAAGTGATGAATTACAAAGCATCACCCCACCTACGAATGTCATTCCACAGTCTAAAACTAGCAAATCCAATCATCCTATTGTATTTCGAGAAGAACCCAGTGACTGTATCTTTTTTATTTTAAAATTGCATAATAGACAATTTCATATTCATATTTGAGAGTTTAAACGCAGTGGACTTACAAGTGAAGAAATTCTAACGAAAAATGGTATTATTATGGATGTTAACAGCTGGTTCGGATTTTGCAAGAAAATTTTTTCATTTAATTTGAGATATAAAAGTTCCTCATTTGTTTCTAATAACATGATATTAGAGTTAAATTTTAATAATTCTATCATGCGAATTAAAAATTTAAAGAATAATACTCACATTGACTTAAACGAGTATCAATTGGTGAAATTAAAAGAAAAAATACATGATTTGAATAAGGAACTTCTTCAGCATATATATGTAAACCATATACCAAGCTTAATTAGGCAGAAATGTATCATTGGTCATATATCTACAGAAAATGAACTCATGTTGCAGTCTAAACTTATAACATGTATTGAGAATAATATATTATTGACTATACTAAACCGCATTTTTGAATGTGATGGATGTATTTTTAATCAGAAATCTCAAAGCCCTCATTCCTGTTATACAGGGTGTCCGGTCTCAACGGTGTCCAATGGCTAATTCCTAAACCGTTAGTCATAGACATATAGTTCCAATTACAAAAATGTTTTAAATCATGTAAAGAAATATTTTAAAAGCGATTTGGGTCAATAAAAACATTTCTTAAAAAATTACGAAATTAGAATTTTTATACGGTCCCCCGGTCCTATAAGTTATATTTAGTGAAATTTTCCTTTTACACTGACAAGTAATACAAAAAAAGTTCCGTTATTCTACGATTAAAATTGACCCAGTAATAGCTGTTTAAAGTGGAACATGTTTTCTGCTGCAAATTGGGGGTCATTCACAAATTTAGTCGAAATATAATTTCGTCAGATATAAAAAAAAAATGTTTGGGAGTAAAATTAACATTGCAATATAAATTTGAAATCTTTAATCATTCTGGCATATTAATGCAAAATATACAATTTGTAATAAACATTTAAGAAGAAAGGAAAAACAGAATTTTTGTTAAATAAAATGATTATAAATTAACAGCCTCAATTCTTTACAAAATGATACGTATTTTAAAATATTATTAGATTGCACAAGCCTGCAAAAGTTGGGTTATGTCATGTTTTTTTAGCTTTTGATAATTGATTCTTATATATTCTGTACCGCTGAATCCGAAATTGACCTTCATTTTTAACTATCACATCAGGATTTTTCGCAAATTGCAAATTTCAAAGTTAAGAAGTTCAATGTTAAAATTGAATTTTCTCCCCCATCTCTATTTTAACTTACACATTTGCGATTTATAAAAAAATTCTAACGTTATGGTTAAAAATGAAGGTCATTTTCAGATTCAGTGCTAAAAAGTGCGTAAAAATCAATTATCAAAAGTTAAAAAACACAACCGTCTCCTCTACTTTATAGTATTCGATTTTTGTTATTCTTTAAATTTAAAAATTTATGATTTGCGAAATATCCTGACATGATGGTTAAAAATTAAGGTAATTTTCGGATTCAGTTCTAAAAAATACATAAAAGTTAAAAAACCCAACAATCGCAGTCTTGTATTATCTGATCTAAAACTTTTTCTTAAACTCCTTGGCAGAAATCTATCCGAATTTTTTTGTGTTATCCTGTAAAATAAGTATAAATGGTAACCACCGAAAATCATAATAATATTAGATTGTTATCGGATTTGCGCCAGTATGTAAAATGCAATCTCGATCGGATATTTAAAAGTGGGTTAAGGTTCGAGTACAAATTTTGAACTGGAAAAACATACATACAATTGTTGAAGTAACATAAAAACTTATAAAAAAAAAACATAATTTTTGTTAAAAGAAATCATAAGAGAAACAGTCTCAAATCCTGACAAAATAAAACATATGTTATTTTAGCCAATTTGAGACTTAATCATAATACTTGCAGGATTTTTTTTCAAAGCGCAGATACACATGAAGTAAGATCTTCGAATACTTTAAACACTTGGTATATGATCCCTCAAAGACAAGCCGAACTCATTTGTTTTCAGAGTAGAAAAGTGGCATAAGTCATGCATTTTTAAAGTTTCATAACTCGCTCAATTTTAGCGTTATATGAATGGGACTTTTTTTTGTCTTACTTGTCAGTGTAATAGAAAAAAATTACTAAATATAACTTATAGGACCGGGGGACCGTATAAAAATTTAAATTTCGTATTTTTTTAAGAAATGTTTTTATTGACCCAAATGCTTTTAAAATATTTCTTTACCTGATTTAAAACATTTTTGTAATTGGAACTATATGTCTATGACTAACGGTTTAGGAATTAGCCATTGGACACCGTTGAGACCGGACACCCTGTATATTAAATAATCGCCAAAAATTTGAAAAACTAGGAGAGATGTTATTAACACTTATAGATTTAGATTTTGTTATTTCCTCATTTTTAAACGGAGTGGATTGCAGGGCTCGCACCGTTCCTAAAATTTTCGCACTTTGCTACCAGTATTTTAAATAAGAATTCTTCGTGGTAGATGCCTTTACCATCTATAATTGAACTATACAACAAAAATTATCGTTTTAATTTAGTGGTAGCAAAGTGCGAAAATTTTAGGAACGCTGCGAGCCCTGTGATTGTGTTAGTGAAAACTTTTTATCAAACATTCATGTAGAAACAATTCAAAACGAATTGTTTAAAATAATAAAATAAAATGTATTGCTATCCTTTTTAATACGTGTGTGTTTATTTTTCCAAAGTGTATGTTTATTTTGTTATGTCTTTAGAACTTATTTTTAGAACTTAAATTTGCATATGTATAACTAAAGAAATCAACAATTCTTTAGTAATTTAAAAAATTGACACAAATTTAAAATATCAACACAAATTTAAAATATTAAATTAATAATCTCAATACTATAATTTCTACTTTCTAAAATAAATATATATATATATCAATCCTAATTATGTATTAAAAAAGTTTTCAATAGTAATAATAAGTTTACAAAATTAAAAAGTTTAAAAATAATTAAGAAACTCAATTAAAAAAACATTTGAAAAGTTTAAAAAAAAGTTTTCAAAATAAAAAAATAATTTAAAAAAATATGTTAAAAAGTTTACAAAATTAAAAAGTTAAAAAAAACTTGGAAAAAAAACTCAGAAAAGAATCAAGTTATCAAAATTAAAAAAAAAAAAATTAAAAAAGCTTAATACATTAAGTTTTCAAAAGTGAGTTTACCTATTCGTATATACGAATATATGTTTGTGACTTTCATTATGTTTTAGTTTAATAATTTATATCTTCTTTCTATCCTATACAAGTGTTCGATTAATATATACTTAATAAAAATATTTGTAAGTAAAATTTAAAAAAAAATAACTTATGAAAAAAAAAATGTTTTCAAAATTTAAAAAAAAATCTTTGTAAATAAAAATAAAAAAAGTTTTCAAAATTAAAAAAAATCTTTGTAAATAAAAAAATAGTTTTCAAAATTTAAAAAAAAAACTTTGTAAATAAAAAAAAATATATTAAAAAGCTTACAGAATTAAAACGTTAAAAAAAAACTTTGAAAAAAGTTTTCAAAATTAAGTTATCAAAATTTTAAAAAAAATAAAAAACTTAATTAATTATGTTATCAAAAGTCAGTTTACCTAACTATATATGTAGCTGACTTTCATTAATTAAAAAAGTTATCAAAAAGTTCAATTAGATTGCAAATACAAGTATACAATCAATCATATATCAATCAGTCATAGCAATTAATCAATCAATCAATTAACCAATCAATGGTATCAATTAATCAATAAATCAAACCAATCAATCAATCATATTAATCAACCAAACAATAATATCAATCAGTCATATCGATCAATAAATCATATTAATCATATCATTCAATCATGAAAATCCTATCAATCAATCATATCAATCAACCAATCATTCATATCAATCAATCGTATTATTCAATCATATCAAACAATGAATCATATTAATCATATCAATTGATCAATCAAAATATCAAATACAAGTATTCATACAAATAAACCACATCAATTGCAGTTCAAGTATTACAAGTTAGTATAATAACATTATAAGAAAGTTTTGAATTAATACAATGATTAACTACCAACATTTTGAACAGCACTTTTTCAAAAGCAATGTATGAATATATATTTTAGTTAAAAAAAATATTTAAAATGCTTTTGAAAGTTAACAAAATTATTTTTCAAAAGTGTTAAAAATATTACAAGCTGCTAAAACTTACAATTTAACAAGAGTGAGTTGTCCTATATTTCCTTTCTATTTGCATTTGAGTACATCTATGCGAATTCCTCCTTTCAATTATGTTCTGTAGTATACACTTAAAATATATATATATATATAAAACATTAAATTAAAATATTCTTTAGTTATTAAAAAGTTTAAAAATTAACATTTCTTTTTTATTATTATAATTATAAGATAACAAAAATTATTTTATAATTTATTAAAAGTGAATTTACCTAACTCTATATATGCGTTTAATAAGATAAATCTTCTTTTATGTTAACATCCTACCCACATTTTATTCTATAGTTATACACATCGAAACGAAAAAAAAAACCAATCTATTATTAAATTCTTCAATTTTAAATTTTAATACATATATACTTAAACATTTATATAAAAAATAATGAACTTACCATACTTGAACTCAGAAAGGAGATGATGAGCTTATCACGTGGTAGTTTGTGACGTAATCAATTAAATATCACGTACCTTCATGATGCCTTTTGATTGTCTTATCTACAATCAGATTGTATTATCAATCACGTGATCTAACTGATTACGTCACAATCTACCACGTGATAAGCTCATCATCTCTTTTCTGAGTTCAAGTATGGTAAGTTCATTATTTTTTATATAAATGTTTAAGTATATATGTATTAAAATTTTACACTGAAGAATTTAATAATAGATTGGTTTTTTTTTCGTTTCGATGTGTATAACTATAGAATAAAATGTGGGTAGGATGTTAACATAAAAGAAGATTTATCTTATTAAACGCATATATAGAGATAGGTAAATTCACTTTTAATAAATTATAAAATAATTTTTATTATCTTATAATATTAAAAAAAATGTTAATTTTTTAAACTTTTTAATAACTAAAGAATATTTTAATTTAATGTTTTTTATATATATATATTTTAAGTGTATACTACAGAACATAATTGGAAGGAGGAATCCGTATACATGCACTCAAATGCAAATAGAAAGGAAATATAGGACAACTCACTCTTGTTAAATTGTAGGTTTTAGCAGCTTGTAATATTTTTAACACTTTTGAAAAATAATTTTGTTACCTTTAAAAGCATTTTAAATATTTTTTATAACTAAAATATGTATTCATACATTGCTTTTGAAAAAGTGCTGTTACAAAATGTTGGTAGTTAATCATTGTATTAATTCAAAACTTTCTTATAATATTATTATACTAACTTGTAATACTTGAACTGCAATTGATGTGATTTATTTGTATGAATACTTGTATTTGATATCTTGATTGATTGATTGATATGATTAATATGATTCATTGTTTGATATGATTGAATAATATGATTGGTTGATATGAATGATTGGTTGATTGATATGATTGATTGATATAATTGATTGATATGATAGCTTGGTATGATTGCTTGATATGATTTTTATGATGGAATAATATGATTAATATGATTTATTGATCGATATGACTGATTGATATTATTGTTTGGTTGATTAATATGATTGATTGATTGGTTTGATTTATTGATCGGTATAACTGATTGATATTATTGTTTGGTTGATTAATATGATTGATTGATTGGTTTGATTTATTGATTACATTGATTGTTTGATTGATTGATTAATTGCTATGACTGATTGATGTATGATTGATTGTATACTTGTATTTGCAATCTAATTGAACTTTTTGATAACTTTTTTAATTATGAAAGTCAGATACATATACACTTAGGTAAACTGACTTTTGATAACATAATTTATTGAGTTTTTTATTTTTTTTTTTTAAATTTTGATAACTTAATTTTGAAAACTTTTTTCAAAGTTTTTTTTTTACTTTTTATTTTTGTAAACTTTTTAATAATTTTTTATTATTTACAAAGTTTTTTTAAAATTTTGATAACTTTTTTTACTTACAATTGTTTTTTTAATTTTGAAAACTTTTTTCTTATTTACAAAGATTTTCTTTTAATTTTGAAAACTTTTTTTTTTATTTACAAAGATTTTTTTTAATTTTGAAAACTTTTTTTTTATTTACAAAGTTTTTTTTTTTTTAATTTTGAAAACATTTTTTTTTAATTTTACTTACAAATATTTTTATGAAGTATATATTAATCTAACACTTTTATAGGATAAAAAGAAGATATAAATTATTAAACTAAAACATAATGAAAGTCACATGCATGTATACATATACGAATAGGTAAACTCACTTTTGAAAACTTAATGTATTAAGTTTTTTAATTTTTTTTTTTAATTATGATAACTTGATTTTTTTCCGAGTTTTTTTTCAAGCTATTTTTTTAACTTTTTAATTTTGTAAACTTTTAAATATATATATTTTTGAATTATTTTTTTATTTTGAAAACTTTTTTTTTAACTTTTCAAATATTTTTTTAATTGAGTTTCTTAAATTTTTTTTTAACTTTCTAATTTTGTAAACTTATTATTACTACAGTGGTGGTCAGAATTATAAGAACAATTGAAAATTGCACAGAAAAAAATTATTTCTGAACTAAATAAAGTGAAATTTATACATAAAATGCTTTTTTGTGCTAGAAATAATTGTAGAATGCAAAACATTGGAAAATGCAAAATATGAATGTTTTGCTATAATTAACAAAATATGCCATTGTAAAAACAGGACAAAATTATAAGGACAATTAATGTTTTTGCGTGAAACACACTAATAATTAATAATCTCTTCCTTCTTCTCAATCACTTTGATCAGTCTTGACGTCATGGAGTTTGAAAGTTCCTTAAGAACGTTCTTGGAAATTTTTGACCAGGGTTTTTCGATGGAGGACATGAGCTCTTTGCTTGTTTTCATATTGTATACCATTTTTGTGTACTTCGTGTGCCAGATTACCCCACAGATTTATCATTGGATTCAGATCAGGGCTTCTGGCCGGCCATTCAAGTAGTTTCACGAAATTAGCATCAAACTACGATTTTGAAGTTTGGGAAACATGTACTGAGGCATTGTCCTGCTGGAAAAAATAGTCTCTACTCGTTATTAACGGTGCTTCCGGTAAAATATTATCGCCCAATACATCAACATAACTCTCAGAATTAATTCTACCCTGTACAAAAACTATTGGAGTAGTTCCACCAGTTGCGAAACCTCCCCAGACCATTACTGAGCCACATCCAAATGCACGCTTTGAGAAAATTTCTTTTTCTCTACGGAGATCATACCAGAAGTAGCGAAAACCATCTGGTCCATCCAAATCAAACTTTTTCACATCTGAAAAGACAACATCATCCCACTTTTTTTCATAGTAATGCATTTTTTGGCAAACTCCATCCTCAGTCTCATATGAACTTTTGTAAGAGGCGGTCTTGACATATGTTCACCATAGCGAACCTTTTTTTCGTTTTGTAAAACACGTCGAACAGTTCGAGCACTGATTCTAAGTTCAATTCACTTTTTATTTCTGTGGACATTTGTTTTTTGGAGCAAACTCGCCTTATTATCATTCTTTTCTCCTGTACAGAAACAGAAGATGGCCTACCTGTATGTCTTTGCCGTCCATATTTACCGGGAATTTTAAGATAATTGTAAATAACCGTTCTTGATCTATTAAGCTTTGTCGCAATTTGGTGTACAGAAAGTCCTGAACTTTTAAATGCATCCACTTTCCCTTTCTCAAACTCCGAAAGCTTTGTACCTAGCGGCATGAGTGAAAAACAGAATATGACGATCCCAAACGCTTACTACGCATTTATATCGTCGCTGAGTTCCGTGTGCAGAGAAAAAAACATACAAATTTTACTTTTTAGAACACACAAATACAGTTGTTCTTATAATTTTGTCCATATCCGATGGCTGTATAAATCCATGATACATTTTATGAATATAAATTTTCCACATATTTCCATAAAATATTATAAAAATATTCTTCATTTTTCTTTTAGTTTCCATCCATTAAATTTGCATAGGTTTCCGGCCAAATGTAGCCAAGATTTGGCGATTTTTGCCTTGTCCTTATAATTTTGACCAGAACTGTATTGAAAACTTTTTGTATATATATAATTAGGATTCATATATATATATATTTTTATTTTAGAAAGTAGAAATTATAGTATTGAGATTATTAATTTAATATTTTAAATTTGTGTTAATATATTAAATTTCTGTTAATATTTTAAATTACTAAAAAATTGTTGATTTCTTTAGTTATACATATGCAAATTTAAGTCTAACACTCTATTAAAAGTTCTAAAAGACATAACAAAATAAACATACACTTTGGAAAAATAAACACACGTATTAAAAAGGATAGCAATACATTTTATTTTATTATTTTAAACAATTCGTTTTGAATTGTTTCTACATGAATGTTTGATAAAAACTTTTCACTAACACAATCCACTCCGTTTAAAAATGAGGAAATAACAAAATCTAAATCTATAAGTGTTAGTAACATCTCTCCTAGTTTTTCAAATTTTTGGCGATTATTTAATATATAACAGGAATGAAGGCTTTGAGATTTCTGATTAAAAATACATCCATCACATTCAAAAATGCGGCTTAGTATAGTCAATATATTATTCTCAATACATGTTATAAGTTTAGACTGCAACATGAGTTCATTTTCTGTAGATATATGACCAATGATACATTTCTGCCTAATTAAGCTTGGTATATGGTTTACATATATATGCTGAAGAAGTTCCTTATTCAAATCATGTATTTTTTCTTTTAATTTCACCAATTGATACTCGTTTAAGTCAATGTGAGTATTATTCTTTAAATTTTTAATTCGCATGATAGAATTATTAAAATTTAACTCTAATATCATGTTATTAGAAACAAATGAGGAACTTTTATATCTCAAATTAAATGAAAAAATTTTCTTGCAAAATTCGAACCAGCTGTTAACATCCATAATAATACCATTTTTCGTTAGAATTTCTTCACTAGTAAGCCCACTGCGTTTAAACTCTCGAATATGAATATGAAATTGTCTATTATGCAATTTTAAAATAAAAAAGATACAGTCACTGAGTTCTTCTCGAAATACAATAGGATGATTGGATTTGCTAGTTTTAGACTGTGGAATGACATTCGTAGGTGGGGTGGTGCTTTGTAATTCATCACTTGCTTGTGAAAGGTTGCATGCTTGGGAGTCAAAAACCTCTCGGCTAAAAGTAGGTTCTTGAAAGGATTCGTCTTGGGAAATTAAGTTACTAGCTGGGGTCGAGGTTAAAGCAGATTCAAAATCCATGTCTTTGAAAAATATATTCAAATAGTCCTTGGCAGAAATTGATTCTTGGCATGAATTCTCGAAAGATGTGGTATCATCACCAAAGGTAGGGATAAAAAAATTCATATCGATTTTAGATTTCACATTCGGTGAGTAATCAGTAGTGGGCAAATCACCTGATATTGTCTCACAGTCTGTGTTTAATAAGTTAGGAACTTCCAATCTTGGTATATTTAATTCACTAGCGGAAGTGGGTTCATTAGTTTCTTCTCAACGTTGATACTTTGAAGAAGAAGTCACTTTGTCGGAAGGTCTTTTAATCATATTTACTACAGAACCCATTTTCAAAAAATAAAGGGGACATTAGATGAAGTTAGAACAAAAATCAGTTTGAAACTGAATGTGTACAAACAGCACATCGCCTAATATAATTAAAAATCAGTGTCGGTTACAGATAAACACTTGAAAGAATAAGTAATGTCATTAATTTTAGTTTAAGTGTCAATATATCTATATATATAAACAGTTTATATAAGTGGTGAATGATATATTATGTCAATGGTTTTATCCTTTTTTTGAAGAATAGCAACACAAGGTAACAATTTTTATATATGCAGTGTATGATATTTAATGATAATGATTTTAGTTTTATTCTTTTTACACACACTCTTTTTTTTTCTTTCACTATGCACAAAAAAGGTGGCTTCTGTTTCTTCAGTTTTGATGAGGAGGATTCCGCTTCATTATCTAAAACGGGTTCTACTTTAAGTTGTACTGTTAATCCCATGTTTTGATCATTTAATCTTGATGAAAAAGATTGATTATTCAAACGTGATACATCATCCCTTAACATAGTAGAATGTCCATCTTGAAAACTAGCCATGTTATCCTAAGTGAAAAAATCGTCTTCACACACTCATATAATAGTAAACACTAATGAAAAAGTCTCGTTCCATTCAATTTTATATAATCATAGGGAGCGCATGTTAAAAAATTATAACAATGGTGCAAATAGTGTAATATGATTGGTGCAAAAATTTCAGAAAAACACGTGACATAAAAAAGCATGAGTAGAAAGTTCACAGGAAGTGAATCAATCCAAAGGTATTTATGTAATGTTTTAAAAATATATGACTCATCACGTTACGTTTTTGAATTCGTCATTCTAAGGTTTTACAAATTAATTTTATTATTTCAGTGAAATATATGACAAACCAATGGTTTAATTCATACTAAATTGATAAAACTGTATAAAAGAATGATTTGAAGTGAAGCTGTAGTTTTAAAATTCATTAGAACTAGTGTAGAATCATCAAATAATTATCTATTGCAATAACAAACTATGAGTTGATTGAATTTATAATAATTGATAAAACTGTATAAAAGAATGATTTGAAGTGAAGCAGTAGTTTTAAAATTCATTAGAACTAGTGTAGAATCATTAAATAATTATCTATTGCAATAACAAACTATGAGTTATCATATGAATTGAATATTTCCAACTGAGCGAAAAAATGCCCAGGCTGGGAATCGAACCCAGATCCTTGGCTTACAAGGCCAATGCTTTTCCGTTTAAGCTAACTGGGCCGACAACCAGCCAGCATATTTCGCTCAGAAAACCTTATTGGTTGGAACATCTGGTCTGTCATGTAGACAGCTCAACAGAATAAACCGCAGGTAAAGGACCTCCATATAAACGATGGATACGTAGATGAACTATTATTTTAACCCAATCAAACTGACTGGTAAAGTTATCATACGAATTGAATATTTCCAACTGAGCGAAAAAATGCCCAGACTGGGAATCGAACCCAGATTCTTGGCTTACAAGGCCAATGCTTTTCCGTTTAAGCTAAATGGGCCGACAACCAGCCAGCATATTTCGCTCAGAAAACCTTATTGGTTGGAACATCTGGTCTGTCATGTAGACAGCTCAACAGAATAAACCGCGGATAAAGGACCTCCATATAAACGATGGATACGTAGATGAACTATTATTTTAACCCAATCAAACTGACTGGTAAAGTTATCATACGAATTGAATATTTCCAACTGAGCGAAAAAATGCCCAGGCTGGGAATCGAACCCAGATCCTTGGCTTACAAGGCCAATGCTTTTCCGTTTAAGCTAACTGGGCCGACAACCAGCCAGCATATTTCGCTCAGAAATGGTTGGTCAAGGATCTGGGTTCGATTCCCAGCCTGGGCATTTTTTCGCTCAGTTGGAAATATTCAATTCGTATGATAACTTTACCAGTCAGTTTGATTGGGTTAAAATGATAGTTTAAACTATGAGTTGATTGAATTTATAATAATTGATAAATAGAAAATCTGACAAATATTTCATACTTTCATTTAAAATCTGTAAACAAGCGAAATAATCTCTTCAAAAATCAATGGTTATCAATATTTACATATTAGCTATTTTCTGTTGAAAAAAGCTGATTATACTTATCGGATGTTTGTGAAAGATAGTGAGAAACTGTTGATAATGGGGTTTAGGAAGGATATTTTAAATTTCAGATGGTTAAATGAATAGGATATGGAATAGTAAGTGAATGACATGGTTTACAAGAAAAGGTATAATTCTAAACTTAGGTAAGGGGATTGATACTAGCAAAAACAATGTTTAATTCAAATCCTTTGGTAGCCTTCTAATCGATTTATAAAAATGAGTTGCTTATTGAAGAAATATCGAAAATTAATTTTAATCATTTCTTCAATTTAAACATAAATTGTATTAACTTCCCTAGCATAAGAAAGGGGGAGAGGTAGGTATTTTTAAAAATATATAGCGTTCAAAAGTAAGTTATTAATTATTGGGGCGCAGTCTGTGTAGTGGATAGCTTATCAGTTACAAAAAATGAAATTTGAATCGGAGTTCACAGGTTCGAAACCTTGGCTTGGTAAAATGATCAAACTCTCGTACGCAAAATCGATAAAATCAGTTAAACTAAAAATAAAAATCATATACATTAAAGGAATTCTCAGAGTGTAGTAGCAGTTAAAATAGGTATTGTTGACTTATCTAAAGATACCGACCTCTCTTTGCACATACATAAGAGGAATACAATTTTTTGTTTTGAAACATCTAAAATCTAAACATATAGACATAGTTTGTTTATCAGTTATGCCTACACCAAATTAATAAATCAAGGGATTATCTTGTAGATTGAAACCTTACCCAAAACTTGTGTAAAAAAATAAAATATTGTCTTCAAAAATAAATTCGCACTACCCCCTACAGATGACAGCATCAAAAATTTTCTTCAGAAAACATAAGAAATTTTTATCTTCATTTAAATTCTTAAATTCTAAGACAAAAAAAAAAAAAAAAAAAAAAAAAAAAAAAAAAAAATTAAGCTCTCCTAAAAATTAAGTCCCCCTAAAAAAATTTAAGCCCCTTAAACTCCCTTTCGAAAATACCTACATCTCTATGTTATAGTATGATACCACCTTATATGGTCATTTATTCTAATTCAAAGTCGATTCGAAAATAATAATAATAATAAATTAAGCTCCCCCTAAAATTAAGTCCCACAAAAAAAATTTATACCCTTCAAACTCCCTTTCGATAACACCTAAATCTCTATGTTAAAGTATGATATTTCAATTTCTATTCTAAGTCGATTCGAAAAAAAAAATTAAGCCCCCCCCTAAAAAATAAGCCCATCGAAAAATTTAGCCTCTTCATACTGCCTCTCGAAAAGATCTAACTCCCTATGTTATAGTATGATATTTCCATTCTAACACTAAATCAATTCGAAAAAAAAATCAAGCCCTCTCAAAAATTAAGCCCCCTCAAAAATTTAGCCCCCTCCAACTATAGGATGATCAGATAAGCCTCCCTTTCCACCCACAGGTGGATTCCACCCTCCTT
This sequence comes from Maratus speciosus, assembly GCA_963932465.1. Lineage (NCBI taxonomy): Eukaryota > Metazoa > Arthropoda > Arachnida > Araneae > Salticidae > Maratus > Maratus speciosus. The sequence goes on along the minus strand of OZ010793.1, from coordinate 14,959,913 downwards.
CTCCATCCACAAGGTGGATTACTCCCTCCTCCTCAATCCTCTCAATCCGCAATCCGCCTGCTGGGGTTGAACTGTCCTTCTTTCCCTACTTCTGTACCATGTCAAACTATCCAATATGAAACAGCTTTGCCAGTGGGCTACTTTTTTTTAAATTCAGATTTCTTGATTGGCAGCATTTTTCTGAAACAATAAAATTCCCCTTGTTTTCTCCTTAATTAATATGTCATTAAATAAGGCGAATTTTACTATTTAAAAAAAGTGGTGCATGCCAATCAAGAAATCTGAATTTAAAAAAAGTAGCTCATTGGCAACACTGTTTTCATATTGGATAGTTTGAGAGGGTACCGACGATATATCCGATATTTACTTTCAATAAATCATGAGTGCTTCAGCCTATTTAAGGGTTTCATTCTGATCATATTTTTTTAAATCTTCAAATTATACCTAATTTTTAATTTTCAAAAGGATCTTGAACCGATTAAAAGAAGAAGAAAAGAAAAATCACCGAAAAATCTTTCATAGAACTGGAGATATAATCAAAAAAATTATTTGATTTTAAGAAAAGCTGATAATTCTAACTTTACACTTCATTACGTCAAAACTGTGCTTTTCATTATGAACCATAAAATTTAAAAAAATGTTCAGTGAAATTCATAAACACTTTTCAACTATCTTGCAAAGTGTTAAAAAGCCAAAAAAAAAAAAAAAAAACCTATGTTTAATAGATAAACCGAAATTTAACGATCTCAAACAAACAATTTAACAGCAACCACCGTTTTTTTCTGTGTTATTATTCCTGTATATGCGAGCACTTTTCTTATCACGCGTTAATGAGGTGGTTATGGCAGACGATATTAGATGAATCACCCTACTTCCATTAGAGACGGTGTTGTATAACAAAGCGAGACTGCGTTCCATTTCATTCATCGTTTTCTTGCTTTATGTCGGATTTCAGAGTTTTATAAAACCCTTTCTACAAAAACATGTCAAACGGTTTTATGTTTCCAATGGCACGAATCTTACTATGTATACACGCTGATTTGATTTTTTTTTTTTAATTAATTTGTAAATTAATGTGTTTCGTTTTTCTAAGGATTAAGAACTGTGTTTTTTCAAACTGATTGCGGCATTTAAGACGTAAAGGGGGCTGGTCACTCAGCTTCCGTTTTCCCCTCACTCATGTAAAGTCTATGGGCATTGGATGCATTCGTCTATTTAAAATATCTCCTCGGGAAATGAATATTTTGAACTTCTATTTTTTGTATACACTTCGTAAAAGAGGTCTCTTTTTTTCTTAGTTTGCGAAATATTTCTAAAAATAATACTTAATTTTATAGGAAGTGCATCTTACTCACAGTTCGCTCGCTTTTAACACATAAAATATTAAATTCAGCCTAGATTTTAGAAATATTTTGAAAACTAAGAAAAAAAGAGACTTCCTTTAAGGGGAGTACACAGAAAAAAGATGTTAAAAATAGGAATTTCCCGAGATATTTTTTTTAAAAGTCGAATGCATCAAAAGTCCATAGACTTAACATGACGGAGGAGAATTCCGAAGCTGAGTGACCAGCACCCTTAAAGGACTATCTTTCAGAATATGTATTCCATTTTTAACTATACTAAATGGTTTGACAAATCGAGGTTAAACTAGTTGGATATGGCAATCCCAAAACTTTCTTCTATCTCATATATGTTAGTACTTCCTGAAAAATGCATCCTAGCAGCGCCACCGGCTAGACGATTTACACCAAAATCTAATCATCAACAACTTATGTCAACTTGAAAATCCGTTGATTAGTTTTTGAAATAGAGCTATTGCGGAAATTGAAAAAAATTCTGCATAGCAGCGCCACCTGTTGAGCGATTTGCTCCAAAAATTATTTAGGACCAATTTATACCAGGGAGTAACTGAATCTGAAGCTTGATGAAATTTCATGCATTAGTTCTTGAGATACAGCTATTGCGGAAATCTTGAAAAATGCAGCCTAGCAGCGCCACCTCTTGGGCGATTTATACCAAAAATTAAACAGCACTCATTTATATCAGGGACTTACTGAATCTGAAGTTTAATGAAAATTCGTACATTTGTTCTTGAGATAGAGCTATTGCGATAATCATGAATAATGCAGCACAGCAGCGCCACCTGTAGGGCGATTTTCACCAATAAGTAATAAGCATCACATTATATCATGGACTAACAGGATCTGATATTTTATAAAAATCCGTGCATTCATTTTTGAGATAGAGCTATTGCAGAAATCGTGAAAAAGGCAGCATAGCAGCGCCACCTGTTGAGACGATTTACACCGAAAAGTAATCAGCACCAGTTTATATCAAGGTCTAATTGGATCTAAAGTTTTGCGAAATTCCGTGCATTAGTTCTTGAGATAGAGCGCACACAAAATTTTTGTCACATACAGACTCACAGAGTGACAGACAGACATTTTCTAAAAACCATCAAATCTTGTTCAGGACATTCTAAAACGTATATATCCATCGAAATCCGAAAGTCGAAAATTTTCAGGAATCCAATACTTTCTTCTTGTAAAGATAGAAGAAAGTAAAAAGAATGATGATAAACCCTTCAAAATCCATCTGTTGAGTTTTACATTTTCGGTCCGCTGTGTAAACCGGGTTCTGGGCATGCGCGAGCGCTTTTGCCGGGTCCGAATGAAAGAGATGAGTTTTTGATGAGGGTTCATTGTCGTTTTTAATTAATATCTTGACTAATTAACCAAAAATGAAAATTCTGAGTCTCAGGTGCATCAGGATATGCGCTGAACTAGCCTCATGTAAAATTTCAGACTCGTACGTGCAATAGATTTCGCTAGCCATCGCAAACAGACACACACACGCGCACACACTGCAAAACTTTCTTTTATTAGTATAGATTAATTTAATTATTTTCAAGTTTTCTTTTCTTTTTTTTTTTTTTTACTTTCTTCTATTTTTACAAGAAGAAAGTATTGGATTCGTGAAAATTTTCGGCTTTTGACGGATTTTCACGTTTTAGGGGTCAGAGATTCCGAAAAACATGTTTTTACAAAATGTGAGTCTGTGTATCTGTCTGTCTGTATGTGACACAAATTTTGTGGGCGCTCTATCTCAAGAACATATACACGAAATTTAATAAAAATTTATATTCAGTTATTCCCTGACATAAATGGGTGCTGATTAGTTTTCGATGTAAATCGCTCAACAGGTGGCGCTGCTAGGCAGCATTTTTCACGATTTCCGCAATAGCTCAATCTCCAAACTAATGCACGTCTTTTCATCAAACTTCAAATTCAGTTAGTCCTTGACATGAATTGACGTTTTATACATTTTGGTGTAAATCGCTCAAGAAGTAGCGCTGCATGCTGCATTTTTTGCGATTCTATCTCAAAAACTAATGCTCGGATATTTAACAAATTTCAGATTCAGTTATACCTTGATATGAATTAGTGCTGTTTATGTTTTTATGTAAATCGCTCAACAGGTGGCTCTGCTATGCAGCATTTTTCAGAATTTTACTGTAGCTCTATCTCAAGAAGTAATGCACTAATTTTTATCAAACTTCAGTTTCAGGTATACCACCTTGATATCAATTAGTGCTGTTTATGTGATTTATATAGATGAAAGTTCTGTGATGGCCACAACATACTAGTTTAATATTCACATGTAAATATATTTTTCAAATGAAAAGTGTTTGGAAACATTATTTGGGCTCTTTAAAAGTAGATAACAACGGCTATTTTAAAGTATGAATTAAATCTCTATTCAGATAATGAAAATTTGAATTTAAAAAAATTAGAAAAACACTCATAGAATTAGAGAAATAATATAATTAAAAAAAATTATTGGGCACACTACTATCGAGTCACGTATGTGCCTGCAAAACAGGCTTCAATCGCTATGCCTAGTATTTGATTTTATAAAAATGTCTGGAACTAAACTATCTTGACCAATTTCAATGTTAAATAGAGCTTAAAATAAATGTTTTTTATTTAACTGTTTGTATTAACGTACTTATCATACATTTCCCATAGGCAGTTAGCAGGATATGCTGGTAAAATGAAAAGGTCGTAATCAATTCAATTACGGCAGCAGTTGCGTTAGTTATTATTAATATTATTTTAGAATCGAGGTTGAAAGTTGTATGGATGCCGTCACAGTAAATAAAATGGCGACGTGATCATTTGTTTACGCTTTATGTTTACGAATGGTTTTTTTTTTTTTTTTTTTTTTTTTTTTTTTTTTTTTTTTTTTTACTATTTCTCTTAGTTCTGTTACTTTATTGTGATAATACGAATTCAGAAAAAAAAAATTAATGAAAACAAAAGCATATTCTTCATTATTTAATTTTTAAATAATGAAAAATTTGATAAAAGTATGATTTTCGAAATTAAATGAAAAATTTTCTAAATACTAAAAATGAACATTAGAATCGTGAAATAAATGCCTATTTAAGTAAAATAAGTTTAATTTACATAATTTATAAACAAACCTCCACTTAAACACTTAAAATTTCACTCATTTTTATAGAACATTGGGTATACTCTAATTTATTTTAACTTTATATTTCTAATAAATTCGATAGTAAAGACAAAATTAATTTGATATTAAATGAATATCTTTTATATTATTCAGATCTATTGCATGCATTTCTATCGTTTCAGTAGAAGGATAAAAAATAAGTGAATTCTTCAAGAGCATAGTGCTTTCAAATGGAGTGATTTTTTAATGTTTCCCCGAACAGCTGATTTTTTTTATAGCCTCGAACCGTGATGGAGAATACTGTGCATTGGCACTATAAAAACTTTTTATTGAGATTTTACGCGACAGTCTCGTGAAATAATAATAAGCCCATCGCTCTTACAGAAAATGGAAGCGATCCACATTGAATTTTCCTATTGAAAAGACATCGATAAAAGTTTCTTAAAGCTGTTAAAAAATGCAACAGATATCTTTTGTACTCTGAAGTTCCGTTTAAAAAATTAACGTATGCATTAAGAAGATAAAAGATTATTCTCTCTGGTATTTCCTAATATTTCATAGAAAACGTAATTTAGAATTTTAAAGGCTAGTTTAGAACTAGGGATGCAACGGATATCCGGCAAATATCCGATATCCGGCACATCCGGCTGATTTTTCAATATCCGAAATACCGTCGGATATCCGAATCACAATCACCGGATATCCGACTTCTCTGCCGGATATCCGGCAACGCGTAACAAAGCAAATATATAAGGATAAGAGAAATCGTTTGACCCAAACAATGCCGAACGACTTTTGTTTATAATGCAAAATATGAAAGTAAGTCCACTATTTATGAGTAAAAGGTAATTCCCAAAAGTTTAAAGAATTACCAGCTTTCCTAACATTGGTATTTGAACTCTCTATAATAAATTTAAGAATTTATGTTTACATCTTTTAGAAAATTGTACCTTTACTTTCAGAATGTGAAACAAAATCTGAAGTTGTTTATTAATTTTCTTTCTCTTTTTTAAGTTTAACAATTAAACAGGCCTATTTTTACTTTCTTCTATCTTCAATAGAAGAAAGTATTGTAACTGAGATTTTTTTCGATTTCTGGTTTTCGGTGGGCTTAGACGTTTTAGGGGTCAGAGATCCCAAAACATGCTTATACAAAATGTCTGTTTGTCTGTCATCATACCATCGAAAAGTGTATGAAGTTATGCATAGAATTGAACCAAATTTTTTGTGAATATTTTTGGCTATAGCCAGCTGGCCTTTCTTCAATATTGAAACATTCCACTGAAGGGGGCGCTGTAATCGTGATTTTTGTGCCATCAAAAAGTGTATGAAGTTATGCATAGAATTGAACCAAATTTTTGTGTATGTTTTTGGCTGTGGCCAGCAGGTCCTTTTTCAATATGGAAGCATTCTGTCAGAAAGGCGTGCTGCTGTAATTGCGATTTTTGTGCCATTTTCATTATTGTATTGTCGAAAAGTGTCTGTTAAATATGTAATAAGTTATCCATATAATCGAACAAAATTTTTTGTGTATGTTTTTGGCTATGTCCAGCAGGTTCTCCTTTAAATTAGAAATATTCCACCAGAAGGGTGCGCTGTAACAGTGATTTTTGTGCCATTTTCATTCTTGTATGTATCATCGAAAATTGTATGAAGTTATGCATAGAATTGAACCAATTTTTAGGGGTATGTTTTTGGCTATGGCCAACTGGTCCTCCTTGAATTTGAAAATAGTCTGCTGGAAGAGGGCGCTATAATAATGATTTTTGTGTTATTTCCATTATTTTACCATCGAAAAGTGTATGAAACTAAGCATAGAATTGAACCAATTTTTTGGTGTATATTTTTGGCTATGGCCATCAATTTTTCCTTGAATTTGGAAATATTCTGCCAGAAGGTGTCACTGTGACAGCGTTTTTTGTAAAATTTTCTCAATTTTTTGCAGTTTTTGTACTGTATATTGGTGGCTCGTGAAGTCATGGGAACTTCGCATCCTGCTAAGCTGTCTATTCACAATCAGCTGATGTACAACAGAATAACGAAAAAAATTATTGATTTTAATAAATATCATGATTGAGATTAACTTATTCTTATTTTGATTAATTGACGAGCAGAAATCTTAGATCAAAATCAAAGTTGGTATAATATTGAACTAATAATATCGAAGTATTAACATTTAAAATTACTGTTAGAAATATTAAGACGTATGAGATAGAAGAAAGTTTTGGGATTGGCACATCCAATTAGTTATATTTGTAACCAGAGTTGTATAATATAGACGCACTCCTGCACGCGGAAAATTTTCCGCAAAATTCGAAACTTTGCGGAAAATTTCTTAGAAAAGAAAAGTAGTTTTTGTTCTTGTATTTGTTTTTAAATAGGGGCTGTGCATATATAACGTTATCACTTTTTTGGCAATTTTGAACCCCCTCCCTCCCTTACGATATCATACGTTATCATCCCTCGAAACGCCCCCCCCCCCCCGTAATGATATCGTTATCAATGTCTAAAAATTCTTTTCATTTTTGATTTTTTTTTTCTTTTGATATACAAATATGGTTACATTTATTCTTCGCATACTTCATTGATTCATATGAAGAGAACTCAATAAAATATCAGTTTATATATGAAAAAACTTTCTATCAAATAACACTTAAAGGAAATAGTTACTATTTAAAAGTATTTTATAATAGCTTTTTGTTACATAATACATTCAACAGTAATAATGTTTTCTAAAAACTTGACCCCCCCAACGGGGGGGGGGGAGGGGGAGACAGAGCTTCTTATCACCAAAACAGGTGGACAACATTCTTTCTCTTGTATTTATTTATTAGTAAACACAGGTATCATTTGAAACATACTTCGCATATGGTTTCTCGAGTAGCGAATTATATCTGCATACACATATGACAGAAGAAATAGGAAATTTGGAATTAAATAATTATATAATCATTTAATGATTTTAATAATAACTTTGTACGTTCATAAAAATAGATAGCAGACTAAAAAAAGATAACATTCTATTCTGATGTAAGGGCTAAGTTATAAATAAAAAGAGAAAATTTTGGTTGGTTCAAAAATGATAACGATATCAAAAGACGAACCCCCCCCCCCTACCCCTAGAGATATCTAACGATATCATTTGCCAGACTCCCCTCCCTCCTAAAATGATAACGTTATATATGCACAGCCACATACCGAAAAATTAAAAATGTTCTCCAATTTTATGTACGATTTATTTATTGTTTGATAGGGGTGATTCTGTTCCGAATTTTCCGAAAATTTAAGGCATTCGATTCCGAAAATTAAAAAAAAAATCATCCATCAGTCCGAAAATTCAGACACAAAAAAAATCACTGAAATATATTGCGGATTTCAACAAATGATCGCCGAAAATAAACCAAATCCGTCAATCGACCCAGAAAATATACCCAATTTTGTCAAAGCATCACGGAAAAAATGAAAATTTTGTTAAAGGACTGTGGAAAAACGCTTATTTCTTTAAAGAATAATCGTGGACAAAAAAAAAAAAATTCTTGTCAAAGAATAGCAGAAAAAATGCAAATTAAGAGAGAAGTCAAAGAAATGCAAGAAAAAAATGAATTTCGTAAAACATAGCGGAAAAAGCGCGAATTTTGTCAAAGGATCGTGAAAAAAATCCCGCAAATTTCATAAAAGAATCGCGGAAAAAAACTAATTTCGTTAAAGGATCGCGAAAGAAACACAAAAAGGCCGCGGAAAAAGCACGCATTTAGTCAAGGGATTGCGAAAAAAAATGAATTTTCTCAAAAGGCCACAGAAAAAACACGAATATCGTCAAAGGATTGCGAAAAAAAAGCGAATTTTATCAAAGAATTGCAGAAAAAAGCAAATTTTGTGTAAAAGTGCAGGAAAAAAACTAATTTCGTAAAAGCATAGCGGAAAAAGCACGAATTTTGTCAAAAGATCATGAAAAAAATGAAAATTTCGGCAAAGAACCGCGGAAGAAACTAATTTCATCAAAGGATTGCGAATTTCGTCAAAACGCCGTGAAAAAAGCTTGAATTTCGTCAAAAGAACGCTAAAAAATGCAAATTTCGTCTAAGGATAGGAGAAAAAAAACGCATTTTGTCAAAGGATCTCTAAAAAAACGCGAATTTGTCAAAAAAAATGCAAATGTCAAAATATCGCGGAAAAACGGAAATTTCGCCAAATGATCGCGGAAAAAAATGATAATTTCGTCAAAGGGCTGCAATAAAAACTCATCGGTCTCTTTAATGATGATACCTAAGAATGGACCTCTCCTTACAAAATGTGATTCCGTTGTTTCAGAAGCAATGCCCATTATTGCATTTTGTGAGAAGAGGTCACTGCAATATTAAGGATTGGGCTGTTTCTAAATGCATTGACAAAATAACTGATAAGAATTCACCCCTTCATATCATGGATTTTTAGTTTTATTATTTTTTTAGCCAACATAATTATTCTGTAATTAATATTAATTAATTTTTAAATTAAACGGTAATTATTTTAAAACTACTATTTAAAATTCATACAGTCAAAGTAATATAACACGTCATTTTATTAAACATTAAATTTGCAGAAAGTTTTTGACCCAATATTTATGTGCACAGAAAAGTTTTTGGTTTTATGCGAGTCTGTTTGTAACTTCATTATAAATAAAATATTTAAAATTAAAAGTAATTTTCTTTTTACTTATAAATATCACAGTAATTTAACTTAAAATAAAACTAAATGTGATTCAAAGCAAAACACTATTAAATAGTTAAAACAGAAAAAAGGCATCAACTAAACCTTTATATGGAGAAAATCACTCTTTAATCATGGGTATATTAGTAGATATTTTATGTTTAAATTATAAAAAGAATGTATGTATTTCTTTGTGAAAATACTCTACAATTATAGACATATTTAATTGGTTAAAATTTGTTACACAAATTATCAGCATTTCATTGTACAAATTAATTATTAGCAATTATCAATATACTCAATCCCATATCCAAATCCAGTAGCAATTATCAGCATTTCATTGTACAAATAAACAGAATGTTTAAATGTTTAAATAACCTTTTTTATACAACATTATTAATATACATTACATGGCTTGAATGGCAGATACATGTCTTGAATTTCGAGATGGGATGGTAGGATTCGTGCCCTAAAGAATATTGGGGGCGGGAGACTCCTGTTTCCAAAAAAATCATTTTCCGAAAATGTTTCTTTGTAAAACGACGATGAAGTCTCAGGACCGGCTGACAAACTTCGTGATATTTTCCACTATCAATTGGCAGATTTCACAGTTTCTTCTTACAACAAATTGACAAAATTCATGTTTGTTTTTCTGCATCTGACAAAAAAATTTTGCGATTTTTCTCCGCGACCGACTGTACGAATTTCTTGATTTTTTTCTGGAGACAGATTGGTGAATTTCATAAATTTTTTTTCGCAATCAATTGACAAATTTAGAAATTTTATTCTGTGACCGATTGGCAAATTTCCCTGTTTGTTCTTGTGACATACTGATGAAAGTAACGATTGTTTTTCTGCATCCGATTGAAAAATTTTGCATTTTTTTTCTGCGACCAGCTGAGGAATTTCACAGTATTTGCTCGTGACGGACTGGTAAATTTCACGATAGTTTTCCATGATCGATTGACGAATTTTGTGATATTTTCCCACTGTTGATTTCCCATGAACTTCAGTTTTTTTCTCGCAACCAATCGACAAATTATTTTATTTATTTTCACCATGATTGACGAAATCAGCAATATTTTTTCTATGACCGTTTTACGTATTTTGCGATGTTTTACCTGTCTGTCCAAAATAGGAAATAACTAAAAGGGCAGCAACGGCCACTGGAGACTAAGCTCTATCAAATTGGCCAATAGTCAGCACTAAACAAAATGAGATTACACTTGTGATGCACATGAAAAAAAAATAACTTTGATGAACTTAAAAAAAACATAATTAGAAACAACAAACTAGTTGTTTCTCGCAATTAACAGAAATTAGGACGTGACTTTTTGAAATCAACCTTTTCTCATGTAATAGAAGAAATCAATTGACTATTCCCTTTTCAAACTTTGAATATGGATTTCATAGCGTAGATTCCAATGCATAGAACATAATTCAATTAACGAAAATACCAGTGATTACAGTTTTGACTTTAATTCCATTAAGGATATAATAAAAAAAAATTGTTCAGAAGTGACATACCATCACAGATGTGCATTATTCATGTAAGTTAAAAATTAATGCACATCAGATTTTACAAAGTTTTCGAAAACTTTTTAAGAGAGCATAACCATGTGTTTCCGATAATTTCTAAAGTTATAAAATCGCTCTGTACTGTTTGTCAAAAGTGTAACTTCTGAAAGAGGCTAAAGTATGCAAAATGGAATAAAATCTAAATTAAGAAATTGATTTAGCAACCCGATTGTTAATTGCCCATAACATTGGGTGAAAATTGAAAAATAGACATGGTATATATAAAGCTTGATTCTGTTCCTTTGTTTTAATAAAATAAAAATTTTGAATAATTATCTTGAGTTGTTAATTTAAATTGTTTCAATGGTATTTTGTCATGTCTGTATAAATGTAATTCTTTAAGTAGCACATAAAAAATAACGGGGTGTAAAGATTTTTTTTTTCCCTTTCTAACAGTTCAACTCCCCTGCATTTATAAATTTTGAGTACGAAACTCCCCTCTTGGGAAAACTTGAATTCAAGCCATGATATTCAAAGAGATATAGTTTTTGTAAATTATATTTCAATACATTTAAAATGTTTCAATGATGTGTGAAACATGTTTGTAATTTATTGTTTTGAAATAGAGAAATAATTCAATATATAACTAAAAACATATCTAGGGCCGGATATCCGATCGGATATCCGGCCGGATATCCGAATCCGGCAGACGAAGGAGCTTCGGATATCCGGTATCCGATATCCGGCAAAATCAATATCCGGTGCATCCCTATTTAGAACGTTTCTTGTTCCTGCAAACCCCAGGTGGTAGTGGCACCGGCATAAAATATAGCCTGTGAGGATCAAAGGCTGTCACCATTGATTCGCATCATCCATTACTTTTGAAATGGTTGTAATTAGGTTTATTATTTCCTGAGATTGCATGCAAATAGTAATTTAGGACTTTTGCAGAATGCTCCTCGCTCCTTCCCTTCGCTTCACCCCTTTTTAATTTCTAATTTATTTTCGACAGTTCTTAGAGGGTATTTAAATTTTATAAGTAACTACCATGCCATATTTAAAGTTTCTAGCCTCTTCAGTTAGAACTTTTTTTGCTCCTGCAACCCTCTAGTGGTAGTGGTACCGACATAAATAATAGCTTTGAGCAGGTTCTATCATCACCAATCTGCAACCATTATTTTTCAAATCGCGTTGGTATTTCTTAAGATTGCATAAAAATAATAATTTAGAACGTTTTTAGATCACTTTTCGCTCACTTCATCCTTTTAAATTTGGAATTTTCTGCCGCATGAAATAGAGCCTATGTTAGAGCAAGGGCTGTACCATCAATTTCCAATCATTAATTTTGGAATCGGTTTGATATTTCCTGAGATTGCGTAGAAATCGCCATTTAGAACGTTTTTAGAATGCTTTTCGCGCATTATCACCTCTTTCAATTTTTGATTTTTTAAGAAATGTACTTAGAGATCATTTCTATCTATTAAGTAACTACCATGCCAAATTTCATGTTTCTAGGTCCTGCAGTAACACAAAAGTCGCATTTTTAGAACGTTTTTTGCTCCTGCACCCCTCTTGGGATAGTGGCACTGACATAAAATATAGCCTATGTTGGAGCAAGGGCTGTCACCATCATTTTGAAACTATTATTTTCGAAATAGGTTAAGTACTTCCTGAGATTGCGTAGAAATCGCCATTTAGAACGTTTTTTTTTTTTTTTTTTTTTTTTTTTTTTTTTTTTTTTTGCGCATTTTCACCCTTTTTAAATTTTGAAATTTTTAAGAAATGTTCTTAGAGATCTTTTATATCTTATAAATAACTACCATTCCAAATTTCATGTTTATAGACCCTTCATTAACACAAAAATCGCATTTTTAGAAAGTTTTTGCTCCTATACACCCCCTTTGGGGTAGTGGCATGGACATAAGATATAGCCTATGTTCGAACATGGACCAACACCATCATTTTGATACCATTACATTTGAAATCGGTTCAGTAGTTCCAGAGGTTACCTCCTACAAATAAACAAACAAACAAACTTTACTTCTTTATAATATTAGTACAGATTAGGATAATTAACAATTAACATAATATATACTATACTACTAATATAGTATACAATAATATTATTAATAATTACTATATATTAATAACATTACTTATAATTTTAATATATTTTACTAATATTAATATATTTATATATTATGCTTATCAAGAGGATTTATTTATTAACCCTCCAGTCGCGGACGACTTTTTCATTTTCTTGGATATAACCGCGGCATATTTTTAAGTGTTAGAAGTGTTTCTTTTTTTTTTTTTTTTTTTTTTTTTTTTTTTTAAATTCAGATTGTTTGATTCGCACCACTTTTTTGAAGTAGAAATAGTCACTTTATTTAATTATAGATTAAATAATGCGAGAATAAACCGAATCATACGCTTTTAAAAAAGTGGTGGCAATCAAGCAATCTGGATTTTTAAAAATGTAGCCCACTGTCAAGACTGGAACGCGAAAATAACGTGCCCCGCGAAATTGTATAGAATATGTGAAACGCGATATGAGCGTTACCCGTGGCTGGAGGGACATTCGACCCTTAAAATCTTTAAAAAATCGATTTTTTGTTTTTTAATTCATTTACAGCGAATGTTTTTCTGAACAATGTGCCGCAAACCGCATCAAAATATTCGTAATATTACGCTCGTTATAGTAAAAAGTTTAAATTAGCCTTGGTCTATTTCAAGCGAAACATTTATATTTAAATTTATTTTTCTCAAAATCGATATTTTTTTACTTGCGCGCTCCAGGTAATGATTCGAAACTTTATATTTATTTTACTAGATCATTTTCTTCAAATGGAATTAAAATCTAAGAAATTTAACAAAAATTATTGAATGTATGGGTATTCGAGTGACAAAGATTATCAAAATTTTCATTTTTTTTTTTTTTTTTTTTTTTTTTTTTTTTGAAAATCAAAAAACTTTAGAATTTTTTTTTTCATTCGTTAGATTTTAGTCCATTTTATTTTTGTAATATGCTTAAACTTACTAGGCCCTTGGCGACCAGTTTGGTCTTCCTTAAATGTATGCTAAGCATTGTATCATGTCACTTTTATTCATTAATTTACTTGCTCAATCCTATGCCAAATCAAAGGATTCTGATAGAGAAATCAGGAAATCCGTGTTTTTATGATATTCGGGCGGAGGTGATACATCGCCAAGCATTATTCCCATTGCTTTATATTTCATAATTTCAATTAAAATACGATATATTCAATCATTTTATTTAAAATACATATCTTTAATTTAAAACTGAAAAATTTTAAATTCACAACATTTTAAGAAAATAAAAATAATAAATAATACCATAAACCATGACATTTAATTTCAACATCAAAGCATTGCTTTAATTTACCACGCGAAAAAAAAAAAAAAAAATGTTAACTGGTGGATTAAAAAATGCTATTGTCGAGATTTGCGGCCGGTTAACATAAACGTACCAAGAATTCTTTGCGATCATGGCAACATTTACGTATCTTTATTCGAAAAAATAATATTGATTAAAAGTGGCCACCTTGCATACGGAAAGCGAAGGGGTCAGTCCATAACTGTTTATGACACTCACATGACTTGGACTATTGTGATATAGATGAAATGATGGCGATTTATCAGGCCGACTGGCATATAAAAAGTGAAGTGGTCAACCCGAAACTGTTGATGGCAGTCACATGACTTAGGCTGTTATTATAGTGATAGTAAAAGTTTCAAAGTTCTAGAGGGTATAGATATTTTCAAATTATGCGCGGAAGCTATATACATTATCATTAATATTTTAAAAAGCATACATTAAGGGATAATTATTATCAATTAATTATACAGTGTTTAATGCAAATTATATATTATATTGCATGGAGAACATATTTTAGTATTAAAAAAAACAAAAAAAAATACAGGTGATTAGTGCAAGAACGAGTGCATGGGGCCACTTTAAATATTTGTCTCCGAAATCAAATTTCTCATCTGTTTAAAGGGTCGTATAGCCCCTTTATGTATTTATATATATGTTTACATACGTTGACTAATATTAATAACCGTATATACTCGTGTATAAGTCGACCCCCACCCCACCCCAATTCTTAAGCAAAATTTTGAAAAAAAATTGAATTTTCGCGTATAAGTCGAACCCCGTTTCTGGTAGTATGTTGAAAAAAAATTTATAAATGAAAATTAAAAAAAAAAAAAAAATCATTAAATTAGTAAACTTACGTTTCTAATCAGACTGGTTTTTTTTTTCTAATTTTTTTATTCGGCGTTTTAAAACTGTATAATTATGTAAAATCGAAGGAGCTTAAACTATTTTGAAACCTATTCACATCCATTTAATGATACTTAAAAAGAAAAAATTATTTTAAAAATCTATTCAAGCCTTATTTACATGGGTAAACAGCTTCTTAAACTGCTAAAATATAGTACTTCTTTGTATTGTAGGACTTTTAGGAGAAATATCTAGAAGCATACTCACGTTGAACTCTTTTTAAAAAGGGGATTATAATGTTGAAAATAATGCCTCTGTATTGAAGGGAATTCTATCCCAAGAGAAAATGGGTGCAGAACAATTACAGGGACATTATTGTTAAGCTTTTTTTGTCAAGCACAAGGAAATGACCATTGTCCGCTTTTATCTTCCTCTCCAACGTAGACCCATATGTGATAACTTAAGGCTGTTCTCAAATACAAAGGGTCAACTTTCTGACATAAGTTTTAATTCATTTTTGTTCCGAAACGCATGAAACTAGAAGGAGTTGTTATTCAGAAACTATATCATCCAACTGTTTTTTCCGTTTTCTTGTAAACGCAATAGATCTTTCAGAAAATGCTGTCAAAGGGGGCATTTTGAACCGAACTTCCGAACGAAAGAAGAAAATCCAGTCAGTAAGGGGAGAAAAATGCCGTGTCAGGTGATCAAAATCGCTTCTAACTCAATAGGTAATTTATGGATTAAAAAATGGAAAACACAGTTCGATTCCAAATCACTTCCATGGTCAGGCTTTCAAACTTTATATCTTTCCGTTAAAAAATGAATTTGTAAATGTGTCAAAACGTTTTGCGCTTGTTGAGCACAGCAGTTGAGAACAGCCTTAAAAGACTTGCCCATTCGCCGATTATCTGCGATTTTTTTTTTTTTTTTTACTAACTCGTGTATAAGTCGACCCCCCATTTTCAACTCCCAAATTTTGTCTAAAATTCTTCGACTCATACACTAGTATATACGGTATTTATATTAATATTATTAATATTAATATTAAGGTCATTTTGTGCCAATCTCAAAGTTCTTTTCAACAATGCTTCTTTCTCTATATTGAAAGTCGCAGCATTCAGCCGCTCCTAAATTCCACTGTCGCATGCATTACGAATGTCCACTTGAATCGCAGGTAAGTTAGACATAATTCTGCCGCCCTAGATTGAATACTAGGAAAGTCCTGAGTGCTAGAAATGCTTCCCTTATCAATCGGCGAGCACCACCCCTCAAAAATGATGGAACAGCAGCAAGTTTGTCTAGAATGAGAAAAGCACTTTGAAGCTTATCTCTTCTACCCTCTACCCTCTAGCCCGAATTTCTGATACCTTGCCCCTTGCAGTAACAGTTGGATGGTGTTTTCGTGTTCTCCGGGGCTAAGTAAATGATCTGTAATTTTGAAACGGCCTATAAATTCCTTTTTAAGTGCGTTTGCATTACGTGTTATCTATCCGACCCTCGCATCCAGAACAAGTTTTTGTTATGCTCTGGGAGCCAGCTTTAAGTAGTTAAAATTTGACTATCAAAAGCACTCGAGGTTGTGCTTAAGTGGAAAGTTACATTGCCTTTGAGAAAGGTGTCCACATTTTTTTTGCTGAAATTAAAACAAACAAAACATGTTTTTGACGCATTTTTGAGTCTATCGGCTTTTGAGCCTATCGATTCATCCAAAGAAGAGTGGTGATAAGGCACTTATTTGACCCCGCCCAGAACCGAAACTAGCCTCTTTTGCAGCCGGGGCAAACATGGATTTTGGCGCCCCCCCCCCCCTTCCTCTGCAAAGTATATTTAGAAAGAGAAATTTACTAATTTTCTAATAGACGACTTATTTTAAATTTTAAAATATGTATAATCATAAAATATATAACACAACTGCGTAATCTGCTTTGTCAAATAATGATTCATTAAAATCTTGAAAACGGAACCGAAAAGAATCAAAAAATATTCCGCTTTATACAGGATTCTCATGCCATATCATCCTTAGATTCTTCTATGCTTTGGTATATCCCAGGAAGGACGATTTTAACAATACCGTACTAAACATGGAGTGAGAAAAATCGACAACCAAAATCTTCATTTGGCGCTCGGGGCATATGCCCCCTCTGCCCACCTTAGTTTCGGCCCTGACCCCGACTCTTATTTCCGTTTTTAGTGCACTTTAAATGAAAGCGCTTTTCATTCTTTTGGGGATATTTTTAGGGATCAGTACTTAAAAAGTAAAAACGGAACCATTATAAGATCACTCCTGTGTCTGTCTATCCAGGTCCGAAACTAGGGTTTTTTTGCGCCCGGGGCAAACATGGATTTTGGAGCAACCCCTCCCCCTCACGCCCAATAAAAGTTATCGACCGCAGGTACCCAAATACAAAAAAAGAAAGAAAATCCTTAAAAAATAAAAATCATTTAATAATAATTTAAATGCTAGCAAGAGATATGTAAACAACGCTCCCATAGGATTAACATTAGCTTGAGCGTTAAGAGTTTACACTAGTCACGCGAAGAAACTGAATTGCTAATGTTAAACCTACGGGAGCATTCTTTTTTAAATTTCTCACTTGCATATTAATAGTTTTAAATGATTTTTATTTTTCTTGCTTAGAATTGCTGAAATTGAATTCTAACCGGTTAGTGTTTACTTTTTCGATTTTGGTTGCAGATTTTTTTTTTTTGTATTTCATATATATATATATATATATATATATATATATATATATATATATGAAACGACAATCTTCATTTGGTGCCCCTCTTCGCCTTTCGTCCTGGCGCCCGGGGCCAGTGGGGTAGCCAAGGGGGGGAGGTCCAGGACATCCCCCGAAAATAGAACTGGTTTACTGAATCATGGATACAACAGTAAAAACTGCTAAGACAGAGTCACAAAGGATCTATAAAACATTCCGCTTTAGAGAGGTGTTCCTCTTAGAAGGTATAATTCAAAAATATGTCTTTCTTCGGGACTATGAACTTTTCCGTTTTAGGCAGGTTTTCGTTATAAACACTTTCTGTTTTCACAGTATCCCTTAAAACTGCTAAAACGTACTCACTTCCCAAACGTTTTTCTTTCACGTACCCCTTTCTTAGGTTTTCCATTTCGGAGTACCCCCCTTTCTCATAAACACGCCCCCTCCCCCCCCCCCCCACTGAAGAAGATAACATAAACATGCTTTTTTCATTAGTAATCTTCTTATCACAACCATATAATAAATCGGTGCAAATTACATTGATATTCCTAACATTTTTGTGACTTCCGCCATTACTGATATTATTTTCACATACCTCCAGCAGACCCGCCACGTATCCCCAGGGGTACGCTACCCCAAGTTGGAAACCGCTGCTATAACACCACCTCTGAAGAGCATAAATCTATAACAGGAAAATCTGTGAAGATGACCTATCTCAAAGGTAAACAATTCAAGGTTCGACGAAAACAACACTATATATTTGTGCTTGCTAACGTTTGAAACCTATCTGAAATGAAACTTGTTCCAATCGTGAATCCTTCTTGGCAGGTTTTCTGAAAACACGGAATCCTCTCATAAACAAAAACATTTTAATGTCCCGAGACGGAAGGATAACTATGCAAGTATACCTGCTATTCCGTTTACATAAATTTACTGTAACTAGATTAAACGTAAAACTTCTTTATCTTGGACTTGGATGGGGTTCTGTTGCCGACACTTATGGGACAGAACGAGTTTATACGAACGCAATAACGGTACATTGGTTGAGTTTCGTGACCCTTATCTTTGTTCACTTTATAACGGACAATGTTAACAATTACTTTAAATCTGCTGCCTGCAATTAATAAATGTAACTTTATTTTTGGACTTGCTATTTGTTACCACTTTCAAAATACACTGGCGAGAAAAATTAAAGGAACAACCATAAAAAGGTGCTTTATGTTAATTCTATTAAGGGAACTTCCAGAAAGGTAACTCAATGATAACGTTATCACGTGGTCCAATGGGATTAACATCCGTTACACAAAAACATGCAAACTTTTCAACCTCAGCCCGTTCTTTCGGTTCACGTGGGTAATTTGGTCTAATTTTAAGGATTGTACGTGTAATTAGGTAAAACTTTCGCTTCCAGTAGGTGTAATGTGTCGTCCAAAAGACGTTTGACCGATTTTGAGAAATTGCGTGCGATAAGGTGAATGGAAGCAGGACAGACACTCTTAGGGGCCTGTAAAGACTTAAAAATAGCCAAAAGCGTCGTGTCAAGAATCTGGAAACGATTTAAAGACACTGGTATAATGTGCACAGACAACCACGTCAAGGTAGAAAACGCGCCACAATAGGCTCTCAGGAGTGTGATTTGCCAACGATTGCTAAAAGAAATAGGTAATTGACGTCAGTTCAGATTGCAGGGAGTTTGCTGCAGCACCAAGAACTCGACTATCCTGCTTTACTGTGAGTGACAGGCTGCATGCAAGGAAACCCATGATTTGTGTTCCACTAACTGCGGTAGCAAAATGCGCCCGGTTAAAGTCGTGCAGAGATCATCATCATTGGAGTACCACGGACTGGAGCCGAGTTCTCTTTACCGATGAATCCCGATTTTGTTGAGAGAGTTACTACAGACGGGTTACCATATGGAGGGAGAAAATCACACGCAGTAAGACTGCAAACATCCGTGAAAGGCATCGATACAAAGGTCGTGGAATCATGATATGGACGGACATCATTTTGAATGGCCGCAGTAACCGACACACTTTTACCAGTGCAACTGTCAATGCTGAAATATACAGAGATGAGGTTCTTGATCCTCATGTCAAGCTGTTTAAGGGTACAAACGGAAGATTCTGTATATTATGCTTATTAATGGTCTAGAAGGGCGCTACCCCCTTCCACAGAACTCCTAAGTGCCCCTTCCAGAGCTGCATAAATTTGACACGGAAAAAAAAATGTCTGTATTCAATATTACCTTTGAACCCAATTACTATTTGCGAAAGCTCAGTTTAACATTGCTTCAAGAAATTTCATGGTGGTAATAAGAGTCTGTGTATGGAATAGGTCTTGGGTGACATTTTGTCTTTAATAATGAGAAATCTTTGAATAAATTGAATTTTCATAAATTGAAGCTAATCAACGTACCAAAGTCCGAAGCTTACTGCTGAACTTGGAGAATGTTCTAAAACTGTTTCGAGCCATCTAAAACAAATTAGCTGGGAAGTACAAAAACAGAAACCACCATGAACCATTTTTTACACATTCTAATACTTCCAGAAAAGTGCTAATCCATCACAAATAAACTTATTACAAAAATTTAACTTCCTTAAAGACGACCAGATATCGGAAGCTACTATTAGATTGAATATGGTATTAAAAGTGGCGAGACATGAAACATGGAAACCCAAAAGTATTATGGCTGAATAAGACAATTGTAACAAAACTGCTTTTTCCAGCATGAACTATATTTGATGTGTTTGCTTCTAACATTACTAGTTTCTGTAGCTGAAAATGCAAGATCTTTTTCTTAAAGTTAAAACCTTCCCACATAGCATTTTTAGTTTGCAGAAAATTTGCAACAGTCTTGCTTTGAAAACCTGTAAAGTTGCAATAAGCTCAGCATGACAAGACTGAAAGTTCATAACAAGACTGCAGCAAGATAACACAAACGCCGAAGTCACCACACTTTGAACTTGCAGCTAACTTGCCATGCAAGTTAAATTCATGCTGTATCAAATTTATTGCAAACTAACGGCAAGCAAGTAATCAAAAATAATGCAAACTTACTACAAAGTAGTAATCTTTCCATGTCACACTATAAGTTTAACCCCTTCGAAGGGGTCCATAGACCTGATCAGGTCTATTGATGCGAAAGCGCCGTCAGAAGGCGCATGCATCGATTTTATCACCATAAACAAGTTTAGGCAATATTTGTACTTTTCATTTCGAGCATTTTTTACTTTTTAATAAGTATAGCGTTTAGAAAAAGCGGTGCCTACCAAATAAAATTTCTGCAATTTCTGCATATGTGCTGATTGTCTATTCTCTCAACAGAAGAATTTTTTGCTTTCGTCACTTTCGTGAATTAAAAACAGTCTTGCCATCAGTTTCACAACAAACTACTCATGCAAGTGGATGATAGTATGCCTTGCGGGAGATTTGCTGCGAATTTCTCAATTCAAATTTGTCACGGAAAGATAATATCAGAAAAAATCAAACTTGCTGCTAATGTTCATGCTATCTGGGTTATCTCAAAAACTCCCATGGGAGCGTGGCGGAGCGCATGAACGGCTCATGCGAATGCGATTGACATTTATGTGAAATCATTATCCAATATCTATTACAGCACATGTTCTTAATTCAATGGCAAGAAATTAAACATGAAAGTGCTGTTTTAAACTTAACCACTTGATCCTAACCTTATTGTAGACAAATGTTATGTAATATGAAACTTGATTTAACTCATTCACTGCCAAAACTATAAAGTAAGAATTTTAATTTTTTTTTTAAATTCGTTTGCCACCATAAATTTAGAAAGGCAAATTTAGCTTTACTAATACAGCGAAATTTCTGCCAATAAACGAGGCAATTTTTTTAATTCTAAAATAGTGGTGACAAAGTAATTAATAAATTAAAGCCACGAGCATGCTCGTGGATGACAGCGAATGTGTTAATTAAATTTAACTCTTCAGTATGCGCTCAGCTTTTTATATCATAGTGAATCTTTTTCACTGGTAAATATTAATGTAACTTCAATGTATTATTAGTTGCAATTATAGAGATTGGCCTTATATTTTTTATCCATGCTTTTTTGTTTATTAAAAAATTAAATAAGGATATACCCCTAAATTTTTAAAGTTATTCGAAATACTTCTATTATACATACACAGTCAAGACAAGCTTGCAAGGGACTAGTAAAAAGCTCCATTTTAGACTTGCTTCCATGTAAAGAAGTGTAATTTATTATGCTTCTAAGATACACTACCTCAGTAAAATCTATTGTTCGTTTCGTAGGGATTCTCAAACTCTTCCGTTTGAGACAGGATTCCGTTATAGAAAGATTCCGCTTTCACAGGTTTCACTATGTTTCACTAATGAACGATGAAAATCCCCTTTCAGACAGGTTTTCAGCAAATTTAATTGTATCGCATTTCATATTAATACCATGCAACGCTTCGGTTAAAGACAGGATTCTGTTATAGACAATTACTATTTTGACAAGTTTTATTGTATTCATATAACATAAATAAGTATATTTATGTAAATACACAAAACTTGTAAATATCGAACCTGCCTATAACGGAATTCTGTCTTAAACAGAAATGTTCCATAGTGCTACGGAAAAGAATACTATACAAATACACCTGATAACACGAAAACCTGTGTAAAACAGAAAATTTTACCAATATTTACGATTTTATCTTCACAGGTTTTACTCTGAAGGAAAAATTCTGGACACCCCCCCCCCTCCCCGGAAACGAAATCCTTTCTACGCCATTGCCCGGGGCACATGCCCCCTCTGCACCCCCCCCCCCCTAGTTTTGGCTCTGCTCATTGTGACAAGAATGATATGGGTTGTCAAAAATGAACGGATGACAAAATTATTCAAAATGTGTTGAATCCAGAAAAACCTAAAGCGGATGAATAGGATGAGTCGGGGAGCGATGATCCAGTCAGCGAAGCAGAAGTAAGGAATGTGATCTCTAATTGCATTAATTGGTTTGAGATGCGAGAGGAAACCGATGCAACCCAAGTAGTTTTATTATATAGAATTGATAATGTGGTTGCAGTATAAGCGCAAGCAAAACGCAAACAAAAATGTATAATGGCTTAATTTGGATGAAAACAGGTTACTAGATATTTATTCTATAAAATTCTAAATTTGTTCTTATTAGGTGCTATTCAAATTATGTGTCTAATTAGGTGCTAATTAGGGTACTATTCAAAAAAAAAAAAAAAAAATCCACGCTCAACAACTTGAAAATTTCTGACGCATTTTCCAACTCATTTTTAAAAGTAAAAACATGAAACTTGCTGACGTGATTTTTTTGAAGAGATTTATAAGCGACCTGTGTTTTCATTTTTCGTTCAGTTCATTAGAACTTGATTTATAAACAATTATTTTCTCACAAGGGAACCACTTTTGGTGTTGCTCGCACCTAGCATTGAGACCTGGTGCATTTTAAAGCCCTCTATTATGAAGTTTGAGAATCGATAAAATTTTTCTGTTAAAATAATATTTCTTGATTATACAGCAGCATAACTTTCTGAAAATGCAATTTTCGAGACCACTTATCGGACTATTAACATTGAATTTTTTTAAAGAAAAGCATTTAAAAATAAAAATTAGTTAATAATAAGTATAAAATGTTGAAAAAAGTTTGAAAATCCCTTCAAAAACCCACGAATTTGATTTTGAAAAATTGCAACTTTATATTAATATTTTTGGCGGGGAAACAGTTGGCGTTCATTTTCAAAAGTAGAGCTTTCCGGCAACCCTAGCCAAATGTCATAGCTGAATTTGTAATAGCTAGAAATTGCTATTTCGCCACAGTAATTTTTCTAAATTGTGTAAAAATATTAATTTACTTTATGATTACTTTTACTGAAGGACCATTTAATACAGCAACATTTCATTTTAAACATTCGAAACTTTATTTCATTCGATTTCAAAAGAAAATAATTTGCTTATTTTGTATTTCACTAAAAAATAGTTTTCAATGATCTTCGAAGCTTTTATAGAATTATATTTATTACTTATATCTTTATCGTCTGCATAGGAAAATAAATAAAAACCTTATATTTGTTTTGTATGCTATCAATTATTAAAAAAAAAAAAAAAAATCCCTGCCGGCCCGGCCTACAGGCAGAGGTATATTTCGAAGTTAAGTATACTAATTTCGCCAACAAAAACTAAATCATTATTAGATATAAATCCACTTTAACAGTTTTATCTGTCTGCTTTTGACGAGTTTTTATTTCCTTTTTATAAAATAGCTGGTTTTATCAGAATCATGTTAAGGCGATATTGAAAAAAAAAATTTTCCATGCTCAACAACTCGAAATTTTCTGGAACATTTTCAGATTCATTTTTAATAAAAAAAAAAAAAAAATATGAAACATGCTGACGTGATTTTTGAGAGATTTATAAGCGACCTTTGTTTTTATTTTTCTTTCACTTAATTAAAACTTGATTAATAAACAATTATTTTCTCAGTAGGGCAATATTTTTCGTTTCTAACACAATCGCTTCGGGAAATTCTGTTCAAAATGCCCACTTTGACATCATTTTTTGAAATATATTCTGCATCTATCAAAAAATCGATCATTACTGTACATTATATAGTTTCTGAATAAGAGAATCTAGCAATTGGATGCGTTTGAGAGCAAAAATGAATTTAAAAATGAGTAAGAAAATAAGCAGTTTTGATTTGAATGCACCCTTAATAAGATGATTTTTTTCTTCAACCGCTATGTATTTTTAATTTGTTTTTGCTGTAAGAATTGGCCCTATCCAAAACTTGTCTATATAAATGTTGAAGACAATATTAAGAAGATATCTGATAAATTCATGGAGATTTTATATCTTGTGAATTGATGGAGTTATGAAAATTTTTCTTCTTCAACCCCCCTTTTTTGTTTTCGTTTTTATTTATTTTTTTTATTTTATTTTTTTTTTTTTTGCGGTACGAATTGGTCCTATCAAAAACTTTTGAATATAAAAGTTGTAGAAAATATTAAGGAAATGTATAATAAAATTAATTGGATTTGATATCTTGAGAATTGACGAAGTAAGGAATTTTTTTCTCCCAAAAATCCTATTTTTTGCGCCCCTTGAGCCTATTTTAAATTTTATCAAAAATCTGTGATGCATGAATTTTTGGCGCTATTTTTAGAAGTAATAAAAACTTTAAACTGATTTGATATGTACAAAAATTAAGAAGTTATGAGGTTTTTTCGGTTTTCACAAAACCCCTTCCTATTTCCATCCCCTTTGTCCGCTTTTGCCCATTAACGAACTTGACCGAGATTTTATGTCCCTTGATTTTATGTATCAGTTTGGAAGAGATTTGTGCAGAATTGCGGAAGTTTTCGTGTCCAGAAGAAAGTGATAACACAATTGCTTCGGGAAATTCCGTTCAGAATGCCCACTTTGACACCAATCTTTGAAATATATTCTGCCTCTATCAAAAAATCGATCATTGCGGTACATTATATAGTTTCTGAATAAGCGAATCTACCAAATAAATGCGTTTGAGAGCAAAAGTGAATTTAAAAATGAATCAGAAAATAAGCAGTTTGGATTTGAGTGCATCCTTAATGCAATGATTTGTCCAACACAATCCGCTTCGGGAAATTCGGTTCAAAATGCCCACTTTAACAGCATTTTTTTTTAAATATATTCTGCCTCTATCGAAAAATCGACCATTACGGTACATTATATAGTTCCTGAGTAAGAAAACGTACCAATTGGAAGCCTTTGGGAGCAAAAATGAATTGTAAAATGAATCAGAAAATAAGCAGTTTGGATTTGAATACATTCTTAATAAGATGATTTTTTTCTTCAACCGCTATGTATTTTTAATTTGTTTTTGCTGTAAGAATTGGTCCTATCCAAAACTTGTCTATATAGATGTTGTAGACAATATTAAGAAGATATATGATGAATTCATGGGGATTTTATATCTTTTCAATTGACGGAGTTATGGATTTTTTACTTCTTCAAACCCCCTTTTTGTTTTCGTTTTTAATTTTTTTGCGGTACGAATTGGTCCTATCAAAAACTTGTGAATATAAAAGTTGTAGATAATATTAAGGAGATTTATAATAAAATTAATTGAAATTGGTATCTTGAGAATTGACGAAGTTATGATTTTTTTCTCCCAAAAACCCTATTTTTTGCGCCCCTTGAGCCCATTTTTAACTTTTTCAAAAATCTGTAATATATAAAATTTTGGCCCTATTTTTAGAAGTAATAAAAACTTTAAACTGATTTGATAGGTACAAAAATTAAGAAGTTATGGGGGGTTTTCGTTTTTCAGAAAACCCCTCCCTATTTCCATCCCCTTGGTCCGATTTTGCCCATTAACGAACTTGACCGAGATTTTATGCCTCTTGATTTTATGTATCAGTTTGGAAGAGATTGGTGCAGAATTACGAAAGTTATCGTGTCCAGAAGAAAGTGATATATATAGATAGATAGATAGACAGATATATATATATATATATAAAGTTTTTTACTGAGGGTGGTTTTGGGTTCTAGGGATCATGATCGGTGTAGATCTGCAAAAATTTTTCAGAAATTCCAACATAGGAACGATCCCAATAAGTAGTATTTCATACGAAATCTACCTAAAAAATCGCAATCTGATATAATTCTAGTAATACGCTCTGTACATTTTCTCTTTGGATAAAGCGGGCGGAAAAATTGTATCCCCATATTTGGCGACTTAACTCACTTTTGGCGTGAAATGAACAAATAAATATGTAATAATAAAAAATTAAAAGTATAAAAAAGTATATAAAATATTATTTTAACAGAGAAATTTTTTCGGTTCTCTAACTTTTATGTATAGGGCTACAAAACGCACCAGGTCTCGATGCTAGGTGCGAGCAACACCAAAAGTGGTTCCCTTGTCAGTACGAACTTTTTGTCGTTTCCAGCACTTTCGCTTCGGGAAATGCGGTTCAAAATGGCTACTTTGGCAGCATTTTTTGAAATATGATCTGCCTTTATCATAAGACAAAAGACCCATACGGCACATCATATAGTTTCTGAATAAGAAAACCTGTCAATTGGATGCGTTACAGAGCAAAAATTAATTTAAAAACGAGTAAAAAAATTAACAGTTTGCCTTTGAATACAACCTTGATTGATTTATTTTTGTCATTTACGCTTTTTGTTAACGAAAGTGATAAAAAAAAAAAAAAAGTGTTTAACCCTTTATGTACTGAATTATGAATTCATGACAATTGTATCTTCTAAAGCATTTTTCGTGAATTTTTGAAACTACATTAGAAGATTTACATAATCATTTAATAAATTTTCGAAGGATTTTAGAAGGATTTAGAAGGATTCTGTGCACTATTTATAGCTCCACTCAAATCTTTTATTTTAAATATTTTTCTTAGTATTTTGTAGAATTAGGAAATGTAGAAATACAATGTTCTCACAATGTAAATACATAAATATTTCCGAATTGAACCCCCCCCCCCCCCCTCCAACGCCACGAAAGCTGAAAAGATGCGAAGGCAAAAGAAATCATCCTTTCAAAAATATTTTTGTTTTGTGTAGCCCCTCATGCTTTTGGAACAAGATAAAGTAAAGCATCTATAACTCATTCTAAACTGTATTACTACAAATCGATGTATTAAATGAATTTTATAACAAGTTATTTTAATGGTACTTATAAGTACCGCCAGTAGATAAAGGGTTAAACATTCTTTTTTATAAACTGACAAATAGAAATGCACTTATTTTTAACGGTCTAGTACTCGGTCTAGTACTGTCTTTCGATTATCCGCCGTACCGTCGGTCCCGTGAATGACGGATAATCGAAGTTTACTGTACTGCCTATGAACAATAGTTCGTGGAAGTGCGAATTCAGTTGTGCTACTTGTGTTTAAATTTAACTATATTTTTGGCATATTATTGGGTGTGTAATCAATTTTATAGACCTTATAGAGAGGTGCACAAAAGAGGTCGCGTTTCCGTTTATGGACAGAAATGCGTGAAGGAGACTTTTCAACTGTACTCTGCATTTCCTAACTGCGCTCTGTAGTCTACGGCTTAATTTGCGCCGTAGCCCACCGGAACCCAGCCCCGGTACTTCTACCGATAACCGACCTACAACAGCCCTGTCAAGACTTAACCAGAAGCAGAATATACAAGTTAATTTCGAAGACGCAAAAATTATATATCCCTCAAAGAATTATCATGATTTAATCATCCGCGAATCAGTAGAAATTATTACTAAAGAAAAGACTGATTGCAATGACGTTTTATCCTACAACATACCCAGAATTTGGCTCAGTTTGCTTAAAGAATCATAAAAGGGTCATTCCATGGTTACGGACGTAACAAACAGAGACTTTAAAGCTTCATAAATAATGTAAAAAAAATACTTATTACATGGATTATTTTATATTTAAGGTCGGTCCAAGGATTGTAAATAGAATATTAAATTTTGAAATCTGAAAAATGTTCCCATAATTTTTGAAAATTAAAATCTAGGTGTTACGGACGTAATTCACAAAACAGTCAAAATTGCATATAGTTGCAGTTATTGTCATAATCCTGTGAATTTTAAGGAAGAACATTTAACTTTTTCTTCAATAATTCATTATTAGGGTATTAGCTATTGGAAACTGCAATTGTGAAAACATTAAAATAATTATTAATTAACACATGGGATGATTAAATTGTTATAGACGTAACATTTGCCTGTTATAACAGTTCAATACGTCAAAATTTATTTATGAATTCTAATTCATTTATAATATATTCCCTAATTTCTTTTATAAATTTTAAAAATAGAATATTCAAATATAAAAACTAGCCTAATTACAGCTTTTACAAATAATTTTTGAAATGACAATAGCTTGTTAAACTTTACCAATAATTTAAGTGAAATGTTCTCAGTCTCATCACTCTCACATTTTTAGTGCTAAAACTTTTATTTAATTTACTGTTTACACTTAAACTGCATGTTTTCAGAAAATTCACACT
The DNA here is from genome assembly GCA_963932465.1 of Maratus speciosus. Classification (NCBI taxonomy): domain Eukaryota; kingdom Metazoa; phylum Arthropoda; class Arachnida; order Araneae; family Salticidae; genus Maratus; species Maratus speciosus. The sequence goes on along the minus strand of OZ010793.1, from coordinate 14,931,262 downwards.
CTAAGCTATTAAAAAATGTATTACATGACTTTATAAATTAAATATTATTTGTTTTATAAATAAAAAACAAAATAGTACTTTGGTTTCACTTTTCATGGAATGACCCAAAACGAGTAACATTCCACTTCCCTATATCCATGTTTTATTTTCCCAATGTTTTCCGGATCTAAAAATTGACTTCCACTTTCACTCCTTTTGTCACCATCTACGTGTTTTGAAAATTAGACGTTAATAACAATTGTATTTCTTATATTTCTCTGACGAAGACTATGTTTTCATAGTTGAAAGTACAAAGGTAACATCTTTTTGAATATTGTCTCATTTTTTAAGTAGTTTTTGCACATAGTGTAAGTTTAACTTTTTAAAGATGAATTAAGCATTTCTATTTATTTATTCATTAGGTTAGTTTTTATAGCTGTTTATATCACTTGGCAACAAATCTCTCTTGCTGAAGACCGAATTGGGCCAAGCTTTAAAAAAAAAAAAAAAAAAAAAAAACGCCAAGGCCCTCTAAGATGGAAAAGTACCGGAAATTGTTTCATAATGTATGTTTGATGTATGATTTTTCAATCTCGTTTTATTTTTTATCTAAAAAAAGAATAACTTCTTAAGGTCAAAAAAAGAGCCTTATTCCCCGATTGTTATTGCTAATGTTGTAGGCTTCACACATTGGCGTGACGGAAAACAAGTCGAGATAACGGACTGATTCTCGGCCCCATTATGAATAAGTAAAGCAAGCGAGGACAACATCCGGATTAATACCTCCGTCCGATTTAATTAAGGATTATATACCTGCTATGTTGTTGCCGAATCGATTACGGAACCGGAGATCGCGGCCGCGGGCTCTTCCGAGCATTTAGCGATGAGAGGCCGATCGGCAAACAAAACGCACGCCATTTATAAAAAGCTTCTCTTTCAGGTTACCCTTATCATAACAAGTCTTTTTGATTTTTGAAATAACATTCCATTTACCCATTCAATTAACATTGCTTCATTATGAAACATTTCTGGATGTTTTCTGCTCTGGAAGTCGGAATTCATTTTTTTGTATCCATTGTACCAATTGATCGGTTCGTTTAACCCTTTATATTCTGATGGTACTTTTAAGTACTCATTAACCCTTTAGAGCGCAGCTTTGCAGATATGCAAACAACAGTGTTTTGAATTTAATAGATTTTTTTATTCGTATATACCTAATTCACACCAAAAAATTAAAATAGCAATATCTGCTTTAATTAATAACAGACATTCCGCATTTAAATAAAGCAAAATTAACCATTGAAACTGTCTGGTGTCAAGTCAGATTCCTAAACTGACATTTGTAGAACATATTCTATCATGGGAATTAAAGGGTTAAAGGTTAAGTTTTATAAAATAAATAATTATATAAAGTAAGGTATTTGGAGGCATACTTATTAAAGTATTTACTAATTTGCAATATTTTAGCTTAAAACAGCCAAACGACAGTAGTTTTTGCTTGTATTGTAGATGTGCAACAGAAGAAAAGATTGACGTATTATATGAAAGATATATCTCTGATTTTTTTCATTATCTTTCCTGTGTAATAAACCTTTCAGAGAATCACAAATATTTTTTTTCGAAACAAAATAAAAAGTCGCGCCTTTAAGGGTTAAGCCTTTGAGCTCTGGGGGGAGGGGGAGGGGGGGATGAATATCTTCAAAATGCCCAAACATCACACTGGCATCGGTATTTTGTAAACAAAAGATTCGCCTTATAATATACACGAAAAAATGCAGTAATCTATTTTCAAATAAATTGGTTGAATATTCCGGTGCATTTGCAGATTAAAATTAAGTGGGAAGAAATTCACCCATCAGAGCTCAAAGGGTTAATTTTATTTTTGCCATAGTCAGTTTTGGCAACTTTGACGCACAAGGCATGCTTTCAACAAGGGCTTTTATGAAGAAACAATGGTACGAATTCTTCGTTTTCTTTTTCAGAAATTCTCTGAAATCTTTACAAATGCAATTTTTAATAATTAGCGCAGCTTTGCAACACTTTTATTTTAACCTATTTTGTATAATTTGATGTCTTTTATAATATATGTCAAGAAGAAAGTGTTGCACGATTGCGCTCATATAAATAATTGAGGTAAAAATAGCAGAAATTGCGTATTTTTCATCAAAACTACGAATTATATGAACTTTGAGCTTGTGTAAGTTACATAAATCCGAACAAAATACAAAAACTATTGCTAAAATCGTACAATATGTACCTTCTAATATTAGAAAGTGAAATAATTAAGTCAGTATAACAGAATCGAATTTTAGTCTATTTCATGGGCCAAAAACGCGGCTTGGACCCTGATCCTTTAGGTGGAGGTGGGGGGGGGGGGGGGGAGACAAGACGTTTTGTAATAATCTGATGCCCATGATTAATAAAATATTTTTACACTAAACCACGTTTCTTTTTTCTTTGTGTTTAGTTATAACCTGAAAAAATAATGTTTTTTTTTTTTTCAAAATCTTGAAAGTAAAAAAAAAATCTACATAAAATTTTCAAATTCGATTCCTTACATCTGCTGGCATCCTAGGCTTAATCTGTAGAATTTTATAAAATGTAATTACAAGAAGTCGGCGTTTATTCTGTTACATAGCAAATTTTACTCATTGCATTATCATCTTTCGTAGAATTAGATAAACATCGTTCACCTTAGAGGTTCAAAGTAAAAAAGCACTTCTATCATTTTAAAATAACTCTAAGCAAAAAAAGAAACTGACCTTGGTGAAACATTTAAAAAAAAAAATGTTTTTTTTTTTTCTAAAATAACACTTAAAAACATGGTTAAGTTATTTTTGCGAAGCACGTTTTAGTAACTAGACTGACCACATTTTTCGACCCTACAACAAAATTGCACACGCACACACATGAAAAAAGTTTGCATCCAATCAATAATCAACCCAAAGTCCAGTATATAGTTTCTCGCTATTAATAATAAATTTTAAATATTTATGTTGTAACTGAGAAATATTTCAATATGTTTTGGTATACATATTTTCAACATAATTGGAGTTTTCTGTACGGACTTAGTGCTCATGTGTAATTTAAAATATTACACGTTTAACTTTTACTTTAAAATAAAAAGAAAAGTGCCCAGTTAAACTGATGGCATTGAGCTCACAGGCTATTCACACTAATTGTATATTATACTCTTATTTCAAAGAATAATGCCCCTCGAAAAATAAATTAAGGGTTCACCCCCCCCCCCCCCCCCTTTATACTTAACCAATGACCCTGCAAATCTAATCAGAGAAGCAAGCGCCTTATCAGAATAAACCGGTATACCAAATTTGAAGCAAATCGGATAGTTCTGCATGAAAAACCCATTTATCTAAATTAGGGGGGTATTAGCTCCCGTACCCCCCTTTATACTGAATCAATGAGCCATCAAAACTAATCATGGAAGCGCCTTTTCAGAATGAACCTGGAAAAAAAATTGAAGCAAATCGGATATTTCTATCAAGAGTTATCGCATAGATACATACATACATACGTACATACAGAACCTGCGAGCACATTAGCTCTCAGGATTTGATAGCCTGTGAGCTAAAAAGCACTTCTATCATTTTAAAATAACTCTAAGCAAAAAAGAAACTGACCTTGGCGAAACATTTCAAAAAATATGTTTTTTATAAAATAGCACTAAAAACCACGGTTAAGTTCACGTTTTAGTGACTAGACTGACCACATTTTTCAACCCTACATTAAGTGAATTTTCTGTAACAAAATTGCACACGCACACACATGAAAAAGAAAAAAAGTTTGCATCCAATCAATAATCAACCCAAAGTCCAGCAACCCCTTTGCTAACGATTCTTGCGAAAACAGTAGCTTTAACAATAACTCTCTAATAACCCCTTTTGCGAACCATCAGTTCGGTGCATTAAAAAAGACGTCTGTTCCAAGGTCGCCTATTGAAAATGCTAAATTACATCAAAATTACATACTCGGCACTAATTATGCTCCCGAACAGATAAAAAACTTTCATCGTCGATGCGTTCAAGGTTGCGATCGTAGGTCGTAAACCAGGGTCAGGTCTGTGAGTCAAGAAGTGGTGCTCGACGATTTTTTCACGATCGATGAATTGTGACCAGTTTCAGGTTCGGAAGTTCTTTCTTTTGTGTCGAATGCATACCTTGTTGTTGCCAAGTTCTTAAATTATGTATGAGAGATGGAACAGGAGAAGGCGATGCTACTGTTTAATGTTTATAAGTGGTATGTGATTCAGTTCGTTGGCTACTTGGTTTTAGGGCGCTACCGTACGCTTCTGATTTGACAGATCGGAACCTCCATCTTAAAGTGAATTCCTAAATTCTAAATATCCATGCCCAAACTAAAGGTGTGTTTATATTGCACCGGGAGGCGGCAACACAGGCAATCACCTCATTGCGTTCACGGATCTAGGATTAGTTAAATCTCGATTCACATATTAAAACGCAATCGGTCTGCCAAGTCATACCTTGATGGAAAACACCGGAAAACTAGATTTTAGTTGTTGACTCGTAGGTTTACGATTGTGTTTTCCTGTTCCCAGTCCTCCATGTTTTCATACCTTTGGGTGCAGAAAAACACAATGGTAAACCTACGAGTCAACCGCTAAAATCGGGTTTCCAGGGGTTTTTCACCAAGATAGGACTTGGCAGACCGATTGCGTTTTAATAGGCGAATCGAGATTTAACTAATCCTAGAATTTTATCCGTGAACGCGATGAGATGATTATCTGTGCTGCCGCCTTACTGTTCTATATGCTTTCTTCAAAAATCCCCAACGAAAGTCGCCAATCATTCCCTTCGGTCATCAACAATGTAAAAATGCAGAGAGGGGGTCGTCAGACAGATTTCGGACCGATTCAGATCCTACAAAAGTAATAAAACATGAAAAGCACCGCATGACCAGAACAAAGACACCGCAGTCCATAAAATCTGTCTGTTTGAACCTTAAAGGTTCGGTGGACTGCAGCGGTTTGTTGCGGTCACGCGACGTCTTTCATCTTTTATGACTTTCATCGGATGCCTAGATCACCGGGGAACGTCGTTGATATGTCCATCTTTGCCTCTTTCTTTTGTTGAGACTCCCCTTTCTTTTGTTGATGATCACAGAACGGTTGGAAAAGGAAGGCCAGTTGACATATATATATGGCTTTCGAAAGGAGAGGTTTGAAAAAGAAAAGCATTAAAGGCAGCTTTAGGATTCAATTTCCCCTGATTCGAACCTTAACATCTGTGCTAGACCCTTACGCAGTATCACTTTGGCGTTCTCTCGCAGATTGATAGTGACTCTTTTCATCATAGTGTTATAGACGAAAGAAATCTTTTTGTCGAGATCTTTGATAACGATTGCTTTCAAAATCGCAGGTTACCTACTCATAAAATCCAGAGGGAATTCATCGAGCCACGAGTCTTTTATCATTCAAATCGAAACCCATTAATTTAGTGTTATGATTCAAATAATATCACGTATGCGGGTAAATAAATTCAACGTGTCCCAATTCCATTCTCCCTTCATTTTAATAGGGGCAGGTGATCGAGTCATAAAGTGAGAAATTTTATTCCTGGAACTATCGGTGGGCAACGTCAGGTCGAAGGACATATTGGTGAATGAACTTTCAACATTCTTGCATTAACTTACTAGAAAAATAAATCCGATGAGGGAATCCATCGATTAAATTTGCTTGGGTATCCTTCAATTTTCACATGATAGTCCTCACAAGCTTTCCGCGTGCTCTTCTGTAAAAATTTTTCACTGTTATATTTCGATAGAAGGTTCCTTACATGGGTTCGTCTAACAAGTCTTTAACCCCTTGGGGACGAACGAACGGTATACGTACCGCGTAAGGTGCTCAGAATCCGTGATTATTCTCACCAGTAAATTTTTATTGTAAATTTTCCCTTATTTAATCCGAGCATTTTCCCGATTCAATTAGGCAAAAATATTTATTTTGAAAAACCGGTGATAAAAGATTAAAAATTCTTCAAAAGACGCTCGTCCCGAAGGGGTTAATTCGATACACGGGAAGGTCTCTCGTCACACATTCCGTCACCACGAACAGTACTTCAGTATAATTCGTGTCATATCCTTTTTCGAAAGTTAATTTCTGTTTCGACACACGCATAGCTCCTCCCGCTTGAAACACGCAGGGTTTACCTTCCACGTTCTAAATGTCCCCACAGAGAGTAAACCAACACATCGCTTTCATTTTTCTGTGCCACTTCCACTGGGGCTGTCGTAATACTCGAGTGATAGGTGGTTTGGTTATAACTCTGTAATAATTCACCCAATACATCAATCTAGTGATACGTAAACTGCGCGATTATACGTGAAATATTTCAACATTTTAGTTTTCAAAGTATGATAAAATCATTCCATTACCGAAGCCACAGTACAATTCATCGTGAACTCTTCTTGCTTTAAGCATTTCTGAAAAGTCGCTTCTTATATTCCGTTCCAACGTCCGACTAAAGAAGACATTTGGATTTTCTCGTAGAAATAATGGAACGAAACTCTTTCACAATTTTCTCGCCTCGTTTTTCTTAATGGAATCATCCACGCATATTTAAACAGAATGTCAGACGGTACCGAAACCTTTGATTGTATTTTTGAAAACTGTTGAGATCCACCAAGTCGGTCTGTCATTGTTGATCGATCGAATACACGGTCACTCGATTCGTCGGGAAGTTTCAGCGTACCGTTTGTGAAACGTATACGAATGAACGTCGCTCCACCATTTCTGAATCGTCTTATTATATACTTTGCCTTTAGCAGCACGATACAAAGCATTTACACCACCAAAACTTGTTGAGAGACCTGGATCTTGATAAATCTCCTTCATTACAATATAAAATTTGATTGTTTGCCACGTTAATTCGAAAACGCATATCATCTTCAATTTTTGGTTTTAATTAAAATCATGGAAACTTAACATAACACAGCTATATAGCTTGCATGTAGAGGGCTGCCACTGACGACTTTTTTTGTTCTATATCGCTCCAATTTCTCAGAACAAAAAAATCACATATACTTTGACAATATGTGCAAGAAAATATACTACAGAATTTATTTTTTTTAATTAGTGATACAAATAGAATATAAAAATAGTCGCCAGTGGCAGCCCTGTATATATGATGGCGCACAAGCACACAATCATGGAATACCCTGCGCAAATCATCGTTTGTGGGAAACCTTTAAAAACAGTATGGAAAACTTGTAATAGCAAAAAATCTTTTTATTTCCCTCTCGGTTCTGTTGATGTTGGTTGTTTTCAATGCTCTTCTTTGCATGTGTCCTATGTTACCGTTTTTCGCGCTACAAGTAGCGTTCTAATACAGTTGATGCTTTGACAATGCACAGATCCTTTTGGAATGGAAAATAGTCGATGTTGCCATTCGAAAATTTCAAAATTGTTTTAGTGTAACAGTTACCATTCAGGCACCATTGTTCTACTTCACAACGACAACAATCTCAATAACGAGAAATCGAAGTATATTTAGGCGAGTTACAGCGCAGATAGACAGACGGACGAACCGGAATCATAAACACTTTTAACCCCTTGAGGGGCAAGTAATTGTGTTTCTGTAATGTCGAATTCACACCGGAATCTGCAAAAAGATTTTTCTGTAATATGAGGAAAAACAATTGTACGACTTTTTTCCACCATAGTTAGAAAAGTAAAATTTAATAAATTTTTTCTGGTGCAAATCTTCATTAATCGTAGGTGGGATAAAATATATCCCGCCGCCCCTCAAGGGGTTAAACTGTGTTGGAAAATGTTTAAAATAAAAATTGCCTCTATAGCTGTATAGCGGGCATGTCAAACTCGTCTACCGCCGCGGGCCAAATTAAGCATCGCATACAAAGACGCGGGCCACATCAAACAAAGTAGATAATGTTATTAGAACTGCACACAGCAATATTTGTACGTACAAAACATCCATATTAAACAAATATTCAAGTAAAGTTCCAAAGTTATTATTATAATTCATAGTTTATTTTATCTTATTTTTCGAAAAAATACTGGGCATTACTTTTTATCAATCAAATCTACAAAGTTTAATCGGATTTTCTAAATTGTATTACCTTAAAAAAATATTTTATAAGAGCTATGTTAATCTAGCAAAGGTATAACTTTTAATCTTCAGGATTTTTTTCAAGTAAAAACTTAAAAAAAACATATTTTGAAAAAAAAAATTTAATAAATTGTGTATTGTATTTATTTATGCGCTACGTATTTCATTTATGAAACACATTTTCTCGTTCAAATTATGTTGCTTTTACCAGAAAAATTTTGCTACCGAACATAGTTAATACATGCCTAATTGCTCACTTTGCCTCATTGCCAACTTTTTCACTCAGTTGGAAAATTGCAAATCGTAACTGAATTAAACAAAGGTAAAATGCAAAAGGATTGGCGGGCCACAAAGAAGTTGTCGCGGGCCAGTTGTGGCCCGCGGGCCGCGTGTTTGACATGCCTGCTGTATAGATTCCAAGGATTAAATTCTTGAAACGGGATTTGGTTTCCACTTAAATTTAATCCATATATATCCCATTGGCACCAGAATTTTGGGATGAAAATTTTCCGTTTATTAATTACGCGAAGAAAAACTTTTACTTGTTCAAATAAATTTGTGTCTAAATTATGGTATCACTCAATCATATCAACTTTTTACGAATAAAAATACTTTGAACCTGAAACGGTTAAACCAGGCCTTATAGAAACAGGTTTATAAGTGACACTATTGGTGAAGGTGCCCTGTTAGTGTAATTAGAGGTCTTCGTGGACTCATTCTTGGCCCGCAGGCCCTTATTATCGAATGGGCAAATCGGGACTTTGCCCAGGGGCCCCGGACGTCAAGGGCCCCCCAAATCTATATATTAATTTATAATATACGTATTTACTTTTTCCCCAATTTTAACTCTGAAAATTTCCAAATACAAAATACAAATTTCATCTTTAAGGGTGTTCTTAAATCCAAAAGGGCAACTTTCTGACATAAGTTTTAATTTACTTTTGTTTGAAAATGCATGAAACTAGCTGGTGTTGTTGTTCAGAAACTATGTCATTGAGCTGTTTTTTTCATTTTTTTGCAAACGCAATACACGTTTCAAAAAGTAGTGTCAAAGTGGTCGTTTTGAACTGAATTTCCACGCGAAGGAAGAAAAAGCACTCAAGAGCGGGCTAAAAACTTGTTTGTCACGTGATAAAATCTCTTATAACTCAATAGGTAATGGATGGATCAAAAAAAAAAAAAAAAAAAACAGTTGAATTCCAAATCGCTTCCATGGTCAGGCTTTCCAATTTTATATCTTTCCGTTAAAAAATGAATTTCTAAATGTGTCAAAACGATTTGCGCTTGTTCAGCAGAGCAGTTAAGAACAGCCTTAAAAGATTCTACTAAACTTTGTGAAAACGAAAAGCAAATTTCATTTTGAACTCACAGAGCTGAATGCTTTCACGCAGCTAACCTCAACCACTACTAAATAAGAAATAATATATTAATTTTAATAGATGGTATTAGCAATAAACTCAAATCATATCTAAACTTTAGTGGTTGAAAATAATCACTTCTAATTGTCATGAGATAAATTTTCTTCCGTATTCAAAGACTTTTCTTTTAATTTGGAGTTAAATATGAAAAACAAACCCAAAATTGCCATCTTTTTACATTTTTTGAAAAACACACTTTCTACTTGTGAAATAGAAAGTATCTGATTTGATATCATATTAACTTAAAGATGTAAAAGAAAGTAACTTGATTAATACATATTTACATGTTAGAGTACATGACTCTTCCATAAGTTGAAGTTATTAAATTCATCTTAAAGTAATGTTACAAGTTGTTAAAGTTATATAGAGGAGGTTTTGTTCTGTACTAAGAAAAAAAAGAGTATTTTTGTTAATTAAGGTACTTAATTTAGAATTGAAGGAGCTAAGAATTTTCTTCTATTTAAAATCCAAGGTGCGAAAATATTGTTTATGCATTACACATATCACTGACCATCCGTTCTATTTGATTAATGTTGCAACGATTGGAATGGGGCCCCCTAATTTATCTTTGCCCAGAGTCCCAATTATTCATGATTGGAGCCTGTTGGCCCGGCAAAATGAAGGCAAACTTTCAAACCGGCCGGGTTGTCAGAATAAAGGCAATTTTCTTTACGGGGCGGGTCGGGCTGGGCGGACAAAAACATTTAACGGGCCCGGTTCTAGAAATTCCGACCCGTGCAGACCTCTGCTGTAAATATCTCTGTTTTGAATCGAAATACAATTTGATGAGTAGTGGTAAACGCCGGAGTTAGGACTTCATTTCAGCGAGTGTTGGAAAAAGAAAGAGACGTCCTTTCCCTCTCCCCCGATGCCTTCAGGCGAAAATTAGCGGATTTTCAAATGTTTGTTATCACTGAAAGAACAGTGTCTCCGCAGGTGGTTTTCCCACTGTTGAAATAAATGTTATACCCAGCAAAAACGATCGGCATCAGACTGCCGGTACTTTGTACAAAATACTTCTTATAGAACGCGGTTGAATTGGAAGATTTTTATAATTAACACAAACTAACCAAACCACCCTTCCATTATCAGATCGGATCTATCGGATGAATTTTCCATTTTTCAAACGGTTTTTAGTAATTTAACTTCTAAATACACAAGATAAAAATTAATAGGTGTTTCTTAATTTAGGAAAATATAATAAAACTCCAAACCAAAATAGACAAGAACCTCTTCCGCCTTGCTCACGATTCCGGAACGTATTCTTTATCTTTAGAAACCCCGAAAATCAATCGATTTTCGAGAAGCATTTATAAAAAGTTTCTTTGGCTGCCACCAGAGTTCGCAGCGTTCCTAAAATTTTCGTACTTTGCTACCAGTATTTTAAATAAGAATTCTTCCAGGTAGATGCCTTTAACATCTATAATAAAATTATACAACAAAGATTATAGTTTTAAATTAGTGGTAGCAAAGTGCGAAAATTTTAGGAACGGTGCGAGCGAGCCCTGTGCCACTGATTTTAGGAAATGTATATGAGACGTTTTAGGTAGATTTCGTATGAAATACTACCTATTGGCGTCGTTCCTATGTTGGAATTTCTTAAATTTTTTTGCAGATCTACACCGATCATGACCTCTAGAGCCCAAAACCACCCTCAGTAAAAAACTTTATATATCTATCTATCTATCTATGTATGTATGTATCTATATATATCACTTTCTTCTGGACACGATAACTTACACAATTCTGCACCAATCTCTTCCAAACTGATACATAAAATCAAGGGGCATAAAATCTCGGTCAAGTTCGTTAATGGGTAAAATCGGCCCAAGGGGATGGAAATAGGGAGGGGTTTTGTGAAAACCGAAAAATCCCCATAACTTCTTAAATTTTGTACATATCGAATCAGTTTAAAGTTTTTATTACTTCTAAAAATAGGGCCAAAAATTTATGTATCACAGATTTTTGATAAAGTTAAAAATGGGCTCGAGGGGCGCAAAAAATAGGGTTTTGGGGAGAAAAAAATTCATAACTTCGTCAATTCTCAAGATATCAAATCCAATTAATTTTATCATGAATTTCCTTAACATTATCTACAACTATTATATTCACAAGTTTTTGATAGGACCAATTCGTACCGCAAAAAAAAATTAAAAACGAAAACAAAAAGGGCGTTTGAAGATGAAAAAAATTCATAACTTCGTCAATTCTCAAGATATCAAATCCAATTAATTTTATCATGAATCTCCTTAATATTATCTACAACTTTTATATTCACAAGTTTTTGATAGGACCAATTTGTACCGCAAAAAAAATTAAAAACGAAAAGAAAAAGGGCGTTTGGAGAAGAAAAAAATCCATAACTCCGTCAATTCAAAAGATATAAAATCCCCATGAATTTATCATATATCTTCTTAATATTATCTACAACATCTATATAGACAAGTTTTGGATAGGACCAATTCTTACAGCAAAAACAAATTAAAAATACATAGCGGTTGAAGAAAAAAATCATCGTAAGGGTGTATTCAAATCCAAACTGCTTATTTTCTGACTCATTTTACAATCCATTTTTACTCTCAAAGGCTTCCAATTGGTACCTTTTCTTACTCAGAAACTATATAATGTACTCTAATGGTCAATTTTTTGATAGAGGCAGAATATATTTTAAAACATGCTGTCAAAGTGGGTCTTTTGAACCGAATTTCCCGAAGAGGATTGTGTTGGAAAAATCATCGTATTAAGGGAGTATTCAAATCCAAACTGCTTATTTTCTGACTCATTTTTAAATTCATTTTTGCTCTCAAACGCATCCAATTGGTAGATTCGTTTATTCAGAAACTATATATTGTACCGTAATGATCGATTTTTTGACAGAGGCAGAATATATTTCAAAAAATGATGTCAAACTGGGCATTTTGAACGGAATTTCCCGAAGCGATTGTGTTAGAAACGAAAAATATTGTCTTACTGAGAAAATAATTGTTTATATGTCAAGTTTTAATTAATTGAACGAAAATTAAAAACACAGGTCGCCTATAAATCTCTTCAAAAATCACGTCAACAAGTTTCATGTTTCTCCTATTAAAAATGAATCTCGAGTTATGCCAGAAAATTTCGAGTTGTGCATGGAAAACTATTTTTTTGAATACCGCCCTAACATGATTGTGATAAAACCAGTTATTATATAAAAATGGAATGAGAACTCGTCAAAAGCGGCCAGATAAAATTGTGGTAAAAGTGGATAAAAAGTGGGTTTATCTCTAATCATGATTTGGTTTTTGTTTGTGAAATTAGTATACTTAACTTCGAAATCTACCTCCGCCTGTAGGCCGGGCCGGCAGGGATTTTTTAGAGTGTATTCATCCGTTTTCTCAAACCGGAATATCGGTTTTTCGAATGAAGTAAACGCATTTTCAGGTGCACAATTGAATTTCTACAGGACGCATTTAAATACACTTAAAAAAAAGACAGATGTTTCTTAATCCAGGAAAAAATCAATACTAATAAAAGAAAGTTTTGTTCTGCTTGTGAGTATGTGTCTGTTCGCGATGGCTAGCAAAATCTACGGCACGTACGAGGTTCAAAATTTTTGTGAGGGTAGTCGAAGGCCTCTCCGGCTGCACCTGAAACTCAAAAATTTTAATTTCTAATAATTAGCTGAGTTATTAATTAAAAAATTAAAATTAAAAGAATAGAGAAAAAACCGCAAAGGAAATTCTTTCTCAAACTCGACAAAACGAGGAAGGGTTGCAGTGTGGCAAGTGTGCAATGGCGATACACTGGAGGTTTTTAAGGGAAGTTACGTATTTTCTAATATTGCATATATAGATTTCAAATCACCACAACTATGCGTAAAAAATTTTGCTCGTTCAGAGTTTATAAAAATTATTCAATTAGAACTCGAATTACCGTATTTTATGGAAGAAACGCCGCACTCCTCAAAATTGGTCTAAATAAGCTTAAAAATATCGTAAACGCCGCACCTGTGGGAACGCTACTTTTGTCGACAATGTCTCATTGACCTAACTTTAATCAAAGTTTTCTGAACAGTGCAATGTGCCTCAGTTTTAATAATTTAGGATTCTAAAATTTTATTTAAAATATTTAAATCAGGTTTTAAATATTTTTATGTAATTTCTTTAATTAAGAAGACGTCAATTGTCATTAAAACCATCCAAAGCGCGGGACGCGGACCCTCTCCTTAGGGGCTCCACATATTTTTAAGTGGCCGTCGCAACTTAACACGCTTTTTACGTCGCATGTACTTTAGCCCTTTTTTAGTTTCTACTCGAAACCCTCAAACTCTGAGTTGTCAATATCTGAGTGGACGAGTAGTAAATTTTCTTTGTCCACCTGTATGGTTCAGTATCATCATCCGAAATCTCACAGTTTTCATAATCGGTAAAGTCAGAAAGTATCACGCTGTTGAGCAGGGGACTTGAGAACAGTCTTATAATAATATATTCATGGGATTAAGTAATTTTTATTTTATCCCATTTTACGCGCACGGAAAAAAAAAAATCATAAACGCCGCACTTGACAAAAAAAAAAAAAAAAATCTTTCAAACTCGTAAACGCCGCGGCGTTTCTTCCATAAAATACAGTATCAATTAAAAATCTGATTTAATGAAAGGATTTTTTTCCATTTCATTTCCCAATGCAAAATACATGTTTTCAAGACAGGTGCCGAGATTATAAAACCACTACTTCGAGAGTTCAGATCTCTATAAAATTTTTGAAAATACTGCATTTACCGGTTAGAGTCTGTGCACAGAATCTTACGCTAATTTCAGAAATGTAATTTTCATTAAATTCACATAATTAGAAGCAGGTATGTTAATTAATGTTTCATTAAATGGATCTCAGAAAAAGAATTAATTTTTTCAGAGCAGACATTTTACCTGGGAACTATTGAATAGTGAAAGATATAAAACGATCACGCCCAAACACATTTACTTTAAAAAAAATAAAAAAAATAAGAAGGTATAAATAAATTATTTATTTACTCACTGCATAATTAAGGCTGTTCTCAACTGCTCTGCCCAACAAGCGCAAAACGTTTTGACACATTTACAAATTCATTTTTTAACGGAAAGGTATAAAATCGGAAAGCCTGACTACGGAAGCGATTGGGAATCAAACTGTGTTTTTCATTTTTGGATCCATAAATTACCTATTGAATTAGAAGCGATTTTGATCACGTGACAACGACGTTTTCACCCCTTTTTTGAGTGGTTATTCCTCTTTCGCATAGGAATTCGGTTCAAAACGCCTACTTTGACACTCTTCTCTGAAAGATCTATTGCGTTTGGAAAAAAAACAGAAAAACAATTCGATGACATAGTTTCTAAACTACAACACCTGCTAGTTTCATGCATTTCCGAACAAAAATGAATTAAAACTTATGTCATAGAGTTGCCATTTTGGATTTGAGAACAGCTTTCACTGAACGTAACTAATTTTTGTGTGTGTGTGTGTGTGTTTGTAAAGAAACTTATTTTAAAAACTTAAAAAAGACTCAGTACCTGTCATTTTGATTAAAAAAAAAAAGAAACAGAAAAAAAAAATGCTAGGCATATATAAAATTTCAAGGGGTACGCTAGGCATAAAAGTTTGAGAACCACTGCTTTAAACCACCTATGGACTACATTGGAGCACTAGTCGCTGAAACATTTTTTTTTTTTTTTTTTTTTTTTTTTTTTTTTCATTAGACACTTTTAGAAGTCGGCCTGCTTTTAAGGACCCCAGATGTGTTATGGATAAAACGGAGTCTGTCATTTTCCAGCGTCTTCATCGCTGAATCCCATCTCGGTCTACAGCGTTTCGTGTTTCTTCTTGTGTGTTTTTGAGAACGTTCATTTCATCGGCTGCTGTGTCTCTCCACGACCCCTCCCACCAGACAGCCCCTAACTATAGACATCATCTCATCGTCATCATCATTAGGCGTTTTGACGTCTCGTTCTTCCTTCGCAGCCCGATGTACCACCTGTTTCCGAAGCCGGATACCTGGATAGCCCTGGATTACAACAGAGGTGCCCGGTACGTAATCACAGGTATCTCTGCTCGGTCCCTCTGTTTCGAAAGAAAAATAAAATAAAAGTTGGAGAACAATGGCTGAGAGTTCCAAAATTTTTGCTAAGGTGCGGTTGCGGGTCTGGGGGGTAATTTTTGCCGGTCGTGGGAAAAGAAAATAAAAAGAAACGCGAGAATCGACTATCATTATTGGGACGCGAGGATGGTGGCTAATGGGAGAAAAATTAGCCCCCTGAGAAAGGACGAGAAAAGGTACGGTTTGGCGCGAACGCGCCCGATTTGGCGGTCGCCAGGCGAGTGTGATGGAGAATGAGAGAGGATCTGGGTAAAAATTCTCGCCCGCTGTCAATGTTATAGGCTCGAAAAGATGAAGATGTGAGGGAATGCCCTAAGCTCAGTTTCGTCATAATAAATTGATACACGTAAAATTGACGTAAGAAATGTTAAGTATTGCGTCGTTAACAGTCAATTTATTAATAAAAGAGGTCACTATTGTTTTGTTAAGCAATTAACATGCAAGTCTTTGAACAAATAATCGCTTTTAACCATTAAAAAAAACATGCTGGTTAGTTGCTACGGGAAAACTGTATTATTTCTGCAAAGAAAAATGTGTTCATTTTTTTTTACTATAGTTTTGAGAGAAAATTTATGTTCACAAAACGCAGTGTTCAAAAAAACTATTCATATACCCACTGTTTCTGAACGTTTTTATACCCGGTGAATAAAGCTCACCTGTAAATTTTGTTGATTCAAAAGTGCATATTATACGGCCCGAATATACGGTAATGGACCATTTTGCATCCAGTAAAAACCGAGTCCGGAAAAATCATCAGCAGTCATAAAACAACATGGTATAAATGATAATCGAACCTTCCCAGCAAAGAAAGAAACAGTGGGCCATCAGCTGGAAAAAATATGGCAGCCAGCACTGCCACCAGCGGTGAAGTGCAATGGTGCCATTACTTAAACCAGTACAAAAGTGTCCGTGCGGAATGCAACTGGCCCATCAGTGATGGCCAACAGCAGGCCAGCATTGGTATGCCATCACATTATTACAGTCCGGCCCTTTGCCTGCCGTGCTAGCACCTATCCTACTGCTATTTCTTTGCTGGGCCAGCACTTTCCATTACAAAAATTTCTTAAGAATTCTATAAAAAAAAACTTATAGAAAAAGTATTTTAGAATTATGACCCGTTTTTCTATAAGCTAGTTTCAACAAAAGCTATAGAAATATCTAAACTTGCAGTGGTTTCCATGTGGTCATCCTCCTAAGTACTAACCGCGCTCGGTGCTGTTTTTCTCCGCGACCGGACATGAACAAGCACTTTCAGCGTATTCTACGACATCTCGTGGCTTTCAAACTCTCATTACACTATTTCAAGTTTGTTTCTTCTGTGATTTGCGTTCCCAATCATTAAACTTGTATAGAAATTATCGTATCGTATGTAAATCCTATATATTTTATACACTGATTGATTCTCAACTGTGTAAATTATGAAAACCGAAATCCTTTCTAACTTAGCAAAACCAGATTTAAGAAGAAAAAAAAGGTGCGTTGAAATAAAGAATTTATTTATTTATTCATTTACTTATTTATTTTGTTGGTGGCAGTTGTGCTATATTATTTAGAGTTTTTTTTTTTAAAAATTAGCTTCACAGATTAAATTGTGTTAAGATATTCATTTCAGATTTGTGTTCGAATTCATTAATCTGCCGCGAGGTGTAAAGATAACTCTTATTTTAATATAAACTTGACAAAATATTTAAAAGTCCAATAAATTATTATTTTTTAAACTTGAAACGTAATTGTTTAAATATTTTTACACTTCAGATTAAAATATTTCAATAAAAATTACAATTAGTGATTTTTTTTTAATTATATGAATTACGCCACCTAGCGTAAGGGTTCCCAGCAATAATACTGCAAAAGTTCGTGCACTTCCAGGGTGTGGTGGGCCAGCGCAAGAGATAAAACGGAGGCCCATCAGAATTTTATGTGATGATTTCCAACAGCAAAGTTGACTGAAGCTGTCCAGCAGTGGTCATGCAGTGGTAGCCAGCACTTCTCCATCATTACCAGCACCTATCTTGCTGCTGGCTAGCAATTTCCTCTTTGCTGGGTTGCATGCAATTAGAACATAATTGTAAACATTGCCTCCTTAGCTTTGCAACAATGCATAATTTGAAATCGGTGGACAAAAACGGTATATCACTTTACAGTAATGTTTTAAACCTCTTTTTCCATTGCTGACGAGCCCGAAAATTCGGTTTAAAACACCAACTTTGTCAGCGTTTTATAAAAAAAAAAAATCTCTGCCTTTAACAAAAAATGAGAAAAACTATGCGATTACATAGTTTCTGAATAAGAGAACCTGCCAATTTCTGGAGTCTTGGAACAAAAGAGAATTTAAAAATGTGTCAGAAAGTAAGCAATTTGGTTTTGGGCTGTTCCCAGCTGCTCTGCTCAACAAGCACAAAACGTTTTGACACATTTACAAATTCCCTTTTTAACGTTAAGATATAAAATTGAAAGGCTTGTCTAAGGAAGCGATTTGGAATCGAGCTGTGTTTTCCATTTTTGGATCCATAAACTACCTATTGAGTGAAAAGCGATTTTGATCACGTGACAAAGACGTTTTTCATCCTTTTTTGAGTAGTTATTCTTCTTTCGCACGGAAATTCGGTTCAAAACGTCCACTTTGACGCTATTTTCTAAAAGATCTATTGCGTATGAAAAAAAAAAGGTGGGGGGGGGGGGGAACAGTCCAATTATACAGTTTCTAAACAACAACACCTGCTAGTTTTATGCATTTGGGAACAAAAATGAATTAAAACTTATGTCATAAAGTTGCCCTTTTGGATTTGAGAACAGCCTTAAAAGAAAAAAAAACGACTACTTATTTCTTTGTCAATGTTTAAAAAAAATACCCTTCAAAAACAATTAAAATATAATAATTTAATTAATGATGTTGAACCATTTTCCTAGCATCCTCATGGCTCATCAATGTGCCACGACACAGTCATTGAAAGTCATGGAATAAGCCAGGTGGTATTCTATGTAACCTTGCACCTCCACCATCGTTATCACCATAATTGTTTAGGTGTCATAAGAGTTTTAAACTTCATTATTATCTAATGATCTTTTTCACACCTTTCGAAGAATTCAAAAGAATGAATGAACTATAATACCATTAGCATCCTTTTAGCCACTTTACTTTTTGGTTGTGCAGATAATAAACGCAGAACAGAGCTGCGTTATGTGTTCGTTTTTATTGCGTTACAGAAGTAAATTTTTGAATCCTCAAAAAAAGAAAAAGAAAAGGGTTCTATTCTTCTTTTAGTTGCGATGCAAATGTAACACTGTAAACAAATTCCACAAGAGAACGAAAATTGAACTGGGTGGGGTACGAAGCTTTAAAATTGTGCAGGCTGTCAATTTCCATGTTTTATACATTTTTATATAATACATATTTTATACAATTTCCATATTTTATACATCCAGGATTCCAATGAACAGTATTCCTGCGACGTCAGAGTAGGCAAAATGCAGCGTGATCATTTGTTCGCGCTTTGCATTCATCAACGTCTTTTTTCGCTATTTCTCTTTACAGCATTTTTTTACTGTCGCACTTATGCTCTTATAAACTTAATTAATGTAAATGTAGTCATATTCTTTCATTATTTAATTATTAAATGATGAAAAAAAAATTATAAAAGCATGGTTTGTAGAATTTAAATGAAAAAACAAAATTAAACACTAAAAAGTTAACACCGAAACTGTTAAGTAAAAGCATATTTAAGTAAAATAGGTTTAATTTACATAATTTATAAACAAATCTCCATTTAAACACTTGAAATTTCCCTCATTTTTACAGACGTTGGCTATAACTTAATTTATTTTAACGCCATTATATCTAATAAATTCAATATAGTTGACACAAAATTAATCTCAAATTAAATGACCATTCCTTATAAATATTATTCAGGTCTATTACATACATTTCATTCCTTTCAGCGGCGGAATAAAAAATAAGGGAATTCTTAAAGACCGTAATGCTGTCCAATGTTTTCCCAAACAGCTGTTTTTTATAGCCTCGAACCGAGAGGAAGAATAGGGTCTGGGTCCATGGACTCGGGAAAGATAGCTGCAATTTCGTAAATGCGTCAGAAAGATACGAATTGGATTTGAAAATATTCTTGACAGACAACAGTGCAAAGTCTAGTCAAATTGTTATTTTCGCTCAACAAACGAATTTTATATTTAAAAAAAAAAAAAAAAAATGCGAAAATTGCACCATCAACCTGTTGGTTATTTGTCCCTTCGCATATTATGTCATGTTTCAGAAGTCCCGACCTTTCTTATACGTCTTTTCGCATTTTCTACTCCGCTTATTGCATCGCTATTTTTTTAACCACTCCGTTTAAGCCGTCACTTTTAAGAGTGCGAAATGCAATGCAAACTCGGCGCCATTTCTTTGTGCGAAGGTTATCTTCAAAAACAGTTAGTGTTTGTTGGGCATGACTGTAAATTTAGGTTTTAAAATATTCCAGATAGAGAATATAATACGCTATATTCCTTAGAGAGAAATTTTTTTATTTCAGAAAACTGCTCTCAAACAAAAATGGATGATTATTTTGAAAAACAGTAAAAAATGGGTATTATGTATCAATTAAATATACTACATAACATATTTACTTAATATACTTTCCTTAATTTGTCCCCCATTTTATGAATTTAAATTCTAATTCTACTCATTTATAATGTAATATAATTATAGGCATACTTATCATACAAACATTTGGGATTTTATTTTACATGTAATATAAATTCCGCTTAAGAAGTCACGCCACTTAGTAAGTCATTTTTAAGTGGCCCTGAAGATTGATGTACTAACAAGGTTCGACTGTAGTAAGAAATTGAACTACCGTATATATTCGTGTAGTCGACCCCCCAATTCTTAAGCAAAATTTTGAAAAAAATTGAATTTCCGGGTATAAGTCGAACCACATTTCTGGCAGTGTGTTGAAAAATTATTTGTAATCGAGGATAAAAAAAAAAGTGAATAAATTTTCATTAGATTAGTAAACATTTTTACGTTTCTAATCAGACGTTTTTTTTTTTAATTCAATGTTTTAAAACTGCATAATTATGTAAAACCGAAGAAGCTTAAACTATTTTGAAACCTATTCACATCGATTCAATAAAACTTGAAAAGAAAAAATTCTTTCAAAAATCAATTCAAGCCTTATTTACAAGGGTGAATAATTTCTTTTTCCATCTAAAATATATTACTTCTATGTGTTGTAGGACTTTTAGGAGAATATCTGGAAGCATTCTCAAGTTGACTCTTTTTAAAAAGGGGATTAAAATGTTGAAATGAATGCCCCTGTATTGAAGGGAATTCTGTCGAAAATTGGTGCAAAACAATTACAGGTACATGATTGTTGAGCTTTCTTGGTCAATCATAGGGAAATGACCATTGTCCGCTTTGAAAGAAGACTTGCCCATTCGCCGATTATCTGCAATTTTTTTTTTTTTTTACTACCTTGTGTATAAGTCGACCCCCATCTTCAACTCCCAAATTTTGTCTAAAATTCTTCGACTTATACACGAGTATATACGGTAACTGTTCTTCATCCCCCCCCCTCCCCCCTTCCGCAACGAAAATCCTACGTACACACATGGATATTTAATACTGCAATTAAAACTAAATAGAAACTAAGTGAATGCCTCCACGGCGTTCTACGAATTCTATACTAAAAGAAATCCCTCCGAAATCAATTGAGGGGGAAGTGTGAATCAGAGGCCGGGAAAACCCATGCGCCCCAGTCATCGATCCAACAAAATCACCGCCCCCAAACTCTCATGACTTTTATAAAAGTCAAGAAGTTTTTAACTTCTCTCCTTTTTTTGTAAATTACTTCTCAACACTAGAAATCGAAATGATTTAGTGCGACAGTTTGGAAGTTTTGTTTTCAGAGGAAAAATTATGCGAGCTGATATTACTTTTTACAATTTTCAGATCTCGCCTTTTATTTATATATATATTTTTTAAATAGCATAACATTAACCTTAACAATAAGATAACATTAACCCTTAACTGATGTTAGGGTGCAATTTAATCTCCACTTTTTTTTATTTTTTACTCATGCCAAACAGTAAGATTCAGATAAAAACAATAAAGTATAAAGCAGAGTTTTTCCAGACAGGTTCAGGAGGGTGCTGCACCCTGCCTGCCCTTAGGTTTACAAAATAGCACCCCTCTTGCCCCTCATTTAAAAAATTAACTCCCTTGTTGTCCCCGCCTGAAAAAAGTGCCTTTACTCCTTTGTTTATTAAAAAAATTACTTGTATAGTAAAAATTGACTCATGGCTGTCTTTAAAATAGTGTTCTGTCTCTTAAATATTAAAAAGTAGTTTTAAAAATCAAAAGAATGCCTTTAAAAATTTCAAGAAATGCCCTTAATAATCCAAAACATGCCCTTTAGAATCCAAAAGTGCCCTTTTCCCACAAGCAGCACCCTGCCCTTTTTTAAACCTGGGGGAAACTCTGATAAAGGGATATGTTTAATGATTTATTCAACATAAAAACACAGCTGCGTAAAAATGCCATTGTTTTTATAAAATTTCATTTCATTCTATTTTTTATTTATTTATTTAGTTTTATAAATTACAGTGCTAACTGGGAACAAAATTACCATGTTGCATACGGAAATATCACGATGGGTTACAGTTAAGGGTTAAAATACATTACAAGAATTTGAAAATCAGCCATGACAAAATAGCCCGAGACCGGAAAATATCCGTTTTAGACGAATCTTAGCAGATCCAAAGACTATATTGTTCTAATAATATTGTATATTTTTTACCTTTAAGGGTCTCAGGACTCTTAAAATTGAAAAAAAAATGAAAACAAAAGACCATTTTCAACGTTTAATATCATAAAATGTACAGTGAAACCTCCCTGAACGACCATGTTTTCATGGAACGAAATTTATTCCCATAGGCTCAATGCTAATTTTACCTCTATTCAGAGACCATCCCACTTGAACGCCTTCCATGAGCGACCTATTTCCCTGAAGAAAATGAAACAAATTCCATTCTTTCCTGGTCGCTTGAAGAAGATTTCACTAGAATAATAATTCCGGAGAGCACATTATTCATCAAACTTCTAAACTAAGTTTAGAATTTTTATTTATTCCGGTAACCTTTAAGTGTTTAAACCCCTTTGTGCCTTTTTAGGCAATGATTTTAACTTTGATGGCAAATTAAGGATGACGGTCCATAAACTCCCCTGCCCTATTCTGTCAGGAAACTCTCAAAGAAATAGATAAATTAATAAAATCGTCATAATTTGTTCCGGTCCAAAAAAACATTGCATTTATTTACTGAACTTCGACAGGACTTGGAAATAAAAGTTATAGAAGATAAAACCGCAAAATCAAAGCAAACGTCAATGTATTCATTTTTTAAACTCTTCACTAATTAACTTATGTAATTAACTTTTGTTTTGATACTTAAATTTACATATTTTTTTCTAATGTGAAAAATAAATTTTAATAACATTGTTACCTTTTTTTCAACAATTAAAATTTAGATTTAAACAGGACCTCCATTAAGAGACCACTTCTCGGAGCGACTCGTTTTTATTGGAACGGAACGTGGTCGCTTCAGAGAGGTTTTACTGTATTTGATTTTAATACACAATTTTAACTGGGATGAAAGATATAAGTATCTTATTTCATTTCAAATATTTAAAAAGTTGCAAGATGCAGAATTAGCATTTACAGGGGATCCAAACAATCAGACATTTGAAGAGCAGAAAATCGGCATAATAGATTACGTGTAGGATTACAACAAAATTTGCAACTAGAGATGAAAATTTTGGTGCCTGTATATACTTCAGATTGTAATAATTACTCTGAATCTAAATAAATTTGTATTTAAAGCATTTTCATATTTTTAATACAAAGTTGTATTTAGCTAATGCAAAATTTAGAAAATTTCAACAATATAATCCCTTGCAAAAATATTTTTCTGAACAATAAAAAAGAAATTTTAGGTTCAGTTTATAAAGACTAACATGAAACATATATTTTGAAAATTTCACGAAAAAATATTCAGAATTTTTTGAAATATCGTGCGCGTCATGCCCAAAAACGGCATTTGGAGAAAAACGACTTCAAAATTTCGGAAACGCCACTTCAGCTATTGAGCGGGTATAATTCTAAAAGCCATAACTTCTCTTCTAATGGGAATTTCAAGGAAATAATTATCTCAAACTGTTCAGAAAAGATAGGAATTTAACATTTAAACAAATTAAAATTTCGAAAATTTTAAAGCTTTAAGAATCCTGAGACCCCTTAAACTATTCATTTAAAGACATTTCCAATTTGACAGGTTTTACTGTGTTGATTTATAAACCTATTATTGACTTTACGCTAATTCCTTTTACGTTAAGGGTGTTCTCAAATCTAAAAGGGCCACTTTCTGACATAAGTTTTAATTTATTTTTGTTCGAAAATGCATGAAACGAGCTGGTGTTGTTGTTCAGAAACTAGGTCATCAAGTCGTTTTTGCCATTTTTTTGCAAACGAAATAGATCTTTTAGAAAATAGTGTCAAAGTGGGCGTTTTGAACCCAATTTCCGCGCGAAGGAAGAAAGAGAACTCAAGAGCGGGCGAAAGACGTGTTTGTCACGTGATCAAAATGGCTTCTAACTCAATAGGTAATGGATGGATCAAAAAATAGAAAAAACAGTTCGATTCCAAATCGCTTCCATGGCCAGGCTTTCCAATTTTATACCTTTCCGTTAAAAAATGAATTTGTAAAATATGTCAAAACGTCTTGCGCTTGTTGAGCAGAGCAGTTTAGAATAGCCTTAATATTATCATTGTATGTGATAGCCATATTCCGGGTTATCAACTTTATTGTTACCGATCGGATAGGCTCCAAGAAATTGGGAGTGAATCGGAGGGGAAGGGATGCATAAAATTCATTAGAACATCCAATTAATCTCACAATTAATTTTTTTCTTTTTTCTTAAGGATGTTTGTTCTCAAATCCAAAAGGACAACTTTATGACATAAGTTTTTATTTATTTTTGTCCAGAAATGTATGAAACTAGCAGGTGTTGTTGTTCAGAAACTCTGTCATCGAACTGTTTTTACGTTTTTTTGCAAACGCAATAGATCTTTCAGAAAAGAGTGTCAAAGTGGGTGTTTTCAATCGAATTTCTACGCGAAAGAAGAATAACCACTCAAGCAAAGGTGAAGAATGTGTTTGTCACGTGATCCAAATAGCTTCTAACTCAATTAGTAATGGATGGATCAAAAAATGTTAAACACAGCTCGATTCCAAATCGCTCCCCTCGTCAGGCCTTCCCTATTTTATAGCTTTCCATTAAAAAATGAATTTGTAAATGTATCTCAAAACGTTTTGCGCTTGTTGAGCAGTGCAGTTGAGCTTAAGCATGCATTAATTTTCATTAAAATATTGTTTATTTTCAGATTATATATATTTTTTTTCTTTTTACATTTTCTTGCTGAAACTTATCTCGAGAGATAAAAGAAAAGAATCACAAAATTCATCCTAGTCCAATTACAAATTGTCGTATAAACGCGGCCCTAAAATGTATGTGCAGACAAAACTGCAGGTCCGGATTAAAATTTTAAACAAATAAAAAGAGAAAGAGATGAAGAGACAAGTTAAAAAATAACAATGCAAGAATGTGAGGACTTATTCGTATTTTGAAAGGAATAAAATCGGCAGCTCAACGCCCTGGTATCTCAATGTTTAGAATCATTCTCTCGAGAGAAGAAACTCTCTGTTCCATTCCAGATTGAAGCAGAAACGTTTCACCAGGCCCTGACTATTGCATGGGCACCTGGGGCCCGTGCCCTGAGCACGAAAATTTATGAAGTTGTTTATTAAGGCTGTTCTTAACTGCTCTGCTCAACAAGCGCAAAACGTTTTGACACATTTACAAATTCCTTTTTTAACGGAAGTTTAGAAACGATTTGGATCACGTGACAAACACGTTTTTCGCCCGCTCTTGAGCAGATATTCGTCTTTTGCGCGGTAATTCGGTTCAAAACACCCACTTTGACACTATTTTCTGAAAGATCTATTGTGTTTGAAAAAAAAAAAAAAAAGCACGAAAAAAACAGTCCGATTATACAGTTTCTGAACAACAACACCTGTTAGTTTCATACATTTCCGAACAAAAATGAATTAAAACGTATGTCATAAAGTTGCCCTTTTGGATTTGAGAACAGGCTTAACACTAAAAATTAAATGGTATGCCTTCTAAAAAGAGCTATTTTTGTATTATTTTTCTGTAATTTCAGAAGAAAACAAAAAGTTTATAATTAGGTTTAAAATAGAAATTGTTTTAATACTTATAAGACTTTTGTTTGACTAAAATTAAAAGACTTTTGGTATAGTTTGGTTTTATGATTTCATATCAATAACATCATTAATAAGTAGTCTTCTTATCCTTATTTTTTAGTAATACATGTACTGTATTCATTTTTGTCACTGTACATTTTTTTTTTTTTTTTTTTTTTTTTTTTTTTACTGTATTTGTATTTATCAGGTCATTCAATTTTATCATATTGTACATGTATTCGAAACGGAAAAATGTGATATTTCAGATATTTATACAATGAAATCACAAAAATGTGATATTTGAGATATTTATACAATGAAAGCGCAAAAATGTGATATTTGAGATATTTATACAATGAAATCGCAAAAATGTGATATCTGAGATACTTGTACAATGAAATCGCAAAAATGTGATATTTGAGATATTTGTACAATGAAATCACAAGAATGTGATACTTGAGATATTTATACAATGAAATCACAAAAATGTGATATCTGAGATATTTATACATGAAATCACAAAAATGTGATATTTGAGATATTTATACAATGGAATCACAAAAATGTGATATTTGAGATATTTATAACAATGAAGTCACAAAAATGTGATATTTGAGATATTTATAACAATGAAGTCACAAAAATGTGATATTTGAAATATTTATGCAAAGAAATCACAAAAATGTGATATTTGAGATACAATGAAATCACAAAAATGTGATATTTGAGATATTTATACAATGAAATCACAAAAATGTGATATTTGAGATATTTATACAATGAAATCACAAAAATGTGATATTTGGGATATTTATACAATGAAATCACAAAAATGTGATATTTGAGATATTTATACAATGAAATCACAAAAATGTGATATTTGAGATATTTATAACAATGAAGTCACAAAAATGTGATATTTGAGATATTTATAACAATGAAGTCACAAAAATGTGATATTTGAGATATTTATACAATGAAATCACAAAAATGTGATGTTTGAGATATTTATACAATGAAATCCCAAAAATGTGATATTTGAGATATTTATACAACGGAATCACAAAAATGAGATTGAGATATTTATACAATGAAATCACAAAAATGTGATATTTGAGATATTTATACAATGAAATCACAAAAATATCGGTGTCGGAGGGGGGGACGGTGTCGGAGGGGAGCAGAGGTGGTATCGGAGGCGGTGCGGCACCGCCTCACCGCCTGCGGCTGAGCCCGTACTATCCTTTTCCTACTACTTACGGTAAATCCAAAAGAGCAGCTTTCTGACATAAGTTTTAATTTACTTTTGTTCGAAAATTCATGAAACTAGCTGGTGTTGTTGTTCGGAAACTATGTCATTGAGCTGTTTTTTCCATTTTTTTGCAAACGCAATAGATGTTTCAAAAAGTAGTGTCAAAGTAGGCGTTTTGAACTGAATTTCCGCGCGAAGGAAGAAAGAGCATTCAAGAGCGGGCTAAAAACGTGTTTGTCACGTGATAAAATCTCTTATAACTCAATAGGTAATGGATGGATCAAAAAATGAAAAAAAAAAAAAAAAAAGTTCAATTCCAAATCGCTTCCATGGTCAGGCTTTCCAATTTTATATCTTTCCGTTAAAAAATGAATTTCTAAATGTGTCAAAACGTTTTGCGCTTGTTCAGCAGAGCAATTAAGGACAACCTTAAAAGATTCTACTAAACTTTCTGAAAACGAAAAGCAAATTTCATTTTGAACTTACAGAGCTGAATGCTTTCACAAAGCTAACCTCAACCACTACTAAATAAGAAATAATATATTAATTTTAATAGATGGTATTAGCAATGAACTCAAATCATATCTAAACTTTAGTGGTTGAAAATAATCACTTCTAATTGTCATGAGATAAATTTTCTTCCGTATTCAAAGACTTTTTTTTTAATTTGGAGTTAAATATGAAAAACAAACCCAAAATTCCCATCTTTTTACATTTTTTGAAAAAACACTTTCTACTTGCGAAATAGAAAGTATCTGATTTGATATCATATTAACTTAAAGATGTAAAAGAAAGTAACTTGATTAACACATATTTACATGTTAGAGTACATGACTCTTCCATAAGTTGAAGTTATTAAATTCATCTTAAAGTAATGTTACAAGTTTTTAAAGTTATATAGAGGAGGTTTTGTTCTGTACTAAGAAAAAAAGAGTATTTTTATTAATTAAGGTACTTAATTTAGAATCGAAGGAGCTAAGAATTTTCTTCTATTTAAAATCCAAGGTGCGAAAATATTGTTTGTGCATTACACATATCACTGACCATCAGTTCTATTTGAATAATGTTGCAACGATTGGAATGGGGCCCCCTAATTTATCTTTGCCCAGGGTCCCAATTATTCATGATTGGAGCCTGTTGACCCGGCAAAATGAAGGCAAACTTTCAAACCGGCTGTGCTGGCAGAATAAAGGCAATTTTCTTTACGGGACGGGTCGGGCTGGGCGGACAAAAACATTTAACGGGCCCGGTTCTAGACATTCCGGCCCGTGCAGACCTCTGCTGTAAATATCTCTGTTTTGAATCGAAATACAATTCGATGAGTAGTGATAAACGCCGGAGTTAAGGGTGTATTCCGATCCAAAACTGCTTATTTTCTGATTCATTTTAAAATTCATTTTTGCTCTCAAACGCATCAAACTGGGAATATCTCTTATTTAGAAACTACATAATGTGCCGTGCTTCTTAATTTTTTGATAAATGCAGAAAATACTGTAAAAAACGCTGTCAAAGTTGGCGTTTTGAACCGAATTTTCCGAAGCGGGCGATCTGGGAATGAAAAAAATGGTCATACTGAGAAAATAATTGTTTAAAAATCAAATTCTAATTAATTGAGCTGAAAATGAAATCACACGGCATGTTAAACATATCTTCAGAAATCACCCCAGCAAGTTTCATGTTTTTACTTTTAAAAATGAGTCTGAAAATGTCTCAGAAAATTTCGAGCTGTTGAGGGTGGAAAAATATTTTTTCGAATACACCCTTAATCTATGCTTAAAAGTACATTTCAATAAATAATAGAAAACATATTTTTATTCCTAGAACCGTTTTTCAATTGTCTTGAAAACTTATTTTTATGAGTTGTTGGCACTTTTCGAATAAGTATGTAATATGTAAAATAATTAGTCTCAGTAAATCAACCAAGTCTAGGGCACGAAAAATTGAAAGTGCCCGGGGCACAGAAACTTGCTAGTCGATCCCTGCGTTTCACACTGAAGGAACCAAGGGGCATTCCCCCATACACTTGAGAACCGGGACATAGAACTTTGAAACAAGGTGGGAGTAACGCTGATGTTCTTTTGGACGCAGGTTATAAGAGGCTACTTCAGACAAATGAAAAGACCCGTTCGCTAATGCTAATCCTATGGAAGAAATTTATAAAGATATCTCGGTCGCATTCCAATATTTTAAAATGTTCTTTTTTGTACTGAATATCACTGTAAAAAAAAAGGGGGGGACTAAAAAACGGAAATACTACTGGCAATCTAGACGCCAGTACTATTTCCGTTTTTTTACGGGAATTTTCCCCCGTAAATTACAAAAAAATTTCCGTTTTTAATCAGAAAAACGGAAAGTTTTCTGTAATTTATGGGTAAAAATTCCCGTAAAAAAACGGAAATAGTACTAGCGTCTAGATTGCCAGTAGTATTTCCGTCTTTTAGTCCGTTTTTTTTACAGGGTAGCTGAGATCGATCTGTACAAAGGCCGTTTTTTACTTTTTCTATTTTGTTTACAGGTGTTTTTAATGAGGACGCTTTTATTATCGGAACCGGTTCCGAAAGTTGAAAGCATTCTCACAAAAAAAATCAGAAATCAAAATTTAAAAAAGTTAAAAAGGGCCTTTGTACAGATTGATATCTGCTATCCAATGCAAAAAAAAAAAAAAAAAAAAAAAAATCATTTAAAAATATTGAAATGCAACCGAGATATCTTTATAAATTTCTTCCATAGGATTAGCATTGGCGAGTGGGTCTTTTCGTGTAACTGAAGTAGCCCCTTAATGCATAAAAAATTAAAAGACATCCATCCGTTATTTATTTTTATTCTCATTTTCTTAGAATGGAAACTATAAAATTTTATTTATTTATTTTTACATCGGATATTATACAAATACCATACAAATTTTACAATTTCAATAATAATCTGTCTAATAGTGAAATGATTGATAAACTTCTAAGTTAATCTGCACTTACAATTTAGTTTCATTATAGAATATTTTTTCCTCATTTCCGAATTAATTTTATTCCCTTTGTGTTTTTTATGACATTTTCTTAATGTAGAAATTTAAGGAAGAACAAACAGATAGATTATAAGATTCTATTAAAAGGTCTCATATTTCTGGTTAAAAATATTTTTGCTATAGAAACTAGTTTAAACTCGGTAAAAAAAAAAAAAAATATATATATATATATATATATATATATATATATATATATATATATATATATATATATTAATAATAAACATATATATATATTTTTTTCAGATAATATCTGAATTTTTAAATATAGTAAAATGTAAATACAATAGTCTCGATTATATCGCTCATTTGGATACGATACATTAGGAGGTTCGATCAAATAAAAAAGTACCTTAAGGGTGTATTCGAAAAAATATTTTTCCACCCTCAACAGCTCGAAATTTTCTGAGACATTTTCAGACTCATTTTTAAAAGTAAAAACATGAAACTTGCTGGGGTGATTTCTGAAGACATGTTTAACATGCCGTGTGATTTCATTTTCAGCTCAATTAATTAGAATTTGATTTTTAAACAATTATTTTCTCAGTATGACCATTTTTTTCATTCCCAGATCGCCCGCTTCGGAAAATTCGGTTCAAAACGCCAACTTTGACAGCGTTTTTTACAGTATTTTCTGCATTTATCAAAAAATTAAGAAGCACGGCACATTATGTAGTTTCTAAATAAGAGATATTCCCAGTTTGATGCGTTTGAGAGCAAAAATGAATTTTAAAATGAATCAGAAAATAAGCAGTTTGGATCGGAATACACCCTTAAAAAATGAATATTAAAAAAAAGGTCTAATGACTTTTCTGCATTTTTAAGCAAATAGTAAGTGTAATAAGTAGGTACAATATATTTAATAAGTGGACATATCTACTTATTTAATGAATATATAACAATAAAATGCATAACTTTATATTGTCAATTTTATAGAGAAAATAGCGATAATTGTAACAAGACTAACATTTCTAGGCAAATATAAGACATTTCCTTGTCAGTTTTCACGTGTTAAAATTTTCTCAATGTCTTCGCTTATTTCGTGGGTTTTCTTTCTTTTTCTTTGAAACATGCATGATATAACGAGGGGTTACCGAGACTGCATGAAAATAAAAATAGCGAATAATAGGAAAAAAAAAAAGAAATCGAGATCATTACATTTCTAAAATAATTCTATACTATTAAAAAAATCCAAAAAAAGTCTCATCTCTTTAATGAAGCTCATTAAATTCCCGATTCAAAATTACATGCCTAAAAATCCAATCTCTTCGTAATAACACAGCAAAACAAACAAACAAACCAATAAGAGCAAAACCCAAAAAACTGGATGGCAGCTGAAAACTAAAAAAACAACAAACAAAAATCTGCGGTTGGCCGTGTCCACCTAATCTACCCCTGTCCTCCACCCCACTACGAACCCCCCACCCCTTACCCATCATCTTCACCTCAAGTCAATCTCTCACCATCCTTTACAAACATGCCAGTCTTCCTTCAAATTTCGGTCGCGCTGGATGCATAGTTTTCCGATTCCCGCATCATCCCTGGCGACATTTGGCGACCAATCTCGCGTGAGCAGCCGCCGCTTTGTTGTGATCGGCAGTCCTAAAGAGTTTGCTGCCGTCGGAATCCCGTCTCTGTAAACTGAGGATATTTCGGCCTCGTGCCGGCGCCGTAGCGATGTTTTTAACGTGGATAGTGTCTTTGCTGTCAGCGCTACCATTTATTGCGGCCCAAGGTAAGTGTTGCCCTGAATTATGGATGTGTTTTTATTTACCTGGGGACCCAGAGGGACAGGAACGAAAACTTGATTTTGGGTTGGAATTTGTTTGGTGGCAGGAGAAATTTTAGAAAAGTATGATTTCGTGCAAAAGGACTTCTTTGACTGTCTTAAAATCATATATTTTTTCATTACATTTTATTTATTTAGCTTAAGGCATCTCATAACATCTGAAATTCTCCTTCTCCAATGTTAGTCCTATAGGATTGGAAATGCATCTGTTATTTTTCAAACTTCTCCTCTGAAAAATAAAAGTTTTACCTTCTTTTTTTCTTGTATGCTCCTCTTAAAAGATGTTTCTTTTCTCTCTCTTTCATTTTACAAAATGTTTCTAAAACATAAGCTTAAGTTTTCTTTTTAAGTGTTAAAATAGAAGAGTTGTAAATAATATTTTAATGTTTGAAATAAAACTACCGTATATACTCGTGTATAAGTCGAAGAATTTTAGACAAAATTTGGGAGTTTATAATGGGGAGGGGGGAGGGGGGGGGGGGGTCGACTTATACACGAAATAGCGAAAAAAAAATTGAGATAATCGGCAAATGGGCAAGTCTTTTAAGTAATCACATGAGAGATAAAAAAGTGGGCAATGGTCATTTCCCTGTGATTGAAAAGAAAAAGTTCAACATTAATGCCCCTGTAATTGCTCTGCACCCATTTTCTCCCTTTTCTCTTGGGAAAGAATTCCCTTCAACACAGGGGCATTTCTTTCAACATTTTAATTCCTTTTTAAAAAGAGTTCAACTTGAGAAGACTTCTAGATATCTCTCCTAAAAGTCCTACAATACAAAGAAGTAATATTTTAGAAATCTAAGAAATTGTTTATCCTTGTAAGTAAGGCTTGAATAGGTTTTTGAAAGATTTTTTTTTCTTTTTAAGTATCATTGAATGGATGTGAATAAGTTTCAAAATATAGTTTAAGCTTCTTCAGTTTTACATAATTATACAGTTTTAAAACGTTGAAAGATAATTAAAAAAAAGTCTAATTAGAAACGTAAAAAAAATTTAATTAAAATTTATTAATTTTTTTATCCTTGATTACAAATCATTTTTCAACATGCTACCAAAAATGTGATTCGACTTGTACACGAAAATTCATTTTTTTTTTTTTTTTCAAAATTTTGCTAAAGAATTGGGAGGGTTCGACTTATACACGAGTATATACGGTAACTCTGCAGTTTAGAAATATTTTGTCCAATAAAAAAGAAAGAAACATCCTTCAAGTAGAACATTTAGAAAAAAAAAAAAAAAAAAAAAAGAAGAAGAAGAAAAAGAAGTTAACAATTTTAATTTTCAGGGGATAATTTTTTAAATTATCGATGCGTTCCAAGTCCATAGTTTTAACATTAGAGGTGGGGGAGGGTAAAATCTAATTAGTCACATAGAAAGTAAGAAAGAAAAGTAGAAAGTTGTAAACATCGTTTGATTATTATTATATATATTTTAGTCATTTGCGATTTCAAAAGGGTAAATTATTTATTACGTTGAAAATTAATGGTAAGTTGAGATATTGAGCAGTATTACTGCGTAAAAAATTAATATTTTAAACTTTAAACATGATTTTATTATTATTTTTTTTAAATCAACATTTGTTTATTTCAAAATAAATAAATGATTTTTTTGTCATCATTTATTTAGTTTATAATAATAATAATAAGAAGAAGAATAACTAAAAATGTTAATTTTAGTCTATGTTAAACATATAAGCAATATTGCAATGTAAAAAGTAGAATATTTTATAAGTAGCAAACGATTAATTTGCTTATTTAAAAAGGCTAATTGAAACTGTTGCCATTACAGCTTTAACAAGTTTTGTGGACTTATATTGTTTTCCACACATCACTCTAAACGAATGTATATATCATTAGTATTTCGTTAGTTTGTGCAATGCAGTTTGAGTAATAGTTTAAATTGACTCCAACTTACGCTTTTTACAGTAAACCTGCACCATGCTCAAAAGTTTTTATTTGCCTTAAAATTTTAGTAGATTTTGTAGATAAAAGCTTGTAGTTTACTTATTTTTTCAAGTGGCTTTGTTTATTTTACTTAAAATTCAATAAATTTAGTATTTTTGATATAATAATTTAAATACATGTGTATTAAATTCTGCTAATTCATCATCATAGTAGTAAATTTTAAAAGAAATCTACGTGTAATAGGCAAAAAATATTCAGAAACTTTAAATAATTATCATTTTTAATTATTTATTTATTTGTTATCGCTTTTAAAGCCTACGTCATCTTTTATTTTAAAATCCTAACTATTAAACGTTTGTAAACGAATTGTGAACCACTTTCTGAAAATAAAAATTATCATATTTTTACGAACAATTGTTTTATTTATTTTATTTTCTTATTATTTTTTTCATTATATTTTGAGTAAGAACTGTTTACGCATGCAGGGCCTGAAAAAAAAAAGTATAACATTTTAATTTTGAATTAATTGAAATTTGCATTCATAAAAAAGAAACTTACGAATTATTTTGGTTTGAAAAGTGTTACGAAATTTGTAAATTTTAATTAAATGTTATGAAATATTGGCCTAAAATCAATGGTAATATCAATCAACAACAATATTAATAACAGAAATATTAAATGATAAAAGTAAGCGCATAACACCATTATATCCAAATTCTTGTAGGACGCATCCATTTAGCCTTAATTTTCCAGCATTTAAAAATTGGCCAATACATCATTTATTGTTATTATTATTGTCTCAGAGTGTGACTTTATTTATCTTATAAATGTAAAGTTCAAAATGAAGTTCTTATAACATTTAAAACGATATTTTCAGTAATTTAAAATTTATTAAATTTTTGGTTAAAAATGGTGAAGTAAAAGTTATTAAATTGTTGGTTAAAAAAGGTAAAGAAATGTAACGTTATGACATTCTCTATAAATTTCTTTTAATATGCTATGCAAGTTTATTTTAACATAGTATTAAAAACTTTGTTATGAATGGTTAAAATTCAAAACGACATTTATAGTAATTTAAAATTTATTAAATTTTTCGTTAAAAAAAGGTGAACTAAAAGTTATTAAATTGTTGATAAAAAGAAAAAAAGGATACATTTATGTCAATGCTTTCTTTATAATTGTCATTTAATATGCTATAAAAGTTTATTTTAACTTTTAACATAGTATTAACAAAAAAAACTTTTATGAATGGTTAATACCGCTAAGGTTTATCTTAGAGGTATTTTAAAAAAAAAAAAAAAAAAAAAAAAAAAAAAACCTAAAATGTATAATTATACGAATATAAATAATATTTTCATAACCTTTATTTATTTTTAAGAGCAAAATTTCGCAGAATTTTTGCCCCACTAAACAAATACACTTATTAAACAAAGGAAACGAACATTTCCATTTATTTCTTACTATTTTCACTTATTATTAAAAATTCTGGTATATTTCTTATAAAGGAAAAATAAATAAATAAATAAAAACTAATTTTTGATTAAAAAAATAATATTAAAAAGTGTAGTATAATTAATACATTATTTACGCCTTTCTTTTATCATTATTCTTTTATATAATTTAAAGTTTAAGTTAAAGCAAAATTGGATGAAAAATTCGATTTTTTTAAGCCCCACCCACCCCTATCTTATATTACATTATCCTATATATTTTTTAATCAGCAGGTATTTTTTTTCCCATGCATTTCCCCTCTATATACTCGTATTTTTTACAAATTGTCTTTATATATTTTGAGTTTTCGTATAATATTACATTTTCCTATATATTTTTAAATCAGCAGGTATTTTTTCCCCCATGCATTTCCCCTCTATATACTCGTATTTTTTACAAATTGTCTTTATATATTTTGAGTTTTTGTATAATTCTTATCAGGAAAAAAAAAATAGTTGTATAATCACAATTAAAGAGTATATTAGGACTAATGCTTAATTATGATTTCGTTTTTGTTAAATTTAAAGATTAAGTAAGAACTATAATTCCTTTATTATATATGTTTTAAATTAAACTTGTCTTCCGTATATATTATATTGAAGTCCATAATTTATCGACATTTTTTGAAACTGTGATGAAATAGAATTTAGTTCTTCTATTTTTAGATATATATAATCAATGGAAAATATTAGTAATTGAAAAATTAACTATGGCTTTAAAAAATAATATTTCTGATTTGGTTTCTATTAACACAAAGCATTTTTTCCAACAAATTACTAAATTACAAAAAAACTACGTTACATATGTAGACAAATCTCCTAATAATTATGCAATCATATATAAATCTTATTATCACCAACTTCTTACAACCTGTATTTCTTCTAATAAATCTTTTCAAAAAACTAATGAAAATGTAATCGTAAATAATCGTAAAATTCAAAGTTATTATAAACTATTAAATATTCTATCTACTAACTTTAATTATCCTTATTTAGTTCTTATTCCCAAATTTCATAAAACTCCAATTAAATTTAGGACTGTAACTATTGGTTGCAATACATATGATAATAAAGCCAATAAACTTCTATTAAAAATTCTTAATCAATTATATATACTTACTACAAACAATGATAATACACATTGTATAAAAAATAGCTATCAACTGGTCAATATTTTAAAATATCTTCATTGTGTATATAATATAACGACATATGACTTCAAAGATCTTTTTAATAATATAGACTTATTAGATTTACATAATATTATAAATGCATTATTTAAAAAGTATTATAAAAAACTGGAATTACCATCTAATATTGATATCGCTTAATTTAAATCAGTAACAAACTTCATTATCTATAATAATTATATATTGCAAGATAACACATTATATTTACAGCACGTCGGTATACCACAAGGTGGTTGTACATCCAGTTTATTATCAGACTTATACTTATATCACTATGAACGTACTTTTACTAGTAATAATCTCCATTTATATCGTTATATTGATGACATACTTTTAGTTGCCACTGATCAATCTAAAATTTCCCAATTTCCAGTCGATTATCCCACAAATTTGGAATTAACGGGAAACCTCTTATCTAACAATACAATTAACTTCTTAGATCTAAGTCTTTTTGTAAAAAAATAAAATAAATAAATAAGAACAGTTCTGTAACTAAAATTAGGTCATGTTTTATAACTAACATGTTGATGACGCTTTTCTTTGATCTCAAAAAATAGAATATTTCAAAATTGGGAGTTAAGTTTTTCATATCATTTGAAGAATGAAAATTCGCATATTTTGTTCCGTGGTTCGTATTTTTGCCTCGGTTAAGGTTCCTATTTTCATACTTTCACATAAAATGATTTCTGGTGTTTTAAATACCCTTAAATAATATTTACATTCAAAATTAAAATAGTTCAAAATTGGAAGTTATTAAGATTTTCATATAATTTGAAGAATAAAAATTCCCATATTCCATTCCCTGCTTAGTATCTTTGCTCCAGTTAAAGTTCCTATTTTCTGCTCTCATACAAAAAGATTTCTGGTGTTTCCTCTTTAAAAAATGGCCTAGTTGCGCCTAAGCCTCCCCTCCCTTTTATTTGTTTTCCTTTTGATCGAGGAAAAGTGGAACATTGAAACAAGAATTTACATTTCCAGCGTGGAGAAACCCAATACCCTTTCATAAACCCAACACTTTCCTCAGCTAGAGCGGATTGAAATTCAACACGCGTCGCCTTTAATATCATCGAATTACTACACCTAAGTGTAACTTAAAGGTGGTCCGTTACACAAACTTTTATTTTTTCGTCTATAACTTTTTTCCCTTGAAACGCTTATTTATTTATACAGTCAAACCTCGTTATCCCGACACTCTAATGACGAGAAAAAAAAATGTCGTCATAAGCGGAGTGTCGTGGTAACCGGAGTTGGAGAAAAATATGTTTATAAAAAGCTGTATTTTTAATTAATTTAAGACTATTATAAATTCGTAACTATTATTGTAGTTTTAAGCAATAAAATATTATTAAACACAAAAACAAAATTGAAAAGAATAAAAATCAGATTTATGATGACTTTTTTTTTTTTTTTTTTTTTTTTTTTTTTTAATTGTTGCATGAAATATTGGTGAATTAAGGTTTACTTATCCCTCGATGTGCGTCCGACAATTATTTTTTCAATATTATACAATGAATTATAATCAATATTCGTTGTTTCAAAAATGGATGATGGATAATTTATGATCGTTTCAAATGCAATGCAATGCTTCAGTTATTGTTGGATAAAAAGTGCCGTGTAACCACAAGAAAACGCCGCCTGACCAGAACAAAAAAAAAAAAAAAAAAAAAAAAAAAAAAAAAACAGCGTGTAGACTGATACGTCTATCTGGAACTTAAGTGGATCATTCATAGTGTGTGGGTTTATTTATTCAGATAAAGGATTGAAGTAAAATTTCTCAATAATCTCAATAGGTATTTTAGACACTTTTGTGAAAAGTTTGGCCAAGACATTTCTTACCGCTTAATTTCCGTGCTTATTAAATGGATTATGAAAAATGAACAATTTTCCTAAACCGTCGGGATATCCGGAGTTGAAAATGATTCAACGACGTAAAATGCGGAGTTTATTTACATTAAAACCATATACAGAAAATCGGGACTTTGAAAAACTGGCATGATAAGCGGGGTGAAGAAAAAATCGGGTGTCAGGATAACGAGGTCCGACTGCATACAGTATGATTCAAAAGTCAATATATTCATAATTTTACTAATAACTTTTAAATAAATGACAGTACATACACTGGAAAAAAAATTTATTACGAGTGTGTATTAGTAAGTTTTGCCCTCACATAGAAATAATTGAGTGAAATTTATGGAATTGCTACATTTTGAGTCCTTTTCTATACTTTTGAGTCATTTTCCTTTTTTTTTTCTTTACTGTAACAATTACATATCATCTTTAAATGAGAGATTAGGTTAATTTTGTTACAGAAACAGTTTTCTTTTTCAAAGGTATTATACATATTATTTTTTTCAATGCAGGAAAAAGTAAATATTAATTTGTCTTCGGGATTTACAAAAATATTTATTCTGAAAAATGTAATCATTTTAGGGGAAAAAAAAGAATTTTCTTTTAAAATTTTTTACGAGAATCATATTTTTAAAATGTTCTTAAAAAAAAAAAAAAAAAAAAAAAAAAAAAAAAAAAAAGCTTTTCTTTTTTGAATTAATGTTTTTAAATTTTGAGAACATACATTTTGAGCAAAAGAATTGTTGATCATGACATTGATTCATTATATCAGGTCTTATTTCATAGGTTAAATTGTTTTAGTTACAACTGGTTTTACAATATATTTCAAAAAATTTTATGATTCCCTACATATTTATATTTACTTGTTATTTAAATAATTTCGCCTTCCTGTTGATTTTCTGTTCGCCAATTTTAAAAGTTTTTTAATACATCATATATTAGTGATCAGTATAATGGTACATTATAGTAGAAAAATTTCATTAAATTAAAAATAGTTGATCCTGCTTTATTTTGTATATTGTCAGTGTAATGTATTGATATTCAATTTATTAATTTAATTTTTTTTAATAAAAAGAAAAAGATGATGAATTGTAATTATGTAATGGTTATATATATATATAAAGCATTATTTCATTGGTTAAATTGGTCCATTGGCATTTCATTGGTATTGGTTTCATTGGCATTTTTCGTGAATTTTTAAAACTACATTAGAAGATTTGCATAATTTTTTAATAACTTTTAGAAGGATTTAGAAGGATTGAAGGATTAATTAAATTTGAACATTTTATAACATTGTATTTTATAGAAATTTAGATACATCAATTTAGATAATTTCAAATCTCGAAAAACATTTCGAGATCAATGCATTTAAATCTTGTAAGAAAACGAGGAAACCACAGAGAGAGTACCACATAAAAAGTGATACATATTTTTACATCTAATTACCGTATTTACATGCGGTTTGTATCATTTTACTCTAAAAACTGTAGAGCAGGTATACCCAAATCATTGTAGCGATATGATCATCAAAAGTGAATAATTAATTTAGGATCTAATATAATCAAATAATGTGTTACAACTTTAACCCTTTATGTACTGAATTATGAATTCATGAAAATTTTATCTTCTAGAGCATTTTTCCTGAATTTTTAAAACTACATTAGAAGATTTACATAATTATTTAATAAATTTTAGAAGGATTGAAGGATTAATTAAATTTGAATTTATAGGGATTTTGGGCACTATTTATAACGCCACTCAAATCTTTTATTTTAAATATTTTTTTAGTATTTTGTAGAATTAGGAAATGTACAAATGCAATGTTCTTACAATAGAAATATTTCCGAAATGAAAAATCGGATTTTAGAAGGATTGAAGGATTAATTAAATTTGAACTTATAGGGATTTTGGGCACTATTTATAACGCCACTCAAATCTTTTATTTTAAATATTTTTTTAGTATTTTGTAGAATTAGGAAATGTACAAATGTAATATTCTTACAATAGAAATATTTCCGAAATGAAAAATCCCCCCCCCCCCCTCACACACACACACAACGCCAAGAAAGCTGAAAAGATGCAAAGGCAAGAGAAATCCTCCTTTTAAAAATATTTTTGTTTTGTCTAACCCATCATGGTTTTGGAAGAAGATAAAGTAAAACATCTATAACTCATTCTAAATTGTATTACTACTAATCGATGTATTCCATGAATTTTATAACAAGTTATTTTAATGTTACTTATCAGTAGATAAAGGGTTAAAGTAAAATATCGTGAGAAGAAAGAGATAAATAACGTTGGTAAAAACGGTGTTTTATTTGGGTAAGACAATGCGTTGAGTCTAAAGAGTAACTTGCACAAAACGTGTGTTTAAAAAAACCATTTTACTTCCAAAATTATCTATCCGTAGCACTTGCTACAAATTTTATGCGTCCCTTTTTCTGTTCATCACCAACCAATCGAAGCATTAGAAGCTACCGAATGAGATTTTTTTTCTTTTCTTTTTCTTCATTTTTTCTTTGTACGCACGACTGACAACAAACTTTTAAAGAAAAGAGCATCACGGATCACAGGAATCTCCTGTCAGCTGTATACTCACGCAAAGCATCCTCGATGGAAAGAAGAAAAAAAGGGTTGCTAGGCAAAAAATCGCCAAATCTCGCCAAAATAAATCCAGGTGCAACGTCTTTTTTGTTTTTCACTTCACTGATTGTTGAAATGGAATTAGCCATTTTTTTCTTCTTTTGCTTTTTATTGCTTTTTTCTTTTACTCTTTTCTCTAATTATCTACCGTTTTTTTTTCTTCTTTTATTAATGAAATAGTGTGAATTCTTTGAGGCTTTTTTATTGAATTTGCAGGACCCCAGTAATAACTGTAATGATGGGACGGCATAGTTCAACCATTGTTTGGATTTTCTTTGGAACAGTTGTATTTATATACACGACATCCGCTCGTATTTAAAATTGCAGGTCTTAAGAAAAAAGGCACTTTTTTGTTAATCAGTTTTACCTTGGGAGAAAAAAAAAAAGAAATTGATGACC
The DNA here is from genome assembly GCA_963932465.1 of Maratus speciosus. Taxonomy (NCBI): domain Eukaryota; kingdom Metazoa; phylum Arthropoda; class Arachnida; order Araneae; family Salticidae; genus Maratus; species Maratus speciosus. The sequence goes on along the minus strand of OZ010793.1, from coordinate 14,889,800 downwards.
AATTATTTTGACGTGAAAGAATGATATAAGAGTTTTTCTTCAAATTAAAAAGTAACTTATGAGGAAAGTAATTATCTTTATTATGTATCTTTTTAATTTCGAATAATTACGATGTTTGTTTAAAAAAAATGAAAGAGTTGGTTTATTTGGAAAAAAGTTCGTGCGATTTTTTTCGGAATGAATTGGGCATTTCGATTGATAAATTATTTTATTGTAACTGACACAATTGGATTAAAAAAATAGTTAATTAAATTTGTCATTTATACATAAAAGGGCATGTGATATCGTTCCGACTTCCACAAAAGCAGCTGAAAGGCAATATCGCGTGTATAAAGAAAGAATCTTAAATTTATAACTTTAGGTGTTGCACGCATACATGGAAAAACAAAAAGGAAAGCACTGGAACCTTGATTACTTGCAAACCTGCACGAAACTTTTGTACTTTTCTCTTTTGTATTTGTCATTATTATTGCTTATAAAACTGAAAGCATATAAAATCGCAAGAGAATATACTGCTTTATCATGAAGAATGATAAAGCGTTGAACGGAATACTCCGCATGTACTTCTCTCTCTGTCTAAAACTAGTTCGATGCTACCTCTTGACTCTACCTCTTTTTTAATTAATTTTATATTTTGACTCTTTACAACTTTTAAGTTGTTTATGAATCGCTGCAACTTTGAATTTTTTTTTATATTTTCCTAAAAAATATACAATTACTCTTATGATTTCTTTTTTCATGAAAATTTACATTTTATATATATTTATCTCTACTGACGAAAATAGAAACTACTTTATGTCTAGAATTTATTATTATTATTATTATTATTTACCTTTATACTTTAAGCAAACTTTAGAAATAATACATTATATATATCTATTTACTTTGTGGAATTTTAAGTAAAAATTTATTATTTCATGTAAATTATAAATAATAATTTTGATGTCAAATGTCGAAATGCGTTTATCTTTAAATGAATAAAAATGGACAAATTATATTTCAAAATATTTTTCGATCGTTCTTATCGATCGTTGATAAAGACTATAAGAAATCTACAGGATGACTGCAGTTTATTTATTACGTATCGATATTTTAGATCTTATATATCGACATTTCTGGAAGTTCAAATTTTTAATAAATAAATTTTAACCGTTTTTTCCTCCACAAATTTTATTGGAGTGTATTTTTTTTTTTTTATTATTACAAAAATTAACCTCATATGAGAACATAATTTAATAAAATCACAACTTTATATTCTATTTAAAAAAATTCTAACTTCACTATCGTAACTTTCCCGCCTATCTCCTTATGTTCAAAGAAAACAAAATGCCCATGTCATTACACCCTAAAATGGTTGAGCCCACCCAATGTTTTTCAAAAGTTGGCGCCACTGGTACGAACGCACCACGTTGGTCACGTTTGATGCACAATTTCCTGCTTCTTCTCATTGTTGTAAGTAATGTGTAGTCGATTCTTACTCGACTCGCCACTGAGTTTTCTTATTAAATCCATTGTAAAATTTATTTTCCACATAGATCCATATGTAAATTGTACAATTATTTAAGGTTTCTAAAATTATAGAATAACTTTCAAAATTATCAGTGTATTAAAAATAATGTACAAAGAACTAAATTTAGCCATTTTAGTGGGTCATACTTTTTTTTTTTTTTGAAAGCATATGGGACAATATCACAAAATACGAAAATTGCAGTCCGCACAATGCAATTTTCTTTTTTACATTTTAATTAAAAATATTCTTAGAAGTATTTTCAAGAGATATTCATAATAACACAAAAATAAAGCAATTAAAAGACTTAAACTTTAAGATTGTCATTTTCCTGGCTGTGATGTGTGCAAAGTAAAAGGCTTTCTGCTATACTATACAAATATTTTATTATAGTTTTTTAAATTTCTAATTATTAATTATACCTTATATAACACATATATGGGGAAGGTAACAAGTTCTATATTTTACAAATAATTTTCCATTATTAAAATATGATTGTCAACGAAAATGAGTGTCATTTTCCTGGCCTGCTCATTTTAATTCTTTATGAGGTATAAAGATGGCGTTGCAGAGTAATTCTTCTAGTTCTTGACATAGTCCAAGTCAGAAGTAGTAAAATCATTGCTACCAACAAGATCTTTTAGATATTTCTTTGAAAATAATGTGTTTAAAGGCTTTGTAAAAATTGAGTAGACTATTATGTCATTTTCCTGACTTCAATAATTTACAAATAAAACTGAACATTACACTGAATTTGAGGTACTATAGAGGAAACATGTTTCTTTAAACGAAATTAAAATGTTAGATCTAAAAATAAAACAAGTGGGTAAGTGTGATCACAGATCGCACAGAGGGTTTCGTTTAATATTCCTTTCAAAACACTTTATCCTTTTGAAAAATCTGTTAGTTCCACATTTCGCAACCAGGGCGCACTCTATTCTAAACAAATCTCAATCTGAACGAAACTCCGTTTTACATACTATCTGTAGATATATTAGTCGAGAGGAGTGGACCCATAGCACCCGAGATAAGTAGGCGCTCCTGGTGTTGAAAAGTGGAACTAAAATATGTAAGGCTATGGTGCATAACATGAAAGAATGGTCAAAGGGGTGTCGGCAAAAGTTGGAAAAGTGCTCCCCGGGTGAAAAGGGCGGGGGTTAGAAAAATTGCTTAAAATACACAAGTTAGAGCCCGGAGGAGTAAATAATATAAGACTTTTTGAAAAGTTTATGATTTGTCGTGTAGTCTGAGGTATTCAGTTGAGAAGTCTGAGGTCGTATACAAAAATTGATGTCTCCAACTTAATTAAGGTCTCTCTTAGAAAGAATTCCTTAAAATACATAAGTGGTAGCTCAAAGGGTTAAACGTAAGACATTTTCAAGATTTTATGATTTGTCGCCTGGCCTCAGGTGTTCTGCTATAAGTATGCAAAATTTCAAATCTCCAATTTAATAAGGGGCTCAGTTAGAAAGAATTGCTTAAAATACGCATGTGGGAGCCCAAAGTGTTAAATGTACGACTTTGTCAAAATTTTATGATTTGTCGCATGATGGTGTTCTGCTATAAGTATGCAAAATTTCACACATCCAACCTAAATATGGTCTCACTTAGAAAGAATTGTTTAAAATACATATGTGGGAGCCCAAAGGGTTAAATGTACGACTTTTTCAAAATTTTATGATTTGTCGTATGATGTGTGGTGTTCAGCTATAAGTATGCAAAATTTCAAGTCTCTAACATGTATAGTTTCTGAGAACAGACTCTGTGACGGACAGACAGACAGAGGAGCGAGACGAATAGGGTTTCGTCAGATGAACGAAACCTTAAAAAACAAGAATGTGAAAAATGTTTTAGAATGAAATTGTCATTGTCCTGGCGGTCATTATCCTGGCATACATAACATATGCCAAGAAAATGACATATAATTATAATTACATAAAAACGAACTTAAGCTCTTCAAACTTTAACAATTTTACGTGTAAATTCCTTTATTCAGCTGCTCAAAAACCATTTTTAAAAGAATTAAAACCTTTGAAACGATTTAAATTTTCAAAAATTTTGTTTTCAAAATCTCACATTTCGTGATATTCACCTATATGTACTTTTGTCATATGAAATTTACTCTCCGATAAGAAAGTAAGCAGGAAAATTGACAGAGAAAGTCATATTCTATTATTATTATTATTACTATTATTTATTTTTTAAACATAACCCCAAACCAGTAATAAATGTCATTCAACAAAATAGTCGTCTTTAATAGAGAAAAAGAAAAAAAAAAATTAGACTAGGATTTGTGAAAACTTTCGACCTCCGGTTTTCGACGGATTTATACGCTGTAGAAGCTTCTGAACACGATTTGACTGTTTTTAGGAAATGTCTGTCAGCAGAAATTTTGTGGGCTCTTTGCCTCAAGAACGAATGCACGGAATGCAACCAAACTTCAGATTTAATTAGACTTTGACATAAATGGGTGTTGATTAGGTTTGGGTGTGAATCGCCCAACAGGTGGCGCTGCTATGCTGCATCTTTTATGATTTCCACGATAACTCAAGAACAAATACTCGGAACTTCACCAAACTTCATATTCTGTTAGACCTTGATATAAATGGATCTTTATTAGGTTTTGGTATATACCGCCCAACAGGTGTGGCTGCTATTCTCTTTTCTTTTTTTTCTTTTTTTTCGATTTCCGTGATAATTATATCTGAAGAACGAATAGCTTCTCATTTAATTTTGCTTGCAGACGATTTGATTTATTGATTTCATGATTTATTTAAAGTTTTGTGATTGAAAACGACATGCTAGTTAATATTTATTTTACATCGATATGGCTGCGATCAACTGACATTTCCGAAACAGATGCCATTATTTAGAAGGAGAAGGACAGCTGAAGCTGTCTTTATCAGCTGATCGATGCCTCATCAAGTTGTACGAGGCGGGGGCGTGGCTTTGGCGTCAAGATTTCAAATCATTCCTTGGATTGCAGCTTGCACAAATCGTACTTAACCCTTAAATGCGCGATTTTTTATTTTGTTTCGAAAAAATTATATGTGACTCTCTGAAAGGTTTATTACACAGGAAAAATAATGAAAAAAAATTGAAGATACATTTTTCATACAATACATTAATCTTTTCTTCTGTTGCACATCTGCAATACAAGTAAAAACTACTCGTGTGGCTGTTTTACGCTAAAATATTGCAAATTAGTAAATATTTTTAATAAGCATGTCTCCAAATACCTTATTTTATATAATCATTTATTTTATAAAATTTAACCTTTAACCCTTTCATTCCCATGATAGAATACGTTCTAGAAATTACGTAGTTCAGAGAATCTGACTTTACACCAGAAAGTTTCAATGGTTCATTTTGCTTTATTTAAATATGGAATGTCTCTCAGGTAATGCAACTCCAGAAATCGCTGGATACGAAATTACACTAGATTAAATTTAAACACAATTATTCTAATTGGTAAATAAATCATATTAGATGTAAATTTCCAACTTGGCGAAAAATGTCCGGTCCAGGATTCGAACCAGGGATCTCCTGGCTGAAGTCGCCAGTGCTCTGCCATCTGAGCTATCCCGGACGAATCTGGTGGAACTTTTTTCACCCAGCTAACCTTAATGATGCACATACTATACAACCAGATGCTATAATCATTACGGAATGTCTGTTATTAATTAAACCAAACATTGCTATTTTAATTTTCTGGTGTGAATTAGGTACAGTCGTCCCCGTTTGAACGAATATTGACGGTTCCATAAAAAATATTCGATTAAGCGGGGTTTTTGAATAAACGGGGAAACATAACTGTGATATTTAATGCGTAATAAAAAGGTAAAAGAACCATCTACGGTATATTCCATTAACAGCATAATAAATCGTTAATAGAATAACTTGAACTAAAATAAATACAAATGCTAATATAAAGTAAATACGTATTAATTTAATGTCAGTACATACATTTATATGGTTTACATCACAATGCAGCTTGTTTGAATTTGGTCAAAACTTTCATACTTCTAATTTACGTTACTTATACTGCCTTAAAAAATCGTTTAAAGTGGTTTGTTTAAGTGGAATCTTAAAGGAGTAAATATCGAGTTATTTTTCGAATGAGTGCAAAATATCACAATTACTATCTCGAATCTCGAAGTGACGGCCCATTGCCTGGTTAACAGAAAGAAGTGATGTGAGGGGATCAAGGTGGGGAAATCATTTGACCTGTCCATTATACGCCTGCCGGCCGAAATCATTGTAGGAAGAACTGAAAATTTGTTTTCAGCTTAAAGGAACTAAAAATGGCAAAAGGTGAAAGGAAATTCCAGCTGAAACGTGCTTTCCGCGCCTATTTTCAAACATCGGTCACACAGTTATTATTCGATTAAGCGGGGACGTTCGTAAAAGGTATTTGGTTTAAGCGGGGAAAAATAGCATAGAACCAACAGGAATAAATTCGGTTCCGGAGGATTCTATTCGAATAAGCGGGATATTCGATTATCCGTGACCCGATTAAGTGGGGAGGACTGTATATACGAATAAAAAAATCTATTAAATTCAAAACGCTGTTGTTTGCATATATGCAAAGCTGTGCACTAAAGGGTTTAGGGTATTCTCAACTGCTCTCTGCTCAACAAGCACAAAACGTTTTGTCACATTTACAAATTCATTTTTTTTAACGGAAATATATAAAATTGGACGGCTTGGCTAGGGAAGCGATTTGGAATCGAGCTGTGTTTTCACTTTTTTGATAAATAAATTACCTATTGAGAAAGAAGCGATTTTGATCACGTGACAAAGACGTTTTTCACTCTTTTTTGAGTGGTTATTCTTCTTTCGCGCGGAAATTCGGTTCAAAACGCCCATTTTGACACTCTTTTCTGAAAGATCTATTGCGTTTGCAAAAAAGCGGAAAAAACAGTTCGATGACATAGTTTCTGAACACCTGCTAGTAGTTTCATGGATTTCACAACAAAAATGAATTAAAACTTATGCCATAAAGTTGCCCTTTTGGATTTGAGACATGCCTTAAAACGTTTAACGCGACTGGAATAGAGACCAAATCAATGATGTCAGCATGCAGGTCGGCCATTCTCAACGATTTTTTTATTATTTTGTCCATCTCTATTTCAAAACAATTATCTATTTCAAACAATTATGGTAGATTTCTACTGATCTTCGAGGTGGGTTATTTTTGTTTTGAAAAAGTGAAATTCAAATTAATATAATTTAAAAAAAAAAAAAAATCATTCAATGACAGCCTTGAATGATGCTATTCAGTCTGCTCGTTTTAAAACAATGGAATTAAAAAGACATATTTTAATGAATCGAACAGATTTATTCAACTGCAGTCGTTCCCGTTTAAACGAATATCGACGGTTCCAGAAATAATATTCGAATAAGCGGGGTATTTGATTAAACGGGAAATCATAACTGTAATATTTACTGCGTAATAAAAAGGTAAAAGAATCATCTACGGTATATTTCATTAACAGCATAATAAATCGTTAATAGAATAACTTAAACTAAAATAAATACAAATGCTAATATAAAGTAAATACGTATTAATTTAATGTCAGTGCATATGGTTTACATCACAATGCAGCTTGTTTGAATTGTGTCAAAACTTTACTACTTCTAATTTACGTTACTTATACTGCCTTAAAAAAAATCGATTAAAGTGGTTTGTTTAAGTGGAATTTTAAAGGAGTAAATATAGAGTTATTTTTCGAATGAGTGCAAAATATCACAACTGACCATCTCGAGTCTCGAAGTGACGACATCAAGCCTGGTTAACAGCAAGAAGTGGTGGTGGGGAGATTAAGGTGAGGAAATCCTTTGACCTGTCCATTATACACCTACCGCCCGAAATCATTGTAGGAAGAACTGAAAATTTGTTTTCAGCGTGAAGAAATTAAAAATGACGAAAGGTGAAAGGAAATTCCAGCTGAAACGTGCTTTCCGCGCCTCTTTTCAAACATCGGTCACACAGTTGTTATTCTATTAAGCGGTGACATTCGTAAAAGGTATTTGGTTTAAACAGAAAAAAATAGCATGGAACCAATAGGAATAAATTCGGTTCCGGAGGATTCTATTCGAATAAGCGGGGTATTCGATTATCCGTGACCCGATTAAGTGGGGAGGACTGTATTAAAATTGTTAGTTAGTTGAAGACATATTAAGATAATATGAGTCATGATTTTTTTCAAATTTAATTATTCAAATGCGTGCCCATTGGTTTGGGTCAAAATTTTCGCTTTTTTTATTTTGAGATCCCTCAATTGTGTAGATATTATTGCCGATATTCATTACAACCTTTTCTGCCCGTTTAACGTAACGCTTGTGTAACAAATCTATATAATTCTTGGAGTTGATTTTTGACGGCCGATTTTCTACTCGAGGGATATAGGCCCAAGGGGAGAGTGCCCTCCGTGGGGGTCTTTCTAAGGGAACCTAACCCGTATTTACGCATGGAAATCCAAGGTTCGAAGAAAACCACGAAAACTCAGAATGATTAGGCCGACGGGCGCGATTAGGTTCGAACCCAGCACCTCCCGTCTAGCTTCGAGAGCAGAACCTCTCGGCCACTGGTGGGGTTATATAATTCTTGGAAATTTTTCTGTAGAAAATTTCTCACGCCTTGCATTAAAAAGAGAGAGTAATCGCAGAAACTTGATTACATATTGTGTTACGAAAGGTTCGCACATCAAACATTTGTAAGTGAAAAAGAAAGAAAAAAAAACTTGGAATGTTCTTTTTCATTTTCATATATCACTTATTATAGTACAGTAGAACTCCGCTAATCCGAACTAATTGGGACCGGTGCCTGTTCAGATTACCCAGTAGATAATTTGCGAATTCAAACTGTTGAAAGGAAAAACTAATTTTATCATCTGAATTAAATACTTTTTGCATTTTAGAAAATAATTTTATAGTACTTGCAAACAAACTGACATTCGAGATTTTTTTAAGATGGGTTCTCCGAGTAGACCTACAGTGCACGTTTTCATTTTATATTCGCGTAAATATGTTGTATTTTTACATTATTGAGTATTTTGTTAAGGGTGTTCTCAAATCCAAGAGGGCAACTTTCTGACATAACTTTTAATTTATTTTTGTTCGAAAATGCATGAAACTAGCTGGTGTTGTTGTTCAGAAACTACGTTATCGAGTTTTTTTTTTTTTCATTTTTTTTTTTTTTTCAAACGCAATAGATCTTTCAGAAAAGAGTGTCAAAGTGGACGTTTTGAACCGAGTTTCCGCGCGAAAGTAGAATAATCACTCATGAGCGGGCGAAAAACGTGTTTGTCACGTGATCGAAATTGCTTATAACTCAATGGGCAATTAGTGGATCAAAAAATGGAAAAAAACAGTTCAATTCCAAATCGCTTCTATGGCGAGGCTTCCCAATTTTATATCTTTCCGTTAAAAAATAAATTTGTAAATGTGTCAAAACATTTTGCGCTTGTTCAGCAGAGCAGTTGAGAACAGCCTTAATTCTATTCAAGCTGTTTAAAGGGGGGGGGGGGGGGGAATGCTTTACTGCCATTTTTTGTTTAATTTTAAGTTCTACATGTTTTCCTGACGTTCATCCTGTAAACAAAATTCGTTCGGATTAGCGGGATTCTATTCTACTGTATGTGTAATAATTTTTAAAATACAAATTTTTAAAATCCGGTCTCTGTATATGCGTGACATTGTATTTTAAATGCATCTTCTCATTTACTGAGATATTCTGGTGGTGGTTGTCCTGGTTTTACTCGGATACTGCTCTACGTTTTTCAGTGGAAAATTTATTTTACCTCATTTTCCCGACTAAAAACAAATTTTGATTCAGATTGCTGTAATGTATATGTTTTTTGTGACTCCGTAATGAATTCTTTAACTGTAAAAACCAGTGCCCGACTCGCTTTTCCACGGTCAGCATGAGAAAGGAAATATGAAGACTTTTCAATTTTGTGACATTAATAAATTTCGTGCTCTTTCCGAGCTGTCACCGGCTGAAAAATGACGGCAGATCCACTCCGACTTCCACAAATCCGGATCCGCTGACCTGAATCTTAAAAACTAAAAACCAGAGGATGCTCTTGACCCGTTCGTTCATTCTCCATCTGCTCCGAAACAGCGGACGATAGTCTCGCCAAACAGGCAACCCTTTTCCTCTACCTTTAATGACGTCTACGATGGGCGGTCACGGTCTCTGGCGCGAAATTGGTACTCAGAGATGTGCCGGGGCGTTCCTGCCGGCCGGACGCAGAGGCGCACAGTTCGTCGATGATTACGGGTCTGGGTACGTTGCAGAAACGTTGAAAAAAAAACCCAAACGATTCGTTTTTGCTTTTGTCCGCGGAAAGAGGCGTCGCCAAAGCTGCGGATTCTCTTTTTTTGTGTGCTAATGATGGCATACCTGTGGAGTCTCGGAATTGTTCGATTCCAGCGGAAATTACGGTGGAAATCAAAAAAGTCGCGGTGAAAACGATTCGATCGTTGCTCAACTGGTGGTTTTGATAATGAGAGAGGGTCATAAAAACGCAGCTCCGATTCAACTTTTGAAGGTGGGGGGGGGGGGGGATCTGAATGGTTATAGAAGTTACTCGATATAGTAATGCAAGAATCACGCAATATCAGCATTAAGAGTTTCAAAGACAATAATAAATAAAAGTGAAAATTTTAGGGTGAGATAATAGAGGTTAGTCAGTAGTTTTGACATCTGCAAAGTTTTTTAAAGTAGCATTCGATGGAAAAATATAGAGTCACTGTTAATTTAAAAAGCATTATTTTTTTTTCTAAACTTTTAAAAAGTCGTTTGGTGGGGTTTCGGAGAATACCGTCAAGGTCAAGGTCATATTTTGCTATTATCAACAGACATGCAATATATGTGCATGTGTAGACCTGCACATTAGCTGCTGCACACAAATTCGTTTAAATTAAAACAGTAATATTGCAAATTACAATTTATAAGTTAAAGATGGAACCTTTAGTTGGGCGAGTGAAAAATTCTTAAAATCTTCTTAATTGTATTATCTTATTTTAAAGTTACTTTTTTGGTTGTGGGGGGGGGGGGGGAATCAAGCTTTAAAAACCTGATTTCTATATTTTAAAAAATAGTCTTTTAAAAGTAGAAAAAGAAATGCGTAATTTATAGATCCCGAAAATTTTTTTGTCATCATAGTCCAAGCCAGAAACCGAAAATACGCAGCGAAAAATTGTTAATAACATTTTAAAATTGTTTCAAGATTAAATTTCCTGTTTAAAAATCTCTTGTTACGTAGAAATAAGTTCTAATAGTAATCCTAAATCTACCACAAACGTTTTGTGATTTTCATGTAATGTTATACAAATGTGGCGGAAAGACATGGGTCCCCCCCCCCCCCCCCCCCAAGTCATTCCAGTAAAAGACTTTAAACAGAAAGCGAATATAGACGAGGCCTATCTTTATTTTCTTAATACTGATCCTGACAAGGCTTCAAAATTAAACAGAATATTTCTCATTGTATCTCATCAATAACAAATCACTCCGTTTCAAAGTGATTTCTCAAATGATTGTAAGAAACTTAGACCCTCTTGTTTCTTAAATAGCAAGCTTCCCCCCCCCCCCCTTTGTTACTGGAAACAAATAAAATTTTTGATTTGAACTGGGAAGATTAGAATAACAAGAGAGAAGAATCATGGGTCCAGGTCCGGCATAGATTATGAAACACTTTCCAAGGAATTCTGAATCCTGTAACAAAACGACTCCATTTAATCAGGTGAAAGATAATTTCTAAGTATACCATTTAGAAAACTTATAACACATTAGAAAACCAAATTTAAGCAATTACAATCTATAATTGGAAGATATTCACCTTCTTTTGTGTAGCCCTGCATATGATATATAGAATTTATACACAATAAATAATATGCCAAAAAAAAAAAAGAGAGAACAGAAAAAGTTAAATTTAAAAACGCATACCACAAATGGAAAACTCAGTTCCAGCCATTATCGGTTATAGATAATACTGTAACCGAATTCTTTTGTGGGTCCCTGTAAATGATCAATAAATGTTATGCTACAATAAGCATCTTGTAGTGCGTCTCAATGATGTTTATCAATTTCAGTATGTTTAAAATAATGCAATAACATTAAAATACCATGCAAACAATTTTTCCCCATATATCCTAATGTAACGAGATTCTTTTAAGCGTCGTTGTAAACGAACTATAAATGCTATACACTTCATTTTAAATACCAAACATGTCTTATTAAACCTCTCTAATATATACCAATTACCGTATATACTCGTGCATAAGTCAACCCCCCCCCCCCCCAATTCTTAAGCAAAATTTTGAAAAAAAATGAATCTCCGTGTATAAGTCGAACTACATTTCTGGTAGTATGTTGAAAAATGATTTGTAATCGAGGGTTTAAAAACAAATTAATAAATTTTCATTAAATTAGTACACTTTTTTACGTTTCTAATCTGACTTTTTTTTTTTTTTTACGTTTTAAAACTGTATAATTATGTAAAACTGAAGAAGCTTAAACTATTTTGTAACCTATTCACACCAATTCAATGATACTTAAAAAGAATAAATTCTTTCAAAAATCT